>CAJQZP010000747.1:0-2416400 GCA_907164705.1 Parnassius apollo
ATCGCTCGAATAACAAATCCTGCAATATATCCTACACACTGTTTAGACGTTTCGTTTATGTTTGAATCAGGTACTGCCCAAAACAGGTGTAAAATTCACTTATTTCATCATGTATGTTTGGCGAATCTATTTCTTCTAAACGATATTTTTTTATTGTACGTATATTTTCAGCATTGCTATAGTCATCTACATTAAATTTGTTGATTTTAGCCCCTTTTGAAGAACCAGAAGATACAGCTAATATTGATAAGTCGTTTCCCTGGACATTACCCGTGGAATTAGTTATTTCATGGTGAATTAACAATTGCTTAAATGCGTTTACAAACTGAGCGGCAGTTGGATTTGGACACCAACCACCTCGGCTACGAATCGCACAAAAATTATTCCAAGTGATCTTGACTTAACTTGTACGTCAACAAATATTTAAGTTCAGGCTTATCTGCTTTAACATAGCTGTCGTAAATATGAAGAACAGAAATAACTGCATTGTAAAACCCCAAAAACCTGCTTTACGGCGTGATTGTACCACCAATCTATCATCATGTAGTTTTATTTTTGCTAAGGTAATTAATTTCCTCCATTATTTTAGACCTCCACCTTTTCTCGTTTGTAGTCCTGAGTGGACTTTTATATCCACACCCCCATGGATTTCTTACATTCAAAAAATCAAAAATACGGTCAACTGCTCTTATAAATCTAACTGTTGAAGCTGTACCTTTAAATTCTGGAAGTTGTAAAATAATGTCGCAAAAATTCAATTGCATCTGCTACACTGCTACTAAGTGTGTGAGCTGCAAGATAAACTTTCATTATCATTTTTTTATAATGTATATGCGAACTCCTTAGTCGATTTCCTAACCTCAGGCCCTCAGATTCCTGCAATGCTGCCAAATTTTCAATATATTCCCACCTTATTGAATTCCCTTCGTGATCCTTTAAAAACCTTTAAGTCACCTAAACAATTTCTAATATTTTTAAGCATATGACAGGGATCAAATACTACATAAATCTTGTGGTTCTTGTCTATTGGGTGATAAAAGAAAGGTTTAGTGTCGTTTCCTGCTTTCAACATTACCCCTAGTTTAGCTACCGTAGAAAAATTCTCGGGTGGTCCATCTAAAGTTATGGAGCATATTTTTACTGAAACATCGTGCAAGCGAATTAAAGCCTGTTTAATTAAGGCACTCTTTGTTTCAGCAGGCAACCCATTAATAAAAAAATAGGCGATTGGTATTTTCCAATGGCCTTTTAACGGAACAATCATAAAAACCAATGCGTCCTTACAATCGGGTAAATCATTACATTCGGAATCAATGCCAAAATCAACATAACCACGCGTTAAACCATCACTGCTGCGAGAGCAACTTTTTCTTTAAGCTACATTTCGTCTATTATCAAAGCACAAATTAGTGTTTCTCCATTCTGTTTTGCTTGGTTACTTTTAAGTAGTAAAGCATTAAAACTTTCAACTAAGAACCCCGGATTCGAATCTATAGAGCTATACCAGGAGCGTATTACCCTTGGATGTGGTAATGCTATATTAAACTTTTTTCTGACGAAAGCGTATGCTTTTGGTGAGTAAAAATGAGAGTTATAGCAAAAGCTCTTAATTCCGGGGGATACTTAGCATGGCTGACATTTTTACCAGTATTTAATATCATCCTTTTAAACAATTGTGGCTTGAAGTCATCATACAGATGTAATAGATTTGCACAGTCATCGTTAATTAATTTTCTTCTCTTTAATTCCAATAATTACGTTTCTTAAACAAGTAATTCTGACCTTTAATCGTTTCACATGTTGGGATAGGACTTTTATACGAGCTCGTGTGTTTTTCAAAGATTTCTGAACTCGTTCCAATGTCTTTTTGGATGATCTAGGGGAGTATTCATAACGATGATCATGCTTGATATTATTACGGACTTCAGAAATAGACAAAACCTTCTTTGAAGTGACAGTCTGTTCCCGGTGGCAACTTGTGTTCTGACCTGTATACCAAATTTATATTGATAAATAACACGAAAAAACAACAATTAAGAAAATTACACATGACATTTGCCACGGTTTGTTTGTAATAAAAAAGAAAAAGAAAAATCAAGATACCAACATAAAAAAGAAGAACTTTCCAGGCTCTCAATCTCGGGCAGCTCCATGTATTCTGGAGGCAGCAACGTATCTACTTCCATAGTTTTGAGATCAAAATACGGATCACCTTTATCGGCGCATATTGCACTAGCTCCTAAGCTTTCCAGCTTCGGCAGTGCCACGTATTCTGGGTGACTTGACGTATCGCAATCCATGGGTTCTTGATCGAACACTTGATTATCTTTGTCGGTGGATGTTGTGCGAGAGGAAGCTGCCAAAAACCGTGAATGTAAACGATGGCAAGAATTTCTAAATAAGAAGGAAACTAAAGTAGTGCCACTATGAAGTTAAGGCACACATTAAATTTTGAGACTCGAGAGATAATTAAATCTCTAGAGTCGCACTTACTAAAACCCCATGGTGTTCTACCTCCGCCGCAAATTGGCAGTTCCACGGAAATGCTTTCATGCACATCTATGGCCCCTACGCCGCCAACCGTCCAATGGCGGCCCCTCCTTAGTCATTCTCAGGTAAGGCGCACCAGAAACAAGCCACACTGCTCTTCACGTCCTCTAACTCCACCTGCACTACGGACTCCCCCGAGCCCGATATGTGAATGGAGCCAGGGAAAAACGAGCACTTGAAAGCATCAAGTGGTGCAGCCTCACCAAAGTCGCAAAAGATAGACGAGTGGCGCATCGCCAATCGCCATACCAACACTCCTCTTCCCTTACGACTCCACCTCGACTACAGCGGTACAGGGAGAGGAATCTCCTCTAGCCGCAGCCCACTAAAACACATACAACGTGGCTCGACATCATCAGGTGACCTTTCGACACTTGGCTATGGCCCTTGAGTTTGGTGGAAAATGAGGAAAGAAGAAATAAAAAATCATTCGAAATAATAATCTAATACCTTTATACTTACTGGTACTGGTACTACCAGAAAATATGGTCGGTATACTGCACTTTTTCAAAGTGGTGCAGTTCTCATGTCTAATAAAACAGTCTTCTGTGAAATGTTTGGAACAAATATGATCATTTTGTTTCGGACGCCAATTCACAATATTTATGCTTTTAAGCCATATTTTTAGTCTAGGTTCAAGTGGAAACCTGTTAATTAATAAACATTTGATAATCAACTGTTGTTGGCAACTTTGTTTGTTATCAGATATGGGTAGGAAAGAACATCGATAAGTATTATAGACAAGGAACTCGACAACCCTATTGAATTTTATTGTTTATCAAAAATCAGTAATATATAGCCAAAGATGTTGTTATATATAATATTAAGATTAGAAACAAATTTTTAAGTACTTATATTATCAAATGGTTTTAATTTGTTTAATATTTGCTGCAAATTCACTTACTTGTGAAATGTTATACCACTTCCCTTTTGGTAACGAGTTTTACAGATTACGCACACTCTCATTATTAGTAAAAATAATTCTTATTATGTAACTAATATTATACACGATGAAACAACATAAAATACTTTCGTTTTTTAGTTTAAAAGTTCAAAATACGGACTTATTAAATAAGACAATATAAATGAGACAACAGACTTTGACATATTATGTCAATTTTATTTTTAAAGACATCCTTTAGCGGCGCTTCAAATTGGCACAGTCATTTTCTATGGTATAGCCAGTCCAGCGTACTTGTATATATATAGAGGTCAGTGACCAGAGTAAAATTCAACTTTATTTTGTGTTGTCATTTAATGGCCGGCATTATTCAAAGTAAACTTTTGTAATATAAAATATTATAGTGAACGCAAGTAAGACGAAAGTTATGGTTTCTTACAGACATATTGTTGGTGTGGACGATAGAGTAAGTTCAATTGAGTTGCAACAACTTTCTTTATGTAAAACTTGGCTTGGTAAGGCAATTACAAGAAAGGCTACATACTCATAATGTAGTTTTAACTATCTTACGTATAAGTAAGTTAAACAAGCCTTGGACAAAGTATCTGCTAGGCCACATACATTTATAAAGTTGTATAAATGCTGAAAGAAAGATTAAAAAGAATGGCCACATTGGACGGTACATTAAACCTACGTCAAATGAAGAAGCTTTAGTTATTGTTGGACAGCAATTTTCTCAGCAGGATATCGTAATTGACAACCGTGATAACACATTGCATCGAATAAGTAATATATCGCTCATACGACGCATTACCGTACCCACTTTTGTTTTGCTGCGGCAAAGATGAATACTCCATTTCCGTACCCCAGTGCGATCCTAAGACCAAACAACCTCTTATCTGCGGCAAGTTTTTAATCTTACCGTATGATGATTTGGAAAGGAGAAGATAATCATCTGCAATACTTTCGTTCGCTGTTTAGCCAGATTTTATTTGACGTGTTTGCGAAAACCTATACGGAAAGTTTGAGTTATATTTGGAACAATCAGGCGCAGCCTGGAGCGGATAGTTATATCACTTACAGTTTGCGATAGGCAGACAGGATGTTGGTGCCATGTTGCCACGCCATGCATGAGCGGACACAAGACGCAAAGACGTATGTGCGCCTATATGATCGTGCCGATCTCTTCATAACATATACTTGCAATCCTCGATGGGATGAAATCACGGAGATGCTTTTTCCTGAGAAAAAATTTATGATAGATAGGACATAAAGCCAGGGTTTATAATCTCAAAGTTAAGAAAATAACGGCACTTCTAACCAAAGGAAAAAAAATATTAGCAGAGTTACGTTGTTTTATATTCTCTACCGAATGACAGAAACGAGGTCTGCCTCACATACACTTATTTTTGTAGATGGTTCCAATCGCATTTCGCCTAACATGGTGGATGAACTTATATGTGCTGATATGATAGCAAATCCAAATGAAGATCCTAATTTATACGATATAATTAAAAACAATATGATATATGGTCCATGTGGGAACCTTAATAATAATTCTCCCTGCCCTACATGAAAGATAATAAATGTATCAAAAAAAATATCCCAGATAATTTTTGAGAGATGACGCAGGTGACTATGGTTACACACAGTACAGAAGACGATCTCCGGCTGACAGTGGCTTTACACTTAAATTAAAGGACATTGAAGTAGACGATAGTTGAATGGTCACCCAGGGACCTCTAGTCACAATAGGCGAAGCTGTATTAACATGAATAAGACAAAGCCTACAGCAGTAGATCCTCAAAATCTGAAGGCTTACAAAATAACTGTAACTATCTGAAAGAAATAAGCTACGATGTCAATTCCTTAGCAGAACTGGTGTCAGAAGTGAAGGCTCATTAACCAATTAACAAAAACATATCTATTACAAAACACGTTCACTTTTTTTGCTTGTCTGCTCCTGGTGGAACAGGCAAGACTTTACTTTTTTTATAGAAGAGGGGGCAAACGAGCATGCGGCTCACCTGATGTTAAGTGACTACCGCCGCCTATGATCAACCGCAACACCAGAGGAATTGCAGGTGCGTTGCCGGCCCTTTAGAAAGGAGTAAGCTCTTTTCTTGAAGGTCCCCAGGTCGTATCGGTCCGGAAAAATCGCCGGTGGTAAACTATTCCACAGAGAGGTTGTATGCGGAAGAAAACTCCTTTTGAAACGTACTGTGGTGGACTGCCAATCACCCAGATGGTGTGGATGGTATCGGAACGTTTGCCGCGTAGTGCGTTCACGAAATTTGGCGGCTGTGATTAATCCGAACAATACCTCAGAGCACTCTTAATGGTATATACGAAATAAAATGCAAAGAGATGCAACATATCTTCGCAGTGCCAGTGAATCGAGCCGATCGGAAAGCACTCGGTCGTCAACGATTCGAGACGCTCTGCGCTGGATGCGGTCAAGTGGAAGGAGCTGGTACTGGGGATCCCCAACCCAGAGATGGGAACAGTATTCCATGTGCGGCCGAACCTGCGCCTTGTAAAGTCGCAGGCGGTGTACTGGCATGAAATACTGTCTCACTCTGATGAGCACGCCAAGCTTTTTAGATGACAATTTGGCCTTCTCTTCCAAGTGACCACGAAACTGCACGTCACTCGATATATAAACGTCGAGGATTCCGATACTGGCTGAGGCAACAAGGGGAGTGCTTTGAAACTGAGGAGATACGACAAAGGGGTTATTTAGGCGGTTAACCCGCAAACTTGTGTCTTCTGGGGGTTAAATTGGACTAGATTTAGTCGCCCCCAATCCGAGACTCTGTTCAGCAAGGACTCGACTTCAGGCACAAGTTTTTTCTGGCACTCGGAGACGTTTTCCCGAGAAATATTGGCCCGGTCGGTGTAGAGAGCATCACCAGTGCTGTCATCTGTATAGTAATGAATGTTACGGGTTTGCAACATATCATTGATATGCAGAAGAAACAGCGTTGGCGATAGCACGCAGCCTTGTGGAACACCAGCATTAATAGGCTTGCAATCGGAGCTTGCACCGCCTACAACGACCTTGATGCTCCGATCTGCAAGAAAGCTGGTGATCCAATCGCACAACTTCTCGGGAGGCCCATAAGAAGGGAGCTTCAAAAGAAGTGCTTTGTGCCAAACCCGATCGAAGGCCTTCGCAATGTCCAAACTAACGGCCAATGCCTCCCCCTTGGACTCTACTGCCTCCGCCTATCTATGAGTTAGGTAGACCACAAGATCACCAGCTGACCGACCACGGCGAAAACCGTATTGGCGGTCACTTATCAGCTGGTGATCCTCAAGGTACCTCATGAGCTGGCAGTTTACAATAGACTCCATTGTTTTGGAGAACAAGGAGGTGATGGCGATAGGCCGATAGTTGGACGGGTCTGAGCGGTCGCCTTTTTTAGGGATCGGGTGGACGAAAGCCGTCTTCCATGATTTTGGAACTACGCCTAGAGAGTAGCAGTACAGGAAAAGACGCCTTAAAACTGGTGCCAACTCTGGAGCACACGTCCTCAGCACAATTGTGGGGATTCCTTCGGGCCTACTCGACTTGTGGATGGCCAGGGAGAGGAGTGCTTTGCGAACCGAGTGCTGTGTGAACTGCACTTGCACTCACACCACGGGATGGTCGGCGACGTACTCCCCCCGTCATCGAGAGTCGAGTTGGACGCAAAGAAAGAGCCTAGAAGGTCGGCTTACTCCTTTGCGGTATGGGCCAGTGAGTCTTCCTCCCTGTGCAGAGATGGAAGAGATGGCTGACAGAAATTCTCCTGGACAGCCTTGGCGAGAGACCAGAATGCACGGGTTCTAGAAGGAAGTCGAACTAGTTTCTCGCCAATTCTGCTTATGTGCTCTGACTTTGCCTTGGCAATTACTCTTTTGAAGGACCTAGAGGCGGAATTATACTTCTTTTTTATAGCGCTGGTGTTTACATCCCGGGACACTGATGCGTCAGCCCAGGATTGGTAGCCCTTATGCTTATAGCATGATGCTATTTTACAGGAGCGACCAAACTATGGCTGAGATTTGCCTCCAATGGGCACCACAGAGGAAGGAATAAAAAGTTCCATACCCTGAAGTACCACATCAGCGACAGAATCCGCAACAACGTTGGGATCGTCCGGCGAGAAGCAAACCCGCCCCCAAGGGTAGGATGCAAAGAAAGACCGCATCCCATCCCAATCCGCTGACGTATAGTGCCAAACACGGCGGCAGCCTGCAGAATGCAACTACGATTTCAGCGTGAATGGCACAACACTCCGGACAAGACAATGGTCCGAGGAGCCTAAAGGGGCTTCGACGGAAATCTGATATCCGTCCGGGTGAGAGGTCAGCAGAAGGTCCAACAGGGAAGGTGCATGATCATCCACATCTGGAATCCGCGTAGGCGAAGTAACCAGTTGTGTCAGTCCATATTCCAAGGCAAAATCATGAACAGATCTCCCCGCATGATCGGTTAAACGTGAACCAAGCCATTAGGCGTGATGGGCGTTAAAGTCGCCGAGGATCACGATCTCTGCGGAGGGGATCTGTTGTAGCAACGAATCTGTAGCCATTTGGACGTGGTCGAAGAGTCGGTCTGTCTCGGCATTACCGCTATGGGACCTACAGAGGCAGCCGTAGACGCGCGGATGGTCGTCGCTGTCTACGCGTAGCCAAAGGATGAACAGGTCCGAACCTTCAAGTCTGCCGAGGCGTCGAGAACAGATGTCCTCTCTGACGTAAACGCAAACTCCAACCCGAGGCACAAAGGGGTGTTCCAGTTTGTACCCCGGGTAGGAGACATACGAGACATCAGCCGGACAGGACATCTGCGTCTCGGTCAGAAAGAGCAGAGCCGGCCTCGCCGTCTCGAGATGGTAGTGAGCGACGTTTAGGTTAGAGTGAAGTTCCCTGATATTGCAGAAATTCACGGACACCGTGGCAGGGGTCGCCTTGGTCTTGTTGCTCCTTTTGCCCCGCGCAGTTGTAGTCTTGAGCGGAATTTTGCCCCCCCCCCCCCCCCCCAGAATATGCTGGGCAGCCTGAACACCCACGCTCAGAAGTGGAGAAACATGGTCGTGGATGCTCAGCGAGGGATTCTCCAGGGGTGCTGGTACCCTCCTAGGGGTAGTCTTTCATTATTTAATTCCGCTACCATGTTGATGGGGGGGGGGATTACTATTAAATTTACTGTTAGCCAAAGTTACAAGCAATTGTGATATCGCCTTAGCTATCTCATCGTCTGGAATTACTGCCACTCTGCTGGAAGGAGGTAAAACTGCACACTCCGCGCTTAAACTTCCCATCGATTTCATACGAAACGAAACCCCGCTCTGCAATATACCCAAGAATAAATATGCAGAAGTACTCCTCATAATGAAATTAATTGTTTGGGATGGGAATACATTGGCTCACATAGGGTGTTTCGAGCCTTAAAAAGATCTTTATAAGATATTATAAATAATAATTGTCAAATGGGAGGAGTTACTGTATTGTTCGTAGGTGATTTCCGGCAGATTTTACCAGTAGTACCCGAAGGAACGCAAGCGGACTAAGTTAAAGCGTACGTGAAGCGGTCTCATTTGTGGCCTTCAACGATAAAACTAAACCTTACCAAAAATATACGGAGCCGTAATAAAATAATCTAGCTTAGTTGATGTTAGTACCAGACAGCTCTCAGACCTATTGCTTTAAAAAGTAAATGGTGTTTTCTCCGAACTGGATAATAATATAATCCTCCCTACATAGTTAGGTAAATTTTTTTCCACTGTAGGAGAGCTTTTAGCAAAAATTTAACCAAACATTAATAATATTGTTGCGCGCCTAAGTTGACGTCATGTACCCGGCACTAGCGCCATCTAGTGTCGGGGACGAGAGCGAGGGAGCTTTCCAGAAAATGACATCACTAATCTTTCAACCGACAGCGCCATCTAGTATCGAAACGAAGAACAAAGCTTCTAGCAGTCCGACACTCGAACTTTCGGCGCCTACTCGATTGGCGCGCGTATTTACTTGAATATTCTGGATGTTTCGGTGATAATGTGTATTTAAAGGCGCTGCAAGATGCGAGCGGGGAAGTATTGAATTTGGCGAGACAAGCGTAGCTTCGGAGCGGAATAAAGTGAATTAGTGTGATTAATTATTAGTGTTTTAAATTATAATTAGTGTAAAGTGAATTAAAGTGTTAATTTCGGTAACTCAATTGGCAGTTTTTAATGTCACGAACCTCAAGCTCGTAACAATATTCAGGATAATCCTGCAGAGTGGTTATGAATGCGTGCGATTCTAACACCAAAAAATGAACAAGCCTCAGTTTTAAATGAAATAATTTTGAGGTTGTTCTAGGGGGTTAGGGGGTCTATCATCATCATCATCATCATTACAGCCCTTCACAAGTCCACTGCTGAACATAGGCCTCCCCGAAGTAATGCCACAAAGCACGGTCCTGAGCCACCTGCATTCATCGACTTCCTGCATGTCTTAGCAGGTCGTCACTCCATCTAGTGGGGGGTCGACCTACACTACGCCTACCGGTACGAGGCTGCCACTCGAGAACCTTTCTTCCCCATCGGTTATCGGTTCTTCTAAACCTTTCAGCTCGAGTTACGTAACCGCTTTTAGTGCCTAGAAGATTGCAATGCAGTGGACGATATGAATGACAAGCTGGTGGAACCTGTCCATGCGGTCGGAGCTAAGTTCTGCAAGACTCGCCGCAGAAGAACACAAAAACTCTCCAATCACACTCTTAATCCCATGGCTGTTAGACGGGAGATGAGGCTGCAATCGTCAACAGATTAGACAGCATACAGGCAACTGAACAGACAGATCTCCAAATGCATGCGGCGAGACTTACGCAACTTTAATACTGCTCGTATTAAAGAAGCGATCGAGCGGAACCAGGGTTCCAGTCTTTGCCAGAGATCTGTCTGCCAGAAAGAGCCAACTGTCAAAGCTGAAGACTGAGTGTGGCAACATTGTTTCCGGGACACCTGAGATTCTGAGTGAGATTGAGAGGTTCTATGGGCAGCTGTACACATCATCGTTGTGTATATCGAAGTGCTGAAGTGTTTGTACAGTAGGGCTACGATGGCTATCCATAGCTCAAAACCTATCCAACTGCAGAGAGGTGTAAGACAGGGTGACGTTATATCCCCGAAACTCTTCACCGCTTCATTGGAAGACGTTTTCAAGCTACTGGACTGGAAAGGATACGGTATTAACATCAATGGCGAGTACATCACTCACCTTCGATTTGCCGACGATATAGTCCTTATGGCAGAATCGCTGGAGGACTTAAGCATTATGCTCAATGACCTCAATAGTGCATCACAACGGATAGGTCTTAAGATGAACATAGACAAAACAAAGATTATGTTTAATGTCCATGTCACACTTATGCCGGTAGTTGTTGGGAGCATTATATACAATTATTACCTAGTCGGACAAATAGTCCGACTAGGTAATTCCAACTTCGACCGAGAGTTCAATCGACGGATTCAACTCGGCTGTGCAGCGTTCGGGAAATTACGACATATTTTCTCGTCAGGTATACCTCAATCTCTAGAAACTAGATTGTACAACCAGTGCGTGTTGCTAGTGATGACTTACCGATCTGAGACGTGGTCCTTCACTGCTGGCCGTATGAGGACGCTCAAGGTCTCTCAGTGAGCTATGGAGAGAGCTATGCTCGGAGTTTCTCTGCGTGATAGACTCAGAAATGAGGATATCCGCAGTAGAACCAGAGTGACCGACATAGCACAACGGATTAGTAAGCTGAAGTGGCAATGGGCCGGCCATATAGCTCGAAGAACCGATAACCGATGGGGAAGAAAGGTTCTCGAGTGGCAGCCTCGTACCGGTAGGCGTAGTGTAGGGCGACCCCCCACTAGATGGAGTGACGACCTGGTAAGAAATGCAGGAAGTCGATGGATGCAGGTGGCTCAGGACCGTGCTTTGTGGCATTACTTGGGGGAGGCCTATGTTCAGCAGTGGACTTGTGAAGGGCTGTAATGATGATGATGATGATGATGATTAGTAATATCACAGAATCAGAGCAACTGCAGAAATACCCTAATAATAGATATTCAAACACGTTGGTGTCCTACAGGAAACCGTTTATGAACAAAGATGTTCAAATATCTGCAAAATAACATTTTTAATAAATATAAATAAATCATTCGACATTAAAATAGCTGATAGGAATGCGATAAAATATGAAACGGTAAGCATATCGTAGCAGGGAAGATATTTTTGTTTGTTAGGGCGTTAGTCAAATAAAAACATATTTGTGTTTGTTCAATAACCCCATATATTGGTTATGAAACTTGGAAAAAAAGTCAGATTCACAATATCCCCAAGTAAACGTAAGTCAAAAGAATGTAGCCATCTGTGGAGTGTGTTATTTGGAATTATTATAAATTCATATCAATTCATAATTACCGATTGGAATAGATTATCATGTAGGAGCGGTAACCGTGTAGTGGTGGTAATCGTGATGTGGCAGTTGCCGTGCAGTACCATAAAAAACGACAAAAGGAATAAAATCAGAAGATTGGGAGCAGCGTCTTCTTAATAACTACTAAAATTAAAAAAATTGCGATTGCCAACCCGCTTCCTAATAACGGTAACAGATGGGAAAAAATAAACACTAATATATGTATTTATTTAAACCGATAAACGATAAAAAATCTATTAAAAAACTGAAAAAGATGATGAAAATAAACTAAATAAAAATATATAGCAAAATTAAATTTGCAAATAAGAGCGCACATAGTAATTTATGTTTTCTAACAATAAAGATACGAATATCGTGCGTGGTTTTTATGAAATAAGGGTGACAAATAAGTTCACAGTCTGATAAATGGTAAAAGTAGATGCTTTGGCGATTAGACATGTACATCCATCAAAATGCAGATGCTTTGGCACCCTGATAACTAAGATGGAATACCTTATTTCCAGTAAAAACGGACTCCGGTTCTTTACACTCACTATAAGAAACACAGCAGCATTAAGCTGATATTTCACGCTGGTATTTTGTATTCAAATTATATTCAGAAACAAGTAATTTAAGCATGGCAGTTCTGTCAAGTATGCTTCAAGTAAGCTTGGAGATAAAAATGCGAATACTTTATTTTTAACCGATTTCAAAAAAGAGGAGGTATTCAATTCGACTGAATGTTTTTTATGTATTATTATATGATATTATTTTTATTTTATTTGAAAGCTAGTGCTTTTTGTGTGGTCTGATATAAAATTTACCGAGATCTGACCAGTTGTTTTTGAGTTACCCTTAATAATGAGTAATTAAGTGACTTCGAATTCATTGATGATCTAATTTTTGTTATATTGAATTCAGTTGTATAAAATTTTTAATTTTACCACTTGTTCTCGATTTTTTTTACCTTTTGAAATGGACTAGCTTTTGGATTAAGTGTTAAAAAAAAAGTTTCCTAAAAGTTAATAGTTAATACTATTTTCGAAACAAATGCAATTTTTTGTAAAAAAAACGGCCACCGAGAGAATGCTGTCTAGATAGTTTGTGATCGGCAGATTTGCAGGTGGGCAATGTAAATTTAGAGCGGCGAAGAATTTACACCACTTCTACAAAACACAACTAAAATTAATATTATTGCGTAAACGGAGAGTGTGCTTATGAGCTTCATAAGCTCATACCGCCATCTCGCTTCACCTATCCGAGTACCAAACGTACAGCAGGTTACCATCCACACTTGGTTGATATTCCAAATAATTGTGCTAATTGCCATAAATCATCTGTTGTAATGCGCACAGACAAGGAGTGAATTGCCCTACCAGTGTCTGTATTTCCGAGTACCTAAACTGGACCTCTTCAAGGCGCATGTTAACAGGCTTCTCCTGGACAAACTCGCTCTATCGTAGAACTCATTTTTGCCCCCGAACCAAATGGAGGTGAAGAGTAAGCCCATTTTAATTTAAAAAAATAATAAAATGAATTTCTAAATTTAATTCTTACAAAGACCACTTAAGTTTTATGATTGTTTTTAACATCCAAAAAGCAATATCAATATATCAGCAGCTAGAAAAAATGTTGAAAGAATGGCGGGTATAATTAAATTCTACGACAAAGCAGGAAAGTTTGTTCCATACAAAGGGGTATAAAGGAAATACAGTAATAAAAGAGGTATAGTTTTGGCGTCAAAAATTTTCCCTGCTATTATAAATAAATTAATTTTATATCAAAAAGTTTATATTAAATACATACACACCTATATAGGTGTGTATCTATTCAATAAAAACTTTATTCTTTATTACAAAATTCATGATAGATATTTATTATGATTTCTTTTTGTAGTGTGCTAATTATAAATTATAATTTGGGCGCATCTCTATTTAAGGCTCAACTATCATACACAGGACTATTCCAAATTTTAAGGTTTATATTTATTATATTATATTAGATAAAGTTTACGATTTTAAGTTTCTTTCATTTATAGTCTTCCTTTTGACCCCATATGAAATGGGAGTAGAGCCCCGACTGTCGACAAAAAATTAGATTGACTTCATTATGTGTAGTGGTAAAGACAACTGTTCAATGATGTCTCAGCGATCGCAAGGGTTAAAACTGGCAGCGATCACGAATGGCCAGAGACCCACTGAAACTAAATGTAAAGTTGTAGAGGTCACTTTCAATGAAGTCAACGCTCCGTCCCCCCTCGTGCTCTAATCAAAATCTCCAAAAATTTTCAGCTTGAGTTACAAAATCTGTTTCAGTGTCTAGAAAACTACAATGAAGTGGACGATACAAATGACAAACTTGTGGAAACTCTCCATGCTATCGGAGCTTAGTGCTGTAAGAACCGTCGCGGAAGAACACAAATACTCTTCGATCACACTCTTAATCTCTCTCTCTCATTGCTATTAGATGGGATATGAAGCTGCATTCTTCAGCAGATTTGACAGCATACAGGCAACTGAATGGGCAAATCTCCAAATGAATCCGGCGGGACTTACGCAACATCAATACGCACGTATCGCACGCAGACTCGATGGCTTCCAGACTCCCGAACAAACCGGTTGCTGAAAAGACTTTAGCACCATGGACAATATACATAACCTTTGGAAAATTGTATATAAGTCCGAAAAGTACAATCTGCCACATTGTCTTGAGTATGTGGACGATGAGAAAGCTGTCGAAAAAATCCCGTCGAAATTTGGGCGTTGCTGCCGTACCTTCAGCGGTTTCAAGTTGACTGTCGGTGTGTTGAAGTGCTGAATTGTTTGTGCAGTAGAGCTACGATGGCTATATTTTTTTAATATGAGTGGTTCACGCCAGTAGTCGAATGTCGAATTTAGCAGTGGACTTGTCAAGGGCTGTAAAGATGTATGAAGAACCGACAATAAACCTATGCCCATTAATGGGCCGTATAATATAGGCTATAATTACTTTAATTTCCTTACTTTTATGTTTATGATATATAGGTCTTTCCGTATATTGACTTGTAAGATGCGACAGAGACAAATGAAAATAGAGGAGGTGCCCTGCCCTGAACAATAACTAAATGACACAAAATGAACCTGTCTGCTAAGTGCGGTAACTATGGGGAAACTCATGTTCAGCAGTAGATTTAAAAAGGCCTTTGTGAATACCGGTCTCATGAAAATATGTCCATATTATATACTTTCATTTTAGTGTGTAAATTGGGGTATTAATTTGTAATTTTACTTTTTCTTGTTCAAGGGGGATCACTCAGTAAGGTATTATGAGATAGATTTATTATGATAAAAATAAATCCTTCCTTTTTTTAAGAACGAAGATATCTTTACGAGAGTGACACCGAAAGTTCTTAAAAAAACAAAAACTGAACAAACGAGCAAGTTATAAATTTTATTACATCTTTTCAAAATAGTGTCCATTTAAATCAATACATCGCTGCATCCGATTGAACCACTGAGAAAAGCACTTTGTCCACTCATACTTAGGGGGTCTTTTCGACGGCATTTTGAAATGCAGCCACTGCTTCCTCAGCGTCCATTAAACGTTTTCCTCGAAGTTTTTCTTTTATTTTCGGAAATAAATAAAAATTACAAGTTGCTAAGGTCGGGGCTACATGGCGGGTGATCCAGTTATTCTACGTCCGACTTCCCCAAGTAGTCGATTGTTTGCTGGGCGGTATGCGACGAAGCGTGGTCGTGGTGATGGAGGATCCTACTACAAGGTCATTTCTCCCCACCTTTTCCAAGACAAGTTGAAAACAATAGTTGGTGTACTACTAAGAAGTAACTGTTTTTCGATCCAAAAAAATTGTTGCGTAATGACCTGCCCTTCCGAAGAACGAGGACAACATCTTTTTTCCTACGCTTCGACCTCTCTTCACTTTAGTTGGCAACTCCTCGGAAGGAAACACTCAGACAGCAAACTGTCCCTTAGTTTCAGGATCGTAACATTTAAACCAGCTTTCGAACACAACATTTGAGTCATCTCCGTTAAATCTTTTAACCATTTAACGACACCAATCAACATGACGGAGTTTTTGGGCCTCTGTCAAATTATGAGGTATCCACCGGCACAAACCTTCCTAACCTCTAAATGTTCAAGAATTTTGTGCACTTGACTCATACCGATGCCTAAGCTTGTCCAAATCTGCTGATAAGTCAATATTTTATCAGTCTCTGTCTTACACCGCATAACACTGATGTGATCTTCAGTCGTCGCCGTAGAAGGTCGTCCCTCACGCAGATCAACCGTGAGATTAGTGCGACCAAGTTTAAACTCATTAAACCAGTTTTGAACAGTGGCACGGGATGGGGCATCAACTCAAGGGCCATTTGGACTCATCGTAACTTTCTAGTTTACTTAAATGACATCGAAAATCTTAAAAAATCATTGTACTGTGTGAATTTTCTCGCATTATTTTAATCTTAATACTAATTTGATCGAATTATCATTTTATTATGGACACCGTGTAGTGGCTAGTGTAAGAATATCCACTACCCCATATCATCCCGTGGGTGTCGTAAAAACCGGCAGAGCGAAATAAATCAGGAGATGGATAGTAACGACTAAAAATAAAAAACTGCGTTTGCCAACCTACCAAAAGTTATGATGCAGTCTGTGGGGAGGTCTATGTTCAGCAGTGGACTGTAGCTGGCTGTAATTATAACGGTATGTTGTTATAATTTTCTAACTCAAGTAATCTGGCCGTATTTTTGGACTTTTGCCACGTTTGAGCTAGTGATGCTCAGTATTAACTGACTGCCTTGGGATCAGTGGAATGGAATAGACCCGTAATAAGGCTGTTGGTTCCCTACGGGTTATGCTTTTTTGCCTATTTTTCTACCAAACTACTCTATCTATGGTTTTAATTTGTTGACGTTGATGTTGACGACAAAACAAGACAGTATTTCAGGATGATAATGTATTGTGTTCGAACTAAATATTAAAAATATTATTATTACCATATATTCGGTTAAATTAAAATTTATTTTTCGAATAATTAAATAATACTAAAACACGCATAATTGAATTTGTAATTGTTATTTTTTTTTAATTTCTTACATTAAATTTGAGTAAATAGTAGTAAAATTAAAGTGCTTACATTAAATTTATAAATGATCACAAGGAATAATATATGAGGCAAATTAAAATTACAAAGACGCCTTCTATTCTCTATAGAAACGAATCGTTCGATATTGAAATTTCAAATCCAAATTCAACAGTAAACTAAATATCTTTGGGGAATAAACAAATAGAAATGGTACATTTCAAGATTGATAGTTGTTCAGGTTTTCAATGACGGTGGATGACGGATTTTATGCAGCGACAAATATATTCTTTTCTTTCTTAAAGACTATTTTGTAGGTTATAAAAAATAAGAACACCCGGTTCAGTGATTCAATAATTTTAGTATTTTTCTTATTTATTCAGAACAACCAGAATTTAGGACACCAAATGAATTAAGAAGAGTAAAATATTAAACAAGTGACGTCGAAACAATGAAGTCGACGACTGAGTGTTTTCCAATCGGCTCGATTCACTGATGTAGCGGCGCTGTCGTCGCGCCACAAGCGAAATACACCGAAGCTTAAATCACGCTATCAACATTCCGAATCATAGACAGTATATATAGAACTTCTCCGAACTATCACTCGGAGTGTCGGCCGCTCCCCGGGTAGAACACCTTGCCCGACGGGAGATCTCCCCTTTTCCTACCACGGCCACAGTGGTGACCCCGACGTGATTCTGAACACGCAACCAAACAACCTTCGGAAACTTCAAGCTTTATCATCGTCATAGAATACCCCACCCATTCGCTCCCGAGCAGATATAAACTGCAGTCTTCAGATCCTGCAAGCCATCTAGCTTCACAAGGTTCATCGCAGCACTGGAATAATAATGCTTCCTGTTCCCTCAAGCTACTCTCTGCGCTATACAGTGTTCGGCACGGCTCTGAGCCTTACTGCTCGCCTCTGCTTCACGGCACTCTCGCAGATTACTTGCCTTCTTCTCGACTCACCGCAGACTACAAGGCAATCTCCTGGCACTTGCACATTCGTCGGCAACGAGGCTGCACTATCGACCTCCGGTCTGAGCAGACCACTGAGTCCGGTCTGAGTGCCACACTGGCACTGCGAAGAGATGTTGCATCTCTTTGCATTTTCTTTCGCATATACCATGGAGAGTGCTCTGAGGAATTGTTCGGATTACTCCCAGCTGCCAAATTTCGTGAACGCACTACGCGGCAAACTTCGCGATACCATCCACATCATCTGGATGCTTGGCGGTCCATCACTGTACGTTTCAATAGGAGTTTTCTTCCGCGTACAACCTCTCTGTGGAATAGTTTACCACCAGCGATTTTTCCGGACCGATACGACCTGGGGATCTTCAAGAAAAGAGCGTACTCCTTTCTAAAGGGCCGGCAATTCACCTGCAATTCCCCTGTTGTTGCGGTTGATCATGGGCGGCGGTAGTCACTTAACATCAGGTGAGCCGCATGCTCGTTTGCCCCCTCTTCTATAAAAAAAATAATATAAAAGTGATTTTTAATATAATTCAAGCAGCCAAACTCTAACATTTCAAAATTTCAAGTATGTCATGTATAGTGTTCGCGTAAATATAAGAAATCATTATGTAAACCAGTACGGACTGGAAATAGAAAATAAAATACGCCGATTAGAAGATCTAAAGACCAAGCGCGCAAGATACATAACTGCTTTAAATTTCTTGAAGAGATGCAGAGATCATAATCTCATTCCTACGTGTGTCAAGATATCCACTAAAAAAGACACTCGAGAAAGCGCTAAGATCTTAAATCAGGCTAGTAAAAAGTTGTTAATAACGGTGATTCAGCAAAAACGTACCGATCTATATTTCATAAACAAAACCATAGACAATTCGTCCAGTGAATTAAAGACAGTTTTATCGACATTTGATTATAAAAATTGCATGGAAACTTTAGATAAACGCGAAACAACTAAATACAATGAATACAAAAATAAACACATTGATAAATACCATAAATTAACAACTAAATCAAATGTCCAACATACGAAATCGTTGACCACAGACACGAATCATAAACAACGCGCTGTCTACAATTTATCAAAACAAACACTGGACGACGCCACAATAAAAGTTTTAGAAAAAGGTATTAATTTCGCAATATCACCGCGAAAAAATAATATTGGTAATGAAGATTTAGAGGCCATACGTCAGGACATCTCGTAGATGTTACGTCGAAGTTCAGCGCCGAAATTAAATCTTCCCAAAAATGAATTTAACGCGTTGAAAAACTTACGCAACAGAACAGAGCTTACGATTCTCCGCGCAGATAAAGGTAATTCTACGGTTATAATGGATACGTCAGATTACAATTTTAAAATACAACAACTTTTGTCGGATGAAACTACTTATCGAAAGGTCAAAACAGACCCTACAACTAATACGCTTAAAACAACTAGCGATCTAATTTAGAAATACTCCGAAAAATTGAATCTGGACGTTAATTCGATAATACCATCCTGTGCCAAACCACCGAAGTTGTATGGGTTACCAAAGATACACAAACCGAATGCTCCATTACGTCCAATAGTGAGTCAGATTGATTCGCCAACTTAGAGATTGGCTCAATACTTAGCTAAAATATTATCACCACTCAGAGGACACACAGGAGCACACACTAAGGATTCATACCATTTTGTCAGTGAGATAAAAGACCTACATCTTACTGACAATGAAACCATGGTCAGTTTTGATGTTCAGTCTCTATTTACATGCCTACCTGTTGAAGACTGCATCTCAATTATAACTAGGAAACTAGAGGAAAATAACATGCCAGCAGAATATGCAGTATTACTAAGAAATTGCCCTACATCTGGCTATCTATTGTGGAAGGAAGAGTTTTACAAGCAAGTAGATGGTGTTGCGATGGGCTCACCTGTATCTCCTATTGTCGCCGATATATTCATGGAAGACTTTGAGGAGAAAGCCCTCCTTACTGCACCTGTTACACCAAGGATCTACAAGCGGTACGTAGACGATACTTTCACAATTTTACCATCAGACAAAGTTACTGCATTTTTAGAACATCTTAATTCCATAAACTCTAAAATTCAATTTACTATGGAGTTAGAGGCAAATAATTCTTTACCTTTCCTAGATGTGTTAGTCATCCGAAATCCTAATAACACCATTGGTCACACTGTGTATAGGAAAAGGACCCATACAAACCGATATTTAAACGCTGAATCTCACCACCATCCTTCACAGTTAGCTACCGTGGGCAAATCTTTGTTACAGAGAGCACGAGGGATCTGTGACAGCAAACACCTGGTCACCGAGCTTCAGCACGTCAAGCAAGTTCTGCACGACAACAAGCTTCGGGTCCCGCGCCTACGTCACAGTGACCGAGTGAAGCCGGCCACAGTCGAGCGTGTGCCTGCTGTACTACCATATGTCAGAGGTGTCACAGACAAGATTGGCTATATCTTGAAGCAAGCTTCTATTAGAACATTCTACAAGCCGCCGAAGAAGATTAGTCAGTTCCTACCATCCGTCAAGTGTCATATTCCTCTACAAGATGCAGGAGTGTACAAGCTTGATTGTGAATGTGGTCTCTCTTATATAGGACAAACCAAAAGATCAATTAGGACCCGCGTAAAAGAACATATAGCTGATGTGACGCATCAACGTTCCGGGAAGTCTGCAGTTTGTGATCATATCCTAGACGGACCCAACTATTACATCAGATTTGATAGACCACAAATCCTCGCGAAAGCACACCGATTCTCCTTGTTGCCTCAGCCAGTATCGGAATCCTCGGCGTCGACATATCGAGTGACGTGCAGTTTCGTGGCCACTTGGAAGAGAAGGCCAAATTGGCCTCTAAAATGCTTGGCGTGCTCAGCAGAGCGGGACAGTATTTCATGCCGGCACACCGCCTGCAACTTTACAAGGCGCAGGTTCGGCCGCACATGGAATACTGTTCCCATCTCTGGGCTGGGACTCCCCAGTACCAGCTCCTTCCACTTGACCGCATCCAGCGCAGAGCGGCTCGAATCGTCGACGACCGAGTGCTTTCCGATCGGCTCGATTCACTGGCACTGCGAAGATATGTTGCATCTCTTTGCATTTTATTTCGTATATACCATGGAGAGTGCTCTGAGGTATTGTTCGGATTTATCCCAGCCGCCAAATTTCGTGAACGCACTACGCGGCAAACGTCCCGATACCATCCCCACCATCTGGATGCTTGGCGGTCCACCACTGTACGTTTCAAGAGGAGTTTTCTTCCGCGTACAACCTCTCTGTGGAATAGTTTACCACCAGCGATTTTTCCGGACCGATACGACCTGGGAACCTTCAAGAAAAGAGCGTACTCCTTTCTAAAAGGCTGGTGACGCACCTGCAATTCCCCTGGTGTTGATCATGGGCGGCGGTAGTCACTTAATAGCAGGTGAGCCGCATGCTCGTTTGCCCCCTCTTCTATAAAAAAACCATGAAAACACTATTATATGGCGGAAACATTTCAAAAGGTACAACAACGAACACACCAGTAGTAACGTTTTCATGAGATAGTCACGTAGTGGACAAAGTACCGCATTGCGGACCCAAATTATTATAGCACACGTGTTTCTGTTTGAATTGAGGTAGAATACGGTTTTGTGGAATAGGATCTGTAAATGGTTCTTTAGTACACCTATATAAATCAAAATCGATCACCATATGATTATATACAAGTTTCAATTCCCATTTCGTACGCAACGCTGCATCGTAAAGTGGCGGTGTATGAATATCCACTAACCCATACTATCTCGTGGTTGCCGAGTTGTAAAAGGCAACAGACGGAAATAAATCAAAATATTGGCAGTTGCGTCTTCCTAATAACGACTAAAAATAATATACTGAGGTTGCCAACCCGCTTGCCAAGCGTGGCAACTATGACAAATATCTCCCCTACAAGGCAATCTATAGGGAGGGTTTTATTAAGCAGTGAACTTTAATAGGCGTAAGTGGCCACACGCTTTATCTATCCTTCTTTGTTGGTCTGAGTGAGTGAAATGAAGATTCCAGCTAGAATATTCTAGAATTTATTCGAGAAAGAATAAATTTATTGCTTTAGTTAATGCAAATTTATTGCTTTCCCAAAACGCTGTTGGAGCACAAAAAATTTGCTATTAATAATTGAAAACAAAATACGATTGAAGATCTCTATAATAATCAAAATGAATAAGTGTATGTTTACAGTTCTAAAGAAAATACTTGTTGAAAAAAACAACGTATGTTTATCATTCATCGTCGACCGTGGTTTGGTAGTGGGCCTTAACAAGTTTTCACTAAGTGTCATGTAAAAAATCGGGACTTTAATTAAAGTTTATCAAAAAATTGTTGAATGGTTTAGTAAACTGTTTAAAATTGTAAAGTGAGCTTTCCAGTAAGACACTACCACAATTTGGTCCGCATTGGTCAAAATGCATAAACATCTCAAGCTCAGTTCGAGAACAATGTTACGGAATTAATAAGAGCTCATCTAGTCTAGATCTGAACCTTTTGGACTAAAAATTGTAATCAGTAATAGAAGACAAGATGCTTCTTTGACATTGCATCTCTCGTTTAATCTTTAGAGCTAGCAATTGCCCAAGGAGAAAGTGAATCAATTGACCATAAAGAATAAAGGCCCGCATCAAATCCAAAATTGGCCATATTAAATAAAATTGTTTTTAATAAATCGCTTAGGCTTAAATAAGTAAGTACTTATAAGGGTTATTGTAATCATATCCTTTCTTACCCAACTTTCACTACCATACGTTAAAGTAGGGACCAACACAGCATTGTGAATTGAGACCACTACGTGCCTTTTTGACACAAAATTTTGGAGAAAAACTCTTCACAATAGAGTGCAGGGTTACCCCCAGTTTACTCTATTTCCGCATTCCCGCAACGACGAGTGAATGCAGAAAATAGAGTAAATAGGGACCTACACTACATTTTGAAGAGTCAAAATGTGTCGAAAAAGGCACGTATGGCAATTCACAATGCTGTGTTGGTCCCTACTTTAACGTAGGGTAGTGAAAGTTGGGTGTGGCAGAAGAAGCACGAGAGTAGAATGAACGCAGTAGAAATGCGGTGGTTAAGAAGTATGTTAGCGCTGAATTTGAATAACAGGGTGAGGAATTGTGTGATAAGAGAAGAGTGTGGCTTGCAAGATGATGTTGTGACCAGGATTAAGAAAGGAATGCTTCGGTGGTTTGGTCTTGTGGAAATAATGAATGAGGAAAGAGTGACAAAGAAAATTTATGTTTCAGAAGTGAATGGCAGAGTCTGAAAGGGATATACTAGGCGAAAATTGATCGACCAAATTGGCGATTTATTGAAAACGGACCAAATTAGGAATACGCTTAACTGACGAGCATGTATGCGTAGGTATATGGATGTGAAGGAGGCGAGAGAGGTGTATCTGGATCGTGCCAAATGGAAGTATGTAGTCTCCGCCTACCCCTCTGGTGACAAGCGTGAGTATTTATGTCATGTTATAAAATAAAGTGGAAATTCCAGTTTCCCATAACCCAGAATTTTTATAAAGGTAAACATCCTTAGAAATTTGTAAAACATGTTTATTCTTCTTAATTCCATTCCTCGACATAAAGTAAAGTTTAATTATATTGGCGGTTTTATTAACTTACGCTATCCTAAATCTTAAACAAATATGTCATCTATTTATCCCTAAGGACCCATCAAATTGATGTACTATAAGACCACAATATCTTAATAAGAACGACTGCGTGGCCTTATTGAGATACATTGAATTAGGAAATTAACACAATTTAAAGGCTCTATCGCTGAAAAGAAATAAAATGAACCTGATTTGATATACATACTTCCCCGCTTCCATTAAAGTCCCACGCCTTAAAGTAATCAGGGTTGAATTTGAACTTCGAATTTGTACCATGTTGGTCCGGGACTTATACGTTTATGACATTATGCCAACCGCGGTTATACTTGTTTACTGTAGCTTACTACTCTTTGGAACTAACCCAGATTATGAATCCACCTATGTATATGCTAACTAATAACTGATTTATTTTAATAATTTTCTTACTAAGGTATCATATGAAATTGCGCAATGGGGAAACACAACTGACAGTGAACTATTTTCATAAAACATGAAAAGGTTCTACTTTCTTAATTTAAAAAAAGTACTTAAATATTGTATAATTAATAAATAGGAAATTCCAGTATGTTTTCTTTCAGCTCATTCAAATTACTTTGATAATGTGAACCTTTATAAAAATATTTAGAATTCCATACTCTCATACAACTTTATACATACACTAATACACATATACTAAGCAAAAATATTAAACATTCTTTTTTATAGTTACGGGGATTTCTCTCAACCGTCAAATATAAAATTATTTTTGTCTGTTTGTCTGACTGCCTCGTCGAATCTAGTTGTCGTAAACGTGATTGTTGATCATGAATTCCGAGGTCAGTTATAGAGTTTGCCTGCCGAGACGTTCTCGGAAGCAGCCCGGAGTCAAGAAGTTGGCGGTGTTTCACCCCTGTGCCTCGAAAAGCACGAAAAGCCGATGGTTCTTAGTCTGATCTCTCTCTGATGTCTGATAACTGTTCCATCGGACTATGGGAATGAGGGAATAGAGAGTGCATTTGTGCTTTCACATACACTCAGACACTATAATCCGGTCCTCCGCAAACGGCTAGTGTCCTATAAGACCGGTCTGGAGGACATTATCATTATTATGAAGTGAAACGCCAGTTTGATCACGATGTTTTTCTTCACTGACGAGCACGCGAAAATCTGCATTAAAAATTGCAATTAACAATTTCATTGGTGCCACCTTGGATCGAACCTGCGTTGCTCGCGTACTGTGTTATTTACAGCGAACGTTCACCATCTGAGCTACCATGGCTCTCAACTCAACTTATATCATGAGTGGTAATATTATAAGTTATTATAGGCGACTCACGTTTGGCTAGGTACCGCCTTCTTACCTATTACTGCCGCATTTAATATATTCTCTATTGTCTTTCTGTGCGAATGGTGTGAAGAGACAGTATAGTTACAGACTGTGAGAATTTCGGCTTTAGTTCTTAGAGGTAACAACGCACCTGCAACCTTTGAAGTTTAAATTAGGTTGTAGGTGTCAATGTTCTTTAATAAACACATACGATCAGATAAACTGTATGATTGTAGCGTAATAACACTTTGATTTTAATAAAATTGTGATTATTAATTAGTATTATCCTATACCTTACAACGAGCAATTCTTGTATATATATATATATATATAGATATGATGAATGATAATATATATATATATATATATATATATATATCATTATACAATTAAGTTTAACATGGAATACAACGAAGACATCATCATCATCATCATCATCATCACAGCCCTTCACAAGTCCACTGCTGAACATAGGCCTCCCCCAAGTAATGCCACAAAGCACTGTCCTGAGCCACCTGCATCCATCGACTTCCTGCATATCTTACCAGGTCGTCACTCCATCTAGTGGGGGGTCGCCCTACACTACGCCTACCGGTACGAGGCTGCCACTCGAGAACCTTTCTTCCCCATCGGTTATCGGTTCTTCGAGCTATATGGCCGGCCCATTGCCACTTCAGCTTACTAATCCGTTGGGCTATATCGGTCACTCTGGTTTTACTGCGGATATCCTCATTTCTGAGTCTATCACGCAGAGAAACTCCGAGCATAGCCCTCTCCATAGCTCGCTGAGCGACCTTGAGCGTCCTCATACGACCAGCAGTGAAGGACCACGTCTCTGATCCGTAAGTCATCACTGGCAACACGCACTGGTTGTACACTTTAGTTTTCAGAGATTGAGGTATACCTGACGAGAAGATGTGTCGTAATTTCCCGAACGCTGCCCAGCCGAGTTGAATCCGTCGATTGACCTCTCGGTCGAAGTTGGACTTACCTAGTCGGACTATTTGCCCCAGGTAAACGTACTCGTCAACAACTTCTAGCATAGTGCTCCCAACAACTACCGGCATAGGTGTGACATGGACATTAAACATGATCTTTGTTTTGTCCATGTTCATCTTAAGACCTATCCGTTGGTAGGCACTATTGAGGTCATTGAGCATAGTGCTTAAGTCCTCCAGCGATTATACCCCCCATGAACAACGAAGACATATTATAATGAAAATCAGAAAATAATATCACATTAATAAATAACAAAACATTAAAGAAAATATCACAATTTTACAAGCAATTTCTTAGAGTCATGAACGTTAAATGTCGACTGAAAACTTTATTAATACAATTTTTAAGCAATTAACATAAATACCTTAAACATTATAACAATTTGATGCACCGATTAAAATATTTAAGGTTTAAAATGGAAATTTAATTTCTTGCATGTACTTACTATTGTCCTATACCTTTAAACGAGCAATTCTTGTATATATATAATATGGGATCTCGGAAACGGCTCCAACGATTTTCATAAAATTTAGTGTCCAGGGAGTTTCGGGGGCAATAAATCGATCTAGCTAGGATTTATTTTTAGAAAATTTCCTTTTGTCTGTGTTTTCAGACAACAAAAAACTGCTACAATACAAGAAGGTAAATTTTGACCGATCTCTAACGATCGTAATAGCTCAGATGAGATGTCGGGCGTGGTATCGGAGTTCCGTGATTCGCGTCCTGTCTCTGGTCTGGCTTTTTTCCTTCTTTTTCAAGTTCCCTTCTTTTGTGAGAAAATCTATTATTTCAAGCCCTTTTTTTAGTATTTTTTAAATATACGATAATTTAATAAAACTAAATGCACTCATGATTTTTTATTCAAATAACCAGTTCAGTTTTTTCTATTCTGTCAATAAGATCAAAAAATACTGTTTATGTTTCATCAGTATGTAATTTATAAATGTAATTTTAAAAAAAGCCGAGCAAAGCTCGGTCATCCGGGTACTAATATTTAAAATCGTAAAATATTAAAAAACACGTCACCCGTAAATTTAAGATAAAGCAAGAAGAAAAAACTTGTAACAAGGTTGTATGTAATTGAAAAATCTTATCTTTCATTAAAATCTCCCGCTCCCTTCGCTCATTTTTAAAATTATGTTTTAGCATATCGCAGTCACGTCCTTACTTGCCTTTAATAATGTTGAGTTTAGCTTTATTAATTTTGATTATTGTGATAACAGATGTCTGTTTAGATAGTTACGAGAAAATGAGTAAGAATTGATTTAATATTTACGGTTTTTATAATTTATTAAAAAGTGGTATTTATTAAAATTATCGTATGAATAGAAAGGGTTATTTTCATGATTATTCTGATTATGGATATAAATTAATATGTAATTAAATTTTATTAAAAAAAATTTAAATTCGACTAAATTTTTTATACATGATAGAGCCAGCATTATAGTCACTGATGTATTCCAGCTCAAAGGAACAAGGCCAATATAAGTAATTTCTAAAAAATCAGAGCTGACAACGTATCTCGTCATTGTTATTTGATATTGATAGTAGGTGTTTATGAGTTGTTTAACTTCTGGTAAAATATTAGCTTGTAACTAACTGGCTCTAATAAACAAAGATTAATTAGAATAGAAAAAGTAATAGGGTAATTTAAAAACTCTGTATATGTTCTCTAAATAAATCTTCTTATTAGGCCTTAAATATACATAATGACAAACTGCCCAGGTAGACTTTATTCTGCCATTCCCGGGTAGACTTTATTCTGTAATTCCCTTAGTACCTTAAAAAAATCCTTAAATTCGTAATAAACAATTGGACAACAGCGAGGAAAATTTCATTGAAATCAGTTCAGTAGTTTAGGAGTTTACCGCGAACAAACAATGTGACACGTAATTTTTATATATAAAGATATTACCAATATCACAAAAAATTGACAGAGCTATAAAATCGAGACTAGTGATTAGAATAATGATAACTAATGTGTAGTGGCGATAGCGATACGCCTGCCAAGCGTGGAAATTTTATACGAAAAAAAACACGATCAACCTTTAAAGCCCCGACGGTATATATTATCAATGCAACAAAATTAGTACACAACATTGAAACATTGTAAAATTAAGATTAGTATTACGCGTCAAACGAACAAGACGACAAAAAAAAAAATTTCAAAATCAAGACATGAAAATAATGGATCACGGCCGTGTAAATTACGTTAGCCCGCACTGCAGCAACACAACGGATTATCTGGTTCTTCTCTTAACAATGCCACCTGACTGTGCCCAGTAGTAACAAATATTATGAATTCTTTATAAGACAATTCATTATTTTCACCTTTGAAAATCCTAAATCTGTCGTTATTAGTAAAGTTTCGTCGCAACTTTAAAACTTATTACAATCAAAATTAGCTTATATTTTAAAAATAATTATGTGATTCTAACGTGATTCATTAAGCATACGCAATCCGCTAACAGAACTTATTTTGAATGGGATTAATTAATTACCTTTGAGTTCAACAAAATACACATTTCACATTCATGTGCTATGTGCAAACAACAAACGATTCTCGATCACGTTAATAAACTAATCTACTATTAAACATGAGAATCCCTCTTAGATTATATTTATTAGAGCTTGGACGTGCTGTAGCTATATAAGTGGTATACTGGTATAGTAGCACGAACGTCGACAGGACTGGAGAAGGACCACGCTCTCACAGAATACTACTGTAAAATAGCAGCTTAACGCTGCATTGTCTCGTATGATGAGTGTAAAGAACCAGAGACCCTTTTAACTGGAAACGGGGCATTCCATCTTAGATCACATAGGTAACTACGCCACCGCAACTACTTACCATCAGGTGTACACTGAGGTCGTTTGTCACCCATATCCTATTAAAAGTTTATGTAAACGTATATTTATACCACTAATCAAATAGAGACATGAATTGCTCTTATTACGTAAAAGCCATAATATTAGAAGAGCTAGCTGAATATTAATACCTTAGTTTAATTTAATATTCAGATCATTAACAGACTGTAGAGACTTAGACCTCAAGGTTGAAGGGTACATTTCTAGGCATTTAGGTACGAGTACGTATGGTTTTAGCCGGTAGGAGTCCAGTATAAATTTTCTTTTACCTCTGCAGCCTTAATTATACGTAAGGATATCCCAACGATAAAAAAAAGTCCTCAAGGGTGACAAAGTATCTATGATCTTTGTTTGCAAGTCTCCATAGCAAATTGATACGAGAAACATTTACATAAATACTAATTTAGTTTCTGTCTACTAATTACCTATGATTTCAACAAAATACTCATTTCACATTCATTTGCTATGTGCAAAAAACAAACGATTCTCGATCATGTTAATAAAATAGTGTACTGTTAAACAAGATTCCCTCTTAGATTATATTTATTAGAGCTTGGCAGGCGGTTTGGAAACGGCGACTTTTTACACGGTAGAGCCATGCTGTAGCTATATAAGAGGTATAGTGGTATAGTAACACAAACATCGACTGGACTGGACTGGACGACCGAGAGAAAGTAAAATAGCAGCTTAATGCCGCTGTGTTTCATATGGTGAGTGTACAGAACCGGAGACCCTTTTTACTGGAAACGAGGCATTCCATCTTAGTCGTCACGGGTGACAACGCCACTGTAACCGTTTATCATCAGTGAACAGTGTGCTTGTTTGTCACCCTATCCCTGTAAAAAAAGATCTGTTTACTAGATAAAAACTATGTTACATTACACCTGATGACCCTACGCGACGATATGGGGTAATAAATTACCCTTACAATATACCTGCACTACTGAATTCTAGTTTATGTAAACATATAATTTATACTACTAATCAAATAAGACATAAATTACTCTTGTTACATGAAAGCTATAATATTAGAAAAGTATATTAATACAATATAATGTTTAATTTAATATTTAGATCATTAACAGACTGTAGAGTCTTAGACCTCAAGGTTGAAGGGTACATTTCTAGGCGTTTAGGTACGAGTACGTATGGTTTTAGCCGGTAGGAGTCCAGTATAAATTTTCTTTTACCTCTGCAGCCTTAATTATACGTAAGGATATCCCAACGACAAAAAAGTCCTCAAGGGTGACAAAGTATCTATGATCTTCGTTTGCAAGTCTCCATAGCTAGCAGTAGCACTCATATATTTAATAATAAACCTTCTGTTTCGATAACTGGAAGCCGATACCCTAGTTCAACTAGGGTATCGGCTTCCAGTTATCGAAACAGAAGGTTTTGTCTGCGCAAGAATTATTAGAAGTGAAATATTAGCTAATCATGCACGTATTCAGCTGTTATCATATTGAGCGTATTGAACCTTAGCGTAAATTAAAACTCACGATCACACGAGGTACCTAGTCGGCAAATATTCTTATTAATGAGTCTCTACTAGTTAATAATGAGTAATATACGAAAATATCGTCGTCTCAAAATTTAAATAAATCTGAAGAGTTGATGGTGTGTTGTTGAAGAGATTATATTTGACATGGTTATAAAAATGTTGAATTAAAGATAGCTTTGTTGGAATTCTCACATTTTTTACCAGTTTCTTTCCGTGTTAGCTTTCTTCTTGCTACGTAGTACGTATTGTAGAGTTTCAGAGAGGTCCAAAGTGAACACTTAAATATTATTTCGATTTACTAAAATCTTTTCTCTTGATATTTTTTCCTAACAAGAAATCCAACGTGCAGAGAGTTTACACTTTTTTTTAAATTGGTAGCTTTAAGAAACTTGATCGTCTACCGTTTATGTCAATGCTGCGAATGAACCAGATTCAAGATAAGTCGCGTACACGCTGTTGCTTTATGAAAAATTTACGACCTACCTGATCGCTATGGACTTGCGCTGAATATAAATAATCATAGCAACGTCTGAAGCTAAGAACAAAATATTTTTATGTTCTTTTACGATAGCAATCTTAAAAGAAGACGACAAAACATATCCACTACTCATTTACGAGTATGACCCAACAACTTAGCTCTGCAATTATTTTACAAGGTTATATAGCTTCTTTTTGTTTTTTTTTTACCCAGATTAATGACTCGTCTGTGTTTGTATTATCTTCTCACTTATTTCTACCGAAAAGCACCAGTACACTCAACGCTATGTTCTGGATTTTTATATGTAGTTTTAGTGATAGTGAATATTACATAAAGGAGCTATTTTAATATTTCACTAAAACTAATATTCAATTTTGAAGTGTTAATAGATTGTAGAGCGTCTATGCAGTGAATCCACAGCTTTCGTTTAAAAAGATAAGACAGGCGGAATAATACCAGGCTCTGAGATCATCTTTCAGTCACTTTTATATAAAAAATCGATGCCTGTGATTAATAACTACTTTTACGGATTTTATCGCGTTTATTTTTACTTTTTAATTTTAATTCCCGACGTTTCGGGCGCTTTCCAGCACCCATGGTCACGGGGGACTGAGATGACTGACGTCCCGATGTCATTGTTAAACCCGGAGTACCTTCAGCTTTTTTTAATTATTGTTTATGGTCCGATCTATGCAAAATGAACTGACTATGTCCTGAGGTCTTGCAGTGGTATGATTGGGTTTAGTTTTAATTTTATTGATTATAGGATCCCAAGCAGGTGGTAGTACCCAGCCTCCTTCTCTATTGAAATTAGGATATTTTTAAATTTCAATAGCCTCACGTATCATCCATGGTAGGAATCGGTGTTCTTTCGCGAGGATTTGTGGTCTATCAAATCTGATGTAATGGTTGGGGCCGTCTAGGATATGATCACAAACTGCAGACTTCCCGGAACGTTGATGCTTCACATCAGCTATATGTTCTTTTACGCGGGTCCTAATTGATCTTTTGGTTTGTCCTATATAAGAGAGACCACATTCACAATCAAGCTTGTACACTCCTGCATCTTGTAGAGGAATATGACACTTGACGGATGGTAGGAACTGACTAATCTTCTTCAGCGGCTTGTAGAATGTTCTAGTAGAAGCTCGCTTCCAGATATAGCCAATCTTGTCTGTGACACCTCTGACATATGGTAGTACAGCAGGCACACGCTCGACTGCGGCCGGCTTCACTCGGTCACTGTGACGTAGGCGCGGGACCCGAAGCTTGTTGTCGTGCAGAACTTGCTTGACGTGCTGAAGCTCGGCGGCCAGGTGTTTGCTGTCACAGATCCCTCGTGCTCTCTGTAACAAAGATTTGCCCACGGTAGCTAACTGTGAAGGATGGTGGTGAGATTCACCGTTTAAATATCGGTTTGTATGGGTCTTTTTCCTATACACAGTGTGACCAATGGTGTTATTAGGATTTCGGATGACTAACACATCTAGGAAAGGTAAGGAATTATTTGCCTCTAACTCCATAGTAAATTGAATTTTAGCGTTTATGGAATTAAGATGTTCTAAAAATGCAGTTACTTTGTCTGATGGTAAAATTGTGAAAGTATCGTCTACGTACCGCTTGTAGATCCTTGGTGTAACAGGTGCAGTAAGGAGGGCTTTCTCCTCAAAGTCTTCCATGAATATATCAGCGACAATGGGAGATACAGGTGAGCCCATCGCCACACCATCTACTTGCTTGTAAAACTCTTCCTTCCACAATAGATAGCCAGATGTAAGGCAATTTCTTAGTAATACTGCATATTCTGCTGGCATGTTATTTTCCTCTAGTTTCCTAGTTATAATTGAGATGCAGTCTTCAACAGGTAGGCATGTAAATAGAGACTGAACATCAAAACTGACCATGGTTTCATTGTCAGTAAGATGTAGGTCTTTTATCTCACTGACAAAATGGTATGAATCCTTAGTGTGTGCTCTTGTGTGTCCTCTGAGTGGTGATAAAATTTTAGCTAAGTATTGAGCCAATCTGTAAGTTGGCGAATCAATCTGACTCACTATTGGACGTAATGGAGCATTCGGTTTGTGTATCTTTGGTAACCCATACAACTTCGGTGGTTTGGCACAGGATGGTATTATCGAATTAACGTCCAGATTCAATTTTTCGGAGTATTTCTTAATTAGATCGCTAGTTGTTTTAAGCGTATTAGTTGTAGGGTCTGTTTTGACCTTTCGATAAGTAGTTTCATCCGACAAAAGTTGTTGTATTTTAAAATTGTAATCTGACGTATCCATTATAACCGTAGAATTACCTTTATCTGCGCGGAGAATCGTAAGCTCTGGTCTGTTGCGTAAGTTTTTCAACGCGTTAAATTCATTTTTGGGGAGATTTAATTTCGGCGCTGAACTTCGTCGTAAAATAGACGAGATGTCATGACGTATGGCCTCTAAATCTTCATTACCAATATTATTTTTATAGAGACAGTCCTCAACACTACAGATAATGTCCTCATACGGTATTTTTCGTGGTGTTATTGCGAAATTAATACCTTTTTTCTAAAACTTTTATTGTGGCGTCGTCCAGTGTTTGTTTTGATAAGTTGTAGACAGCGCGTTGTTTATGATTCGTGTCTGTGGTCAACGATTTCGTATGTTGGACATTTGATTTAGTTGTTAATTTATGGTATTTTTCAATGTGTTTATTTTTGCATTCATTGTATTTAGTTGTTTCGCGTTTATCTAAAGTTTCCATGCAATTTTTATAATCAAATGTCGATAAAACTGTCTTTTATTCACTGGACGAATTGTCTATTTCGTCTATTTAGTTTTTTTTATGAAATATAGATCGGTACGTTTTTGCTGAATCACCGTTATTAACAACTTTTTACTAGCCTGATTTAAGATCTTGGCGCTTCCTCGAATGTCTTTTTTAGTAGATATCTTGACACACGTAGGAATGAGATTATGATCTCTGCATCTCTTCAAGAAATCTCTTCAAAAAAAGAAGCGATAAAATCCGTAAAAGTAGTTTTAATCATGTGCAATGTTCGCGTAAATATAAGAAATCATTAAATCGATGCCTATTAAAATAAATAGTTAAGTTATTGCATAGCTTCTATCGCGGGCCTTGAGCGCGGGGACCGAATCCAGAAATTCCGTAACGAAAAAAAACCTCACGCTCCCCACTCCGACGGGCACGGAGGTGTGGCTTGAAGGCCGTGCATTGTCTAACGTCGTTTCTTTTCGGCAGTCTTCGACACGGTGTTGATAAATATTCCTGAATAACCAACAGCTACTGTAAGATAATAAAACCCACATGTATTGTAAAATAATAAAAATATTTTAAACAATATTAACTTTTTATTTATTTAATAAAAGAAAAATTTGTTCTCTTATCGGTCACCACGCTCAAAAAGTGTAACTTGAATTAATATCAAAGAAAAAGAAATACTGCATAAATAAAATAAATAAAAAATAATTATAATTGCATAAGTTGATACAAAATGCTATGCAATAGCTTTACCGCGGCAGTCCCCGAGTGCCACACGTCTTTTTTTATCAAATGGTTAGCTTACTGCTAGCTGATAAATTTCCACCGTGTAGTCGTGGTATAAAATTATCCACTAACTCGTATCGCCCATGAGTGTCGTAAGAGGCGACAGAGGGAAACAAACCACGATATGGAAAGCAACGTTTACCCTATTAATAACTAAAAATTAATAAACTGTGGTTGCCGACCCTTCTGCAAAGCGTGGCAACTATGCCAAATAACCCCCACCCCGCACTCATACGATGTAATTGGTATGGGAGGCCCATGTTCAGCAGTGGACTTTTGATAGGCTGTAACGCTTCCCTTAGTAATTTAAATTACTTTTTCAAGTAAATAATTGACAGTGATAATTATCATCATCGTAATCTGTGGGTCTGCAATCATAATGGTAATCATTATGATTGCAGACCCTTTCAAATCCACCTCAAGAATTTTTATTTCACTTAGTGCCTGAATGCAGACATAGTTTATGTACATAGGAGAACCTCAAGGGTCAAAGACGCCCTTAGCTCAATCATCATATCGCATTAAGCTATTTTAATATGTTACTAACCTTGTATTATGTAGCCTTGTTGCTTTAGTTAAAATTGGTAATTCATTACAATTTAAAATGTTTCTACTTAAAGGGTAGTTATGGAGGAAAATTTTCTGTTGATATCGACGTTGGCCAAATAATGGCATTGTGTGATGGCTTAAGGAAACATTGATTAAATGTTATATAATGATTATCTTGAGCTCGTTACTTTATATTTAACAAAACATTCTTTCGATCATAAATGAGCCGAAGCTTTTAATGCAGCTACCTATATTTAAAATATTATAATTTAATTACACATCAATTGTTTTAAAATATCAAAAAGATTTATTTCCGTATAAAAAAGTATACATACTTGACCACATAACTTGTTTTAAATATAATAATGCCATGAGGTCAAATTAGTTTTGCCTATACAAATAGGCAAAACTAATTTGACCTCCTTGATGCGTGGATTTATAATTAACTTTACAAGCACGTTTATTATTACTATCAAATAAATACAGCTGTCGCGTTACTCATACTTTTAATATCTGTGATAAATCATAGTGTTAAAGCGACTTTTAAAAATATTCCCTTACTCTACGGAGACCCGCTTAATTAAAATTTTCCATTGTGAATCTTGGCGGAGCTATCTCTGTTACCGCTTCTGTCATAATTTTAAACCACGCAATTTGTTTTCTTTCCTATTTTACTTTCAAATGGTATGCTCAACATTTAAATATCTTTATAATTTAAAATAAAATTATGTGTTTTTAAATATTAATGGTCGCAAACGAACACTGGTACTACCTGATGGTAAGTGGATACTGTGACTATGGGTCACATGTACATATTTACCTGGTTAATATATAAAATCATAGCATCAAAGATGCGTTGTCACCCCTAAAAACTAAGAGGGAATATCTCACTTCCAGTAAAAAGGGTCTCCGGTTCTCTACAATCACCATACAAACATCAACATTAAGCTGCTATTTTACGCTGGTATTCTGAGCATTTTCCCTCCCCGATCAAGCTAACTCATTCGTACCACAACCACAATATGGCTGTTGCATGGCTCTAAAACCTAAAGACCAAAAAATTATTTCCTATTAATATAATGAAATAAAAATAAATGGAGGTGTAAGAATGCATTCTATAAAACAAATTTTACGGATAATATCACGTTTACTTTTACCTTTTCAATTCCCGACTTTTCGGTTGCTTGACAGCATCCATGGTAACGGGGGGACTGGGGGTTTTTACGTTCCGACTTCTTAGTTAGCCCGGCTACCTTCAGCTTTCATATATAAATTTTTGGTCGCATCTACGCAGAAAGAGTTTACAGTACTTTGAATTATTGTAAATGCTTGGGTTTAAATTTAATTTTAATTATTATGAGATCCCAAGCAGATCGGAACGTTGAAAATTAAAAAGGTTAAAGTGAACACAGCAAAATCCGTAAAATTAGTTTCTTTTAATTTGTAGTATAGTCGCGTCAATATAAGAAATCATTAAGTGAGAATGTGACATATCTTTCCTCCATATCTTAAGTTTACTTATCGTGTTGCTCCTACCATTTAACAAAAAAGAAAAAGCCAAATAATTTATTTTAACACACTAAATCCTAATTTCACTTACTGAAAAAGGGAAGCAGAGTCAATAGTTGACGATATGGACTCTGCTCTTAACAACGCATTACCCGGCTTGGTGAGTTTACATGAAAATCGAAATGCAAAGAACTAACAGAAAATTACTTTTTTCTTCTTCTTAAGTAACTCGTCCACTGCTAAACATAAGCCGCCCTCAGATTATTTATATCCACGCCGGGGCGCCCGCGCATTTTTAATGCTGTTCCCCATCGCCTGTCTGGATATTTTCACGCAAATAGCGTTTCTTTGCCCTCGATTGAAAACTATAATATTTTATCGGTATCCCAACAGTAATAGAACGAATGAAAATAGTAAATCAAATAATATTCAGTTATTGTCTCAAGAAAATTAATAGCAAGAATGAGGTGTTAATTTGCGGAAATATATTATGTAAAAGCTTTAAAATAAAATTAGTTTGCTAAAGCCAGTTATAAAAATGTAAGTTAGAAAGGGAATTCAATAAAAGTACTCTTCATTTTTTTGTAATTGTGAAAACACATTAACATGTGCGCTGCATATCTTCAACAACTTGCGTATTTTGTGAATATCGCGACCCATGTGTGTTATAAACGTTGATGAGGGAAAAGTTGATAAAAACTTATAGCCGATAGATAACAATATAATTACGGAATGATGATTTGATGTGGAGGTATGGCTAAAGAAAATTATTTAAATTGTCAAATTAGTAGTTTTAAAGATACAACACATTTATATACAATCATGGCATTTGTGGTAAGAAAAAGAAAAGAAAGAATTAAACTAAAGACTACCTAGAATATAAGTATTGTAACATAAATAGTATATGTCTTATTGATTTTCCTTAAAAATAATGTAAAATAAATAAATAAATTTAAGAAACAATTATGTATAATGTAGTATATAGTATAGTGGAACTATCGTATTAGGAGAACCTGTAAGTACAGTTAGTAAGTGTTAATTTTTATTTTTATTATAATATTTGTTTATATATTTGAATTAATAAATAAATATTCCTTAAACCACTCAAAATGGTGAAAAACCTTTAAAGGTGAAAAATAAGAAATATTTTTTATAATTTATCTATATAAATGATATTCATTTAATATTATTTGCAACTGGTTGGGCGGCAGGCCTAATTTCGGTTCGATTCCCAGGTTGATTATTGACCCTATTATGTCAGATGTTATACTAAGTGGACTGTATACGCGATGGCTTCTTATGCCTCAACAAGGTGGCGAATGTGACACGCGGCACCTTAGACAATGCACTCGCTCTTCCAAATCTATTGCTTGCCAAGGTTAGGAGGAGATTCTACTTGAGCACATTAGGAGAAATATAATGGGGCGGGTTAACTAATAAACAAAATGCTCAAGTCGGAGCATTATTACGGGAAAACACTTACCCGGGTGTGATTCTGGTGATGGCGGACGACGCTTCCACTGCGGTGATGCGATGTGAGGTGAGTTCTTCTGGGGCGCCCCAGGGATGCGATCCAGGCCAGTGGTGCGAAGGAAGAGAGCGGTGCGCGACGATATCACACACTATGTGAGGCGGTTACTTCTGGAGCACGACTGCTCCAGGTGATGTGGTTCAGACTAGCGGGGCGTGGCAAGAGAGGACGGTCGTGGGCAGCGCGTGAGCCTTTATTGCCTCGGCTTTTCCCACCAAGCACCTCGGTCGGGCGCGCTTCTCATTGGTCGAAATAATCGCGTCACCTTCTAGACTCCTCCCTTTTCCCCGGGTGTGTTTACGGAAGGGATATTAGGTCAAAGGATTGGTCGCTTGGCAATATACCCTCGAATAAAATTAAAATACACGAATCGTTTCCGCGTAACCATCCCCCCGGCTTGAAGGGTCCCAGTCAAAGTAACTAACGCTAAGATTAAACCTAATTTTCGACTACAATTTCTAATTTAGAAAGCTAATTCAGAATATTGAATAGGCAAAGGGCACAAACGGACAACAGGGCGCATGTAAGACCCAGTCATGGTTCTAATGCGAGCTACGCTAGTTACCCCGTCGGAACCGGGAAAAACTTCTTCGACGATCCCTAATGGCCAATGGCCAACTATACTATTTTATTTTTATTTTTATGGAACACTAACAAGCTAAACAAACGCTAAGAAAATACCAATATATAATTTTATCAACGACAAACTAATATTTTTAAATAATAGAACTATCCAATCACAAGTATGCAATTTCTAAGCGACTAAACTATAATTATTAATAAGCGGTAAAACTATGCGATAAACGCTTCGGAACAACACTGCTTATGGCTTATTGCTCGCGAAGCCTCACTTCCTCCCGCCAAGCAAGATTGGCCTCAGCAGGTCTATTCCGTAGCCTCCAGTGAGGCACGACTTCTGTCTTAGTGGCTCGGCGTCTCCATGCGCCGCGACCATGACCTCGATCCGCGCCGCGCGCGTTTCCGCTAACGAGATCGATTCGAGTCCCGGGTTGCGAAACACGTGCACTGAATATGTCACCTGACGGGTTGCGGGGCGATCTAATTTTGCTAATTTGGGCCTTGTTCGCGGTGTCGATAGCTCCAGGGCTATCCCTACTCGGCGTTCCCTTCGGCTGCGACGAAACTATAACAGGTTTACTAACAACAGATTCTAACGTCTTGCTTCTCGACCTTCGCATACTTTATTACCCGAGCTAAGTAAATACGGGATGTTCCCCTCCTCTATTTCCCGAAAATTGCAAGTCAATAATTCGGGAGGTTCAACAGTAACGGTACAACAACAGGATGTTGCCGAAACATTATCCATGATAGGGGCGGAACCAACGATGACGTAGCCCAAGGCGGTCTCCAGTGCGTAAGGCGCAGTATGCGAGGGGTTGCCCCTGACCTTATTGTGTAACAAAAGATGAGGGAAAAGCGATGCTCCAATAAGCATGTCTATATCTCCGGGGACGGCGTAAGTATCGTCTGCCAGAGTCAAATTCTCAAAATCAATCATTGCCGAGGTGTCGACCGAAACGGTTGGTAGACGCTCGGTGACTTTATTTACTACTAATGCATTTATATTAAAGTTAATACTACGATCTAGCCGAGAATAAAATTTCAAATTTATAGAGCCCTGGGTAATTTTATTAGTACCTCCGATGCCTTTGACTACGGTACATGAAGGTATCTTATTTATTAGCAATCCTAAACGCTGGCAACATTGTCGCGTTATAAAGCTACTCTGTGATCCGCAGTCTAGCAACATACGGACACTTTGTTCGTTTCCACGCGAATCCCTAACTACGATACGGGCTGTACCCAGCAGCACGGTGGAAGGAGACTGCGTTCCCGTATTCGACAGTGAGCACAGGGTGACGTCACCCGGTCGACCGTTAGAAGCGTCGACTTTAGTATGTGTAGTTTCCTTGTCCGAATTACTCGACGCGAATATGTTGCCACCTTCGAAATGTAATAACGTGTGATGTCTGCTGGCGCACTTGTTACACACGGAACTAAAATTGCATTTAGCAACTAAATGTCTATCGCTTAGGCAATTTAAACATAAGTTGTTCGTCTTTACTATTCCATAACGTTCGCTGGGTGAATGTTTACGGAAGGTCGCACAATTATACAAATTACCGTGTTGTTTATTCTTACATAGAACACAGGCGCTATGAGACGATGTAGGTGCAGCGGTTACGTACGTCAGCGACCCATCGGTCCTAATTGACTGTCTGCGGTCGACACATTTCTTAACTTCTTGTTTGACATTCGATGAACGCTGTATCACTTTAATTTGATCTGGTACAAAGGATGCTAAGGAGTCGAATGACGGTAACTCAGAGCTACGATGCTCCATTTCAAACGCACGCACGGTGTCGGAATTTAGTTTCTTTAAGGCGATATGGAGAAACACCAAGTCCATAAGGTCATTAAATTTCAGGTTCTTGAGTGCAGCCACCGATGCTACAAATTTATCTAAAAACTGCTCTAAGCCAGTGATGTTCGCGGATGATATAGCTTTAAGATCGAATATCTGGTCTAAATATGCAGAGGCTAACATTCGCTTATCCTCATATTTGTTTTTAAACGTTTCGAATATTAACAAATAATTGTTTGCTGTTGGTGTGAAACCCGAACAAATGGACTGTGCCCTACCACTCAATTTACTAATTAAATAATACAATCTTTCAGCGTCCGATAACGACGGATTATTATGTATGGTGTTTTGAAAGCTATTTATGAACAACGGCCAAGTTTTAATATCTCCATTGAATACTGGAATATCTATGGGGGCAATCTAAGTGATTCGCGTGGGCGTACCTAGATTTCTGGTTTTGCTTCGCTCTGGGCTGGAGACTGTAAGAGCTTTGCCGTCTTTTTTATTAGACACAACATATCTTCGAGTGATAAAAGTGGTTGATAGTTCACTGTATACTTAGGGTCTATTTGTAATTCTAAACTATTAATTTTGTCTAATATATTTTCGTAATCCGATCGCAACAAGTCCACCGTTTCGATTTCACATAAAAACGTTTCCCGCACTGAATCTACGTTAATATTTTTTATGTGATCACTTATATATTGTTTACGTGAAAAGAGTACGTCCCTCTTGGCATAAAGAGTTTTAAGTTTAATTTAATTTCCACTAACTGCCATCTTAAATCACTATAATTAATATTAGATTAATCACAAAGAATGTACACCGCTGGAAGATGAACACAATGCGCTACGTGCCGTATTACGTCGTTAAATTGAACACGTTGTCAGTAATTTTTTTTGAAGGTAACTTGCAATCAAACAAGATAACACGCGTCGACTAGATAAGAATTTAAAGCCCGTGTAATTACAAATATCGGGTAAGATAAATAAAATTAAGCAGGTCTAACTATTTAAATAAATAAGTATCTATTTACCTATGCGAATAAACTAACCAAAATTTAAATTTAAACTGAAAGAAAACTACATAAATCTATCCAATATTAATTTAGAGTGTATTGTCTAAGGAATTGGTTCAGCAGTTCGACTCGATGAGGCTACAGGGCTCCAGTTCCAAATCCGCTCGAATGACCAGAAAATGGTTGGGCGGCGGACCTAAGGGTTCCCGAGTTCGATTCCCAGGTTGAGCCTTGACCCTATTATACGAGATGTTATACTAAGTGGACTGTATACGCGATGGCTTCTTATGCCTCAACAAGATGGCGAATGTGACACGCGGCACCTTAGATAATGCACTCACTCTTCCAAATCTATTGCTTGCCAATGTTAGGAGGGGATTCTACTTGAGCACATTAGGATAAATATAATGGGGCGCACACACAAGGGATTCATACCATTTTGTGAGTGAGATAAAAGACCTACATCTCGCTAACAATGAAACTATGGTCAGTTTTGATGTTCAGTCACTATTTACATGCCTACCTATTGTGGCCTGCATCTCAATTGTTACTAGGAAGCTAGAATAAAATAACATGCCTCAAGAATATGCAATACTACTTGAACATTGCCTCACATCTGGCTATCTATTGTGGAAGGAGGAGTTCTACAAGCAAGTAGATGGTGTGGCGATGGGCTCACCTGTGTCTCCCATAGTCGCCGACATATTCATGGAAGACTTTGAGGAGAAAGCCCTTCTTACTGCTCCTGTAAATCCAAGGTTCTACAAGCGGTACGTAGACGACACTTTCACAATTTTACCATCTGACAAAGTAACTGCATTTTTAGACCACCTTAACTCCATAAACTCTAAAATATAATTCACAATGGAGTTAGAGGCAAATAATTCTTTAGCTTTCCTAGATGTTTTAGTCATCCGAAATCCTGATAACACTATTGGTCACACTGTGTATAGGAAAAGGACCCATACCAACCGATATATAAATGGTGAATCTCACCATCATCTTTCACAGTTAGCTACCGTGGGTAAATCTTTGTTTCAGAGAGCACGAGGAATCTGTGACAGAAAACATCTGGCCGCGGAGCTTCAGCACGTCAAGCAAGTATTGCAAGACAACAAGCTTCGGGTCCCGCGCCTACGTCACAGTGAACGAGTGAAGCCGGCCACAGTCGAGCGCGCGCCTGCTCTACTACCATATGTTAGAGGAGTCACAGACAAGATTGGCTACATCTTGAAGCGAGCGTCCATTAAGACATACTACAAGCCGCTAAAGAAGATTAGTCAATTTTTACCATCCATCAAATGTAATATTCCTCTAAAAGATGCAGGTGTGTACAAGCTAGATTGTGAATGTGGTCTCTCTTACATAGGTCAAACAAAGAGATCTATAAAAACCCGCGTGAAGGAACATATAGCTGATGTGAAGCACCGACGCTTCGGGAAGTCTGCAGTCTGCGAACATGTTCAAGATCGTCCCCACCATTACATTAGATTTGTTAAACCACAAATTCTCGCAAAAGAACATCGATTCCTACCAAGGATGATACGCGAGGCTATTGAAATTAAAAAACATCCAAATTTCAATAGAGAAGATGGTCAGGTGCTACCATCTGCTTGGGATCCTATAATTAACAAAATTAAACCCAAACCCAAGCATACCACTGCAAGACTTCATGATACTATAAGCTCGTTTTGCGTAAATCGGACCAAAAATTAATATTAAAAAACTGAAGGTAGCCGGACTAACTATGACATTGGGACGTCAAACATCTCAGTCCCCCCCGTGACCATGGGCGCTGTAAAGCACCCGAAACGTCGGGATAATAATAAAAATAAATTAAAGTAATTAAACGCGATAAAATCCGTAAATAATAGTTTTATTCAATATAATGGGGCGGGTTAACTAATAAACAAAATGCTCAAGTCGGAGCATTATTACGGGAAAACACTTACCCGGGTGTGATTCTGGTGATGGCGGACGACGCTTCCGTTGCGGTGATGCGATGTGAGGTGGGTTCTTCTGGGGCGCCCCAGAGATGCGATCCAAGCCAGTGGTGCGAAGGAAGAGAGCGGTGCGCGACGATATCTCACACTATGTGAGGCGGTTACTTCTGGAGCGCGACTGCTCCAGGTGATGTGGTTCAGACTAGCGGCGCGTGGCAAGAGAGGACGCTCGAGGGCAGCGCGCGAGCCTTTATTGCCTCGGCCTTTCCCACCAAGCACCTCGGTCGGGCGCGCTTCTCATTGTTCGAAAGAATCGCGTCACCTTCTAGACTCCTCACTTTTCCCCGGGTGTGTTTACGGAAGGGATATTAGGTCAAAGGATGGGTAAGCGCTTGGCAATAAAACCTCGAATAAAATTAAAATACACGAATCGTTTCCGCGTAACCAGCAACTTTGACGTTATATTTGCAATTGTATTTGCTCTTGCATTTTGTATGTGGCGGAGCCCCGCTAAATCTTAATATATGTATATAAATTACGTGTCACGTTGTTTGTCCGCGATGGGCTCCTAAACTACTAACCAATTTTAATCTAATTTTCACACCGTGTGCAGTTTGGTCAAACTTGAGAGATAGTTATTTGTCTATAAGTAACCCACAATTTTTTTTTGCGAATTTAATAGGTCATGACAAAGGATCGTCGAAGAGGGCAGAACAAAGTCTGCCTGGCAAGCTAGTTTACTTGTATATTGTTGTTGTAACACGAAAGTATACCAGCGTTAAATAGCAGCTTTATGCTGCTATGTTTCGTATGGTGTCAGTCGCAGTCCTCATGGGTGACACGCATCTGCAAGACAGTATAGGATATATGTAAATGTCTATAGGTCACAGCATTCAGTTTCCATAAAGTGGATTGTGCGTTTGTTAGTCAAACTTATTCTATATGAAATTCTTGTGTATATACACTTCAATACTCGTATAATATACGAAATGGTTTTCCGTAGGAAAGTAAGTCTTTTCTGGCTATTCTCAAGTTTGCCTCTTTCAACACCCATAGTACGATACTGTTGTTATGAATGTTTTTTTAAAAAGAATAAAATCAATCAATGGAAATTCTATAATTGATAGAATCAGGCGTTATTTTGCGGAAATCCATTATAATAAAAATATTAATTACTTTGCAACCTTCCGCTAACTAAATACAATGATGTGTCTACCTGGATTGAAGAGCACCTCCCGCCCTCCCTCAATCGCATGCACTAACTCTGTCACCACTAGTCCCAACACCACTACTCCCGGCACCACTACTTCCAACACCACTATTCCAGGTAAGACACACCATCAACGATAATACGACACGTGTTTCGCCTCTACACGAGGCATCCCCAGGTGATGTAGACGCGGTGGCTGACCGCTTAGCGTACCTACCAAGAGGTGATCTTTAATCTAGGTAAGACACATCATTGTATTTAGTTAGCAGAAGGTTGCAAAGTAATTAATATTTTTATTACAAAGGAAATTCACCTAACCGTGCTATAAGTCATTTAATTAGCTTGTTTTTATAACGTATATTTTATCATGTGAGAACCAAGAGAAATTATTCAATTAGTGGATTGTTATTTAAATAAAAACCTCAATCAGTACTTGCTTTGTACGTAAAACAAAATATCCTGATGCAATGTTGCAACATCAAAATACAAATATGTTAATATTTTTATTCGTGGCTTCCATATACTATAAAAAGTGAAATAGATACCTATAGATTTTTTATTATTAGCTGGTGACCTGTAATACAGGTTTTTTTATACCTACACCAGGTACCAGTCTCTCACAAGTTAGGTACCTGTCTGGCACTTTTGTAAACACTTAGCATTAAGAATACCTATTGTGAAGAGAGAATAAATGCATTCACTCATTCATTCATTCATTATTAACAACTATCAAGGCACTACATACTGTATTTCTATTTTCGTATAGAAACTTGCCATCATTCAAATGTTAGTGGATTATTTGCAATTAGAGCAATTAAGACGTATTGATACATAACATATATTGGACCAAGAATCCAATAGAAAGGTGCGATGATAAATTATACTGTAGTTGTACTAATTCGAATGTGTGAAAATACACAACAGAACAAATATTTTTGTAAATGGATCAAATTGCAATCAAACATTCGTCATATTATATTTAATATTTATGTTGGTGATAAAATCATTTGAAATGAGGCAGCTGTTAACATAAACATCTCAGTGAAGTAAGGTCGCAGTATTCAATTCATCGCAGTGTAAAATTAAATTATTGTAGCATAAGTGTTAAAATTGAATTGAGGTAATTTTTTCAATAGCTTTATTTTTGCAAAGTTTTAAAGGATTTAAATATTACAATGCAATTATATTCGGGGCAACAATGTGTGCGTGACCCCCGAGGTAGACGTTCGATTTCGATCACAAACCAATTCTTTAAAGAAAGGTATGACGATCTTCACGCTTCACCTTCCCTCCTACCTTCACCTTCACGCTACCTTCGGGAAGGAGATAAAGGAGGTGAAGGATAGTGTTGCTCAGAATGAAAACCGCCTGTCGGAAGCTGAAACGCAAATCGCGAAAGCTGAAAACCGAATCGAGAAATATGAAACCCGAATCGACCAAGTAAACCATCGGGTTGACAACGTAATGGCTGACATGAAGAAATCACTGGACGAACTCAAACTTGGAGATGGAGCTACAGCTCCCGTAGTAGCTACAACACCTTCGCTACGTGGGTTCAAGGTGCCACCGTTCGACGGTACCTCTTCCTAGTCAGCCTACAAAATCCAGTTCGAGGCTGTTATGAAGGCGAACGGCTGGAATAAAAGTCAGGCCATGACTGCTCTCACACTAGGCCTGCGCGACCCGGCCTTAACAGTTCCGGAAGCTCTCAGTGAGGAAGTGACTTATGAGCAACTCCTTTAGGCATTGGAGGCGAGATATGGCGACGCTCACCTGGAACACGTCTTTCGTGCGCAGCTTAAAGATCGCGTGCAGCGCATCAACGAAAACCTGCAGCAGTGGGCTCTAGAGGTGGAGAAGCTGGTGCGAAAAGCATACCGGTCTGTACCTGCGCTCATTGAAGGGAACCTGGTGCAGACATTCATCGACGGAATCCGTAACCTGGAAGTCAGAGCTGCTGTGAGGTTCGAGCACCACGAGACGCTTAAGGACGCCTTGGCCCATGCACTGGAGGTGGAAGCCGTGCGGCAGGATCATCGTTCCCATCGCGTCAGGTAGGTTGCAGCAGCTACAGTTCGCGACCGCAACAAAGGATACAGCCCTAGGTGTATGGCTGTGGGGAAAAGGGCCATCTTCGATCCAGTTGCCCTAAGCGAATCCTAGAAAGGGAAGTTGAAGGATCTCAGGAGGGTAGTGCGGCTAACAGCACCGCCCAGCAGCAGCAGGGAAACGAGTAAAAGCCAGAACTGCGGGGCGGGTGCTGGCTGATGTTAAAAAAGTCCCAAGGAATCGCGATCTCAAAAACCCATGATGGGAACAGTCTAATCATCAAGGGCGAGGTCAACGGAATGCCGTGTAAACTGACCATAGACACTGGAGCCTCTCGTACGGTTGTTAGTTCCCAACTTATAAGTCAGTTCCTTGAGGACTCCGCCTACAACCGTGAACGCATTAATTTGGTAACAGCCATCGGTCAACGTATACCCGTCCGTGGAGAGAAGGAGATGGAGTTGAAGCTAGGCAACGTGATCAACGTGAATAATCGTTGTGAAGATCGACGTTAAGCAAGGTGTTTTGAAATGTGGACAGGAGGAACTTTTTATGGAAGGTGCGTTACCAGGGAACGTCTACAGCATTAAGAAGATTGTTCTTCCGCCGAGATCGGAAACGATAGTTCCGGTTAGTCTTCCTCGTAACGCTGGGCAAGCTCACCGTTGTGTACTTGTGGAAAGGGTAAACAACGACCTTTCATGGAAAGTAGCTCGAACCTTGGTCAGAACCACTGGCATCTCAGGAGTACGTGTGCTGAACCTTTGTAACCGGGAACAGATTATAGAAAAAGACACGCTGGTTGGTACTTGTGAGGAATTGGATTGGTTACGTCGATGCACATATCTATCGAGTGAGACCCCCAGCAAGGACGCACAAACGAGAGTGACCTCACTTTTGGAAGACTGTCACAGCGTTCTCTCCCCGACCGAAATGGTCAAGGCGAAGAAGTTGTTACTCAAGTATGCCGATGTATTCTCATCAAACGATGCTGACATAGGAAAGACTCGCTTAGTTCAACACAAAATAAACACAGGAGAAGAATTGCCTATCCGTCAGCGGCCAAGAAGATTGCCGGTAGCACGTGAAAAGGAAGTGGAAACCATGATTAAAGGAATGGTAAAGGATGGTGTTATTGAACCTTCCTCTAGTCCATGGTGTTCACCAGTGGTTCTGGTAAAGAAGAAGGATGGCAGCATGCGGTTTTGTGTTGACTACCGCCGTCTGAACGACGTTACGAAGAAGGACAGCTATCCCTTGCCAAGAATTGATGATACACTGGACATGCTTACAGGAGTAAAGTGGTTTAGTACGCTGGATCTAAAAAGTGGCTACTGGCAAGTTGAAATTGACCCCAAGGACAAGGAAAAAACTGCATTCTCGACGGGAAAGTGTCTGTAGCAATTTAAAGTAATGCCGTTTGGGTTGTGCAATGCTCCAGCAACATTTGAAAGGCTGATGGAACTTGTACTTGCCGGGCTAATTGGCGATGCCTGTCTGGTCTACTTGGATGACATCATCATCGTAGGCCGTACGTTCGAGGAACACCTTCAAAACCTGGAACGCGTGCTCATGAAGATTCAGAGTGCCAACCTCAAGTTGAGTCCGAAGAAATGTTCACTATTCAAACGGCAAGTTAACTTTTTGGGGTATGTAGTATCGGAAGAAGGTATCCGCACGGATCCAGAGAAAATCGCCGCTGTCAAGGATTGGCCGGTTCCAAAAGACAAGACGCAGGTTAGAGCATTTTTGGGTTTGTGCTCCTACTACCGGCGATTTGTGAAGAACTTTGCAGATATAACCGAGGAGAAGCGACATTTCTGCTGGGATGAAAGTTGCAATATCGCATTCCAGGAGCTCAAGGACCGTCTGTGCAAAACACCTATTTTGGGATACCCTGATGCAAGCAAAGAATTTGTAGTTGACACAGACGCAAGTGATACAGGGCTCGGCGGTGTGTTGTCTCAACGGAACGGTGATCGAGAGATTGTGATAGCGTACTTCAGCAAGTCGTTGTCAAAACCGGAAAGGAACTCTTCTGTCACAAGACGCGAATTGCTAGCTGTGGTAAAGTCGTTGCAGCATTTTAGCAAATACCTTCTGGGGCGAAAATTTCACATACGAATTGACCACGCTGCACTAAAATGGCTATTGCAGTTTAAAAATCCAGAAGGACAAGTTGCGAGGTAGATTGAACTACTCCAAGAATACGACTTTGAGATCGAATCGCACCGGCAAATCTCATGGCAACGCAGATGCATTGTCAAGAAGACCTTGAAGAGTAAGGAAGTGGTATCCGTGAGGATGCTCAGGGCAGACCACCTCAGCAACGAGTGGAAGGACAGCTTACAACGTGCACAGCATGAAGATCCGGATATCAAGCCAATTCTGGAATGGATGAAGGCCAGTGCTCCCAAGCCCAAGTGGAGCAACGTCTCAGCGATGAGTTCGACCACTAAAAGCTATTGGGCCCAGTGGGACAGCTTGCTGCTTCAGGATGGAGTTCTGTGCCGTAAATGGGAAAATGTTCGGGGAGACAGCTGTCATTTCCAAATGGTTGTCCCTAAAGCTAAAGTACTTGATGTTCTACAGCTGTACTGTAATGATTGTTTAGGAGGCCATGTGGGAGTTAAACGAACTCTACTGAAGAGCCGAGAACGGTTTTACTGGGTCCACTGTCGAAACGATGTCGAGGACTGGTGTCGCAAATGTACAAGTTGTGCGGCTGTAAAGGGACCTCAGACTCGTAGTAGAGGTGCATTGAAGTTGTACAATGTTTGTGCACCATGGGAGAGAATAGCCATTGACGTGGCGGGGCCGTTTCCAGAGAGTGAAAGCGGTAACAAGTATTTCATGGTTGTGATGGATTACTTCACTAAGTGGCCAGAAGTCTTCGCCATTCCAAATCAAGAAGCTTCAACAGTTGCAGATAAAATAGTTCATGAAGTCTTCTGTCGTTTTGGAGTACCTATAGAGATTCACAGCGATCAAGGAAGGAATTTTGAGTCTCAAATATTCCAGGAAACTTGCCGAGTTATGGGCACTCATAAAACAAGAACAACTTCTTATCACCCGCAATCTGATGGAATGGTAGAACGATTTAATCAGACATTGGAGAGGTACCTAGCAAAAGTTGTAGACAACCGGCAACGAGATTGGGATAAGCACATACAACCGTTTTTGCTGTCATATCGAAGCGCTGTTCACGAAAGTACATCAGTGACACCAGCTTCCGCAAACTTTGGAAGAGAATTACGGCTGCCTGCAGACCTGATCACCGGGATACCACCTGATGCCCCACGCAGTATAACCGATTATGCAAATGACTTGCGGAACAAAATGAATGATATTTATGAACACGTCAGACAATCGGGCCAGCAAATGTCTGAAAAGATGAAAACCCGGTATGACCGCAAAATGAACAACAAAGGGTTCGACGAAGGTTCACTAGTTTGGTTGCACAATCCGGTCCGCAGCAAAGGGAAATCTCCTAAGCTTCAAGCTAAATGGGAGGGCCCGTACTGGATTGTGACCAGGATCAACGATGTAACCTATCGGATACAGAAAGGCGCAAGAGGGACTCCTAAGATCGTCCATGTGGATCGCCTGGCGCGTTATTATGGGGCCGATAATGCTCGGGACGAGCATGTCTTAAGAGGGGGCAGTGTTGCGCGGCTAAGTTGACATCAGGTACTAGCGCCATCTAGTGTCAGGTAACGGAGCGAGGGGAGAGCTTTCCAGAAAATGACATCACTAATATTTCAACCGACAGCGCCATCTGTTGTCGAAAGGAAGAACTAAGCTTCTGGAAGCTGACTCTCGAACTTTCGGCGCTTTGTCGATTGGTGCGCGTATTTACTTGAATGTTCTGGATGATTCGGTACTAATGTGTATTTATAGGCGCTGCGAGGTGCGATCGGGGAAGTATTGAAGTTGCCGATACAAGCGAAGCTTCGGAGCGGAATAAAGTTAATCAGTGTGATTAATTATTAGTGTTTTTTACTTTAATTAGTGTAAAGTGAATTAAAGTGTTAATTTAGGTAATTCTATCGCCAATCTTTATTGTCACGAACCTCAAGCTCGTAACAGTATCATGTCCTACGCAAGCGTAGCCTTCGCACACATAGCTCATAAACGTTTGGACGACCTACAAGTCGTCCAAAACAGATTCATTCGCATTGCCACCAGAGCTCGGTGATACCAACGAAACTCGGATTTACACAGAGATTGTCAACTTCCGACAATCACCGAATATTTAAGGGCTATATCTCGGCGCTACTTTGAGAGCAGTAGAGTTATGTAAAATAAGAAGTTAAATAAACAGCTTTTATTTTACAATTATTTTACAACTTAATTCTAAATACACGCCCAAGATAAATGTTCGTAAATATAAATAAAATATCGTAAGGTATTCGTTAGAATATTTTTGGTACATAACTTTATTAAGCATTTATTCAGTCATTTTTGTGTAGCGTCGTGGGAGATAAAACTATTTACGCTCTTTGAGCGTTAATTGACAAACAACTACCATTACAACATATGTCCTATAAAGGTTCTCACTACATTTTCGTCCACCAGTGACAGCAACGGTGATTGAACCCAGATACTCACGCACTATGGAAACTCGTGAGGAGACATGCATTTCAAAGAATAAAATATTTCAAGGACATGTGAAGTCCGCCGACATACATTGGAGCAGCTAGGTGAAAAGTCCACGGTTGGAGAAGGGCCTCTTACATTGTAGGGATTATTTTCCATAATTACCAAGCTTGGCTGGCCGATTGATAATTACTTTACCAACGTCTTGCACCTTGATGCAGATTTCTGACGCTGGGCCGCGCCGATCTGTTTATTTCACGTTTACATTAAAAGCAATAGTTATACTGCTATCTATAAGAAGACATTTAAGGTTAATGGCATCTGCCATTATAAATAATTTTTACGCCACCACCACAACAGTTGCCAATAAAATAAAGAAGGCACAAAGGTTTGAAGCTTAAAATATTAAATAGTAGCACGAATGGGTCGGCTCGACCGGGGAAGGACCATGCTCTCACAGAATACCAGCGTAAAATAACAGCTTATTACTGCTGTGTTTCGTATGGTGAGTGTAGAGATCCGGATATCCTTTTTTTGGAAACGAGCCATTCCATCTTAGTTCTCAGGGGTGACTACGCATTTTGATTCTTAATCGGGGATAAATGTTGATGTCTATGGGCTACAGAATCCACTTACCATCAGGTGAACTGTGCTCGCTTGCTTGCCTTATTCTATAAAAAAAACTTTGTGTGCTTCGCTCATTAAGCCCTTTCATTTCATAACCATATCATAGGGTCTACTATGAAAAATATAAATCGCCTTTTTGTTTTTTGCGTACAGAATTAAGAACAACGTCACTTCACTTATTGTGTTTCGTTTATCAATCCCATTTATTCGATATCAGTATCACAGGTGTTGCTCGGAGAATAATAAATCGCTATTTAGTAGCGTCCGCAATATTGGATTAAAACTGGTGACATTTAAGTAATCTTGCATTATTATGTGCGTTGCACAAAACATATATTTTCTGGGATGAATGTTAAAAAAGCGATCCTTTTTGCAAGGAAACATGAGCCATAAACTGAGATACAGAAGTGTAACTCAATTTCAAATCGAATTTGACTACGAGGTGATCACTACTATAATCAAATCGTTTTATTTATTATTTATTTTAAATGTGTTGATATAGGTCATCAAAGTTGAAATTATACTTACGTATACGAAATCCAATAAACTTATACTTTATTAACAATATTTCAAGCTAAAGTTGGCAAGTTTATAGTCACCATTAAAACGGCATTTGTATCACAAATGGCCAATGCAGTAATTCGTAGCTAAAATTTTGGTAAGTATACTGAAGTAAGTAAGAATAATTTGATTTTAATAGGGTATGTGTAAAATCTGTATTGTAATGTAGATGTATATTTCTGTATTTACATCAATTTTGTATATTACGTGCGCGCGTGTGTGAAACCTTAATTAAATAATGTGTGTGTGTGTATGTGTGTGTGTGTGTGTGTGTGTGTGTGTGTGTGTGTGTGTACGCGTGTGCGTTAGATCATTATATTAAGAAATATTTAGTACCGAACCAAATTTGCATCTGAAGTCGAGTCTTTGTTTAATAATGTCTCGGATTGGAGGCGATTAAATTAAATTTAGTCCAGTTTAACTCTCAGAAGATAAATTTGCGCGTTTACTGCTTAAAAGTATTTTTTAAAAGAATAAAAGTGACAAACGAGCACACAGTCCACCTGCCACACCATTCATTTATCCAGATGGTAAGTGGATGGTGTGGCCCATAGACATCTACATTTATCCTCTATTATAAATCAAAACGCAGATGCGTTATCACCCCTATGAACTAAGATGCAGTGCCTCGTTACCAGTAAAGAAGGGTTTCCGGAACTCTAAGCTCACCATACGAAACACAGCAGTATTAAGCTGCCATTTTACACTAGTATTCTGTGAGAGCGTGGTCCTTCCCCGGTCGTGCCGCCCATTCATGCTCCAACCATAATATAGCTGCAGCTTGGCTCTACCACGTGTAAAAAAATTTCGTATTTCCTCAATTTCAAGGCACTCCCTTTGCTGCCTAAGCCAGCTTTGGAATCTTCTTCGTTAACATATCGAATGACGTACATTTTCGCGGTCAAAAGCAAGAGAAGTTTAGTTGGCCTCCAAAAAGCTTGGTGTACTCAGCAGAGCGGAACAGAATTTTGTGCCGGTAGAAGGATTTCAACTTTACAAACCTTAGGTTCGAATTTACAAGAAAATTTCTCCACTCTAACCCGGTGCACACGAATGCCGGCACCTTCCATTTGATCACATCCAGCGCAAATCCGTACGAATCGTCGGCTACCGAGGTCTAGCGTAGAGAGGCAAAAGGCACAGAAAAACTGATTGGCTTTATTTACTGACGCTGCGAAGATATGTTGAATACTATTGCACTTTCTATCGCAATTATTACGGTGAGTGCTCAGAGGAATTGATGGTATTAATTTATTATTAATTTGTTAGAGCCACGCGGCAGCTTTGCTGTTGCACGTATGGGCCGGCTCAAACCGGGGTGGTACCACGACCTCACAGAATACCGGCGTGAAGTGAAAGCTCTGCTTCCGCGTTTCGTCTGGTGAGTGCAGGTGGCCGGAGGCCCAAATCCTCCCCCCCCATCAACATGGTAGCGGAATTAAATGATGATAAACTACCCCAGAAGGATACCAGTACCCCTGGAGAGTCCCTCGCTGAACATCCACGACCATGTTTCTCCACTTCTAACAGTGGTAGAGCCACGCGGCAGCTTTGCTATTGCACGTATGGGCCGGCTCAAACCGGGGTGGTACCACGACCTCACAGAATACCGGCGTGAAGTGGAAGCTCTGCTTCCGCGTTTCATCTGGTGAGTGTAGGTGGCCGGAGGCCCAAATCCCCCCCCCCCCATCAACATAGTAGCGGAATTAAATAATGATCGACTACCCCAGGAGGGTACCAGCACCCCTGAAAAATCCCTCGCTGAGCATCCACGACCATGTTTCTCCACTTCTGAGCGTGGGTGCTCAGGCTGCCCCGCGTATTCTGAGGCGGGCAAAATTCCGCTCAAGACTACAACTGCTCGGAGCAAACGGAGCAGCAAGACCAGGGCGACCCCTGCCACGCTCTCCGTGAATTTCTGCAATATCATGGGACTTCACTCTAACATAAACGCCGTCCACTACCATCTCTAGACGGCGAGGCCGGCTATGCTCTTTCTGACCGAGACGCAGGTGTCTCTCCGGCTGATGTCTCGTATCTCTCCTACCCGGGGTACAAACTGGAACACTCCTTTGTGCCTCGGGCTGGAGTTTGCGTTTACGTCAGAGAGGACATCTGCTCTCGACGCCTCGGCAGACTTGAAGGTTCGGACCTGTCCATCCTTTGGCTACGCGTAGACAGCGACGACCATCCGCGCGTCTACGGGTGCCTCTATAGGTCCCATAGCGGTAATGCCGAAACAGACCGACTATTCGACCACGTCCAAATGGCTGCAGATTCGTTGCTACAGCAGATCCCCTCCGCAGAGATCGTGATCCTCGGCGACTTTAACGCCCATCACGCCGAATGGCTTGGTTCACGTTTAACCGATCATGCGGGGAGATCTGTTCATGATTTTGCCTTGGCATATGGTCTGACACAACTGGTTACTTCGCCTACGCGGATTCCAGATGTGGAGGATCATGCACCTTCCCTGTTGGACCTTCTGCTGACCTCTCACCCGGACGATATCAGATTTCCGTCGACGCCCTTTTAGGCTCCTCGGACCATTGTCTGGCCCGGAGTGTGGTGCCACTCACGCTGAAATCGCGGTTGCATTCTGCAGGCTGCCGCCGTGTTTGGCACTATAGGTCAGCGATTGGGATGGGATGCGGTCTTTGCATCCTACCCTTGGGGGCGGGTTTGCTTCTCGCCAGATGATCCCAACGTTGTTGCGGATTCTGTTGCTGATGTGGTACTTCAGGGTATGGAACTTTTTATTCCTTCCTCTGTGGTGCCCATTGGAGGCAAGTCTCAGCCATGGTTTGGTCGCTCCTGTAAAATAGCATCATGCTATAAGCAGGAGTGCTACCAAGCCTGGGCTGATGCATCAACGTCCCGGGATGTAAACACCAGCGCTCTAAAAAAGAAGTATAATTCCGCCTCTAGGTCCTTCAAAAGAGTCAATTGCCAAGGCAAAGTCAGAGCACATAGGCAGAATTGGCGAGAAACTAGTTCGCCTTCCTTCTGGAACCCGTGCATTCTGGTCTCTCGCCAAGGCTGTCCAGGGGAATTTCTGTCAGCCATCTCTTCCATCTCTGCACAGGGAGGACGACTCACTGGCCCATACCGCAAAGGAGAAAGCCGATCTTCTAGGCTCTTTCTTTGCGTCTAACTCGACTCTCGATGACGGGGGGAGTACTCCGCCGACCATCCCGCGGTGTGAGTGCTCCATGCCGGAAGTGCACTTCACACAGCGCTCGGTTCGCAAAGCACTCCTCTCCCTGGACATCCACAAGTCGAGTGGGCCTGACGGAATCCCCCCAATTGTACTGAGGACGTGTGCTCCAGTGTTGGCACGGTTTTACGCGGTACTCCTACTCCCTAGGCGTAGTCCCAAAATCATGGAAGACGGCTTACGTCCACCCGATCCCTAAAAAAGGCGACCGCTCTGACCCGTCCAACTACCGGCCAATCGCCATCACCTCCTTGTTCTCCAAAACAATGGAGTCCATTGTAAACTGCCAGCTCATGAGGAACCTTGAAGATCACCAGCTGATTAGTGACCGCCAATACGGTTTTCGCCGTGGTCGGTCAGCTGGTGATCTTCTGGTCTACCTAACTCACAGATGGGCGAAGGCAGTAGAGTTCAAGGGGGGAGGCATTGGCCGTGAGTTTGGACACTGCGAAGGCCTTCGATCAGGTTTGGCACAAAGCGCTTCTTTCCAAGCTCCCTTCCTAGGGGCTTCCCGAGAAATTGTGCGTTTTGATCACCAGCTTTCTTGTAGATCGGAGCATCAAGGTCGACCAGCTCCACTGCAAGCCTATTAATGCTGGTGTTCCACAAGGCTGCGTGATATCGCCAACGCTGTTTCTTCTGCATAACCATGATATGTTGCAAACCCGTAAAATTCATTGCTATGCAGATGACAGCACTGATGATGCTCTTTACACCGGTCAAGCCAATATTTGTCGTAAAAACGTCTCCGAGTACCGGGACAAACTTGTGTTTGAAGTCGAGTCTTTTCTGAACAGAGTCTCGGATTGGGGGTGACTAAATCTAGTCCAGTTTAACCCCCAAGAGACACAAGTTTGCGCGTTCACCGCTAAAAAGAACCCCTTTGTCGTATCTCCTCAGTTTCAAGGCACTCCCCTTGTTGTCACAGCCAGTATCGGAATCCTCGGCGTCGACATATCGAGTGACGTGCAGTTTCGTGGTCACTTGGAAGAGAAGGCCAAATTGGCCTCTAAAAAGCTTGGCGTGCTCAGCAGAGCGGGACAGTATTTCATGCCGGCACACCGCCTGCAACTTTACAAGGCGCAGGTTCGGCCGCACATGGAATACTGTTCCCATCTCTGGGCTGGGGCTCCCCAGTACCAGCTCCTTCCACTTGACCGCATCCAGCGCAGAGCGGCTCGAATCGTCGACGACCGAGTGCTTTCCGATCGACTCGATTCACTGGCACTGCGAAGAGATGTTGCATCTCTCTGCATTTTCTTTCGCATATGCCATGGAGAGTGCTCTGAGGAATTGTTCGATTTAATCCCAGCCGCCAAATTTCGTAAACCCACTACGCGGAAAACGTCCCGATACTATCCACACCATCTGGATGCTTGGCGGTATACCACTGTACGTTTCGAAAGGAGTTTTCTTCCGCGTACAATCTCTCTATGGAATAGTTTACCACCGGCGATTTTTCCGGACCGATACGACCTGGGGACCTTCAAGAAAAGAGCCTAATCCTTTCTAAAGGGCCGGCAACGCACCTGCAATTCCTCTGGTGTTGCGGTTGATCATGGGCGACGGTAGTCACTTAACATCAGGTGAGCTGCATGCTCGTTTGCCCCCTCTTCTATAAAAAAATTACAGCCGCCAAATTCTATCAACATACATCGTGGCAAAACTCACGATATCATCTGCACAGTAGTGGACTGTCATGCACCTATATGGAATAGGTGCTTGACAGTCCACTACTGTGCAATTTACTAGAAGATTTTTTCTTCATATGATGACTTCTTTGTGGATCCCCCACGTTTACCATTACTGGTTTTTCCCGATCAATACGACTCAGGAACTATCAAAAAATTTATTATTTTTCAAAAGGCCGTCAATGCACCTGCGATTGCCCTGATATTGCAGTTTTGTATTTTATTGGTATTTCGTATCTGTTCATGTGTAGTGATAGATATTTACTATCAGTTAATCGAGATTCTCGTTTAAGATGGCGGATCTATTATGGCGATCAAAAACCAACAATGATGCATTAAATGAAATAAGCAGCCTTGACCAGTGATAAGTAAAAAATAAAAAAGAAGTAATATTAAAAAAATAACTATATTTTATTGAAGTGCTCTAAAAGGGTGAAAATAGGAAAAGCTTTTATAACATATAAATGATGTAATAAATTAACGGGTTAGATTTAATTTATAGTTTATTTTCTTCTCCTTCTTCTTCTTCTTCGACGGACAACAAGTACACCATGTCCTCGAAGAGCTAGATGCGGACTTCATTTTAATCATATTTCTCTTAAATAAACTACTACTAAATTGATTTGATACCAATATCATGGTAGGGCGTAGAAAATAAATATGTGATATTAATGATAAATAAATTGTATTTAGAATGACACTACTTAGTTAACCATGCATTGTCATACAAACTAAATATGTATGTAACATTTCACTTCAGTCGGTTGCGGATAACTGCTTTACAATTAACTTTCAAAATTCGACCCTAAAAAATATACAGACATTGCAAGTTAAATAAAAGCTTTCAATAATCAAGCCTAGCGCATTTAATGTGATACCTACTGAAACTGGCAGTATCAATTATATAATATAATTGCATAATATTTTGTACTTGTAATTCATTTTCTGTAGAAGCATCGCCTTGCTCTCTTTTTATTATAATACGAGTAAAATAAAGTGCAACGCGTATGCTACATTAGTAATTACGCCCAAGCAATATCCGGAGCGTAAGAGCACTTGAATGCAGGTCATGATAATAGAGCGACAGTTATAAACAAGTATTAATTTAAAATGATATGTGAAAGTATGTCGTTCATTTAAAAGAGTGCTCTTTCAGTGTTTTAGAAATGTTAACATTTCTATATTATGCAAGGATATTTTCAAGTAAAATAAAATATCTGAACAATTACAGAAAGTGTTAGGCAGTTCAACCTAAAACATTTTTGACACTGTCACTTTTTACTATGAAAAATTTTACAGTACACTGTGCCTTACAGTCTGCCTGTCTGTAAAAGACTTCTGCTGTCTATAGAAAAATGCAGCCATATTAAAACCAAGAACATATCTTGTAATTTTATCAGGTTTTTACGCCTTAGAGGACGGAATACAGTAGTGGAAAAGAGATACCAAAAAATTTATCTGGACGTAAATAAATATACTTTTTGCACTTTTAGACTATCTTAACTCCATCCAGTTGACAATGGAGTTAGAGGCAAATAACACATTCAGCTACAATGTGTACAAAAATAAGACCAATAGCAACAAATATTTAAACAGTGATTCTCACCGCCATATTTCACAGTTAGCTAACGTGGGAAAATATTTGCTTCAGAGAGTAAGAGGAATCCCCTCCTCTCCCGAGGAGGTGCCGCCATAGGGCGGCAGGCGCTGGTGGGGCTGCGGATGTGTGCGAAAGCGTACCCGTGGACCTGCCAATATGCGACGAAGGTGGAACACCATGGGGTTTTAGTCGGTGCGAGTTCGACATAACCCGTCCTTGCCCCCGCGAGGCGGGTACGCGTAGGCATTTCCCCATGTAAAAAAAGGTTCCGAACTTTAGGTTCCGAATAAAATCAAATACCTGCTAGTTGCTTCCCGTATCGTCTCCATTGAGAGGAACAGAGGATGTGAAATGCGCGGTGAGATGCCAGGCGCACTCGGCTTTTGCCGACGCCGGGTAACCCATCATCGCGGGATTTAAATGGGCTCAGTGTTCCCTCACCTGGTCTCTGGGAAGGCATGGGAAAAACCCGTGTCGACTCTGCCACCGTTCGAACCTCGAAATCCCTTTGGCGTGTCGTGGATCATGTCTCGCGGCGCCTGAGGGGCCGATGGCTCTTGGCTTAACCGCCTGGAATCACGAGGATGATAACCTCTATAAAAAAACGCCCGAAGCTCAAGCGTGGCACGCCGTGAAGAGTTGCATGGCTGAAGGGCAAATGTTCAGTCGTTAGCGTTGCCCCCCGTCAGGATACCGGGCGACACCCTTGATGGGTTACGCATATTTACCGTTATTTCCTCCACATTCGTGGGATAAAAATGATAAAATCTTTTAAAACAGTAAAAGCAGATAAGCAGACTGGATCAGATACTGGAAGCGGTGGAAATTGGTTGCGTGGGACGTCTTCTGCTAGGAAACATCCAGTGCTAGGAAACGTCCTTCGGACGAGTAGGGCCTGCCGGCCCCCAAGTTGCCGACTTCGACGAGGGGTCGGCAGGCATCGAGAGGGGTGAGTGCTTTGACGGACGGTTCGTGTGCTCCAATACCTCGGCGGCTAGTGAAGCAGAGAGTGACATGGGGGCCACTACGAAGGACCCTAGCGATAGCGGTGAAAGCTATGCCTCGCTGGGGAATTCAAAGGTGGAGCTCAACGCCGCCAAGAGAGAACAGCACAAAGCCGTCGCAGCCGACGAAGTGTCGGAAATGGCCCGACGCGCTCGCGAACGACGAGCTGCTCTGGCGGCGGAATAAAGAGAGCCATCTGCGGTGGCCTTGAGTCAGTTGGCTTTGTATGGGGTGGACTCAGTCCTGAAAATAGCCACCAAGTCCGGTAGCCTGAAGGGCATGTTCACCCGTGGCTTAAAGGAGGCTGCAGCGGATATCAGGGAGGCGGTTAGCATTCTCCTCAACAGGACGGCCTCTGACGAGGTCGCAAAGCTACAGGAGGAAAACAGCTGCCTCATAAATGACTTGGAGGACCTCCGGCGGCAAGTCGCAGCGCTGAGCAAGCAGCAGCAGGGATGCACGTCCACCGATGCCGCACCTGTAGTGGCCCCGACTCCCGCACCGCAACCGGAAAGCCCTCGTCCCGACGAAGAGGTCGAGCGCATTGTCCAGCTCTGCATGCTCCAGTGCGGGAGCATGGTTAACGCTCGGCTGGAGGTGATTTCTCGGCGTCTCCCGGCGGAAACCCTTCGTCCGCCTTTAGCGGCTGATACGCGAAAGACTGAGGAGCCGCCGAAACTTACACCTCAAAAGGGGAAGCCCGCGGTGGGTAACAAAAAGCCCGCGGAGGGAGCTCCACCGAGCGACCAGCCCACGACTGCCGGGTCTAATTGGGTCTAAATGCCGGGTTGGATTCCCGCGGCCAGTCGCGCGCACCCATGAAGAGACACCGCGGTGGTTTTAGCCGGTAAGATTCCGGCACACTACTCCGCCTTTCCCCAGGCAGAGGCAGTCCATGAGGAATTCCCCCGTAAAAAAAAAAAGGTTAGGTTAGATTAGGTTAGGTTCCCCCCCCAAACGGGTTCCCGCCTTGTCGTGGGGGGAGGGCTTACAAGCCGTGGCTTGGTCACCCACGGCGAAACAAAGAGGAACCCATATGGCTGGCCCGAAGTGAAGGGCTGGTCCGAGGTGGCCACTCTGAGTGGGCTTGGGGAGCCCACTTCGGATGTGTGTTGGTGGACTGCGGTGAGAGGGGTGTCCTCACCACCTACAAGAGGAGTGTTGGTATGGCGATGCGCCACTCCCCCTATCCTCCGCGACTCAAACGAGGCCGCACCATTTATGTGGTGGTGGTGGGGCTGCGGGGGGAGAGGATTGTCGGTATTGCGAGGCGCCGCTCTCCCTACCCTCCGCAGCCGAATCTTGGTTGGCGACAGAGTCATAGACCAGATCCGCCGCTGGGGTCGGGAAGGCTAGTAATTCTAAGTGCTTATTTTTCCTGGCCCCATGGCCTTCGTGCATCGGACGCCGGGACGTCTGTTGCGCAGATGTAATTGGAGACCGTGGAGGAAGGCGCGCCATGTGTTCTGTTGCACCTTACCGGGGAAGGAGAACGGGAAGGAATATTCCTCTCCCGAGTAGGTGCTGCCATGGGGCGGCAGGCGCTGGTAGGGCCGCAGATGTGTGTGAAAGCGTTCCCGTGGCCCTGCCGATATGCGTCGAAGGTGGAACACCATGGGGTTTTAGTCGGCGCGAGTCCGACATAACCTGTTCTTGCCCCCGCGAGGCGGGTATGCGTAGGAATTTCCCCATGTAAAAAAATGGTTAGGTTAGGTTAGGTTTGGACGAGAACCAGTTTGGTTTTCGTCACTGGTGCTCCACCATAGACGCTATTACGCGCATGATGGCCCTGGCGGAGGAGAAGGTATCCCGGGGTGGGGTGGTGCTGGCGGTGTCTTTAGGCATCTTCAACGCCTTCAACACACTACCCTGGAGTTGTATTCGGGAGGCGCTTAATTACCATCGGGTGCCTCCCTACCTCCGCCGTACAATAGGAGCTTACATTGAGGAGAGATGCGTCACGTATTGCGGTCGAACAGCGCTGGTCGGCGCGTCATGTCATGCGGTGTTCCGCAGGGATCGGTCTTGGGATCGCTCCCGTAGAACATCGGTTATGACTGGGTGCTGAGAGGTGAGCTCCCGTCGGCCGCTGACTTGACGTATTACGCGGACGACTCGCTCGTCACTGCCCGGGGGTGCTCGCACAGGGAAGCAGCGTTGGTTGACACGGCTGCGGTTTCACAAGTGGTGAACCGAATCAGGTGCCTGGGCCTGGAGGTGGCCCTTAACAAGTCGAAGGCCATGGTGTTTCATGGACTTCGACGCGCGCCGCCGCCGGGATCACACTGTTGGAGCGCCTGCGCATTCTTTCTGAGCAAAGAGTTAAACAACGTACTTGTAGTAACTACGTTCGTTGTTGCATTATTTAAAATTCCCGTGAACTCCCGAACATGGTCCTTCAAGTCGGAAATAAAATAATAAGCACCAGAATTTATATTATACTCGTATATGGTAAATTTAGTGGCAGTTTACGTTGGAATCAAATTTGGAGTTACGTCGCCGCCATCAAGTATGTGGGTCAATATGCAGTAATTACGTGTTGTTCAAGATAAAATTTAAGATTTATCATCACCTAACACTCTATTAAGGTAATCTAATAGTATTTGGTGTAAATCACCGGACTTATAAGGTTAGTGAATTTATTGTTCCTATCGATTATTAATTACCTACTGCGTTGTGGTTAACATTCGCATTTTTTTTTTTTGATAATTTGCAGTAATTAAGTAAGAAGTTGTATTGTAAGGATACTGTTGGAAATTAATCTACATTATTTTTTGCTTATATACATTATTATTAGTTTTGCAGTAGAAATCGTATAGTAGCATTAATTATTATTACCTATATCAAGTAAATGCTTTTAGGCTTTAATTATTATTTATTTTGTTGTTTAAAAGTGTTTTATAGTAATAAAATATATTAATTATAAGTAATAGCGTAATTGTAGCATAGGACGATTGTTGGTTTTTTCTTTGATTTCGTGGGTATATAATAATTGAATTAGGTATTGTAAGTAGCTTAAATCATAAAATTATCTACTATTATTTGAACGTCGAGAAATATTGTGTAAAGTTACTTGTAACTATAATATTATTAAATTATTATTTGCCGAGTTAGTACCTATATACTGTATAATATAGTTAAGTAGTTTTTCAGAGCTTAGTAGTTAGTTAGTGCATTAGATAGTCGGAGATTCTTTTTGAATATTTGTAATTGTATACATTCAAGATCGAATACTCTCGTCTTCCAGAATGACCGAAGAAAGGGAGTTGATCAAAAAACGAGGTAGTTTTAAAGGCCGCTTAACTGCTTTCATTGGTTACTTGGATTCGCTTACCACACTTTTACAAATTCATGACGCGACGGAATTGTAATTGCGTATGGGTAAGCTAGACACATTGTAACCAATATGATGAGGTGCAGTTACGCTTGTATGTCGAATGTATTGTCGTATTACGAATGTATTGTCGACAAGCCCGACTTACAACTAACTGAGCGTTCATGCTTTGAAACTCAGTATTACAAGGCGCTAGCTAAAGCTCAAATTTTACTGAGCGATCACCATAATGCTAACTCTGAATCGGCAGGTAGTGACAAGAGTTCTCGAGTTAGTAATCATAAGTTTGTTAAGTTATCTACTATACAGTTGCCATAATTTAGTGGATCATATGAGAACTGGTTGGAGTTCCATGATACCTTGATTAGCCTTATTCACTCTAATGATGAAATCGATGAAATTTATAAACTTCATTATTTGTGGTATTCTGCTGCTGTGGTAATTCAATCATTTGAGTTTTCTGCAAGTAACTATACAGTGGCATGGAATGTCTTATGTGAGAGGTTTAACAACAAACGATTGTTAGTTCAAAATCATGTGTCAGCCTTATTTAATGTTGAAACGATTACAAGGGATTCGACTGTAACTTTAAAGCGCTTAATCGATTTATTAATTAAAAACCTGAGGGCATTAGAAGCGTTAGGCGAACCAGTTCAGCATTGGGACACGCTTCTAATTTATATAGATACACATAAATTTGATCATAAAACCTACCGGGAGTGGGAGGAGTTTAAAGGTCATATAAAAAAAGATGAATCAGTTACATTTAATATATTCCTCCAGTTTATGCGTAGCTGAGCTGATCTACTCGAAACTTTAGAGACGTCGCGTAATGTTCACTTTGCACCGCATATGCCGAGTCCTAAATTAAAATCCATGGTTTCAGTGCAACAATCGAATATTCATAATATAAACTCAAATAAACAACTCAAAGGTTGTTATAAATGTAACGGCGATAACAATTTAGGTAGATGTCCACAGTTTCTTGCACTCAGTAATGGGACTAGATTTAAATTATTACCATCTTACAAGATCTGTTATAATTGTTTTAAGTCAGGACATTTTGCAAACAATTGCAAAAAGCCAGGGTGTAAGTATGTAACCGCCGCCACAACACAATGATTCACGTCACTTAACCGATAGCAAGTCATACCGTACAAAATAAAAATAATTTCTCGCTCGAGAATGAGACGTTACGTTTTAGGCAACATAAATACGTTTTGTCTGCAGATGTGGAGAAAATGTACAGGTGCATAATCGTTCATCCTGATGACAGGCACCTTCAGCAGATAGTCTGGCGTATCAGTCCTAGTGAGCCTATACAGACCTTTCAATTAAATACTGTCACGTACGGTACGGCAAGTGCACCATTTCTCGCAACACGCTGCCTGAAACAACTTAGTCTACAGTGCATAAATAAAGCTATGGCGGACATCATAATGCTGATGACTTAGATGACATAAAGGCCATACGTCAAGGGGTTGCCGAAGTATTGGCATCTGCTCGTATGCCATTGCGAAAGTGGAGATCGAACGATCCCGAGTTACTGTCAGAAATTGCCAATACATCACTTGACCTAAATATTGGTTCACTCGAGCCAGACAAGTTTTTAGGTCTTAGCTGGCATTCGGATTCAGATGAACTCTGCTTTCCATTGAATTCACTAGTTCCCGATGGCAATACTAAGCGTGATTGGCTTTCAGTGATTGCACAAATCTTTGACCCGCTGGGTCTTTTAGCCCCGTATGTAATTACCATGAAAATGTTGATACAAAGGCTTTGGTTAGATCAACTTTCATGGGATGAACCACTGTCTCCCAAAATTAAGAAACGCTGGTATGGCATTATCAAATCTCTTCCTCTTTTAAATAACATTCGTATTCCACGACTAGTTAGTTATCTGTGAGTCATACCGGGTGCTGCAACTGCATATTTTCACTGACGCTTCTGAGTGCGCATACGGTGCGTGTATTTATGTTCGAAGCGTCAGCGATAAGACACATGTTATGGTTCGATTATTAACGGCTAAGATCCGTGTAGCACCAATCAAACCCACAACAATGCCACGATTGGAGTTGTGCGGTGCGTTGGTAGGAGCTCGTCTTTATGAGAAGGTTGTAAGTTCCCTTCATGTTAAAATTGACCAAGTCCTCTTTTGGACAGACTCCACGATTGTTTTGGGGTGGTTGCGAATGTTGCCTTGCAAACTTCAGCTTTTTGTGCGTAATCGTGTCGCTGAAATTTTGGATAAGGCCAGTGACCATAAGTAGGGACACGTCCCAACAGATAGGAACCCAGCTGACTTAATATCTCGTGGTGTGGATATCAGTGCTCTGGCAGGTCTTAGATTGTGTTGGTCAGTTCCAGATTTTTCAATGTATGACACATGTCAAAATGGCCTTCTCAGCCTAAGAATGTTGAAACATTGCCGGAAACGCCACATGATATTATTATATTAACTGCACTCACTACTCATCCGAAAAATAATAAAGAAGGGCGGACAACGCCCTTTTCCGGCCCCCGTGAATGAGTCCAGGGGCGAGGGACTTGGGGAAGCCCCCGCCCCTCTACTCGATGGACCCGAGGCGGAGGCGCGCGCCTCTGAGGTGATACACGGGGTAGTTGAACACCTCACTACCCCGTGTAGGAGACGAGGCCCGTATAGACCGGGCCAGCACTAGTGTGGGGCTGCGGAAGAATTTGGATCCCGCGGCCCCTCGCGCGCACGTGCGTTGAGACACCGGGGTGGTTTTAGCCGGTAAGAATCCGGCACACCCCTCCGCCTTTACCCAGGCAGAGGCAGTCCATGAAGATTTCCCCCCGTAAAAAAATGGTTAGGTTAGTTAGGTTAGTCCGGTTAGTTATAACTACAAGATCCTGCAAGGTCTTGTAGTTATAACTAAAAAAGTTAGAACCAGAAAAACCGACATAGCCCAACGGATTAGTAAGCTGAAGTGGCAATAGGTCGGCCATATAGCTCGAAGAACTGACAATCGATGGGGAAAAAAGGTTCTCGAGTGGCAGCCTCGTAACTGTAAGCGTAGTGTAGGGCAACCCCCCACCAGATGAAGTGACGGCCTAGTAAGACATGCAGTAAGTCGATGGATGCAGGTGGCTCAGGACCGTGGTTTGTGACATTCCTTGGGGGAGGCCTATGTTTTGCAGTAGACTTGTGAAGGACTCTAATGATGATGATAATGACAGACCTATGATCACGAGGGTGACTGAGATGTTCAACGTCCAGATACCACAGTGAACCACGATTACCCACAGATTAAAATTATTAATTTATGTTCCGATCTACACAGTATCATGAAGTTTTGCAGTGGTTTGCTTAAGATGGGACTTAATTGCGCTCAGCCATCTTCATTATTGAAGTTAAGATTTTTTTTTTATTTCAATTGTCTCGCGATTCATCCTTGAAAGATATCGGTGTTCTGTAGTGAGAATTTGTGGTCTACTAAATCTGATAAAGTGACGGGGGCGATCCTGTACGTGTTCACAGACTGCAGACTTCCCTGAGCATCGACTCTTCTCATCAACAATATGATCTTTAACATCATTCACAATTAAGCTTTTACACTCCTGCATTTTGCAGAGGGAAATTACACTTGAATAACAGTAAAAACTGAACAATCTTCTTCGGCGCTTTGAAGTATGTTTTAATGGAAGCGCGCTTCAAGATGTAGCCAATCTTGTTAGTGACTCCTCTGACGTATGGAAGTACAGCAGGTCCACGCTCGACTGTGTTCGGCTTTACTCGTTCACTGTGACGATGGGACCCGAAACTTGTTGTCATGCAAAACACGCTTGACGTCTTGGAGCTCGGCGGCCAGGTGTCACTGATCCCTCATGCTTTCTGAAACAAAGATTTACCCATGGTTGATAACTGTGAAGAATAATGGTGAGATTCACCGTTTAAACATCTATCTGTATGGGTTTTTTTTCTATTGACAGTTTGGCTCAAAATGTTATCTGGATTCCGAATTAGTAACACATCTAGAAAACCTAAATAGTAGTTTGCCTCTACCTCCACTGTGAACTGAATTTTAGAATATATAGAGTTAAGATGGTCTAAAAATGCATTTACTTTATCTAAAGGTATAATTGTGAAAGTGTCGTCTACGTACCTCTTGTAGAATCTTAGATTTACGAAAGAAGTAAGTAGAGCTTTCTCCTCAAAGTCTTCCATGTTGGCGACAATGGGAAATACAGGTGAGCCCATCGCCGTACCATCTACTTGCTTGTAGAACTCTTCCTTCCACAATAGGTAGGCAGATGTAAGGCGGTGTCTGAGTAATACTGTATATTCTATGGGCATGTTGTTTTCTTCCAGCCTTCTAGTTATAATTGAGATGCAGTCTTCAACAGGTAAGCATGTGAACAATGACTGCACATCAAAACTGACCATAGTTTCATTGTCTGCCAGATGTAGGTTTTTTTTAGGTTGATCCGATGATTCGTTAACTATGATATTTGGACGTTAAACACCTTAGTCCCTCCCCCCCTCCGTAACCGTGGGTCCTGTAAAGTGCTCGAAACGTCGGCATATAAAAATTTTAATATACGCATAAAATCAGACATAACTCGTTTTATTTAAATGTGAAGTGTTCGCGTAAGTATAATAAATCATTACTATATGTTTATTCTTAATTCACGTAATTCTGAAACTAGTGGAGTATTCGAACTCTTAAACTCATCAACAGAATCTAGGGACACCTTAATTCTAAAAATATTTACGACTTTATAATTTAAAATCATTTTAGTTTTCACAATATTTTATTTATACAGATTGAAACCTCCTTTATTCTATTTTCAAAATTTAAAAATATAAATAACAAACAAGAGAAAAATCAATTCGGCGGTGAAAGTGCTGCTGCGTGTTCCAGTATTGTAACGTGGCAATCGCAGTCGGCGGCTTTCGTGAGCTAAGGAGCATTTATCACGGACGAACAATGGTCTGTGGTGCTGTTCATCGAAGAGCCTTGGTTTAAGTATCATCCGGATTAACGAAGAACATGCATCTAGGGAACTTCAGGGAGAGTAGCCATCTACGGCACCCCCAGGAGGTACACTCATACCAAGGCGGGACAATCATGGTGTGAGCAGAAATTTCATTACTTTTACTTATTTTTAATTCCCGACGTTTCGGGTATTTTACAGCACCCATGGTCACGGGGGGGGGACCTGCGGTATCGTGGAGCACCGCCTTCTTCATTTGAGTCTGAAGCGGTCCGTCACGAAGTCCCAGCCGCCTCAGATGGCTCGAAAGTTTAACTGTGATTACCCTGAAAACAAAAACTTTTTCAATCCGACTCTATTTTATTATTTTGTTTAAATGTTCCTTGTACCTATGATAATATGCACCTTTTATCTTCTTTAATTGGGAACTGATTTTGTTGTTTTTCTTTATATTAAATAAGTTCTCACATAATTTGGTTGTGGTCTTACATTAATTTGGAATTTGAAAAAAGTTGTATCTTCAAGTGTGACAAATAAGAGAATGAAGTAACATTATAGTGTCTACCTAGTTCACTCAAAAGGGTACAATTTTTTTAATAAAAATGAAAAGCTTTCAAATATCTGAAACAAATAACTATTAAAAAGGATTAAATTATTTCTCTTTCCGAGTAAAGTCTCGACTTCATAATCTAAAAATTATTTTCTTTGTAATTTTTTGAACTCTTTTTTTTATTTTTATTTTAAGTTGATGTTTCATATAATTGATGTATGTAACAAATTCAATTCAATCGTAGAGCGAGTAACCCAAAAAGTTTACGAAAATAAAACAACGTCAGTTAGAATATTATTTTAACAGTAATGCATCTGGTTTTATGTACCTGCTAACTTTTTACCGTCGGGAAAAAATGGAGTATTAGAGGTGAATAAAGCAAAAACCTATTTATTTAACTGACATTTTTTCAAATATTTTTAAGTTTATTTATATATTTTTGCACGTGGTAGAGCCAGTTCAACTATATTATGCCAGTAGCACGAACGTGTCGGCTCGGCCGGTGAATGATCACATACATTACTGCCCTCCACAAGTCCACTGCTGACTATAAACCTACCCAAAATAAAGCTACAAAGATATTGCGTCTAGTTGTAAGATACCGGAAAGGAGAGGAAGGAATTAAGTCATGTAATGTCCGCGCAGAACCACCGAAATGTCAATTTTTGCCACATCTCCAAATATTGTTTAATCGATATGTCAAACTAAAGAAATAATGCGTTAACTAACTTCTTTTTATATTTTACCTGTGTAGTTTTTTTTTCTAAGATCTGAATATATTTGACCTTTCTTCTTTATCGTCATTATCGGGGATCTCAATCTCTCAGTCTCTCTCAACTTTGACGCAACTTGCACCCAGCTGCTGGTTCAAGTATTTAACCCCAAAAATGTTACCCCTAGACTAAGATTTTTTCTTGTATCATGGGGACAGTTTACAGACATAAATTGCACAAGGACAAACATTTAGATCCGGAACAACTATTTGTAGGCCATACAAATACTTGTTCCGTGCGGGATTCGAACCCACGACCCTCAGCGCAGCCACTCATTGCTAAGCCACTGCGCCACGGAGTCGTCGAATAACATTGGTTGCTTATGCTGCCATTCTGGCGGAGACCATGCCATTTTTAGTGAATTTGCGTAGATCACCCATCTTTATTACCGTGGGTTTCAGAAGAGCATAACCCACGTGTTGATAATGGAATAAGAATTTTAATGGGGATATTAGATTACAAAAAATTAAAACACAAAAACGTGTAGCATTATTTATTAATATAATTTGTAAATCATTTTATATTTCACACGCCATTTCATTTGCTAAAACCCTTACTCGCAGAAACATCTTGTGAGATTTAAATTTATAAACATCACTTTATTTGTTCCGCAATCAGCTAAAAGCTTTTAAAGAGAACATTGAAAAATATCTCCCCGCCTTAAGCACAGCGTAAATATTTTTGAAGATTTTCGTTTAGATTACCGTTCAAATTTAAAACGTCTGCAATATTCAGAAGACTACAAAAACAAACTATTTTCTTATTTTTCTTCTTCAGCAGCCCATAAAAGTCTACTCCTACATGCGTGACATTTTTATAGAAAATGAGCACATAGTACACTTGATGATAACCGGGTGCTGTGGCCCATAGACATCTACATTTATCTTCAATTAAATATCAAAATTCAGATGCGTTGCCAGCCTTGATGACTGAGATGGAATGCCTCGTTTACAGTAAAAAGGGTCTAAGGTTCTCTACACTCACCATACGAAACACAACACTATTAAGCTGCTAATTTACGCTGGTATTCTGTGAGAGCGTGGTCCTAACCCGGTTGAGCCCACCCCTTCGTGCTGCAACCACAATATATCTGCAGCATGGCTTCTATTACGCACAAGCATTAACGGGACAAAGACCACGGCAGTACGGGTTGCCTGAGCCTTAAATGTCTGAAGACTTACACAATAACCGGAACCACCTGAAGGAAATAAGTGACGGTGTCAATTCCTTAGCAGAGCGGGTGTCAAGTAGTGAAGGCGCTTTAACCAATGAACAAAGGCATATCTTGTTTCCAGTAAAAAGTCTTGTTCTGTACACTCACCATGTGAAACACAGTAGCATTAAATTTCCATTTTACACTGGTATTCTGAGAAAGCGTAGTCCTACCCTGGTCAAGCCGAGCCGTTCTTGTAACAACTATAATATAGCTGCAGGGTGGCTCTACTGCGTATAAAATTGAATTAAGACAAACCCTCCCAATATAGGGAGAATTTACCATAATTGTCACACTTTGCAGGTGGATTGATGATCTTAGCACCAGAGGTTTTGCACCTTTAACCACTGCTGCCTATCAACGGTCTGAGTTTTTTACGTCTGGCATAAACGAGATCATTATACCTTCATCTATCAGAAGTCATAAGATTTTTCTGGCATTCGCCATAGTTGTCTCTCACGAACTCACAGGAAGAAATGAGGTGATGAATTATTTTACGCCACTAATAAACAGTAATTTCATTACTTTTATCAATTAGGTACAAATTGTGATTTGTAATTTAATGTTATTTCAATAAATTTTATTTATATTTTACCTTTTGAACACACTTTACATTACTTCAATAATGTTACGATAAATGAATTAAATTATGATAAAATTTTTATAAACTCCCTACACGAATGTATACTAAAAATGGAAACAAGTTTCCACTAGTTAACAATGCTGACTTAATTTGGATTATTTTTGTGATGATTTATTTTCGCGTAAAATCAATGTGAGTTATTCGGCATTTTCTATCATTTTTTTCATATCAAACAAGCATGATTTATTACTAAATAGTAAACACAATTTCACACAAGTAATTCATCGAAGCATAACTTCCAACGATTTTGCGTAGACTTATTTATAGTAAAGTATATTTTACAGATAGAACTTGGTACCATGTAGTGGCGGTTTAACAATATCCTCAATCCCATATCATCCCGTGGGTGGTAAGAGGCGAATAAGGGAAACAAATAAGGAACTGGGCAGTAGCGTCTTCCTAAAAACGCCCAAAAATGGAACCTTGGTAGCTAATATGCTACTAACTACTTCGTCGTCGTAAATTTACAGTATCCAAACAACCCGGATTCCATTTCCACCAACACCAATTAAATTATTAATTATTTACATGGTTGGAGGAAAAGGAAAATACCATGATGAAATCTGCATGTCAGTTGCACTGCGCTGGACGCATGTGCGCGTTAGCGCTACTTGTGCTGGTTGGAATATTGGCGTTACTTTACTTAAGTAAATTGAAGTTACAGCCTTTATACATGCCACTGATTGGAACAGGAATTCTCACATTTTCATATGTAATTATTTTAAATGTCTGTTATTTTTTACAAATACCAAATAAAATATATTGACAGATACTGACAAGGAATATATATTGATAACATTATGAAGCAACGTCTTAGGCTGAATATGGTAAGAATAAAATAAATTTCCGGAAATGTCAAGCTTGTTTTGGCGACAAGGAAGTTGGCAGAATTTAAAATGGTTATGGCTCTCTTATATTAATACTACTTCTAAAAAGATACATTTTGATTCGGGTAACGTTAATGTTGATTTTTTTTTTCAATAACTGTAATATCCGTGCAATTGAACAGAGTAAAATTTAACTTTATTGTGCAAAAGAGCATACGGCTCACCTAATGATAAGTGATTACCACGCTACCGCGTGGCTCTACTATTGTTAAGTTCATCTCATATTCAAAGTAAATATTTGTAATATGAACTATTTATTACTTTTCGCGCTATATATAGCTCGCGCTATATATACATCCTTTATTGACTTATTTTATCAGTTGTTCATCTCTTAGCCATTAGTTTAATTTTAAATGCAAATAAGTATGAGACGTAAAGTTTGAGTGAATTCGAAAATTTAAGTCCTTTTAGTACACACAATCATTTAAAAATATGTTTATAAAAATATACTATATAACCCTTTTTACCGTCTGGAAAAAAGGGTGCAACATATGAATGGAGTGGAGAAAAAGCCTATGGCACTGATATTTTTCAAAAAATAAAAACAAACATTTTGAATTAAACAAATAAATTAATTAAAATCTATCGAAATTCAAATTTCCACCATAGGCTGTGCAACTGCGAAGTGACAAGGTCAAAGATTTCTACTAAATTTATTATTTATTGCCGTTAGTAAACCCTACTTTAGGATATAGTTTCAATTTCGATAATTTTTAATTAATTCATTTATTTCAAAATGTTTGTTTTTATTTTTGTAAAATATCAGTGCCATGGGCTTTTACTCCATTCACATGTTACATTTTATCTAGATGGTATTAAAGGTCATCCAGTATACAAAAATATGAAAAAAGAAATTTTATTTATTTTATTTTATTTTTATTTTATTTATTAGGTTTAGCAGTAATTGTAACAATAATACATCAATGAGTATTTAACAATAACATGTACAGCCAAATGCACAATTAATTATAACCACATCCAATATTTATAAGTGACTTAATTTGTTCACAATAAATGAGAAAAAAGAAAGAGAAAAAAGGAAACAATATCAGCACCGTATATAAATGAACATAAAAATTACTTAATTATAACTCGACTATGGTTTTTTGCAAGTGTTTGCGAAACGTATTCAGACTTGTAGCATGGATATCTATGTTTGTACCATAAAAGTTTAGAAGTCTGCTTGCTCTAGGGACAAATGGACTTGAGCCCAAAACTGTTATGCGCAATGGTGAAACTAATGGTGATATTTTAGTCCTAGGTAATTTGTGTGGTACATTGAATCTAAATTTTCTCAGTAAGCCTGGGCAATCTATTTTGTTGTTAAATAATTTGTACAAAAAGACGAGATCAAGCATTATACGACGGTTTTCCAAGGTAGTGTACTTAAAGCGTTTCAATCTGTTTTTGTAGGAAAACCCTTTTTTATATTTATTGGCTGAGTAGGCTAGGTGCCAAAGATATCTCTTCTGAATCCGTTCCAACCTTAAAGAGTTACATGCATAGTATGGTCGCCATACTACACTGCAGTATTCCAGAATACTCAGGACAAAAGAGTTGTACAGGAGCCTTTTTGTTTGCAACCTCCGAAACTGTTTGCCCATTCTAATAATAAATCCAAGCATGTTTGAAGCTCTTTTTATAATACTCTCTAAGTGGGCAGCAAAGGTTAACTTTCTGTCAACTATCACACCAAGATCTCTCATATGGTCAGCTTCCTGTAATTTTATACCATTAATAAAATAAGCAGAGTCTAAAGTTTTCTGTTTTCGGGTAAATTTGACATAAACACATTTGCCCACATTTAGTTGCATGCCATTCCGTTCACACCAACGAATTAGACTATTTATATCCTCTTGTAATAATATGGAATCCTGTGTCGTTTTTATTACTCGAAATACGAACATCTTGTCATCTTCATCAAGTTTATTGGAATTTTAAATGAAGCCACTGCGAAATATTATTCTATGATAAAAAGCTACAGGTTAGGTTGACAGACGTTTCACTGAAAATATTGAGTTACGTAAATAAATAATAATCAGTTACTAAAATTTCGAAGGGAAAGATAAACGAATTTTGCAAATGACCATAAAGATATTTTCTTTCCTTGATAAAATAAATCTTCGAATAATAACCGGCTTATGTCTTAAGAGTTGGTTGAAATACGTACAAAATAAAAAGTTACTCCTTTTTAAGGTACTTAAATATAATTTTAGGTTTAGCTGCAAAGATGAATACAAAAATAAGCAAAAATTTCCTACATTGTTTCAATGCATTTCATGAAAACCTAATATATATTTATAGCATAGTTACTTACCTCGGCTAGTATTTGAAACTACATAAAATATTCTGCGCATCATTATCATCATTAAAGTCCTCTACCGAACGCAAGCTTCCCCCATAGTTTAACTCATAGACCTTACAAGCAACGCTTGGTAGGCGAATTACCAACCACAGTTATAACATTGATTTATTTTCAGGAAGATGCTGCTGCCCATTTCCTGTTTCATTTTCTTCTGTTGTCTTTTATGACATACATCGGACGACGTGATTCTCTTTCATCGCCACTATATGTCGGAGTTGTCGTCCCCGTGTAAAAAGGTCATATATGGGCTAGTGTAGACAGATTGTTTTTTATCTATCAAATTTACTTATTGAGCCCGAACATAACACGTTATTGAAAAAAGGAATAATATCGGGAATGACTACGTTACAATTATTTTTTCTTTAATTACTTTTACAACTTTGCGGATATGGTTACAGGAAATGAACGAAAAATTACATTTTCTCTTTTATTCCGTTTTATTTTTATCTTTTATTTATTTATTACCATATATAGCCTCTATTCTATTTTAATAATTACTATAAAAAGGCAAACCCCTTTTCACTCACTCACTCACTCATCTACGCCCAGCCCAAACTCTTGGACCTAGAAAGCTGAAGTTATCCTTTATAATATAGACAAAAAATAAAGAGAAAAAGATTATTAATAATTTCATATTTTATATCATTTTATTTTTTATAATTGATTATTAATAAGATTTTTATTAATAATCAATTATAACTATTTATAAGATGTTTCTTAATTCCGCCAGGATACAAATTCCGCCTTAAAGTTCATTTAATAAATATATTTACGTGTTTTCTAAAAGATGTATTAGAAAATTCTAAGTAATATTAAATAAACAATTACGTAAAAATAATAAATAAGCGATCCAACAATTGTGTATGTTACCCAAATATAATTGCAGATTTTATGACACGTTCGCTGTTAGTGTAATTGAATAAAACAAATAACTTCGTGAATAAAAGTATAGGGATTAAACAAGAGCAGATATCAATGAAATATACGTTCTCTATAACTTATGTTGAATACGGAAGAATTGAAATAAATATTTTGTAACCTGCAAAAGTAATTGTAAATTAATATTCTATTCAGAAAACTTAAAAAATGCATTTATTTTCTATCTTAAAAGAGCTAATTGAAACAAATATTAAAGAATGTGTAAAGTTAATTCCAATTTTAAATGTATCTCCAGGTTTTGAGGTCTATAGGATTTGATTCTGCAGTTTTGAAAAAGACACGACAATTTAAAAAATAAATCAAATAAAGCCCAAAAAGCTAAGCTCTAGATAAGTATCCATTACCCATAGAGTGGTGATAATTTGAAGTAGGCGTAGCAATTCTAATATGTTGATACTTAATATATATATGTATATATATATATATATATATATATATATATATATATATATATATATATATATATATATATAAAAATATATATATATATATATCTGCATATATAATAAGTACAAATAACTATTAATATATACGTCTGTAACCAAATACATATAATATATTTGGATTATTAATATAATAAGTGTTGTCTTTCATATTCATCGGTGTCATATCAATCAGCGGTGACCAGGAACCAATTTTTTCTAAGCTTACTTAATGGGTGATTTTTTCTTCCTAATACTACTAGAAAATATGAAACTGCGATTGCCACCCGCTTGCTAAGCGTGGCAACTGAGGCAAAGGATGGGAGGCCTATGTTCAGCAGTGGACTTTGATAGGCTGTATGAATAAATGAATCGATGCTACCCGTACTAGTATGTGCTGGAATTTAAACTATTTTAGATCACTTGCTTTTATTTACATAATACGAAATTATGGAAATTATGCATTATTTAATGAAGAGCGAATAGTAGATAAACAAAACAAAATTGTTAATGATACTTCTTGAACACAAAACACGTTGTAGGTTTACAGCTGTCCGATTTTACGGCCTACAATTCCCGACAGTGCAACAGTAAGGTAGATTTGTTAACGCTGTAATTCTGTCTTACGTAGGATCTTATAAGGTTAATATATTTTATTCCTGTTATATGGGATTTATTTTATTACAGACATAAAATACATTAATTTACGTTAGAGTCGTTTTCTAATTTACGGTAAGTAGCATTAAATAATATCACTGCGGTGGTGAATATTTTTACTTTGAAGACATGCACAAAAATATTAAAAGTATGACTTGAGCATAAATTCACCTGATGCATTTAATAATTAAGTGAAACGTATATAAAATTATGAAAATATACAAAAGTATTGGTTTTCAAATGTATCATCATCGTCATCATAAGTTCCCTGCTGAACATAGGCCACCCCCAGAAATGCTCCACGGTCCTGAGCCACCGGTATGCATTGTCTTCCTGAATCTCTTACATAGTCGTCACTTAATCTAGTGGGAGAAATAAGTGTAAGGCACATTTTACTTACTGGTACGAGACTACCACGCACGAACTTTTTTTTCCTATCGGTTGGTAGTTCTTTACGCTATAGTCTTTAGGAATGACTAGGAATTAATAGGTATTTTTTGTGTCTTAACTGACGATTAATGTATTGTTAATAAACTTACATGTCTAAGAAAATATTTCGAAGGCATGTGAAGTCCGGTGTATAGAGGCATCGCGTAGTACTTTTTACTGTGGGACGTGTAAAAGATATTATATAAATCAGTGTAGGAACCAAACATGAAAGAAATGTCACTTTATATCGGATGACAGGTACAGTATGAACAGGAAAACGAGAGGTGGGGGAGACAGAACAAGCCGTTATGACTTACGACAAGTGTCACTGAGCAAAAGATCTAATATTTTGTTATTCTTGTATTTTATTTCTTTTGAAAATTAAAAATTGAGTTCAATGACATTGGGTTTTATTTCGAGACTAAGCCCGATATTCAAGGAAAATATCTAAACTCAAACTCCATTGAGTCAAAATTTTGTTAAAATGTTGTTAGTATAGTTAGTGAAAGTAATGACATGAGTATGTATGAGACTCAAATTTTAACATTGTTGAGTTTAAGTTTAAGCTTGATATTGCCTCCTAATACCAGCCTGAATCTCATTGTTTCTGTTTGCGCACATAAATAGTGCACATACCGAACCGTATCTGAAAAATATGAAATTTGTAACTCAACTATTTAGTTATAATAATTTAAGTAAAGCTCAAATAAGTATACACATATATAAATATATTACACTAATAAAATCTGCATCATTTTCTTGAAAAATACAATGTTACCAGTACGTTGTTTCCATTATCAATCGTCTCCCTCCCGTGATTCTCTCTTTTTTAAAGCTTTTCCCCCACACCAGGATTTTATGCTGTATCGTAGAGGCAGTTTACAAGAACTAATAATTATTTACAGGTCATACTAATACTTGTTCCGTGCGGGTTTCAAACCCGCGGCCTTTAGCGCTGCAACTCAAAGGTGAGCCACTGCACCACGGAGTCGTCACGATTCTAAGCACACGTAAATTGGTTATACGTGCATAGTCGATCCTTTATACACTCATATATAATATATTATATATTTAAATGCTTTAAGCAAGGAAATATTAAAAATTGATGAATTTAGTAACATAATTTTTATCAGCCCGTAATTTTTGTGGAACGTGCTTATTGTACTTATTTGTAACGCTTTGCAAGCGGATTAGTGACATATCTGGCAGAAGGTACGGAATTTCCTGTTAACTAAAACTAAATCTCGGTCTGGGTAATAGTATGAGATGGTAGATATACTGAAAATAACGAGATATACATATGACACCATAAGTTGTGAATTCTCTTAGTCCGCCACAACATGTTTTAGGCTGAGATCTATAGACTGTACTTAGACTTTGCTCAAACTTTATTTACAAAAAACTTAGCTGAATGTATGCTCAGCATAATCTTTGATGTCGAATTTGTAGTTGTATTGGGCTAAGATTAAGCTAAGCTAATAAAATTCAAAAAAGTTTAATATTTAAAAATCGAAAACAATCCAAATTGTATTTCATCAGTAACTTGTTATTACATTTAACCAATTTCAGCTTAAAAAATATGAGAAAAAAAAATATAAAAAAAGGCCAGCTGTTCAAGCGCTATCAAATCACTCTTTTAAACATTAATCTTTTGGTTTATTGTTATTCTAGTGTATTTTAAGTTTTTATTCATATTTTCTTGCCTGATCTGTTTAATACTTTTTTTTTTGGATAAAATTGCTGTTTTCTTTATGCGAAATCTACTATTGTGGACGGGAACGGATAAGAAGAGTGCAAAAGTCACAAATAAAAAAGAAGATTTTAAGAAATTCGAAATAAGTTTGAAACTACGTAAATATAAAATGGAATAATTCTATTTAAAACTAGAAGATGGTCTAAAACCTACCTATTTATTGTTATAGATAATTACAGTAACATAATAACAATAATTTTAAAAAAATACGGTGGTTTTGGACAATATCCCGAGTTTTCGTAAGTAGTAGATTTCGTTGACTAAGTCAACGGCTATGGTTAGCGCGCACTCAGCACGACTTCGTAGTCAGTGCTATAAATACCGACATTATCTTATCTCGAGAGTGAATTTTTAGCAAAATCCAAATACGGTCCATAGATCTCAGCCTTAGTGTCATCATACATCCAAATTTATTCTTACAGATGAGCATAGTCTACCACAAAACATCATTTTTTTTACTTTATTGTGTTTTCTATAATAGCAATCGGTCCAGAACTTAAATTTTATAAAGTATACAGTATTTTTATTCTCCAAAATTATAATACTGGCTTTTGTCTCATAATGAATATACCTACGAGTACATACGGAAAATCCCTGGACAAATTCAAATAATACTCGTATTAACCGCTCTTGCCACTGTATTCAAAGGTTGATAAGTAACTAGCCAGAACGGTAAACTTTTATAAAAGACGAGAAATTTTTTGCAGACCGCAGGAGTCAATAACTCATATCGATTACGAGGGCCAGTGACGTCAATTGACGATGATTGAAATAAAAACGGACGAAAGACGGACCTCAATAATATTTGACCCGAGCCTAAAAGTTAAAATATATTATTATTTTTGTTAAAAGAAATAACGATTTAATTTTTTAAAAAAACATCACAAACAAACTTTTAATCAAATTATTTCAAAACAAAAACTGGGCATAGACTATTTTCTAATAATTAAATGCAAATTTAAAAATAAAATGAAAAATGTCGGTCACGCAATCAATCACTATCAACACGATGTGTACGCGTCGACGGCTTGCTGTGTGGCGCTGCCTTTTATAGGGGCAGATTTGTCTTCATATCTTCTCCTCCAATACGGCCTCTCCTGACAGGAGACCGTCCCGGGCTCCTTTGATCCTTTTATTCATTCCAGCAGAGGCATGGAAAGTCCTGGTCCTGCTGACATAGGAACGTGGGGCGGCAACATCTCAGGCTCGACGTGAAGTGATGACGCCTCTGGCTCGACGTCAGGCGGTGACGTCACAGGCTCGACGTGAAGCTCTGATGCATCAACAGCAGCACTCCTTGGCTGCTGCACCCCAGATGTACTAGGTTGTGGCTCGGAGGGAGGCTGGCTGGCTGGCGAGAGAACCCCGGCAGAAGCGAGAGTTGACTCCTCGTTTTCGTGGTCTGAATCTACACAAAACATTCAACAAATACCACCTCACAACTAAAATCCAAAATAAATAGCGCGCACTAAATTACTCAGAAAGAGGCACGACGTGAAGCGTATCTCCAACAATTTAGTGTGCAGATGATTGTAGCTAAGAAAGAGGCACTACGTGAAGCTTATCTTAGCTTTTATTAACATTTCGTTAAAATAAATAGCGCGCGCCAAATTACCGAGAAAGAGGCACTACGTGAAGCATATCTCCAATAATTTGGTGTGCAGATGATCTCAGCTAAGAAAGAGGCACTACGTGAAGCGTATCTTAGCATTTATTAAGTTAGAGGCACGACGTGAAGCATAACTTAATATCAGGTCAGGATAGAGGCACGACGTGAAGCTTGTCCCGACCACACACAAGAATAACACATATGAAGCTTCATACATAACAAACAAGGGCCCAAAGCACTCACCACTGAAGTAAGCAGCACATACATCAGGAGTCCACTCTCCATGCCAAGGTATCATGTACTCCGCCGCCGCTTGAGTCGACTTCCCGTAGGAGCCGGTCAGGAGTCGAAGTTCGTAGCGCCCTTGTGGTAGCGTCCTTACGACGCGATAGGGGCCACACATACACGAGTCCAACTTCCCAGCTGCTTGCGCCTGCTTTCTCACAAAGACAAAACTGTTAAAAAAAATTAACTGCGTTTTTGAGGTATTCAATGTTAAGATATTGTTCTTTAACCATTTTTGTAATTTATGCAACCCGGAGATGGCCGAAAAGTAGGCGTCGTACCAAGATTTACCATAGAATATTATGGCTGTATCGTTAGCACAACATACAACCTACACTATTTTCAAGTTGAATTGACATAATGTCATTAACGTACAAAATAAAAAGAGTCGGCCCCAAGATGCTAACTTGAGGAACGCCAAAATCTGCAGATCTAAGATCGCTTGCCTAATCGCCTATTTGGACGCATTGCTTTCTATCCAACAAATAGCTGGAAAACCAGTTTAAGGCTAGACCACGAAACCCAAGAGCTAGTTTCTTTAGGAGGATGGGGATAAACACCGTGTCGAATGCTTTTGCCAGATCGAGAAAAACACCGACACAGGATCGACCCTGATTGAGATGAGATACAATCATATCTGTGAGAAAAGTTACTGCATCCTTAGTCGATTTTCCCTGGCGAAAACCAAACTAACGGTCCGAGAGTATGCTATTATTTTCAAGATAGTCAGCCGCTTATGGACAACACGTTCCAGAAGCTTAGAGTAATCACCCAGCAGTGATATGGGTCGATAATTACAATAATCGTCCTTAGCTCCACTATTGTATGTGGGGATAACTGCCGCAACTTTCCACTGGCTTGGGAAGACTCCCGACGATCTCGTCGGGAGTCTTCCCAAGCCAGTGGAAAGTTATATCTACTATATATATATATATATATGTGTATATATATATATATATATATATATATACACTTAAGTTAAACATCGCCAGCCAGGGGCTCCGCGACTGTATGGGCTACTTAAGTTTACTTAAGTTTGTTAGTGATGCCGTCCATAGCCGGGGTCCACCACCTGAATCAAGAGACCGGACGAGACCCAAAACTTCCAGTTCTTCTGTAGGTTTCATGAAAAATGAACCAACGATTTGATCAGGAATGTGAATTTTTTCGGCAAGGAACTCTTGAGTCTCATTTAATTTCATCATGATAGAGTTTGCCAGCTTATTACCTACAGAGGCAAAGTAGGAGTTGCAAACATCGACAGGCTCCTTTACAGAGGGCCTTGAGTCGATGTGAGCCATGGGAGAACTTGATCTAGTGTCTTTGCCAGTTATGCGGTTAATAGTACCCCAGAGTTTTTTTGCACCACACTTATTTTTATTTATTTCTTTTCTGTTTTAATCACGTTTTAGCTTTCTGATTAGACCTATGTAACAATTTCTATAGCGCGTATATATGTTTTTAGTTGGGTTGTTTTGGTCCTTGCGATTTTCAATATGAAGCTTATTGCGGTTTTTAGAGCATCTGATTAGACCAGGAGTCATCCAGGGGTGTAAGATGTATCTGGAGCGGGTTATTCTACAAGTTTTTTTTTTTTTTTTTTTTTTATAGGATAGGGTGACAAACGAGCACACAGTCCACCTGATGGAAGTGGTTGCTGCGGCCCAACTCTACTCCTCAACGAACAAAAGAGATACGTGCACCCGAGAAGGAATGCCTCATTTCCAGTAAAAAGGGTCTCGGTTCTCTACACTCACCATACGAAAACAGCAGCATTAAGCTACTATTTCACGCTGGTATTCTGTGAGAGTTTTCGAATATCTCAATATTATCTCTGATACCGTCTTAGTGAAATGAGTTACAGACTCATCAAGAGAGATGCAGTTTAGTACTGGGGACCAGTCCGTTACCTCCAGATATGATCTTATTGAGTCTATGTCAACTATAACTCTTGAACGAATAGGTTTTGGTCTTTTGGGTTTGTGTGTCTTTAACATTAAGCCATAGTGATATCATAGTCAGTGGCATCATTGAGATAGACTACGGATTCCGCATTAGATTTTACGGGTACAAAAATGTTATCTATGCAGGTTTTGACCCGAGTTGGTTTGGTTATAGCTGGAAAAAGTTCGTACTCTGCTAATACGTCTAAGTACTCCGTGTGCAACTTTTTGTCAGCTACGAACCCAATAATATTTATGTTTATGTCTCCATCAAAAATAAGACAAGGAGAGAGACTTACCGTTTTTAAGTTAGCGTCAAGAGAGCAAATAAATGTTTCTGGGTTGGTGTAACCAGGTGAAGTTGCTTTAAGAGATCTATTTAGGAGTATTGGTCTTTCATATTTTTGCATATAGTTTATAAACAATTAGGTTTTAATAAATAAATAAATGAGGGAATTCAATGGTAGCAATCTTATCACAGTCTGAGACAACAGTAGATTTCTCATTGTCTAAATCAATTGTATCATTTTGAACATTCTGGTATGATCTTGAAAGCGCGAAGACGACGCTAAAGACAGTTGGTGATTATCCTTAATTATATCCAATTCTATTGACTTGAGAAGAGATTTGTTACACCTCTTTGTAAATCGATTACTATGGTGTTGTTGAAAATATCCCAAATGATAGTGGGTACAATCTTCTTTGCAATCTATGCATGAAAGTCTTCTGCACTGTAAGTTGTTGTTAAAAAATACGAACTGGCGTTTTTGTGTTTCCCGGAAAGTAGGAATAGTCCTGTTGACTGTTTTATGAGATCATCCATGAGTGAAATATCTGCTGTGGTAACTTCAAACAATAAAATAGAAGGACATCGATTGAAGGATAGATTTCAATGAATTCAGGTCTACGATATCATAGTCTTCTGCTACGGCTTTATCAGCTGTCCGTTTCAGGGTTCCACTGACACCGTTAAGCGCTCCCTTACCGTGCCCGGGTTCAGAATAATGCCATGAAAACTGTGCGATTTCTGGATAGAGCTCATTTAGATGGCGACACACCATTTCGAACATGAATTTATTTTATCGTGATTTACAGGTCCATCACTCAACATATGTAATCGGAAAATAGGTAAATGTTGTGTTTTTATCCACTCAAATATAGGTTTTAATTGGTCCCACATAGCCATGTCATATCTATTGTCTATTGTCGCTAGAGAGAGAACAAAAAGATACAGGTTTGATTACCTATTACAGCATTGTTATCTGCTTCCTTCCTCCACCAAAGTGCTTGTATTTCCTTATTATATTTGCAACAACAATTTTCACGGTAATCTTCATGAGTCAGAATGTCGTTTATTCTTAAATTTTTCTTTATTTTGATTGGCTTGATATTGATGTGCTATAGTGCCAATATGTGAAAAAGTGGTAACGCTGCTTACAGATTTTGAACAAGCTGTTTCAATTTAACCCTATACACTTTCTTCACAGGTATACGAACTGTCTTTTTTCTCCTCCTTTTCAAATGAACTGACTTCATAAATTTACTGTTGATAAGTCACCAACTACTAAGGCATTGGTAAGTAGTATTCCAAAGAGCGTTTCTTGCAGGTTGAACATTCCCTGAATAGACATTTTGTGGAATGCATATTGCAGGTTATCGTCGCTAAAGCTAAAGTCAGGCTACAAAATTTCAATGCGTTGACTTGATATTATTAGCTTAATATTGGCATGCTGTATGCATTAACAAGTATTATAATTCTATTTTCCCCGGGCACATTCTTGAGTTTTCAACTTTCTCCAAAAATTTAATTATGTCGTCCTTTTTAAGCATTTTATCGCTTATTTTTCGAAGGTTTTGTCTTTTTAAAATATCATGTTTAACCCTTCAACCCTAAGCGGTCGAATTCGACCGTGGCGCTATCCCGTCAAAATTCAAGCGGTCGAATTTGACCGCGCACACCTACAGCAATTTAAACCATTAAAACTTATATTTAGAGCCTACTTTTTTATCAAAAAGTTTGGCATTATAGAATCAATATGAAATTTTATATTTTCTAGTGCAATAAAAAAGTTATGCTGTGGATATTTATTTATAATCTACGTTCATTTCATACACAATTTTCGCGTGAATATTATTGTGTTGATTTTTGGATTTTCTACAGTTTTATTAGTGTTTTATTGTAGTGTTTTATTATACGAGTAAAATTGTAATGAAAGTTTTTGTGTGAATATAATTTATCTTTTTACGTAAATAATTTCAAGTATTATATCCATACTAATATTATAAATGCGAAAGTGTGTTTGTTTGTTTGTTTGTCCTTCTTTCACATCGCAACAGAGCGTCGGCATGGCATGATTTTTTGTATGGGTATAGTTCGGTGGCTGTAGAGTGACATAGGTTACTTTTTTCCGCGGAAAAACATCTCATTCCCGTCGGAAAATAGAATACGTTGCAAAAATTTGTCCTTCTTTCACATCGCAACAGAGCAATTCGGCATGGCATGAATTTTGGTATGAGGATAGTTCGGAGGCTGTAGAGTGGTATAGGCTACTTTTTCCGGGAAGAAAAATTTCTCATTCCGGTGGGAAAATCAAATATGTTGCACAAGTTTATCCTTCTTTCACGTCGCAACAGAGCGTCGGCATGGCATGATTTTTTGTATGGTGAGAGTTCGGTGGCTGTAGAGTGACATAGCCTACTACTTTTCAGCGGAAAAACATATCATTCCCGTGGGAAAATCGAATATGTTGCAAAATTAAATTCAGCTAGGTGGCGCCACCGTGATTCTACAAGACGGATGACGGTACGATGGACGAACACAGAAGGTCAGAATATTTGGATTTATTATGTCTTTTTACCAAAATTAAGATAAAAAATGAATGGATCTGTATTTTTCCACGCAGGACCGGGAAGAGAGCGATAAAAAACATAAAATTCACCAGCTGATTTTCTTCAAACGTTTTGGTGCATTGTAGTTCACAGAATATCCGATAACCTCGCAGACGATATTAAGTAATCAGTTGATGCTCTGCCTACCCCGCAAGGGTTACAGGCGTGATTATAAGTAAAGATCAGAAATACTATCACCACCTGTCACGCTTTCACCCTTAACTATTACTTAACTGTAGTAAAAACAGTTCTTAGTAAGCCTTATTAATAAGCCTTAGTAATATTTATTGAACGGAAATAAATACAGTTCTTATATATGGTTATGAATGAATCGGTATTACAATAAGAAAAATTGTGCAAAATTATAAGAAAAATATTTTTTCAGAGTTTTTATTAACTAACGTATACAAAGTTTAAATTGATTCCGCTAGATGTCGTTACTAGGTTTTAAAACGCGATAACGAAATGTTTCCTGACATGTACGGGAGTTAACCCGCCGTTGAGCCGCGCGTCAACTTATAGTGCATACGGTACCTATACGCTTAAATTGTTTATATTTCGTAGCTTATTCGACTACCTGCTTTCGATTTCGGTTGTTTGTTATTTGCTTTGTGATTTGGTTAAGGTTGAATGGATTTATATTGGCTTTCATTTTCGGATTTGTGTATATTCTTGGATCGGTTTTGTTGATTTGGTTGGTATTTCTTTATACATATTTAGACTCTGGCTTTGATTTTGGATTTTGTTGTCGGTTTTAGGTTGTTTAACAATATTTCAAAGGAATATTAATAGTATAGATAGTGTATACAGTACCTATACACTTACTTCTTTTTTCGTTGCTTATATTTATATTGACTACTGCTTTCGATTTCGGTTTTCTGCGACTTGCTTTGTGATTTGGTTTAAGTTGATTCGATTTTTTTTGGCTATCGTTTTCGGATTCGTGTTGCGTCTTGAATTGGTTTTGTTGTTTTGATTTTAAAAGTTATTTAAAAGGAATATTTATTCCTTTTAGATATTATGGATTTGCTTTTAAAAAAATATTTAAAAGGAAATTTAATTCCTTTTAGGTATTTTAACGTTTTTTTATAAATAGGTTTTTTGTTACTTCATAATGCCTCGCAAACGTAAGTCCAGCCTTTTAAGAGTATCTTCTCGAAGACAAGCGAAAAGAATATCTCGATCGCTAGAATCTTTAGAAGATGCTGAACTGAGAAGGCAAGAACAAGCAGAGCGTCAGGCTGCTTTTAGAGCATCTGAGACACCTTCTCAACGTCAGCAAAGGTGTCTTGAACAGACAGAACGTCAGGCTGCTTTAAGAGCTTCCAAAACACCTTCTCAAAGTCAGCGACGGCGTCTTGAACAGGCAGAGCGTCAAGCTACTTTAAGAGCTATTGAAACACCTGCTCAAAGTCAGCAAAGGCGTCTTGAACAGGCAGAGCGTCAAGTTACTTTAAGAGCTACTGAAACACCTGATCAAAGTCAGCAAAGGCGTCTTGAACAGGCAGAGCGTCAATCTACTTTAAGAGCTACTGAAACACCTGCTCAAAGTCAGTAAAGGCTATTCGAACAAGCGGAACGTCAGGCCGCCTTAAGAGCCGCGGAAATATAACTCATGCTTTCAAATGACGTCCTTCGGAGTTGACCAGGAAATAATAATGCCGGGATTTTCGCCTACATTTACGGTGCAAGGGCAAATTTATCATAAAATAGGTTCACTTTTTCTAACTGAAAACGAACAGCATAAATTTTACAAGTATATTTTATGAGTGACGAAGAAATTGAGGTAGACCGTCGCGCCCAATTTTTCCAGGGAGTTGACACAGTGTTAAAAATTCAAAGATTCTTGCATTAACGTAACATTTTAGTCAAAACATTTAAAACTCTAGCCCAGTCGTCATTCACGCAGATAGGACCCCTCGAGGAGAGCATGAAAGGCACTGCAATGCAACTTTGATAAACGAAATAGCAGCCGTAATTAGTGGTGATCAATTTTCTTCACGAGACATTGTCTTGCGAGCACGTGATCATACGTTGCAACGGGTAGCCGATACACACAAGTTTTATGACGCTCTGCAATACCCATAAATTTACTGCAAAGGACAAGAGGGTTATCATTTTCAAATTCCACTCATTAACCCGGTCACAAAGGAGCCTATTCCGAACAAAAAAGTATCATGTATGGATTTTTATGCGTATCATATGATGTTGCGAGAAAATGATTTTAACCTCTAAGCCCGGTGTAGACAATTATTTCATCAATTTTTGGTAGACATGTATGTGAAGATAGAAAGTGAACGTCTCCGTTATATATCTTTAAATCAAAAAAGCTGCGCGTTGAGAATTATATACATTTACAAGATGCAGTTTCTAGCGACGCCAATGTAAACGCCAGAGATTTAGGTAAAATGGTAATTCTGCCCTCATTATTCGTTAACAGTCCCCGCTACCTACATGAGTACACACAAGACGCATTCGCCTATGTACGAACTTACGGAAGACCTGATCTTTTTGTTACTTTTACTTGCAATTCCACATAGAAAGAAATAACCGAGGAGCTAATGCCGGGCCAAAAAAGTACTGACAGACACGATTTAGTTGCTAGAGTATTTAGATTAAAAGTACAAAAATTAATGTATGTAATTAACAAAGGGAAAATTTTCGGAGAGGTGCAGTGCTTTATGTATTCAATTGAATGGCAAAAAAAGAGGATTACCGCATGCCCACAATCTAATATGGCTTAAAGATAAGTTGCGGCCCAGCCAAATAGACGACATAATAAGCGCCGAGATTCCGGATCCTTAGCAAGATAAATAATTGTATGAGACCATCGTCCGAAATATGATTCACGGTCCATGTGGAGCACGAAATTCAATATCGTCATGTATGAAAGAAGGAAAATGCACAAAGAAATTCCCTAAACAGCTATTAAATGAAACAGTGCACAATGACAATGGCTATCCTTTATACAGACGCAGAGCTTCCGAAGATGGTGACAGGAAAGTTACAATCAAATCTCGCTCTGGAGCGTTCGAAACCTTAGATAACAGCCGTATTGTCCCGTATTCGCTCATTCTATGTAAAATGTTTAATGCCCACATTAATATAGAAGCATGTAGCTCTGTTCGTGCAATCAAGTATATCTGTAAGTACATAAATAAAGGAAGCGACCAAGCAATATTTAATCTCAGGAGTAAAGGTGAGGCAAATCCCGTTAATGAAGGACAGACCTTTCAAGCAGGGCGTTATGTCAGCGACGAGGCAGCGTGGCGTCTCCTTTGCTTCCCTTTACAGGAAAGGCACCCAACAGTTACTCACCTTGATGTCACTTAGAAAATGAAGAGCGTATATTTCACCGAAAGAAATTTCCAAAAAGAATTGCATCACCGCCAAAAACTACACTAACAGCCTTCTTTTAACTTTGTCAAACTAACCCCTTTGCAAAAACGTTGTTATATTCTGAAGTCCCCCGCTATTATACTTGGAACGCATCTAGGAAGGAGTGGAAATGCCGTATTCAAGGCGCACCTGTTGCAAATTGGTCCGGTGTAAATTCATCAGATGCCCTTGGTCGTGTGTATACCGTCCATGTAACTAATTTTGAATGTTTCTGTTTACGATGGCTGCTGCACCATGTTCGAGGTCCTACAGAATATAAAGACCTTAAACCTGTCAACGGTCAGGAATGCGCAACTTATAGAGAATGCAGGAAGTCGATGGGCCCAGGTGGATCAGGACCGTACTGTGTGGTATAACCAGGGGTGGTCTAGGTTTATCTACGGACTTGTGAAGGGCTATAGTTAATGAATTAATAAAAAAATACGATAATGATTAAGAAAAATTACGCCCATTTTAGTCATTACCATGTTTTATTGAATCACTTTTTCATTTATCTGTCGTTCCGAGTGGAGTTTAACAATTGATTTTAAAGTAATTCCGAAGCATATGAAGCTCTGCATCTTTTAGAAAACGATAATCACTGGGATGAAGCCATGGAGGAAACTGTGCAGTGTCAGTCACCAGCCAAAATTAGGGATCTTTATGCAACTCTCATATCATCTTGCGGGCTATCTAATGCACATGAATTGTGGGACAAATATAAAGAGTACATGACGGAAGATATTTTGCGAAGGTTACAGCAGACACACGCGAACATGACATACTCGTACAATGAACACATTTATAATGAAGCACTTGGAAAAATTGAAGATAAAGTAATGGCAATGGTAGGCAAGAAATTAAGCGACTTTGGAATGAACAACCGAAAATGAACTAAATGATGAAATTATACGTGAAAAAAACTACGATATACCAGCTTTGCAGCAGCAAGTAGCCGAATTTGTACCCCGCTTGCTTCCCGAACAAGAACGAGTTTTTGACAAAGTATTAGGACAAATTGAATCTGAAAATGGGGCACTTTTCTTTGTAAGTGTACGGAAAGATAAAAACATTGCTGTGGCCATAGCTTCCTCCGGTATAGCCTCAGCACATTCTGTTTTAAAACTCCCTCTAAATCTAGCCCAGAAAGAATCGCCGATCTTCAACTTTTGCAAAAATAGTGAATGAGATATAATGCTACGACAATGCAAACTTTTAGTGTGGGACGAAAGTACAATGTCACATAAAAAAGCTGTAGAAGCACTAAATGGAACGCTCCAGGATTTGCGCAGTAATACCGATGTAATGTGTAGAGGAATGGTGGTTTTACTGGCTGGTGACTTTCGCCAAACTTTACCTGTCTTTCAAAAGGGCACACCTGCAGATGGAATTAAAACATGCATCAAGTCGTCTATTTTATGGAACAAGTTGACAAAATTCAGTTTAACTACGAATATGAGAGTGCATTTGTATAATGATATCAATACTGGAAACTATGCTGACACACTATTAAAAATTTGCGACGGAAACGTTGCTGGGGGCTGCGTTAAATTGACGAGAGATTTTTGTAATTTAATACAGAGTCATTACGAATTAATTGCGAGCATTTATTCAGATTTAACGAACAAGATGCATGAAGACAAATGATTATATGATCGTATGGGCAAAAGAGGTGGGGGTGTAGCGGTGTACTTACATAATGGTATACCCTATAAACAATTATGTGCTTCTTCTTCTGTTTATTCTGGTACAATAGAATACATGTTCTTGGAGATTACCATCAGTGGGACTAAGACTGTTCTCGGTGCCATTTACTGTCCACCAGGAGTTAATTATTTTTGTGACCTTGAATCGGCTCTTTTTTCTATCGGCTCTAATTATCAGCACTTTATTATAACGGGAGACTTCAATACCGATAATCTCTGTAACTCTGCGAGGTCACGTGAATTGTATACAGTTATGAACTCCTTTAATTTGTCACTTCTTCCTCTCGACCCCACACACCACAATCTTGATACTGCTGATTCTTTAATAGATTTAATAGTGGTCGCTTCTGAAGACCATGTCGTTGGCCACGGTCAACTCTCCGCCCTTGGGTTTTCGCGGCACGATTTACTGTATATTTCTTATAGGATTAAATGTCCTAAGGTCAATCATGTGATAGTTCATCTGCGTAATCTAGCGAGACTTAATGTTTAAGAACTTCAGCAAGGTGCTTGTAGTATAGATTGGAGTGATACTTACAGCGTAGAGAGTGTTGACGAAAAAGAAGCTCTTTTTAATTCAAATATACAGAAGTTGTTTGATAAACACGCTCCTCCACACAAAGTCAGACTAAAACGATCTCCTGCGCCGTGGATTACTGAGGATATCCGCAGGGCTATGACAAATCAAATTTAGTAAATATAAGAGTAATCGGTGTACTGTTAACTGGACTCGATTCAAAGCCGCTAGGAATCGGTGTAATCAGATGGTGCGGGCCGCTAAACGCCGTTATATTCATCGAAATATCCTTAACGCTTCTATGGCTGATTCGTGGAAATTTTTAAAATCAATCGGGATAGGTAAACCTGCTTCTAACTTTGATCCTTCAATCTTCTCTGTTAATGAACTTAATACATACTTTTCTACTGCACCACAGCTGCATTCGTCAATTAAATCTACTACTATTGCTCATGTTAATTCTCTTCCAAAATTTTACAAAAGCTCTTTCAATTTTTCTCCCGTTACTGATGAGGATATAAAAAAGTCAATTTCTTCCATCAAGTCCGCCGCAGTAGGCTCTGATGATGTGAGCAGAATCATGATCAATCTCATCCTCGATTATGTCTTACCAGTACTTACCCACATAGTAATTTTTTCATTAAATACTGGGGTTTTTCCTTCACTATGGCGAAATGCTTTTGTTCTCCCACTTCCAAAAATAAATATTCCTAGTTCTGTTTCTCACTTTCGTCCTATCTCTATTCTTCCTTTTTTATCAAAAGTACTTGAAGCTGTTGCTCACAGACAAATTTCTGACTACGTTTTTAAAAATAACTTTTTAAGTAGCTATCAATCAGGTTTCAGGCCAGGACATAGTACAACAACAGCCCTGCTTAAAGTTACGGAAGATTTACGTATAGGTATGGAGGAGTCAAAATTAACTGTGTTAGTTTTAATAGATTTCTCAAACGCTTTTAATGCTGTTGATCATGACATCCTTCTTACAATACTTTCTCACATTGGTTTCTCCTCATCAGCGCGGAAATGGTTCGCATCCTATCTTCAGGGACGTCAGCAGGCTGTTCGCGTGGGTCCAGTTATTTCTGACTGGTGCACGCTGGTTGCTGGCGTTCCTCAAGGCGGAATTCTCTCACCTCTTTTGTTTTCAATTTTTATAAATCTCATTACATCTCACATTCGCTGCACGTACCATCTCTATGCCGATGACTTACAAATATATGGAAACACAACATTGGATTTTAATTCACTGCCACCTGTAGATTTTAATAATGCTGTCATACCTTCTTCAGCTACTGTGAAAAATCTAGGACTTATCATTGACAGCAGTCTAAGTTGGCGGCCGCAAGTCACGGAAGTAAGCAAAAAAGTTATCAACACCTTGCGTTGTCTGTATAGACTCAAGAATTTTCTTCCAGTGAGAACAAAGTTAACGTTGGTTCAAACGCTCGTATTACCAATACTAGATTATGCAGATGTATGCTATGCTGATGCCTCTCAAGAACTTCTTAACAAACTGGATCGTCATCTCAATAATTGTATTCGCTTTATCTTTGGCTTACGTAAATTCGATCACGTTTCTTCATTCCGTTCTCAGCTCAAATGGATGCCTCTTCCACTTCGTAGATCTTTTAGAATCCTTTCTATGCTATTCTCTATTTTACACGATCCGTTTGTCCCTGCATATCTGAAATGCAAATTTCAGTATCAGGGCGATTCTCACAACCGATGTCTCCGTTCCGCGGAAAATCTAACTCTTCATTTTCCTCTCTGGCGCACGGGCTTCTCTTACAATTCTTTCACTTCAAATGCAGTAAGACTCTGGAACATGTTACCCAGAAATATAAAAGAAGCAAAAACTAAACCTATCTTTAAACGTTTACTCTGGGATTATTACTTAACGAAGCAGTAGTAGTTTCGGATAATAATAAAAAAAAATTAAAAACTTCGGAAACTGTTATATTCTCAAGTATGTATAATATAAAAATATCATATTTATTTATTGTGTATGTATTTATTGTGGGTATTTGTGTATATGTATAAAATACTATTGTATGCATGTAAGTAGTAATGTAAATGTATATGTATGTGTATTGTATTTATTGTCATTATATTATAATTTTGTATTTTTCCTTAAACCTTTAATTTTTTTTATTATGAGTTTTGCACCCATCACTAGATTCTCTGCACAAACCAAAGGTAGACTGGTAGAGAATGCCTTTAGGCATTAAGTCCGCCGTTTTGTACATTTCTTTTGTGTGTGCAAATAAAGTTTAAATAAATAAATAAATTACGTGAAAGGGCGATTCTTGCACCAAAAAATAAGAGCGTTAACAAAATAAATTCAGATATATTAAGCGAAGTAGCAGGAGAAATGACAGAGTATTTGTCAGTAGACACAGTTATGGACACAGAACAAAGCACTTCATATCCCGTAGAGTTTCTAAATTCTCTAGAGTTGTCAGGTGTGCCCTCACATAAGCTTCAATTAAAATTAGGCATCCCACTCATGCTAATGTGAAATTTAGATGCTCCTCGGTTATGTAACGGGACAACGCTGCGTATGACACATCTTGGACGGAACATAATCGCTGCTACAATTTTGACAGGCGTAGGAAAAGGTGAAAATGTTATTATGCGACGGATTCCTATAATTCCCACAGATCTTCCTTTTCAATTCAAAAGTTTGTAGTTCCCTATTAAGCTCAGTTTTGCAATGACAATTAATAAAGCGCAAGGGCAAACGTTACAGGTAGCGGGGGTCAACTTAGAAAAACCGTGCTTCTCTCATGGTCAGCTGTATGTAGCATGTTCGCGTGTGTCAAATGCCCAGAATCTCCACATTTTTTCCCCGAATGGAAAAACATATAACATTGTGTACAGTAACGTCTTAAAATAGTGTTCAGTTAGTTTTTTTTCCAAAATTCCCACAATCAATTAATTAGAATTCCCACAGATCTTCCCTTTCAATTCAAAATTCCCTATTTAGCTCAGTTTCTTTTCAATTCCAAATGCTGCACCTCTGATGGACCTATTAAGCTCAGTTTCTGATGCTTAAAAACTATTTTAAGCATCAGTTTCCTTTCAACTCAAAAGGCTGCCGATCTTTTATTTGGATCAGTTTCTTTTCAAAAGTCTGCATCCCTGACGGATAATTATGCTCAGTTTCCTTTAATTAAAAAATATTCCGTTTCCATTTGGAATAAACAGGCTATTTTCATAATTTCCTAAACGCTGCGTTTCAAAACATTTAAATAGGCTGACGAATCAATTTTGCTCAGTTTCCTTTTAATGGCTGCATCTCTGACAAATCTATAAAATTCAGTTTTCTTTAAATTCAAAAAAGCAATAGATAGTTCATTTCCCAGTGACCATGTGGACGAAGCCGCGGGTAACAGCTAGTATTTAAATAATGGTAAGTTTCACGCTGCCGACATTCGCTTGGTATGTTTTTGTTTTTGTCATCAAAATACCTTATAGTCTTTTTGTAATGAACTAAAACCTGACTTTTATATCGAGAATTTTGTATAGATTTTATAATATCATTCTTTTTCACAGAAAAGTAGTCTCTAAATATAAGTTTTAATGGTTTTAAATGCTGCCGGTGGGTGCCATCGCATTCGACTGCTCGGTATTTGCCGGGCACATGCAACTGCATGAGAATTTTAAGGGTACTAAGGAGTTAAAAAAAATTCTATACATGAAGTAATTCATATTTCTGCAGTGCTTTCGATTTCAACATTCGTTAATACTTTTCTTTTTTTCATGTTTCTTTCCAAGGTCGTTGTAACTAGTCTCTAGATCTCTTGTTAACGCTTCTCTGAAAAGTAATTTCTTCTTCACACTCTTATGAACGTTCTTCACACTCTTAGGAACGTTATATTAGGAACGAAACATTAAAGAAATGTAATGAGACTGACGTAGAATGCCTTAAATCAGAAATTTTACTACTTTCTGACTCCCATCAAACTTGCCCAATAAATATAAATCAGCCCAAAATCAAATTAAAGAACACATACTGGCTATGGATAATCTGGTAAAGATATTATGTAAATATAATGAGGAGCGTTTTGACTCGTTAGTCAAACATCAATGTGAGTGTCAGCGGTCAATACTGGTTTCTTCAGAGTCGGTGTGTGCTGATCATATTATATCACCACCAAAACTCTATGACTACTATAAGAGAGGAGATTAAAATAAAATATAATTCAAATATTATCAAAAATAATATAATTGTGTATAGCGATGACATGGGAAATATTTTAGACATAATTTTAAATAACACTTTAAGCGGACAAAAAATTACAAATTGCTGCATGCCTGGAGCATCTCTTAGTGACATTCTAAATAAAATTATAGTTACTAAATTTTGTCCAAATAGTACAATAATAGTTTTAGTTGGTAGAAGAGGCAGTGTAAATAACAAACAGTTATTAATATATACTAAACAACTTAATAACTTAAATGTAAATAAAATTGTCTTGTTCACACTGCCTTATATACAGAGATTACTACAAGAAAATAACTTAAGGCACTATTTAAATTTACAAATCATTAATTTAATTTGTAACAATAATTTAAAGGGGGATGCCCACTGTTCATAGACACTTCGGCCATGGGTGCCCACATATAAAAGCATATGGAAATGATAATATGCAATTAAAATAATGAAATGGTTAAGGAATTGGTTTAAAAAAAGTCGGGATTTTTATGTGATAAAGCTTTTTATTTTCACAAATACAGCTTTTAACGACTACTTTTACCAATTTTATTGCTTTTAATTTCTTTAACTTTTAATTCCCGACGCGTGATTTTTTCTTTTGGAGGCCTATGCCAAAAGGCACACCAAACAGAGGGACTTACTTTAACTAGTATTACAATAGGAACTCAAACACAAATATTATGTAACCCCAAAGTTCGGAAATAAATAGCTATATTATTATTATACTATTATTATTAATTCCTGACGTTTCAGGTGCTTTATAGCACCCATGGTCACGGGGTACTGAGGTGACTGCCATCCCAATGTCAGTATTGGGACATGGAGTACCTTCAGCTTTTCATTATTATTTTTATAGTCCAATCTACGCAGATTGAACTTACTCTATCTTTAAGTCTTGCAGTGGTATGCTTGGGGTTTGTTTTAATTTTATTAATTATAGTGTCCCAAGCAGGTGGCAGTACCCAACCGCCTTCTCTACTGAAATTAGGATGTTTTTTAATTTCAGTAGCCTCACATATCATCCTTGGTAGGAATTAATATTCTTTAACGAGGATTTGTGGTCTATCAAATCTGATGTATGTCTATCTGGTTGGGGTGACACCCTTGACATACGGTAGTAATGCAGGCACACGCTCTACTGCGGTCGGCTTCACTCGGTCACTGTGACGAAGACGTGAGACCCGAAGCTTGATTTTGTGCAGAACCTGCTTGACGTGCTGAAGCTCCGCGGCCAGGTGCTTGTTCTCACAGATCCCATATGCTCTCTGTAACAAAGATTTGCTCATGGTAACTAACTGTGAAGGATTATGGTGAGATTCACCGCTTAAATATCAGTTTGTATGGGTCTTTTTTCTATACACAGTGTGACCTATGATGTTGTTAGGATTTTGGATAACAAAAACATCTAGGAAAGCTAAGAAATTATTTGCCTCAGATATAATATCATAATTACTGAATAGAATTTGGCACAGAGAGTGGTAACGATGGATAAAATTCATAGGAACAACAGCCTGATTTAATATTTCTTGGGCCATATTCATGAGCCGCTCTAATTTGTTTCTTGGTACTTGCAATAATGCCTATATGCATTCATCACTATCTCCTGTTCTTACTTTTATCAAATATACAGCAAGTGCAAAGCATCCACTATGTTTACTTGACAATTTGGGCACTTCAGACAGAATTTATTGGCATTGTGCCTTTGATAAGCGTAGATAATAATGTACAGTATATTCGGGCATATTGTAAATATTTTCAAAGTCTATATGATGGTAAATATTATTTTACAATAATGTAGAAAAATCTATAATTTGTGCTACACTAAATGTTTTAATATGGTTATATATTAATTCTTAAAACCAAGAGTTACTATTTAAATGGTAGTTACTGATTCTACATTCTGGAGGTACATAGTAATTTTATTCACAAAAATACATTCCCGCAATGCTGATCGAACAGTGAGTTGATTGGAATTGTTACAACCAGGAAAAAACATTGATTTTGTGTGAGTGGTGCTCTTACAAAATTAGGCAGCAGTATATTGTATGATGTATGATCTAAGCTTTGTTGTTCTAGGTTCAATACATTACTCACTTTAGATTGCTACAAGGATGGACTAGATGATTCAGATGGTTCCCGTTCTAAAGTTTAACGTGTTGCTGCTTTATCAATCCTTCGCAATCATGACACTCACGCGATGACGATGGCAACTGAAATAATATTATATAAAAAAAATAAGACAAAGTGAACAAAATAAAATAGATTTGTTTACTTTAAACTCAAATATAGGTAAATGTTACTTAAAACTTAATGCCCTATATTATTTAATAATTAAGGACTGACTGCCTACCAGTAGTCCAAAAACAATTAAAAATCGACTGTCTTATTTCTTGGTATTTGATAAAAATTGTCCATTTCGTAACTATCTGGTGTTAGCTAGCTAATCTTATCGCCGTGTTACAAATAAGCTATTTTGTTTGTCAGGTATAGCTTGTGCATATGTTAAAAAATAAAACAACTTCATCATTTCATACATTCATCACTATCAAATATCAGCACTAGAATTAATAAATTAAAAACTGTTGAACACTTACTTTTAACTGTTGTCATACTATAATGTGATCGACAATCTCACTCCATATGAGTTCTTGAGAATTTATTTGAAAAATAACAAACAAAATAACACAATGGCAACTATTTAGTTGTGAATTCACTAGTACCTTTTTTACTTGTTGAATTGTGATTTCATTTCGCATGACATATTTCCTATAGCTGTCAGATTTGATGTTGCCACATAACTAACATAAATACAACGAAACGATATCGATTTGTATTCGATTAGTAATTAAATGAAAAAAATAATAATATTTGAGTTTCGCTTTCAGTTCTACACGCTTTTTAAAATATATTTTCTTTTATTTTTTTAAATTATGTTTTAAACGTATTTTTAAGAACAGTTAAAATGTGGAGTAGCGTATTGTTATCTCTAAACAGTTCATGGTAAATCAGCTAAAAATTCACTTGTTTAATTATCATAACATGATTCCATTTTAAATGTATTGTTAAAACAGATAACAATAACAGTTAAATTGTGCAGTAGCATTTTATTGTACTCTAAAGAATTCATGGTAAATCAGCTAGTAATTCGCTTGTTTAATTATCATAACATCATAATATCCATAGCGATTCGATTATTATTCGATTAATAATTTCATAAAAAGAGAATAATCTTGGAGGTGTTTTAACTACTGCTCGCTTTTTTAAAATGTATCTTCCTTTTTTATTTAAATTCTATTTTAAGTGTATTTTTAAGAACAGTTAATTGTGCAGTAGTGTTTTATGAAGCTCTAAAAAATTCATGGTATATCAGCTAGAAATTCACTTGTTTAATTATCGTAACATGATTTCATTTTAAATGTATTGTTAAGAAAAGATAAGAATAACAGTTATATTGTGCAGTAGCGTTATGTTATACTGCATAGAATTCATTGTAAATCAGCTATTAAATCGCTTATTTAATTATCGTAACTACAGATGTGAAGGCGGTTGTTAACGTTTTCAACCAAGCCGATAACAACGGTTGTTTTTGTCTTGAAATTGATAAAAATTGTGCAGTTGCGTTTTGTTAAGCTTTAACCTTTTGAGCGCCACGCCAAAAACGCATTACCGTGTCCTGTACGCCAAAGCGCCAAAACAAAATAGTGTTGCCAAGAGTTGATATATCGATAACGTGAAATAACTTGTTTTTGTTGGTTTTTTATGCTATAAATGACTCTTAATAAACTGTATGTTTTATTTAATCTTGTGCCGTCTTCCACTCTTTTTATATATGTACTTTGTACATATAAACATAAATAAAAAACAAACAATAACAATAAAATAGTAGTAAACATTAGCACTACTCTCCATCCTAATGACGACACTGTCGCGACTGGACGACAACGGCGTAGCTGACCTTCCCTTTTGAAACATTCTTAGAATGTTGTGTATCGATTTCAAAATCGATCTAACCGAAATATACAGACATCGATTCATAATATTTTATGTGTCGGGGAAGGCGTAGGCCAAGTGACGCACAGAAGAAAAGTCTTACACTCTTATGACAATGGTGATTTGATATGATGCTGATGCTGCTAGATGATTTTGAGACTGAGAAAGAAAATGGCACAACACAAAATGAAAAATTGCTCTTCACACCCTAAGTAAAAAAAACATTAATTGTAATTTTGTATTATTATTAAAAAAGGTACATAATTATTCATTAATCAACAATTGTATATAATTATTCGCACTAGGTAAATCAGTCTTATAATACTAAAATCTTGGTCATGGAATAAATAAACATATTTGTTCACCAATCAATCAAAAATTCAATTCATCAATCAAAAATCAAAATTCATCATCATCGACGCTTTCCAAAATCCGAATGAGTTCTGAGGAATCGTTCATGTTGCATTGCTCTACTTTTCTCGGTAATCACTTATGACGTCATCAGGGTGTCGTCTATCCTTGATCACGGTGCCCAGTGAACTGATTTTCGATGACGCGCTAAAGATGCGCTAGAGTTGAGATATTAGATTTATTATGCGAAGATAATCTGATAACATTTTTTTATTCATGTAGCTAATTATAGTTTTATGTTTATAACCTTCAATTTTATTCAAATATCAATAATAATAGAAAAAAAAAACACCATTGAGCTGAATTTTGGATAGTTTTCAAGAAATCTATGCCTCCCGCGTTTGACACTAGCGGTCAACCATAGACGACTTTGGCGTGCTGGACATAGTATTTGCTTAGATAAAAATCCATTTTTATTAGTTCAATGTTTCTTAGTACTTGTGGCTCTAGAAGACTTGTTTTTTATACTCACATGTTGCTGGGTTATTCCTATTTTGAGGAGTGTAGAATTAAAATACCTGTAATAATTTTCCAATATCTATATTTCATATTTTTCGGAGCCGGGTTTTTTATCAACTATAGACGTCGTTGGCGCTCAGGGCCCGCAGGTGTTGGTCAAGTATAGGCGACTTTGCCGCTCAAAAGGTTAAAGGATTCATGGTAAATCAGCTGGAAACTAACTTGTTTCGTTATCATAACATGATTCTATTTTAAATGTGTTGTTATAAACAGATAAGAATAACTTAACCGATCTTCTTTAAAAACAGATAAGAATAACAGTTCTTATCTGTTTTCAAAGAAGATCGGTTAAGATTAACAGTTAAATTGTGCCGTAGCATTTGTTACTCTCTAAAGAATTCATTAGAAATCAGCTAGTAATTCGCTTGTTTAATTATCGTAACATCATAATTATTTAAAAATTATATTAGCACTGTAATGATGACACCGTAAATAATCGATCGAAAAAGAGAATCGATTTTTTAAATGTGTTTTGTGATTGGCAACACTTTTTTTTTTATTCACAAACTAATGACATAATGATTTACCTAATTTTTATTATTATGTTTCCGGTACTTTTAATTTGTGCAAAAATATTCCCATTGTTTGAGGATAAATTAATACCGCGATTAATAACCATAAATAAAGATATAATTTTTTAACAAATTCACATTGTTGGGCGTTCCATGGCCGAAAATGGGCGTCCCCCTTTGACATATAATTAAAATAATGACAAATTTCATTTAATTGACATAAATAATGTATTTAAGAAGTTTTGGAAAGATGATAAGTATTACCTATATAAATATAATTTAAGACTGATAGCAAATGCTTTATATTATTATTTACTTTTTAACTCAGCCAAGTTTGTGGCTACCAAGATTGCTTCTATTGAGTAGCATTATGATTTGACACTTAATTTGGAATCAATTCCAATTAATTTAAATTAGTGAAAGCGACAATATATTGCTAGAGATTGAAGCAATGTTAGAGATTGTCTCAATCTCTAGCAATTATAATAATAAAAGTTTAATTAATTTAGAATGCAGCCCACAAATAAGTAATAAGAATTGTTTTCACCTGGTCCATCAAAATATACAAGGCATAATGGGCAAAGAATTGGAAGTTGAATTGTTTTTAAATAGTAACGACATACATACCCTTTGTATTACTGAACATTGGCTAAAAGATTATAATTTAATGTTTAATTTCAGAAATCACCAGATAGTCAGTTCCTTCAATAGAGAAAAAAGTTTACGTGGTGGCTTCTTAATATTAGCAGACAAATCTTTACCCTCTTTCAGCCTCTTTGTTGAGCGAACTGTAGAAATAGCTTTAAAAAAATAAAAGACAATTTTTTTCAAGCACCGAAGAAGCCGTGGCTACCTACGAAGAAGCGATTTTTGGACCTGTCAGATCAAGACTGGCAAAAGTGTTTTCAGAGTTGGTTTAGGCGAATGGATCTTTTTATAAAGCATGATGGAGAATATTTTAAAAAGATGTAAAATAAATATTAATAGTATCTCTACCTACTTTTTTGTATCTCAAAAACTATTAAGTGTCCCACGTTGTACGGATAATTTAGCAACAACCATGTTTCTGTTAAATAATTACTAATTATATTATTAAGCAAAAAAGTTAGAGCGACCTATTATTAAATTAAGTCACTACGCCAATCAGTTTAATGTTTTTTTTAATTGTAAGTATTTTTCTCAGTAAGTTATTTCTAAATATTTTGGGCATATTAATGTCTTAAACCGTAAAACTTACGAGTGTATAACTTAAGCAAAATACCACTGACTGACTCATCACAATATCTCTAAAACTATACACCTGACTAACATAAAATTTAGTATGGTTACTCATTTTGCAATGTAGACGCTCATTAAGAACGGATTTTACGTTTGTCCCATATTTTTTTTTGATATTTTATATCTACGTTATTATCGTCTATTATTGTGCGTCCATCAAAGTGGACAGTTATCAGCCAGTTGATTATATGTAAAGCATTTAAACTATTTTGTGTATACAACAGTAATGTTACGAGTAAAGTTATTTTTGGTACCTTATTCTATGAAGAAATTTTATCTGATTATTGAAAAAACATCTATTTAGCAAAGTTATCTAGTTAACAAAGAAAGTATTAATTTACTTATTGCGTGATTTGTTAGTAAACGGAATAAACCAACGTTGTTAAAAAACAACCTTCGAAAATAAACTATTTTAAGCAACATTTATTACAATATATGAAACTAAAAACTTAGATTATGAAACAGAATAGATATCTAGTCATATAACAATTTTTAGTCTTAACTAAGTTAATATTTAAGTTTAAAGACAATTAAGAACAACCAAGAAGCGGTATCAATCTATCAGAAGCGAGAAAATATGTTGAAAGAATGTTGGGTATAATTAAATTCTACGGAAATACACTAATAAAAGAGGTATCATTTTTGCGTCAAACTTTTCCCTCCTATTAAAAATAAATTAAGTTTATATCAAAGTTTATATTTAAACACAAACACACATAATATATAGGTGTGTTGTGTGTTTAATACAAACTTTTTCTTTGTTACTTATTAATAATAGTTACATTAATAAAATCATTAAATTCTCTTAATAGAAAAGGCCTCTATAAAATACAATATTTTAACATCAATTTACTACAAACAATATACCGTATTTGAAACGTTGTCTTATCGCATCATACTTTTATTTAAAAATTACACATTTAAACTACTAAAACATTATTTTACTTTAATTGAAATTCACAATTATGCAAATCTCATACATTACATAATTAGGCTGTGTCTTGTCTCCACGCCCTATATCCGAATCTCTTGCTAACTACGAATTGATTTTTTATCGTCTTTGTTCACTATTTGGGAAGGAATAATTAATAATAAATACGATCGCTTTCCCTCAGTATTACAAAATATTTTTTATACTTAGGAGAAAACGGAATAATACAAATAAGTAAAATAAAGTAGTGCGCTGGTCTTGTTCTCAAAAAAAGGCAACAACGCTCTCTTGAAGAACTACAGACTGCTTTCCCTTCTGAGTCACGTCTAAGTACTCCTTTCGAGAGTCATTACGAATCATCTTGCACGCAGACTCGACGACTTTCAGCCTCCCGATAGACCACATACACACCCTACGCCAAGTTGTATGTAAGACTAAAGAGTACAATCTACCTTTACCTTACGTATGTGGACGATGAGAAAGCTTTTGATTCCGTCAAAATTTGGATGCTACTTCAGTTCCTACAGCGACGCCAAGTTAACTGTCGGTATATCCAAGTGCTGAAGTGTTTAGACAGCAGGAATTGCAACCCTGCTATACACACAACATGCACCAGATTACAAAACCCTTACCCAGATTACGAAAAAGTGCAGAGGTGAGGTGAGGTGTAAGACAGGGTAACATTATATCTCCGAAATTCTTCAACGCTGCATAGGAAGATTTTTTCAATCTACCAGACTGGAAAGGATACAGCATTAACATTAAAGGCGAGTACATCACTCACCTTTGAATTTCCGACGATATTGTCTTTATGGTAGAATCGCGATAGAACCCAAGCCCTATGCCTAATGAACTTGATAGTTTCAATAAATTTAAAATATTATGCGCATAATATAAATGTACTCTTCACTTGGAAGGTAAAAAATTCTCAGAAAACATTTTGGATATTTAACATTTTTACAAAATCCTACAGTAAGTCCTCCAGTAAATTAAATTTGTTACAAATCGATGCCCCTTAAAGGAAATTACATTGGTCTCAGTTAATCAGGTTGACAAAGTCCTTCGACATCTAAACGATACTTTTCTTTTTTAATTTTTTCGATGTAAAATAAATTTAAGCTCAAGAGCAATTTCTAACTTAAACGTTATGTTTTAATTTCTTTACTTTTCAGTATTTCCTAATATTACTTTTAATCTAAGTGGTTATTGATATCATTTTTTTTAATCTTTTTTTAATCTCAATTTGTTAGCATCTAATGCAGAAATACAAATGCTTCTTTTAAAATTCATGTGAGATATTTACTATGATTTATTTATGTACTGTGCTAATTTTAAACTTTGTGATTTAAGCGTATTTCTATTAAGGCTCCGCTATCATACATAGGACTATTTCAACTTTTGAAGTTTATAATTAAATTAGATAAAGTTTGTGATTTTAAAATTCTCTCATTAATAATCTTCCTTTTAACCTCGTATGAAACGAGAGTCGAGCTCAGACGTTTCGACAACAAATTTGATTGACTTCATTATGATGACCAGACGACAACTCTTCAAATCATTGAATTCAATTTTACAATGTGTTGTAAAATTGAAAGCGATTACCAAATGGTACCTCTGACCACTGAATGGTCAAAGGCAAACTAAACCTAAATGTGAAGTTGATGAGGTCACTTTTAATGAAGTTAACGCTTTAATCCAAAGCCCCGAAAACTTTCAGCTTAAGTTACAAAATCGTTTTCAATGTCTATAAGACTGCAATGAAGTAGACTATATAAATAACAAGCTTGTGGAAACCGTCCATGCGATCGGAGTTAAGTTCTGTAAGACCCGTCGCAGTAAAACTCAAAATCTCTTCGATTACATTCTTAATCTCATGGCTAGGAGATGGGAGGTGAAGCTGCAGTCTTCAGCAGATTTGAGAGCATACAGGCAATTGAACAGATAGATCTCCAAATGCATGCGGCGGAACTTATACAACTTCGACTCTTGCATGCAGACACGATCGCTTCCAGCCTCCTGAACAACCTGGTTTCCGAAAAGACTTTAACACCATAGATCATGTACAATCTGCCACTATGTCTTGTGTATATGGACTAGGAGAAAGCATTTGATTCCGTCGAAATTTGGGCGAAGCTGCAGTTACAGTAACTACGGTGGATATGTTCAGCATTGGACTTGTGAAGGGCTGTAATGATGAATGATGAACCCAGAAAAAGCCTATGTCCATCAATGGGCCGTATATTGTAGGCTATAACTACATTAATTTCCTTCCTTTTATGTTTATGATATATATATATATATATATATATATATATATATATATAATATACGCGAAGACCTGTATATATATATATATATATATATATATATATATATATATATATATATATATATATATATATATATATATAGGTCTTCGCGTATATTGACCCGTAAAAGGTGACAGAGGTAAATGAAAATAGAGAAGATGCCCTGCCCTGAACAGTACTAAATAATACAAAACGTACCTGTCTGCTAAGTGGGGTAACTATGTTGGAAACTTTTGTTCAGCAGTAGATTTAAAAAGGCCGTTGTGAAAACAGCTCTCAAGAAAATATTTATGATTTATATACTTTCATTATAGTATGTAAATTGGGGTATTTATTTTACTTTTCTTTTCCCAATCCAGGGGATTACTCTCAGTAAGGTATTATTAGATAGATCTCTTATAATAAAAATGAATCTTTTCTATTCTCTTAAGAACGCTGATATCTGTATAACTGTCTAGACTGAGAATACGATCGAATTAACATTATATTATGATCACTGTGTAGTGATCAGTGTAAGAATATCAACTACCACATATCATCCCGTGGGTGTCGTAAAATTGTCAGAGGGAAACAAATAAGGAGATGGATATTAACGACTAAAAATAAAAAACTGCGTTTGCCAACAAACCAAAAACTATGATGCAATCTGTGGGGGAGGCCTATATTCAGTACCGGACTTAAGCAAGCTGGAATGATAACGGTATGTTCTTTTAATTTTCTAAATCAAGGAATCTGGTCATGTTTTGAGACTTTTGCTACATTTGAGCTGGTAATACTAACTGACTGATTGACTGACTTGTAACACAGAAGTAGAGTTTCCAGTCTGTCGGTTTCCAACAGATGTTTTTCTTTTATGCCTATTTTCCACTAAAGTACTCGATCTACGGTTCCATTGCACCGGTGTTGATTTGTTGATGTTGATATTGACGACAAAAGGAGGCAGTGTTTCAGGATTGTTCAAACCAAATATTAAAAATATTATTTTTAACATGTATTCGGTAAAATTAAAAGTTAAAGTTTTCAGTTCAAAGGTAAGTTTCGAAAAATTTATGAATATAAAAATATTGTGATTCTATAATTTCTGCCATACTTAAACATGCATAATTGAATTTGTATTTGAAGGTTTTAATTTTTTCGCTATTTCTTAATAGTGATATAAAAATGATTATAATGAATAATACATGAGGGTAAATAAAATTATAAACACGCCTCATCCGGTGAAGAGGAGGTTTCGGCCCGGAAAATCCCCACCAACAGGCGGGGCGGGCTGAGAGGCAAGGGGAGGGGGGCTCTCTGATAATCAGATGGCCGAACGAGCGGCAAAGCTTGCCGAGGAGGGGCGCCACCCGGGCGATACGGCTCGGGTATCAGGCGAAGAGACGAGTGCGACTGGCGGCTCCGAGGTGGAGCGTAAGGCCAGATTCGTAAAGGAGGTGGAGGCCGCGATCAAGGTCGTGGCCCACAAGCAGAAGTCCTCCTCAAAGTTCAAGGCCATTCCCGGGGCCTCCGCCTCCATCATGGCGGCTGCGGAGGCCAACTTTGTTGGGGCCGGGCCTAATGCGGACGAGGTGGCGAAGCTGCGGGCGGACGTGGCCCGCCTTACGTCTGCCATGGAGACTCTCCAGAAGGAGAACGAGCAGCTCCGCGCAGACCTGGCCAGTCTACGGGAGCCTGCCTCACACGCGGTGCCCCAGACGCGGCGCCCAAGCCAGCCCGTGCCGGTGGAGAACCAGGTTCTGAACCTGGTCCGGCAGGAGCTGGCTGCCTTCCAGCACCGGTTTTCCGTGCTTGAGGGCATCGTCCTGCGCCCCCCTAGGGGCAAACAAGACGGCGGCGAGGCCGGAAACGTACGCGGCGGCCACGGCTACCGCATCCAGGCCGGGGCCGTCCAGCCAGCCCTCGGGCGGGGCTGCAGTTGCCCCTCCCCCCTGAAAAGCCGGCTCTGGCAAATCCGATACCGGCTGAACTGGCTCCGGCTAAGCCGGCGACGGGAAAGGGAGGCAAGACGAAGGCGAGAAAGGGCAAGGCGGCAGCACAGGTAGTGGCTACACCAGCCCCAGTGCCTGCGGCGAATGTGCCAGCGCCAGCGGCAAGCCAGCTGCCGCCGCCGTCACTGGCCCCCCAGCTACCTACACCTCCCGCGGCTGAAGCCGGTTGGCAGGTGGTCGGGAACAAGAAGAAGGGTAAGAAGTCAGCCAAAAAGGCCAAAGAGCAGGAGCGGCAGCGCCAGTTCAGGGCGCGCAAGATCGCGGCTAGGCTCCGCGCCCCGAAGACCGCAGCTGTAGTGATTACACTACAGCCGGACGCGGAAAAGAAGGGCGTTACCTACCGCGATCTGCTCGCGAAGGCGAAGGAGGCGGTGGATCTCGGGGAGCTCGGGATCACCGGGGGCCTCCGGCTCAAAGTCACCCAGACGGGGGCCCGTATGCTAGAGGTCCCCGGGGTATCCAGTGGCGCGACCGCGGACGCTCTGGCTGCGAAGCTCAGAGCGTCTCTGGACGCGGAAGAGGCCCGGGTGTCCAGGCCCGTCAGATGCGCAGACCTGCGCATCATGGGTCTGGACGACTCGGTATCGGAGGAGGAGTTGGTGGCCGCCGTCGCCAGGTCCGGGGGGTGCACTACTGACCAGGTCAGGTCAGGTGCCATACGCCCGGACCAACAGGGCATGCATGCCGCCACGGTGCGCTGCCCTGTTACGGCGGCCAAAACCATAGTGGAGGGCCGAAGGCTTCTGGTGGGCTGGGTCTCAGCGCAGGTTAAGCTGCTGGAGCCCAGACCTCTGAAGTGCTATCGCTGTCTCGTGGGGCACCACGTATCAGTGAGATGCGCCTCGGAGGTTGACCGCAGTGGCCTTTGCTTCCGCTGCTGTCAGCCCGGACACATATCGGCGACCTGCTGCGCCATGCCGCACTGTGATGCATGTGCGGCGACCGGCAAGCCAGCCGATCACCGGGCCGGAAGCAAGGCCTGCGTGCCACCCGCCAAGGCCAAGGCCGCGGGTAGGGTAGGGGCCAAAGCCGCCACCGTCTCTGTGGCCTCCGCCGCAGCCGCAACTGCCACCGCCACCGCTGTCACTGTCGTCGCCGCCGCCGCCGCCGCCGCGACACCGACGCCCGCAGAGGGGCCCCCCGTGGAGGAAGCTGAAATGGAATGCCTATAACGGCCCCATTAAGCTTCCTCCAGGCGAATATCAACCACTGCGCCTGCGCTCAGGATCTGTTGCTCCAGAGCATGGCGCAGTGGTCGATTAACATCGCTGTGGTCGCTGAGCCGTATTTTGTCTGGCCTAGGGAGGACTGGGTGGCGGACCTTAACGGCTCAGTGGCCATCATCTCTTCGGCCGCCGCCGGTACCCCGACCCTTGAAGGTGTCAGGAGGGGTCAGGGGTGCGTAGCAGCACGGTTCGGGGAGTTCGTCGTTGTGGGGGTGTACTTCTCCCCGAACCGATCTCTCGCCGAGCTCCACAACTCTCTTGCAGAGCTGAGAGCAGTCGTCGTCGGAAGTTATCCCCTCCCCGTACTTGTCCTCGGGGACTTCAATGCCAAGAACTTGGCTTGGGGTTCTCGTCGTACAAATGTGCGGGGTAGGATGGTGGAAGACTGGGCTCTGGAGACAGGCCTGGTCGTCCTAAATCGGGGTTCTGTCCCCACGTGTGTGCGGATGCGGGGGCGAGTCGGTGGTGGACATCTCGTTCGCTAGCCCCGCTCTGTCGCCGCGTGCCATTGACTGGCGTGTCATGGAGGGGGGTGGAGACCTACTCCGACCACCGGTACATCCGGTTTGATGTCTCCACCCAGCCCTCGAGCGCGCCAGTCCAACAGGCCCCGAGTGGTCCGCGTTGGGCGCTGAAGCAGCTGGACCGGGAGATCCTCCTGGAAGCCTCGATCGTGCAGGCCTGGGTGTCATCACCGGACAGGCCTGCCGACGTCAATGATGAGGCAGGGTGGTTCCAGGAGGCCATGTCCGAAATATGTGACGTGGCAATGCCCCGCGTCCGGCCAGGAAGCGCCCGGCGTCAGGTGTATTGGTGGTCGCGTGAGCTGACGTCTCTGCGCGAGGCGTGTGTCGCCGCGCGGCACCTGTACACCAGGCATCGCAGGCTCCGCATTCGTCCACCGAATGTGGCAGCCATTGAGGCGGAGCTGTACGAGGGATACAGAGCGGCGAAGAACGCCCTCCGGGAGGCTGTCCTGTGGGCCCGGGATCGGGCCCGTGAGGAGATGCTGGAGACACTCAACAGAGATCCGTGGGGGCGCCCTTACAAGATGGTGCGGGATAAACTCCGCACCTGGGCCCCCCCGCTGACGCAAAGTCTCCGGCCCCAGCTCGTGGAGGACGTGGTGAGCGCTCTGTTCCCTGCGCGACGTGAAAATCCGCCCCCGCCTATAGCTCCGCCACCTGCGGTGCCGGAAGCGGACCACCAGGACGACGACGACGACATCCCGGAAGGGACCGGGGTAGACCTGAGAGTGGCGGTACGTAGGCTCAAGGCCAGGAATACCGCCCCAGGACCCGATGGCTTGCCTGGCAAAGCCTGGGTCCTGGCCTCGAAGGCTCTCGGGCCCCGACTGGAGAGCTCCTAAGCGCATGCTTGGAGAGAGGCCAATTCCCGCTTCGTTGGAAGACGGGGAAGCTGGTCCTCATTCGGAAGCCGGGGCGCCCTGCGGACTCTCCGTCCGCATACCGGCCCGTGGTGCTGCTCGACGAGGTGGGCAAGCTCTTTGAAAGAGTCATTGCAAACCGCCTCGCCGAGCACCTTGCGGAGACGGGGCCGGATCTTGCGGAACACCAGTTTGGTTTCCGCAAGAGGCGCTCTACGGTGGACGCCATCATGCGCGTGAGAGCCCTCACGACGGGGGATGCAGTAGCCAGAGGGGGGGTTGTCTTGGCGGTGTCTCTCGACATCGCCAACGCCTTCAACTCCATGCCCTGGAGCTGAATTAGGGAGGCACTCCGGTATCACCGGGTGCCGACCTATCTCCGTCGTATAGTCGGGGACTACCTGACGGACAGGGTCGTCATCTACCCCGGTCGCAACGGTGAGTGGAACCGGCGAGAGATGTCGTACGGTGTCCCACAGGGTTCGGTTCTGGGGCCACCTCTGTGGAACATCGGTTACGACTGGGTGCTGCGCGCCGACCTCCCTACCGGCGTCAGCGTAGTTTGTTACGCTGACGACACGCTGGTACTGGCACAAGGGGGGTCGTACGAGGCGGCGGCGGAAAATATGACACGCGGGGTTGCGATAGTCGTTGAGAGGATTCGGCAACTGGGTCTCGAGGTGGCTCTGCACAAGTCCGAGGCCATGCACTTCCATGGTCCACGGAACAGGCCACCACCGGGATCCTCAGTGATGGTAGGAGGGGGTATCCATCGACGTCGAGTCGACGCTGAAGTACCTAGGACTCGTCCTCGACGGCCGATGGAACTTCGTTGAGCATTTCCGACGTTTGGCTCCCAAACTGGAACGGACCGCGGCTGCCTTCAGGCGGCTCCTGCCGAACCTGGGAGGGCCAAACGCCTCCTGCCGGAGGCTCTACGCGGGGATCGTGCGGTCCATGGCCCTTTTACGGGGCCCCGGTGTGGGCGCGTGGTTTGGCGCGGCTTGCCATCCACCACCTGAACGCGCCCCAAAGGGTGATAGCCGTGAACATGGTTCGCGGCTACCGCACGATCTCCCGCGAGGCGGCGAGCCTCCTTGCCGGATTGCCGCCATGGGATCTGGAGGCGATAGTCCTCGCGCGCCTGCACGAATGGCGTGCGGAGGCACTATGCCGTGGGGGAAACCCCCGCTGCCGCGGCAAGTTGTCGTGCAGCGGACAGACTTCCGGCACGATCTCATGGCGACATGGAGACAGCGACTGTCGCAACCCCGTGCTGGGCACGCCACTATAGCGGCGATAAGACCCCTCTTTGAGGAGTGGCTTGAGAGACGCCACGGCATCCTCACCTTCCGCCTGACGCAGGTCCTCACCGGACACGGTGTGTTTGGGAGGTTCCTGCACCGAATCGGGCGGGAGGAAACGCCCGGGTGCTCCCACTGCGAGGATGGACCGGAGGACACGGTGGAACACACCGTGGAGGTGTGCCCTGCTTGGGCGGAGCACCGCCGTGTCCTCGTAGCGGCGATAGGCGGCGGCGACCTCTCGCGTCCGGCCCTGGTCGAAGCCATGGTCCGGAGCGAGACGGAATGGGATGCCGTCACCACTTTCTGCGAAGCAGTGATGCTAGCGAAGGAGGTGGCGGAGCGGGAGAAGGAGAGAGCAGCAGCTTTCCTCCCCGGCCGCCGCGGGAGACGCCCCGGGCGTCGGGGGCTACGTCGTGGCCCCCCGGCCACCGTAGGCGCGGGCCTGTGGACGGCGAGCAATGGGTAGCTCGTCGTCCGTCCGTCTAATGACGACAGGCCGTGTCGACGGCGCGTTTTGTTCCACGCGCGCCTCAAAGAGCAGTCAGCAGCGTGAAGGGGCCCGCAAGGGCCGACGCCTGCCGGGGCTGCGGGCTGTTCGAAAGAGATACCGCGGCTCCGGAACGTAAGGGCACTGAAGGAACACGGATGGTTTTTAGTCAGTAAAAGTCTGACACTCCCTTACGCTCCACCCAGAGCGAAAGGGGTCATTAGATGATTTTCCATCCGCAAAAAAAAAAAAAAAAAAAAAAAGAAAAGGCCGAGAAACTCTCTCTCGGACCCGCCTAATAAACTGTCAAACGACCTGAACTCTCTCCTGGCGGCTCAGGCCAACTCTAATTAAACTAAATTATTGTATTAACCAACTTTAATTTGCCTTGGTAGGCACTCCCTCAGCGGCTCTTAGCCGCCTGCGCCCTCTTTTCCCAAAAGAGGGTCGCTCATGATAAGGCACAATAGAGCTTAATCAGCCGGTTGCCTGTCCCCAAAGGCGGTTTTTAAAGGGTATCACTTAGGGTCGCCGGTAGGACAGTGAGCCTCATAACCACGATAGACCGGCTATCGTGGTATGCGTAATGCATTTTCCGCCTCCCTACGTATAGGGTAGCCCTTTAATTGCTTCGGGCGCAAAAAAAAAAGCGATATAATCCATTCCGCCTGTGGCATCGCTTCCGAGCGGTAGCATCCAGGTAGTCCGCGCTTTCGTTCCTGTACGGTAGTGCTCTCCCGCTCTCGCGCCCCCGCTGACCCGCTCGCGCTGTACAGCGCCGACGCAGCGCTCAGTCCGCCGGCGGCATCGTTCTCGGACGGTCGCCTCCTGGTGGTCCGCGCTCCCGTACAGGACGGTAGTGCTGTCTCGCTCTCACGCGCCTCCGCTGTCCTGCTCACGCGGAACAGCGTCGAGGCTGCCGGTGAGTCACTTTCTCGCTACAGTTCTTGCCCCCCTGTCTTCGGGCAGGGAGGTCTGACTGACTTCCGCTCTTCATTTTCATTTTTCATTTTCACTTTTCATTTCATTTTCATTATCATTTTTTCAATTCATTTTCATTTAATTTTTTTTTTGTACTGTCTCCTTTATTTTCTTGTGTTCTTGTTATTCTTGTATTACGTGTATAGTGTGTCGTAGTACGTCTCGCGATCTAGTCCTTGTTCTACCGAAAACAGGGACCCGTCCTCATCCTTACCTAGCTTAGCTTACTGACCCAAAATGGCCACATCCAGTTTCACTGAGTCTCTCGCCGCCCTCATTAACCAATTCGGTTTAAATGGCAATGAGACGGTCCTCGCCCCCACCGCCACCATCGCCGCCCAGGCTCCCCTCCCTGCCCCTCAGGCACACCTTCCGCCGCCGGTAATCGCGTCTTACCTCGAAACGAGGAACTCCTTTGCCCCCCTTGAATCTGCCCCCTTAGAAATGGAGTACGCATGCTCCGAGTCCTCGGCGCCGACCTCCCGGAAGAGGCCCGCCACTACTTCAGGCTCCGGCTCATCGGAGTCCTCTGACTCTGACGGAACCGGGGAGTCCACTTTCACCACCGTCACCTCCAAGCGCAACGGTAAGCGCGCCGCGTTAAAACGCACTCCCTCTATTTCAGCGGCCCCTGCCGCTCCCACAACCTCCGCAGCCCTCGACGCTGCCGCCGTCCCACTGATGTCACTAGACATCCCCACACCGACCAAACCAGCCTCTCGTTGTGCTCCAGTCCTTGCTTAGAAGCAAGTCCCGCCCCCTGTCTTCCTAAGAGACAAGGCAAAATTCACCCAGTTATCCAAAACCTGCTACGACGCAGGTATCAAGTATGATCATGCCGTCAACCTCGGGGAGGCGATCAAAATCATCCCAAGCTCGATCGAGGACTTCCGTCAGATCACCCGGCTATTCACAGCCGAACGAATCTCCTACCACACGTACGCTCTCCCTGAAGAGCGTAAAGTCAGGGCCGTCATCCGAGGCGTCCCATTTGAGTTCTCTAACGAGGAAATCCTTGAGGACCTTAAGTCCCAAGGTTTCCCCGTAGAAGCAGTGCACAAAATGCATAACAGAACGGGCAAGAGATACAACCTTGCCCTAGTAATCCCATCGAACGTGCCGGAGGCTAAAGCCATCTTCCGGCAGGTACGCACAGTGTGTGGCCTGTCGAGGGTGAAGGTAGAGCCCCCACATAGGCCCGGTTTCCCGGCGCAGTGCCACCGCTGCCAACTTTATGGTCACGCGGTGGCCAACTGCTCCGCCCCACCCAGGTGCGTTAAGTGCCTCGAACTACATAACACGAAAGAGTGTCCCCGGCCCAAAGACGCCGAATCCCCGCCCGCCTGTGTCCTGTGCAACCAGACAGGACACCCGGCTAACTACAGGGGTTGCCCACGCGCACCTCAACCTCGCCCCAGTAGGCAAGCTCCACCGCCGTTGAATGACCGCTCATTCCCGGCCCTAGAACAACGGCCCCGTCAGGGTCCTTCTCAGCCCATCCAAGGCTTCTCTCGACCCTCTCAGGGTCCCCCTAGGCACCCTCAGGGCATAATTCGGCCTCCTCCGGGCTTCTCCAAGCCAATGCAGCCTCCAGTCTTTCCCTGGGGGCCCAAAAAAGGCAGACCCACCGCGGACAACCTCGTACGCACATGAAGCAGAGCCCACACCCGACGACTACAACACGCTATATTCCGCTATTAGGAATATCGATGTTAGGGAAATAACCGTAGTAGCATGCAAACTGCGCGCGGCGAAGTCCCGCCAAGAACGCCTTCTCGTTCTTGCAGAACACAATAACCTTCTGTTATCGTTGTAAGTTAAGTTAACTTAATTAACTTAACTCCAATGACTGAGCAAATTAATCTACCAAAATCCCACGGTCTTATAAAACCTAAGGGGTTATCGCTTGTATCATTTAATATTCGCGGCTTGCGAAATAACCTCCCAGAGCTTAAGCTCTTTCTTCGGAATCGTGAAGTCGATTTCCTCCTCCTACAGGAAACTAATCTCAAAGCTAAGGACACTAGAGGCCTTTCTATTAAAAACTTCTCTCTTCTTCGTAACGACAGACCCGACCGCCGAGGCGGCGGAACGGCCATCTATTACAAGAAAACACTTCATTGCTCGCCCATTTCTACTCCGCAGCTTACCAACATGGAAGCCACGGTATGCAGGCTAGCTATGACTGGACATCAGTCCATCCTCATAGCCTCCTGTTACATCCCCTCCAGAACCTATCCCCTCAAAAAGACTTTGAGGCCATTTTATCTTTAGGCAATTCAGTCATTATATTTGGAGATTTTAACTCCAAGCATACTGAATGGACATGCCGCACTACGTCCCCTAGTGGCAAGATACTGCTCGATAGTACGCAGTCTCTTGATATTACCGTCCATAGTCCTCTCGGTGTTACTCACTTTCCTGATAACACCGATCACGCCACCGATGTGTTAGATTTTGCGTTACTCCAAGGAGTTTCTCTCAACCTCAGAGCAATCGAGACACTAGACGATCTAGGATCAGATCACCGACCGGTCTCCCTCATTCTTGGCCATCAGCCACCTCCCCCAACACACACGAAAACCTTCACTAACTGGAAGAGATTCAAGGAGTCCCTAGCTAAAGCTTTGGACTCACAGGACACTACCATCTCCCTACCATCGGACTTAGATAGTCCCGAAAAAATCGACACCGTGGTCGATTCACTCTCCACCCTTATTAAATCCTCCCTTAAGGAGAACGAAAGGGTCGTCTCGGTTGCTAACAATAGTGGGCTTCCCCTACATATTAGCAACCTATTAAAAGCCAAAAAAGCTGCTTTCCGGAGAGCAGCAATATATCCCACCCCCGAATATAGGCGCGCGGCCAATCGTCTTCAACGAGAACTCCGCTTCCGCCTATCTGAATTTCGAGACCTCGAAAAGAGTAAGCTCATGGAGATGGCTCTCTCCATCTCACACAGCGTGCTATCAGATGGCTAGAGCCCTCCGCATAGACGCTATCACCCACACTCCCCCTCTCTCCCGTCCCGACGGTACGGTTGCCTTCGAGGATGAGGAAAAGGCTGAGTGCTTTGCAGATAGCATTGCCGCTCAATGCTCTCCTAGTTCTCAACCCGTCGACCCCTCTCACGTCCAGGCAGTGGAGGATGAGGTCCGCCGCCGGAACTCACCCCCTACGGCCTCCGAACCTATCTCTGTGTCCAATGATGAGATTTCATCCCTCATCAAAGGACTTAAGCCCAAAAAGGCTCCGGGCGCGGATGGCATCTCCAACCAAGCCCTAAAACACTTTCCTGAGCAGGTGTTAACCTTTTTATCTATTATCTTCAACGCCTGCTTCAACCTCAGTTATTTCCCCACTACGTGGAAAGGGCTACTGTGATTGGAATTCCCAAGCCAGGCAAGCCTCTCAACCTCCCCTCCAGCCATCACCCCATTAGCCTCCTCAAGGCAATGGGCAAGCTCTTCGAAAGAATCATCCAAACGCGTATGAGGCGCTATCTGTTTCCCACAGACGGCGACCCTCTTATCATTCCCCATCAATTCGGTTTCCGAGCCAAACACTCATGTCCCCAACAAGTTCACCGCATTGTGGAATATATCCTCAGCGGTTTCTATCCTCGTCGTCAAAAGACCATCGCGGTCTTTTTCGATATAGCTAAAGCTTTCGATAGAGTCTGGCATACAGGCCTCATCTACAAGCTCTATAAAATAGGTCTCCCCGATCGTCTAGTTCGTCTCGTGGCCTCCTATTTAAAACATCGTACCTTTCGTTTTAGACACGAAGGCACGCTTTCTTCACAGCGAACTATCAAGGCTGGTGTCCCTCAGGGCTCAGTACTTGCTCCTCTGCTGTACATCCTGTTCACCAACGACATTCCCATCCCGTCGAAAGGTGTTCAACTCTCCCTCTTCGCAGACGACACTGCCATCTACTGCAAAGGTGTCTTACTACCCTTCATACGAAACAAGATCCAAAAGTCAGTTGATGACCTAGGAGCTTGGTTCAAAAAATGGCGCATCGATGTGAACCCGGAGAAGAGCTCCGCCGTTCACTTCAATTATAAACGACGCCGTCTCAAAAACACTCCACCAATACGTGTGCTAGGGACCCCTGTCCCCTGGCATTCGTCCGCCAAATATTTAGGTGTCACTCTAGACACAGGGCTCACTTTCAGGCCCCACGTCAAAAGAGTAACCCGTCACGCACGGTTTTATCTGAGTAGGCTCAACAATATGTTGGGCCGACACAGTAAAATGTCCCTTCGAAACAAGCGTACCCTTTACAAGGTCTGTATACGACCAGTCATGTCCTACGCGGGCCCCGTCTTTGCCCACGCAAACCCTAATATTTTAAATGAACTCCAAATAGTTCAGAACCTCTTCTGTCGTCGAGCTGCGAACGCACCTTGGTACGTCCGTAATGCCGACCTTCATCGGGACTTAGAGCTCCCAACAATTTTTTAAAAAACTCTCTGAGAACTTCTTCAAAGCCTCAGAGTCGCACCCAAACCATTTAATTCGTGAGGCAGCTTCTTATGCAGCTCCACCCCCCTCTCGCTATCGTGTCCGCAGGCCGAGAAACTCTCTCTCGGACCCGCCTAATAAACTGTCAAACGACCTGAACTGTCTCCTGGCGGCTCAGGCCAACTCTAATTAAATTAAATTATTGCATTAACTAACATTAATTTGCCTTCGTAGGCACTCCCTCAGCGGCTCTTAGCCGCCTGCGCCCTCTTTTCCCAAAAGAGGGTCGCTCATGATAAGGCACAATACAGCTTAATCAGCCGGCTGCCTGTCCCCAAAGGCGGTTTTTAGAGGGTATCACTTAGGGTCCCCGGTAGGACAGTGAGCCCCTCATAACCACGATAGACCGGCTATCGTGGTATGCGTAATGCATTTTCCGCCTCCCTACGTATAGGGTAGCCCTTTAATTGCTTCGAGCGCAAAAAAAAAAGCGATATAATGCGTAAAAACTAGTATTATTTAAATAAGTATTTACTATTATAAGCATTATGTATAAGTATATAAAACTGATTCTTTTATAATCCAAGGTGGCAAACTCTTAACTTTGTGCGGTACACAACTTTCTTATAACTTATAAAATTCCGTTAGTTTCGCAACAGTAAAACATGTCCTTTTTTAAATTCAAAGGGGAGCCGAAATTTCATTACGCTTGAAGAACGTCGTGATCTGATGGACATGCACACGTTGCCGATGCCTTCGCGCCGCACTAGATATACTTCTTTATTCCATGTTACCTTTCACCTAACGAACTAACGGGTCGAAATAAGGTTTTCATTAGAATATTAATAACTTGTTATACTAAGTTTTCAAGAGCCGATCACTTCGTTGCCTCTAAGGCAACACATTTAAACAAAATATTAAGCTTAATTTCACTTAAATACACATAATTGTTTTATTTCTTATGTTTTATTGATCACTCAATGAATAATTTTATGTTATAATTTTTGGATAATTATTTTATATATAATTATAAGTTGTTTATGTGATACATATTTAGCGAAAGCGCTCTTATAAATATATAATATTAAATTGCATTCATTTTAATTTGATTTAATTTTGTATGCACAAATCCATTTTTAAAATATAGTTAGTTAATAACTGCTATTGGTCGAACTTTATAATTATTTGTAAAATTTGATTTTTATAATATTGTAAGGTTGTTGTTATCCTAAACAAAAATAAAAGTAGCCATCTTTGCTAGAAACTAGATTTTTTACACTGCATTTAAGGAGATTTTTTTAGGGATAGAGAAAAATGGCTGATGCCTTCGGCCTATTTAGTCCACGGAAATATACTCGTATATACATATATGGCTACAACTTTGAGTTATAAAAAGAGCATTATTGTGGAATCTACAAATATTAATGCTACAGCACAGCTCTCGATACTATATTCTTGGGATCTCTTCATTCACCAATAGAAACACAGCAGTATTAAGCTGCTATTTTACACTGGTACTCTGTGAGAGTGTGGAACTTCCCCGGTAGAGCCGACACATTCGTGCTACAACCATAATATAGCCGCAGCGTGGCCCTACCAAGTATAATTTCAACCACTAAGGATAGCAAAATAGGGGATGAAGTTTTGGAATTTTACTTTGGAATACAATATTGGAATTTTGATATCCCTTAGTCCATTCAAAAGGGTTAAAAAATTAACCAAAAAAAATTAAAAGCAAAATTTGAAAAAAATATTAAATAATTTTACATTCAGATGGCGGGGCTTCAATTACACTGTGTCATAGACTCTGTTAGTTTGAAATTATTTTGTTATTTTTAGATATTTCAAGCCGGCTTTAAATATTTTTAACGTTACTTTATTACATACTGCCTTTTCAATGGTGCAACTGTTTACATTTATACAAGATTGAAAGACGCTTATTCGCTTTTTAAAAGTGAAAATATGCAACGTATATAATTATTAAATATAATTATTAAATATAGATATAATGGATGAATGGAAACACTCTTCTCATTAATATTATGGAATATAGGTGATAGGTTTCCAACATTCAGTTTTTCAAAATTTTAGAGCACACTTATAGGATCTACTAAATGCATTAAATATTATTAACTATTAAGGTTGATATTTATAATATTTCAAAACCTTTTATGTTTCTATCATAAATGCGATTTTGTTTTTAAAAATAAAAATAAAATGATTATTATGTATTTTTTCCGCAAAAAATCGTAAACATTAATTCCATTTATATTATATTAATATAATTGGACGAAGGCCGCGCGCGACAGCCGCGAGTTACCTGCCGCGCGCGGCGAACGACGCGTACGCCAAACGGTTAGTGTTGGCTGTTGGTTCGTCGGTGGTTGTGTGTAGACGGACGTGTTTTATTAAGTAAACTGGATAGCGAAACAGCAATTCGTCTTAAGGAAATATATGGCTCCTATAGTCCATTATGGGATGCTAGACGTAAACCATCTATACATTTAATAAATCTGTAGTAATGTCGAGTCTGTAATTCTAATATTTTCTGGAAAAAAACAAGTCCAGGGGACTAAATAAAGCCACTGAATAAGGCCACTGAAGCCAAATTAGTGGTTTTTAGAATTTTTGTCTGTCTGTTTATTCAAGATTCACGCGAAAACTACTTAAAAGATTTTCATGAAATGTTGTGTGTAGGTAGATAGAGACCCGGGGCTCTTTTTTATCAGATTATGAAACTACAAAAAAGGAGGGTTAAGTATTTTCCTTCCTTTAGATGTTAATTTCTATTTTAGACGATTGGTGTGTTTTAATAAAATAAATAAAAAAATTTAAAATATTTAAAAAAAATCCAAAACATGTTTAAAAAAGAAAAAGAAATTTGTAAAGAAAAACATCGCAAGGAAACCTGCATATCTGAGAAGTAAAAAATTGTATCGGAAATCATTTTGACTGCATATTTTAATTATTCTGAACTATGATCAAAAAACGCTGCAGCCCGTCTTATGTAGATTTCTACTCCCGTTCACGAATTTAATTCTTCTTACACGTTCGCCGTAAATAGATCTTGAAATTACGAAGACTACTCGAACGTAAAAAATACAGCCATGTGGTGCTAAACAATATTCAATGGTACCAAGACCATGAAAATAAATCTTATTTTATCAAAACTATATCAACTTTAATTACGCATATTATATAAATAACGCATTTTCCATTCCAGCAAAATTTACTCTTCATAAAAACATATCAGAAGACGTGCTCGACAACAAAAAGGTGTTGCTTGACGTATGATATTAATGCGATTCTGATAGACTAACTTATGTGTTTCTGTAGCCTATAATATTGCCAACATAGACACAGATACCGACATGTCTCTACAAGTGATCCAGTTTTGCTAATTTTAGTACAAAACAGTAAGATCAATGTTTCTAAATTCAAGCCCACGCGAGTGAAGCCGCGGATAAAAAGCTAGTATTACAATAATAACGTAGAAGATCTATGGGATGGAATAGAAAAAAATTCGTACAACCAAAAGCAGCTTTAAAATTAAAAATAAAAAGTCCTTTGAGTTCTTATAGAAGGGGAAAAAACAGAGAAAAAACATATTATATTTTATTAACAGTACAAAAAGTTAAACCTAGTTGTATCTTAATGATTTCTTAAATTTACACAAACACTACACATTGAATAAAACTAAATTTACGGATTTTATCGCGTTTATTTCACTACTTTTACTTATTTTTTAATTCCCGACGTTTCGGGTGCTTTACAGCAACCATGGTCACGGGGGGACTGAGATATTTGACGTCCCAATGTCATAGTTAGTCCGGCTACCTTCAGTTTTTGAATATTAATTTTTGGTCCGATTTACGCAAAACGAGCTTATAGTATCATGAAGTCTTGCAGTGGTATGCTTAGGTTTGGGTTTAATTTTGTTAATTATAGGATCCCAAGCAGGTGGCAGCACCCATCCATCTTCTCTATTGAAATTTGGATGTTTTTTAATTTCAATAGCCTCGCGTATCATCCTTGGTAGGAATCGGTGTTCTTTTGCGAGAATTTGTGGTTTATCAAAACGAATGTAATGGTGGGGACGATCTTGAACATGATCGCAGACTGCAGACTTCCCGGAGCGTCGGTGCTTCACGTCAGCTATATGTTCTTTGTTGCTTTGTTGCTTGGGATCCTATAATTAACAAAATTAAACCCAAACCTAAGCATACCACTGCAAGACTTCATGATACTATAAGCTCGTTTTGCGTAAATCGGACCAAAAATTAATATTCAAAAACTGAAGGTAGGCGGACTAACTATGACATTGGGACGTCAAACATCTCAGTCCCCCCCGTGACCATGGTTGCTGTAAAGCACCCGAAACGTCGGGAATTAAAAATAAGTAAAAGTAGTGAAATAAACGCGATAAGCTATTTAGTTTTATTCAACTAATTGTATCTTTTTAAAATAGGTAGTTTCAAAATGCCTCTCTTAGTAAACTTATAACTAAAAAACGGTAGGCCTATCTCTTTAGAAAAATATAGAATATAGAACCGTTCCTTAGCATTAAAAATATGCTTTTATTTTGGGCTTCCTTACCTTATCTTTTCTCTAATAAAAATCATAGTGAAGGCAGTTTTTACTAGAGCGACTTTCATGCGCAGCAATGCCGCGCAGTAGGTCCAAACTAGTCGCGCGGCAATTTGTGTCCCGCGAATGCCGCGCGTAGCTGCCGCGCACCTTGCGCGTTTGTTTGGATACAACCTAACAATAACATGATTTTATTTTCTACGATTTCATCTTTTGTGCAATTTTTCTACGTTAGGAAAGAAAAGTTAGTCTGGAAAATTTATCCGATTGAAAATATAGAATAAAAACTACAAATTATTTAAAAAAAAATATATTACCATAGTGTTGTTCTGAATTTTATAACCTAGTTGAAAAGAATAGTTGCAATTCTTATTCATATCTTTTCTCTTGTTAGACATGAAATCGGCTTACTTAATATTTCTTCGATATTTTTCAATATCTAGGCCATGTTCACATCTTTTTATTCAATATGCATCTAATTTCCTCTTTGCCTTCGTTCAATTGTGCACGTAATGTATAAGTAGGTCATATTTGTCGTGATCGCCACGCTGAGCAAGAGGATTAGCAATAACATCGTACAATTTCATCGATTATCGTAGCAATCAACATCATCATTATAACCCCTCACAAGCTCACTGCCGAACATAGGCCACCCCTAAGGAACACTCCAAAGCACGGTCCTAAGTAACCTGAATCCAACAACTACCTGCATATCTTTCCAGTTTGTCACTACATCTAGTGGAGGCTCTTCATATACCCCTTAAAAATATATCACCCAAACCCGTAGGATTAAATGGAATGCCTCGTTTCCAGTAAAAAGGGTCTCTGGTTCTCTACACTCACCATACGAAACTATTTACTACTATTTTATTTTATTAATATTTTACGCTGGTATTCTGTGAGAGCGTGGTCCTTCCCCGGTCGAGCCGACTTACTCGTGCTACAACTATACTACTAATATAACTGCAGCATGGCTCTACCACGTATAAAACGGTTGTCGGTTCCTCGGGCTGTATGGCTGACCCTTTGCCATCTTAGTTTAGATTACTAGTCTATTGGGCTATGTCGGTTACTCTGGTACCTACTTGTAACATTATAATATGTTTGTTTATTATTATCTAACTATTTAAAATTTTCCTACATTTATTATTTAAAATTTTATAGAAAAAAAACCGTGGAAACAGTATTTTATAGCGGAAACATTTCATAATGTACAGCAACCAACACAGCACTAGTAACGTTTTCATGAGATAGTCACGTAGTGAGCAAAGTACCGCATTGCGGACCCAAATTATTATAGCACACGTGTTTCAGTCTAAATTGAGGTAGAATACGGTTTTGTGGAATAGGGTCTTTAAATCGTTTTTAGTACACCTATATAATTCAAAATCAATTACCGTATCAGTATACCATTCATCTCTAATTACGCATCGAATGTTTTCTTTATGCTTGTTTAATAGTGAAATTCTAAAGTGTGCAGCTCTATATGTCCTCAAGTACTCGGACGGATAACATTTTGAGTAACCCACCGGAACACGGCACTACAATCACTGCTGTTTGGCGGCAGAAAAAGATAAGAAGATTGTATCTACACACACGGATTTCTATGCAGATAAGCAGCCCTTCTACCTCGTAGGATTTTATCAACCTACTATGAAAACATTACCAAAAAACTAATATTCCATTTAGTATTCTGTGTTAAGTGGTTCTAAAAATTACCTACGGGTCTTTGTATACACAAATATAAAAGGCTTATAATTTAATTACGGCAGTGATATCTGATACAGTTTTTATTCTGTTAATGTTTTTTGTTTATATTTTTATTTACCTGCTAGAATGTGTTTACATTTTACTTTAATTTTTATGGTGTTATTTCATCAAAATATTAACTTTTATAATTATTTTGGTTTTCTAGAGCATTTATGATAACATTCAAAGTCAGAAAACCATATAAAAACTATAAGTGAGATAAAAATTTAATAACCAAACATTTTTCAATGCTTTTTTAATGTTCCTTTTTTTGTGTAGATTAACAAAAAAGTATAAACTTCGTTTATTGCTTTGCAAAAAAATTATGAAAGATTATATTAAAAGAAGTACGTTTATGATCACATTTAAAATCATAAAACTATATGAAATCTTCAGGTTAGATATTTTCCATACTTGTTTTCATAAATCCGCCATAAAAACGAAGATTAAAAAAAACTGTGGAAATGTGATGATTTTTCGATTTTCTAGAGCCAAAAGACGAGAGGACCGCGATAATATAAAATTACCCTACCTTTATATGTATAATATAAACTTTCATTTCCTATTTCGTACGCAGCGCTGCATAGTGTGTGTGTGTGTGTAGTGGCGGTATAAGAATATCCACTACCCATACCATCTCGTGGCTGTCGAGGTGTATGTCGAGAGGCACCAGAGGGAAACAGATCAAAAGATTGGCAGTTGCGTCTTCGTAATAACGACTAAAAATATTATACTGCGGTTGCCAACCCGTTTGTCAAGCGGAGGCCTTTATTATGCAATGAACTTTAATAGGCGTAAGTGTCTACCCAGGTAGGTGGGTTACGGTAATGCAGGGCTGCGCGCTTTATCCATCTTTATTTGTTGGTCTGAGTGAGTGAAATGAAGATTCCAGCTAGAATATTTCAGCGTTAGTTCGAGAAAGAATAAATTTGTTTCCTTAGATAATGCTAATTTACTGCTTTCCAAAAAGGCTGTTGGAACACAAAGAAATTTGCTATTAACACATGAAAACAAAACACGATTGAAGAGCTCTACAACAATCAAAATGAAAAGTGTATGTTTACATTGCTAAAGAAGACACTTGTTGAAAAAACAACAAATGTTTATCATTCAATATCAACCGTGGTTTGGTAGTGGGCCTTACCAGGTTCTCACAACGCTTCAATAAAAAAAATATTCAGTCGAAGTTTATCAAGAGTTGGTCTTGATGGTTTAGTGAACTTTTAAAAAATTCAAAGTGAGCTTTTCAGTAAGGCAAGAATACACTTTGGTCCTCTGTCGTCACATTGCACAAACATCTCAAGCTCGATTCGAAACAATGTTACGGAATTCATAAGAGCTCATATCATCTAGTCTAGATCTGAACCCGTTGGCCTAAAAATTGTAATCAGTAGTAGAAAAAGACAAGATGTTACTTTGACATTGCGTCTCTCGTGTAATCTTAAGAGCTAGCAACTGCCCAAGGAGACAGTGCGTGAATCAAGTGACCGGAGAGAATAAGGGCTCGCATCAAAGCCAAAGGCAGCCATAATAAATAAAAATGTTTTTAATAAATCGCTTAGACTTCGATAAATAAGTACCCATAAGTATTATAATAATCACATTGTTTCTTTATACATGTATGCATTATAATTTTTATTAGAATTTAAGCCATACTCCAAAATAAAACTACTTTAAACCTTACACAACGACGTCCGAAATTATAAAGAAGGTAATTTGTATGCAAGCGTTTCTCTACTCCATTCCTTATCTTTTAAAATACCTTAATTAATATAAACTAAACTAATCCATTTTAAAGAAGCGAAGTATCCAATTCATTAAAAGATTTATCTTTAAATGAAACATTATAAAATAAAGTTAAAATTTTTATAAAGGTAAGCCTCCTTAGAATTTAGTAAAACCTGTTTATTCTTCTTAATTCCATTCCTCGACATAAAGTAAAATTTAATTAAATTGGCAGTTTTATTAATTTTCTCTATCCTAATCTTAAAAAAAATGTTATCTATTTATCCTTAAGGACCCATCAAATTGACGTAATAGAGATTTCTAGAAGACCACAATATCTTAATAAAGACGACTGCGTGCCTTTATTGAGATACGTTGAATTCGGAAATTAACACAATTTTAAGACCCTATCGCTGAAATGAAATAAAATGAACCTGATTTGATATCCTTCCTTCCCCACTTCCATTCAAGTCCCACGTCTTAAATTAATCAGGGTAGAATTTAAACTTCGAACTTGTCCCATGTTGGTCTGGGACTTATATGTCCCATGTTTATGACAATATTCCAATGGTTTTACTTGCCTTACGATGTCGTAAATGGTGTCCTGTATCTCGCTACTGCTTGTACCTAACCTAACACTTCTAAGGTTAAAAGTGTGACGCTAATTATGTGTGCGTACCCAGATTGTGAATCCACCTATGTATATGCTAACTACTAACTGATTCATTGTAATAGTTTGCTTAGCAAGGTATCATATGAAATTGCGAAATGGGGAAACACAACTGACAGTGAATTGTATTTATAAAACCTGAAAGGGTTCCACTTTCTTGATTTCAAAAAAAAATATTAAAATATTTTATAATTAAAAATAGGAAATTCCAGTATGTTTTTTTCAGCACATTCAAATTACTTTGATAATGTCAACCTTTATAAAAAAATATTTAAAATTCCATAGTCTCATACAACTTTTTGCATACCCTAATACACATACATATACTAAGCAATACACGAATCTAGAAAATCGAAGTACGAATGCAAGCTCAAAAATACTTAACACTATTTTTTAGAGTTCTGGGCATTTCTGTCAATCGTCATATATAAAATTATTTTTGTCTGTTTTTCTGACTGCCTCGTCGAATCTAGTTGTCGTAAACGTGATTTTTAATCATGAGTTCCTGGGTCAGTTAAAGAGTTTGCCTGTCGAGAAGTTCTCAGAAGCAGCCCGGAGTCAAGAAGTTGGCGGTGTTTCACCCATGTGCCTCGAAAAGCACGAAAAGCCGATGGTCCTGAGTCTGTTATCTCTCAGATGTCTGATATCTGTTCCATCGGCCTATGAGAGTGAGGGAATAGATAGTGCGTTTGTGCTTTTGCATACACTCAGGCACTAAAATCCATTATTATAAAGTGAAACGCCGGTTTGTTTGCCTTTGCCGACGAGCAGGTCAAAATCTGCATTTAAAATTGCAATTAACAATTTCATTCGTGCCGGCGGGGATCGAACCTGCGTTGCTTGCGTACTGTGTAATTTACAGTGAACGTTCACCATCTGAGCTACCATGGCTCTCAACTCAACTTATATCATGAGTAGTAATATTATAAATTATTATAGTGACTCACGTTTGGGTAGGTACCGCCTTCTTACCTATTACTGCCGTATTTAGTAAATTCTCTGTTGTCTTCCTGTGCGAATAGTGAAGAGCCAGTATTCAGTCATATTACAAACTGTGAGTAATTCGGCTTTAATTCTTAGAGGTAACAACGCACCTGCAACCTTTTAAGTTTAAATTTGGTTGTAGGTGTCAATGTTCTTTAATGTCTATATATATTAGAAAAATGTAAATTTGTAAAAAGACACCCAAGTTTTTACACCAAAATCATAGACGCGCAGAATAACCTTAGAATAACCTTTTGCAACCAAAATCTAAATTAAAATTACACGGTACAGGTCCTTACTCGAAGTCAATAAAAATTTATAATAAATTGCCGGAATACATAAAATCCGAAACAAATATTAATAAATTCATAAGATCTTTAAAAGAGATACTTATTAAAAAAAGTTATTATTCAATTAATGAATACATTGAGGAAAAGAATCTTTAAGTGTCTGCCTCTCCTGTTCATTGCTATTCCTTTCGAGGTGCACGTGATTGTTAGAACTTGCATTTTTTGTTTAGTCTCTAAGTCACATGTAACGCAATTTGTGAATAAATAAATAAATAAATAAATAATAAACACATACGATCAGGTAAACTGTACGATTGTAGCGTAATAAGACTTCAATTTTAACAAAATTGTAATTGAATAAAACTAATTTTACGGATTCTATCGCGTTTATTTAACTGATTTTACTTATTTTTATTTTTAATTTCCGACGTTTCGGGTGCTTTACAGCACCCATGGGCAAGAGGGGGAGGACTGAGATGTTTGACGTCTTAATGTCATTGTTAGCCCGGCTACCTTCAGTTTTGGAATATTAATTTTTGTTCCGATTTACGCAAAACAAACTTACAGTATCTTGAAGTCTTGCAGTGGTATGCTTGGTTTTGGGTTTAATTTTGTTAATTATAGGATCCCAAGCAGATGGCAACACCCAACCATCTTCTCTATTGAAATTAGGATGGTTTTTAATTTCAATAGCCTCACGTATCATCCTTGGTAGGAATCGGTGTTCTTTTGCGAGGATTTGTGGTTTATCAAATCTCATGTAATGGTTGGGATGATCTTAGTTAGTTTTATTCAATGTGTAGTGTTCGCGTAAATTTAAGAAATCAAAATTGTAATTATTAATTTATATTATAATATTTAAAATCGTTAAATATTTAAAAACACGTCACCCGTAAATTTAATATACAGCAAGACAAAAAAACTTGTAACAAGGTTGTAATTGAAAAATCTTATCTTTCATTAAAATCTCCCGCTCCCTTCGCTCATTTTTAAAATTATGTTTTAGCATATCGCAGTCACGTCCTTACTTGGGTTTAATAATGTTGAGTTTAGCTTTATTAATTTTGGTTATTGTGATAAAAGCAACCGCTTTTTTGGTTGTTTAGATAGTTACGAGAAAACGAGTAAAAATTTATTTAATATTTACATTTTTAATAATTTGAAAGAGCCGTGGTAGCTCAGTGGTTAACGCTCGCTGTAAATATAACAGAACGCGAGTAACCCGGGTTCGATCCCCGCCGGCACCAATGAAATTGTTAATTGCAATTTTAAGTGCTGATTTACCACGTGCTCGGCGGTGAAGGAAAACATCGTGAGGAAACCTGCATGTCTGTGGAATAAGAAAAAAAAATATTTCGAAGACATGTGAAGTTCGTCAACACGCATTTGGGCAGCGCGGCGGACACTTCCTTGCCCTAAACCCTCTCAGAAATGAGGGGAGGCCTGAGCCCAGCAGTGGGAAGTATATAGGCTGTAACTTTACTTTACTTTACTTTTTTTAATAATTTATTAAATCGTGATATTTATTTAAATTATTCTATCAATAGAAAAGGTTATTTTTATGATCATACTGAATAATAATGGATATCTATTAATATGTAATTAAATTTTCTAAACCACACTGCAGTTTTATTACGGTTATGCTACAAATAGTTCAGATCGACCAGGGTAGGACTATGGCCTCACAGCAATGTTTTGTATAGTGAGTGCATTGTATGTTAGGTTCGGTTATAGTGTACTGAGAACGAGGCATTCCAACCTAGTTCGTAAAGGTGGCAACGTGTTCTTCATTTCGATACTTAATCGAAGATAGATGAAGATGTATATGGGCCACAGTATCTACTTATAATCAGGTGGACGTGCTCATTTGCCACCCTAATTGTAAATATAAAAAGATTTTAGTTCCTCTCCACTTGATTGCCATATTCATCGGCGTTGCATCTACAGTACCAGTTATCTCGCCTTTTGACGCTTCTTCATTATAAATATATTAACTTTGGCTTCTCAGTATATCTACGAAAACTTAATGTATGTTCACAAAAACAAAGGTTGTTTTAGTAAAAAAGTGATATACACTCTGTAAACACTAGGAACAAACACAAGCTAGTGATACCAGTTTCTCGACTCCATAGAGTCAGTTATGCTAGTAATATTTTAAATTCAATCAGCATTCAATTCAATCATTCATAAAATAAGGTCAATGATCAGTAATTCATTATTGGGACAATATATACGTTATAACAACAATTTCCAAGAAAATATTCAAGGTTTCTCTATTGCCATGTTTAAATATTTAATTAAACAAAAACTATATAAAAAGGGTTATTATAATATAAATGAATACGTGGTGTATAATAACCACTTGGAATGAAGTGGTCGCTTCCAAGCTGATTCTAAAATAAATTTTGTAAATATTTCGTGACCATTGATATTGTAAAATTATAATTTTTTTAAATCCCGCTGGTTTTCTTGCTAGTTCTTCCCAGGACAGAGTTTTTCTTTTCGAACCAGTGGTAAAGTAAAAAATGACTTTCAATAACAATTACAACATGTAATCTATATTGAATAAAAAAATTTATTCTATTCTGTTATATTTATCGATTTGGATTTTCTAATCACACACCCGTACAATTCGTAAGTAGCCATATAATATTTTTGATAGTCGTCTCTTACGGAACTACATGGGGTAATGGATCACTGCACGTACCTTATACGTCATTTTCTTAATTTATTTAAATACTCTGGTAAATTTTTAGAGATATGCGACATTTAATAATAATAACTGCAAAAAATTTACAATATTTTAATTTATTTATTTATTTGAAAATCTTTACTATCGTTAAAAAAAAAAAATATATATATATATTATTTTCTTAATTTATTTAAATACTCTGGTAAATTTTTAGAGATATGCGACATTTAATAATAATAACTGCAAAAATTTAACAATATTTTAATTTATTTATTTATTTGAAAATCTTTACTATCGTTAAAAAAAAAATATATATATATATATATATATATATATATATATATATATATATATATATATATATATATTGTAACGAGCTTGGGGTTCGTGACAATAAAAATTGCCGATAAATTACCTAAATTAACACTTTAATTTACTTTACACAAATTAAAACTTAAAACACTAATAATTAAACACACTAATTCACTTTATTCCGCTCCGAAGCTTCGCTTGTCTCGTCAAATCCAATACTGCCTCGATCGCATCTTGCAGCGCCTATATATACAAATTAGCAATGAAGCATCCGGAATATTCAAGTAAATGCGCGCAAAGCGACGAGTGTTCGAGTGTAGATTTTCTAGAAACCTAGTTCTTCGGATGGCGCTGTCGGTAAAGATTTGTGCAAAGCTCCCCTCGCTCTCGTTCCCGACACTAGATGGCGCTAGTGTATAACGTTGAGCGCGTAACACTTCACCCTCCTAAGACATGCTCTTCCCGAGCATTTCGTCATAATAACGCGCCAAGCGATCGGACGATCTTAGGAGTCCCTCTTGCGCCTTTCTGTATCCGGTAGGTCACATAGTTGATCCTGGTTACAATCCGGTACGGGCCGTCCCATTTAGCTTGAAGCTTAGGAGATTTCCCTTTGCTGCGGACTGGATTGTACAACCACACTAATGAACCTTCGTTGAACCCTTTGTTGTTCATTTTGCGGTCGTACCGGGTTTTCATTTTCTCAGACATTTGCTGGCCCGATTGTCTGACGTGCTCATAAATGTCATTCATTTTGTTCCGCAAGTTATTTGCATAATCGGTTATACTGCTTGGGGCATCAGGTGGTATCCCGGTGATCAGGTCTGCAGGCAGCCGTAATTCTCTTCCAAAGTTTGCGAAAGCTGGTGGCACTGTTGTACTTTCGTGAACAAAACTTCGATATGACAACAAAAACGGTTGTATGTGCTTGTCCCAATCTCGTTGCCGATTGTCTACAACTTTTGCTAAGTATCTCTCCAATGTCTGATTAAATCGTTCCACCATTCCATCAGATTGCGGGCGATAAGAAGTCGTTCTTGTTTTATGAGTACCCATAACTCGGCAAGTTTCCTGGAATATTTGAGACTCAAAATTCCTTCCTTGATCGCTGTGAATCTCTAAAACTCCAAAACGACAGAAGACTTCATGAACTAGTTTATCTGCAACTGTTGAAGCTTCTTGATTTGGAACGGCGAAAACTTCTGACCACTTTGTGAAGTAATCCATCACAACCATGAAATACTTGTTACCGCTTTCACTCTCCGGAAACGGCCCCGCCACGTCAATGGCTATTCTCTCCCATGGTGCACCAACATTGTACAACTTCAATGCACCTCTACTACGAGTCTGAGGTCCCTTTACAGCCGCACAACTTGTACATTTGCGACACCAGTCCTCGACATCGTTTCGACAGTGGACCCAATAAAACCGTTCTCAGATCTTCGGTAGAGTTCGTTTAACTCCCAGATGGCCTCCGGAACAATCATTATGGTACAGCTGTAGAACATCCGGTACTTTAGCTTTAGGGACAACCATTTGCAAATGAGAGCTGTCTCCCCTAACATTTCCCATTTACGGCACAGAACTCCATCCTGAAGCAGCAAGCTGTCCCACTGGGCCCAATAGCTTTTAGTGGTCGAACTCATTGCTGAGACGTCGCTCCACTTAGGCTTGGGAGCACTGGCCTTTATCCATTCCAGAATCGGCTTGATGTCCGGATCTTCCTGCTGTGCATGTTGTAAGCTGTCCTTCCATTCATTGCTGAGGTGGTCCGTCCTGAGCATCCTCACGGATACCTCTTCCTTACTCTCTTGCCTAGTACAATGATTGCAATCTTCAGGATAAGGTCTTCTTGACAATGCATCTGCGTTGCCGTGAGATTTTCCGCTGCGATGTTCGATCTCAAAGTCGTATTCCTGCAGTAGTTAAATCCACCTCGCAACTTGTCCTTCTGGATTTTTAAACTGCAATAGCCATTTTGGTGCAGCATGGTCAGTTCGTAAGTGAAATTTTCGTCCCAGATGATATTTGCTAAAATGCTGCAACGACTTTACCACAGCGAACAATTCGCGTCTTGTGACACAATAGTTCCTTTCCGGTTTTGACAACGACTTGCTGAAGTACGCTATCACGACCTCTTGGTCAACATTCCGTTGAGACAACACACCGCCAAGTCCTATATCACTTGCTTCTGTGTCAACTATAAATTCTTTGCTTGCATCAGGGTATCCCAAAATAGGCGTTTTGCACAGACGGTCCTTGAGCTCCTGGAATGCGATATTGCAACTTTCATCCCAGCAGAAATGTCGCTTCTCCTCGGTTAGCTTGTGCAGAGGTTTGGCCTATATCTGCAAAGTTCTTCACAAATCGCCGGTAATAGGAGCACAAACCCAAAAATGCTCTAACCTGCGTCTTGTCTTTTGGAACCGGCCAATCCTTGACAGCGGCGATTTTCTCTGGATCTGTGCGGATACCTTCTTCCGATACTACAAACCCCAAAAAGTTAACTTGCCGTTGGAATAGTGAACATTTCTTCGGGCTCAACTTGAGGTTGGCACTCTGAATCTTTATGAGCACGCGTTCCAGGTTTTGACAGTGTTCCTGAAACGTACGGCCTACGATGATGATGTCATCCAAGTAGACCAGACAGGCATCGCCAATTAGCCCGGTAAGTACACGTTCCATCAGCCTTTCAAACGTTGCTGGAGCATTGCACAACCCAAACGGCATTACTTTAAATTGCCACAGACCCTTTCCAAGATTTTTAGGGTCAATTTCAACTTGCCAGTAGCCACTTTTTAGATCCAGCGTACTAAACCACTTTACTCCTGTAAGCATGTCCAGCGTGTCATCAATTCTTGGCAAGGGATAGCTGTCCTTCTTCGTAACGTCGTTCAGACGGCGGTAGTCAACACAAAACCACATGCTGCCATCCTTCTTCTTCACCAGCACCACTGGTGAACACCATGGACTAGAGGAAGGTTCAATAACACCATCCTTCACCATTCCTTCAATCATGGTTTCCACTTCCTTTTCACGTGCTACCGGCAATCTTCTTGGCCGCTGACGGATAGGCGATTCTTCTCCTGTGTTTATTTTGTGTTGAACTAAGCCAGTCTTTCCTATGTCAGCATCGTTTGATGAGAATACATCGGCGTACTTGAGTAACAACTTCTTCGCCTTGACCAATTCATTCGGGGAGAGAACACTGTGACAGTCCTCCAAAAGTGTTGTCACTCTCGTATCTGCATCCTTGCTGGGGGTCCCACTCGATATATATTGGCACCGACGTAACCAATCCACTTCCTCACAAGTACCAATCAGTGTGCCTTTTTCTATAATCTGTTCCCGGTCGCAAAGGTTCAGCGCACGTACTCCTGAGATGTCAGTGGTCCTGACCAAGGTTCGAGCTACTTTCCATGGAAGGTCATTGTTTACCCTTTCCACAAGTACACAACGGTGAGCCTGCCCAGCGTTTCGAGGAAGACTAACCGGAACAATCGTTTCCGATCTCGGCGGAAGAACAATCTTCTTAATGCTGTACACGTTCCTTGTTAACGCACCTTCCATAAAAAGTTCCTCCTGTCCACATTTCAAAACACCTTGCTTAACGTCGATCTCACAACAATTATTCCTCATAAAATCTAGGCCTAGGATGCAGTCGTCCATTATATCAGCCACGATGACATTATGCAGGTAGATCACGTTGGCTAGCTTCAACTCCATCTCCTTCTCTCCACGGACGGGTATACGCTGACCGGTGGCTGTTACCAAATTAATGCGTTCTCGGTTGTATGCGGAGTCCCCAAGGAACTGACTTATAAGTTGGGAACTAACAACCGTACGAGAGGCTCCAGTATCTATGGTCAGTTTACACGGCATTCCGTTGACCTCGCCCTTGATGATTAGACTGTTCCCATCATGGGTTTGTGAGATCGAGATCCTTGGGGCTCTTTTAACATCAGCCAGCACCCGCCCGCAGTTCTGGCTTTTACTCGTTTCCCTGCTGCTGCTGGGCGGTGCTGTTGACCGCACTACCCTCTTGAGATCGTTCACCTTCCCTTTCTAGGGTTTGCTTAGGGCAGCTGGATCTAATATGTCCCTTTTCCCCACAGCCATAGCACCTTGGGCTGTATCTTTTGTTGCGGTCGCGAACTGTAGCTGCTGCAACCTCCCTGACGCGATGGGAACGATGATCCTGCCGCACGGCTTCCACTTCCAGTGCATGGGCCAAGGCGTCCTTAAGCGTCTCGTGGTGCCCGAGCCTCACAGCAGCTCTGACTTCCAGGTCGCGGATGCCGTCGATGAATGTCTGCACCAGGTTCCCTTCAATGCGCGCAGGTACAGACCGGTATGCTTTTCGCACCAGCTTCTCCACTTCTAGAGCCCACTGCTGCAGGTTTTCGTTGATGCGCTGCATACGATCTTTAAGCTGCGCACGAAAGACGTGTTCCAGGTGAGCGTCGCCATATCTCGCCTCCAATGCCTCAAGGAGTTTCTCATAAGTCACTTCCTCACCGAGAGCTTCCAGAACTGTTAAGGCCTGGTCACGCAGGCCTAGTGTGAGAGCAGTCATGGCCTGATTTTTGTTCCAGCCGTTCACCTTCATAACAGCTTCGAACTGGATTTTGTAGGCTGACCAGGAAGAGGTACCGTCGAACGGTGGCACCTTGAACCCACATAGCGAAGGTGTTGTAGCTACTACGGGAGCTGTGGCTCCATCTCCAAGTTTGAGTTCATCCAGTGATTTCTTCATGTCAGCCATTACGTTGTCAACCCGATTGTTTACTTGGTCGATTCGGGTTTCAGCTTCCGACAATCGGTTGTCATGTTGAGCAACCTTATCCTTCACCTCCCGTATCTCTTTTCCGAAGGTAGCGTGAAGGTCCTTCATGAGGAGCATCTGCTCTTCCAACCGACGGGCCTGTTCCTCTTGTCGGCGGGCCTGTTCATCCTGTCCGCACCGCAGCTGCTCTTCCAGCCGACGGACCTGTTCCTCCTGTCGGCGGGCCTGTTCCTCCTGCTGGCGAGCCTGTTCCTCCTGTCGCTCTTTCAACCAACGGGCCTGTTCCTCCTGTCCGCCCCGCAGCTGCTCTTCCAATCGGCGTGCCTGTTCCTCCTGTCGGCGAGCCTGCTCCTGCAGCATCACCATCAGAGCACCTAAGTCAGGTGCTGCAGATGTAGGGGCTGCTGACTGGGCCTGCAGCCGGTGGCTGGCCCTCCGACGTCTGCGGCATTGCACCACCAAATCTTCTTTGGTCCGTCTCCTGCTGGCGTTGACTTCGGTTACGGACACCCTCCGTTTCCTCCTTAGGTAAAATCGGCATGATTTTATCCCACTTCTGACACCAATTGTTACGAGCTTGAGGTTCGTGACAATAAAAATTGCCGATAAATTACCTAAATTAACACTTTAATTTACTTTACACAAATTAAAACTTAAAACACTAATAATTAAACACACTAATTCACTTTATTCCGCTCCGAAGCTTCGCTCGTCTCGCCAAATCCAATACTGCCTCGATCGCATCTTGCAGCGCCTATATATACAAAATAGCAATGAAGCATCCGGAATATTCAAGTAAATGCGCGCAAAGCGACGAGTGTTCGAGTGTAGATTTTCTAGAAACTTAGTTCTTCGGATGGCGCTGTCGGTAAATATTTGGACTGCAAAGCTCCCCTCGCTCTCGTTCCTGACACTAGATGGCGCTAGTGTATGACGTTGAGCGCGTAACACTGCCCCCTCCTAAGACATGCTCGTCCCGAGCATTATCGGTCCCATAATAACGCGCCAAGCGATCCACATGGACGATCTTAGGAGTCCCTCTTGCGCCTTTCTGTATCCGGTAGGTCACATCGTTGATCCTGGTTACAATCCGGTACGGGCCGATCGTTACTCGCTCAATGTCATAGGCATAATTTATTAACAACATCGTCGTAAAGGGAACAAGTAACAAAGGTGACGAATAAATAATTTTATGCCTATAAAGTTAGACGATTTTTATACAAGCAAAAGTTTATAACGACTTCGTTAACTTTGCTTCTTAACGTGTCTTTACAAATATTTTTTGTACAAGAAATTGGTTTAAAAACAAATTCCGCTGACCAACAAATAGTTTTCCCAGAAAAGTTGTTCTGTAACATAAAATATTGCAAAGAAAAATTTTCTAGGTAGGATTATGGTTTTTATATAATTCATGAGTAAAAGAAGTTATTTTCTCCATAGAAGTCTATGCGAATAAGCACATATTTTTGACTTATTCAGCTAAGATGTACCTAGCAGCGTACGCCCTGAGTCAAATGTAGTTATAAAGGCGAAATTGCTAACAGCACTAGTTGTAGTAATAAAGTTACAGTTTTTATACGTACGACTTCTGGGCTTAGGACAGCTCTAATTTCTTATTCAGAGAGGGTTTTAAGGCAAGTAAGTCTCCACAGTCAGGCTCGATGCATGTTAGCAGACCTCATATGTTGACTTCTAATGGTGCCCGAGAAGCTCGCGTAATGTAAAATTTACGGCAAGCGCATAGCCCGTGAACGATTACAGCTCTTCCCAGCACTAACGTCAAAGAAAATAGGTATATTAAATGGTTTTGTTCAATTTGAACTCTACAGTAATAATAAAAGTTAGCATATTTGCATGTGTTCTATTTCTGCTTTGAATTCCATCTAAGCTGTTACATTCTTCTCTTACTTATGCTGCATAACAGAATTATAATCACTGTTGTATTCCAGATTAAATTAAAAATGAGCAATATAATTAATTTCATAAAAATTAGAGATGACAACGTATTTGCAGATTACGTTATTTGATGTTGATAGTAGGTGTTTGTGAGTTGCTCAACTTCAGGTAAAATATTAGCTAGTTACTGATTCTAAAAAAACAAAGATTTATTAGAGTGCAAAAAGTAAGAGAGTAATTTAAGAAATTTATACAGACTCTTAATAAATCTTTCTGTTTTGCCTTAAAATATACATATTATATAATATTACAGATGGCCGATATCATTAAAAATTAGCAGGGCTATAATATCGAGAATAGTGATTAGAATAATGATAACTAATGTGTAGTGATGATACGCCTGCCAAGCGTAGAAATTTCATATAAAAAAAACACTATTAACCTTTAAAACTTCGCTGGGATATTTCATCGATGCAACAAATTTAGTGTTGAAGTTGAAACATTGTAAAATCCAGATCAGAATCAGGAGTTTTGCATTCAAAACGAAAAAATATATTGTGTATAAGTTTTACTTACTACCAACTAATACAATTATTGATTAGAAAAAATCTTTAACATTTTTGAAACATTAAAAATTGAAGAAACTTTTTATAGAGTTCTCTCTTCTTGAAAATCAGAACATTAAAATAATCGTTCACGGTCATGTGAATTGCGTTAGCTCGCACTGCAGCAATGCAACGGATTCTCTGGCCTTTTCTCCTCTTAACAATGCCACCTGACTGTGCCCAGTAGTAACGAATATTATGATTTTTATAAGACAATTCATTATTTTCACTTTTGAAAATCCTAAAACCATCGTTATTAGTAAAGTTTCGTTGGAATTTTAAAACTTATTACAATTAAATGTAGCTTAAATTTTATAGCAAATTATGTGATTCTAACCTGATGCATTAAACATACGCAATCCGCTAACAGAATTCAAAATTCAAATTCAAAATTCAAATTTATTTAATTACCATAAATAGGGTAAGTGATAGGTTTTTACAATAAAAATAAGTTGCTTAAAGACCTATTTAGCCATGAGATACGGCATGCAACTGTTTTTTTTTTAATTACCAAATAATATAGGTGGTAGTCGATTCTAAAATGTCAAGTTATTAAATGCAAGTTATATAATTCAAAATGTCATAATTTACTATATCAATATCATAATTAAAATTTAAATACACTCAATCAAAAATAAAGGTCTGATAAAATAGTGATACGCAGTGATACACAGCAATTGCGTCTATCATATTATGTCAACATGCATATTATTATCATTTTGAAATTCTTTAACACTATAATAACATTTTCTTATTAGCCATTCACGTAACTTTTTGGTCATGAGAATCATAGAACCGTGTTTGAACTGCTTTGGAATTTTATTAAATATTTTTACACATATACAGTAACAACCTTTCTGATAGACAGAAGTTTTTGGTTTATGGTCTAAGACAAGCCGTTTACTATCTCTAGTGCTTCGTGGATATATATCACAAGCTGACTTAAATAACTCTGCATGTTGTTTGACAAATTTATATATTTGATTAAAACTACTTTTACGGATTTTATCGCGTTTATTTTTTTTTTTTACTTTTTATTTTTAATTCCCGACGTTTCGGGCGCTTTCCAGCACCCATGGTCACGGGGGACTGAGATGACTGACGTCCCGATGTCATTGTTAAACCCGGAGTACAAACTGCAGACTTCCCTTGTGATCATATCCTAGACGGCCCCAACCATTACATCAGATTTGATAGACCACAAATCCTCGCGAAAGAACACCGATTCCTACCAAGGATGATACGTGAGGCTATTGAAATTAAAAAACATCCTAATTTCAATAGAGAAGGAGGCTGGGTACTACCACCTGCTTGAGATCCTATAATCAATAAAATTAAAACTAAACCCAAGCATACCACTGCAAGACCTCAGGACATAGTCAGTTCATTTTGCATAGATCGGACCATAAACAATAATTAAAAAAGCTGAAGGTACTCCGGGTTTAACAATGACATCGGGACGTCAGTCATCTCAGTCCCCCGTGACCATGGGTGCTGGAAAGCGCCCGAAACGTCGGGAATTAAAAAAAAGAACTAAAAAAAAAATAAACGCGATAAAATCCGTAAAAGTAGTTTTAATCATGTGCAATGTTCGCGTAAATATAAGAAATCATTACATTTATATATTTCCAATATGTACATGCCAGGGACTGCTAATATACCCAGCTTAATAAATAGGGGCTTGCATGTATCAAATGGACCTTTACCGCATATAGGATGTATACATTTTTTGTGCGATGAGAACTCTATTTGCTTCAACGCTGTTGCTCCCCAGAACCAGACCATAATTAATATTAGACGCGACGTAACCATAATAAGCAGACATAGTTACGCTAAGAGTCGTTCTTCTCTCTCTCTATCTTAGTTAAACGCCTTAAGACGAAAGCAAACCTATTAATTTTATTACAAACTTTATCAATGTGGCCAGTGAAACTTAAGTTATCGTTAAGTACTACACCCAAAAATGAGACCATGGTAGTCCTTTCAATAGGTATGTTTTTGTACAGCACATTAAGATTATTTGCTGCTCGTCCTTTTATGTTACAATGTATGAAATTTTTCTTATTCAGATTTACATTTAGAATAATTAATTTAAGATATTGGACTATATTATTAATTGTGTTATTAATGTCATTTTCATAATTATTTAAATTGTCATTATAACGATTAAAACTACTTTTACGGATTTTATCGCGTTTCATTTTTTTTAATACCCGACGTTTTGGGTGCTTTCCAGCACCCATGGTCACGGGGAACTGAGGTGACTGACGTCCCGATGTCAAAGTTAACCCGGAGTACCTTCAGCTTTTTAATTATTGTCTTTGGTCCGATCTACGCAGAATGAACTAACTGTGTTTTGAAGTCTTGGCAGTGGTATGCTTAGGTTTAGTTTTAATTTTATTAATTATAGGATCTCAAGCAGGTGGTAGTACCCAGCCTCCTTCTCTATTGAAATTAGGATGTTTTTTAATTTCAATAGCCTCACGTATCATCCTTGGTAGGAATCGATGTTCTTTCGCGAGGATTTGTGGTCTATCAAATCTGATGTAATGGTTGGGGCCATCTAGAATATGATCGCAAACTGCAGACTTCCCGGAACGTTGATGCTTCACGTCAGCTATGTGTTCTTTTACGCGGGTTCTAATTGATCTCTTTGCTCTATATATGAGAGACCACAATCAGTATCAAGCTTGTACACTCCTGCATCTTGTAGAGGAATATGACACTTGACGGATGGTAAGAACAGCCTAATCTTCTTCGGCGGCTTGTAGAATGTTCTAATAGACGCTCGCTTCAAGATGTAGCCAATCTTGTCTGTGAAACCTCTGACATATTTTAGTACAGCAGGCATACGCTCGACTGTGGCCGGCTTCACTCGTCACCCAGTCAGGTGCTGGAAAGCACCCGAAACGTCGGGTATTAAAAATAAAATAAATAAAATGCGATAAAATCCGTAAAAGTAGTTTTAATCAATGTATAGTGTTCGCGTAAATATAAGAAATCATTATAATTTGATTTAACAATAATGGAAATATCATCTGCAAACATTATACATTGTTGTTTAGTCACTCTCGGTAAGTCATTTATATATAATAAAAACAATATAGGACCCAGAACGCTACCCTGTGGTACTCTAAACTTATTTATTTTATAATTAGAACAATCGGATGTAGTTGTATTTCTCTCGCTTATTCTATTTATTTCTACGCACTGATGTCTATTTTCTACACATTCTACTCGTCGAAACAGATTCGTTACTTTGAATGGGCGTTATTTTTCTATTATAAAACATATTTTTCTGCTTATTTCATGCACTAAAACCTGCATTTGTTTGCAGTCAACAAAATTTCACCGTTATGCAACTCATATTAAAGATAATTCTATACTTTATATACTAGCTCGCGTCATTAACTTGTAAAAGTTTGTTCAGTTTTCCGCATTTTTATTAACTAAAACTGGTATTGGAATCTTATATCGGTAGTGAGGTCGTGACGCTGGCAGCACCGCCGCACCGCTTATACTCGTAGCAATGCTAAGAGAGTATCCCTGATTTAGACAAATACACCAAAATTACAAAACGAGTTTTTCTGTGCTTGCGTAAAAATTTAAAACGTTTTATTATACCCTCAAAATACTAAATTCCCTTTTTTTATTGATGAAACCTTTTTTCAGCACCCTCAACTGTTGATATTTATATCCAGTTCTGTTGAATAGTTGATTATGTTTATGAATTTACTACAGTTTAAAATTACAACCGTCAGAAAATTAGGAGTCTGACGTTGAAGTGACATTCGAATCCATTAATTATTTTGCAAATTGATACGAGAAACATTTACATAACACTAATTTAGTTTCTGTCTACTAATTACCTTTGATTTCAACAAAATACTCATTTCACATTCATTTGCTATGTGCAAAAAACAAACGATTCTCGATCATGTTAATAAAATAGTGTACTGCTAAATATGAGTTTCCCTTCTAGATTATATTTATTAGAGCTTGGCAGGCGGTTTGGAAACGGCAGCTTTTTACGAGGTAGCGCTTTTTAAGCGGTGCCATGCTGTAGCTATATAAGAGGTATAGTGGTGTAGTAACACAAACATCGACTGGACTGGAGAAGGACCACGCTCTCACAGAATACCAGGGTAAAATAGCAGCTTAGTGCCGCTGTGTTTCATATGGTGAGTGTACATAACCGGAGACCCTTTTTACTGGAAACGAGGCATTCCATCTTAGTCGTCACGGGTGACAACGCCACTGTAACCGTTTATCATCAGTGAACAGTGTGCTTGTTTGTCACCCTATCCCTGTAAAAAAAGATCTGTTTACTAGATAAAAACTATGTTTTACACCTGATGACCCTACGCGATGATATGGGGTAGTAAATTACCCTTATACTATACCTGCACTACTGAATTGTAGTTTATGTAAACATATAATTTATACTACTAATCAAATAAGACATAAATTACTCTTGTTACGTAAAAGCTATAATATTAGAAAAGTATATTAATACCTATGTTTAATTTAATATACAGATCATTAAAAGGCTATAGAATCTTAGACCTCAAGTTTGAAGGGTATATTACTAAGTGCTTAGTCACGTATGCTAATTCTGGCTTTTTTACAACTTTTTAGTCTTCATAGACTTGCAAACGAAGATCGCAGGTTTGTTGATGGGAAATTGTTAAGGATAATTTGGGCTGCGGGGCAAAAGAAAATTTATGCTGGACTCCTATCAGATTTCATGACTCATATCAGCTGATAGGAATCCAGCATAAATTTTCTTTTGCCCCGCAACCTAAGTTATCCGTAAGAATTTCCCATCAATAAAAAACATCTCAAGGGTAACGTCATCTGTGATGTTCGTTTGCAAGTCTATGAAGACTAAAAAGTTGTATAAAAGCCAGCAGTAGCATCCATATTATGTTTAATAATCTAATTCAACCACGGTATCGGTATCCAGTTATCAAAATAGAAGGTTTTATTTGCGCAAGAAATAATAGAAACTAAATATTATCTAATAATTTATGTAGCATATTGAGCGTGTTTAAATTAAAATTCAGTATTACACGAGGTACGAAGTCGGCAAATATTCACATTAATGAGTCACTCTCGAATTATTAAACGTTACTAATACAAACATACCACGGTCTTAAAATTTAAATAAATCTAAAGGATTGTAATATATTCGACATGGGTACAAAAAAATTTGAATTAAAAGATTTTTTTTTTTTTTTGGAAATCTCCCACTGTTTTACTAGTTTCTTTACATGTTAGCTTTCCTCTTGTTATGTAATAGAGAGTTGCAGAGAGATCCAAAGTAAAAACTTTAATGCTATTTCGATATACTAATACCATTTCTCTTCATATTTTTCTTAACAATAAATCCAGCGATCAAATAATTGACAAATGGGGAGTTCACACTTTTTTAAATTGGAAGCTTTAAAAAACTTGATCGTATACCGTTTATGTCAATGCTGCAAATAATCTAGATTCGAGATTAGGCGCGTACATGCTGTTGCTTTATGAACAATTTACGACTTAGCTGATTGCTACGAACTTTCGCCAGAATAAAAGTTATCATAGCAACGTCTAAGTCTAAGGACAAATTAATGTTATGTTCTTTTACACACTACACTGACGAAACATATCCGCTACTCTTTTATCAGCCAACAACTTAGCTCCGCAAATATTTTACTAGTTAATATAGCTTTTTTTTTGCTTTTTTACCCAGATTAGTGACCTCACACTTATTACTCTCTTTTATATACCCTCTCACTTATTTCTGCCGAAAAGCACCAGTACATTCATTGCCGTGTTCTGCTAGCTATGGGTGAAAATTTTCTGTTGATATCGACTTTGGCCAAAAAAACATTGTATAAATAATAATCATTTTGAGCAAGTTATGATATGTAAAAACACAATTGGAAATGTTATCAATTATTTTGGTATAAAAAGTATACTTAACTTGATCACTTAAGTTGTTTTAAGTGTAATAATACTATGCTTGTATACGCAAAACTGAATTGACTAACTTAATTCGTCGATTTATAATTAACTGTACAGGCAAATTTGATGTTACCAGCAAATATATACATTTGTAGTGTTACTCAAACTTTCAATATCTGTGATAAATCATAGTGTTAAAGCGACTTTTAAGAATATTCCCTTACTCTACGAACACCCGCTTAATTAAAATTTTCTATTGTGTATCTTGGTGAATCTATCTCTGTTACTGCTTCTGTCAATGGAATCGTTATTAAATAAGCTATCAGATTATGCATAACAGATATATATATATATATATATATATATATATATATATATATATATACATATACATGTTACATGGTACATATACATGTTACAAATAGTTTGCTATCACACGACGCCATATTATGGCGTTTGACAGATGCGCATATTATTTGAGACGCCAGAATATGGCGTTTGGACAGACGAGGAGATATATTAAAATAAAAAGTTTTGTTTTTAAATAATAAAGATGACAAACCAGCACTGTCTCCCTGATGGTAAGTTAATACTGTGCCCATTTACATCTACATATGTACTTGGTTAATAATCATAACAAGCAATGATGCGATGTCACCCCTGAGAACTAAGATGAAAAACATCAATTTCAGTAAAAAGTGGTCTCCGGTTTTCTATACTGGTATTCTGCGAGAGCATTGTCACTCCTCGGTAGAGCCGACCCATTCGTACCACAATATGGCTGGCAGCATGGCTCTACCACGTAAAATACTTACTTAGTAAAATACATAAGGTTATTTTCTATGTAATAAAATGAAAGAAAAATGAATGAATAGAGGTGTAAAAATGCATTCTATAAACTTTATTTTACGGTTTATATCGCGTTTACTTTTACCTTTTTAATTCCCGACTTTTAGGATGTTTGACATCATCCATGGTCACGGGGGAACTGAGAGTTTTTTTACGTCACGATTCCATAGTTAGTCCGGCTACCTTCAGCTTTAAATATTAATTTTTGGTCTAATCTACGCAGAACGAGTTTACAGTAAATATATTAACGTCTTGCAGTTGGATGCTTGGGTTTGAAATTAATTTTAATAATTATGACATCCCAAGCAACAAACGTCCCAACGTCGGGAATCAAAAAGTTTAAAGTAAACGCGATAAAATCCGTAAATTAGTTTCTTTTAATGTGTAGTATAGTTGCGTAAATATAAGAAATTAATAAGTTAGAATGTGACATATCTTTTCTCCAAATCTTAAGTTTATTTATCGTGTTGCTTTTACCAGTTAACAAATAAGAAATGGCCAAAATATTTATTCGAACATGTTAAATCCAAACTTCACATACTGACTGCTCTTAACAACTAATCAGCACAACTTCGTGAGTGTATGAAAATCAAAAAGCAAAGTACTTACAGAAATTTACTTTTCTCTTCTTCTTACGTAGCTCGTCCACGGCTAAACATGAGCCGCTCTCGGATTTTTTATCTCCACGCCTGGCTGGCGCCCGCGCACCTTTAACCCTGTTCGCGCCCCATCGTCTGTCTGGATATTTTCACGCAAATACGGTTTAACTGCCATCGATTGAAAACTATGATGTTTTATCGGTATTTCCCACAATAGAAAAAACGAATGAAAACAGTAATTCAAATAACGTTCAGTCATTGTCTCAAGAAAATTAACAACAAAAATGAGGTGTTGTTTGCGGAAATCTAGTATGTAAAAAAATTAAAAATAAAATTAGTTTGGTAAAGTCAGTTATGAAAAGGTAAAAGAGAAAGGGAATTCAATAAAACTACTGTTCATTTTTAATAATTGTGAAAACACATTATAACATGCAGCGCTACTTATCCTATTTAAACCTTTAACAACTTGCGCATTGTGAAAATATCTCGTCCCGAGTGTATCATAAACGGTGATGAGGGAAAAACTAATAAAAACTTATAACCGATAAAATGCAATATAATTAGGTACATAATGATGATCTGGTGTGAAGGCATGGTTAGTGAAAATTATTAAATTTCTGATGTGCAGTTTTAAAAATACGAGACATTTTAGTACAATCATGGCAAGGCATGGAAATCTGCCATTACTTAAGTAAAGAATACAATACAATATAAGTATTGTGAAATAAATAATATATGTCTTGTTTACTATCCTCAAAAAAATAATGTGAAATAAATTCAAGAAGATAAATGCTTATAATTTAGTATATAGAATAGTGGAACTATCGTATTAGGGCAACCTGTAAAGATAATTGTAGGTGTTTATATTTATTTTTATTTTTATTATAATATTTATTTAATTATTTCAAATAAATAAATAAACATTGCTTAAGTCACTCAAAAGGGTAGCCCACTCTTGAAAGATGAAAAATAACTCAAAGATGGAAAATAAGTAATATTTTTAATGTAACTAATAGATGATATTCATTTAGTATTATTTGCAATTTTGCCGTTATATCTGCAGTTGTACTTGAATTTTCTATGTGGCGGAGCCATGCTACATCTGCTCGTATATTGTGGCTGTAGCACAAATATTCTGGCTCGATCGGGGAAAACACTCACAGAATACTAGCGTGAAATAACAGCATTATGCAGCTATGCTTTGTATGGTGAGTGTTTTACTGGAAAGGCATTTAATCTCAGTCGTCAGGAGGGACACGCATCTGTAGGACAATCCAGGATATATGTAAATGTCTATGGGTCACAGCATCCACTTTCCGTAAGGTGGACTGTGTTTTTGTTTGTCAAAATTATTTTACATAGAATTCTGGTGTATAAAACATCAAAATTGTTTTACGTAGGAACGTAAATTTTTCCTGGCTATTCTCATGTTTTCCTCTTACGACACCCATGGTACGATACTTAGTATAGAGTGGATTTTCTTAACCCGCTACTATAGATACGGCAAAAAATATAAACATGCTAATATTTTTCTTATAAGGAATAAAATCAATCAAAGGACAAAGGCAGGATTCACCTAACCGTGTTATAAGTCGTTTGATTGGCTTGTTTTTATAACATATATTTTATCATGTGAAAACCAAAACTAATTATTCAATTAGTGGATTGTTGTTTAAGTAATAACCTTAATCAGTACTGGGTTTGTTTCAATATCAAAATACAAAATTTTTAAATATATTATTAAAAAAGAGATTACGTTATGGAAGTACAAACCCTGTAGATATTTTTTATTATTAATGTTACGCGCTCCAATGCCTCAAATCGGCGCACTAGCGCCATCTAGTCTCGAACCGAAGAACTAAACTTCTTGAAGCATAAAACTCGAATTCTCGGTACCTTGCGCGTGTTTACTTGAACATTCTGGATATTTTGCTAATTTATAAAAGTAGGCGCTGCAAGATGCGATCGAAGTAGTATTGAATTGGCGATACGAGCGAGGCTTCGGAGTGAAATTAACTGAATTAGTGTGTTTAATTATTAGTGTTTTAAGATTTAATTTGTTTAAAGTAAATTAAAGTGTTAATTTAGGTAATTTTATCGGCAATTTTTATTGTCACGAACCTCAAGCTCGTAACAATTGGTGTCAGAAGTGGGATAAAATCATGCCGATTTTACCTAAGGAGGAAACGGAGGGTGTCCGTACCCGAAGTCAACGCCAGCAGGAGACGGACCAACGAAGATTTGGTGGTGCAACGCCGCAGACGTCGGAGGGCCAGCCAGCGGCTGCAGGCCCGTCGGTAGCTCCTACATCTGCAGCACCTGACTTAGGTGCTCTGATGGTGATGCTGCAGGAACAGGTCCGTCAGTTGAAAGAGCAGCTGCAGAGCGGACAAGAGGAACAGGCTCGCCGACAGGAGGAACAGGCCCGTCGGTTGGAAGATCAGCAGGCGGAACAGGCTCGTCGGTCGGAAGAGCAGATGCTCCTCATGAAGGATCTTCACGCTACCTTTGGGAAAGAGATAAGGGACGTGAAGGATAGGGTTGCTCAACACGACAACCGCCTGTCGGAAGCTGAAACCCGAATCGAAGAACATGAAACCCGAATCAACCATGTGAACAATCGGGTTGACAACGTGATGGCTGACGTGAAGAAAACGCTGAACGACCTCAAACTTGGGGATGGAACTACAGCTCCCGTAGTAGCTACACCTTCGCTACGTAGGTTCAAAGTGCCACCGTTCGACGGGACTTCTTCCTGGTCAGCCTACAAAATCCAGTTCGAGGCTGTTATGAAGGCGAACGGCTGGAATAAAAGTCAGGCCATGACTGCTCTCACACTAGGCCTACGCGACCAGGCCTTAACAGTCCTGGAAGCTCTCGGTGAGGAAGTGACTTATGAGCAACTCCTTGAGGCATTGGAGGCGAGATATGGTGACGCTCACCTGGAACACGTCTTTCGTGCGCAGCTTAAAGATCGTGTGCAGCGCATCAACGAAAACCTGCAGCAGTGGACTCTAGAAGTGGAGAAGCTGGTGCGAAAAGCATACCGGCCTGTACCTGCGCTCGTTGAAGGGAACCTGGTGCAGACATTCATCGACGGCATCCGTGACCTTGAAGTCAGAGCTGCTGTGAGACTCGGGCACCACGACACGCTTAAGAACGCCTTGGCCCATGCACTGGAGGTGGAAGCCGTGCGGCAGGATCATCGTTCCCATCGCATCAGGGAGGTTGCAGCAGCTACAGTTCGCGACCGCAACAGAGGATACAGCCCTAGGTGCTATGGCTGTGGGGAAAAGGGCCATCTTCGATGCAGCTGCCCTAAGCGAACCCTAGAAAGGGAAGGTGAACGATCTCAGTAGGGTAGTGCGGCCAACAGCACCGCCCTGCAGCAGCAGGGAAACGAGTAAAAGCCAGAACTGCGGGGCGGGTGCTGGCTTATGTTAAAAGAGCCCCAAGGATCTCGATCTCACAAACCCATGATGGGAACAGTCTAATCATCAAGGGCGAGGTCAACGGAATGCCGTGTAAACTGACCATAGACACTGGAGCCTCTCGTACGGTTGTTACTTCCCAACTTATAAGTCAGTTTCTTGGGGACTCCGCATACAACCGAGAACGCATTAATTTGGTAACAGCTACCGGTCAGCGTATACCCGTCCGTGGAGAGAAGGAGATGGAGTTGAAGCTAGGCAACGTGATCTACCTGCATAATGTCATCGTGGCTGATATAATGGACGACTGCATCCTAGGCCTAGACTTTATGAGGAATAATTGTTGTGAGATCGACGTTAAGCAAGGTGTTTTGAAATGTGGACAGGAGGAACTTTTTATGGAAGGTGCGTTACCAGGGAACGTGTACAGCATTAAGAAGACTGTTCTTCCGCCGAGATCGGAAACGATTGTTCCGGTTAGTCTTCCTCGAAACGCTGGGCAAGCTCACCGTTGTGTACTTGTGGAAAGGGTAAACAATGACCTTCCATGGAAAGTAGCTCGAACATTGGTTAGGACCACTGACATCTCAGGAGTACGTGTGCTGAACCTTTGCGACCGGGAACAGATTATAGAAAAAGGCACACTGATTGGTACTTGTGAGGAAGTGGATTGGTTACGTCGGTGCCAATATATATCGAGTGGGACCCCCAGCAAGGATGCAGAAACGAGAGTGACCACACTTTTGGAAGACTGTCGCAGTGTTCTCTCCCCGAACGAATTGGTCAAGGCGAAGAAGTTGTTACTCAAGTACGCCGATGTATTCTCATCAAACAATGCTGACATAGGAAAGACTGGCTTAGTTCAACACAAAATAAACACAGGAGAAGAATTGCCTATCCGTCAACGGCCAAGACGATTGCCGGTAGCACGTGAAAAAGAAGTGGAAACCATGGTTGAGGGAATGGTGAAGGATGGTGTTATTGAACCTTCATATAGTCCATGGTGTTCACCAGTGGTGCTGGTGAAGAAGAAGGATGGCAACATGCGGTTTTGTGTTGACTACCGCCGTCTGAACGACGTTACGAAAAAGGACAGCTATCCCTTGCCAAGAATTGATGACACGCTGGACATGCTTACAGGAGTAAAGTGGTTTAGCACGCTGGATCTAAAAAAGTGGCTACTGGCAAGTTGAAATTGACCCTAAGGACAAGGAGAAAACTGCGTTCTCGACGGGAAAGGGTCTGTGGCAATTTAAAGTAATGCCGTTTGGGTTGTGCAATGCTCCAGCAACGTTTGAAAGGCTAATGGAACTTGTACTTACCGGGCTAATTGGCGATGCCTGTCTGGTCTACTTGGATGACATCATCATCGTAGGCCGTACGTTTGAGGAACACCTTCAAAACCTGGAACGCGTGCTCATGAAGATTCAGAGTGCCAACCTCAAGTTGAGCCCGAAGAAATGTTCACTATTCCAACGGCAAGTTAACTTTTTGGGGTTTGTAGTATCGGAAGAAGATATCCCCCACGGATCCAGAGAAAATCGCCGCTGTCAAGGATTTGCCGGTTCCAAAAGACAAGACGCAGGTTAGAGCATTTTTGGGTTTGTGCTCCTATTACCGACGTTTTGTGAAGAACTTTGCAGATATAGCCAAACCTCTGCACAAGCTAACCGAGGAGAAGCGACATTTCTGCTGGGATGAAAGTTGCAATATCGCATTCCAGGAGCTCAAGGACCGTCTGTGCAAAACACCTATTTTGGGATACCCTGATGCCAGCAAAGAATTTATAGTTGACACAGACGCAAGTGATATAGGACTTGGCGGTGTGTTGTCTCAACGGAATGGTGACCAAGAGGTCGTGATAGCGTACTTCAGCAAGTCGTTGTCAAAACCGGAAAGGAACTACTGTGTCACAAGACGCGAATTGCTAGCTGTGGTAAAGTCGTTGCAGCATTTTAGCAAATACCTTCTGGGGCGAAAATTTCACATACGAACTGACCATGCTGCACTAAAATGGCTATTTCAGTTTAAAAATCCAGAAGGACAAGTTGCGAGGTGGATTGAACTACTGCAGGAATACGACTTCGAGATCGAACATCGCAACGGGAAATCTCATGGCAACGCAGATGCATTGTCAAGAAGACCTTGTCCTGAAGGTTGCAAACATTGTACTAGGCAAGAGAGTAAGGAAGTGGTATCCGTGAGGATGCTCAGGGCAGACCACCTCAGCAACGAGTGGAAGGACAGCTTACAACGTGCACAGCAGGAAGATCCGGACATCAAGCCGATCCTGGAATGGATGAAGGCCAGTGCTCCCAAGCCCAAGTGGAGCGACGTCTCAGCAATGAGTTTGACCACTAAAAGCTATTGGGCCCAGTGGGACAGCTTGCTGCTTCAGGATGGAGTTCTGTGCCGTAAATGGGAAAATGTTCGGGGGAGACAGCTGTCATTTACAAATGGTTGTCCCTAAAGCTAAAGTACCGGATGTTCTACAGCTGTACCATAATGATTATTCAGGAGGCCATCTGGGAGTTAAACGAACTCTACTGAAGATCCGAGAACGGTTTTAATGGGTCCACTGTCGAAACGATGTCGAGGACTGGTGTCGCAAATGTACAAGTTGTGCGGCTGTAAAGGGACCTCAGACTCGTAGTAGAGGTGCATTGAAGTTGTACAATGTTGGTGCACCATGGGAGAGAATAGCCATTGACGTGGCGGGGCCGTTTCCGGAGAGTGAAAGCGGTAACAGGTATTTCATGGTTGTGATGGATTACTTCACTAAGTGGCCAGAAGTCTTCGCCATTCCAAATCAAGAAGCTTCAACAGTTGCTGATAAGCTAGTTCATGAAGTCTTCTGTCGTTTCGGTGTACCTTTAGAGATTCACAGCGATCAAGGAAGGAATTTTGAGTCTCAAATATTCCAGGAAACTTGCAGAGTTATGGGTACTCATAAAACAAGAACGACTTCTTATCACCCGCAATCTGATGGAATGGTAGAACGATTTAATCAGACATTGGAGAGGTACCTAGCAAAAGTTGTAGGCAATCGGCAACGAGATTGGGACAAGCACATACAACCGTTTTTGTTGTCATATCGAAGCGCTGTTCACGAAAGTACAGCAGTGACACCAGCTTTCGCAAACTTTGGAAGAGAATTACGGCTGCCTGCAGACCTGATCACCGGGATACCACCTGATGCTCCACGCAGTATAACCGATTATGCAAATGACTTGCGGAACAAAATGAATGACGTTTATGAGCACGTCAGACAATCGGGCCAGCAAATGTCTGAAAAGATGAAAACCCGGTATGACCGCAAAATGAACAACAAAGGGTTCGACGAAGGTTCACTTGTGTGGTTGCACAATCCAGTCCGCAGCAAAGGGAAACCTCCTAAGCTTCAGGCTAAATGGGACGGCCCGTACCGGATTGTGACCAGGATCAACGATGTAACCTACCGGATACAGAAAGGCGCAAGAGGGACTCCTAAGATCGTCCATGTGGATCGCCTAGCGCGTTATTATGGGACCGATAATGCTCGGGACGAGCATGTCTTAGGAGGGGGCAGTGTTACGCGCTCCAATGCCTCAAATCGGCGCACTAGCGCCTTCTAGTCTCGAACCGAAGAACTAAACTTCTTGAAGTTTAAAACTCGAATTCTCGGTACCTTGCGCGTGTTTACTTGAACATTCTGGATATTTTGCTAATTTATATAAGTAGGCGCTGCAAGATGCGATCGAAGTAGTATTGAATTGGCGATACGAGCGAAGCTTCGGAGTGAAATTAAGTGAATTAGTGTGTTTAATTATTAGTGTTTTAAGATTTAATTTGTTTAAAGTAAATTAAAGTGTTAATTTAGGTAATTTTATCGGCAATTTTTATTGTCACGAACCTCAAGCTCGTAACATTAACATGGATAACATGGGCAAAATGCTCATTTAAGGTTAAATTAAGATACTGTTATTAGTATAGCTCCTAAGAAGATGTATTATAATTCAGATATCTTCGTATAGAAATGTGCTATCATTCAAAAGTTAGTGGAAAAGTTTTTGCAATTAGAGTAAATAAGACGTATTGATAAATAAGACATATTGAACCAAGAATCCAATAGAAAGGTGCAATGATAAATTATACTGTAGCGGTATTAATTAGAATATGTAAAAATACAAACAGTATAAATATTTTGTAAATACAATGAATTTAAATCAAACATTCGTTATTTGATATTTAATATTTATGTTGGGGATAAAAGCATTTTAAATACGGCAGCTGTAAACATAAACATCTCGGTGAAGTAAGGACGTAGTATTCAAATCACCGCAGGGTAAAATAACATTATTGTAGCATACGTGTTAAAATTTAATGCGGTACGATTGTGGAATTCACTACCCTTTAGGATTCGTGACGCTAAGTCGGTGTCTATGGTTAAAAGACTTGTTAAAGAGCATTATCATTCACACCATATTGATTAATTCGTGATATATTGAATTATAATTTTTTTCTTATTATATATTATATTTGTATTTATATATATATATATATATATATATATATATATATATATATATATATATGTGTGTGTGTGTGTGTATGTATGTGTATATATATGAAGGTTTGTATATTTTAATAAAGTGCACACTTTTACTACCTCTATTTCCTTCAACTATCCTTCAGTAGGCCTGCTGGAAGAAATTTGTTTATGGAATAAGCAGTGCTTTGTACATAATTTTGTTTTTACCATTTTCCTATCAAAGTATGTGTGTACATAAACTGTTAAATAAATAAATAAATTTAAACGCAGAGTATAAAATAAATAGCAGTATTTAAAATTGAAATAATTATTTTATTAGCTTTGTTTGTGCGAAGTTGTAACTGATTTGCATATTATTCCGCATAATTAATTGTAGTCAAAAGTTTAAAACCTGTTCGACATGCCAATAATGACAAACAGACACAGATCGTTCATTTTTTCTAATAGAAGCGGCGACTACTATAAATACGCACTGATTATATAATCTAAATTAAGAGGTCAGCTATTTTAAGATTCTGAGATGCACTGATTTTTTTATACTTTAATGTTGGGAGGTGTATGAATAGGAGACCTGTTACTCTTGCTATGACTTTAATCATACTGCTCTAAACTTATTCTACTTGGTGCGTTTAGTCTTCACCTTACACGCCCGATCAAGGATCAATCAATTATTGACCTTTCTATTCACAGACCAAATACCACACTACGCTACGGCAACAAGGTGGGCGTGACTTCAGAGGTATACGGTTACGGTATACGGAGGTTCGATACTGACTACAAACCGATTCTTAAAAGAAAGATTTACGACTAAAATGACGGCCCCCAGAGAAATAATCTCGGTCTTGACGCCAGTCGTATTCACTTATGTGGATTGTATCTTCTTTACCCTACTATAAGGATAAACACTGAAAAATCTTGAAATGAAACAGTTTTTTCAATAAAATTCCCCTTGGAAATTTGACACTGAACTTTCATTACTTTCCCTACTTTCACTTTTTCTTTCTTCCCTATATTCCTGAACCTATCGCTGGTCCCGAACCAATTGCATATTTAGCGACTGACTAGCCTACATCGGAAGCTACACCGTAAGGAGAAGCCCCAAACGCTACCGGTTTAAGCTACCTGCTAATTTTCACAATCTCATTTCCATTTATCACCCAATATCTTTATTGCCCATAACAATATCACTATACAATTAAGTTTAACATGGAATACAACGAAGACATTTTACAATAAAAATAAGAAAATAATATCACATTAATAAATAATAAAACATTAAAGAAAATATCACAATTTTACAAGCAATTTCTTAGAGTCATGAACGTTAAATGTCGACTGTAAACTTTATTAATACAATTTTTAGGCAATTAACATAAATACCTTAAACATTATAACAATTTGACGCATCGATTAAAATATTTAAGGTTTAAAATGGAAATTTAATTTCTTGCATGTACTTACTATTATCTCGACATTATATCAATAGAATTGTGGCGGTGTCAATAGACTGTGGCCGTAGAAGGAAAAGGGGAGATCTCCCGCCGGGCTAGGTGAACTGCCCGAGGAGCGGCCAATGCTCCGTGTGATAGTTCGGAGATGTTCTATATATACTGTTTATAATTCGGAATTTCGATAGCGTGATTTAGGCTTCGGTGTGTTTCGCTTGCGGCGCGACCACAGCGCCGCCACATTACCCCCTGCTCAGACCGGAGGTCGATAGTGCAGCCTCGTTGCCGACAAATGTGCAAGTACCAGGAGATTGCTTTGTAGTCTGCAGTGAGTCGAGAAGAAGGCAAGTAATTTGCGAGAGTCCCGTGAAGCAGAAGCGAGCAGTAAGGCTCAGAGCCGTGCTGAACACTGTATAGCGCAGAGAGTAGCTTGAGGGAACAGGAAGCATTATTATTCCAGTGCTGCGATGAACCTTGTGAAGCTAGATGGCTTGCAAGATATGAAGACTGCAGACGATATCTGCTCGGGAGTAAATGGGTGGAGTATTTTATGACGATTATGAAGCTTGAAGTTTCTGAAGCCTGTTGGTTGCGTGTTCAGATCACGTCGGGGTCATCACTGTGGCCGTAGAAGGAAAAAGGGGAGATCTCCCGCCAGGCAAGTGTACTGCCCGGGGAGCGGCCAATGCTCCGTGTGATAGTTCGGAGATGTTCTATATGTACTGTTTATAATTCGGAATTTCGATAGCGTGATTTAGGCTTCGGTGTGTTTCGCTTGCGGCGTGACCACAGCACCGCTACAGAATTAAAGGTATTTTCATATTTCTTGTCATATTATTTTACTAAACCATCGTGATTGTTTGCTACATAAATTTACACACTTTTTACAATTAAAAATAATATATTTTGAGACCATATTTCAACGATGTTGATTACCTACATACACGAGTTGAACAGCTCCTTTCTACACGACTCCCAAGGCTAGCGCCGTTTTTTTATTAAGATTTTTCTTTGTCTATATCTTATAGGAGGAAGACTTATATGTAATAAGTCACGTGTGAACATTCACTTGAGTAAGAACTACTGTCGTTAATTCGCTTGTCCCCTATGTCCTTAATATCTAACTCCTCATTACGCCCCGAGGAGCTAACTTCTTAGCTATATGCTCCTCTATAAGCGTCACGGTTAAACATTCATCCAGAAGAGTCATGGTCCTAATATTTCCTCTAGATCCATATGCAGATGCCAGAGCATTTCCCGTATTCACGGTTGTAATGTGTGTCACTTTACCCCTATCACCCTCCTGTGGTGATACCCTTTTATTGGGATATCTCTGTAGAATACGATGATGCCCCATCTGAAATCCATCTACATCAAAAGTCTTTGCCCTACACGTCGACTTCCAACGGTAGGGTGATAGACATTTAAAGCATGTATTCGCTTTCTTAACTACTTCCCATTTTTCACAGTTATTCATATTTTTAAATTTAATGCAACTCTGTATAGAGATATCTATTACACACAGTACAATTCCGCGTTATCTGTCTAGTGGACTCCTGAGTTGTTATAACCGCTTGTCGGTTTTGCTTTTTATTATCTTTACGCTTATAATGCTTGCGATCAATGAAGTCGATAACAGGTTCTTCGGTGGTGTGTTCGTCTCACGTTTTCAGGACGTTTCCGTTTTTCGGGCACATTGTACGCATTGAACGATGCACCGGATTGATCACTCAATTAGTACAAAAAGGTTAGCCGTTGTTTTTAATTCTGTTTCCATAGTATAAAATGCTTTAACACACAAATCGATGTAACATAAAATATTCATAACACGACTAGCGAAAGTGCCAATATTTCTGCCATCTTTCGCCAGTATTGATATATGCTTTACATTCTCTATTTCAAACAGATTGAGTATCGCAACTCTACCAAACCTATTTTCGAGTGCATTGATAATTTCATTGGATCTACACTAGGTATACAACAATGATCTTACCGCTTTCTTAGTGGTGCATCTCGGCGTGTTTCTAAGGCGTGGACATTTTGCACACCTGAAAAATTTTCACATATCTATACTCATCTATCCATTCACATGCATCTCCATCGAAGACCGATAGTTCATGGAGGAATTGAGGTGGGGATGCCTTATCTCTTTATTTGAATTAATTTTTATTGCACCCACAATCGCGTCTGTCAACACTGACAATTACATTGCGTGAGTTTTTTTGTGCGTATCCTAGGTCAAGCTCGACTTCCACCTCTTTATAGTGTGATCCCTTGGACGCTTCCTTTTCTGTAAGGCTTCATTAAACTAATCAGTGTGCTCATTATAGAATGTTGAACCCAACTCCTTACGAAAGGTTCCACTTAAGTACGAGTATTTCGCTCTTCATCATATTTCTCGCTCTAGTTGAGGCGTGCTAACTCCATTTGTGACTATCTGCGCTTTTAATTAGGCCTTCAGCTTCGCTGATCATGACGGCCTGCTGCCATTCCACGATCTATTTTCATTTGTATGCCCAACCACTTTCTTGATCAATCTTTAGTATCAACTCGACCGGCGTTCTCGGCTATCGCGTCACTTCTGGACGTGACGGATTGCTGTGCGACACTAGACTACGTACCACTGGCTTCCTTGCTGCTGCTCGTCGCTGCCATGGACGTTCTTGAGTCCGAACACATGGGTGTTTGTGGACGTCTCGGTGGTAGTCCCACTTGATGTTGTAGCTGTGGTCGCACCTGATGAATCAGTTTCCTTCGACTTCGGTGTTTCAAGCCCCGGTTTGTGTCCTGGTTCCCTTGGACCAGCACACTCTCAGCTAATCACGCTGATTATATGTGGATATACCAAAACTCCGATAATTTTACTACTTATGTCACACCTTTTTATTTTACCTATATACTTCAATCAATATTTTTCATTCGTAAATACGTATCCGTAACTTAGTCTTAACCCTTTCAGACCCGTGCCGTGACGGCGCTACTTAACGAACATTACAGAACTGATTTGGGGCAAATAACATGCGTAGATTACAAAAAAAGGGGTCTTAAAAAAATCTGGGAAAATGGGAAAACTGTTTTCCACGATACTCACGATCGTACTATGTCGGGCCCAACTATAGCCACCCTCACGATCGTGAGGGTAATTACAATATTCAAATAAAAGTAAGAATTAGGACTAATTATTTATTTTATAATCAATATTAACTTAATTTCTTATTGTTAATAAGTAACAAAAATATAACGCTTCTTTTAACCTCTATTTTTGGAGTAATTAGATACAATAAAAATCTTATTAAGAACTAGGAACAAGGCACACAATCGAGATCATCTGTTTATAATTCCTATAAGGAATAGACTTGAGAAAAATATTAAAAAAAAAATTATTTTTCATTATGGAAAACGTAGAAACAATGCTTATCTTTAGTACTACAAAGATAAACATTGCATTTTGTGCATCTTACTTTTGAACGGCTTGTACAACCTGTCACTCGGCAACAGCGAGGAGCTTTTAGAGAATCACATACGGGCCAATGGTTATACCCATCGAGACGTTTATCTATAGTTGGAATAGGTGCAGGTTGATAGTGGGATGTTGAAGGCATCTTTGCCATTTCTTCGAATTCTTCTCGGGTGCGTTTTCTCGTTGAACCGCCAAGTAGAAAATCAGATACGTATATTTTAAAGTCCAGAAAATCCATGATATTAGAGTTCTTGACTTTATTTTTATCACATGATTGACGATACTCGTACCACGAGTTCACCATGGCCAAGTCAAACAAATGCATTATTAACTTGATTGGCCACTTGCGAGTTTTATGCCATGATCTGTAGACCTCCATCATTTGGTCGCTGACGTCTACACCTCCCATATGTTCGTTGTAATTTTTAATCATATCGGGGCAAGTTACTTCGATGTATGATTTTGTAACTTTATCGTAACGCTGGACCTTATGCAATGGCAGGGCTCCAATAGCAGTTGAACAAGTTAATACTGTTTTGGAGTCTTTCCATTTAATGACACAGATATCTTTTTTTATTGTTAACAACCTCGTGATAATCACCCCGATTCATTGAAGAGTCTTTGGGAAACTGGTATCCTTTAAATCTATTGGTTATTATTGTTCCAGTGCCTTCAATTCCAAGCGTTAACATCTTCTCAAGTAATGGAATGGTCGTAAAATATCTATCAAAATAGACGAAACTTCCTCTGGGCAGGGTATTTATTAAACGTAAAACTATAGCGGGTCCAAGGCCCAAAGATCTGTCTGAAAGTGGAGTGGTGTTACCTTGATGTAGCTCAAAATCTAACACTAATCCTTTCGATGATGTCACGACATAATTTTTAAGGCCCACTGGTCTTGGTTTGCCTTTCACAAATTGTCTGACAGGACACTTACCGAGGAATGGCACCATTTGTTCATCTATTGAAAAGTGAGATTGATCTCTAGGTATCTGTTAGCATCTGCCCCTTACAGCATCTATCAGTGGCTGGACAAGCCACAGTTTGTTCTGAGTTTGTATTTCAGGTGATACAGATCCCTTATCTACTATGTGTAAGTTTACTCTGAGAAGAAAGAATCTTTCACGAGCCATTGCCTCTGCAATACAAGATAGTCTAAAACGTTGCATCCACACCATCTTGATTCGAGGATATCTAATACAGCCCAGGATTCCATTAACCCCAAAAAAAAAATTAATTTATGTCGCAGTAACCGGAGGATTAAGTTGTTTGTTAAAACTCGACTGATAATAAACATTGGTGTTAAAAGTAAAATAACTCGTAAGTTTCTTCAGTAAAGTACCTATCAAAGTATTCACTTGTAGTAAGTACCTCTTCCGTCGGCTTCGAGATCAGTGTAGGCATGGGTTTACCGACGAATCGTCTGCGAATCCATTTATTCGACGATGATGGACTTGCTACTGTTGAATTTCTTGCTTCTTGCTCGTCTTCGTTATCCGAGCTAGAACTAGTTAGCTGACCAGGTGGATGCCAATCATTATCGTCGTCAAAGTCCTCGCCCAAATCCGAGTTAGCTAGTTGATCCATTATAGCATCAGGGTCAAAAGCCAAGTTATTTCTATCCATAACGATGTATCAAATAGGCTGAAAAGTAAACAAGAGGGTTTTTAACATAAAATAATTGGTATAAATAATCACTAATCCGACCAACGTTGGGCCCAAACCCTCACGATTGTGACATCTAAAAGTAAAGTCGAAAAAGACAAACTAAAAACGCGAAAGGACGAATAAAAACATAATTTATCGAGAATTTAGCTTTTTTTCAAACGAATTATTGCAATAACATTATAGTTTTTACTTACTTTTACGTGACAAACAGGTATGTTTAATTTTGGCGCGTAACACGTGTCTGTTGCTAGGCGGCAAATGGCGACTGAGTCAAAATTATTGTAATTTAATTCCACTGCTCTTTGTCATAATAAACCGAACTACACGCACGATCGTGTGACGCTGTCCCCGTCAACTCACGGCTATTGTTTAATTTTATAAAAATTGACAAAGTCACCGTCACAATTGTGAGTACTGGGACCGAAAGGGTTAAACTTCACTTACATATTTAAAATTTAAATTATGAAGTTTCTTATAGTATTGAGGTGTATCTCTTATAGTCAGGTAATGAGATTCACAAAATTAGCACAACAAATATGAAATCAATTAATTCTATAGAAAATATAATGAGTTTAAAAATTGTATAGATGGAAGTAAACATTTTCATAATTCACACAAATAAGTGCTATTTTCCCAGAAAATAATAAATTATAATATTTAAAAGTTAAATGAGTATAAAACTGATAATAAATTATTACATTTGATAATAAAATTAACAGCACAAATGTATAATAACGCATACATGAGTCGTCCTTACTACCATAACAACAAACAGATCAAAATACAAATTGTAATCCCAGCCGCGTAAGAGAGTTGTGCCACCTTTGTTTTGAATTCCAAAATACGTATAAAGAAGTATTTGAGATATGTAATCTCAACATGGAACTATGATCATGCCTTATTTTATCATAACTTCTAAACATGTTATTATATAGGCACAAGTAAAATAAATTTAAAGTAAAAGTACGTACGTAAAAATAATAGCGTATTATTCGCAAATTAAAAAACATATAAATATTTTTTAACTTACAAAGAAGTTAATATATACATCGTCAATAGTTATATTAGTTTTTCATATATTGAAAAATGCAATAGCTTTAAAAATACTTTTGCTAGAAATATGATCTTTATTTTATCGTACACACTACATTATTGAAAAATCACCACAACTGCTATGAAATTTATATAACAAAACATTAATTTATACCTACCGACCATTCTCTCACCACATGTCAATCACCTCGTGAGCTAGATCTAGATATTTTGTTTTCTTATCTGTTTTGGCTTTTACGAGATTCTCGTTACACAGAATAGTAATTGTCGGCTAAAAATACCCTAGACTGTGCCTGATCCACCAACACGGAATGAGAAAGAGGTCATGGCCCCTCAAGCCGCGTCCATGCACAGCAGACACGAATGCTGGCACGGAGAGGTTCCATACGACACTGCTTATTAAGTCCAGCCGCTTCGTTTCTCATACTTGGCGTGCTATGTGTGTATGTGTTGCGGAGTTCTGGTCTCTGCCACTGCAGTCGACATAATATATCGCCATCGTTTTGCTTGTGATGATACTAAATAATGAGCTCTGTAAAGATAGCAGTGAAAAGTCAGCAGAAACCTTAAAATTTGTTACAGGAATTTGTTGCTAATTTGTTCACGATTTGGCAACTAATTAGCAACAAAATAGTTACAAATTCCTGGATACAATTTTAAGTTTTCTGCTGACTTTTCACTGCTATCTTTAGAGATCACAAGTAATCACCGAAACATCAATGTCTTAACATAACCAATACAAGTTGCTAAGTGCGTTTTCCAGTCGTGATATTTTGTCCAGGCTTTGAAGTACAGCAGGACGGCCACGTTTCTAAACCGTTAAGTCGTCCCTACCACATAATTCATATAGCTCGTTGACACTAACACCTTACTTATATATAATTTTAACCTTCGACACATAATATTGACATCGAAAAGTCACAAATCTCAAATGATTTTTTAAATATTTTTTGTGTTAATTAATCTATTTTTATAATTTTTATCTTTTAAAAAGATATACTAAACGCATAATTTACGTTACGTCGCACTATCAAATCTAATCCAATTTAAAGCTTAGGTGATTAGATGGAAGAAAAGGTCAGATGCAATATTAGATATACAAGACAATCTCAATAAACCCGTGTGGTTAACGCGACCAACGCGTTCATAAAACTCGTTATTCAATTCAAGACCTAAAATGAGCTTAGTCAAATGGCTAAAGATAACATTTGACAAAAGGACTTGACATAGTTCGGCCAAATGTTTAAATGAAGTTATTAAATTTAGCACAAGGTTTTTATAGATTTAGATTAAAATTCGTCCAAATATAATATTCACTGAATCATTGACAATGAATTTTATGTGTTCAATTGTAAAAATATCTCCACATTTGCATCTATGGAACTAATACTGTTGTTGATACCATTCCGCAATGACAGAAAACGAAAACACAAAGCATCTATCTAGGCAATTTTTGGTTCACTCGTATTAAAAATTCTAGCCTTATTTAGTCTAAATATTAATAGGCATACACATAGAGCAACACTGGCCACACACCAGAGGATCGGAGGGGAGTAGCCGTAGCATTTTTTTCGATACAGAACTGCCTGCCATCTATTGCGGGAGGAAATCTCCGCATAAAAAAACATTCGTATGTCATTACGAGACGCGCACATTGCAATAAAGACAATAAATTAAGAATTTCACATACACATAGATACATTATCATAGTATCGCTCGGTGACCGTGACATCTCGGATATAGACTCGGACCAGTCGCTCGATTGATCTGCATAATATATGAGGGCGAGCGGCCTGTGTTTGTAAACAAATCCAGAACAAAACGATGATTATTATTCTAATTTTTAAGTTTAAAAAGGAGTAAATAACAATAATGTGATTAAAATTACATATATATGAAAGATAACGCAATATTTTTGTAAACTTGACATGACAGATCGCCTTTCTAGCAAAACATTGAACAATTCGGCATTTTTGTAGGTTGTTGATTCAGCCGCAGGGCTAGATTCAGTCTTCTAAGAAGTGCGACTACAACTAGTTTCATTGTACGCATAGAATCGTGTGGACTCACATTTTGACAGGGGGAACGCCTGCATATGGCCACTCCCCTCCTGCCCATCGATGGATTGTTTTGCTTTATGGCCATACGCGTTAGTCTAACACATCTTAAAGTACTTACATAGTAAAGCGCGGGTCTATACCTAATAAGTAAAAAAAATGTTTTTGCTGAAAAATAGTTTCGATAAATGCCAACCCATACAGGGTTGGAATTTAAGTAAGGATTTAGTTTAAAAAAAAATTAAAACGTTCAATTAATTCGCGCATAAAACTATCAAGCTTCACTATATAAGTGGTGTAACGTCCATCCACTTCTTATTATATATTATTTCGCCTTTCATATAAAATGATTACTATATATGTGACTAGGACAAATAAATATGTTTTTATCTTTTCCAATGTTCATTCTAAAGATAAGTATAGTAATAGGCAGTTTGTAATATGTATGGCGTGATCGTCTTAGGACCCTTGTTTACGTTGTGCTTGTTTAGTAACTTAGTTCCTTTAGATGTCTTTTCGAAAGAATGAATATTATTAAGAGCAATTGAAAGCCGTTGATAGTGCCTTATAAGCTATGTGAACCCCGTTCACAAGGACAGGGCTCGAAAAAGGTTAAGAATATTAAAACGTCCCTATTCCACTTGTGTCGGGTTTACATTATTAGTTTATTATTAATTATCCCTTCCCGCGTGGAAAAAGCACACTATATATATGTTCAAAAATACCTGATATCAAAATTTTGCTCTTTTTTAAAATGTGGGGGAGGCACACGGCTCCACACACACCGTGTGTGGCGAGCGACAACAAATCAACGCGCTCCCCCTGAAGGGGACGTTAAGTTGAGAAAGTAAAAGTAAAAAAGTAAAGTTACAGCCTATATACGTTCCACTGCTGGGCACAGGCCTCCCCTCATTTCTGGGAGGGTTTTAGGTCAAGGAAGTGTCCGCCACGCTGCCCCAATGCGAGTTGGCGAATTTCACATGTCTTTAAAATATTTTTTTCTTATTCCTCAGACATGCAGGATTCCTCACGATGTTTTCCTTCACCGCCGAGCACGAGCTAAATGAGCACTTAAAATTGCAATTAACAATTTTATTGGTGCCGGCGGGGATCGAACCCGGGTTACTCGCGTTCTGTTATATTTACAGCGAGCGTTAACCATCTGAGCTTCCACGGTTCGGTTAAAGTTGAGAACTGGACCGTAATCCAACAAACATCGACCGAAGTCGCGAATGTCAGCATTGATACGTTTATCGTGGGGCTTACACCATCTCAAGGTCCTTCATACAATCCCAACAGACATCACCATCCGCATACCTCCATAAACCAGAACCACAAGATGCGTCGAATCAGGCGCAGCGCACCCGAACATCCATCACAAGACGTAATACGGAGCTGTAGCATTAGAAATATAGAAGTCTACATATACAAACCTACCATTTGTTAGTTTGAAGAATTGCATTCATTTTTGAGTGATACAAATGTATATCGTGCAGTTTTAAGTACCTGCATGGTGAGTATCGTTTACTTATATTTAAATATTGGTTATAATAGAATCTTGCCATGGTACTGCTACTGTTGTTACAAACAGTTGTGCATACGCATTTCTTATTGTAACTCACTGTCGATGGGCATGGTTATTATGTGTTGCTGGTAAACCCTCCAAAGCTGTCCACTGCTACTGTCTCCAAGTTACTGGTATAACAACACGTTGTGGAATGTCTTCAAATCAACACATCGCTGCTTTATATACATAGGAGATGTTTCCCGAAGTCAATTGTGTAAGGAAAAATCTGCCAACGTGATAATATCTACTTTTTTTGGTGTCACATCTATAGTGTTTAGGAATACTCGAAATCTCGTTACTAAAATACCAAAAGCGTTTTCGGCAATTTTTCTCGCTCTTGATAAACGGTAATTAAAAACTTTTTCTTTATGAGTTGGCATTAATGCGTAGGGCTTCATGAGATAAGGTGTTATTGGAAACGCAGCGTCTCCGACCATAACAGAATGCTCTGGTATATTAAAAGATTTTCTTTCCAATACTTGCCCTAAACTTGATTGTGCATATATACCTCCATCAGCAGCTCTCCCGTTAGTACCAATGTTCACATAAGAAAAATTATAATTATCGTCAACTAAGGCCAAAAAAACGATACTGTGGCAACCTTTGTAATTAAAGAAATCTGAGGTCTATATAGGTATGTCCTTTCCGTCCAACGCCCCTACACATCCCGGAAAATTCCACTTATTTCTAAATTCATTTTCAATTTGCTTCCATTCTTCTTAGGACGGCACCTGTAAGAGAAAAAAAACGTCATCTCCGTGTCCATGTAAAAATAAATGTCAATGTAAAAGTCACTGAATGATATATTTTTTTACAGAGTGAGTCACAATCACCACCAAAATGAAAGGAATCGGCCAAACAGTGTTCTACAGTCAATTACGGCCAAAGATACACCTCAATCACCTAGTACTGTAAAATCACAAATACACGCGATATCTCAATCACAAAGAGAAGGGTCCTAACCGCAAACTGGTGAAGAAAAGTTTCTATTAAATTCATCTGATCAAAATTAGCCACCATGAAGATTTGCACGTAGTGGAAGAAATAATAATCACAACTCGATTACCGCTGCTTTACAACGACTTGAAAATATAATATCTAATACACAAATAATACACAGCCTATCTAAAATCTAATACATAAATAATACACAGCCACAATATGATGATTACATTACTTTGGTGTTAATGTGGCATCACAATTACGAGCATCACCATTACCCTGTAAAATGCTTCAAATGAGTACAAAGAATCTCCAACAGCTAGATATCGCAGAGTGAATTCTAATTTTATTTTAGCCGGAATAGCATTTCGCAGATGTGTATCTTGTTTTTGTATAAAATTTTCGATTTTTGAGAGTAGGATATCAAATTGATGCAGTAAGATGCGTAAATGATTTTTGTAGCCCTTGAAATCTTGTTTTCGCATTTCTACCAACGAAAAATCACTTACTCCAAGGTTTGCTCTTCTAGATAGCCAATCACGCACCCAAATGGTTCTATTTATTCTTTTTCGTTGTCGTGTATACAATAGTGTTGACATGAATAAGTCAACTAGCGCCATCTAGTGTCAGGAACGAGAGCGAGGGGAGCATTGAGAAAATGACATCACAAATCACTCAACTGACAGCGCCTAGTCGAAACTCGAACGCTCGGTACCTTCCGCGTGTTTACTTGAACATTCTGGATATTTCTTTGCTAATTTAAATATATAGGCGCTGCAAGATGCGATGGAGGCAGTGTTGATTTGGGCGAAACAAGCGAAGCTTCGGAGTGGAATTAAGTGAATTAGTGTGTTTAAATTATTAGTGTTTTAACTTTAATTGTGTAAAGTAAATTAAAGTGTTAATTTAGGTAATTTTATCGGCAATTTTTATTGTCACGAACCTCAAGCTCGTAACAATTGGTGTCAGAAGTGGGATAAAATAATGCCGATTTTACCTAAGGAGGAAACGGAGGGTGTCCGTACCCGAAGTCAACGCCAACAGGAGACGGACCAGAGGAGATTTGGTGGTGCAACGCCGCAGATGTCTGAGGGCCAGCCGCCGGCCACGGAAGCCGGTCCGTCAGCAGCTTCTACGTCTGTGGCACCTGACTTAGGTGCTCTGATGGTGATGCTGCAGCAGCTGCGGGGCTGACAGGAGGAACAGGCCCGTCAGTTGAAAGAGCAGCAGGAGGAACAGGCCCGCCGACACGAGGAACAGGCCCGCCGACAGGAGGAACAGATGCTCCTCATGAAGGACCTTCACGCTACCTTCGGAAAGGAGATAAAGGAGGTGAAGGATAGGGTTGCTCACCATGACAACCGCCTGTCGGAAGCTGAAAACCGAATCGAGAAAGCTGAAACCCGAATCGACCAAGTAAACAATCGGGTTGAAAACGTAATGGCTGACATGAAGAAATCACTGGACGAACTCAAACTTGGAGATGGAGCTACAGCTCCCGTAGTAGCTACAACACCTTCGCTACGTGGGTTCAAGGTGCCACCGTTCGATGGTACCTCTTCCTGGTCAGCCTACAAAATCCAGTTCGAGGCTGTTATGAAGGCGAACGGCTGGAATAAAAGTCAGGCCATGACTGCTCTCACACTAGGCCTGCGCGACCAGGCCTTAACAGTTCTGGAAGCTCTCGGCGAGGAAGTGACTTATGAGCAACTCCTTGAGGCATTGGAGGCGAGGTATGGTGACGCTCACCTGGAACACGTCTTTCGTGCGCAGCTTAAGGATCGCGTGCAGCTCATCAACGAAAACCTGCAGCAGTGGGCTCTAGAGGTGGAGAAGCTGGTGCGAAAGGCATACCGGTCTGTACCTGCGCTCATTGAAGGGAACCTGGTGCAGACATTCATCGACGGCATCCGTGACCTGGAAGTCAGAGCTGCAGTGAGGCTCGGGCACCATGAGACGCTTAAGGACGCCTTGGCCCATGCACTGGAGGTAGAAGCCGTGCGGCAGGATCATCGTTCCCATCGCGTCAGGGAGGTTGCAGCAGCTACAGTTCGCGACCGCAACAAAGGATACAGCCCTAGGTGCTATGGCTGTGGGGAAAAGGGCCATCTTCGATCCAGCTGCCCTAAGCGAACCCTAGAAAGGGAAGGTGAACGATCCCAGGAGGGTAGTGCGGCCAACAGCACCGCCCAGCAGCAGCAGGGAAACGAGTAAAAGCCAGAACTGCGGGGCGGGTGCTGGCTGATGTTAAAAGAGCCCCAAGGATCTCGATCTCACAAACCCATGATGGGAACAGCCTAATCATAAAGGGCGAGATCAACGGAATGCCGTGTAAGCTGACCATAGACACTGGAGCCTCTCGTACGGTTGTTAGTTCCCAACTTATAAGTCAGTTCCTTGGGGACTCCGCATACAACCGAGAACGCCTTAATTTGGTAACAGCCACCGGTCAGCGTATACCCGTCCGTGGAGAGAAAGAGATGGAGTTGAAGCTAGGCAACGTAATCTACCTGCATAATGTCATCGTGGCTGATATAATGGACGACTGCATCTTAGGCCTAGACTTTATGAGGAATAATTGTTGTGAGATCGACGTTAAGCAAGGTGTTTTGAAATGTGGACAGGAGGAACTTTTTATGGAAGGTGCGTTACCAGGGAACGTGTACAGCATCAAGAAGATTGTTCTTCCGCCGAGATCGGAAACGATTGTTCCGGTTAGTCTACCTCGAAACGCTGGGCAAGCTCACCGTTGTGTACTTGTGGAAAGGGTAAACAATGACCTTCCATGGAAAGTAGCTCGAACCTTGGTCAGGACCACTGACATCTCAGGAGTACGTGTGCTGAACCTTTGCGACCGGGAACAGATTATAGAAAAAGGCACACTGGTTGGTACTTGTGAGGAAGTGGATTGGTTACGTCAGTGCCAATATATATCGAGTGGGACCCCCAGCAAGGATTCAGAAACGAGAGTGACCACACTTTTGGAAGACTGTCGCAGTGTTCTGTCCCCGAACGAATTGGTCAAGGCGAAGAAGTTGTTACTCAAGTACGCCGATGTATTCTCATCAAATGATGCTGACATAGGAAAGACTGGCCTAGTTCAACACAAAATAAACACAGGAGAGGAATTGCCTATCCGTCAGCGGCCAAGAAGATTGCCGGTAGCACGTGAAAAGGAAGTGGAAACCATGATTGAAGGAATGGTGAAGGATGGTGTTATTGAACCTTCCTCTAGTCCGTGGTGTTCACCAGTGGTGCTGGTGAAGAAGAAGGATGGCAGCATGCGGTTTTGTGTTGACTACCGCCGTCTGAACGACGTTACGAAGAAGGACAGCTATCCCTTGCCAAGAATTGATGACACGCTGGACATGCTTACAGGAGTAAAGTGGTTTAGCACGCTGGATCTAAAAAGTGGCTACTGGCAAGTTGAAATTGACCCTAAGGACAAGGAGAAAACTGCGTTCTCGACGGGAAAGGGTCTGTAGCAATTTAAAGTAATGCCGTTTGGGTTGTGCAATGCTCCAGCAACGTTTGAAAGGCTGATGGAACTTGTACTTACCGGGCTAATTGGCGATGCCTGTCTGGTCTACTTGGATGACATCATCATCGTGGGCCGTACGTTTGAGGAACACCTTCAAAACCTGGAACGCGTGCTCATGAAGATTAAGAGTGCCAACCTTAAGTTGAGTCCGAAGAAATGTTCACTATTCAAACGGCAAGTCAACTTTTTGGGGTATGTAGTGTCGGAAGAAGGTATCCGCACGGATCCAGAGAAAATCGCAGCTGTAAAGGATTGGCCGGTTCCAAAAGACAAGACGCAGGTTAGAGCATTTTTGGGTTTGTGCTCCTATTACCGACGTTTTGTGAAGAACTTTGCAGATATAGCCAAACCTCTGCATAAGCTAACCGAGGAGAAGCGACATTTCTGCTGGGATGAAAGTTGCAATATCGCATTCCAGGAGCTCAAGGACCGTCTGTGCAAAACACCTATTTTGGGATACCCTGATGCAAGCAAAGAATTTATAGTTGACACAGACGCAAGTGATATAGGACTCGGCGGTGTGTTGTCTCAACGGAATGGTGACCAAGAGGTCGTAATAGCGTACTTCAGCAAGTCGTTGTCAAAACCGGAAAGGAACTATTGTGTCACAAGACACGAATTGCTTGCTGTGGTAAAGTCGTTGCAGCATTTTAGCAAATATCTTCTGGGACGAAAGTTTCACTTACGAACTGACCATGCTGCACTAAAATGGCTATTGCAGTTTAAAAATCCAGAAGGACAAGTTGCGAGGTGGATTGAACTACTGCAGGAATACGACTTTGAGATCGAATATCGCAGCGGAAAATCTCACGGCAACGCAGATGCATTGTCAAGAAGACCTTGTCCTGAAGATTGCAACCATTGTACTAGGCAAGAGAGTAAGGAAGAGGTATCCGTGAGGATGCTCAGGACGGACCACCTCAGCAACGAATGGAAAAACAGCTTACAACATGCACAGCAGGAAGATCCGGACATCAAGCCGATTCTGGAATGGATAAGGGCCAGTGCTCCCAAGCCTAAGTGGAGCGACGTCTCAGCAATGAGTTCAACCACTAAAAGCTATTGGGCCCAGTGGGACAGCTTGCTGCTTCAGGATGGAGTTCTGTGCCGTAAATGGGAAAATGTTCGGGGAGACAGCTGTTATTTACAAATGGTTGTCCCTAAAGCTAAAGTACCGGATGTTCTACAGCTGTACCATAATGATTATTCAGGAGGCCATCTGGGAGTTAAACGAACTCTACTGAAGATCCGAGAACGGTTTTACTGGGTCCACTGTCGAAACGATGTCGAGGACTGGTGTCGCAAATGTACAAGTTGTGCGGCTGTAAAGGGACCTCAGACTCGTAGTAGAGGTGCATTGAAGTTGTACAATGTGGGTGCACCATGGGAGAGAATAGCCATTGACGTGGCGGGGCCGTTTCCGGAGAGTGAAAGCGGTAACAAGTATTTCATGGTTGTGATGGATTACTTCACTAAGTGGCCAGAAGTCTTCGCCATTCCAAATCAAGAAGCTTCAACAGTTGCAGATAAACTAGTTCATGAAGTCTTCTGTCGTTTTGGAGTACCTTTAGAGATTCACAGCGATCAAGGAAGGAATTTTGAGTCTCAAATATTCCAGGAAACTTGCCGAGTTATGGGTACTCATAAAACAAGAACGACTTCTTATCACCCGCAATCTGATGGAATGGTGGAACGATTTAATCAGACATTGGAGAGGTACCTAGCAAAAGTTGTAGACAATCGGCAACGAGATTGGGACAAGCACATACAACCGTTTTTGTTGTCATATCGAAGTTCTGTTCACGAAACTACAGCAGTGACACCAGCTTTCGCAAACTTTGGAAGAGAATTACGGCTGCCTGCGGACCTGATCACCGGGATACCACCTGATGCCCCACGCAGTATAACCGATTATGCAAATGACTTGCGGAACAAAATGAATGACATTTATGAGCACGTCAGACAATCGGGCCAGCAAATGTCTGAGAAAATGAAAACCCGGTACGACCGCAAAATGAACAACAAAGGGTTCGACGAAGGTTCACTTGTGTGGTTGCACAATCCAGTCCGCAGCAAAGGGAAATCTCCTAAGCTTCAAGCTAAATGGGACGGCCCGTACCGGATTGTAACCAGGATCAACGATGTGACCTACCGGATACAGAAAAGCGCAAGAGGGACTCCTAAGATCGTCCATGTGGATCGCTTGGCGCGTTATTATGGGACCGATAATGCTCGGGACGAGCATGTCTTAGGAGGGGGCAGTGTTGCATGAATAAGTCAACTAGCGCCATCTAGTGTCAGGAACGAGAGCGAGGGGAGCATTGAGAAAATGACATCACAAATCACTCAACTGACAGCGCCTAGTCGAAACTCGAACGCTCGGTACCTTCCGCGTGTTTACTTGAACATTCTGGATATTTCTTTGCTAATTTAAATATATAGGCGCTGCAAGATGCGATGGAGGCAGTGTTGATTTGGGCGAAACAAGCGAAGCTTCGGAGTGGAATTAAGTGAATTAGTGTGTTTAAATTATTAGTGTTTTAACTTTAATTGTGTAAAGTAAATTAAAGTGTTAATTTAGGTAATTTTATCGGCAATTTTTATTGTCACGAACCTCAAGCTCGTAACAATAGGTTTTGGGCACATCGAATCGCAAGCAATAACATGATATTGTTGAGTTCGGTACGGATTGCCATTTGGCTGTTCCTGACGGGTACTAAATAGCAAGTGTACTGGATTGTTTTCTTGAAGCATGCTTATTCAAGAGTATGCTTAAAACTAGCGTGCCTTTTGCTAGCTGATGTAAACAGTTCAAAAGGATGTTTATTTTAAGCATACTCATATGCATTCTCACTAGCGTGCAACTAATGAGCATATCTATCCGTAGCTTAACAAGTTTTTGTTAAATAACGCCATTTTTGCGATCCGGTAGCAATCGGGTGGTTTATCGATACTTGTCTTAACTTTCTCAGTATGATTGAGCATCGGAAGAGATAAGCGAGTTTGTGCGTGTTTTTCTTATTCCTGTCGGTGTGTGCTGTATTTAATTAATTAATAATTATTATTTAATAATAATTAATAATTTTTATATTTTCATTAGTAGTTTGGCGTGCAATCTTTAAACAAGTATTTTAGTTCAACATTTTATTTTCATATTTGTATAAGTAAAGCCATATCGGAAGTAAAAAATTCGACAAATCCATTTTTGCCTTTGTGCCTCCTTTATTCAAAAATATTATCAAACGAAACCTTTAGTTTAGCCTTCAGGAATTCAAGATCATTTAAATAAAATGCATCCAGATAAGGATGACAAAATATAGCCTATTTTCAAGACCTGGACGTTGCTCAAACATGTAAACCACACACCATCGGAGAAACGTTAATTTTGCCGCCAATAAAAGAAGTTATAACTACTGTGATCCATAAAACAACGGCAGACATAATTCGAAAAATTCTTTTGAGCAATAGTTCTGTGCAAAGACGAATTGATGAAATGGCTTAAAACATTGAAGAGTTTGAGAGAATTGTGCAATCATCTGAAGACTAGTCAATTTTCAATTCAGTTGAATAAGTTCACTTTACCAACTAATAAAGCATTGTTTCTGTTTTTTGTGAGGTTTATTAAATATGAAAAAATATGTCAACAACTATTACTTGCTAGAAATTTAGAAACAGTCACAAAAAGAGAATCCATACTTAAAACACTGGAAACGTTTTTTAATGAAAAAGAAATTACCTTGAAGAATATTACATCAGCTGCTACAGATGGTGCTCCAGTTATGTTGGAATGTCAAAAAGGCTTTATAGACTACTTAAAAACAAAATTCCAGATGTGCTTGCTGTACATTGCGTTACACATCAACAACATTTGGTTGCTAGTAATTTAAGTGAATGAAGATCATAAGAGCAGTCAATAAAATCCGAAACAGCTTTTTAAATGACATAATATTTAATTAAACGGTTAAAAGAACTTACCTTAAGTGAAGTTCAACCATAATTATACGAAGCTCCTTGTCCTAGACATTCTTAACAATTGTAGTACGCCGCATTCCATGCCAGCATCACAATTTATCCAAGCTCGCTAAAAAAAAATTTAAAGCAGTATATCTGGCAACACTGTATCAACTCGTCCGTCAATGCAACTTCATTATGTTTAAAGCAAGGAATTAGATGAGCAACCCTAACCCAGAGAGGGTTGGGCCGGGAGTACCGTCTAGGACAAGGAGCTTCGTATAATTATGGTTGAACTTTACTTAAGGTAAGTTCATTTAACCATTTAATTATACTCCTTCCTTGTCCTAGACATTCTTAACAATTGTAGATGTTTGAAGACACGGTTGCGAATTTATAATACCAATGAATGGAAATTGTTAAATAATGTTAATGGAAAATGTTAAAAATTGTTAAATAACGCCATTTTTGCGATCCGGTAGCAATCGGGTGGTTTATCGATACTTGTCTTAACTTTCTCAGTATGATTGAGCATCGGAAGATATAAACGAGTTTGTGCGTGTTTTTCTTATTCCTGTCGGTGTGTGCTGTATTTAATTAATTAATAATTATTATTTAATAATAATTAATAATTTTTATATTTTCATTAGTAGTTTGGCGTGCAATCTTTAAACAAGTATTTTAGTTCAACATTTTATTTTCATATTTGTATAAGTAAAGCCATATCGGAAGTAAAAAATTCGACAAATCCATTTTTGCCATTGTGCCTCCTTTATTCAAAAATATTATCAAACGAAACCTTTAGTTTAGCCTTCAGGAATTCAAGATCATTTAAATAAAATGCATCCAGATAAGGATGACAAAATATAGCCTATTTTCAAGACCTGGACGTTGCTCAAACATGTAAACCACACACCATTTAATTATACTCCTTCCTTGTCATTAAGTAAGTTCATTTAACCATTTAATTATACTCCTTCCTTGTCCTAGACATTCTTAACAATTGTAGGTGTTTGAAGACACGGTTGCGAATTTATAATACCAATGAATGGAAATTTGCAATTTTCCTTATTTTATAAAAAATGTTGAACATATTGCCTGTATAGTAAATTTAAATTAATAACATAAATAAATTATCGTTATTTCATGACATTTCCTTATACACATAAGGCCAGCTTGATTTCAGCAGAAGTGGCCCTGTGGAAGAATTATGACTGAAAAAGAAAACAATCTGGAATATCTATTCCAGTTTAATTTTAACATCTTATAACTTACTTAAGAAATACTATTCTAAGTGGGTTAAATTTATCACTATCTTGTGTTCTGTTTTCTATTAAAATAATCACAAGAAAGGCTCAACCCCCTTCTCATTTATTTTTTCCCATGCAAACCCTGTTGAAGTGAAATTCTATCTATATCTTAACTATACATCCGAGCTTCCGTTTGAATAAATGTAATATTTGTTAAAGGACCATGTATGTATATTATAACCTATAACTCATCACTGCTCAGCTTGTTACTAGTTTTGTGAATTTCTGTATTCTCAATATTTATTGCAATATTCTATAGTTAGTAATCTAAAAGTAACTTATTATTAAGTCTATTTTTATAATTGTAATAATACTAGTTTTTTACGGAATTTATCGCGTATATTTTAACTTTTTAAATACCCGACGTTTCGAACGCTTTACAGCACTCATGGTCACGGGCAGGACTGAGATGTTCAACGTCCATATGTCATAGTTAACCGCGGCTACCATAGATTAAAATTTAAATTTACCATAGAACAAAAGTTAAATTTTAATCTATGGTAGCCGCGGTTAACTATGACATATGGACGTTGAACATCTCAGTCCTGCCCGTGACCATGAGTGCTGTAAAGCGTTCGAAACGTCGGGTATTTAAAAAGTTAAAATATACGCGATAAATTCCGTAAAAACTAGTATTATTTCAATGTGTAGTGTTCGCGTAAATATAAGAAATCGCTATTTTTATAACTCAAACCTACATAAGTAAAAGGCACAATTGCCCAGGAAGGAATTTCATTACACTTACTACAATTTGGTACGATAAAGAATTAATTATTTTATTATGTTATAATTTATAGTATTTGACATAGGAGAGTTCACTATAATTCATAGTATGAATTTTGAAGTGAATCTTGGAGTGCCATATTTTACAAAATACTTCACTAATAGTAACCAATGATGTGTATGAGATGTCTATGAGATGACTGTAACATGACACAGTAGTATGATTATCTTTATTTAGGCAGTGTTACTAATAATTTGTTATTTTATTCAAAATAAATAATTCATTTTTTCACATTTACTGCTCATGAAAAAAAAAAACTACTTTATAGTTTATAGTGACAGCGCTTTAATGTTAATTCAAAACCTGTCTAACCTCAAAGTGTAGCTCTAAAAGGTCTGAATAGTTAAAGTTTTAAGTTTACAGTAATTACTTCTGCCTCTCTGCACCGCTTAATATCTACCAGTAGTACTTTTCGTTCTTATTTTATTATATTTACATAATCCATGTATATATTCTAAGTGACAGTTCTAACGGTCTGTATATAGCATCTATATAACTCCTGTTAGATATTTTTCCCAGCAGTTTTAATTCAATAGTGCTTTTGCATCCCTATCTCCTCAGTATTATACTTTTTCTATTTCTTCAATACTGTCCGAAACTACGTGCATGTCAAAAGTGGGAATAGTCTTGCCCAACTTTCAAATCATTGGTATGTTGGTATATTTTGCTACCTTGATATCCGGTGATCATGTGGGGGTTCTCTTACGTTGACAATTTTTGGACTTCTTTTGCCAAACCCTTGTGAGACTTTCTAGTACTTTTACATCTATAATTTGTAACAAGTTTTTCATTATGTTATACTCATAATATTGAGCCCTTTGTAATAAAACTATACCATTAATTATCTTTATTTGATTGCTTCTAAATCTCAGTACCGCAAAATATTTTCTCATGTGAAAAAAAAAACAAAAACCTATGGTTTTTTGACTCATCGACGTTGAGAGGAAATACATAAAAGAAGAATCGTCCCCCAATCTAATATAACTGCCATGGTTTCTGGGTCATGCCTACAGAACCCCATTGTTATTAAGTATATAATAATTTTATTATTTTTCGTTACTAATTTGATCAAGTTTTAGCTTTGACACTGCTTTATGATCTTGTTGAATAGACTTGAAAGACTTCCTCTGACTGATTTTTGTTTACTTGGCTCAGTTTTAGATTGTATGTTAAATTTCCATATTTTTATTTAATTTAAAGTATTGAATCCTCAATTGTTAAGAATAGAACCCTCTCTATCTTGTTAATATATGAAGCAGGGTTTTATCAACTCTGGGTAAAATTGTACAACATAAGTATTATTTAGTTGTAGTAAGTTTACTATTCATTATAACTATATTGTTTTGCTCAAAGTTTTTTATTGTATTCTACCATTCCCAAAAATATAAGCATATACTTCTTTAATATCGAATATCTATGTAATTTATTCGCAATGAAGGACCAAAACCCAAATTTCGTCTCATTCCATTGGTTTCTCTCCATACAGTTGAGAAGTGTTAATTTATATTTCAAACAGTTTTATGCGTTTAATGTTGTTTTTTTTTTGTCGTATTATTAACTACCATCTAAGTTCAGAAATTTGCCACTGAATATATATTACATAACATTGTATATACATTATTATATATAATAAGGTTTAAAGCACAACATTATTAACCTCATTTTACTAATAGCAACCAAAATGGGTTATGCACAATATATTTAGTCACTATTTATATCATAAAATTTTTATAGTTCTTAAGTATTTTTACATAATTTCCTCTTACTACAACAATTTATTTTGTTGCTAACATATTTTGGCAATCAGTGTATGCATCTGTCAGCATAACTCTATTGTGCTTTTACCATACCTAGTTTTTGTTATGAAGGTGATAATAATAACATGATAGGTATGAATGATACCATACTTAATTTTAATGAATAAATTCATCTTTATTTTATTTTTTAATTATTACTTCACATATTACTTATTTTTAACTTGTCATAACTTTTTTAATATCTTACAATAGATTATTTCCTATCATCATCATCATCATCATCACAGCCCTTCACATGTCCACTGCTGAACATAGGCCTAGGCCTTATACACATAAGGCCAGCTTGATTTCAGCAGAAGTGGCCCTGTGGAAGAATTATGACTGAAAAAGAAAACAATCTGGAATATCTATTCCAGTTTAATTTTAACATCTTATAACTTACTTAAGAAATACTATTCTAAGTGGGTTAAATTTATCACTATCTTGTGTTCTGTTTTCTATTAAAATAATCACAAGAAAGGCTCAACCCCTTCTCATTTATTTTTTCCCATGCAAACCCTGTTGAAGTGAAATTCTATCTATATCTTAACTATACATCCGAGCTTCCGTTTGAATAAATGTAATATTTGTTGAAGGACCATGTATGTATATTATAACCTATAACTCATCACTGCTCAGCTTGTTACTAGTTTTGTAAATTTCTGTATTCTCAATATTTATTGCAATATTCTATAGTTAGTAATCTAAAAGTAACTTATTATTAAGTCTATTTTTATAATTGTAATAATACTAGTTTTTACGGAATTTATCGCGTATATTTTAACTTTTTAAATACCCGACGTTTCGAACGCTTTACAGCACTCATGGTCACGGGCAGGACTGAGATGTTCAACGTCCATATGTCATAGTTAACCGCGGCTACCATAGATTAAAATTTAAATTTACCATAGAACAAAAGTTAAATTTTAATCTATGGTAGCCGCGGTTAACTATGACATATGGACGTTGAACATCTCAGTCCTGCCCGTGACCATGAGTGCTGTAAAGCGTTCGAAACGTCGGGTATTTAAAAAGTTAAAATATACGCGATAAATTCCGTAAAAACTAGTATTATTTCAATGTGTAGTGTTCGCGTAAATATAAGAAATCGCTATTTTTATAACTCAAACCTACATAAGTAAAAGGCACAATTGCCCAGGAAGGAATTTCATTACACTTACTACAATTTGGTACGATAAAGAATTAATTATTTTATTATTTTATAATTTATAGTATTTGACATAGGAGAGTTCACTATAATTCATAGTATGAATTTTGAAGTGAATCTTGGAGTGCCATATTTTACAAAATACTTCACTAATAGTAACCAATGATGTGTATGAGATGTCTATGAGATGACTGTAACATGACACAGTAGTACGATTATCTTTATTTAGGCAGTGTTACTAATAATTTGTTATTTTATTCAAAATAAATAATTCATTTTTTCACATTTACTGCCCATGTGAAAAAAACACTACTTTATAGTTTATAGTGACAGCGCTTTAATGTTAATTCAAAACCTGTCTAACCTCAAAGTGTAGCTCTAAAAGGTCTGAATAGTTAACCGTGTCTATCCGCTATGTGATAGCTGTAACGGTTTAAAGCCTGCAGTAATTTCTTCCAAGTCATAGTCCATCTTAATGTCTTCCTTCAAGTGGTAATGCTTTCAATTCAAATCTGTCTAACCTCAAAGTGTTAGCTCTAAGATTTGAATAGTCAACTGTGTCTATCCTCTATGTGATAGCTCTAACGGTTTAAAGCCTGCAGTGATGTCTTCTGAGTCCTAGCCCATCTTAATATCTTTCCACTAATGATAGCATCTTATATGTGAATTAAGATCTGTCTACCTTCTAAGTCATAGCGGTAAGGTCTGAATAGATAACCATGTCTATCCTCATAAATGACAGCTCTAATCCATAGCATTTTAAATAACTTCTGCTAGATATTCTCTCAACAATTTTAAGTTTACAGTAATTACTTCTGCCTCTCTGCACCGCTTAATATCTACCAGTAGTACTTTTCGTTCTTATTTAATTATATTTACATAATCCATGTATATATTCTAAGTGACAGTTCTAACGGTCTGTATATAGCATCTATATAACTCCTGTTAGATATTTTTCCCAGCAGTTTTAATTCAATAGTGCTTTTGCATCCCTATCTCCTCAGTATTATACTTTTTCTATTTCTTCAATACTGTCCGAAACTACGTGCATGTCAAAAGTGGGAATAGTCTTGCCCAACTTTCAAATCATTGGTATGTTGGTATATTTTGCTACCTTGATATCCGGTGATCATGTGGGGGTTCTCTTACGTTGACAATTTTTGGACTTCTTTTGCCAAACCCTTGTGAGACTTTCTAGTACTTTTACATCTATAATTTGTAACAAGTTTTTCATTATGTTATACTCATAATATTGAGCCCTTTGTAATAAAACTATACCATTAATTATCTTTATTTGATTGCTTCTAAATCTCAGTACCGCAAAATATTTTCTCATGTGAAAAAAAAAACAAAAACCTATGGTTTTTGGACTCATCGACGTTGAGAGGAAATACATAAAAGAAGAATCGTCCCCCAATCTAATATAACTGCCATGGTTTCTGGGTCATGCCTACAGAACCCCATTGTTATTAAGTATATAATAATTTTATTATTTTTCGTTACTAATTTGATCAAGTTTTAGCTTTGACACTGCTTTATGATCTTGTTGAATAGACTTGAAAGACTTCCTCTGACTGATTTTTGTTTACTTGGCTCAGTTTTAGATTGTATGTTAAATTTCCATATTTTTATTTAATTTAAAGTATTGAATCCTCAATTGTTAAGAATAGAACCCTCTCTATCTTGTTAATATATGAAGCAGGGTTTTATCAACTCTGGGTAAAATTGTACAACATAAGTATTATTTAGTTGTAGTAAGTTTACTATTCATTATAACTATATTGTTTTGCTCAAAGTTTTTTATTGTATTCTACCATTCCCAAAAATATAAGCATATACTTCTTTAATATCGAATATCTATGTAATTTATTCGCAATGAAGGACCAAAACCCAAATTTCGTCTCATTCCATTGGTTTCTCTCCATACAGTTGAGAAGTGTTAATTTATATTTCAAACAGTTTTATGCGTTTAATGTTGTTTTTTTTTTGTCGTATTATTAACTACCATCTAAGTTCAGAAATTTGCCACTGAATATATATTACATAACATTGTATATACATTATTATATATAATAAGGTTTAAAGCACAACATTATTAACCTCATTTTACTAATAGCAACCAAAATGGGTTATGCACAATATATTTAGTCACTATTTATATCATAAAATTTTTATAGTTCTTAAGTATTTTTACATAATTTCCTCTTACTACAACAATTTATTTTGTTGCTAACATATTTTGGCAATCAGTGTATGCATCTGTCAGCATAACTCTATTGTGCTTTTACCATACCTAGTTTTTGTTATGAAGGTGATAATAATAACATGATAGGTATGAATGATACCATACTTAATTTTAATGAATAAATTCATCTTTATTTTATTTTTTAATTATTACTTCACATATTACTTATTTTTAACTTGTCATAACTTTTTAATATCTTACAATAGATTATTTCCTATCATCATCATCATCATCATCACAGCCCTTCACATGTCCACTGCTGAACATAGGCCTCCCCCAAGTAATGCCACAAAGCACGGTCCTGAGCCACCTGCATCCATCGACTTCCTGCATATCTTACCAGGTCGTCACTCCATCTAGTGGGGGGTCGCCCTACACTACGCCTACCGGTACGAGGCTGCCACTCGAGAACCTTTCTTCCCCATCGGTTATCGGTTCTTCGAGCTATATGGCCGGCCCATTGCCACTTCAGCTTACTAATCCGTTGGGCTATGTCGGTCAATCTGGTTTTACTGCGGATATCCTCATTTCTGAGTCTATCACGCAGAGAAACTCCGAGCATAGCCCTCTCCATAGCTCGCTGAGCGACCGTGAGCGTCCTCATACGGCCAGCAGTGAAGGACCACGTCTCTGATCCGTAAGTCATCACTGGCAACACGCACTGGTTGTACACTTTAGTTTTCAGAGATTGAGGTATACCTGACGAGAAGATATGTCGTAATTTCCCGAACGCTGCCCAGCCGAGTTGAATCCGTCGATTGACCTCTCGGTCGAAGTTGGACTTACCTAGTCGGAATATTTGTCCCAGGTAAACGTACTCGTCAACAACTTCGAGCATAGTGCTCCCAACAACTACCGGCATAGGTGTGACATGGACATTAAACATAATCTTTGTTTTGTCCATGTTCATCTTAAGACCTATCCGTTGGGAGGCACTATTGAGGTCATTGAGCATAGTGCTTAAGTCCTCCAGCGATTCTGCCATAAGGACTATATCGTCGGCAAATCGAAGGTGAGTGATGTACTCGCCATTGATGTTAATACCGTATCCTTTCCAGTCCAGTAGCTTGAAAACGTCTTCCAAAGCAGCGGTGAAGAGTTTCGGGGATATAACGTCACCCTGTCTTACACCTCTCTGCAGTTGGATAGGTTTCGAGCTCTGGTTCTGTACTCGGATAGCCATCGTAGCCCTACTGTACAAACACTTCAGCACTTCGATATACCGACAGTCAACTTGGCACCGCTGAAGGGACTGCAGCACCGCCCAAATTTCGACGGAATCAAAGGCTTTCTCATAGTCCACATACGCCAGGCAAAGTGGCAAATTGTACTCTTCAGTCTTCTGTACAATCAAATTGCCATAGTTGCCACGCTTGGCGAGCGGGTTGGCAACCGCAGTTTTTTTTTTTGTCGTACAGTTGCTGTTATCAGGAAGATGCTGCTGCCCATCTCCTGCCTGTCTCCCTCTGTCGCCTCTTACGACACCCACGGGAAGATATGGGGTAGTGGATATTCTTAACCGCCACTACACGGCGATAATTATTTCCTATAATTATTTTTAAATTTCTTTTTAATTGTTTAATTTACCACTGTTTTAATTATTGAAGTATGTAAGTTTTATATTTTCCGAATTGCTATTTTATGTACCACTGTAGGCCATTAATGCATTTGCAACTCATCATTCTATTTAAAACCTAATGATGCTAAACACTTCTTTCTTCCTTGTAATTTAGGTTATATTAAATTACATAATAAAGCTCGAATGCAATAATGTGCCTATGTTTAATGTCAATTAATTAATTAATATATATTTCTCTATATTATTTTCTCATCTTATTATATTAATTGTTATATAATAATTATTATATTATATTCGTTTTACTATCTCAATAATAATAATTTATTGTTTATCTTCTTTACTGAGTTTTTTAATTATATTTTGTTTATTTTTTAAAATTGACAATAATCTAAGCCATGAAACATTTTACAGGCTCTCTGTTGTCTTTTTATTATTCTTTTAATAATTTAAAAAATTTATTGTAATTCAATCTGATGCTTACCATATTATTTTTGTTTTGCATATCTGTCAAATCTGGTTTCAATGAACGTGTGGAGCCAAATATACCACAAGGGATATAATTTGAATAATAGGTTTGGTTCAATCTTTCAGATTTTTTTAAACAGCCTAAATGCTTATTTTTTACTCACTTTTTGCTTACTTATATTTTAAGTGTATTTAACTTGTAACCTTTTGATATTCCATATCAAGGTAAAACAGTTCCCATATCACATTTTTTCTTACTTCCATGTCATATTATCCACCCATCCATTGCAGTCTATAAAAGTCCACAGCTGCACATAGGCCTACCAACACCAAAATGCCTGATAGAGGGGTGTCATATTATGTAGCTTTTTATTTTTTATTTTATGTGTCTACAAATAATATGTAATAATATATATACTGTCTTTAGATTTAAAAATGCATCTATTAAATCCCATTTGTTTGGGAATTAACAATTTTAAGGACTAGTAAACTGACTCTCCCTTACACACCGGATAATTTTGTCCCAGAATTGTGGATGTTAAAGGTTTACATAACCTTAATAAAACCATGAGTAAAGTTTATTTATAGCACTTATTTCTTTTCATAATCAGGATTTTCTGATACTAAAGAAAGTTTAGTTGTAATCTCAGGGTATACAACTTAATCTCAGTGTGTATAATTTCCTGGTCTGTTGCCCAACGTAAGTAAATAAAAGTAAGAAAAACATTAATATATATCACTTAAAATTTCTCAACGTATCTCTGTACAATGTATCTCACCACCGCACCCACCCACATTAATTTATAGGTTAAAATACCTATTTACTATTTCATATTATATGAGTGACGAGATTATGTTATTTACCCTTAATAGTGAATTTGTTCGATAATTTATCATACTTGTTAATAAATAGGCACAGTGAATCTGATTTTATTATTTAATAAATGTTTTAACTTTATTTATTTTATATACACGTGCACGTACCTCGAACAATAGGGTTTTTGTTTACCTTTGATCGGTTGGCTCCATTTTGAATATCGTCCTTTCCCAAGTACATAATCAAATTATTACCACGCAGATACGTAATAAATTTATTTGTAGTAGCTTTTGGATACAAAACATTTGATTTTACACTAAAGATATTTAATTTTTACAACAAAAATTATAAAAACACACCATGATGGCTGGCACAAGGAAACATAATGAAGTTGCATTGACGGAAGGGTTGATACAGTGTTGCCAGATATACTGCTTTAAAATTTTTTTTAGCGAGCTTGGATAAATTGTGATGCTGGCATAGAATGCGGCGTACTACAATTGTTAAGAATGTCTAGGACAAGGAGGGAGTATAATCAACTTTGTGTTAATAAAGATGAAGATTTTAACCGATCGATCTTTCACGCAGAAGTACGTTGGCTATTAAAAGGAAATTGTCTGACTCGATGTTTGACTCTGTCGTAGAGTTCTAGGAAAACAATGACACAGAACGCGCGACAACCTCATCAAAGAATGATATCGCATTCTTGACAGCCCTCTATAAATTTCTTAATAATATGAATCTACAACTTCAAGGCGATGATTTGAACTTAACAAAAACAAAAAATGTCGTCGCTGCTTTCGTGGATGGCAGACATGAGTTACATAGTTTTACTAAATTATCAGTATCCAACAACGACGACTTACTTGAATACTGCCAACATTTGGAAAATCTCCACAGTGGTTTCATTAAAAGATTCCAGAACATTTTGAAATTGGAATTACCAGACTGGGTGTTAGATCCTTTTTCAAATGTCAACATAGCAGTATCACCCCAAATAGAGGAACATATAAAACTGACAACGAACGAGGAAATAAAAATCAAATTCAAACATGGCTACCAAAAATTTGGCTACAAAAGTCAATCCTGCAGTTGTATCCTGGAGTGCATCCAACCCCACCACTCGAAAGAGTGCCCTCGGCCCAAAAACGCCGAATCCCTACCCGCATGTGTCCTATGCGGACAGACAGGCCACCCGGCCAACTTCAGAGGATGCCCTCGCGCTCCTCGCCCTCCCTTAAACTACAAAGTTCCTCCGCAGGTCAGTGACCAATCTTTCCCGGCTCTTCCAAACCACATGCCCCGCCAGGGCCTGGCCCTGCCTCAGCCCCCCTCAGGGCTGATCTCAGCCCACACAGGGCACCTATAGGCCCCCTCAGGGCCTCTATCAGTCACCTCAGGACCCTCCTCGGCCTCTTATGAGCCTTTCTCTGTCGCAGCCTGCACCGCTCCCAATTAACCCTTTGGGCCCTAAGGAAACAAACATTCCGCGGCCCTCCGTCGCCCCACAAAACAGGCAGGCCATTTTTTTATTATATGCGAGCAGCTATGCAGGTCTAGGTAAAGAGCCCAGTATCACTGCGACCTAAAAGATCCATTGTGATCGCTGCTATGGCTATAGTTCACGGCTAAGCCCTATGTCTTCAATGAATAGAAGGAGTTGATTAGCCGTGAGCAATTTCACTTCTTCTGGGCGGAGTAGATAATTTCCCAGATGAGTGTTACGTTTGCGCATTAAGGGTCCGCAATCAGTTAGGATGTGTAGAGGCATTTCTTCCGTTATGGAACAGAACTGACACATCCTTGAGTTGCTTAATCCCAGGATGGACATGTGCTTTTTAAGACAACAGTGTCCAGTTAGGGAGGCAGACCCTATAGTCGTCGACTATAGGCAGACCCTATAGTCGACGACTTAAACCTAGTGTCTAACACTATGCGTAAAGTCAACTTAGGGGAAATCACAATCCTAGCGCGTAAACTGCGTGCTGGTCAGTCCCTTCAGTACCATCTCTTTGCTCTTACTGAGCACATCAATCTTTTAAGGTCGTAAAAACACAATGCCGGAGCCTTCTGCTCCCGCAATATCACACGGTCATATCAAACGAAAGGGTTTGTCGCTTCTTTCTTTTAATCTCCGCGGTTTGCCAAATAACGTCCCTGAGCTTAAGCTCTTTCTTCGAGATTGCAAAGCCGACCTCCTCCTCCTTCAGGAGACCCACCTCAGTTCCAAGGTCTCCAAAGACCTCTCTATCAAAAGTTATTCGCTTCTTCGAAATGACAGACCCGACCGCAAAGGCGACGGTACTGCCATTTATTACAAAAAGTTGCTTCATTGCTCCCACATCCCCACTCCGACGCTTACCAATATGGAAGCCACAATAACTAGAACAGCCATGACTGGACACCAGTCTATCATCATAGCCTCCTGCTATATCCCTAGTGAAACCCTCCCCGTTAAGAGCGATTTCGAAGCCATCCTTGCATTAGGCAATTCAGTTATTATGTTTGGAGATTTTAACTCCAAGCATACTGAATGGAACTGCCGCACTACTACTAGTAGTGTCAAGGTGCTGCTGAATATTACTCAGTCTCTCGACCTGACTGTCTACAGCCCCCTCGCTGTCACCCACTATCCCGACAAGGTTGACTACGCTCCTGACGTGCTAGACTTTGCTCTAGTTAAAGGAGTCTCCCTTAACTTTAGAGCAATCGAGACTCTCGATGATCTAGGATCCGACCACCGTCCCGTATCCCTCCTTCTTGGCAATAAGCCATCTCCAACTCCCACTTCCAAAACCTATATACCAACTGAAAGGGCTTCGAGAAGTCCCTAGCCTCAGCTATTGACTCTCCGGACCTTCCCATAACCCTCTCTTCCGACGTCCGCAACAATACGGGGAAAATAGACGCCGCGGTCGAAAATCTCACCACTCTTATAAAATTTTCTCTTAAAGAGAATGAAAGGATTGTCCCGGTTGCTAAAACTAGTCTTCCCTAGATATTGGCAACCTGATCAAAGCCAAAAAAGCTTCCTCCGTAGAGCTGCACGCTACCCACTCCCGAGTATAGACTCGCGGCCCACCACCTTCAACGCAAACACCGTTACCGCCTCAAAGATTTCAGAGACCTGGAAAGGGGCAATCTCATTGAGAATATCTCCCCCTCTCATACAGCGTACTACCAGATGGCGAGAGCCCTCCAGATAGATGCTATCACGCATACTCCCCCTCTGTCTCGTCACGGCGGCTCTATTGCCTTCGAGGATGAAGAAAAGGCTAAGTGTTTCGCCGACAGCATCGCCGCACAATGCTCTCCCAGCTCACAACCCACTGACCCCTTACATATCAAACTAGTGGAGGACAAGGTCCGTCGCCGGAACTCACCCCCCACCACCTCTGACCCTATCACTGTGTCCAAAGATGAGATTTCATCTATTCTTAAGCCTAAAAAAGCATCGGGCGTGAATGGCATCTCCAACCAAGCCCTCAAACACTTTCCGAAGCAAGTGATCGCCTAATTTGCCATAATCTTCAACACCTGCTTTGACTTAAGCTATTTTCCTACGTCTTGGAAAGAGGCAACTGTCATTGGCATTCCCAAGCCAGGAAAACCTCACCACCTCCCCTCTAATCACACAATCAGCCTCCTCAAGGCAATGGGCAAACTTTTCGAACGAGTTATTCTCGTGTGCATGAGGCGCCATTTGTTTCCCACAGACGGCGACCCTCATGTCATATCTCAACCATTTGGGTTTCGAGCCAAACACTTGTGCCCGCACCAAGTTCACCGCATAGTGGAATATATTCTCAGCAGTTTTTGTCCTCGTCTTCAGAAAGACCATTGCTGTTTTTGTGACATTGCCAAGGCATTCCACAGAGTCTGGCATGAAGGCTTTATCTACAAATTGTACGACTTAGACCTCCCTGACCATCTCGTCCGCCTCATAGCCTCCTACTTGAAGGATCGTACCTTTCGTTTGAGACACGAAGGTATGCTGTCCTCTACTCGTCAAATCAAAGCCGGTGTCCCTCAAGGCACTGTGCTTGCCACCCTACCATACATACTATTCATCAACGACATTCCTATCCTGTCGAATGGTGTTAAACTAGCCCTTGTAGGTGTGCTGCGCACACACATGTAAACTTCGCAATGTTGTATTGTAACTATATTATGTAGTGAATAAGATTTTTCAACCAGTCACTAGTTGCCCGCCAACTGTATGGCACGTTCCGCTATAATAAATATATTAGTAAAAGATTTCATCTTTCATTATGGTCACCAATAGGCACCCATATGGAGTCAGCTCCTAAACTGGTGACCCCGACGTGATCGCAAAGCCCGACGTGATCAAGATGACCGAAGTGATCTATGTGATGTTAATGCAGTAGTGGGCAATATTCGCGTGGTTGTGATCGGTGGACAATAGATATAGTAACATGAGTGCGCCGTTTCCGCCAACGCCACAGAACGTGCCGCCTGTTAACGTGCTCACTGCGTCTGACTCCAAGGACCTGGACAACCTAGCAGCAGTTGCAGATAACGTCATGGAGGCTGTGCGGCCTTCCTATGCCGCCACCGCTACTTACACCGTGCCAGCGCCAGCATCTACTACCGCCTATGACTTGGCCCTGTTGAGAGCTGAGGTGGCTAAAATAAAGGCTACCGTGGACCGGATCGATCAGCAGAGGTCGCGGTCCCGCGCCCCTGATCGCAACCGGCGTCGTTCACAGTCCAGGCGCCGTAGCAGTCCCTGCCGTCCCCGGAAGGAGAACTACTTATGCTTTTACCATTACAGGTTCCGAGAAAAGGCCAACAGGTGTACGAAGCCTTGCGCGTGGAAAACAACACAGCCGGAAAACTGAGCAGCGAGGTACAGTCCGAGGGTCTTCAGGTCTGTACCGTTTTTCCATTCAATCGTTTGTGTGTGTCAGACAGTAACTCCGGACTTAGATTTTTAGTTGACACCGGTGCCAATGTGTCTGTTTTACCAGCCGTGAGAAAAGATCGTCTAAATCAGTGTAGTGAATATAAATTATACGCAGCTAACGGCAATGAAATCGCAACTTACGGTACCAAGACAATAGTGTTAAACTTAAACTTACGCCGACCTTATCGTTGGGAATTCGTTGTAGCAGATGTCAAACAACCAATTTTGGGCGCCGATTTTTTAGCGTACCACAAACTATTAGTTGATTTAAACGCGCGTAAATTAATAGATAAAACTACAGAATTGAATGTTTCGGCATCTGTTGTCAATGTATCTCAACCTAGTGTTAAAACTATTGATGTAAATCATCCATATCAGGATTTATTGTTAAAGTATCCGGACATCACTAAACCAGCGTCATTCCGAGAAACTGCGAAACACGATGTCGTCCACTATATCGAGACCTCTGGCCCGCCCGTGCACGCGAAAGCGCGCCCGTTGCCACCTGACAGGTATAAAAAAGTTAAAGAAGAATTTCGCATCATGCAAGAACTGGGCATCTGTCGTCCTTCAAAGAGCGCGTGGGCTAGTCCGCTCCATGTAGTTCCTAAAAAGAATGGAGATATAAGACCTTGTGGGGACTATCGCCAGCTGAATGCGATAACAAAGCCCGACAGATACCCGATTCCTCGCTTGAACGATTTTACTTTTATTCTTCCGGATAAAAAGATATTTTCAAAATTAGACATCAATAGAAGTTATCATTTTATACCTGTCGCACCAGGTGACGTGGAGAAAACCGCTATCATAACACCATTCGGACTTTTCGAGTTTCCTCGAATGACCTTCGGTTTGCGCGGAGCAGCACAAACCTTCCAGCGCTTTATGAACTCCATTTTACAAGGTCTTGATTTTGTTTTTTGTTATTTAGACGACTTACTTATAGCTAGTGACAACGAAGTTCAACACAGGCAACATTTAGAAATTATTTTTAAAAGGCTTAATAAATATGGAATTTCAATTAATTTGGCAAAATGTCGTTTCGGACAAACTAAACTAGAATTTTTAGGACACGAGATTAGTACCGACGGCGTCAGGCCGTTGCAAGATAAGGTTCAGGCAATTGTGGAATTTTCGAAGCCGAAAACTGTTGCAGAACTAAGACGTTTTCTCGGTATGGTCAATTTTTATCGAGCTCATCTTCCCAACGCAACTTTATATCTAACAGAATTAAATAAATATCTTAAAAGCTCAAAGAAAAATGATAAGACTCCCATCGTCTGGACGGATAGTGCGAACGAAGCATTTACGCAATGTAAGGCAGGTCTCACACAGGCCGCTACATTGACGTACCCTAGAGTGGGTTCCGCACTCGCTTTAATGACTGATGCATCTAATACATGCGTGGGAGCAGTCTTGCAACAAAAGGAAGGAGATAGCTGGAAACCATTGGGCTATTTCTCAAAAAAATTGACCACCACCCAACAGCGATATAGCACATACGATCGCGAGTTGCTCGCTATATACTTAGCTATAAAACATTTTCGGAAATTATTTGAAGGGCAAGAAATAACCGTGTATACGGACCATAAACCTTTAACTTTTGCATTTCAAAAGGTAGGACGCGATGAAAGCGAAACGCCTCGGAGAACGAGACATTTAGCTTTCATAAGTGAGTTCACTACAAATATAAGACATATAACCGGTACGAATAACATCGTAGCTGACACCTTATCGCGCATCGAAGCCGTGACTATGCCAACTGCGTTGAATTTCGATGACATTGCAAATGAGCAGCGTAGCGACAGTTATATCATGAATGTTATGTCTGGTTTAAATACCGATAATATTTTGTTAAAGGAACTAGTTATACCTATGTTAAATAAGTCTATTTTTTGTGAGATGTCTACTGATACAGCTCGTCCGTACCTACCGGAAAAGTTTCGACGCCTAGCTTTTGATAGTTTACATAATTTGAGCCATCCTGGAATTCGTTCTACGCGAAAGATGTTAGCCAAAAAGTATTTCTGGCCTAGTATGAATCGTGATGTTTCTTTGTGGGCAAAAACGTGCATACAATGTCAACGTTCTAAAGTTAACAGACATACGGTATCGAATCTGACTAAGTTTCCGGAAGTAGAGCGTTTTGAGCATGTGCACGTCGATATCGTTGGCCCTCTTGAGATCTCACCAGATGGTTATAGATACTTACTCACGATAATCGATAGGAGGACCAGGTGGCCTGAAGCTTTTCCGTTACGAGACATTACGGCAGAAACTGTTGCCAAACATTTATATGAAGGTTGGATTTGTCGTTACGGTTGCCCGATAAAGTTAACTAGCGACCAAGGTCGCCAGTTTGAGAGTAGTCTTTTTAACCAGCTGTTAAAAATGTTGGGGGTTAATAGAATTCGAACTACTCCTTATCATCCGCAAAGCAATGGCGCAGTTGAACGTTGGCATCGTTCTTTAAAAACAGCACTTTCAGCTCGCCTGTCACATGGGTCCTGGGTGGAAGAGCTACCCACAGTATTACTTGGGCTTCGCGCGGCCGCCCGCAGTGACTCAGGGGTTAGCGCCGCCGAGTTAACGTTCGGACGAAACTTACGTCTACCGGGAGACTTTTATGACGGCTCTTCGAACAACCGTAACGTCAATGATTATTGTTTAGTGGATAAGATTAGAGATACTATTCGTAGTTATAAGCCTACATCCGACGATTCACGTAACTGTCATAGTTTTTTTGTGCACAAGGACTTACGTAACTGTGAATATGTCTTTGTTAGGGACGATTCAATACGTAAACCTTTGAAACCACCCTACGACGGTCCATACCGCGTGATAAAAAGGGGCTCAAAAGTTTACCTAATTCAATTACCCGATAGACAGGTACATATTTCTATCGACAGATTAAAGCCTGCATATGTATTAAAGGAATGTGATGGTAACGAAGCAACGCCACGCCAAAGTAACGCTGACAACGCAGCGGATGTGGCACCTGCGCATGTACGGTTTCCGTTACCACCGTCCACACCGCTGACGTCGTTGTTACCCGGCCCGAGCAACCCGATAACCGTGAAAACAACGCGAAGTGGTCGGATTGTTAAGTTACCTTCACGATTTATAAGCTAGTGTTAATATAAAATATATATTATACAATTACATGTCTAAATGATAATCAGGTTTAGTTACTATGGATGTGAAAGTATTATTTGCATTGTCAAGTGCATAATATTTTCATTCAGGATATTCAAGTTACATTATTTAAGTTGAATGTAATTGTAGAGGTATCGTGTTCAGTATTTTGCGTATACTGCACTTTCATATAGGTTCCAGGTAGCTAGTTTAGTTATAATGTATTTAATATAATTTCATTCGAAATACTTCCTTTGCGATAGCATTAGCGCGATAAGTTTTACGATTTTTACTATGGGTAATTTTCAAGAAAAACCAGTTATTGTTTCTCAGGCTCAAAATACTGTAGAGAATAAAGTGGATAATTTTCAAACATGGTTATATGTGATAGCCAGTTTTATGGGGGCGATAATCCTGTACACTATTTGGGTAAAGTTTAATAAGAAGTTCAAAAGCTGGCTTCGTCATCAGGTGTTAATGAATATGGGTCACATGATAGGTGCTTCTAGCACCAGTCTGCAGCATGTGCCCGCGCCCGCCGCGCCCGCCACCCCTTTCGCGGGGGTCTCCGTACAGCCCTGCGCACAAGCGCATTAGCAAGTTTTTGTTGTTAGTTTTAAGTTTATATTCATTGTATAGTTTTAAGTTTTTTTGTATTCATTTTTTGTAAAGGGGGAAGTATTGTAGGTGTGCTGCGCACACACATGTAAACTTCGCAATGTTGTATTGTAACTATATTATGTAGTGAATAAGATTTTTCAACCAGTCACTAGTTGCCCGCCAACTGTATGGCACGTTCCGCTATAATAAATATATTAGTAAAAGATTTCATCTTTCATTATGGTCACCAATAGGCACCCATATGGAGTCAGCTCCTAAACCCTCTTCGCATATGACACAGCCCTTTAACCAAAGGCAACTTTTGCTACAGATTCGGAACAAGATCTAAAAGTTGGTTAACGACTTAGGAGCTTGGTTCCAAAAATGGCGTATCGATGTAAACCCGGAGAAGAGCTTCGCCGTTTGCTTCGAACATAAACGACGCTGTCTCACTGCCACTTTGCCAATCAGGATGGTAGGAACCCCTGTCCCATGGCAAAACAAAAGCCAGGCGTCACCCTTGATGCAAAGATTTGAATTGAATTGATCACTTTCGAGCCCCATATCAAGAAAGTAACTCGCACCGTACGATTTTACATGGGTAGGCTCAACAGCATGTTGGGCAGACACAGTAAATTGTCCCTCTGCAACAAGCGAATCCTATATAAGTTCTGTATACGACCTGTAATGACCTATGCGGCCCCCATTTTTACACATTTTTACACATGAACTTCAAATAGTTCAAAATCTCTTGTGTCGTAGGGCCACGAACTCACCCTATTATGTCCTTAACGCCGACCTCCACGGAGACTTAGAGCTCCCAACAATTCAATAGTTCCTCAAAACACTCTCTGAGAGATTTTTCAAAGTCCCCCTTAAATCGCCTTATTCACGAGACAGCTTCCTATTCACACTCGCTATAGTGTGCGCAGACCGAGAAACTCTCTCTCGGACCCCCCAACAGCTTTCGGCTGACCTGAACTGCCTTCTGGCAGCTCAGGCCGAGCCTACTTAACACATCCCTTAATCTGCCTTAGTCCGGCACACTTCTAAGCGGCTTTTCGCCGCTTTCGCCCTCCTTTCTACCAAGGAGGGTCGTGTCCGTTTACGGCTTAAAGATCTCCTGTCAGATCAAAAAGCAATCCCAAAAGGTGGAGTTTAGTGGGTAAAAGTCTCCACATAACCACGCAGCCGGCTGCGTGTTAAGCTATGAGCATTCTCCACCTCCCTCCCCCGTTACCGAAGGGTTGCCCTTATTTGCTTCGGGCGCAAAAAAAAATTGTACCCTGGATTGTGGTCAATCGTTCAACGATTTTTGATGACATTCCCTTCGTCATATTTCTGTGAACGTGGTTTTATCGCTGTGACAATGCTGCTAAAAAAGAAATCGTTTTCAATTGAACTGAACGCGGCATCTTTTTGAGTAAAATCGGATCTGATATCAAGAAACTTGCTAAAAATCATCAAATTCATCCATCATATTAAATAAGTTTTAAAACTAAAATTGATTACCTATCGACATTGTTTCTTTTGATTTATTAAAATATATTTTTGCTCTCACTGGTAATAATATCTAATTTATAATGCAAGTTTAAGCACCAGACCGACTCATATAGGAAACCATAACTAAATTAATTAAAGAATAATTAAATTGTGGTTTTTAAGTTTTAGGAGTATATAAAAAATTGGGGTTGCTAAAGAGTAATTGATTTTCAATTGGGGCGGTAAAATAATTTAAGTTTGATAATCTCTGCTTTACACGAACACCCTCCATGTATACATGAAAACGCTGCTACTCTACACGAACAAGCTCAATGACAACAAAAAACAATTTTCGACCAATTTTTCAATTATTTTATAAATGTTATTTGTCTCTATTATTATATTGTTCTCGACATGTATTTCTATTTTATGAATTTTGAAAGGAAACATTTAACAGCCTTTAATTTACTATAATGCATAATGTCTGAAATGTATTTATTTTAACTTTATGCTAATTAATGTATTTTAATTGTTTTAAAATATTATATCTAGGATAAAATTAGACGGATTTGCAAATAAATTTATTATTCATTATTAATTATAACAATGGGCCGTCACAGTAGTAAAGTCACGATGCAGCTATATCATGCTTGCATCATGGGGAGGTACCACGTAATACTTTCTCACAGAATACTTTCGTAAAATAGCAGCTTGATGTTGTTGGATTTCATATGGATATAGAAACGCGGACCATTTTTATTTTAAACGAGGCAACGCATTTACATTTTAATTTTTTATCAAGGATCGATTTAGATATATAAGGTGGACTTAGCGCTCGTTTCTTACCCTCATTCTATAAAAACATAAATATATTATTTTCATATCACATACATTTAATCAGCCGAGAAATATTATTAGCTTATTATATGTCACGTAAATTCAAGACATATTCAAATATGCATAAAAAATATAAAAATTAAGTTATAAATTCTTTAGCAGAATAAGTTAAGTAGCTTATAAGATAATTAAAAGTTTAATAACTTATAAATAAAAATTGTTTAATTCAAATTACTACTTCAATGTTTGTACTACTTCAGTCCATTGTTATTCCGAACGAAACGAGAGAAATAAATTTTATTTCAAACTACGTGACTGCTTCACTCTTCTTTCTGAAATGCGAAAACTTTTATTAAATTGAAGATAAAAACCATAAAACTAAGGTAATAAAACAGATTTGGCCTTATATGCACAAATGTACAAATGTAATTACGAGTAAAGTATGTAATTTACGACGTTTCAATTTTAGACATGATGTTCTTCTTTAATTCATTCCTTACAGTTCATGAAAAGCATGTTTATAGATTTGCTTGATGATGATTTTATATATGTAACTCCATGGAGACGGGAGTTATTTACGTTTCAGTACATCAATGGGAGATATTTGCTGATATATATATATATATATATATATATATATATATATATATATATATATATATATATATATATATATATATATATATATATATATATATAAAGCAATATTTTTTAAGTTCATTCTGCCAATGCTAACACGTAAACACGTAAAAATCTGTGGTCCAACAGTTACACAGAGTATACAAAGCAGAGTAATCACCAAGAATTTTAAAATGTTGCCATCAAATAACTTATTAAATTTGTGTTTTTTAAAATATTTTTTTTTTCTAGTAGTCAGTCAGTATATTATGACAAAAAAGCATTTATCAGTTGAAAGTGTAATGTATGTACCCTCTCTTAAGTGGCTATTAGAAAAATATTTGTCTTTCGTGTTCGAGGACAAGCTCATCTTAAAATGACTTCAGTTTTTTTACCAAAATTAGAAGATTATTTTGTAGTAATTAATTATGTCTTGGTTGGTGTTTGCTAGTATCTATTAATAAATTTTAAATTAGTTTCTTTACATAAATTAATAGCCGAAAAGGAGATAATACCACCCAATATTAGAAACGTGCCTCCTTTCATTTCCAAGTGGCTAGAAAAGCACAGCAGAGTCCGCCTCGCTTCTCCAGCATGTTGGTATACTTAACATGTCATGTGAATTTTTTAGATATGTGGGCTTACCTCACGAAATTTTACTTAATCGTCAAGTACTACTATTTGGTAATTCATTGGTGCCGGCGGGGATCAAACTCGCTTTGGTCGTGAGGTATTAAATTTAACCTTAAGAGGATAGCTCTTAGCTATCGTGCAAACTCCATTACAACTATATGCTATAAAAGTCCACTGCAGAGCATAGGCGTCCCCTATAGATTGCCTATAGCTTATAGGGAGAATTTTGTCACATTTCTGGATGACGGAACTCTTAACTTTAAATTTAACCTTACTTAAAGTACAAATTTATACAAAAACAAAATTATGGGTTATGGTCAAATTTAGACCACAACAAAACAGCAACACTAGTTTAAATAGAAAGACCTCAAGATTAATTAGGGTAATTGTCTTAAGAGATAAATGTACTGATCTTGGCACTTCCTCTTTTAATTATTGTCAAAATAAACGTGTCAAAGGATTAAATTCGCATAATATAGGAAAAACCCATAATATCTACTACTGGATATAGCGTTCCCCTGTTGTACGACTTGGCAGGCGGATTGGGAGAATCGCTGTACCAGACGTCCCGCAGCTTTGCTGCTGCTGCCTGTCGCTATTTTTGGTGTTTTATGGGTAGCTTACATGGATTGGTTATAGTGCCGGCCTTCAAAAGCCATAAGGTTTTTCTGACATTTCCTAGTGATGATTTTTCTTACGCCCTCACCACACGGCAATCATAATATTTAATTATTAACTGTTGCATTTTATTACTGATAGTAATTATTACATTACATACTTTTTACATTATTTACTGGTTGGTAGCATTGGATCAGAACTTCTCCAAGAAAGAGCAAAGGCAGTTTATTTCGGACTCTCATCGACTAAAACTCTCTGTTAATTTGCTTTTACTGCACATACAAGTAGGCAAAGTCACGGGTACGCTTTGGCATCACACACCACAGTACAACACTATGCCGGCTCTTCCGTGGTAGAAGACATGTCCTTCCCATAAATTCTCCTATCAAGGCGAGCCTAGCACCACTTTGCACACAAACATTTAACTTAACCTTCGTTGCTTTGGCATCCATTCGCAGTCCCACCACCGCTGACCACAATATGCTGGCTCCTCCGTGGTAGAAAACACGTTCTTCTCATAAATTCTTCTATCAAGGTGAGCCCAGCACCGCTTTGCACACAAGACTTTAAATTAATCTTCGTTATAAACTCTCCAATACTCTGAAAACGATCATTCAGAAGCACTAGCCTTCCCTACCCCAACGGCGGATCTAGTTTATGCCACCGAGGTCGCGGCTCTAATGTTACTAAAAAAATAATTTAAATTAGAAGAAAAATTCTACTGTGTAAAAAAAAAGAAATTAGTCGAATACTAAAAAACATAAATAATAAAATAGGTCGACAACCACAGTAATGAAAAAGTTACGAACAAATTTTTCGCTGCTTTCCCGTTTTCATTCCTTTTTTGTATTCTATTTTTTTAATTTCGGAACAGGCGTAGTTTTAATTATAGCAATTTTAAACGTTGTGTGTATTTTCAGATAAACTATTTATTTAACGTCTGTAGCATAAACCGCATTATTATATTGCATATAATGTCGTTGATACACATATAGCTTACTGATCCACGTCATCTTCATCGTTACAAGTCCACTGGTGAACATAGGTTTCCCTCAAGGACACACAAAGCATAGTCCTGAGCCAGCTTCATTCTTTGACTTGATGGGAGGCCAACTAAATGAGCATGTATAATAAAATAGGCATACTAGATGGTAAGATTACTTTTTGTCGAAGAGAACGTTTTGGTAGATTCCACCCTCTTACCTATTTCTGTCGCCAAATATCAGTGCGTGCTCAGGATATAGAGAACCAATATAATTATAGGCTGTGAAGTATTCTATCTTACTTCTCAGAGGTGACACCGCATCTGTAACCTTCTTTTGAAATCGGCTGCAAGTGTCAATGGACTGCAGTAACTACTTACCATCAGGTGGATTTTAAGTTAGTTTCTCAAAAAAGATTAACAAAAATCCCAATTTTGCTGATCAAGTTGAATCACTTGAAGTTGCTGTTATTGAGTTGAATCACTCACCTTTAACATTTACAGCACTTACAATACAGCAACCCCGGTGCCACACAATACTTAATAATAATGCAAGGGCGACAGCAGTGAGTGGGTGTAGTTATAGGTCTAAAATAAACTTTTGGTAAATCCAAATGTGCATCCCTTTAGCCCTCATGTTATACGTCATTTTTTATGTGGTATGTATTTAAGTGTTTTAGATGTTTTCACTAATAAACTTATCTTCGCAGTGCAATTCGATTTTTTCTTCATTTAAAAAAGCGAAAAAGCGTATAACATTTAAAAAAGCGAAAAAGCATATTACACTCATTGAGGAGTTCCAGTTGCATTCACCGAAGTATAAATTATAATATAATAATATTCCACAACTAACACACAACGCCATCTAGTCCCAAGCTAAGCAAAGCTTGTGTTATGGGTACTAGACAACTGATAAACATACTTATATATTTCTAAATACATAAATATTATAGATAAATTACACCCAGACACAGAACAAATGATCGTGCTCATCACACAAACATTTGTCCTGGGTGGGAATCGAACCCACGACCTCCGGCATAGCAGTCAGGGTCACTAACCACTAGACCAACAGGCCTGTCAATTCAGGTCACTCCGTCAATTCTAAGGTAACGTCTCATCATAACTAACATAACGAGCACAATCTCGGCACACCTAGTTCTATTTGTCGAGGATTTCCAGTAGCAGATACCGAAGGACACCTTCAGGTCACTACATAAAGATGTATAAGTATATTTATATAAATCCTACGTACTTTTAGGGAAACAATATATTGTCATAAAAATCTGTGATTATACAAATAATAATGATATCTTACCTTGGTCAAGTATGTATCAAATTAATTTTTTGGAATATTTTGAATTTCTACAGTGACCGATATTTTTTATCACGAGCCGCTGTAAACAAACCATACAGTAATCCACTCAGGACGGCGGCTGAGCCAGGAGTGAGACTCAACTCAAAGTGTATTTAGTAAAATAGATTAATACAAGGCTGCTCAAAACACCTAAAATTTTGGAGTATCTAGCCGAAAAAAATAATTATAACTATACAAAACAAAATTAAACTTCCATTTACATTACATGGCTTCCCATAAGATAGATGAAGAGATTAAAAATGAGATTGAGTTGAACAATTGATAATTTTATATGCGGACTTGATAAATCTACACCATGAGCCACTAAAACTTATTTTTAATGTAAAAATAATTTATCTTTCTGACAATGTGCTTTTGAAATCATTTATATGTTCCATATAACTGTTAGATAAGATTTCATGCGACAAAACGGATTCTTGATTTTTAGGCGCTAGTAGAACATAACTGAACAGAGAGAACAGAACATAACGCTTAGCGCTTACGGCATAGCTTTTAGATTTTAGGTTTAAGGTACATATAATTTTTAGTAACTACACAATATATTTTCACTCGTGGTCTGGTATAAAAATATTGATATTATTGTAATAGCGTTAGAGGAAATAATCATTCTACTCTGTGAGTACCGTCGGCACTAAATATACGTTTCATTTAATTTCTTGTTCTGTTTGTACTTACTAAAAGCTTCTACAATAAAATCACCATATAAAATTACCGTTAAAGCTTATAATACTATGTTGTTTTTCAAAACATTTCAATAGACCTTATTATCATTAAATTTTCTTTATGAAAGCATTATGTTCAAAAGCTTGTAAAAAGTTTAGCAATTTTATTACTGGAACGGGTGTGCTAATGGAGCTAGTTAATGAGTTTCAGTCAGCCATAAAAGTTAAAATGAATAATATGTATAATGTATCCTTCGTAATTTTTACTTGATTTTTGTTTCAATCGGAATTTTTTTATTATGTGATAAGAAAAGGCTTAAAAACTGAAATTTAAATTGATGAATTTAGCATATCAAATAATGAATCGCCAACTCTATTTAACTAATATACAACCTTTTTTATAAAACTGTATTTATATGTGATCACTATAAATCATTAATTTGTGCTTTTTTTATAATTTTATGATAAAATTATTCAATAATATTAATTAAACTATTTTATTTTTATATAATAGTTCAACTTTGACCTGCGTTCAGGGGATTTCAGACACAAACATTTTCCCATCTCGAATTCCACAGAAAGATTTTTCACTCAAAAAATGTATCAAATAAAATTTTGTTCAAAATGTGTATGGAGATTTGTTACGTAAAATCATTAAACAGAAAATAATTATTTTTTACTTTGAAGCAATATGTAGTTTTTGAGATATTAACATAATTCAATTCACATTACAACTTAAAGAAATATTTAGACCGATTTCAAAACTACGTATAATATAATAGCTATAAATATAACTTATATTTATTATAGTAATAATATAATCCTATATTTAAATGTTTAATATGTTTTTAACGTTTTAAACGGATTTTAGTTAAATTTAATAATTTTTTAAGATCAATATTAAGCCTTCACTATACTTTAATACGTACTTAATGTTCGAATATTTTATTTTGACTTTTTACTTATAAATACATTTAATATACTCGTATATATACAAAAATATTAGTGCTATAATAGAAAATATATAAATATATTTTCTAAATTAAATATGTATAAATATAATGAATAAATAATAAAAATAAATTATTATTATTTATTATTAATACAGACGCCTACTGATTATCCACTTTTTCGCTGTACGCATTACGAAAGACGACATAAATCCTTTGATTCGAATGAGTGGAATATCTGGCTGCTGAATAAGTAGCATAAAATTTTTCGTCTTGATTAAACTGCCTCTGCTCCTTGATACAGGGGAAAAATCCTAGTGTGGAAGTATCACTTATTAAAAAATTAATAAAAAAGAAGTTAATCTTCTCTAGCTTATTATCAATCAGGAAATCAATCCCAATTATAAAGGATAAAAATAATGAGGACCACCGCAATATATACAAATGATTCCGTAGAAGTACAGTAAATTTTGTTAGCGTTTCCTTACCAATATAAATATTTGAAAGAAATAGTCAAAAATTGTTATGGTTGGTGCTTAAAAAAATAACCGCCTCCTGAAGACGCTATTTTCAAAACAACAATCAGTTAAGAACATTTTGAAAGTAAATTAAATAAAGTATCTGTTTCTACTTGAAAAAAAATAACTACATTTATCAATTACTTTCTTTCTTTTACTATGTTTGAACTATATCGCATAGTCAGAAAAAACTTTTATTTTTATTTTGCTTTCTTAGTTAGTCTTTCTTTCTTTCGTAATACTCTACTCCGTTTATTTTAAGTCTTAAGCCTGTGTTACACGGTGCGGGTCAGTTTGCGAGTTGGTCAATATACTGGATTGCAGCTAATAGCACCGTGTGACTACATCATATATGTTACTATCATGTGCGGTGAGGTCAGTATCTAGCATACAACAGTGTTTCTTTTCACAGCCATCTTCTGCCGTCGTCTGACGTCAACTCACACGGTTTTACGATATGGTGTTTTTAGTTTTTCTCTTGTTGTGTTTTTGTTTCGGCAGACAAAATGGTGGACATATAGTCTTCCGAAAAAAAATTTTTAGAAATTTTGGTGGTATAGCCACGCTGAAGCTATATTATGGCTGTAGTACTAAAATGTTAACCCAAATGGGGCAAAATAGCATCTTAATGCTGCTACGTTTCGTAGTGATTGGTGAGTGAAACCAGAACCTTTTACTGGAAACGAAGCATTCCATCGTAGTTCTCAGCTTAATAACGTTTATGTAGATGTCTATGGGTTACAGCATTTGCTTACTATTAGGTGGACTATGTGCTAGTTTGAAACCCAATTTTTATAAAAAAAAATAGTAAGTTGAACCGTCTACGCACTCAGTGGCGGCCCTAGCAAATTTTTTAGATGGTGTGAGATCTCATAGTGACGCCCCTCTAAATACAAAACCTTAGTATTCCTATACTATGCAGTTACTTTTTCGTAATTTTAAATAGTATTAGACATATCATATATCTACAAGCAAGGGCAAGCACAGTTATGTCTGTCGCTCTTACCATAGCAGTTGTTTTGCTTATTCGCGTTAAAGAAATGTCCATTCCGCTCGCACTACTCTGTTGCACTCGACAACGCCACTATGCTTGCCTTGCTGCGGTGACTAGTTGTACAGATTATTTCTCATAATAATGGTTAATAATATTGTTTGACAACTTTTATTTAAACTTTAACTACCAATTTTATTTAATTTTACTTTAACTACCAACAACAAACTTAATGAAAAGCCTAGATGGCATTTTTTTATTAATTCGGAATACATAATTTAACTTCTGTGCAATAGATTTCAAATATGACAATCTTATAAGACACATAGTAGAAACGTAGGTAACTTTTTAAATGTTTTAATGTACTAAAACTTCGTTTCTGTTTAGCGATAATTGTATTACACGTATTGTCAGCAAGATACGAAGTGCTGTCAACATATTTCCGAAAAATATCCTGCCAACCATTATTTTTAATAAGTCTGAGAACTTTATGTGGTTCTACTGATTGAAGATATTTAAATAATGGGTTCAAGCTCATAAGTTCCTGAATCAATTTAGAACTAGACAAATCATATTATGCCCTATATGTTCAACTGATTTGCAAATCAAAAGAGACTTTTTGACTTTTCAGGAATTGTTTTCATTTCGTATAAAAATATACACGTATCAAAGAGTTTTGATAGTTTGAGTCAAGTAACCAATGCACTTTTAATTGTATCAATCATAGGGTAAAAACGTTCATTTTAAACAATTCTTAAGGATCAGTTGGTGTCTCACCTACGGCTTCGTACACAAATAATATTTTATTTCTTCGGTATCGGGCTGACTTTAAAATTGGATCTATCTGTTGTTAGAGCAGGTGAAAAGGCTCGGTACTATTTCTAATTCCGACAAAATTTTCAAACAATACGACACCTTTGGTAAATGCATAGATTCAGACTGCATACCTTTTTTTTTGCGAGCTTCTATGCAGGTCTAGAAAGACCAGTCACAGCGACTTCCAAAATCTTGTTCCAGTACACTGCTAAGTCCATTGTATTCAATAAATAGGAGTTGCTTAGCTACGAGCAACTTCACTTCTTCTCGGCGTAGTAGATAGTTTCTGCGATGTGTTACGTTTGTGAATTTAGGGTCCACAATCAGTCAGGATGTGCAGGTGCGTTTCTTCCGTTCAGGAACAAAAGCGGCACATCCTTGAGTTGCTTAGTCTCAGGAAGGCCATGCGCTTTTTAAGACAACAGTGTCCAGTCAGAGCTCTTGCCAGAATGCGTAGTTTATTTTTTCCTAATCCAAGGCCTTCTGAAGCCAATTTACGATCAAAAGTCCGAATGGTGTATCAGATCAGATCTTAAGTAATTTGTTGTGATAAAAAGTTTTAACGGTCAATCGGGCTAGGCTTTTTATGATTCCACAAAATGGCTCAGTTCCAAGTCCTGTACTCTTTAAAGCCTCCAGTGCAAGCTCATCGTCATGTTCATTGCCTACAATACCCGCGTGACACGTAAATCTATCTTAATACGACCCTCCCAAGGCATTTAGAGGTTCAAGCAGTTTTCAACTTGCTTCGAGATCACTAAGTATGATCTCAGTGCTGGCGGTGGTACTTGACTATCAGAGTTTATATAGGTTATATGATTGACTCAGTATTCGTAGATAGATTTCCGCACACTAAAGTATGACGAAAATTTTTGCCTGAAAGATAGAGGTGAATATACCATAATTCACACTAAGTTTGAATTTGAGGCATTCCTCATAAATTTCAAAGCCTACGTGGAGGCCCATTTTTGACCAATCGGTATACCATATAAAGCTACTGACCTCACAGATAACCTGTCTTTTCAGCCAGGCTTCTCTCGAGGGTAGTTCCACTATATATCTTTTATTAAAAGTGTATAGGGGGATGCACGATATCTAAAATCATGCAAAAGACTCGTGTTTCTTTAATTGAGTCGAGCATGGATGTAAATTTTTAGAAAAGCAAATGCAGACCGCCCTGGGTGTTAATACTATACAAACCAGCTCTTGTGTCCTGGCCTAAATAAAGACCAAGGGCCAAGGGGCGTTAGGCACAGAAGTACATTAAGAGCTCCTCCAGGTGATGATCGCATTGCTCCAGTTGCCATTAAGCAGGCAGTCTTTTGTAGACTATTTAGTCCGTCCGCAATCGTGTTTTGATTAGCCTTATTACACCAGACAATGGAGGCGTAGGTGATAATCGAATTCACTATGCTACTCTACAGCCATAGTATCATACTGGGACGCAAGCCCGAGTTATTTAAAACAATATTAGCCGTATGACATACGCTGCTAAAGTGAGAGTTCCACGTTAGTTTTTGGTCGATTGTTATGCCCAAATACTTAACTTTTTCAAAAATGAAAAGAATCAAGCGTTACTTTGCGGAAATCCATTATATTGAAGTTTTTAAGACTTAATTTACTCATTTCCGCGTAATAAAATACAATGATGAGTCCTGCCCATTCTGAAGAGCACCCACCTCCCACCCTCCCTCAGTTGCTTACACTATTTCCTTATTCACCACTTCCAGCACCAACACTCCCAGTGACACCCCTCTCAGCATCACCACACTTGAGCGACACGAGGCATTCTCAGATGAAGTAGACTCTGCAGGTACTGACACAATCTTTGTCACCACTAATCCCATCATCACCACTCCTGGCACTCTCTCCGCTATCTACATGCTGCTATTTATACAACTCGTTAATCAGCGAGTTGTTGTGGCTCGCTGCTCACTTAGCCTTCAGCCACTGCAGAGACTACTTCACCTGTCGAGAGTGGTGCGTGTTCCCTAGTGTGGTGGTGTTGGGTGTGATGGTACTGGGAGTAGTGGCTACGGGGATAGTGCATGCAATTAAGGGGGTCGGGAGGTGCTCTTCAGACTGGGTAGGACACATCATTTTATTTTATTACGCAAATATGAGCAAATTATGTTCTTATAACTTTAACCACACGGATTAAAAAATGCCCGAGAATATTGAGTCAACTTCTGGTTTGAAAACCTTTAGATTCCCTGCCATGTTCACACCACTATCGTGCCTTTGACCTTGACAATCATTCATATCTAAGTTAAACACTTGTACAATTGCATCATGAACGAGACCAGCAAGTCCTCTTTCCGAAGAGTCACTTAATGGCTTGTAAGTAACAAAATACTAAAGCTTTGTCAACAAAACGGAATGTTAGTAATAAGAATGAGTGGATCTTTGACCGGTGTTTGGTGGTAGCATTTCGATTGATTTCGGTGCCCCCCTGGAGACGGCGCCCGGTGCGGTCGCACCGCTCGTACCGCCCTAGGGCCGCCATTGTACGCACTCAACACAAAAGAAAAATCTTCGCAATTGCAATCAATACTCTTAAATAATGTACTTTGCTGCATCAACGATATTTTCTTATATAATATACAAATGTAGGTTTACTTGTTAACCTTTCAATGGGCACACGGTTGGATCCGACCGAGGCGATGTTCCATCTGTAGTGAAATTGGTGATAAAATTATACTCACTGTTCACTGTTATAATGTTTATTTCCCTTGTATACAGCTGCACAATTCACAATATACACAAATTAAAGTTTATTTATTATAATAATAAATGTTCATAAATTGAGAATTACAAGAGAAAGATTACACAGATTTCGGACAGAACACAAACGCATTTAAAGTTCACACTAACAGTACATTTAATATCACAATACAGTTTATAGCAACACACAAATCTCTGAGCAGAAGGCTAACACAATTTTTGTAAGAATTTAGGCTTTTTTACTCATTTAGCAACTACATTTTATATTTAAGGAAACGAAGTGAATATCGCTTGTGTCAGTTGTTAGACAGAACTATCTTTTTAATTTTTGACATATATTTATGTGGCTACGCCACATCCTCCCCCGAGACCGTCTCATGACGGGCGATAGTAATTTGGGAATCTCACGCTGTCGTGTACGTGTTTTTTTAATGTTTGTGTCTTCTTTACTTTTAGGCGTCTGCATTATGGCAGTATCTGGGAGTGCAGTGTTTTCCTGGATTGTGTAGGCTGGTTTTAACCTATTTATGGAAACTGTAACTTCATTTCCTCTAATTAGAAGTTTATAAACTTTATCATTTCTTTCTATGACTTTGTATGGCCCTGAATACGATGGTTGAAATGCTCGCGATTTTGTTTCATCTCTCCGATACACGTGTGTAGCTGTTGGCAAGTCTTTGAAAACAAAGGTCTTGTATTTACAGTGCCGTGACGCTGGCAATGGACGTATATTTTCCATATTAACACCATTCTCCCGGTAGTCTTAACGGTTCACCATAAACTAAGTCTGCCGGCGATGCTTGTAGATATTCCTTCAAAGCACTTCTCATACCCAACAGTACTAGAGGCAAATATTCAGTCCAGTTTTGGTTACTGTGACAAGCTATGGCTGATTTTAATGTATCATGCAGTTCGTAGTAGTGAGTTAGTTCGTTTAGTAGTTTTAAGGAGAAAAAGAGGTAGTTCGAATGTATGTAGTGGAGATGACACGTGTCGGGTAATTTTTGAAGTCTGACAGGCGTGGCATGCTTTAGCCCATACTCGGCAGTCTTTGTTTTTACCGGGCCAAACGTAACGCTGTGCTACTAATTTTGCGGTAGCGTTAGCGCCTGGGTGACTCAGTGAATGCAGTGTTGCATAAATTTGCCGTCGAAGTTTTTTGGGCACATAAGGGCGTGCTACCTGCAATTTATTGTCGCAGTATAGTTCTTCTAGTATACCCGGTATTTTAACCTTAATTAGTTGAAGCGATGTTTCACCATTTATTAAATTTTCTAGCTCAGGTTCTTCTAATTGCGCTTTTGCGAGTGTGCTTAAGTCGACAGGCTTAGATAATTCCTCTATTCGTGAAAGAGTGTCAGCTACTACATTTTCTTTTCCAGAAATATGTTTTATGTCGGTGGTGAATTGGGATATGTAATCTAAATAGCGAAATTGCCGTGGTGAACAATTTTCTTTTCGACGTTGAAATGCGTAGCATATTGGTTTGTGATCAGTAAATATGGTGAAATGTCTGGCCTCGAGCATATGTCGAAAATATTTTATATTTTCATAGATCGCTAATAATTCTCGGTCGTACGGAGAATATTTTCTCTGTGAAGGCTCAATTTGCGAGAAAAGAAGGACAGAGGCTGCCATTCACCATCTTTAAATTGCTGCAGAACTCCTCCAATTGCTATATCTGAAGCGTCTGTTACTACTCCTAGTTTTGAATTTAGACCAGGGTAGGCCACAAGGGTTGCATTGCATAATTCTTCTTTGCATTTTTCAAATGCTATTAGTGCGTCACCTGTAATATTAACTGGATGTGAGCCCTTCACCGCACCTGGTATGAGTGAATTTAATGGAGCTTGAGTTTCTGCTGCTCCTGGGACAAATCTGCGATAGAAATTTAACATTCCCAGGAATCTTCTTAATTCTTTCACGTTCTTTGGCACTGGAAAATCTTTGATAGCTTGTACTTTTGAGGCCAAGGGTTTTACGCCTTCGGGTGAAACGGTGTAGCCTAAGAATGTTACAGTGGAGGCTCCAAATACACATTTGGACGTGTTTATTACCATTCCATAGTCTTGTAATTTTGTAAAAATTTGATGAAGATGTTTAAGGTGTGTTTGTTCATCTTTCGAAAAAATTAAAAAATCATCCAAATAGGAGTAACAAAAATCGAGTCCTCTCGTCACTTCATCCATGAACCTCTGAAACGTTTGGCTCGCGTTGCGGAGGCCAAACGTCATATACGGGAACTCATACAATCCGAAGGGCGTCGTTATAGCCGTTTTCGAAATATCTTCTGGATTTACCGGTATTTGATTATATGCTTTCACTAAATCAAGGGTTGAAAATATTTTGCATCCTGCTCTATTGTACGTAAAGTCCTGTATATTACGTATAAGATACCTATCGGGTATCGTACGTGCATTTAATAGCCGGTAATCGCCACATGGTCACCACCCGTTATCCTTTTTGAGTGCCAGATGTAGTGGAGATGACCATGGACTCTCTAAAGGCCTTGCTGTTCCATTTTTGAGCATAGCTTCAAATTCTGCCTTAGCTATTTTCAATTTTTCAGGAGCCAATCGCCTTGGTGCACAAGAAACTGAAGGTCCTGGAGTTGTCCTAATATAATGAAGAGTATTATGAGTAGGAACTTTGTGCGTGCCTGAAGGGCGAGTTATATCAGGGAAGTTGCGCAAAAGATTGTGATTGTGATACTTAGATTCACCGGAAATCGTTTTTACCGATGATATGGCGTTTGACGAAAGAGCTGATGTGGCAGAAGCTGATAAATTTGTACTGCTATCGATGAGACGTCGATTCCGGCAGTCAATAATTATGTGGTAGAATGATAAAAAATCAACAACTATTATGGCCATTATTTACATCAGCGACTACAAATCGCCAGCTGAGATCGCGCCGAAGACCTAAGTCTAAATTAAAGTGTACGAACCCATACGTAGATATCGGCGTTCCGTTGGCAGCAAAAAGTTCGTACGTAGTTTGCGGTCATCTCTGTTTTGTTGCGGCGCGGGGAAAACGCAGATGTCGCTACCTGTGTCGACTAAGAATTGCACTTTTGATCGTCGATCCGAAACAAACAGGCGACCGGATAAACTAAGGCAATCGTCTGTCGCCATTAACGATTGCCTTGAGAGTTTCCCTGTTTATAGTCGCATGGATTAAGGCATATTTTTGCTTTGCCGCCGTACTTGTGGTGATAGAAACAAATGGGAATTTTTTTATAATTGGATTGAGACCGACGAGATCTACTGTTTTTGCGTTGGTTGCGACTGTAACGGTTCCTTGAACGGGATCTACTCCTGCTGTCCCGAACTGATAGGGCTTGAACCTGACGAGTGAGTTCAGCTATTTGTTGAATCATTTTGTCTATCACAGCAACGGATATTGCGTTTGTTGACACGACTTGTGGCACAGTAGGTACGAGGTCATGAACTTTATCTGCCAAGTCTGCAAGTGCTTGCAGCGTTGAGTCTGGTTGTGACGCTATGACAGTCTGTAGGTTATTTGGCAACCTACTAGACCAAATTGTTCTAATAAAATCATCAGGAACATTAGGACCTGCTAAGTGTTGCAGATGCCTCAGAAATTGTGAGGGGCGGCGATCACCAAGCTCCTCGTGCATCAGTAGTTGCTTTACTTCCTTTTCTCTTGATGCTGACAATCTTTTAATCAGTTCGGTCTTTAATTTCTCGTATTTGCCCTTTTCTGGCGGTGAGACGATAATGTTCTTCACTTCAGCTGCGTAGCGATGGTCCAGTTGTGAAATGACATAAAAGTATTTGGTGTCATCATCCTTTATTCCAGAGAGTGCAAAATTGCCTTCTATTTGGGCGAACCATACGCCTGGTTCTTCTGGCCAAAACGGGGGCAAGCGTACTCCGACGCGACAAATGTCGGAAGATGTAAATGACTCCACCCCGTATGAGCTACTTCCTCCTGCTTTATTAGTGTCGTTTGTTTTTGCCATTGTTATTAATGAGCTTTTGATGAACTATTTTATTTAGTGTCCAAACTTCCAGGGTCACCAGTGTAGTGAAATTGGTGATAAAATTATACTCACTGTTCACTGTTATAATGTTTATTTCCCTTGTATACAGCTGCACAATTCACAATATACACAAATTAAAGTTTATTTATTATAATAATAAATGTTCATAAATTGAGAATTACAAGAGAAAGATTACACAGATTTCGGACAGAACACAAACGCATTTAAAGTTCACACTAACAGTACATTTAATATCACAATACAGTTTATAGCAACACACAAATCTCTGAGCAGAAGGCTAACACAATTTTTGTAAGAATTTAGGCTTTTTTACTCATTTAGCAACTACATTTTATATTTAAGGAAACGAAGTGAATATCGCTTGTGTCAGTTGTTAGACAGAACTATCTTTTTAATTTTTGACATATATTTATGTGGCTACGCCACATCACTCCCCCCCGAGACCGTCTCATGACGGGCGATAGTAATTTGGGAATCTCACGCTTCGTGTACGTGTTTTTTTAATGTTTGTGTCTTCTTTACTTTTAGGCGTCTGCATTATGGCAGTATCTGGGAGTGCAGTGTTTTCCTGGATTGTGTAGGCTGGTTTTAACCTATTTATGGAAACTGTAACTTCATTTCCTCTAATTAGAAGTTTATAAACTTTATCATTTCTTTCTATGACTTTGTATGGCCCTGAATACGATGGTTGAAATGCTCGCGATTTTGTTTCATCTCTCCGATACACGTGTGTAGCTGTTGGCAAGTCTTTGAAAACAAAGGTCTTGTATTTACAGTGCCGTGACGCTGGCAATGGACGTATATTTTCCATATTAACACATTCTCCCGGTAGTCTTAACGGTTCACCATAAACTAAGTCTGCCGGCGATGCTTGTAGATATTCCTTCAAAGCACTTCTCATACCCAACAGTACTAGAGGCAAATATTCAGTCCAGTTTTGGTTACTGTGACAAGCTATGGCTGATTTTATGTAGTTCGTAGTAGTAGTTAGTTCGTTTAGTAGTTTTAGGTAGTTCGAATGTATGTAGTGGAGATGACACGTGTCGGGTAATTTTTGAAGTCTGACAGGCGTGGCATGCTTTAGCCCATACTCGGCAGTCTTTGTTTATACCGGGCCAAACGTAACGCTGTGCTACTAATTTTGCGGTAGCATTAGCGCCTGGGTGACTCAGTGAATGCAGTGTTGCATAAATTTGCCGTCGAAGTTTTTTGGGCACATAAGGGCGTGCTATCTGCAATTTATTGTCGCAGTATAGTTCTTCTAGTATACCCGGTATTTTAACCTTAATTAGTTGAAGCGATGTTTCACCATTTATTAAATTTTCTAGCTCAGGTTCTTCTAATTGCGCTTTTGCGCGTGTGCTTAAGTCGACAGGCTTAGATAATTCCTCTATTCGTGAAAGAGTGTCAGCTACTACATTTTCTTTTATAGAAATATGTTGTATGTCGGTGGTGAATTGGGATATGTAATCTAAATAGCGAAATTGCCGTGGTGAACAATTTTCTTTTCGACGTTGAAATGCGTAGCATATTGGTTTGTGATCAGTAAATATGGTGAAATGTCTGGCCTCGAGCATATGTCGAAAATATTTTATATTTTCATAGATCGCTAATAATTCTCGGTCGTACGGAGAATATTTTCTCTGTGAAGGCTCAATTTGCGAGAAAAGAAGGACAGAGGCTGCCATTCACCATCTTTAAATTGCTGCAGAACTCCTCCAATTGCTATATCTGAAGCGTCTGTTACTACTCCTAGTTTTGAATTTAGATCAGGGTAGGCCAAAAGGGTTGCATTGCATAATTCTTCTTTGCATTTTTCAAATGCTATTAGTGCGTCACCTGTAATATTAACTGGATGTGAGCCCTTCACCGCACCTGGTATGAGTGAATTTAATGGAGCTTGAGTTTCTGCTGCTCCTGGGACAAATCTGCGATAGAAATTTAACATTCCCAGGAATCTTCTTAATTCTTTCACGTTCTTTGGCACTGGAAAATCTTTGATAGCTTGTACTTTTGAGGCCAAGGGTTTTACGCCTTCGGGTGAAACGGTGTAGCCTAAGAATGTTACAGTGGAGGCTCCAAATACACATTTGGACGTGTTTATTACCATTCCATAGTCTTGTAATTTTGTAAAAATTTGATGAAGATGTTTAAGGTGTGTTTGTTCATCTTTCGAAAAAATTAAAAAATCATCCAAATAGGAGTAACAAAAATCGAGTCCTCTCGTCACTTCATCCATGATATGACCTCTGAAACGTTTGGCTCGCGTTGCGGAGGCCAAACGTCATATACGGGAACTCATACAATCCGAAGGGCGTCGTTATAGCCGTTTTCGAGATATCTTCTGGATTTACCGGTATTTGATTATATGCTTTCACTAAATCAAGGGTTGAAAATATTTTGCATCCTGCTCTATTGTACGTAAAGTCCTGTATATTACGTATAAGATACCTATCGGGTATCGTACGTGCATTTAATAGCCGGTAATCGCCACATGGTCACCACCCGTTATCCTTTTTGAGTGCCAGATGTAGTGGAGATGACCATGGACTCTCTAAAGGCCTTGCTGTTCCATTTTTGAGCATAGCTTCAAATTCTGCCTTAGCTATTTTCAATTTTTCAGGAGCCAATCGCCTTGGTGCACAAGAAACTGGAGGTCCTGGAGTTGTCCTAATATAATGACGAGTATTATGAGTAGGAACTTTGTGCGTGCCTGAAGGGCGAGTTATATCAGGGAAGTTGCGCAAAAGATTGTGATTGTGATACTTAAATTCACCGGAAATCGTTTTTACCGATAATATGGCGTTTGACGAAAGAGCTGATGTGGCAGAAGCTGATAAATTTGTACTGCTATCGATGAGACGTCGATTCCGGCAGTCAATAATTATGTGGTAGAATGATAAAAAATCAACACCTATTATGGCCTTATTTACATCAGCGACTACAAATCGCCAGCTGAGATCGCGCCGAAGACCTAAGTCTAAATTAAAGTGTACGAACCCATACGTAGATATCGGCGTTCCGTTGGCAGCAAAAAGTTCGTACGTAGTTTGCGGTCATCTCTGTTTTGTTGCGGCGCGGGGAAAACGCAGATGTCGCTACCTGTGTCGACTAAGAATTGCACTTTTGATCGTCGATCCGAAACAAACAGGCGACCGGATAAACTAAGGCAATCGTCTGTCGCCATTAACGATTGCCTTGAGAGTTTCCCTGTTTATAGTCGCATGGATTAAGGCATATTTTTGCTTTGTCACCGTACTTGTGGTGATAGAAACAAATGGGAAATTTTTTTATAATTGGATTGAGACCGACGAGACCTACTGTTTTTGCGTTGGCTGCGACTGTAACGGTTCCTTGAACGGGATCTACTCCTGCTGTCCCGAACTGATAGGGCTTGAACCTGACGAGTGAGTTCAGCTATTTGTTGAATCATTTTGTCTATCACAGCAACGGATATTGCGTTTGTTGACACGACTTGTGGCACAGTAGGTACGAGGTCATGAACTTTATCTGCCAAGTCTGCAAGTGCTTGCAGCGTTGAGTCTGGTTGTGACGCTATGACAGTCTGTAGGTTATTTGGCAACCTACTAGACCAAATTGTTCTAATAAAATCATCAGGAACATTAGGACCTGCTAAGTGTTGCAGATGCCTCAGAAATTGTGAGGGGCGGCGATCACCAAGCTCCTCGTGCATCAGTAGTTGCTTTACTTCCTTTTCTCTTGATGCTGACAATCTTTTAATCAGTTCGGTCTTTAATTTCTCGTATTTGCCCTTTTCTGGCGGTGAGACGATAATGTCCTTCACTTCAGCTGCGTAGCGATGGTCCAGTTGTGAAATGACATAAAAGTATTTGGTGTCATCATCCTTTATTCCAGAGAGTGCAAAATTGCCTTCTATTTGGGCGAACCATACGCCTGGTTCTTCTGGCCAAAACGGGGGCAAGCGTACTCCGACGCGACAAATGTCGGAAGATGTAAATGACTCCACCCCGTATGAGCTACTTCCTCCTGCTTTATTAGTGTCGTTTGTTTTTGCCATTGTTATTAATGAGCTTTTGATGAACTATTTTATTTAGTGTCCAAACTTCCAGGGTCACCAGTGTAGTGAAATTGGTGATAAAATTATACTCACTGTTCACTGTTATAATGTTTATTTCCCTTGTATACAGCTGCACAATTCACAATATACACAAATTAAAGTTTATTTATTATAATAATAAATGTTCATAAATTGAGAATTACAAGAGAAAGATTACACAGATTTCGGACAGAACACAAACGCATTTAAAGTTCACACTAACAGTACATTTATTATCACAATACAGTTTATAGCAACACACAAATCTCTGAGCAGAAGGCTAACACAATTTTTGTAAGAATTTAGGCTTTTTTACTCATTTAGCAACTACATTTTATATTTAAGGAAACGAAGTGAATATCGCTTGTGTCAGTTGTTAGACAGAACTATCTTTTTAATTTTTGACATATATTTATGTGGCTACGCCACATCACTCCCCCCCGAGACCGTCTCATGACGGGCGATAGTAATTTGGGAATCTCACGCTTCGTGTACGTGTTTTTTTAATGTTTGTGTCTTCTTTACTTTTAGGCGTCTGCATTATGGCAGTATCTGGGAGTGCAGTGTTTTCCTGGATTGTGTAGGCTGGTTTTAACCTATTTATGGAAACTGTAACTTCATTTCCTCTAATTAGAAGTTTATAAACTTTATCATTTCTTTCTATGACTTTGTATGGCCCTGAATACGATGGTTGAAATGCTCGCGATTTTGTTTCATCTCTCCGATACACGTGTGTAGCTGTTGGCAAGTCTTTGAAAACAAAGGTCTTGTATTTACAGTGCCGTGACGCTGGCAATGGACGTATATTTTCCATATTAACACATTCTCCCGGTAGTCTTAACGGTTCACCATAAACTAAGTCTGCCGGCGATGCTTGTAGATATTCCTTCAAAGCACTTCTCATACCCAACAGTACTAGAGGCAAATATTCAGTCCAGTTTTGGTTACTGTGACAAGCTATGGCTGATTTTATGTAGTTCGTAGTAGTAGTTAGTTCGTTTAGTAGTTTTAGGTAGTTCGAATGTATGTAGTGGAGATGACACGTGTCGGGTAATTTTTGAAGTCTGACAGGCGTGGCATGCTTTAGCCCATACTCGGCAGTCTTTGTTTATACCGGGCCAAACGTAACGCTGTGCTACTAATTTTGCGGTAGCATTAGCGCCTGGGTGACTCAGTGAATGCAGTGTTGCATAAATTTGCCGTCGAAGTTTTTTGGGCACATAAGGGCGTGCTATCTGCAATTTATTGTCGCAGTATAGTTCTTCTAGTATACCCGGTATTTTAACCTTAATTAGTTGAAGCGATGTTTCACCATTTATTAAATTTTCTAGCTCAGGTTCTTCTAATTGCGCTTTTGCGCGTGTGCTTAAGTCGACAGGCTTAGATAATTCCTCTATTCGTGAAAGAGTGTCAGCTACTACATTTTCTTTTATAGAAATATGTTTTATGTCGGTGGTGAATTGGGATATGTAATCTAAATAGCGAAATTGCCGTGGTGAACAATTTTCTTTTCGACGTTGAAATGCGTAGCATATTGGTTTGTGATCAGTAAATATGGTGAAATGTCTGGCCTCGAGCATATGTCGAAAATATTTTATATTTTCATAGATCGCTAATAATTCTCGGTCGTACGGAGAATATTTTCTCTGTGAAGGCTCAATTTGCGAGAAAAGAAGGACAGAGGCTGCCATTCACCATCTTTAAATTGCTGCAGAACTCCTCCAATTGCTATATCTGAAGCGTCTGTTACTACTCCTAGTTTTGAATTTAGATCAGGGTAGGCCAAAAGGGTTGCATTGCATAATTCTTCTTTGCATTTTTCAAATGCTATTAGTGCGTCACCTGTAATATTAACTGGATGTGAGCCCTTCACCGCACCTGGTATGAGTGAATTTAATGGAGCTTGAGTTTCTGCTGCTCCTGGGACAAATCTGCGATAGAAATTTAACATTCCCAGGAATCTTCTTAATTCTTTCACGTTCTTTGGCACTGGAAAATCTTTGATAGCTTGTACTTTTGAGGCCAAGGGTTTTACGCCTTCGGGTGAAACGGTGTAGCCTAAGAATGTTACAGTGGAGGCTCCAAATACACATTTGGACGTGTTTATTACCATTCCATAGTCTTGTAATTTTGTAAAAATTTGATGAAGATGTTTAAGGTGTGTTTGTTCATCTTTCGAAAAAATTAAAAAATCATCCAAATAGGAGTAACAAAAATCGAGTCCTCTCGTCACTTCATCCATGAACCTCTGAAACGTTTGGCTCGCGTTGCGGAGGCCTAACGTCATATACGGGAACTCATACAATCCGAAGGGCGTCGTTATAGCCGTTTTCGAAATATCTTCTGGATTTACCGGTATTTGATTATATGCTTTCACTAAATCAAGGGTTGAAAATATTTTGCATCCTGCTCTATTGTACGTAAAGTCCTGTATATTACGTATAAGATACCTATCGGGTATCGTACGTGCATTTAATAGCCGGTAATCGCCACATGGTCACCACCCGTTATCCTTTTTGAGTGCCAGATGTAGTGGAGATGACCATGGACTCTCTAAAGGCCTTGCTGTTCCATTTTTGAGCATAGCTTCAAATTCTGCCTTAGCTATTTTCAATTTTTCAGGAGCCAATCGCCTTGGTGCACAAGAAACTGGAGGTCCTGGAGTTGTCCTAATATAATGACGAGTATTATGAGTAGGAACTTTGTGCGTGCCTGAAGGGCGAGTTATATCAGGGAAGTTGCGCAAAAGATTGTGATTGTGATACTTAGATTCACCGGAAATCGTTTTTACCGATGATATGGCGTTTGACGAAAGAGCTGATGTGGCAGAAGCTGATAAATTTGTACTGCTATCGATGAGACGTCGATTCCGGCAGTCAATAATTATGTGGTAGAATGATAAAAAATCAACACCTATTATGGCCTTATTTACATCAGCGACTACAAATCGCCAGCTGAGATCGCGCCGAAGACCTAAGTCTAAATTAAAGTGTACGAACCCATACGTAGATATCGGCGTTCCGTTGGCAGCAAAAAGTTCGTACGTAGTTTGCGGTCATCTCTGTTTTGTTGCGGCGCGGGGAAAACGCAGATGTCGCTACCTGTGTCGACTAAGAATTGCACTTTTGATCGTCGATCCGAAACAAACAGGCGACCGGATAAACTAAGGCAATCGTCTGTCGCCATTAACGATTGCCTTGAGAGTTTCCCTGTTTATAGTCGCATGGATTAAGGCATATTTTTGCTTTCTCACCGTACTTGTGATGATAAAAGCAAATGGGAATTTTTTTTATAATTGGATTGAGACCGACGAGACCTACTGTTTTTGCGTTGGTTGCGACTGTAACGGTTCCTTGAACGGGATCTACTCCTGCTGTCCCGAACTGATAGGGCTTGAACCTGACGAGTGAGTTCAGCTATTTGTTGAGTCATTTTGTCTATCACAGCAACGGATATTGCGTTTGTTGACACGACTTGTGGCACAGTAGGTACGAGGTCATGAACTTTATCTGCCAAGTCTGCAAGTGCTTGCAGCGTTGAGTCTGGTTGTGACGCTATGACAGTCTGTAGGTTATTTGGCAACCTACTAGACCAAATTGTTCTAATAAAATCATCAGGAACATTAGGACCTGCTAAGTGTTGCAGATGCCTCAGAAATTGTGAGGGGCGGCGATCACCAAGCTCCTCGTGCATCAGTAGTTGCTTTACTTCCTTTTCTCTTGATGCTGACAATCTTTTAATCAGTTCGGTCTTTAATTTCTCGTATTTGCCCTTTTCTGGCGGTGAGACGATAATGTTCTTCACTTCAGCTGCGTAGCGATGGTCCAGTTGTGAAATGACATAAAAGTATTTGGTGTCATCATCCTTTATTCCAGAGAGTGCAAAATTGCCTTCTATTTGGGCGAACCATACGCCTGGTTCTTCTGGCCAAAACGGGGGCAAGCGTACTCCGACGCGACAAATGTCGGAAGATGTAAATGACTCCACCCCGTATGAGCTACTTCCTCCTGCTTTATTAGTGTCGTTTGTTTTTGCCATTGTTATTAATGAGCTTTTGATGAACTATTTTATTTAGTGTCCAAACTTCCAGGGTCACCAGTGTAGTGAAATTGGTGATAAAATTATACTCACTGTTCACTGTTATAATGTTTATTTCCCTTGTATACAGCTGCACAATTCACAATATACACAAATTAAAGTTTATTTATTATAATAATAAATGTTCATAAATTGAGAATTACAAGAGAAAGATTACACAGATTTCGGACAGAACACAAACGCATTTAAAGTTCACACTAACAGTACATTTACTATCACAATACAGTTTATAGCAACACACAAATCTTTAAGCAGAAGGCTAACACAATTTTTGTAAGAATTTAGGCTTTTTTACTCATTTAGCAACTACATTTTATATTTAAGGAAACGAAGTGAATATCGCTTGTGTCAGTTGTTAGACAGAACTATCTTTTTAATTTTGGACATATATTTATGTGGCTACGCCACACATCCAAATTCAAGCGGTCGGATCCGACCGCACCCACCCACAGCACTTTATCCCATAAATACTTATATTTAGAGACTACTTTTCTATTAAGAAGTTTGACATTATAGAATCTATACAATATTTTATATCCTGTGGTCTAAACGAAAGTCAGTTACTCTATGTAATTTTATTTTTATTCTACTTTCAATTTACGACATTTGACGACCATACGAAAATGGCGAAATTTTACGGTAGATTAAGAATAAAAATCCATTGAGTTGATTTGTTTAGACCACAGGATAGATAATTTTGTATAGATTTTATAATGCCAAACTTTTTTATAGAAAAGTAGTCTTTAAACATGTTTTTATGGTTTAAAGTGCTGTGTTTTATGGTTTAATATGCTGTAAATTTACAGTAGAATAAAAATACATAGAGTAACTGCAGGATAGAAAATTTTGTATTAATTCTATAATGCCAATATATATGCTTCTTTATAGAAAAGTAGTCTCTAATTATAAGTTTTAATAGTTTCATATGCTGTGGGTGGGCGACCGCTTGGGATTTGACGGTCGCATGTACATATATATATATATATATATATATTTACAGGGTGTTAGTGTAAACACCGTTGTCCTTGAAACCAATGGTTTGGTTTCACTTATAGAAAGTAATTTCAATGAAAAATAACAACATTTATTTAGTCAAATCTCAATTTTTTCTTACAATTATTTCACCCTAGGCAAGTAGGAATATACCTACAGAATTCACAACAAAAAAACTCAACATATCGTAGGTAGCGGCAGCGATTCGCGGTCAAGGCCAATGTCACTGTGTCAGTGTGTCAGTCACCTTCGCTGCGTCGGTACGGAATGTACGTGTTAATTTGATTTAAAACCGCGCCGCGCAGTGCCGACATTCTACGTCGCTTTAGGTTGTAGTTTTGGTGTAAGTGTATTTAATTTGTAATTATGTCCTACATAAACGTACAGTAGAAATGTGCCTCTTCGTTCACTGAGAAAACTCCACTACCAACATGACGGTGCCCCTGCACATTTTCAGCTGCAAATCAGGGCTATGCTGGTTGAGGAGTTTCCTGGGCGATGAACCGACCTTACCCCGCTGGACTTTTATCTTTGGGGAGAAGTGAAGCGCCGAGTGTATGCAACTAAGTTCCGTAATACGTCCGAACTCAAAAGGCGAATTCATAGTGTATTTAGAGAAATGACACTGTTGTGCTTCTAGCTTTTACGATTAATGTAAAAGCTGATCAAAATGGAATTCATTTACGAGGATTTTATTTAATAGGTAAGTGTAAATAACCAATCAATCAGGCTACACATCAAGCTGTACAAATCCTTTGTCTTGGTATGATCTTTCCGTACAATGAACGGTCAGCTTATGCTTCAAATGCCCTTTGCGTTGCAGGGCCGCGGTACGGTATACGGTAAATACGCTAAAAATCCTACCTAATGATTTACTATTTACTATTATTAATGTTTAATTTTCTTTGTTGTTAAATCTGACTTACATTAATTTGGACTCGTCACGCAACACAAAGGGTAGGAATTTTTATCTGTCCTAAGCAAGTGTGAAAGTATGAAGGAAAAGTTTCATGATAGGTTATGTGTACCATTGTGTTTATATTGAAATGTTGTGTAGGTAGCAAGGGCGGGCGGTGATCTTTACAGTGATTACGTCACTCGAGCGCATGGGGTATCCATGAATTTACGGACGGTGTTTACACTTACACACTGTATATATATATATATATATATATGAATAATTTAAAGGAGTGTTTATTTTACATCTGTTTTTTTTATCAAAAGATAAGAATAAAACGTTTATTCAAAATATGAAGTTTGAATAACGTTGCGCATTTTTACCCTATTTATCTTTATCGCTTACAAAAATTGTGCATTACTGCCGCTGCATACAGTTTTTTGTTTACCTTAAAGCCTCATCACCTGAAGTATCTTTTCAATTTGTAAAATAGGAAATATTCACTAAAAGATAGGTGCAGACGGTAGAACGAATGGTTTATTTTCATAAAATGCATATCTATATTGTTTTAAAACAACGGAATCCTTTAGTTCACTTAGAATCTCTTTTAATCAAATATTTCACTTATGATAATAAAAACATCAAGAAGTTTATACTAACAAGTGTACCACAAAAAGTCTATGGTCATTACAATCATAAGAAAGTAAATACGCTGTTATATTCATAGTAATGTTAAATTTTATCACTTTTCATAATTGTAAATTACAAGTATATACTCTTCTAAGCTTTTTATATTTATAAGTGTGTACATTACATTACAGTTACAATTATCTTGGAGCTCTGAAGTCTGCGTTAGTTAAAACTGTGCTACGGGCCTCAAACTTCCCCATCTATTGTCATTGTTGAAACAATTAAACACCAATAGAAACCCTTTGGGCCGAATTTTAGACTTGTTTTTATCTAAAGACGATAATTGTGCTTGTGATCTCCTTCAAACCCGTTACTGCCATTGGATCGTCTACATCTAGCTTTCTATACGGTTATATCTCTAAGTCCCACGTATAACTCTCTGTGGCTCACTCGTCTTTTCGGAGGTTCAAATATTTAGAAGCAAACTATCCCACCATTTGTAAATCTATCTCTGAGATCAATTGGTATTCTCTTATGAAAGGGCTAACTACTGAAGAGTCAGTTAATATATTTTATGAAAAAATCTATGAAATTATAAAAATATAAGTACCGCTTCGTTCATCAAAAATAATAACTTTCCAGTTTGGTTTTCTCGACACCTCATTCATGTTTTGACAAATGAAAAATATTGGATAAGGTGGAAAAAATATAATAACAAAGCGGATTATTCCCAGTTTTCATTGCTTCGACACAAATTTAAGACACTGTGTGCTGATTGCTTCAATACTTACATTAATTCTTAAAAGTTAAAATTAAATGATTAAAACTACTTTTACAGATTTTATCGCGTTTATTTTACTATTATTTTTAATTCCCGACGTTTCGGGCGCTTTCCAGCACCCATTGTCACGGGGACTGAGATGACTGACGTCCCGATGTCATTGTTAAACCCGGAGTACCTTCAGCTTTTTTAATTATTGTTTATGGTCCGATCTATACAAAATGAACTAACTATGTGCTGAGGTCTTGCAGTGGTATTCTTGGGTTTAGTTTTAATTTTATTGATTATAGGATCCCAAGCAGGTGGTAGTACCCAGCCTCCTTCTCTATTGAAATTAGGATGTTTTTTAATTTCAATTGCCTCACGTATCATCCTTGGTAGGAATCGGTGTTCTTTCGCGAGGATTTGTGGTCTATGAAATCTAATGTAATGGTTGGGGCCGTCTAGGATATGATCGCAAACTGCAGACTTCCCGGAACGTTGATGCTTCGCATCAGCTATATGTTATTTTACGCGGGTTCTAATTGATCTTTTTGTTTGTCCTATATAAGAGAGATCACATTCACAATAAAGCTTGTAGTGTTATGCTTACATACATACTTACATATCATTTTACACTATTTTATTTTTATTTTTCCATTCTGTTTTTGATTTTCTACATTCACCTCAAAACTGGATATTTTGCATCACCTTTATTTCCATAGGATCCTGTAATATTTTTAATTCATAAGAACACAATAACAAATCATTTTCACTTCGTATTTTCACGTTATCAGCACTTTTTAAATCGGTGTCAATGGAGTCTACCTTTTTCGATCTTTTATTTAGTTCTCCGTAACTCTGCAATTTCGGGCTTCGTGCGCACTGTTGCGCTACCTTTTTTCCTATATAAATAATATCTAATTTTTCACTTAAATCTTGCCGTTTCTCTATTACGAGCCTAAAACCAAAATTTGACATGTTTTGACATCGTTGTTTATCTGGTTGTCATGGCAATTTTTATTCAAATATCGTTACCGGCCTGATGTTTTTACTTCAAAAATACTCTTTTCTTCTTGGCCATTTACAAAAATTTGCTTTTAATTTAAATAATTTCAAATAATTTCTCGTTCTTATCCCAGATCCGTCAAAAAGTATAAAAGCCGAAGAATCGGCGAATACAGGTCCTCACTTCAGCTTTGATACGAGAAGCACCTCTTAAAGGCTTTATCCGCACTGCCTCGGGATCTTGCAAGCCTTCTCCTGAAGTCGTCGCCTAGCCACGCCTACGCCTCCACCTATTAGTGCCCGCGCTATCTTCGGCCGCTGAGCGTGTTTGTCTCAAGCGCTGCGTATTCCTACTCCAGACGCTGCGTGTCTACTCCGGACGCTGTGTGTGTCTACTCCGGACGTTGTGTTTGCCTACTTCAAGCGCCACGTGTACCTACTCCAGACGCTGCGTGTCTACTCCGGGTGCTGCGCGTATCTGCTCCGGGCGTTGCGTGGGCCTACTCCAAGCGCTGCGTGTACTTTCTCCAGACGCTGCATGTGCTTTCTCCAGATTCTGCGTGTAACTAGAGCAGGCGCTGCGCACCTATCATAGGCATAGCCTGTGCATACTTCGTTGCAGTATCTTTATTTTTGTTATTTTTTTAATAATATTGTAAATCACTATCATCATTACAGCCCATCATCACCTTCATACCTTTTTTTTATAAAAGAAACTGTAAATCTTTTCAAATTTTTAAATAATTTATTTTATTTTTGGTTGTTTTGTTGTAGTTAGGTTAGGTTATTTAGTTTTTAATTGTCGCTTCACGACAATTTGGCGCCCGACGTAAAAGTTCTTCTTTTCTTCACCTTAGCTACGCCTTATCCATTTCCTTTTGATTGAATTGCTTTCTCTTTCGTTCTTAACTCTTTATTTACTCATCCTTATCATATCTTCCAAATTCTAAAACAAAACTTCATCTAGTTTTTCAACTTATCTGGATTATATTTAGACCTACATATAACACTTACATTCTTCACCTTAATATTTTTATTCTAGAGAACTTAAAGAGGTACTATCTTCCAAATTCTAAAACAAAACTTCATCTAGTTTTTCAACTTATCTGGATTATATTTAGACCTACATATAACACTTCACTTACATTCATCACTTTAATATTCTTATTCTAGATAACTTAAAGAGGTACAATTTTTTAATTAAAATTTTATTTCTTAAACTTAACTTTGCACTTAATTATAACAATGAAAAGGGTTATTAAGTACGAATTCCTTAACAAGGCCGAACTCGAATACGAAGTGAAGATTAGATGTGAGGAACCAGCTAATACTGTTTTGCATGACACTACATTTGTATATATGTTTGTATATTTGTATATAAGTTTGTACATATGTATAAATATCTATTTCAGACACATCTCGTTAGTGATGTTGCTGATCTCTGGCTTTGAGCCCTACCGCTCTGGCCGTTCTTAATCTTTACTTAAGTCATAGCGACTAAAGCTTGCTTAAGATTAATTTCTTTAACTTTATCTTCACTCAGGAGCGGATGACAACTCCTTAAATAAGCCTGGATGTCCTTTCGAATTTTTTTTTCCACGCAGGAGCGGATGACAACTCCTTAAATAAGCCTGAATGTCCTTTCGAAAACACACTTTTAGAGTGGTAGTCATTGAATGTGAACTCCACCCTTACCTGAATGCAGATGATGAATGTAAGAGATGGTATATCTGATTTTGCCTGGTGATGTCTGTTACTGCAAAGCTGTGTTTTTATGGTTTGTTTTAGAATGTACATATCAAAATTTTTGCTGAGTCAAAAATTTTCCAGGGTCGGGGGGAAAATGTAGTGTTATGCTTACATACATACTTACATATCATTTTACACTATTTTATTTTTATTTTTCCATTCTGTTTTTGATTTTCTACATTCACCTCAAAACTGGATATTTTGCATCACCTTTATTTCCATAGGATCCTGTAATATTTTTAATTCATAAGAACACAATAACAAATCATTTTCACTTCGTATTTTCACGTTATCAGCACTTTTTAAATCGGTGTCAATGGAGTCTACCTTTTTTCGATCTTTTATTTAGTTCTCCGTAACTCTGCAATTTCGGGCTTCGTGCGCACTGTTGCGCTACCTTTTTTCCTATATAAATAATATCTAATTTTTCACTTAAATCTTGCCGTTTCTCTATTACGAGCCTAAAACCAAAATTTGACATGTTTTGACATCGTTGTTTATCTGGTTGTCATGGCAATTTTTATTCAAATATCGTTACCGGCCTGATGTTTTTACTTCAAAAATACTCTTTTCTTCTTGGCCATTTACAAAAATTTGCTTTTAATTTAAATAATTTCAAATAATTTCTCGTTCTTATCCCAGATCCGTCAAAAAGTATAAAAGCCGAAGAATCGGCGAATACAGGTCCTCACTTCAGCTTTGATACGAGAAGCACCTCTTAAAGGCTTTATCCGCACTGCCTCGGGATCTTGCAAGCCTTCTCCTGAAGTCGTCGCCTAGCCACGCCTACGCCTCCACCTATTAGTGCCCGCGCTATCTTCGGCCGCTGAGCGTGTTTGTCTCAAGCGCTGCGTATTCCTACTCCAGACGCTGCGTGTCTACTCCGGACGCTGTGTGTGTCTACTCCGGACGTTGTGTTTGCCTACTTCAAGCGCCACGTGTACCTACTCCAGACGCTGCGTGTCTACTCCGGGTGCTGCGCGTATCTGCTCCGGGCGTTGCGTGGGCCTACTCCAAGCGCTGCGTGTACTTTCTCCAGACGCTGCATGTGCTTTCTCCAGATTCTGCGTGTAACTAGAGCAGGCGCTGCGCACCTATCATAGGCATAGCCTGTGCATACTTCGTTGCAGTATCTTTATTTTTGTTATTTTTTTAATAATATTGTAAATCACTATCATCATTACAGCCCATCATCACCTTCATACCTTTTTTTTATAAAAGAAACTGTAAATCTTTTCAAATTTTTAAATAATTTATTTTATTTTTGGTTGTTTTGTTGTAGTTAGGTTAGGTTATTTAGTTTTTAATTGTCGCTTCACGACAAGCTTGTACACTCCTGCATCTTGTAGAGGAATATGACACTTGACTGATGGTAGGAACTGACTAATCTTCTTCGGCGGCTTGTAGAATGTTCTAATAGAAGCTCGCTTCAAGATGTAGCAAAACTTGTCTGTGACACCTCTGACATATGGTAGTACAGCAGGCACACGCTCGACTGTGGCCGGCTTCACTCGGTCACTGTGACGTAGGCGCGGGACCCGAAGCTTTTTGTCGTGCAGAACTTGCTTGACGTGCTGAAGCTCGGCGGCCAGGTGTTTGCTGTCACAGATCCCTCGTGCTCTCTGTAACAAAGATTTGCCCACGGTAGCTAACTGTGAAGGATGGTGGTGAGATTCACCGTTTAAATATCGGTTTGTATGGGTCTTTTTCCTATACACAGTGTGACCAATGGTTTTGTTAGGATTTCGGATGACTAACACATCTAGGAAAGGTAAGGAATTATTTGCCTCTAACTCCATAGTAAATTGAATTTTAGGGTTTATGGAATTAAGATGTTCTAAAAATGCAGTTACTTTGTCTGATGGTAAAATTGTGAAAGTATCGTCTACGTACCGCTTGTAGATCCTTGGTGTAACAGGTGCAGTAAGGAGGTGCTTTCTCCTCAAAGTCTTCCATGAATATATCGGCGACAATGGGAGATACAGGTGAGCCCATCGCAACACCATCTACTTGCTTGTAAAACTCTTACTTCCACAATAGATAGCCAGATGTAAGGCAATATTTGAGTAATACTGCATATTCTGCTGGCATATTATTTTCTTCTAGTTTCCTAGTTATAATTGAGATGCAGTCTTCAACAGGTAGGCATGTAAATAGAGACTGAACATCAAAACTGACCACGGTTTCATTGTCAGTAAGGCGTAGGTCTTTTATCTCACTGACAAAATGGTATGAATCCTTAGTGTGTGCTCTTGTGTGTCCTCTAAGTGATGATAATATTTTAGCTAAGTATTGAGCCAATCTGTAGGTTGGCGAATCAATCTGACTCGCTATTGGACGTAATGGAGCGTTCGGTTTGTGTATTTTTGGTAACCCATACAACTTCGGTGGTTTGGCACATCTGGCTATCTTATTAACGTCCAGATTCAATTTCTCGGAGTATTTCTTAATTAGATCGCTAGTTTTTTAAGCGTATTAGTTCTAGGGTCTGTTTTGACCTTTTCTGTATGTAGTTTCATCCGACAAAAGTTGTTGTATTTTAAAATTGTAATCTGACGTATCCATTATAACCGTAGCATTGCTCTTATCTGCGCGGAGAATCGTAAGCTCTAGTCTGTTGCGTAAGTTTTTCAACGCGTTAAATTCATTTTTGGGAAGATTTAATTTCGGCACTGAACTTCGACGCAACATAGACGAAATGTCTTGACGTATGGCCTCTAAATTTTCATTACCAATGTTATTTTTATACAGACAGTCCTCAACACTACAGATAATGTCCTCATACGGTATTTTTCGCGGTGTTATTGCGAAATTCATACCTTTTTCTAAAACTTTTATTGTGGCGTCGTCCAGTGTTTGTTTTGATAAGTTGTAGACAGCGCGTTGTTTATGATTCGTGTCTGTGGTCAACGATTTCGTATATTGGACATTTGATTTAGTTGTTAATTTATTGTATTTATTAATATATTTATTTTTGCATTCATTGTATTTAGTTGTTTTGCGTTTATCTAAAGTTTCCGTGCAATTTTTATAATCAAATGCCGATAAAACTGTCTTTAATTCACTGGACGAATTGTCTATGGTTTTGCTTATGAAATATAGATCGGTACGTTTTTGCTGAATCACCGTTATTAACAACTTTTTACTAGCCTGATTTAAGATCATAGCGCTTCCTTGAATGTCTTTTTTAGTGGATATCTTGACACACGTAGGAATGAGATTATGATCTCTGCATCTCTTCAAGAAATTTAAAGCTGTTATGTATCTTGCGCGCTTGGTCTTTAGATCTTCTAATCGGCGTATTTTATTTGCTATTTCCAGTACGTACACATTGATTAAAATTACTTTTACGGATTTTATCGCGTTTATTTTACTATTATTTTTAATTCATATTTTAATCAATGTGTAGTGTTCGCGTAAATATAAGAAATCATTATGTAAACCAGTACGGAAAATGAACATATTGATAAATACAATAAATTAACAACTAAATCAAATGTCCAATATACGAAATCGTTGACTATTGTATTGAATAAGCGAAAATTTTACCATATTAAATTTATCAGAAAAAAAGTAGTGTTACATAGGTGAGTATTTTATTGGTGACATCGCCATAAAAGACGTATCTTGCTTGCGAGATTTGGGGATTTTTTAGATATTACTCTTTCTTTTCGGCAACATTTTGATTACATTATCAAAAAATCTTCAAAACCCTCAGGTTTTATATGTAGGCAAATGAATATTTTTAAAAACAGTGGACTAACCATAACTATTTATAATTCTCTTGCCAGAAGCCATTAAGAGTGCTGCAGTATTGTTTGGAATCCTACTTATACTATCCACCCACTGTGCGAATAGAGCGTGTTCAGAAACATTTTTTGTATGTCCTTAGCTATGCCGAGAACAACTGTCTTAAACTTTATTCTTACAATGATGGGCTAAAACAGTTTTAAATGGTTCTGTTGCATATGCGTAGGAAAATTTTTGATATAATGTTTTGTTTAAATTGATTAATAGTTATGTTGATTCACCAATGATCTTAGAGTGCATATTAATACCTCGTTTTATTAGTCACCTTCAGAATCATAAAACATTTAGTCTCCCACTTAGAACGATTCTCTGACAACATTTGTCATTATACCGCATGTGTTTATCCAGTAACATTGTTAACCGGAGACCCTTTTTACTGGAAACGAGGCATTCCATCTTAGTCCTCACTGGTGACAATGCATCTGCATTTTGATTTGTAATCGACGATAGATGTAGATGTCTATGGGCCGCAGCAACCACTTACCATCAGGTGGACTGTATGCTAGTTTGTCACCCTATCCTATTAAAAAATGTTTGATCTGGCGTGAATGTTTTCATGGGTTCTGTAGCCTCCACAAAAAAAACAAATTATATCAGTATCTTTATTTCAAGTATGTAATTTAATTTAGCCTTAACTTAATTTAATTTGGTATTTACTGTAACAATAATATATTATAACTTTAAGTACCAAGCTTTATTTCATATAAGTTTTGTGCAAGCTGTATCCACATATATATTATAGGAATAAAATTTTGGACATATTTGTTCTATATAATACCCATCAGCATGTTGTAATTGTGTTCAGTTTTGTAGACTAAATAGAGAGATAAAAAACTGACAATCAAACGGGAACATGTGTTTAATATATATTTTACTTACCGTTTTCGTGATAATAAACCAAGTTAAGACGTATAATAACTATTTTATGCTTTGCCTTATTCAACCATAAAGCGAGTACTCAACTGCAAACACGATGCGAAATGACGACTTTAAGATATGGTTATTCAACCTTCTGTTAAAGGCAATGAAAATTTCCGACATTTCCCTTAGTAGACTTATATAACAACTCAAGGGTGAAGGAATGACTTATTTTTTTGCTTATTTTTTACTTAAATAAAAAACATATTGTTATATTTCTAAATTCCACTGTTCATTTTCATTCATAGCTAGCTCTAGTTGAGTACCTAGACATTTTTACAGGCTGACGTACTTGGCATATACTACTTTGATAAGGCTACTACTAAAAACCTGACCGCATACAGCTTTTAAAATTTAGCGTATTTTCAATGTTTTTCTTATTTTCAACAAATATTTGATCCTAAGAATTATATCGTAGCTTTACCCCGATTATTTTTGACAAATAAAATGAAAAATAAAAAAGAACTATAAACTCAACGTTCATGTTACGTTGGCAAAAGTGAAAGAAATGATCTTTAGAATAAATACGTAAAGAAAATTTTACATAATATTCTAGTGATCTCTGGACAGCAGCGCGCGACAAAAGCGCCACCTACCTGGCCCAATTGCAAATGCAGACCATTCTAGAACCAAATTAATCACAAAATTTCATCAACATCGGTCGAGCCGTTAAGGAGGAGTTTAGTCGGACACACGAACAGAATGTTTTTTTATATATATATATATATAAATAATATTGCTATATTTTAATTATAATATACATTATAATTAAAATATAGGCATTCTTTGGGGGCGACCTTTATTGGTTTGATTTCCATTCTTTGTGGCATTCCTTATATCCCTAGGGCAACAACAATGATGATGATAAAAATATGTTTTTAAAAATTATAATATGGTAATTCTATGTAAGGAACTTCTTAAAGAAAAGTTGATTACGAGTTTATTAACGCTGGTGTTTCACAAGGCTGCGTGCTATCATTAACGCTGTTTCTTCCGCACATTGTAACGTCCCCCCCTCCCTCTTATATATTATATTTTCCCCTTTTCTATCTAATTATATATATTATATATACGTGACCAGAATAAACAAATATGTTATGATCATTCGAAATAATCTTTCTAAAGGTTTAGTAATAGGCCGTTTATTATATTTATGGCGTGATCATCTTAATTTGGACCCTTATTTACTTTGTGTTTGTTTAGTAACTTAGTTGTTTAATGTGTATTTTGGAAGAACGAATATTAACTAGAGCAATTGAGTTAACTTGTTATACTTAAAAGTGCCACGAAACACACTTATCCCAATCCGAAAGATAGCCGACATATCAAAACGCTATGCGCTAAGACGCTGCCCACAAGCGGTACGGGTGTGCGATGTCCACGGGCGAGCTATATTGCTACAACACACCGCTTACCACCGATACTAAGATGATACTCGTATTTTTAGGACATACCAGTTAGCGAGTCCAAGTTTACTTCGGTCTCGGACGCTGTGATGCAGTCTACGTGCTTTTTTTTTTATAGAAGAGGGGGCAAACGAGCATGTGGCTCACCTGATGTTAAGTGACTACCGCCGCCCATGATCAACCGCAACACCAGGGGAATTAAATGCTAAATTAATTAGATTATATTGAATTAGTATTAGTATTGAATTAGTGCTACTATAATAATCCTTTCCCATATTCGCTTTATTTCATAGACCTTATATGTATTTAATATACGGGACTTCAACCCTCAACTCTACTATTGTAATGCTTATGCATCATAAAGACCTTCTATAATAATGCTTTTGTATCAAATACCTTACTATCATATGTCTTTAATATATGGGGCTTCAACTCACAACTCTATTATTGTAATGCTTATGCACCATAGAGACCTTCTTTAGTAATACTTTTGTATCATATAAACCTTACTATCATTAGTCCCTAATATAGGACTATACAATGTGCAACAAGTACTATAGTAGTAGTCACCCGACCACCCCATATATATGTAGAACCCTTGGGAATGCGTGTTCGGCAGCTCCCTTATATAAAGTAACCTCTACTATATATATATATATATAAGAGCCGTTGTAGCTCAGATGGTTAACGCTCGCTGTAAATATAACAGAACGCGAGTAACCCGGGTTCAAACCCCGCCGGCACCAATGAAATTGTTAATTGCAATTTTAAGTGCTGATTTACCACGTGCTCGGCGGTGAAGGAAAACATCGTGAGGAAACCTGCATGTCTGAGGAATAAGAAAAAAAATATTTCAAAGACATGTGAAGTTCGCCATCAAGCATTGGGGCAGCGCGGCGGACACTTCCTTGCCCTAAAACCCCCCTCAGAAATGAGGTAAGGCCTGTGCCCAGCATGTGTGGGACGTATATAGGCTGTAACTTTACTTTTATATACATATAAATATATATATATATATATATATTAAATGTATATACGTACACGCTGCTACTCTACATGAACACGCTCAATAACTTTACAATTTTTGGCCAATTTTACAATTATTTTATAAATGTTTTTATGTGTTTTATTTTAATATTTTCGACTTTGCGTTTCGGTTATTTTAACAAAGTTTTGATAAATTTATTGATTTTGAAAGGCAACATTAAGTCTTTAATTTACTATAATACTTAATGTCTGAAGTGTAATTATTTTAACTTTATACTTATTAATTTATTTTAATTGTTTAAACTGTTACTTCGAAGATAATTTTAGCCGGCTTTATATAGAAATTAATTATTAATGGTCATAATGCGCCGTCATAGGGTATCAATTATATGTTATAAACTGGTAACATTCATTGTTATGCAGTCGACAGCACCGCTGATGTGCCAATATATCTCGAGGAAACGTCGTCGAACACCAGAACAATTTAGTGTCTGAAGTTTAGGCTTTGTTGTACAAAGTATTGAATTGGAAACGAAAGCTAGTCCATTTAAATTCCCAGAAGACACAAGTTTGCGCTTTTACCGCTAAAAAGCCACTACCACTTTATCGTATATGCTCAGTTTTAAGGCAACCTCCTTTCCGCGTTAGCTAATGTTGTGAATGTATTGGTGGCTAGTGTATCTTAGGGGCTTGTGTAGGGAGGAAAATGAAGTAATTGCTCACATACGTTGTAGTTGATTTATTATTTTCGTAGAAAGTATGTTGGTCAAGCGAGCAAGGGCAAGCAACCTCCCCTAAAATAAGGCTATATTAGATCAAACTTTTACGAAAATATGTATTAAATTCATTTGTGCTGCTGACACAGCAAACACATACATCGCCCGTGTCAATGTATATGTAATTCGCATGAAATACGATAACGACCGCCGCCAGCGACACAGCAATCTGTAAGTCTAACCGGTAGAGTGCAGTAGGCAGTTCCTTTCTAAGTGTATCATGTGAACACGCATCACTGATGTAGAAAATAAATCAACTGCAACGTATGTGAACAATTACTTCATTTTTCTAAGATACACTAGCCACCAAAACTTAATTGAAGAGCAGAACAAAGTGAAAAACCGTATCAAGACACACAAGGAAATCTACTATCATAACTTATTTCATAACAGTTACAATAAACCTAAGAAAATGTGGGTGATAATTAATAACTTAGCGTTAAACAAAATTAAAGACAGCAGTGGTCCTCCCAAACAAATATCGAACACTGGACTAATAACAGAAGGTAATTCAATATGTGACTTATTTAACTCATTTTTCTCCTCAATAGGCTCGAACTTGGCTAACATAATTCCTAATAAGTATCACATAAACAGCGGTAACACGCTTATGTACGAATTTAACTATACACATGAAATAACACTTAGTGAACTTAGACCCTGTAATATTACTGAAGTATCAAAAATAATCGATGATCTTGATACCAACACTAGTACTGGTCTAGATGGCATCAGCACCAAAGCGATTAAATGCCTAAAAATTGTAATTGTAGAGAGACTAACGAACTGCATAAATATGTGTTTGACACGCGGTGTTTTTCCCGACACACTTAAAATTGCTAAGGTCAGTCCTATTTTTAAATCTGGAAGTAGGACTGACCCAAGTAACTACAGACCAATCTCTGTCTTGCCTGTTATATCAAAGATATTTGAACGAATACTTTATAACCGCCTAAATGAATACCTAATAAAAAAGAAGTTTTTAATTTACCAACAATATGGCTTTCGTTCCAAATCGACCACTCTGACAGCTGCAGTAGACTTAATCACAAAAATTAAAACTCAAATCGATCGAGGAATTTCGCTTTAGGGATTTTATTGACATAAAAAAAGCATTTGACACAGTAAGCCATCATAAATTGTTGCAGAAACTAAACAACATGGGCGTTACAGGCAAGGCCCTCGAAATGTTCACATCGTTTTTACATAATATGCGACAAGTTGTTTAAATGGATAATTTTACCAGCTCGATTAAAATAATCGTATCCTACGGCTGTCCTCAAGGCTCAATTATAAGCCCATTATTATTTTTAATTTATATAAATAATATAAACAAATTAAACCTAACATTATATGCCGACGACACCAGTCTCTTCTATTTCGATAAATCTATTCACAACATTATAACTTATGCTCAAAAAGATCTTGACTTACTCGGAGAATGGTTAAAATATAACTTGCTAACAATTAATATGTCAAAAACATCTTTCATGATTTTTTCTACAAAGAATAAACCTTTACCAGAGTTTGCACATCTTACTATTGATGATAAAATAATAAAACGTTCAACTCAGGAAAAATATCTAAGTCTATTGGTAGATGATAAACTCACTTGGAGAATGCATATCGATCACGTCAAATCAAAACTGAGTCATTACTAAGTGCACTACGTAAAGTCGCAAACTGTATCCCGGCAAAAGGTTCGTACAATCAATTACATAAAAAAACAACAACACACAACTTAAGAAGTAAAAATAAACTACAATTAATAACTGCACGAACTAATTATGGCAAAAAAACCCTGTTGTTTGAGGGAGCACAGCTGTTCACTAAACTACCAGATGACATAAAAATATGTTGATTAGCCTTAAAAATAAAAATTAAATACCAATTACTTTCATGATATATCTTTTCTACAACTAAGCAGCGCCAGCCCAAATATGGGACTGTACTTTATACACGACTGGACTTGAGCTTGATAGTGATTTAAAAACTGATTCGGTAAAAGTACGACGCGCTTTAGTGAGAACCTCTTGCTACTAGATTTGCCTTAGACTCAATGAACCAGTTGATGTCGAGAATAAATTTTCGACTGTCTTCGACTAAGAACAGTCAGTTATTTACAAGGCTACTTGTCGGAAAGTAGAGTCAATCAGTCATCACTTTGAACATTGTTTACATTTAGTATTTTCGTAATCTGCTAAGATAGGTATTTTAAAATTATGTGTGTGTGTCAGTACTCGCACATTAGCTAAACACACTCTCTCTTTTGATTATTAATATGGAAAAGAAAACCAGTAATGCTGTTCCGCAACTATGTCTAAAATGAGTTTTCAGTAGAAATATTCGTGTTCGATATCGCGTAAAGTTGGAAATAGTTTGTATGTTCCAACAATGTGCATATATGCAACAATGCTCTTGTTCTTAGATACAAATAGGAATGTTAAAATGTGCCGAAGTTGCTGTAATTTATGCTAAAATTTAATGTTATAGTTAAAACTCAACATTGTCCTCTGTGATTATTAATTCACCATGTAACATTTAAGTACGTTATAAAATGTAATACGAAAGTAATAAAATAGTAACAGAAAACTTAAACTTGTTCATAGTATTCTTTCTGGAACACTTTTTATATTAACGTAAGAGTCGGCTTGTTTCCAATCGTGCAACAAAAAATAAATCACCAACGAGGAAGCAGTGGTGTTTACGAGATAATATCATCAATTATTAGGTTTTTTTCATTACTCCGTAAAATCAATATGGTTTTACCAAGGGTCACGCAACGTCTGAAAGTTGTTTTTAATACCCAACGTGTCATTTTTATTTAGTCAAATGCAAGGGCATAAATAAAGCCATAGACGACACTATGGCGTGATTGAATCGAGATATAAAGGCAATGTCAAATATAATAGTTTTTAATCAAATATATTTCGTAAGAACAGGTAAAACATTGTTATACTGTGTAAATGTTAATATTGCGTTAATTATAACAGTGCTTCCGTAACCTAAATATATATACGTATCTATACATATAACATACATTCTAAATCCTATGTCTTCTTATTATTAATCCTAAACGAGCAATTTTTGTATGTATATATATATATATATATATATATATATATATATATATATATATATATATATATATATATATATATATATATATATAATCGGAATCTCGGAAACGGCCCCAACGATTTCGAGGGCAAAAAGAACTAGGTTTATTAGAAAAGATAAAGGTAAATACTAATGACAGTAATAGCTCAAATGTTTATCGAGCGGGCGCGAAGTCGTAATGCCTTGGTTCGTGTCCTGTCTGCGGTCCGATTTTTTCCTTTTTTTTCAAGTTCCCTTTTTTTGTGAGAAAATCTATAATTTCGAGCCCTTTTTTTGTATTTTTTAAAAATACGAAAATTTTAATTAAACTAATTATTTACTAAATTGTAGGCGGAAACTTCTTGAAATTATTACTTACAGTATTAGGTTGTGGCAACAAAATATTATTTCCAATAATATATTAAAAGCTAATACATGATAAAGGTGACCATGGGCGGATTTACATAAAAATGTCGTTTCGCGACTTGCAACAAGAGCGAGCAAATGTTACAATTATAATGTATACAATTATTATTGTTAATTCGAAAGCAATCAATGCACGAAAAAATGTATGATTTTCTTACTAAACGTTTTATACTCTTGCTTTTGTTCATGTTTTGTTCTTTTTTCCAAATTACTAACAAAAAGAAATTGAACAGAAATTGAAAGAAAAGAACAAGAATTGTACAACAAAATTCAGAAAATGAATGACAGATGGATTTTTAACGCCAAGAATAACCAATATAAAAGGTTATTTATGTAGCTGAAGTAATTGAAAACTGTTATCCTTTATTAAGATCTCTATCCAATAGTATACTCGTATACCGAACCTTTTTGGTATTAAACGTTGGCCCATCAGAATTACGGCTTAGCTTACATATAACACCATCACATTTACTGATATGGAGAAATTACATTTTCTCGATTAGAAGAAAGCGGGACGAAAATAATGTAATTAGAAATAGTTAAGAGACAAGTATATATAGCCAAAATTGCCAATTATTCTAGGCAGAAGCTTGACAAATCTAGAAATTACAGTCATGTAAATACTCGTATCGCAAAGACATTCACTATGAAAAATAATAATAATTACAGAGGTTCTCTTGGAGGCGAGAAAATAATCTTCTACTACTTTTGTCATGAATATCTTTTTGGATAGGTTATTTAATCTATGAGTATAAACTTTTATGTACTCGTATTTTGGCAACAAAATTTCGAGACACAAAGGTTTGAGAAAAGCAATATAGAAAAATTACTTTAACACTTTACGGGTTTTAAATAATTTTACCACTATTTTAGTAAAAAATTGAGAGAAAGAAATTACATATCTACAGGGGTGAGTTCTTCTAAGGTATTTTTCAAGTGTATTTTTAAAGTAAATCTTTGTAAGTACGCCGCAAATGTAATAAAGGTCTTATAAAACCCCTAGAATATCAAACTGGAAAGTATGTGCATGTATAATAATATGATTGCGAATCTGTTCCCTCAGGTTTTCATGGTGTATTTACGTTCCCCGAATCGAGGTCAATTTCAACAGACGAAAAAATAAAAATAATATTAACAAAGCCTTATATAGTATAGGACGAAATGTATCGAAAGGACACAAAAATTTTAAATTATTTTATTTTATTGTACTTAAAATTCCAAAGGCGACGATACAATACGTCATATAAGACAAATTGGGCTTGTTATGGGCGCATGGCCTATAAATGGATATGCATCATTATCGTAAATCAGCTCGTATCGAATGTGGCTATTAACCACACCGCCATTCGAGCGCGATGCATTGCATTTCGCTAATGAAATTTATGTTTTACCCACTTACATTTTACCGTAGTTTACAATTATTTATCAACCGGAACGGTTTTGGAGACGATTGGAAACACTTTACGTGAGTAAGGTTTCAAAGAAATAATAATAAAATAATCTCTACAAACTTTAAAAATAATCCTGACAACAACCATTCTGAAGAAGAAAAAGACAAAGACTTTAAGTTTAATGGTTTTGGTTACGAGCTACAAGCTCGGTAAGATGTGGGTTAGATTCAGCAATTCGACTACCAATGTAATCCATTTCTAACACAAGCATTTTAAGCTTACTTGGAATGGTTAAACATCACCACCACTACCAGTATCGTTAATGTTGTTGTTAATGAAGTAATGTTACGTTGAATTTCGCACTACTTTTATTTTTTTTAGGGGAAAAATGCACCATTTTGACACGTGAGTGCCCCAATAATCTATTTATGTAAATAGCGAAAAAGAACAAATAAAATTACGGAGACGCTGCTGTCCATCTCCGGATTTATTTTCCCTCTGTCGTCTCTTAGGACACATGAGACATGAGGTAGCGGATATTTTCATATCGCTATACGTTTTCTCGGCTGGGCAGCGTTCGGGAAATTACACATCTTCTCGTCAGGTATACCTCAATCTCTGAAAACTAAAGTGTACAACCAGTGCGTGTTGCCAGTGATGACTTACGGAATCAGAGACGTGGTCCTTCACTGCTGGCCGTATGAGGACGCTCAAGGTCGCTCAGCGAGCTATGGAGAGGGCTATGCTCGGAGTTTCTCTGCGTGATAGACTCAGAAATGAGGATATCCGCAGTAAAACCACGAGTGACCGACATAGCCCAACGGATTAGTAAGCTGAAGTGGCAATGGGCCGGCCATATAGCTCGAAGAACCGATAACCGATGGGGAAGAAAGGTTCTCGAGTGGCAGCCTCGTACCAGTAGGCGTAGTGTAGGGCGACCCCCCACTAGATGGAGTGACGACCTGGTAAGATACGCAGGAAGTCGATGGATGCAGGTGGCTCAGGACCGTGCTTTGTGGCATTACTTGGGGGAGGCCTATGTTCAGCAGTGGACTTGTGAAGGGCTGTGATGATGATGATGATGATGATACGTTTTCTATTGATATTCTCAAATGAATTAACTTTTTTATAGTTTACAAACAAGTGCAAAGTAGGTGGATGCTGTGGCTCACATACATCTACAATTAACCTTGATTAAGAATCAGAACAGTTGTCACCCCTAGAGAACTTAGATGGAATGCATCGTTACCAGTAAAGGGTCTCCGGTTCCTTATACTCACCATAGGAAACACTACAACATTCCGCTAGTATTCTGTGAAAGCGTGGTCCTTTCCCAGTCGAACCGACCCATTCGTGCTACAACCATAATATAGCTGCAGCATTGTCCTACCACGTAATATAATTGACAACAAAAAATATTTAAAGTACTACACATAATTTAGTTACCAGTTGTCAATAACAAAAAGGGATGTTACATGTATATTGAGGACATTTTTAACTTTGCTCTGAAATGGTTTCCTCAAAAATAATTCTATAATATGCATTATATATTTATTATTGGCAAAACTAAGTAATAAAAAGTTTATGTGATATCTACTTAAAAAAAGTTTAATTAATGTAGTTACTTAATATTTCCTTTCATTTTTATTTAGCAGCCAGCTCGTGGTAGTAGAAGTAGTATTATCAAACAATAGTACCTACTAAGTAGTAATAGTATGTATTTTATTGTGGCTTTGGATACAAGGCCTTCATAAATGATTTAATATATTTTAGTAAAGTATCGCTGGAGAACTCAAGCATAAGACCGATGACCTCAAAAGTGCCTCCCAACGCTTAAGATGAATATTTACAAAACAAAGATCATGTGTAACGTCCGTGTCAAACCTATACTAGTGGTTGTTGGGAGCACTAATCTCGAAGTTGTTGTTGAATATGTTTATTGTTTACAACTAGTGAACAAATAGTCCATCTACATAAGTCCAACTTTGATCGAAAGGTCATTTGACGGATTTAACTTGGTTGGGGAGATAGCAACACATCTTCTCGTCATGTATACCTCAAAACTTCAAAACAAAATTGTACAATCAGTGCATGTTGCCAGTGATGGCTTATGGATCTAAGACGTAGTCCTTCCATGCTAAGCGTATGGGGTAGGTTAAGGTCGCTCGGCAAGCTATGGAGAGGGCTATTTCTCTGCGTGATAGACTTAAAAATAACGATATCCGCAGTAGAATCAGTGTTACCGACACATCCCAACGGATTAATAAGCTGAAATGGCAGTGATCCGGCAATATAGCTCGAGGAATCGACATCCAATGGGGAAGCAACGTTCTCGAGTGGCAGCTTCGTACCGGTAGGCAAAGTTTGGGGTGGCCTAGCACTACATGAAGTGACGACCTGGTAAAACATGCAGGAAGTCGATGGGCGCAGATGGCTCAGGAACGAGCTTTGTGGAATTCTTTAGGGGTGGCCTACGTTTACTAGTGGACTTGTAATGATAATAGTACAGACAGTAAGTCGGCAAAGTAGATAGTGCCTATTTCAAAACACAAATAAAATCACTTGGAATTGGTATTACCTTCGGAGAACTTAATTCATTGTAACCTCTTAAAGCTGATTTACACGTATTAAGTAGTCAACTAATTAACTAGATTCTAAGTTAATTTTAAGTGACTTACTTTCAAGTAAGCGTTTGCACGTTTTTATCACTTAATATTCGTTAAGCTCTTCAGTTTGTTCGAGTTTGAAAAGCACGAGCACATTCCTGTCATAAATTCAATTACTTAATCCGTGGTGAGACTTTGAACAAAATAAAGGACGAAATAGTCAGGGAAACAAAAATATCTAAAAGAGAGGGAGTGAGAAGATTAATATGGCGCAAGTGCAATTTTATTTCATGAACTAGCAGGAAAAGATAGAAAATATATGATTACTCTGGCCCCTGTACATCCCTTGAGATTTATGAAAGCTGTAACCAGGTCGTCGTTGCAGTACTCTGAAACAGCTAAAATTGCAATATTTTTTATTGTAAATTATACAAGCTCTGGGTCTGCTGCCTTTAGTATTAACTAAGATTTTACCAGCAGCCGACAATCCCAAAACATGACCGTTAGCGACCCAAGGCTCTTGTATGAGGGCGAAGTCAATGATGTCGTCTGTGGTGATACATGGTGAAGATTTGCCTGGAGGACCCTCGTCTTACCCTTGAGGTTAGCCATATATAGGCGTGGGGGCAAGGGTCATTTTCACATGCTGAGGACAAAGACATCGTTTACTAGCGCTTTTGAACACCCCCGACCCCGCCCATTTCCTTCTGCCACTCCCGCCTCCCTTTCCCTTATCCTTGGCTGACACCAGCGGGGAGCTTCGATCCGAGACGAGATCACCACCTTGAGTCTCAGTCACTCTCACTTATAACATCTTACCCATCAGGTGGAGGGCTGGGGGGACTGGAGTTGGGGCAGTTCAGGCTTTATTACTGCGTCAGAGCTACTCCTAATCTTAAAAGTTATCATCTTAAAACCAAGGACGACTCTACCGCATGCCGCACGGAGAGCTTCCAGAGAGCGTTTAGAGAAAAGCTTACTAGGAATCCATTTTCCTCGTCCCTACGGTGGAGGATTATCCAACGCTCGGTAGGCAGCCCTTCATTTTGTGCCCTCAGCAGCACAGCAGCCTCTTCTGGAGAGTCAACTTTGCCGCGGGGTAGATATGTGATACCTAGTTGAGGCTTAGGCAGTTTGACCTCAGATGTTATTGAGAGCTCTGCATCCGGCCAGGGTTACATTCCTGGCTTGCCATCTTCAGGCACGTTACGATCATCCGGTCTAGTCAGAAAGTAATTACGGAGGCTACACACTTCGCGATTATGCATGGTAAGTGCGTTAAAAAGCTACGCCCACCATATTTCAGCCTCATAATCGAAGATCTCGGTTGATGCATCCTATAGGATGTCATAGTAGTGCGGGCTTTCCTATCCAGGGCGTTAAGTTCAGTTCAAGTCCAACTTAACATGCCACAGGTATACATGAGTATAGGTATGACTCAACCATTATATACTTGTGTCTTAATCATACCGGACAAAAGGCTGTTAAGCACTTTAGTCAAGTGTGTATAAAACACGTCGCAAACTGACTGTTTCATACCAGTCTCACCCATACCGATCTTCTGTAACATACCAGAACCAGATTGGATTCAGACAATCGCCCTGAAAGATACCCCTTCTTATCCTTATGCGGATTTCCCCATCTGTCATCCGCTCGCCCGGATGACAAAGGATCGCACTCCACTGCCCCATACACTACTCAAGGAATTTTCTAACTGTACATCTCTTTAGCCGTGTATGGGACACCGAGTCCAATGCCTTTCTGTAGTTTATCTAGGCGGCGTAGAAGTTCCAACGGTTGCATTTAATCACTTTGCTAAGTGGAGTGCATTTTTAGCGTGCAACATTACCTGATTTGAGTCCAGGTGACGAGTGATTTTCGTGCTCAAAATGGATGTTAGTGTCTTATAATATGGTCGGTACACACGCGATGATGCGGTATTTGCTCGGTTCAGTGGTAACCTGGTCCTTAGGAACCAAATGAGTGACCTCAGTAGTTCAGAGGCTCGGAAGCGACTTCTGGTCGAGAGCCTCTTCAATTGGATGCATTGAGTGCATTCACATTTGATACTTCAGTATTTGATAAAGATCAAAATTGATACAATAGTAACAAAAGATATATTTATTAAGTACATTGTCTTACAAGCATTAAAAAAATAAATTAAAACAATGATTTCAATATTTGTTACACGGTAGATGTTGGCAACACTTTTTAAACAAAAATTGTCAGACTAGAGGACAATAAACCGATCCAACTCGGCTTCGCAGCTATCGGCTAATAACGACACATCTCGTCACATAGTCTTTAAAATCTCAAAATAAGAGTGTTAACCAACGCGTGTTTCCAGTGATGACATCAGTCCTCCTTGCCCAATGACATCAGAAAAGCTCCCAATAAGTACGCTTTTAAAAGTTGGTCCGTGATCATTTATTAAAGACAACGCATTTTACATGACTCATCTATTTAATGTGTATTGCCAAACAGAGGTATATATTCATAGTCATTTGTATATACTAATTATGTATGTATTTAAATATGTATACTTGTATGTATATCTATTTATTTATATATTTGTATATATGTAAGGATAGATCATATATGTGTAGTTTATTTATTAGTAGTTTGTATATATTATGTAGTTAATTATCATTTGTATTGTGTTCTCTTATTCTATATTGCCACACCTACGTCAAATTCTCACCACTCCATGGGTTGACTGGTAGAGAATGCCTCAAGGCAGTAAGTCATTTGTATTCTTTTGTTTAAGGATGCAATAAAGAATAAAATAAATAAATAGATAAATAAATGACATATAGTTCCATAAAATCCTTCACTGTTTGCCGCTTGAGGAATCATAACACCTAATTATGACCAATTTTGTGAAAAAGGTGAAATTAAATTGAAGCCCACGAATATGTGTATCGTTTATATATATATATATATATATATATATATATATATATATATATATATATATATATATATATCTATATATATATATATATATTTCTATTATGAAAAGATTTGTTTTCGCATATTAGTGTGTGTGGGTAATGCCAAAAATTAAAGTTTGGCGTCTGAAGTCTAGTCTAAAATAGCGCTATGTTCTGTGTTGATGAACATGTCTTCCTTCGGATAAATTACATTATCATCATACCATTATACCATTATCATCATAATTAATCCCCCCCTCCCACATTTCAAATGCTGATAAGAACACTACCCTCATAACTGTCACAAAAAACGCATCTGAGCGACGAGCATCTTTCGACAATATCTTACCAAGTCGTCACTTCCATCTTGTGGTGGGCCTTTTGTCAGTATTCACGCGATAACTTTTTTCCCATCGGTTATCAGTTCTTGAAGCCGTATAGTTGATCTATACCTAGTTATTTAAATATATTAATTATTACTACTTATAAAATTTATATCAATATATAAATTATTTTCATCATTGCTGACGTCAGCGCTAATAACTAGAATAAAGAGAACAGTAGAAAATTAACAGTTATACATATTTACTGAAAATACGGTTAATTAGTGAACTGAATCGCATCTCTCTCAAAATTGGTTCATAAATGCATTACCAGCGCTTAATACGTGCAGGTTAATGAGAGCGGTTATATTTTATTGACATACGTTCCAGTTTCGCGCCGGTAGCTATCATACAATTATGACTGTTGTGGGCAGACATGGAAAATTAATTTAAAACATTGTGACATAACAAGTCTGCAAAATAATAAAATATATCTCTTATATATATCTGTAGGTATTCCTTCACTCTCATAATCCGATGGGGTGTTAAAACGACACGATTGGAGAGAGATCTGGTGCAGGATCAACGGCTTTACGTACATCACTAACTTTCTGACTCCGGCAGCTACTGAAAACATGAAGATAGATGGAAAAACTCAATAGCTAATATTTTTTGGCCCAACCCGGAACTCTAAGTTGAAACCTCATGACACCAGTCACGTTTACATCCACTAGACCAATGAGGCAGTCTAAAGTAAAAAAAAGTGATTAAAAATTCAATAATCAATAATCATTAAAGTGTTTATTATTACTACTGTACTTTTGTCAAATCTTACAAACTTACAAACGTTACATTTAGCCTTATAACATGTTGTTATGTTATAGATCGTATAAAATCATGTGATAAAACCAAATTAATATAAATTGTAGATTTTTATAACATAGTGATTTTTGTTCAATTAACTACTACAACAACCTATTATAGTCACCTTTAAATTAAATTTAATAATGAATAAATATTCGGCAACTTAAAAAATCCTACAACAACTGAACATATTATCTTACAAATTCTATCGCTTTCTATATTATTACGAGCTTGGGGTTCGTGACAGTAAAATCTGCCGAATGAATTACCGAAATCGACACTTTTATTACCGAACATCACTTACATCTTAAATCACTAACAATAAAACACAATTCCACTACTTGATCACTTTATTTCGCAGTTATATCGCTTCAAAGTGTGCACTTGATCGCCAATTCAATACTGCCTCGGTCACGGTTCCTACTGGCCTTATATAGGCTTTCTACTGAAACATCTAGAATGGAGTATACACCGGTCCCCACTCACTAGAACCAGAAAGTTCTATTATGGAATTTTCTGGAAAGCTCGCCTAGTACTGCTACCCGATATTAGATGGCGCGAATTACCACTCGCCACGTACCAGGTATTAATTATGGCACGCAAAAGTATGTAGACCACTGAATATAAAAAACAAGTAAGGACACCTGGGGCAAGTGTGACATAAATTAATTAAAACTATAATCGACATTTAAGTACTTCTACTCTGTAAGGATTTAATATAGAGAATTCAGTTTCATAACATCAATTACTAAGTGGTTTTATGTTTGATCAAGCAGCTTAGTATCTTCATGTAGTATTTTGTAATTTGAGATAGTTAAAACTAAGATGAAGATAGAAGTGTGTCAAACTTATCCATCAATGAGGCAAGTACGTTTCTTTTTGTAGTTACCTGTGGTGTATTATCTGTGGTTTTCGACAAAATTAATAGGATGATACTTACGTCGATATATTTTATGATCTAAGAAAACGATTTGAAGGTCCAATTTTGTGCAACAATGAATTTTTCCCAACATGGGGCAAGTGTGACTGGTTTCAACCGACATAGTGATGAGCCTTTAAATAGATTTACAACACTATCTCTAGCCAAGTTCAAAAGAAAATTTAATTCAGAATGTTAATAATTTATAATAACATTGGGCCCTTACATATGAAATTAGCGTTTTGTCGTACTGAGAACTTTGATTTGAAGTATCTCCTAAAGAGGAGATACTTATCCAAAGGGTTAAGAATTCCAAATTCAAATTTATAAATTCATTTAGCTGGTACATTTGAGTTTTCAAAATAGTCATTAATTTGTTTTTTCCTAATTATTTTTTTCTTTGGTTCGCTTATTACCGCACAATGGAAAACACGAAATGTCGGTATATTTACGAGTACGAGTTCTACCGTGGCACCGGTACTGCAGAAACAGCTCGAAAGATTAATGATGTGTACGGTGATGGTGTCGCAAAAGAAAGCACGATACGTTTTGGTTTCAACGTTTTCATTCTGGAAATTTCCACCTTCAGAACCAACCCCGTGAACGGCCGGAGACCAAAGTGAAAAATTAAGAATTAAAGACTATTGTGAAAGCGGATTCATCACAAAGCACTTCAGAGATAGCTGCAGGCTTCGGTGTTAGTGATAAAACTGTATTTATCCACTTGAAGAAGGACTTGCAAAGACGCGTCGATTACTGTGTTACTTTGCTCGACGATTTTAAATTTAATCATTACTTGTGATGTAAAGTGGATACTGTACAATAATCTGAAGTGCTCATCGCAATGGTTGAACCCTGGAGACCCAGCCAAATGTCGCCCTACACGAAAAATGACTCAAAAAAAGTTACTTGTGAGTGTTTGGTGGACTAGCGCTGGTGTCATTCACTACAAGTTTCTAAAATCTGGCCAAAATATTACGGCAGATATCTATTGTTAGCAATTGCAAACCATGAAGGAAAAACTAGCTGCTAAACAACCTAATTTGGTCAATGGCCCTAGGCCACTGCTGCTTCACGACAACGCAAGACCACACACTGCACAACAAACAACCACTAAGTTAGATGAGCTAAAATTGGAGTGTCTGCGACATCCATCGTACTCTCCGAGCCTTACTCCAACAGATTACTATTTTACAACTTCTTACAAGGAAAACAATTCAACTCCGATAGGGCAGTTCAAACCGCCTTCAAAGAGCTTATTGATTCTCGTCTCCTTGGTTTTTTTTAGTAAATGGATCAATGAACTACCTATGAAATGGCGAAAATGCAAAGATAACAACGGTAAAATATATTTAATTAATAACAACTTTGATTAATTAAATATATTTTGCAAAAACAAATTGACTTTATATTCCTCCCGTACAAAACGCCAATTTCGTATTTAAGGACCTATTATAATCATAATGCTTTGGTACTGTATTATGTATGCTATTTTAGATGAATAAATGTATTATTCAGTTAAATATAAAAATAACTTCATCATTGTTGTTTAACAAAAAAACATCACATTGGGACTGTCATAAGGTTTGGTATACATAATGCTTATGATACAATACTTTATACTGATCATTATTTTCAATATTTTGTACTTCTGTGTCTTCTCGTAATATTGAACTGAACAGTATTATCTTCTTCTAAAACCAAATTATACTTGTAACTTCTTCTGTACCTGTTTCAATAAAATTTATTATTTCTGCTTCTGACATTCACTGACATTTTTCTTTGATATTAATTTAAAAAAGTATATACTTAAGTATGGAGCTATGCTCGGGGTTTCTCTGCGTGATAAACTTATAATGATACAGGCATTGGAGTCTCTGATACAGGCATTGGAGTCTCTTGATACAGGCATTGGAGTCTCTTTATAGGGACTCTAGTGCTTGTGTTAGGATCAACGGGGTCTACTCGGACTGGTTTGACATCCATAAAGGTGTCAGACAGGGCTGTGTGGCTTCCCCGTGGCTGTTCAACCTATTTATGGACAGATGTTTGCAAAATTTGAAAGTTGAAGAATGCGGATTAAGAATGGGTGAGTTAACCGTCAAATGCCTTTTGTACGCCGATGATCAAGTTATTCTTGCGTCGTCGGCGGCCGAGTTGCAAATGATGGTTACATTAATGAACGGATCATTAAAAGAAAGGGGTATGAAAGTGAACGCAAGTAAGACGAAGGTTATGGTTTTTGAAAGAGAAGAAAGTAAAACGATTTGTGAAATAAGAATAGAAGGGGGAGTTGATCGAGCAAGTAGATGAGTTTGTATATTCGGGCTGCGTATTTAGCAGGGATGGGAGATATGATAAAGATATAGAACGACGAGTGAATGCGGGAAATAGAGTAAATGGGGCCTTGCACTCTATTGTGAAGAGTCAAAATGTGTCGAAAAAGGCACGTATGGCAATTCACAATGCTGTGTTGGTCCCTACTTTAACGTATGGTAGTGAAAGTTGGGTGTGGCAGAAGAAGCACGAGAGTAGAATAAACGCAGTAGAAATGCGGTCGTAAGGAGTATGTTAGGTCTGAATCTGAATGACAGGGTAAGAAATTGTGTAATAAGAGAAGAGTGTGGTTTGCAAGATGATGTTGTGACCAGGATTAAGAAAGGAATGCTTCGGTGGTTTGGTCATGTGGAAAGAATGAATGAGGAAAGAGTGACAAAGAAAACTTATGGTGCAGAAGTGAATGGCAGAGTCGGAAAGGGACGTCCTAGGCGAAAATTTATCGACCAAATTGGCGATTTATTGAAAACGGGCCAAACTAGGAGTACCCTTAACCGACGAGCATGTATGCGTAGATATATGGATGTGAAGGAGGCAAGAGAGGTGTGTCAGGATCGTGCCAAATGGAAGTCTGTAGTCTCTGCCTACCCCTCTGGGTGACAGACGTGAGTGTTTATATAAATATATATATATATATATATAGTATATATATATAAACTTAGAAATGAGGATATCCGCAGTAAAACCAGAGTGACCGACATAGCCCAACGGATCAGTAAGCTGAATAGCAATGTGCCGGCCATATAGCTCGAAGAACTGACAACCGATGGGAAAAAAAGGTTCTCAAGTGGGGCAGCCTCGTACCGGTAGGCGTAGTGTAGGGTGACCCCCCACTAGATGGAGTGACGACCGGGTAAGACATGCATGAAGTCGATGGGTGCAGATGGCTCAGGACCGTGCTTTTTGGAGTTCCTTGGTGGAGGCCTATGTTCAGCAGTGGACTTGTGAAGGACTGTAATGATAATGATATATTTACTTACTTAATTATAAATACATACAAACACACCGGTAAATAGCATCCTCTTTTTTTGAAAGTCGGTTTAAAATAATAGGCTGTCCCATCACTAGTTACGATATTCTTATACAAGATGATCTGGGTAAGCGTGACACTGTCATACTTACCCCGATGTTAGATATTAGGTGAGGTAAGTGTAACTGTTTTCATATCTCAAGGAATAGTGAATTTCAGGTCGCAGGAACATATTACTCTATAATTACCAGTATTATTTTTATCACTCACCTTGTATCTGGTTTAAAATAACTTGACGATATATCGAAACACTTAATAACTTCACCTCTTAAAATTGCGCTGTCACCAGTTGAGTAGTTTTAAAAGAATAATGTCTGTTGATAATATAGTTTAAGCTTACTTAATTGTCAGTTTAGTCAATAGCGTAAAATTTCCTGTGTTGTTTAATAGATGGAATTAAACCAAAAACTGTGTCTAGGCCGCATAATTTGTATTTGTTACACTTGCCCCACTGTCACACTTGCCTCGGGTGTATATTCCGTGATGTAGACAATGTCAACGTGAAACTTATGACTAATGACGTGAACCAAAGACCCCACTTATTGCTAGCGAGATGTTCTATCTTAGTCCTCAGGGTGATGACAAATATATTTGGATTCTTAATCGATGGTAGTTATAGGTGGACCGCGTGCTTATTTCTACTTTTACTACTTCAAAAAAAAATCGAAATTCAATTACAGTCGTACTATTTTGTGGCTGTTTGCTTCATAACTAGTCTAGTTCATCCTACAACAACGTATAAATAGCGTGTTCGTTATCATAGTAAGCAAATAGGTTTGCATTTACTGGTAATTTTCTACGCCTGACATGGGAGCAGAAATTTAATGATATGTTTTGTACGAACAAGTAAATGACATGAATTCATAAAGACTTTCGAGTAGTCTGCGAATAGTATTATAGAGTATAATTTGCACCCGCAATTCCCTTGATGTTGCAGTTGTTCGTGAGCTGCGGTAGTCACTTAACATCAGGTGAACCTAATGCTCTTTTGCCCCCTCTTTTATAAAAAAGCTTATAATAAATAACCAAAGCGCTTCAAGTCCTAGGTTAGAATTCCAGCAAAATTTCAAATTGATTCTAGACAAATAATAACAAACGAGCTCTTGCCTATGCCCATGCGTAATGGTTTGTGCATACTTGCCCATAGTCACCAACAATTACTATCGACTAGAAATTCAAATTCGAATGCGAATCATTCTTGAGAAATATCATGGAATGCCTCATTACCGTACAAAAATCTGTGAGAGCGAGATGTCTTCTCCGCTCGCACCGATCTATTCGATGTGTAACCATAACAAAGCTGTAACGTGATACTACCAGAGGAAATATTGTTGTAAGTTTCGGCATGTTTTATCGTAATAATATATCCTGTATATCTGTAACTTTGCACTTAGTTATACTTTCAATCCTACAAAATATTGTGTGGAATAATTAAGATAAATCAGTGTACTTTTATCTATTATTTTAGATATTATTGTATGTTTAACTAAAATTGAAAATAGCAAGGCAAACATCGTATGTTATCATATCATCGCGATTTCTTTTCTTAGTTTCAAAATACCTTTAAATGAAAATAAAGTCCGGGATAATTACCTTAGTTTAATTGTAAAATAACTTAGACGAGCGAAGAGAGTCCTCGAACCGGGTGAAAATTCTTTACATCTTTTATTATCTTTAAAAAAAGTGATGGCTATCTGAAAATCAAAAAATATGCATAAACGCTATTAGTTGGACGTATTACAACTTCTAAGTAAATATTATTAACCATGCATGGAGCAGCAGAAGGAGTGTCGTTTTTCTGGGTAATAAATTGAAATTCTCCAAATATAAAAGTCAAAGTCAATTAATCTAATACTAATATAAACACTAATACACTAAAAACTACTGACAATTTAATAAAAATAATATATATTTAAGTAGAGCAACTTTCACGATATGCTCCGCTCAGTCCATAATAGCTGCGCGAGGGAATGAGATCAACCGTGCGAGCGAGAGGTAAAGTAACTGTAGCGTTGAGCAACACTGCACACGTCTGAACGCCGAGAAATCCCAGCGGAACTGAGAGAGTTTTCAGCCGTTTCTGCTTTATAAATGGAATATAGGTAAAAAGTACGAAATATATATATATATATATATATATATATATATATATATATATATATATACCTCACCGGCACGGAAACTTGGCCACTCGTGAATTTGCTGATTATTTGCACTGAAACGTTTTTTTAACAGTAAATTAAGGGTAGATGCATTCAATAAGTGTCTAATGGTTTTAGAACATAGAAATTTAATGTTTACTTCACCGAAATTTTTCTTTTCAAGATAACATGTTTTCACTAAAATTAACATCTTTCCATTGTCACTTTAAAAACACTACAAAGTTAAAAATTAAGTCTGTTTCTTTATTGTCTATCAGTTTTAATATCGGGTGTTTCCTCCTCTAGCCCTGATAACCGCTTGCATTCGATCTGGCATGCTTTGAATGATGTTTCTGACATCAACTTGCGGTATGCTGTCCCAAGCGGCCAGCGCTGCATTTCGGAGCTCATTTAGAGTTTGTGGCGGTTTGGAGCTGGACTTTATCTTTCTTTTGAGCATACCCCATACATGCTCAATTGGATTTAAGTCCGGGCTACGAGCTGGCCACTGTAATTTTTGTATTCCAACCTCTTCCAGATATTCCTCTACACAATGTGCGACGTGCGGGCGTGCATTATCGTGCATGAGGAGGAATTGGTCGTGTCCAATGAATCCCGAATAAGGCATTACGTGCTCCTGAAGAACTTCCTCGATGTATCGAGTAGCTGTAAGCCGATTATCGACGATGACCAACTCTGTACGTGCGTCGGAACTTACACCTCCCCATACCAAAGCCTCCATGAAAACTCACAGTTTGGGTGGTGGTAAAGGGTAGAAACCTCTCTCCTCTTTTTCTCCACACTCGTTCTCGACCGTCTGGAGCACATAAAGCTATTCGACACTCATCTGTGAACAACACTCTAGCCCATTGCTCGTGGGTCCAATTGACATGTTCTCTTGCGAACTGAAGTCGGGCTACTCGGTGCTGTCTGAGAAGTTCTGGACCTCGTGCTGGTCTACGAGCTTTTAAATTCACTTCCTCCATTCGTCTTCTCACCGTACGCTCACTAACATTAACGCCTCTTGCGATTTGGGGCCGCTGGCGTATCTCAACAGCGGTCAGGTAGCGGTTTCTCAAAATCTCCATAACAATAAAACGATCGTCCCGGGCCGATGTGCACCTTACGCCCCCACTGCCTGGCCTGCGGGTGTAGCGGCCTGTCTCCTGGTATCGTTTCAGTGAATACTGCATTGAGGACCGTGGTACGTTAAGCACAATAGCAACTTCACGCTGTGTCAGCCCTTGGTCAATTAATGCTACTGCTTGTGCAACTTGTGCTGGTGTTAATGGCATTTTTATTGGCTTTAAAGCACCTTTAGTTATTTAATTAAGACACAAGATCACAATAATTGAATAACCTTACAGTAAACTTTTCACAACACACAAATTTAAAATGTGAACTTAGTCGCTCAAATGACCCGATTCAACTACAAATTAAAGAATTCGTCATGGTGCACTTAAACATAATGAATTACCCTCTTGAACTTGAGGGTAAACATTTTTTGACATACTTGCATAACAAACATTCATCAGAAACACTTAAAGCTTTTGCTATCGCGAGATAACCGCTTGGCCAAGTTTCCGTGCCGGTGAGTGTACTATATATATATATATATATATATATATATATATATATATATATATATATATATATATATATATATATATATTTTTAATTTTATTTATTTCTAATTCACTTGAAAATAGTTCTATTTTATGTGGTTTTAAGTACGACTTTCCTACATTTATACTTCTAATAGAAAAAAATAGATATTTGCAGTAAAAAAATCATGAAATTACAACTTTTTAAGCTCTTCAAATAAGAAAATTAAAGCATTTATAAAAAAGTGACCAGATTAGATTATTGTAGACAATATGAAAATAAATGTGATCTGAATGCTTTTCTTGATATTGTTATAGTTTGTACGTGGCAGAGGCTTTAATAAGACCTTTCACGAATGTAACCTAAACATAGGTATGTTTAACGCCTAATAGAGCTATTAATTTAAACACCAAAATAAAATTAAAAAACAGTTTCAAAAATACCAAATCCCTTACTTTAAATAAATGTAAAATATATTCACTTTTTCTTTTTTTAAATACTATAAAAATATTTGTTATGCTTTAAATTTTACGAGAAAACTAATTTTTACAAGACTGGGGCTTTAAGATTATTAAATATTCAGATTCCCTTAAGATATTGCGTAATATGACTATATAGTTGTGTGTGATTGGATATTTGCCTTATCTCCAGCAGAATTACAAATTAATATCGAACTTATTAATGTATTATATAAAAATACAATAATATGAAATATAATAATTCACAAACACTCACGCCTGTCACCCAGAGGGGTAGGCAGAGACTACAGACTTCCATTTGGCACGATCCTGACACACCTCTCTCGCCTCCTCCACATCCACTTACCTACGCATACATGCTCGTCGGTTAACGGTACTCCTAATTTGGCCCATTTTCAATATATCACCCATTTGGTCGATAAACTTTCACCTAGGACAACCCTTTCTGACTCTGCCATAAATTTTCTTTGTCACTCTTTGCTCATTCATTCTTTCCACATAACCGAACCACCGAAGCATTCCTTTCTTAATCCTGGTCACAACATCATCTTGCAAACCACACTCCTCTCTTATCACACAATTTCTCAACCTGTCACTCAGATTCAGATCTTACATGCTCTTTAACGACCGCACTTCTACTGCCTTTATTCTACTGTCGTGCTCCTTCTGCCACACCCAACTTTCACTACCATACGTTAAAGTAGGGACCAACGCAGCATTGTGAATTGCCATACGTGCCTTTTTTGACACATTGACACTGACTTTTCACAATAGAGTGCAGGGCCACATTTACTCTATTTCTCGTCGTTCTATATCCTTATCACATCTCCCATACTTGCTAAATACGCATCCCAAATATACAAATTCATCTACTTGCTCTATTAAATCCCCTTCTATTTTTATTTCATATATCGTTTTACTTCCTTCTCTTTCAAAAACCATAACTTTCGTCTTATAAGTTTTGGTTACATAATTATAAAATTATTAGATAAATTATAAAACTATTGTTGATGGTTATAAAAATCTTTTTTTATATTTCAGTATATACGAGATGGTTACAAAAATATATATGTGGTTTAGTTACGCAATGGCAGTACGTTGATGCTGTTTCAAAAACCATTAGTTTCCGTTACAATATAAAGCCTTTGCAGTTTTGGAAATGATTGTGCAATATGTATTCGTATTTTTTAGTACTATTGTTTGTAAGTAGTTTTGTATTGCGTGGATATTTTTTATATATTATGACAAATTGAATTGTCACGCTGGTACTGAATTGTTGATGTGTATTTTGCGTCAGAAAAATTGGATTCTTTCCGCTTGCAACTTAGTTTGCAATCGGGTGGATAGATTTATCGCTTGTTTTCGAGTTCATCCTAGGGCGTCATTCCCGGGAATGGCGGACCATAGGTCTTTTGTGTAACACAACCCGCAAAACCCTTTATGTACGCTGGTTCAGATTTTGCTAGCCCGTTTAAGGTTACGCTAGCTCGTGTACTTGGTTTAAGATCCACGAAGGCGTATGTTTGTATTTTCGTATATTTGGCTACCGCTGTACACCTTGAGCTCGCCGGCGATCTAAGCATGGCTAACTTCATAGGTGCATTTAAAAATTTCTTTCTTGCCGCAGCCACATAGGTAGAGTGTAGTCAGATAACGGTACAAAGTTTGTAAGAGCAAAACGTATTTTATCGGAGTTGCACGGGCTTTTAACTTCTAAATATTATAGTTTGCTCACGTTTTAGTTGAAAACCGCATCGAGTTGTCGCCAAACGTCCCCGCAAGTCATTTTGGGGGAAATTGGTAGACTAATAGTCAAAGTCTAAAAAGTCATTTATATCGTGTAATCGGAGATCAAATTTTATGTTTTGAAGAATTAAGCACTGTACTCGCACAGATCGATTGCGTTATGAATAGTCGCCCTTTATGCCGTATTTATTCTAGTGACCCCTCGGAGCCACTAGCTTTGATTCCAGCATATTTTTTTGAATCTTTCGCCTTTGAAATACCTACTCGCTATAGCTATAGACGATGATAAACTCCTTGTTCTTTCACGTCATAACTTATTGAACAAGCTGGTGCAGTAATTTTGGAAGCGTTGGAAGACGGAATACCTGCATACGTTGCGGTCGGGTCATAAATGGTACACAACTGTTAACCCATTAACGGTTGAAACTGTAGTTTTTATTTTGTTGTTTCCGTTCTCGCAGCAGTTCATGTTTCTGTCGTGCCGGCTAATGTACTAAATTGAATTTACAGCAAATATATTTATCAAAAGATCGCCACGTGCCACACCCGCCATTTTGTTTTGGTTCAAAACGAATCACGCTGATACAGTCAACCTAATCGTCATTCGTCCCGGAATCAAACCAGGGACCTATGGCCCCAACAAATACTATAAATGGATTTTAGATACAACGCGATACGATATCCATATGAATCAACTTAATTAAATTCTTGCTGATGCTATTTCGTTGATTTTCAAACTTAAAAGGCAATGTTTAAAATATGACGAATGAATGAATAATAATATATTTAAATACTGGTAAACATTTGTTTAACATCAACAATATACTTATGAGTGGTAATAAAACAAAATATATTAAATTCACATCAACCAGTGTGCTTTTAAATAGAGAGGAGTTGATTTTTTAGAACCCACTAATTTTCTTGGAACTACTGTTATGGTTAAAGATCCAGTGGAGCCCTCATATACATTTACCTTAACTATTCTGTACGATACCTATTCTACCTTACCTCACCTATGTCTCTACTAACAACGCTTAGCAAAAATTTAATTTTTTTAGATTTAGTGTTAAGTTGTTTTAATGTTGTTGACATTAAAAAAATAATATTCAATTTACATTTTTTTTGTATAGTTGCTATAATTGCTCCATGGATTTACAGTTTGATTTTTATTTTCGTTCGATCACTGAAGGCGTTGTTGAGCTGATTAAACATATTTTCAGTACATTGGAGAATTCAGAGGATTTCTTGGCTATATTTTGTGCTCTTTCCAAGGTTTTCAACTGCGTTTACCGTGAGGTATTATTCAGGAAGCTACCTACATCATTACGGTCGCATTCATCATCCTCTTCATCATATATATGGTCTGAAATGTTTTAATCAAAAATAATATAATAATATGTTAATAAACAAAAATCATATTATCGTATACTCTACGAGAAAAACATTCAAATCAAACAAAAAATCTAATTGTAAGTCAGTTAGTTTATTAATTCGGTTTTTCCTTATTGCTATATTGTGATATTTTTTAAAGATATTTTAAGGTTTTGGTTGTGCGCAAATTAACATACTTTACTTGAAAACACTTTACTTGAAATGCATGTTAAATAAATATATTACTTTTTACGACCAAAGTTCGTATTTCGTTCTACTTAGTGGCAAAAATATGTACTAAGAAGAATAAGTGACATCTAGTGAGGAAAAGTTTAATGAATAATTACTTTTTTAATGATTTCTTATATTTACGCGCACATGACACTTAAAAATAAAACTAGTTTTACGGATTTTATCGTTTATATAAACTTATTTTATATTCCCGACGTTTCGAGCACTTTACGTTACCCATGGTCACGGGGGAGACAGATTTGTTCATCGTCCTAATGTCATAGTTAACCATGGCTACTTCTACATTAAAATTATTAATATTTGTTCCGATCTACGCAGTATGAACTTATAGCATCTTGAAGTCGTGCAGTTGTATGATTGGGTTGCGATTAAATTTCATTAATTATAGGATCCCAAGTTGATGGTAGCACCCAGCCATCTTCTCTATTTAAATTAGGTTATTTTTTGAGCCTCAAGAATCATCCTTGGAAGTAATCGGCGTTCTTTAGCGAGAATTTATGGTCTATCAAATCTGATATAGTATTCGCGTGTGTGTATATATGTGTATATTCATAGACTGCAGATTTCCCGGAACATCGATTCCTCACGTCAGTTATGTGTCTACCTAGAAAAACCATGAAATCGAATATTCGGAAGACAGGATTACCGAGTGACCTACATTTTAATTTTTAATCCATAACAGATGTAAGTAATAATGCAAAAAATCTATCTATTATCTACTTTTTATACGTGGTAGCTGCAGTTATATTAGTAGTATAATTGTAGCACGAATGGGTCGGCTCAACCGGGGAAGGACCACGCTCTCACAGAATACCAGCGTAAAATAGTAGTTTAATGGTGTTATGTTTCGTATGGTGAGTGAAGAGAACCGGAGACCCTTTTTACTGGAAACGAGGCATTCCATCTTAGTCCTCATGGTTGACAACGCATCTGCATTTTGAGTCGTAATCGAGGATAGATGTTGATATCTATGGGCTATAGCAACCACTTACTATTAGGTAGACTATGTGCTCGTTTGACGCCTATCCTATAAAAAAAATACTTACACCTACTTACATATCTACATCAACTCTATTATTTCTTACTCTACCAAACTTATTTCATAACTTTGTTTTTAAATCGGTATTATTAGAAACTGATTTTTATTCCGCTTACGTATTATTACTCTGATTTCCTTTAAAACTTTTTCTTGGATCTGTAAACAAATAAATGACTTTCAATCGTATTTTACCAAATTGTTACGGGTGCCTTTTATATATATATATATATATATATATATATATATATATATATATATTATATATATATATATATATATATATATATATATATATCAAACTACTATCTACTTAAAGGTGCATTATTTAGAAAGCGTTTAAAACTGCTACATAAGGATACATGAAATTTATATTGAAAATATTTTCTTCTTATACTTTCTTAAATTTATGATTCCCTTGATGTCTGCTTCCTGTGTAATGGATTTGAGATGCTTATATTATTAATATTGTTATTTTATTTATTTCTTGTGGATAACACCAAACCACCTCTCTTTAGGTATTCTCAGTGGTTCTTAGTAAATCTAAAGATTGGAGGTATGGTTTTGTCTACAATAAATTAAAAATTAATAATAATGTAATCATCATATAAAAATAATTTTGTCTCATTAGCTGTACACAATAAATTCAATTTAATCCGTGTCGAGTGCGATTAATGTTTTAAGTAGGTCAATCTGTGGAGCACGACATGGTATTATTTATGTCAGAATGGGTAAAATATTTTATACCTTTTAAACCAGAGACCATGTTTTAATCTTTTTGTATCTACTTAAAACTGAATGATATCTAATTTCAATTATTTGTTATCGATGACTACTGTATTGTCATTTGAGAAACTATGATGCAACCAGGTTCATTTCCACTTCAACGTTACCTTATGTCTAAGGAATAAAATATTTTGAGGACAAGTGATGTCCATACACACGTATTGGGATAGAATTGCGGATTAATTGCTCCATAAACCTTTCAGGAATAAGATGTAGCCAGTGCCTTTGTATTTTTATGTACAGAATGTAATTTTTACATTATATTTCACTAAAGAAAACGCTGTTCCTTTATAGCAAACACGAGATACTTTTCAGTGTTAATTTCCCGTGAACTGACTGCTTTATCGACTACTGTCATGAAATACTACTTACATGAAATTGTGTAATTCTGCAAGTCCTGAATTTTTCCAATTATTTTAGTACATGTTACGTATAAAACTTAAAAATAAGTTGCCATCCGAATTGGAAGTATATAAATATGCTATGCATGTTTTATGCTATATTTTTAAATTTCACGTATACTTATGGAGCAGTTTTAAATGCTTTCTAAATAATGCACCTCTAAGTAGAAAGTAGTTTGATATGTATAAAAGGCACCCGTAATAATTTGGTGTGATACATTTGAAAGTAATTTGTTTACCGATTTTTACCTAAGCAGAATAAAAATCAGTTGTTAATAATACCAATTTAAAAACAAAGTTATAAAAAATGTTTGGTAGAGTAAGAAATAATAGATTTTATGTAGATTTGTAAGTAGGTGTAAGTAGATAATAGATAGATAATTACTTACATCTGTCATGGATTAAAAATCAAAATGTATGTCACTCGGCAAGTCTTGTCGATTCGATTTCATGGTTTTTCTAAGTATTCCCCGTAGCGTATTGCACATATTTTCATACACTCAAACTAGAATATCAATACAGAAATTTTACATCTTATCTGTGATTGTAACATTAGTTAGCAGTAAAGCATTCATCCGAAGCATCCGAAAATCTATTCTTGTGAAGAAAATTTATGACTTTTAATAGAATCCGACAAAAGTTCTTGTATTTTAGAATTCCAATCGGATGTATCAATGACTACCGTAGCATTTCCTCGTGAGTGGTCACAGTCAAGTGTGTGCCTGTTGTACTGCCACATGTCAGAGTTGTCACTGACAAGATTGGCTACATGTTGAAGCGAACGCACTTCAAGCCGCTGAAGAAAATTAGTCAGTTTTTACGATCATGTCAATTGTAATGTCCCTCTACAAAATGCAGGAGTGTAGAAGCTTGAATGTGAATGTGATCTCTCTTACATAGAACAAATAAAAAGATCAATAAAAACCTGCGTTAAAGAGCAAATAACTGATGGGAGGAATCGTTGCTCCGATAAATCTGCAGTCATTGAACACGTACAGGATCGCCGCCATCACTACAAAATATTTCATAGACAACAAATCCTCGCTGAAGAATACTGATTTTTGTCATTTTATAGTATATAAGTTGTATTTTTTTTTTGTCTAATTTAGTGCACCCTACCCATTAATCTTATTTTATTTTTATTAATTTCCTCTTCTGGGTTGTCTGGAAGAGATTGCTATGTAGTAATAAGACCGCCTTTTGTTTATCCCTCATTATTTGTTCATTATTTGTTATAATTATGTTTTGTTGGTGTACAATAAAGAGTATTGTATTGTATTGTAATGTAATGTATTTCTTCTAAGGATGATTCGAATCTTCCCGTATGTGAAGACAAAATTGCAGATTTACAGGATGCTGGATAATGATGATGGATAATCCTGACTGTAGGCGAGTGATCAAATAGTTATACGCTTGGTGACGCCAGAAATTCTGCAGTTTGCTGAGCGCTGGTGCGTTGTCAAGGTGCCAGGAGATCAGTTAGCTTTTTGGTCGCAATGCTTTAAGTCTACACATTAGCGGGATCACCCAAGGTTAATAATATCAATCAATCTTTTTTTTTTTTCACTAAATATGATAAGTCATGCCAACATAAAAACTGAACTGAACATAATCTGGAATGGTTAGATAGTTTTCATGTTCTAAGAGCTTTCTTTTGCGGATTTCCAAAGTATAAGAATATAAACCCGCGTAGAAAAAAACTGAGTCGACGCTCCGGAAAATTTGCAGTCCGAAATGTCTGAACATTTATATTCAATAGATTAGAAAGTAATTTAACTAGAGATGACTGGGTGCTACCATCTACTTGTAATCCTAATATTCATAAAAATAAATTTCAACCCAAACATACCACTGCATGGGTTCAAGATACAATATGTTCTTTCTGGGTAGATTAGACCAACAATTAATAATTTTTAATTGAAGGTAGCCAGTGTTAACTATATGTAACAATAGGACGTCAAACACCTTAGTCCGCGTGTAGCTATAGATGCTGCTCGAAACTTCGAGAACATAAATAAGTTGACTAAACGCGATAATAGCCATAAAAACTCATTAATTTCAATTTAGTGTTCACGTCAAAATAACTTGACAGCACTTGTTACCTGATCTACATAGATATGTTCTAAGCTTCGAGAATTAAGACAGGATGCCTCGTTAAAATTGGCAATGGTCTCCTCACTCACCATATAATTTACAACAACATTATATATGGAGCTATTTTACTGCAGCATAACTCTACCAAGTATAGATATACATACAAGTAACATAGACATTAGAACAGAGACGTTACATTTATTTATTAAGAAATATTGTAAATAGCACCACAAGACACTGAAGCTAAAACTTTTTTTTCGGTCTCCTATATATACCCTGACGCAACAAATGATATGCTGGGGCTATGCATTGATTTGTTATATTTTAGCGACTTCTAATGCCCTATTGACAGTAACTGCTGGGATTGAAGATTTTGTACCTTTTTATCATGTCAGATGGCGCTTTATTAATGTAATAATTTATTTAAACACCAGCTCATAATTCTGTTTTATTATTTTTGTAGAAAAGTTCCCCACTAGGATGAAGTGACAACCTGGTAAAAATACTAGGCATGTCGATTCACTCTTAAAAATATCGATCTCTGAATCGAAGATATTAGAATCGATTTTCGATTAAAACGAGGATTAAAAGATCGATTTTCTAATAAAAATGAAATTACTTTATAAATGTAACGTCGTCTTGAAATATACGTTAAAAACTGTTTAGAAATAAAATTAAGTCCACTTCGTCTTTCTAGCTCTTTATTTTACTCTGTTTAATTATTTTAAAACATTGTTCTATCAATATTATTAGTATAGAATTGTCCCGTAATGATATCGCAGATAATGTTGATAAATTGACAACTATTTCTCCACTCCTTATCCTTTCTCTGAATTGAACGTGACAGAAATCGCTATAACGAACGTAAAAAAAATAATATTGATGCGCTGTTTTCATAAAATCATTCAAAATTCTCTCTCTCTCATTTCAAATTACATTTTAGTAATTGTGACAACTTTCAATTAAACAATAAAATTACAAAAAAAGTTTGTATATTTAGAATTCTGTGTCATTACTCCTATGACATTATGCAAAGTAAATGTATTTATTAATACAGAATAAACAAATAAAATATAAAATGTAGTGTTTTTATGTTGTTTCATAGCGTACATTTTATTGCAGCGATGAATAAAATATTTCTTTATTTTTATTATTTCAATGGGATATGTGGACATAACGTGTAAAAGTAGAAAACATGTATTTTTAAGTTATTAAGTCGTAGCCTCATTCTAATTTCACCAGTAGGACTCATAGAATACTATAATACATACATAATAGAACTGAGGAGTGGGAGGAGCCCGTGTAGCCACTAATATGTCAAATCACATGTATAAATGTCAACACAATCGTTTCCAATTTTCCTGCCAAGCGCCGCTGCATGCAAATTATTTAAAAAATGGCAAATTGTGTAATAATTACGTGTCGAAAGAACAGCTGGAAATGGAATTTAAATAAAGGAGATATATTGTACAACCAGTAAGTCAAAACCATTTATATTTAGTGAATATTAGGAACAAAAATAAAGAAATATTTGTGTCAAAACCATTAATCAAAAGTCTAAAATGCGTTACTGCAAATAATGATCTGATAATACGACGTAATTGCATGTGTGCTCCCGGCGACGCCAATCTTCCTATAAAATAAGGTTGACAGCCATTCTATTGTGTATTATAGTATTTTATGGTGGAACTGGATAAAACATTAATATTTATTGATTTAAATATTTACTACTAAAGCTTCTTCAATACGAGCATACTACTACTACTAAAATAACACATTCGGGTAGAATATTAAAATTTCAATTCGTAATATTTAATCTGTCGATGTAAAATTAATTTAAGCTATATTTTAATAAATATGAAATGAACTCATCAAATGCTTCCTCATTTATACGAGATTAATATTCACGTAATGAAACGCATTGTACTCAACTTGGATAATGGATTATATTGATGTAATCTCGATTTATTTTAGGCAAGTAAGTAAACAAGATATAAAAATATTCAACTTACGTTATTATTATTTTTCCTTTATTTCGATATTTGTATTAGTTCCTAACACATTACAAAGAATACATGAAGTATTTGATTATTTTAGTATGTGTAACATAGTATCTGAAAAAAATATAATAGGTACCAATTTTTTCACAGTGTTGTAGAACAGATATTGATGACTTTTGAATCTAAATTATTTTGCTCTTTTTATAGGACATCGAGCAGAACTTGTAAAAGTAGGTGTTTTTAAACATTAATCTAATTATCGGACTAGGCCCAAAGCCATGAAGCCAAAATTTCTGTTAAAACTACGGCCCCGATTACTTGAATATATATTGCACTCGTTCGTTTCAGAGTCACTACCACTATCTGATATGCTTGATACCTGCTTTTTAAGGGTAATAATGATCGATCATCACAATCTGCATCACAAGCGAGAAAGTCTTCAAAATCAGAATTATTTAACATATAGATATTCATTAATTGTATGGCTAAAACAAAAAGTAAATCAAATAACTAAAATTAAGCACCTTTTTTACTGTCGGGTAATGTAAAAATTGAGATAACATTAATTTATAAGTACGAGGCATCCCGCTGTGTTTTTAAAACCGCGACTACGCAAACGTCTTTCACCCGACATATTTGATGAATAATAACAGCTATCTGTCACTTGTCAATTTCAGAATGCTAAACTAATAAAAGTTACGGACAAACTTTTCAATCGTTATTTAAAAATAAAGTTAAATGGCCCGAATTTTTAAATCTTAACAGTAATATCTAATATGGATCAAAAATCACACTGTAATTGTTAGTAATTTTTTTCAAGTTTACGGGAAGTTTTCATGTTTATATTTCTATATAAATGGCGATGAATCTTGCGAGGACAGCTCTCCTCATACACAATATTTAAATTAAATTGCTCGTTTCTCTTTCAATTACGCATGTATAGCGATGTACGTCACGTTCATGTATCGCAGTTATATTTCGCAGGTATATTTTCAAAGCCGTGATATTACAATTTCACTAATGATATTATAATTGAACGGTATATTATCAATCGACTTCATTTCTTACAATTTAAAAAGGTAATTTTATACTTTCGCGGTCCCCTGGTTTTTGTCTCGAGAAAATCGAAAAATCTTCCGATTTTGACGATTATTTTAAAAAATCTTCGTTTTTATGGCGATTTATGAAAAAAAATATGGAAAATGTCTCACTTAAAGATTTCATATAGTTTTATGACATTAAATGTGATCATAAACGCACTTCTTCGAATAAATCGTTTATTTAATAATTTTTTGGCGAAGCGAGCTCGGGACTCAGACTGGTTAGGTTAGAGGATAATAGACCCCGCCATCTCCTTCGTGGTTAGTTTTTATATAAACCACTCAGAAGTAGAAGTCCGTCAACCATGCCCGTTAAATTGTAAGAAATGAAGTCGATTGATACCTGCAACATATACAAAAAGTTAAGAAATGGCTGTCAGTTTTTCAACATTATCTGCGTTATCATTATGTCAGCTTCGAATGTTGAAAGAAAAATGTTTTAAAATAATAGTAATAGTAATAATAATAATAAACAGAGTTTAAAGAATTATAAAAAATATTGTTAAAGTTAACTATTTTCTTTGCAAAGCTTTAAAAAGGGCGCGGTAGAATTGGTATATTTCATTCTAATGAAGGAAAAAAAATTGAGGACACGTGAAGTCTGCCAACACATAGGCCTTGCTAGTTTTGAAAAACCCTTTCATGACATTTACTTCATCTATACATATAATAAAACAGTAACGAAACAAAAACTGTACATTAAGAATTTTCGAAAAAAAAAATAAGTGGCTTTTGTTAGAAAAACGTAACTGATGACAAAAAGTGACTTTTTAGAACTTTTGTCTGTTTGTGTGGTTGTCTGTGTGTATTGTACGGCTTCATGCCGAAACCACTGAATAGATTGACTTTAACTTTCTGGACTGTTTCTTCTATGTTCGTTGAAGCACGTGCCCACGTCACAAAAGATGATTGGGAAAAGTGGTAGAAAAACAAAACAAATTATTATGGATAGCTTTGAAAGAGACATTAATTTTGACTGCATTTTTAAAAATCAAAAAATAATTAATATAAACAACGACATCTCTACTAGTTATACTGAAAGTGATTGAATAATTTTATTTTTAATCTAGTTTCAATTAATTGAATATTAAAACTATTATTTACGGATTTTATCGCGTTTAATTACTTTAATTTATTTTTATTATTATCCCGACGTTTCGGGTGCTTTACAGCGCCCATGGTCACGGGGGGACTGAGATGTTTGACGTCCCAATGTCATAGTTAGTCCGGCTACCTTCAGTTTTTTTAATATTAATTTTTTTTTTGGTCCGATTTACGCAAAACGAGCTTATAGTATCATGAAGTCTTGCAATGGTATGCTTGGGTTTGGGTTTAATTTTGTTGATTATAGGATCCCAAGCAGATGGTAGCACCCAACCATCTTCTCTATTGAAATTTGGATGTTTTTTAATTTCAATAGCCTCGCGTATCATCCTTGGTAGGAATCGGTGTTCTTTTGCGAGAATTTGTGGTTTATCAAATCTAATGTAATGGTGGGGACGATCTTGAACATGTTCGCAGACTGCAGAACATGTTCGCTCCGGGAAGTCTGCAGTCTGCGAACATGTTCAAGATCGTCCCCACCATTACATTAGATTTGATAAACCACAAATTCTCGCAAAAGAACACCGATTCCTACCAAGGATGATACGCGAGGCTATTGAAATTAAAAAAACATCCAAATTTCAATAGAGAAGATGGTTGGGTGCTACCATCTGCTTGGGATCCTATAATCAACAAAATTAAACCCAAACCCAAGCATACCATTGCAAGACTTCATGATACTATAAGCTCGTTTTGCGTAAATCGGACCAAAAAAAAATTAATATTAAAAAACTGAAGGTAGCCGGACTAACTATGACATTGGGACGTCAAACATCTCAGTCCCCCCCCGTGACCATGGGCGCTGTAAAGCACCCGAAACGTCGGGATAATAATAAAAATAAATTAAAGTAATTAAACGCGATAAAATCCGTAAATAATAGTTTTATTCAATGTGTAGTGTTCGCGTAAATTTAAGAAATCATTAGTTTCAATTAAGTTTTTTTTTTAAGTTTCATGTTAAAAAGAAACTGATAAATCTTGTGTTTTAAATTATCCGTTTTTAATTTATTCTGGTATTACTCTAATCAAACTGCAATTGATTATCAACTCTAAATAATCGATATCGATTTTTTCAAGAATCGAATATTGTACGTTCCCTTTTTTTGGTTGGCATGCTCGGTGCAATAAGTCTGACAGCTGTTAAAAGGTATTTCTTAGATTTGTTGACTATAAAGTTATTTGGTAAATACACATTATTCTTACGATAATAAACCGAAATTACGTTCATTTTTTGCTGTATATTGTGACTTACAATACTTTAATGCACAAACAGACATATTTTCTTTAAAAATATTATTAAATTTATAAAATGAATGCGTCTTGACCTTTTGACGATGTCACTTAGACTATATGACAAAAATCGGAGATATATCCTAAAGGACAAAAGTTACAGATGATAATTTTGTTACTGATGTCCGGTCTATTACTACTACCTATTTAAATGTATTTGACTATCATGAAGTCAAGTCAAACTTTTTGTTCTAAGATATATCTTAGCAACAAAGAGATTTTATACAAAAGCTGTGATCATGCGCATGTATTACACCCTCTAGCGAAATTTAGCAATACTACACTGAATATCTATTTAGAAAACATTTTAGCTATTTCCCAGTAGGTGACATTACTAAACATAAGGTTAAAATTACATATTTGTAAATAAATAGTGACGTTACTGGATAACAGAGGGCACTTATTACAATAGTTTTTCTTTCTTCTCGAACAAATATACTAGAAATAGTAAAATTTAAAGATTATTTGGTAAATACACATTATTCTTACGATAATAAACCGAAATCACGTTCATTTTTGCTCCATATCGTGACCTATACAAATAATAAAACAGTAACGAAAGAAAAACTTTACATTAAGAATTTTCGAGAAAAAATAAGTGACTTTTGTTAGAAAAACGTAACTGCTGACAAAAAGTGACTTTTTAGAACTTTTGTCTGTTTGTCTGGTTGTCTGTGTGTATTGTACGGGTTCACGCCAAAACCACTAAATGGATTGAATTGAAATTAAGCAAAAATGTTCTTTGTTTACCGAGGAAGGTTTTAGGCTACATATTATCACGCCATATGTTATAGGAGGTAAGGAATATTGATTTTAAAAAGTTTTTCTTCGTAATTGAATGCACAAAATAATCATTTAAAGATTATTTGGTAAATACACATTATTCTTACGATAATAAACCGAAAACACGTTCATTTTTTGCTCCATATCGTGATTTACAATATTTTAATGCACAACCAGGCATATTTTCTTAAAAAATAGAACATTTTCATACAAAAGCTGTGACCACGCGCATGTATTACACCCTCTAGCGAAATAAAGCAATACTACACTGAATATTTAATTAGAAAACATTTTGTCTATTTTCCAGTAGGTTACACTACTAAACATAAGGTTAAAATCCGATGTAGGCACATCTTTAATCACTAACAAATTTGTAAACAAATAGTGACGTTACTGCATAACAGAGGGCACTTATTACAATAATTTTTCTTTCTTCTCGAACAATATACTAGAAATAGTAAAATTTAAAGATTATTTGGTAAATACACATTATTCTTACGTTAATAAACCGAAATCACGTTCATTTCTTGCTCCATATCGCATATTTTCTTTAAAAATATTTTTCAATTTATAAAATGAATGCGTCTTGACCTTTTGACGATGTCACTTAGACTAAATGACGCAAATCGTAGATATATCCTGTAGGACAAAAGTTACTGATGACAATTTTGTTACTGATGTCCAGTCTATTACGACTACCTATTTAAATGTCTTTGCTTACCAAGCACATTTGTTGTAGGTAATTAATTTAAGTATGTTATTCTTACTTTTGTTCCTTGCTGCTGTTACCATATTTTTTAATGCAAAAATAATGTACTTGTCTGTTAAAGTAACGACAATTTATTTTTAATTCATGATTTAATTAATTCATTTGGGTAAATAATATGTATTTTTTTCTAACTAGATGTCGTTGGCGTTGAGTTAGATCGCGCTATGGTTTCATTCCCAAAAAGTTATGTTATAGATGCCTTATGTTATAGATGCCGATGGGCCGCTCTCATCCTATCGAAATGGCGGGTACTTTTGTTGTCTGTTTTGGTTGATGTGTTTATTTTTCCTGTGAATAATTATTATTCTTCTTAACAGCAATTCTTACGTACTTATTCGATTACTTTTCATTTTCACTGTTTTGAATTAGCGATGGGTCATCAACGTATTTGTCGTTAACGAAACTAAACCGTTCATTTTCGTTCATCGACTAGTCGATCAACTAGTTAAATTTGTCAACTAGTTTACATCAACTTGGTTTAGCAGACGTTTAAATTTAGACTCTGCGACGTCGTCTATGGATTGACATAGTCGAAATACGTAGACCGTAGACTAGTGTAAATGTCATGATGTATTAAGGCGGCATCTATTTTAATTTGACCTTCTCTTCATACTTTTCCAAGCTAAAGAATGGCTGAATAGAGTTAAATATAATGTCGTATTCACTATTCAGACATGTTGAGAATATCAATTGATTTTATGTACATTATTTTTTTAATGTAAGATTTTAGTAATATTTTAATTTAAAACCTCAAATTTGTACTTAATTATTTGTGTTATTTCAACGAACATAATACGAACTAAAGTTATCCGACCACGTTCTCGAGTCGGTCGTCGTGTTGCTAGTCGAAATGAACGTTACGTAGTTTCAATTGTGCCGTTTAAAGATTCGACTACTCCATTGATTGTTCGTAAACCGTCTACTCGTTCACAGTACGTAGACTGTCGAATTAACTAGTTCGTTCATTCAACGTCCATCGCTATTTTGAATATCGGACTATCGGACTAAGAAGGAATTTTTAGCCTTTTAGAAAAAGATCAAATCTGTCTAGAAACTCAAGGGTTTCTAAGATGCGCAGGTTAGTTCGATCTCTCGAAACCGACGCAAAGCGTGAACAACGGCTGGGTGCTAACCGTGAGCGTAATGCACTAAGTTTGCCCGCAGAAACAAGGACGCAGCGCCAATTACGATTAGAATTTAAACGAGTCCATACTCCGCACTACTGCTTTTCGATCTCAGGAAAGTGTGGAACAACGAGAAATGCGTTTAGCTATCAACCGGGATCGTCATTTTTTGTCTCGCGCATCCGAAACGGTTACACAGAGGGATCAGAGGTTGAGTCTTCAGAATATCCGCTCTGAGACTGCTCGATCACTTGAGAACAGTCAGAAGCGTGAGATACGACTTGCGCGTGACCGAGAGCGTCATTCATTTATCTTGCGCTTCCGAAACGGAAACAGAGAGAGAGCAGAGATTAAGTCTTCAGCTTTTCCGCACTGAGACTGCTCGGTCGCTCGAGAATAGTCAGGAGCGCAATACACGCCAAGCAAGCGATCGCGAGCGCCACGCAGTATCTCGCGCTTCGGAGACTTACACGCAGAGAGACTCGCGTTTAAGCTCCCAACGTATTCGCACTGCCACATCTCGATCACTTGAGAATCCTGAAGAACATGAGACGCGACTTAGTGCAGACTGCTCACAGCATGCTTTAGCTCGATCTTTGGAGACAGACGAGCAACGCAACGCACTTGTTTGGCAAAGATATCACGAAATGCGTGTTGAAGTGTCTATTCATTCCACGCAAGAACGTGAGCGGATTCAGGAAATTCGGGCAAGTCAGTCAGTCGAACAGCGTGTGGCCCAAATTGATCTAGACCGTATACGTCGCAATCTTCGCAATTCATCCTCATCTGATATTGAGTCTATGGTTTATGATCCTGAAGAGCAACCGTGGTTCAATAAAGAAAGGAGCGCGTTTTCCTATAACCCATTTATTAATTACATCTAACACGGAGACATTGGCACCATGTCTCAGTTTTGTGCACACTGTCACGCGCTTAAGTGGAAGGGAGAGACTAAGGGAATGTGTTGTGCGTCTGGAATGGTACGACTAAACTCTATGCAAGAGCTACCGGAGATCTTACGAGTTCTTGATAGAATCAGGCGTTACTTTGCGGAAATCCATTATAATAAAAAATAAAAATATAAATTTCTTCGCAACCTTCCGCCAAACAAATACAATGATGTGTCTTACCTGGATTGAAGAGCACCTCCCGCCCTCCCTCAATTGCATGCACTAACTCCGTCACCACTAATCCCAACACCGCTATTAGCGGTCAGCCGCCTTAGAGTCTACATTGCCTGAAGATGCCTCGTGTAGAGACGAAATACGTGTCGTATTATCGTCGATGGTGTGTCTTGCCTGGAATAGTGGTGTTGGGAGTAGTGGTGCTGGGATTAGTGGTGACGGAGTTAGTGCATGCAATTGAGGGAGGGCGGGAGGTGCTCTTCAATCCAGGTAAGACACATCATTGTATTTGTTTGGCGGAAGGTGTCGAAGAAATTTATATTTTTATTTTTTATTACTTACGAGTTCTTTTGAATAGCGAGCATCCCAAGTCCAGCCATTTCTTAAGCAATATTCGAGCCTACAACAGTGCTTTCCAGATGACTTCATTTGGAGCTCATCAAGTCACTGAATCTGGATTCATGCCGACTTCTAAAATTCAGGGGTAAATGTACCATCGGATAGGTTCCTTGCTTCCCACCGAAATGCCGAAATGTTTGCAAATATATTTCATTGCAGATTTTGCTGAACAGGCTAATGTCCAATGCCGACACATTCCTAATTTAGACTTGAGCCTTATAAGGGGATTACAAAACACTCTGCATAGTGTCAACCCATACGTTACCGATTTCAAAACCGCTCTGGAATCGGTGCCTGAACACGAGTGCGATAATTTTAAATTCGTTATTAGCACAGACAAAAGACCGACCGCAGTCCATCCAGGACGATATAACGCAGCAACGTTAAAAGAGGTAGCCATCCTCTTGGTTGACCAGGAATGCGACAAAAGAGACATTGTTTTGCGCACACGTGATAATCGCCTACAGCGTATCAGCGAGACACATCGCGCTTATGATACCCTACCGTATCCCCTAATGTTTTGTCGCGGAGAGGATGGCTACCACTTTTCCGTATACAATGTAGACCCACAGACAGGTGCCCCAAATCATAACAAAAAGACTTCCGCCCTCCAGTTTTACAGTTACATGATTCAGCTCCGTTCCAACGACAACTCTCATCTCTATTATTACCGTGCACTCTTTAGTCAATTTCTGGTAGATGAGTATGCCAAAATTGAAACGGAGCAGTTGGTGTTCATTAGAACGAATCAACAAACTAAGGGCGGAAAACTACGTGCACCTAAGGGACGCCATGCGTGAGGACTCCAACGCGGAAAATGTTGGACGGATGGTGATACTCCCTTCCACCTTTACGGGAGGTCCACGGTACATTCACGAGCGAACACAGGACGCATTCTGTTACGTGCGCATGTACGGTCGACCAGACCTCTTCATCACCATCACTACCAACTCTAAGTGGCCCGAAATAACCAGCGAGCTCTAAGCAGGGCAGGTGCCACATGACAGGCACGACTTGATTTCTCGGGTGTTTCATTTAAAATTAAAGTGCCTGATGGATCTTCTCACAAGAGAAAAACTATTTAGTGCTACCAGATGCCACATGTATTCGGTAGAGTGGCAAAAACGCGACTTGCCCCATGCTCATTTGCTTTTGTGGTTGAAAGATAAAATCAGGCCCAAAGAGATCGATGATGTCATAAGTGCTGAGTTGCCAGATCCCAACGTTGACCCCGTTCTGTACCAAATTGTAAAGGTTCATATGGTGCATGGTCCTTGCGGAGCCCTTAATCGCAATTCTCCTTGCATGAGGGACGGACAGTGCTCAAAAAGGTTCCCGAAGCGATTTAGCAGCGAAACTCTTACAGGTGAGGATTCAAACCGGCGTCGATCCCCTGCTGAGGGTGGCAGTCGTGCCGAGTTAACTATGCGTGGCCAGGCAGTCGAGATCAACGACAGGTGAATAGTTCCATACTCACCTGTACTTTCCAGGACATTCAGTACCCACATTAACGTCGAGTTGCACAAGCGTACAGTCGATTCTGTAAATACGTCAACAACGGTAGTGACCAGGCAACGTTCGCTTTACAGAGTACTGACAGGGATGAAGTGACCAAGTACCAGTCTGGTCGCTACATCAGCACTTCTGAGGCAGTTTGGCGGATACTGGCCTTCTCATACACGACAGGCATCCAACAGTCATGCATTTAGATGTCCATTTAGAGAATGGCCAGCGCATTTATTTTGATCCTGATAACGTTGCAGCGAGATTGGAAAATCCGCACCTCTGTTGGCCTTTTTCAGACTCTGTGAAGGGGACAACTTTGCTAGATCACTCACCTATGATGAGGTGCCGTCGTACTACACGTACGACAAGCAAGGAGGTGAATTTAATCGACATCGACGCGGACACACCGTGGATGGGTTACCGAGAATTTTTAAGGAAATTTTTAACATAATTTGCGTTTCTAAGGACAGTCGATGACATTCAGTATCCCACATACCGCGCTGCTTGCGTAGCACGCCACCTTCTCGATGGTAATCAGCACTGGGACAACGCACTTGAGGAGGCCAGCATTAGTGACAGTCCGGGTCGTTTGCGACATCTGTTTGCCGTCATGTTGGTGTTCTGCGGTATTGCAAATCCACTTCGGTTGTGGGATAAATATCGGCATCTGTCCGAAGACTTCCTAAGAGCTCCGAGATGCACTACTGGAGATAATACTGAGGCAACTGATGAGCGCGTTCTAAACAGTTCCCTTAGTTCACTTCAAGACATGGCCATTTCGATCGGCGGCAGTTCTCTGGTGGATTATGGGCTACTGACTCCACAACATCTGGATGTACAAGAGCGTGGAAACAGAGAGTACAACTCTGAAATAAATTATGATCCAAGAGCTATGAGTACCATGTCTGTAAGTTTCATCCTTGAAAGCGTTGGGCTCGGCCAAGGTAAAATGTTTTTCTTGGATGCTCCTGGTGGAACAGGGAAAACATTTGTCACCGCTGGCATTCTCGCAGAGGTCAGGAGGCAAGGCAAGATTGCCATTGCTGTAGCATCGTCAGGAATCGTCGCAACACTGCATTCTGGTGGCAAAACAGCGCACGCAATGTTTAAGATTCCCATAGATTTAGAGAGTAATGAAACACCTGTTTGTGGAGTGTCACGCAACAGTGACGAAGCTCTTTAATCGTGTGGGATGAATGCACTATGGCGAACAGAAAAGCAGTAGAGGCGGTAAACAGGACTTTGCAGGACATCCGCAAGAACCAGCAAATGATGGGTAGCGTTACAGTTCTGTTTAGCGGCGATTTCCGATAAACGCTGCCTGTGGTGCCGTAAGGAACTAGGGCTGATGAGGTGAATGCTTCGTTGAAATGCTCTTTCTTATAGCCACATATTCATTGGTTGCGCTTAAAGATGAATATGAGAGCACAGCTTGGCGGGAATGTACACGCCCAAGAATTTTCTGATGTTCTCTTAAAATTAGGTGAGGGAACGCTACCAGTAGACAGTGGTCATGTGGTTCTAACTGAGATACTTGGGAGAGTGGTGTCCACCTTAGAAGCTTTGATTCGCCTGGTGTACGGGGACATCAATAGGATACCGCACCAAGATAATTCTTGGGTGTGTGAAAGAGCCATTTTAACACCCAAAAACGACCAAGCTTCAGCGAACAATGAATGCATTCTCGCGGAAATTGAGGAAAATGAAGTGATCTACACTTCAATAAACACTGTGGTTGACCAAGATGACGCCACACATTACCCCGTAAAATTTCTCAATTCCCTCAGTGCAAGTGGACTGCCAGCGTACACCATTAAGCTAAAGGTCGGTGTCCCAATTATGCTTCTTCGGAATCTCACTCCGCCAAAACTGTGCAATGGGACCCGGCTCAAAGTCGTCTCGCTGCAGAGAAATATCATTGAAGCGGAAATTCTAACGGGTTGTGGTGTCGGCGAAACAGTGTTTATACCACGTATAGCACTGATTCCCCACAATTACCCCTTTCAATTCAAGCGCGTGCAGTTTCCTGTATGCTTCGCCATGACAATAAATAAGTCGCAAGTGCAGATACTGAAGGCTGCGGGTGTCGACGTCAGGACGAGCTGCTTCTCACACGGACAACTGTATGTTGCTTGCTCCCGCGTCACCAGTCCTGACTCGCTGTACATATTGAATGAGACCGAGGGAAAAGCAACGAACGTTGTTTACACAGAAGTGTTACAGTAAATTATAACACTTCTGATATTCGCCGTCACCAAAATTTCCTTATTAACCTGACGTCTTTTACCAGTAAATTAACTACATAACTTTCAAATTGTATGTTTACTTAGCTAAATAGTTTTTGAGGTATTTATCTAAGCTTTAGTATAAGTATGGGATGCGTCTTTTGAGTGTTTCTGTAAATCAACAAACTATCACTAACTATTATTAAAATAAAAATAGAATAAAAAAATACTTATCCGATACGTGGGCAAAACCACGTGTACAGCTATAGTTTATAAAGATTTTTTGTGGTGCATTCCGCACCTTGAACGGTGAAATATACGGGATGAAAAGTTTTTTGTTGTATAGGTGTTAAGTCTAGGCAACATATAGGTTATAATTTATTTTGGAAAACGGAACACCTGGTGCAGAACCGCAACAGACCATCTAAAGTATAAGAGATATAAAAATGGTGCCATAGCATAAAATATTCCACGTGAAGAGTATTTTCTTTCTGCTGTGAAAATAAATTTGAAGATCTGGAACACCTGTTGTGGAATTCCAAAGCCCAGCGCCATTATAACATATATAGGAATAACGTCTTAGCAAAAGTTGTTTAGTCTGATGGGCACTTCCTGTTGACTTACAAAAATGAAAGATCTGGAACGTCTCGAATCGTCTCGCGCATCACGTTGCTTTCCCGTCCCCGGGCTCTTTGAATTCGACTTTGACGACCCCGTTATCAAAGTTAGCATATGCAACAGGATCCGCGTACGAAGTCGCGGGCAGAAGCTAGTAGGTATATAAAAAGTTTCATGAGATGAGATTGTAATACTTTTTATTTATTTTTTATATAGGGTAGGCTTATCGAACCTCTAACTCCCATTCCCATTAATTAAGAAAGATAATGAAATCATGGAAGATAATAAAACAAACATAAAGAGAAAAGTTAAACTTGGAATTAATATATTATAAAAGCAATGCTGTTCTTAAAATTAACGGAAAAGACGAATAAGAGAGCTTCATTAAAAACGAAATGCGAGGTGTTTTTTTTTTTTTGTTATTTATTGTCTCTTTCAAATCTTATAATAGGATTAAGGGTCATTTTTAATGAGATTATTACTAGCTGATCCGCCCGCGACTTCGTTCATTTGGACAAATTGTGATACTAAAAATTAATGTACCAATAATAAGTTAATCTATTTCTAAGCTAAGCGCTCGCTGTAATGCTGTAAGGCCCGGTTTACATTTTGAGAAGTGACAAGTGCAATAACAACTGACAAATGACAAGTGACAAATAGCAAGTTGGTGTTCACACATGTGGCAAGTGGATGTCATTACTATGCGAAATCTTCGAGTGTGAAATTGGGTTTGTAATTGTTAAAGTAGTATATAGCTATATGTATATATATACATAGCTTTAAAAGTTAAAACTTTAATCAAAAAAAGGTAAAATTGTATGATAAGATACCAAAAATGTGTGAAGTGCCTTACTTCAAAGATATTGGGTGCACACCAATTTCCTAAAAACGGTAAAGTGAGAAAAATGTGTCTTAAAGCTATAAGAGGGAAAACATTTAAGCCTAAAAATAATATAGCTCCAGCCCCTGACCTACAGGAGTCTTTAATTTTCTTTTTTTCTTGGTAATATGTAAACTTAATGCTTCTTAACATCGCATTATATACTTCTTTTGCGCCGAAACCGGCCATTCCCATTGCTTGAGATATTGAGAGCATAGCAGCGTCGCGCATCATTTTATATTTTAAATTCGGCGATTTAATATTGTATAAACATTCGTGTTTCAATAATAATTATATATTTTATTACAAAAATATTTTATTTAATAACTGTTATCACCAACACGTGTATTTTCTGACGCCGCAGCTAGAACGGGGGCCACGGTGGGCGACTGAGAGATTATTGTCACTCGCACTTGTCACTGCCTGTTCACACGCACTAAACACTTGTCATTGTCACTCGCACTTGTCAATTTTAAAAATGTAAACGGGGCTTATATACGTTTGCCGAGGATAGACGAGTAAGCACGAGTACGATTAATTTTTAAACTAAAAATTATGTAAACGCCTTGTTCGTGTGATCTCGCAACTCGGCCCGAGTACTCGCTTGTTCTACTCTCGGTGTCTATTTTTTGTCACAAGGGAAAGAAATGCTCCTGTATATATTCGTGTCGGTGTTTACATACTCATCATTATTCGCATGACCCGTGAACTTTTGAATTTTTTTTATAAAATAATTTAAAATAATAATGTGATGGATTGGAGCAAAGAATCCACTATTTTTATAGGACTAAATCAAGGAAAACCTGTGATATGAGGTCTTAGAAATCATTTTTGAATAAATATAAATGAAAATAAAATATTTCATCATCATTAAAGTCCTTCACAAGTCCACTGCTAACCATAGGCCACCAAGGAATGCCACAAACCACAGTTCTGAGTTTTCTGCATCCATTGACTTTCTGCAAGTCCTCGCAACGAGACACATGCCATGCGTGTTACAAGATCTACGTTAAATGAATACAAATAAATATATAAACGCGTTGCTCGTACCGATAATCTAAACGCACCAGAAATTTCACAGTACGTGAGCAACCTAAGTTTGATCTCCGCCAGCACCAATGAAATTGGTAATTGCAATTTTAACTGCTGATTTACCAGGTAGTCGACGGTGAAAAAAAACATCGTGAGGAAACCTGCATGATTGAGAAATAAGAAAAAATAATATTTTGAAGACTTATGAAGTTCGCCAACTCGCATTGGGGCAGCGCAGTGGCAGGCAGCAAGTCCAAAGTTTTAAATCAAACGTTTTGGGACTACTTTTATTTCAAGTACACCTAAGGACTGAAATTTTTTGCAGGAATCTGTGTTTCCTGATAGCGCTAATCTGGGAGCTATTTAGTCAAGTGTGAATAGATTACTTTCAGGCAAGTGTGTTTCATCTTCGACTACATCATCGCTCATCATCAGGGGTAATAGTTGTCAAACTCTAAGATGTCAATAATAATAATAAAAGTTGTGATTAATATGGTATTATAAAATCTTAAATTGCCTTAAAGCTTCTGTGTAAACTGTATTTTCAGTGGTGTTGGTTTCTGATAGGAGAATATATAGATTTTCAAAAGATCTAACTCGACACAGATCAGCATATAATTGTCCATGAAAAAACATTCTTTTCTCAGCTCGTGCCTATCAGCGAGAAAGCTTTTTTTCCCTCGGACTTATTTATCCTGAGAGCAAACGATACTTTAACAGGGAACTGAAGCCACTGTAAAGTTATAAATAGGTCTGTCGGTATCGAAATACGTGTAATGTACGCAAGTTGTCCGACTGCAGGAAGACGATCGCAATACTGTGTTGGGTTAAATTTCTATGAGGTACCTCCACGTATTTCCAGAGATAATGGCGTTCAGACGAAACAGTTCAAGGTTTTTATACGTTATATATGTATATATATATATATATGCAACTTTACAAGGTGTAGGTTCGACTGGACATGAAATACTGTTCCCATCTTTAGGCTGGTGCTCCCCAGTGCCAGCTCCTTCCATTTGATCGCATCCAGCGCAGAGTCGTTTGAATCGTTGTCGACCGACCTTTTTCTGATCGGCTGGACTCACTGGCACTGCGAAGAGATGTTGCATCTTTTTTCGTATTTTATCGCACTCCCTGTGATAAGGAGTGCTCCGAGTAATTGTTCGGACATATTCCAACCTCATAATTTCACCATCGCACATCGCCACAAAAGTCGCGATCCATACCATCTGGATGACTGGCGGTCAACCACTTTTCAATTTAAACAAAGTTATCTTTCTCGCACAACTCCAATGTGGAATCAATTACCACCACAGATTTTTCTGGACCAATACGACTTACGAACCTTCAAGGAAAGAGTCCACTTCTTTCTTTAAAAGCAGGCAACGCATCTGCAATTCCTCTGGTGTTGCAGTTGTTCTTGTGCGGCGGTAATTACTTACCATTAAAATGGTTGCTGTGGCCCGTAGACATCTTCATATATCCTCGATTACGAATCAAAATTCAGATGCGTTGTCACCCGTGAGAACTAAAATGGAATGCCTCGTTTCCAGTAAAAAGGGTCTCCGGTACTGTATACTCATCATTCTTATTTAATTCCTATTTAAAAAAAGGTATAGCCTATTGTTTAGGCCAAATCGTAACAACTTATAACTTGCGAAAACGCTCGTCTCGGGCGATAAACCTGTTTGACGGTTTGGGCTGGGGGGCATTCGTTTTGGGTGCTGCGGCCATGCCAATTAATCTGGAACAATCTATTGTCCGCGACGGCCGTGCCGGTTAGATGTCGTCGCCTCCTTTGCGTTGTCTTATTTCGTTCGTATACGTCACAACGAGGCTTTCTTTGAGTTTGCCATTAATTTGCGTCGACGAGTTGCTTGTGTGATATTTTAATAACGTACGAAGGAATTTTGCTTTATCGGATGGAACGCTAAAACTTTGTGACGCGGGAGGAGATCGCGTCCCTCTTCGATTATAGTTTTGTGCTAATTGACGTTAGACTTGAGTTCAGATAACGGTGAAAGCCCACTGGAGCACCTTATGGAGCAGGGCAACGCGTGTGGGTCTGCTGGCCGATTACATCGGTAACGTCAGGTTACATTACACACGTTCCTACACCACTCACACCTACTTTTGCCGCTGACAGTACCTTGAGGTCGACCCTACCTTCGGAACTCAGTAAGTTTGTGTTTGCTTATCCAGCCATTACATAATAATTATCCATAGGCCATTTGGACACGAACCCTCTGGTTGCCCGTCGAGTTGGGTTACTGATGGGCCCTAGTCCAGTCGACTTCTGTCGGGGCAACTGAGGGCCATGACACCTATGTTACTAACTGACAATGTAGCTTTCTTTAAGTAAAATAATTTTTTAAATCGATAAAGGAGTTTTAGAGTTTATCCGTTACAAACGAAAATCAAATATTTTCTCTTTATAATATTAGTTTAGATTTTTTCATGACATGTAAATTAATAGAAACCACTAAAATGTGTAGGAAATATGTAGGTAACTAATACACGCAGAGCGTGGTTGATTGTTTCTCCAATCACGCCCGGCCGTAATATAATATTTTTTTTGTTTTGTTAGCGCATCGGTGGTTAGAACCACGCCCGTTAGACTGAGCAAGCAGGAGTGTAGTTTAGGGTTAGGTACCTACGCATCCGGTATTTCGGGTAATTAGATTAAATTGCCGAAGGGTCGGTCTCCTGAGCGGGGCATCTTTGCTGACCGACTGTAGTGTTTACTTGCCGTGTAGTGTAATTGTATTTAATTTAATTTCATAGTAATTTGTATTTAGTAATGATCCCACCGCACAAGCCACCGGCGCTTCGCCTGCAGGCGGAGCTGCGCTGGGCCGCGAATGCCTATACCTTGATAGGGCGACCCGATTGGGTCCATAGTTTATAAAAGCGGCTCGAGCAGGTCATGGCCCGAAGGGCCGTAGAGGAGGAGGCTTGCACTGAGTTTTTGACCTCGGATGCGGAACAGGGAGTCCTAGACTCCTGCCTCGCGGACTACGAGCAAATCTTTTCGCTCACGGACGACTTGATCGAGGCGGGGGCCAAGTATGCTAGTGAAGCGCGTGAAGCTCCGCCAAGTAGCCTGCCCGAGTCCCCTCGGAAGCAGCGTACTCAGCCGGAGCTGTTGGGACGACTCCCAACTCCAAGGTTCTCCGGGGTCCTCTCCGACTGGCTGACCTTTGTTGGCCTTTTTGATAGCCTAGTGGACGCCCGGAGGGACTTGACACCAAGCCAGAAGATGGCGTACCTCCTGGCCTCACTGGATCGGGAGGCCCTGGGCGTTTTCGGCCATTTGAAATTGTCGGACGAAGCCTACCAGGCCGCCCGGGACCTCCTCGCAGGAAGGTACGCCAACATCCGGCGTATTGCGGACGAATACGTTAGGCAGCTTCTAAACCTCCCGCTGCTTAGGGACCGGGCCAGACTACGTCCGGATATCGTAAATCCAGTCGTGGTAGCCTGTAATTCGTTGAGGCGGTTGGATTTACCGGTGGACGAATGGTCCACCTTGTTGCTCCACATCGTGCTTTCCCGCCTGCCTCTCGATCTTCGGATCCATTTTGAGGAGAGGTACGGCGTGTAAGAGATTATTGTAATAGTGGAGGGTAAATATGAATAAATCAGTCTAAACTCGATCTCGGTGTTTGATTGTTGCGTGCCCGTGTTTACATGGCGCAGTCGGTAGGATAAATAAGTTTATTAAGTATATTACAAGTTAATTTGAACAGTGTTTAGTTTAATAACATTATAATTATGAAAGGTGTCTTAAGTCCACCAAAACCATTTCGTTTCAACGGGAGCTCATACTATGCAAGTTTAAGTGCCAGTTGGACAAAATGGAGGAATAGCTATGAAATTTATACAAAGGCATGTGAAATAACGAATAAAGCGGCGAGTGTACAGATTAATATATTATTGCACGTACTTGGTGATCAGTGCCGAGATATTCTAGACCAAAACAAAGGTTTACTTTTAAAATGCACTACTGCGGAAGCTGTGTTACAAATATTGGATGGATATTTTAATATAAAACCTAATGTTACAGTGGAACGACACCGATTTTTTACAAGAAACCAGAAGGAAAATGAGACCATAGAACAATAAGTTTTCGACTTGCAGAAATTGGCTCAAACATGCGAATTCGGGGCTCTAAACGACGGTCTTATAAAATATAGGCTGATATGTGGCATATCCAATTCGGCTATTCGGGAACGGCTACTAAGGAACGACGATCTTACTTTAAGTAAAGCATAAGAAATATGTCGAGTCGCAATAGTATCGAGGGTGTATGCGGATAACATTAAACAGGAGCAGTTATCAGCATGTTCTATCAATAATAATCAAGCGGTCGAAAATGATGAGAATATTTGGAGTGTGCGGCACCGGATGGATTCAAGGAAAGGATATCGCGGCGGCGCAGCTGGCGTAAGCGGGGACGCGCGAAGAGGCGGGCGCGGCGTGCGCGGCGGAGCAACCCGCCCGGCTCGGCGCCTGTCGCCGCGCGCTCGCGGCGAACGTTCCTCCACGGGTTTGATGCCTTGGATGAAGCAATGTGGGCATTGTGGCAGTGTACATAATAAGTCAAATGTCCCGATGGCAAACAGTGTCTAAGATGTGCGAAAATGAACCACTTTGCCAGAGCCTGTGGTGCTAGTGTATTCAATGTCGAGGAGTCTGATGAGCAGGTAATACATACTGTAAAATCTAGTAGTGAGTGGAATGTTAACCTGATGATAAATAATAAGTCTGTCAACTTTAAATTAGATACTGGGGCTGATGTTAATATATTGCCTTTGTATTATTTGCCACAAATTGGGATCTCGGATAAAGATTTGCTAAAAACAAATACCAAGTTGTCTGGCTACTCGGGTGCCGCCATAAAAGTAGTGGGAAAAATTACTTTAAAAGTTTATTACAAAAGTAAAATGTACATACTAGAATTTAAAATAGCAGATGTTAAGTCTATGCCGGTCTTGGGCAGGTTTGCGTGCAGTGAGTTGGATGTGGTGAGGCGTGTGATGACGATACAGGAGGATAACGAAGTCCCCTCATTTTAGGGTAGTATGACGACGTTTTTCAGGGTATAGGATGCTTACCGGGAAAATACAGAATAAAATTAAATGAAAATGTTTTACCGGTTGTTCATGCTCCTAGGAAACTACCGTTCGCGATTAGAGATAACATTAAGATGAAATTGGAAGAGATGGAGAAACAAGGCATTATAGCCAAAGTAGAGGGCCCATCGGATTGGGTAAGTAGCATAACTATTGTTAAAAAAAGCTAACGGAGACATACGGATTTGGCTTGATCCGAAGGAATTAAACAGCGCGATCAAAAGAGAATATTTTAGGTTACCGTCACTCGACGAGATTGTGTCAAAACTTTCCGGCGCTAGGTATTCCAGTACTCTGGATGCGGTATCGGGGTTCTGGCAGGTGGCTTTAGACGATACTAGCGAGTTGTGCACGTTCAACACTCCCTTTGGACGTTACAAATTCTTAAGATTACCCTATGGCATATGCTCGGCTCCAAAGGTGTTTCATAAAAAAATATACGAAAATTTTGAGGACTTGGATGGAGTTTGTATGTACATCGACGACTTATTAATATATGGTAGTAGCAAAAAAGAACATGATGAAAGGTTAAAATTAGTATTGGACAGGTGCAGGAAAATCAACCTCAAACTAAATAAAAATAAGTGCAAATTTGGGTTAGAAGAAATCAGGTATTTGGGACATAGGATTACAAAAAAGGGGCTTTATCCCGACAACTCACACATTACAGCAATTACGAACATGCCTAAACCTGAAAATAAAAAGGACGTAGAGCGATTACTAGGACTAGTTACTTACGTTGGTGCTTTTATTCCAAATTTATCTGATAAAACATTGTTCTTGAGAGAGTTTTTAAAAAAAGAAACAGAATGGCACTGGGATGTACGACATGATAAGTGTTTAAAAGTTATAAAAGAGTGTTTATCAAAACCACCAGTGTTAAGATATTACGACTTAGACCTCCCTATTACTATCTCAGTAGACGCGAGCAAAAGCGGCTTAGGCGCCTGTCTAATGCAAAAAGGAATGCCAGTTTGTTATGCGTCTAAGTCATTGTCAAAAACAGAACAGCGATATGCTCAGATAGAGAAGGAGTTATACGCTTGCGTTTTTGCTTGTGAGAGGTTTCACGCGTACATCTACGGAAGAACAGATGTAGTTATCGAAAATGATCACAAGCCACTCGTTAGCATTATGAAGAAACCAATAGCGGACTCACCATCGCGCCTACAACGGATGTTAATGAAATTCAACGCTATACATTCAAATTAGTCTACAAGGCGGGTAAACATCTGTTTATTGCGGATACGTTATCACGGGCATACGAGCCGGAGCCGACGCTGAGCGTGCAGAATTCCAGCGCTGACTATACACAGCACGTTTGAAGTTTGCGCGATCACAAGAGATTTGGCATTGAGCGCAGCGACTGAAGTTACGGACTTACAGTTTATTAAGTTGCAAAAGAGTTCAGAAAATGATGAAGAACTCATGTTGTTGAGAAAATACATAAAAGAGGGGTGGCCCGCAAACAAACATGACGTCATAGATTTGGTAAAGCCATATTGGGGCTATAAAGAGTATTTATCAATCGCGTATGGTCTAGTCTGGAAGGATCAAAGGATAGTGGTGCCAAAACTCTTAAGAAAAGATTTATTAAACAAGATACACGTGGGTCATGTAGGGTTGCAAAAATGTCAATTGCGGGCAAGGGAGACAATATTTTGGCCAGGAATAAATAACGATTTAAAAAATTTAATTTCTAACTGTAGTATATGCCTAACGTACAGGAAGCACAACCAAAAGGAAGAGATGCAACCTCACGAAATTCCCGACCGACCATGGGCAAAAGTAGGTACAGATCTACTTCAAATAAAAGGCGTGGATTACTTATTATTATTCGATTATTATAGCAAGTTTTTTGAAATAGAAAAATTACATGGTACAACTTCAGCTAGTATAATTGAAACCCTAAAAAACATATTCAGTCGTCAGGGTATACCAAACATCGACGTTTGGCTCCCAAACTGGAACGGACCGGGGCTGCCTTCAGGCGGCTCCTGCCGAACCTGGGGGGGCCAAACGCCTCCTGCCGAGGCTCTACGCGGAGATCGTGCGATCCATGGCCCTTTACGGGGCCCCGGTGTGGGCGCGTGGTTTGGCGCGGCTTGCCGTCCACCACCTGAACGCGCCCCAAAGGGTGGTCGCCGTGAAAATGGTTCGCGGCTACCGCACGATCTCCCGCGAGGCGGCGAGCCTCCTTGCCGGATTGCCGCCATGGGATCTGGAGGCGGTAGTCCTCGCACGCCTGCACGAATGGCGCGCGGAGGCACTACGCCGAGGGGGAAACCCCGCTGCCGCGGCAAGTTGTCGCGCAGCGGATAGACTTCCGGCACGATCTCATGGCGACATGGAGAGAGCGACTGTCGCAACCCCGTGCTGGGCACGCCACTATAGCGGCGATAAGACCCCTCTTCGAGGAGTGGCTTGAGAGACGCCACGGCATCCTCACCTTCCGCCTGACGCAGGTCCTCACCGGACACGGTGTGTTCGGGAGGTTCCTGCACCGAATCGGGCGGGAGAAAACGCCCGGGTGCTCCCACTGCGAGGATGGAACGGAGGACACGGTGGAACACACCGTGGAGGTGTGCCCTGCTTGGGCGGAGCACCGCCGTGTCCTCGTAGCGGCGATAGGCGGCGGCGACCTCTCGCGTCCGGCCCTGGTCGAAGCCATGGTCCGGAGCGAGACGGAATGGGATGCCGTCACCAGCTTCTGCGAAGCAGTGATGCTAGCGAAGGAGGTAGCGGAGCGGGAGAAGGAGAGAGCAGCAGCTTTCCTCCCCGGCCGCCGCGGGAGACGCCCCGGGCGTCGGGGGCTACGTCGTGGCCCCCGGCCACCGTAGGCGCGGGCCTGTGGACGGCGAGCAATGGGTAGCTCGCCGTCCGTCCGTCTAACGACGACAGGCCGTGTCGACGGCGCGTTTTGTTCCACGCGCGCCTCAAAGAGCTGTCAGCAGCGCCTGCCGGGGCTGCGGGCTGTTCGAAAGAGATAGCGCGGCTCCGGAACGTAAGGGCACTGAAGGAACACGGATGGTTTTTAGTCAGTAAAAGTCTGACACTCCCTTACGCTCCACCCAGCGAAAGGGGTCATTAGATGATTTTCCATCCGCAAAAAAAAAAGGGTATACCAAACATAGTAATGTCTGATTGTGGTCCGCAGTTTTCGTTAAGCCTGTTTAGACAGTTTTCGTTGGAATGGAATTTCAAACACATAACGCATCGCCACATACGCAATCTAACGGACAAATTGAGCGAATGATACAAACTGTAAAAAACATAATACTTAAAAGTAAAGAAGATAGAGTTGATTATCGGTTGGCGTTACTTGATGTATTGAGTACCTTTAGAAAATGATATTTCATCACCGGCTGAGCTAATGCAAAGTAGGAAATTCAGAAGTATGTTACCAAAGTTAGATCACACTTTAAAACCAAAATTACAAAAAAATGTACATAAAAAGTTAGTCGCGAGGCAAAATAAACAAAAATGCTACTACGATCAACATACGAGAAATCTAGACCAATTAAGTAACGGACAAAAAGTAAGGGTACTACTAGATGTAAACAAAAGAGAATGGTTTCACTTGTCAGGGACAATATTATGTCTGCTGCGAAATCGTTCATATAAAATAAAATTAGCAAACGGGAACATCATCATACGTAACAGACGCCATATTATTAAAGATTCTCCACATCGACAGGACGCGCCGCACTATACTTTAAATTTAAACAATTACGATGATATCCGACCTCGCTGCCCGCAAAACAATCAGGTTTCAAACTGTACTGTACCTTGTACAGCCCCACCCAATACAATAAATAACAATAATTATTATGTCACACGTTCCGGCAGGACAGTGAGGCCACCGGATAGATTAGGCTTCGAACACTGAATAGCGGTGATGAACAGCTGCGCAGCCGCGTCGCCACAGTCACCGTGTTCAGTGAAAACAAAACTATAGATTGTAACGTATGCACAAATAACGAAAATAAAAGTATTTTAAAAAATGTAAACACTATCAAAATCATACATGATAGTTTTTTTAATATATTTGGTTAAGCAGCACAGGTTGCACATTTATCACGCCAAAGGTCCCAGGTTCGATTCCCGACGGAACTTTAATTTGTGTGAATTAGTATATTACTTTAGATTTATTACTTTAGAAATGAAATGTAATTGGTTTATTACTTCTAAAATAAAATAAGTATTACTTATTGATAAAACGGAATTGATTAGTTTAAAAAAACCGATAAGTAACAATTTAATCTAATATAAATAAACATTTCATACTCATATATTATGTTATTGCTATTGATTTCATAATTGATTTTTCTTATTTGTAAGATAGGGGAAGATGAGTAGTTGGAGAGATTTAATTCAAAAAGATGTATTATTAATCAGAATAATAAACTAATTTAATATATATATATATATATATATATATATATATATATATATATATATATATATATATATATATATATATATATATATATATATAATATTATATACCTACATATATTGCTATGCTATTTATGGTGAAATTATCTTACTATTTTTGTGATAAAAATATGCAAGAGTAAATTACTATTTTGATTTTGTTTTATATTATTGAGAAGGGAGATGTAAGAGATTATTGTAATAGTGGAGGGTAAATATGAATAAATCAGTCTTAACTCGATCTCGGTGTTTGATTGTTGCGTGCCCGTGTTTACACGGCGGGGACGCTGCCTCCTATATTCCGCCCTTCAGGGACCTGCTGCGGTTCTTGGAGGAACAGTGCCGGCAAATTGAGAACGCAGCGGGCACCGTCGACGACCTACCAGGCGCTAACCCCCCCTAAGATCGAGCGGAGCCCCCGCGGGAGGCCGCCGCCCCCTACCATCTTATAGCGGTCTTGCGGCAAGGGGGGCGCTCCCCTGCTCCTACTGCCGAGCATCCGATCACCGGGTGACGTTGTGCCCGAAGTTATTGGGTAAGCCGGTCCCGGCGAGGCGAACCAGCGCCAAGGAGCGCCGCTAGTGCTACTCGTGCTTGGAAAGGCACCTCCAAAAGACTGCCCGCACCAGCGGCCCTATCCGCACTGCCAGGGCAACCACCATACCGTTTTGTGTCTGGATGCGAACGGCGCTTCCTCTCGGGGCTCTGCCGGGCCCTCAACTCCCACGGGCGAAGGCGCTCAGCCACGCTCTCTGTTGGACAACGCTTGGCGCTACCCCGCCGGCCACCGTGCCCCTTGGTTTGAAGGGGGTCCCTCCCTTGCCCATTCGGGGGTTCGTCCCACTAGGGGCGGGGTGTCGTCGCCCCCCTCAGCGTGTTGAGGGGAACTTCACGGCCACTCAGCGGTCATTAGACCCTTCTCACCCCCGTTGGCTGAGTGGCCGCGACTGGAGTACCAACCTCCCCCCCCTTTGGTCGGTACCGGTACTAAGGGGTTGATGCGACCTCGAATCTGTCTCGGGTCTCAAGGCCGAGGTTCCCCGAAGCTTCCCAGGTCGGCCCGTTTGGTGATTTCCAACCACGGGTCATTGAGATGCCGCCGGAATGCCGTTTCGGGACCCCCGGTTCGAGTACCGGTCCGATGGAGGCAGCTCCAGCCAGGTAGCTGCCGCCCTAGCTCCCACCCCGGCCGCCTCCACTGATCCTTTGAGCCGTCAATAGTCTACTTGTCAAACTGTTCCATTGCCGACGGCCTCAGTGAAGGTGTACAACCCGAGTGGCGACTGTTTAACGGTTCGCGCTCTATTGGATTCGGGTTCACAACGCTGTGTGGCCTCCACTTGGTTGGTGGGAAGACTAGGGCTCCCCCGGAGCTCTGAATCACGTCCAATGGTAGGTATCGGAGGTGCCGAGCCTCCTGCTCCTAGGGGACAAGCGGAGTTGGTGTTTGGCCCTGCCAGCTAATACCTTCACATTAAATTTTTTTTATTTATTTATTCAAAGAAACTTACAGCTCTTATATTACATTTGAATTTAAGGTGAATATTAACAATACATTAGCCGGAACAGTTGCCAACGATACAACCAACGGTGGCTGGACACAGACTTGAAGCATAATCAATACTTATGTCAATATATAAGTAGGGATGGTGGCCATCCTCCGGAAATGACAACGGGCGACTCTTTGTACAATACACTTCAAATCAGAAATCACCAAATCCAACTGTCTGTCGTTCATATTATTAACGTGATTATATTGTGACCAGTCAATATGTTATCTTGTGGATTCTCAAGATACAAATTACTATCTGAAGATTGGGGATTTGAGACCCATCTAGCAACCCTTATATTAAAGTCTCCCACCAATAAAAACTTATCATTAGGATAGTCAATTTTAAGATCAGATAAATATTCATAAAACGATAATTCCGATGCCGCTTGATAATCATTTTGGCGGAAGTAGCAACAAATTAGCCTCAACATTGATGTCTTCGGTGACTGATTCAATAAAATATTAACACATGTTACATCAACATCATACATAAAAGGTAATTTGCGTAATCCCTGCATACTCACGTTTGAGACGAGAAGCGCAATCATGGTCCCTTTTTAACAGTTAAATTATCATAGTCACGATCGTTACGGTACACGTTATACCGAGAGTCAAATAACTCTGCATCGTAGATTCCTGGTAACAACCATGTTTCGCTTATGCATATAATATCATAATCTGAGTTTGGAATATTTCTATAAAATTGTTTAACTTTCGTCCGCAGACTGCTAGTATTTTGTTAGTAACACTGTAAATGTTAAGTTTATCTAAATAATTTCTTACGTATAATAATAATAATAATAATAATAATAATACTTTATTTTCAGACTTTGTCCATAAAGATGTTAGTAGAACAATAAGTACTTAAAAACTAATGTTAGTATTTAACTTTTTTTTTTTTTTTTTTTTTTTTTTTTTTACACTTAACAAATTAAATATCCTTCTACGTTACAAATATCTTATTTATTCAATTTTATATGTAGGCTCAACCAGTGTTTCATAATGGCAGAATCCCACCTATCAGCAAGTGTATTCAGGATGCTGTTGGTAGAGGTACGTAGTCGATTCATTAATGAAGCGGACCTTTTTACGTATTATGGCATGAAAGCCATCCGTGTGTGCCTCGACGAACATGGCAGAGGCACTACAATAACGCGGCAATCCTAACAGCACCCTGAACGCATTATTGTATTGTACACGCAGGACATTGTATGTCCGCTGCTTGTATCTGACCCACAAGTTGCCTGTGTAAAAGCACTGACAATAAGCTTTAAAAAGCGTAACTTTAACTTCTTTAGTACATCGTGCAAACCTGCGGGCCAGCATATTACAGCGAACAGCCAACGCCCTGCGTTCCCTTTCTATATCCAAGTCATCCTCTAAGTCCTCTGTTACCCAGTGGCCTAAGTACTTAAATTTGACGACTCTGTTCAAAGGACTATCACAGAGTTTAACAGTAGGCATGGTGAGCTGCCTTTTTAGTGCCTGAATTAAAAACCATGAGCTCGCTCTTCGTTACATTATACTTGAGCCCATGGGTCTTTGCGTAGGATTCACAGATCCCTAGCAGCCTTCTGAGTGCACCTATCGTGGGGCTCAGCAGTACCATGTCATCTGCATAGCTTATGTTATTTATGCAAACTCCGTCTATAGAACAACCGACCTTAGTGCTGCTGAGCTCCACAATCAACTGGTTTATGTATAAGCTGAAAAGCGTAGGCGAACTCAACCCTCCTTGTCTCACCCCGCATTCCAGCCCATACCCCTCAGAAAAGCTGCTACCCCATCGCACATAGTTTATTTGGTTACTATACCAATATTTAAATAGGAGACAATCTCCTGGGGCAAATCAGTCTCCTCCTGTAACTTTCGCCATAAAATGTCATAAGAGACTAGATCAAAAGCTTTTGATAGATCCAAAAAACAGGCATACACCGGCGTTTTCCTATCTGTGTAGTACCGAACAGTCTGCTTAAGACATAAAATTGCACTCTCTGTGGATAGTCCAGGTCTGAACCCAAATTGAGCATCATGCAGATGAATGTGTTTTCTCAATTTCCTGTCAAGCAGACCGTCCAGCACCTTAGCCACTATGGTGGCTAGTGAGATTGGCCTGTAGTTATTTAAATCTGATATATCTCCTGTTCTGTTCTTAATGATAGGCACCACAATTGTCTTCATGAGATCAGTCGGAAGATATTGATGAGCTATACATAAACTTAGAAACATAGCCAACACTCTTGGCAGATGGGCACCAGCATGTACCAGATGTTCAATGCTAAGCCCATCATGCCCTGGTGACTTACCTCTAGTCATAGAATTAATTACTTCAAAAACTTCTTTGGCAGAGATCCTTACACACGATCTACCTGCAAAACGTCCACCATCGATTAAACTCGATGACGGACCCCGCGGTGACTCTACTTTAAAATGCTCTTTAAATAGATTGGCTATGTCTCCAGGCTGGTTGTGACCCTGAATATTAGCGGGAAGGCTCGACTTGGGATTCAGTTTATTCGTAAGATTCCAGAATTCTTTAAATTTCTTTTGCGAATGACTTGATGCGATCTTATCCATTCTTAATTGCTCTGCGTGATTTTGACACCATTTTAACTTTGACTTGAAATTCCGTCTTGTTTCACACATTTTATTATAATAATAACCCGAAGATGGCTTACCGTATAAGACCCACGTTTGAAAGGCAAGTCGAGCCTCCCCGTGGGCGTCTCTAACGTATTTATTCCACCCCACAACATATTTCTTATTCCTTTTGTTATTACAACTTGCCTGAGCTGATTCTCTAAGAATAGTAACAATATTACCGTACATGTTATCTAAAATTAATTTGTGATTATCATTAATACATATATTATTACAACAATTCATAAACTCCTGTGGAAAATTTACGTCTTTTAATTTAGAGTGACACAATTTTTTATAAGTTTCTATTTGATTATTATTTCTGACACCCCAAATTATTTTATTATTACAGAAATAGCTTACCATATTTTTTGATCTCAATAAGTTAATATTGCACTCGATCAGCAATGGAACATGATCCGACCAGTAGGTATCATACAGCACAGTGACATCTATGACTGAGCGCCTTGCGGCCTCAGTTACAACGCAATGATCCAACCAGCGCCGACAACCGTGCGCATCACTAGTGTAAGTATAGCTGCCCGCTGGGAGGACCTCCAAATCAACACAAATCAACTGCTGATCCGTGCAAAAATTTATCATTTCGTTACAAAATAATGTACCGGGATGAGAATTAAAGTCACCTAACGCAAATACAGAGTCGACATTTTCATTTTCAATAATAGCACTTATCTCGCTCATGCACGATGTAAATTCTATTAAATTGTCTACTGAATCCGTTGGCATATAAACCGAGAATATTATGTAAGTTCGTTCACTATGGAACACTTTAATTGCTGTGAGACGCACACTACTACATTCGACCACACTGACACAATCAAACGCATTTTTCCTCCACAAGAGGGCCACACCACCATAGGGTCTGCCTGTGAGTATACCGGACGACGTATCAACCGCTGACTTACCGGTATAGCTGAAGTCTTGATGTATCTCGCCCAGAAACGTTATGTCATCAGGTAGAAGCCATGTCTCCTGTAGCGCTAGCACGTCAGACTTTTCACACAGGTGTCTTACGCATTCCAAAGAGCGTTTAACAGATTTGCAGTTAAAAGTAGTAAATTTTGCCGTACTATACATGAACGATTTTTTTTTTTTTTTTATTTTTTTTTTATTTTTTTTTTTTTACACATTATCTGAGGTCTCCTGATGTCTGTACTTAAAATGCACAAATCTTCTGAATGAGATGCCGTCCGGCCAAAGACTGTCATTTAAAAAGACAGCAAGTTTTTGTTTGGACACGTATAATTTGAACGCATTATATCCTTTATCTTTTTTCATAGTCACTTTTTCTAGTGTCACTAACTCGTTAGTTTTATTCCTAATATAATCAACGATATCTTTTTCTAGCGTCTCTCTATGTACGTTAGATATAAATAGCGGAATTTTCAAGTCCGCTGATTTAAATTTCTCCTCAGGTTTTATTTCTGCTTTTCTTGTCTTACCTATAAAACGGTTACGCAATCTGCGCTTTTGAACTTTTATCCAGGCCTCTGGCGGTTCTTCATTTTTCCAAGCTTCACCTTTTTTCAACATTTCGGCCATAGTTAGCGAAGACTGAAAATTACCATCACAAGATGTATCTTTTATTGCGTTATTATTGTTAGAGAACTTATTCACTACAATTGTTTTGTCATCATTCATCCTGCTTTTACTCGGTGAGTTCTGCATTGGAATTGGAGTTGTTTTAGCGCCTCCTGCGCTGAATGATTGCCGCCCATCCGCACCGTTATAAGCAGTCACGCCTCCAGATGTAAAGAGGTCAGCCTTATGCATATCTGACACAGGTGCGAGTGCATCGACACTATCACGAGCACGACTAGCTACTTGTGCGATAGCTATCTTTTCCGTCTCTGTCTGTACGTCAGTTGTTTGTAACGGTACATCAGCTGTTGATAACTCGTGCGACAAGCCCATCGGCCCACTGTCGCCGAACGTAGTACCCACATCCAACAAGAATGCACTGCACCTTCTACCTACCTTATGATGATGAGCTGGTGATGTGGATGTTTTTAAGAAAGATTTATCTTTCTTTAGCTCTTCTAGGTGCGTCTTGGTTACATAATTATCCTTGATGATCTTAACCTCCTGTTGCAACAGAACTATATCCTTCAGCAGTCGAGTTACATCTACATGATCGAAAGTGACCGGCGGAAGTTTTTGTAGGTCACGAGCAACAAAAATGGGTGCACTATCAGGGTCTGTTTCTTTGAAAAGACTAATGATGTCTTCTAACTCCCTTTGGGATTTCCCATCTGTACGCCGAGTTAATTTTCCATCTCTACGTCTTATATTTTTTCTTTTACCTGAGGGCAATGACTCGAAAAGCAAACTTTTTGCATTAGTAATATCTTCAGCTGTAAAGGCACTACTACAAATTCGGACAATGCTCTCCTCGTCCATCACATCTGCCTTGTTTTGTATAAAGGCAAGCACTTCGCTTATCACAATATTACAATTTGTACATTTTACCACTTTGGACGCCATTGTCTTATCGTACAATGACCTTTCGCTTACGCTCAAAGCGAACACATGTACGCGCTTTTGCCGTTCCGCGTGCGACTGATATTCCGACTGCGAGTATAGAACGTTCAAATAAAGTAGAAACCACTTCAAGTGTAGGTCTATTGCCGGCTCCAAAGCAAGTTGATAGAATCTTACAACGAGAATATAAAATATTTGGGCTTGCAGCAATACTGCAGTGTTAGTTTTATAAAAAGCAAATTGACAACTGGGGTAAACAATACTTATTTAAAAAAAATAATTCAGTTACATTTATAGCCAAAAACAATAAGCAGTAAGAAAAATGTGAAACAACCATAGCACTTATACAATTTTGTTTAAAGAGTGTTCAGACGTGATGTATTTAATTGGCGATTGATCACTGCGGCGCACCATGATCGTTCAGTTACGTACCCAGCAGTAGACGTAGCCTTTCTCCTTCGCAAATCGCTTCGCTTGTTTGAGGAGATACTTATTTCGTGCCGAAAGATGGTCGTTGAAAAATATCTTATAGCCACTCTGTGTCCCATTTATACCGATATCGCTTGCGTTACAGTTCTTCAATTTACGTAACAATGATAGAAAATCATCCTTTTTATACCTCGAATGCATTTTCAAAATAATCGGCTTCGGCGTTTTATTATCCACATCATTCTTAACCTCCACACGAGTTACGAAATCAACATCACTATCTATATTAATCGTAAAATTACATTTTTGCGCTAGGGACTTCACTAGGCTTAAAAGGTTTTCACCCTTTTTATCAGGGACCCCGTTTATTTGTATGTTTGAGCGGCGAACCCATTGTTCATTGCGGTCATTGCAGTCATAAATATCCGTCACTTTTGAGCGAAGATGGTCGAAATCTTGCTTCAATTAATCATTTTCCTCTTTAAGATCGGAAATCTGTTCATTTATCGAAGCAATTAATGATGCAAAACTATTCATTTTAGTCTCCCATGAATTAACAGTGGCTGATATTCCTGTTAACCTGTCGTTAACGTCAAATTTCAGGGAGTCTATAGCAGATTGTAACGCATTAAATCTATTATCAAAATGTTCCATAATAGCATTTGCATCGATGTTTATCATAGATTGCGATTGCGATGATCTGCATTCAGGACGAGGTGTGTTTGGGCTGTTTTTATTATCCTTTTTTTCCGGATTTACATGGTGTCCACACACTTCCATTTAATTTTGTTCATAGGTAACATTTTCTTAAAATCCAGTTCTTTTAATCCTATGCATGCGTAATGGTATGAGCCACGACATACAGAGCAATTAATTAAGTCCTCCTCCTTTACAACAACGAGACATGTTTTGCAATCCATAGTATAGTAGTATTTTGTATTTATTTAAACGAGAGGTAGATTATTTAAAACAGTAGGCACGCAAAGCAATGTAGTCAAAGTAAATGTCCTCGATGACATTGTAGATTTTCTCCCTAACGTCCGTATAAATGACAGCGCGGTTCGTTGTGCGTCGAGTTTGACACCGGCAGACCCTCAATGGTCCCAACTTGGGCCTATAGATTTGTTGCTGGGGGCCGACGCGCTGGGTTCATCTTGTTAGGCGAGATACGAGCCCTACAGCCCGATGGCTTGTCAGCCATGTCGACTGTATTTGGGCACAGTTTCTTTGGACCGGTTCTGTGGTCTCCACCTCCTCGGACGACCGAGTCCGACCCGGACCACACGCGTCTCGAGTCAACCCTCTGGACCGTTAGTGCGAGTTGTTCTTCCAGAACAATACCAGCCGCCGTGTCGACGGTCGTTTTGTCACTCGCTTACCCTTTCTTGACTCACGACCCCCGTTGGGTCAATCTCGTACCCTGGCCGAAAAGAGGTTGATTTCCATGGAGCGCCGTATGCGGCGCGACCCAGCCTTTCGCGAAAAATATGTCAAGTTCATGCGCGAGTATCAAGAGCTGGGTCACATGTTACCATCGAACTTCGACTGGCGGTCACAGGAGCACTACTTCCTCCCTCACAATGCGGTCTTGAGGACCCCTGGGAGTAAGATTCTGGTAGTTTTTGACGGCTCCGTCCCCTCGTCAAATGGTGTGTCCCTGAACCAGTGTCTCCACTCTGGTCCTAAATTGATCAAGGACATATCCGACATTTTGACCCACTTCCGTCGGCACCAAGTGGTTTTTGTAGCCGACATTCGGATGATGTTTCGACAATCAGTGGTCCATCTTGATGACCGTCGATATCAGCTGATATTATGGCGCGAGAAGCCCAGCGATCCGATACAGGTGTTTGAGTTGAACACCACCACCTATGGACTCCGGTCCAGCCCGTATATCTCCATGCGAACCCTCCTCGAACTCGCTGAGAGAGAGCGTCTAAAATATGCTCGGGGGGCTTCTATTTTGGAGACTTCTGTCTACATGGACGACATTTGCACGGGCGCCTCCACCGTCGAGGAGGCTCTTGTATTGCGAGACGAGTTGACTGCCATCCTGAAGTCCGGAGGTTATGAGTTGCGCAAATGGTTGTCGAACTCCCCTCATATTATGAAGAACCTCCCAGGAGAGGATCAACAAGACCCTCATCGATTCGAGCACCCTAAAAATCTTAATTTGTTGACTGTGCTGGGCATTCAATATCAGCCTGTTCAGAACACTTTCACATATCGAGCCAAACTCGATCCCCTCCCAAATCATGGACCAAACGCTACGTGCCCTACGTGTCTACAGTAGCCCGCACCTACGATCCTAATGGATGGATCACTCCGGTCATTTTTTGGCTAAGTGCTTTCTTCAAAAGCTCTGGATATCCGGGTTGGGTTGGGACGACCCTATAAGTGGTGTTCTCTTGCAAGAGTGGCACTCCATTGTGTCCTCCCTTCCGGACATCAACCGGGTCTCCATGCCAAGGTGCTTTCTCCCTCCAGGAAAATGCAGGGCTACCCTACATGGATTTTGCGATGACTCTGAGAAAGGCTATGCTGCTGTCGTATATTTGCGGACTGTGAGCTCTTCTGGCCATACTTCCGTCCATCTCGTACTTGCTAAAAGCAAGGTTGCTCCCATTAGGTCCCGCTTAACTATCCCTAAATTGGAACTGTCCGGAGCCGCACTTCTCACGCGACTCCTCAACCACGTTCACTCGTCTTTGAAGTCTGTAATCGACATTACGGACGTCTACGCTTGGTCGGACAGTGAGATAATACTTTGTTGGCTCAGAGCTGCACCTCACAATCTTGAGGTCTTTGTGGCGAACCGCGTGTCTCAAATCCAGAATTCTGGCACGTCTCTAAACTGGAGACATGTCCCAGGGGAGTTGAATCCCGCAGACTGCGCTTCTCGCGGCTGTGAAGCCATCCGACCATTTGCTGGAGTCGGAACCGACTTTGCTGGCCCCTTCCTCGTCAAGTCCTCCAACCTTCGTAACGCGCGTTCACATAAGGTCTATCTGTGCGTTTTCATGTGCCTCGCCACTAAGGCCGTTCACTTAGAACTTGTAAGTGCCCTCAGCACTGAATCCTTTGTGGCCACGCTGGGCCGCTTCGTATCGCGTCGCGGTTTGCCGGACCTGATCCGGTCTGATTGCGGAACGAATTATAAGGGCACGGATATATATTTTAAAAAGGTCGTCGAATTTCTGTCCAGCAACAGGACTTATTTAGGAACCGCGTGTCTCAAATCCAGAATTCTGGCACGTCTCTAAACTGGAGACATGTCCCAGGGGAGTTGAATCCCGCAGACTGCGCTTCTCGCGGCTGTGAAGCCGCCTCTTTGGTTGACCACCCGCTGTGGTGGGGTCGCAGTTGGTTGATTGAATCTCAGTCATTCTGGCCCCAGAATAAATACTCCGAACCGATTAAATTGCCTGGCCTACGAGCCTGAGTAGGAGTGGGCAAGGATAAGCCCACTCGAGATTTCTCCCTGCTAGAACGGTACAGCTCTCTTGATAAGCTCTTAGGAGTGACTGCTTGGTTGCGTCGATTTGTCCGCAACTCGAGAGACCCGTCCAACCGAATCTCTGATTCCGTTTTGACCCCTAGCGAGCGTCGCGAATCCTTGATGCATTGGAACCGTATGTTACAAGCGGAGCATTTAGAGCCCGTGATTGAAACCTTGAAGCGGGACTCCGTTGTCAAGAGCGCTCTGGCCCGCCTGAACCTCTTCCTGGACGATGCTGGGATGCTGCGCGTTGGCGGACGTTTGAAAAATTCTCAACTGCCGTACGGGGCCCGAACCGTTGCTCAACGGGTGCTGGTAACTCACTATGATGTTCAGAATGCCCACGCTGGGTGTAACGCTCTTTCGGCTATTTTTCAGCGGGAGTTTATATTTTGGCTGGCCGACGCACCATTGGGAGCATCCTTTTTAAGTGCATACCTTGTTATTAACTGAAGGCCACCATGTCACAGCCATGGTCAGGGCCATCCGACCATTTGCTGGAGTCGGAACCGACTTTGCTGGCCCCTTCCTCGTCAAGTCCTCCAACCTTCGTAACGCGCGTTCACATAAGGCCTATCTGTGCGTTTTCGTGTGCCTCGCCACTAAGGCCGTTCACTTAGAACTTGTAAGTGCCCTCAGCACTGAATCCTTTGTGGCCACGCTGGGCCGCTTCGTATCGCGTCGCGGTTTGCCGGACCTGATCCGGTCTGATTGCGGAACGAATTATAAGGGCACGGATATATATTTTAAAAAGGTCGTCGAATTTCTGTCCAGCAACAGGACTTATTTAGGTACTGCGATGTCCAAGAAGGGCATCCAGTGGAAAGTCGACCCTCCGGCTTGCCCACACTGGGGCAGTATTTTTGAGGCGGTGGTTAAGGTTGCAAAAACGCATCTCCGTCGCGTTATTGGCGAAACTATTTTGAAATTTGAGGAGCTTGCCACTGTATTCTGTAAAATTGAGGCGGTACTCAACTCTCGGCCCCTCTGTCCCCTATCGTCCGATCCGAATGATTTGGAGGTTCTAACCCCGGGCCACTTCCTGATTGGCCAGCCACTTAACGCCCTGCCCGAGTACTCCTTCAAGGAAATAAACTCTTCGCGGTTGAGCAGATTTGACCTGCTGCAACAAATGACTCAGAGTTTTTGGCACCGACGGTCTCTGGAGTACCTACATCTTTTGCAGCAGCGCGTTAAGTGGTCTGACAAAACGGATGCTCCTCGGGTTGGAGACCTCGTGTTACTTAAGGAACCCAACGCTTTGCCTTTGTATTGGCGCCGTGGGTGCATTGTTAAGTTGTCGTATGGACCGTATGGGCACCCCCCAGGGTGGCCGAGGTTTTGGTTGGAGATTCGGTCTTGCAACGTGCCGTCGCGACCCTATTCTGTTTGCCAATTTACACGCGGGCATAAGTCCTTATGCCCGGGACGGGGGTTATTTAGGCCAAATCGTAACAACTTAAAACTTGCGAAAACGCTCGTCTCGGGCGATAAACCTATTTAACGGTTTGAGCCGGGGGGCATTCGTTTTGCGTGCTGCGGCCGTCTGTCAGTCTGGAAGAATCTATTGTCCTCGACGGCCGTGTCGGTTAGATGTCGTGAAGTTACGTTAGAATCGCTAGGTCTGCCTGGTCTGGTTAAAACTGCCTCCTTTGCGTTGTCTTATTTCGTTCGTATACGTGACAACGAGGCTTTCTTTGAGTTTGAGTGATTAATTTAACTTCGATTGCCATTAATTTGCGTCGACGAGTTGCTTGTGTGATATTTTAATATCGTACGAAGGAATTTTGCTTTGTCGGGTGGAACGCTAAAACTTTGTGACCCAGGAGGAGATCGCGTCCCTCTTCGATTATAGTGTTGTGCTAATTGACGTTAGACTTGAGTTCAGATAACGGTGAAAGCCCACTGGAGTGATTGCACCTTGTGGAGCAGGGCAACGCATGTGGGTCTGCTGGCCGATTACAACGGTGACGTCAGGTTACATTACACACCTTCTTACACCACTCACACCTACCATTTACTTGCCCCTGACGGTACCTTGTGGTCGACCCTACCTCCGGAATTCGGTAAGTTTGTGTTTGATTATCCAGCCATTACATAATAAATATCCATAGGCCATTTGGGCCCGAACCCTCTGGTTGCCCGTCGAGTTGGGTTACTGATGGGCCCTAGTTCAGTCGACTTCTGTCGGAGTAACTGAGGGCCGTGACACCTATGTTACTAACTGACAATGTAGCTTTCTTTAAGTAAAATAAATTTTTAAATCGATATAGGAGTTTTAGAGTTTATCCGTTACAAACGAAAAACAAATATTTTCTATTTATAATATTAGTTTAGATTTTTTCATGACATGTAAATTAATAGAAACCACTAAAATGTGTAGGAAATATGTAGGTAACTAATATACACTGTTGGGCTCAGAACGTATTTTTCTTATTTTAGCATTTATATACTCGTCTTAACTTCTATACGAAAAGTTAGATTTGAATAATTTAATGAGGCGTTAATAGAAGTGTACATAACCAACCTTGATTGCAGAACTATTAAGTTAGTTATGGATTAATATCATAATGAAAATGTCATCATGTTTCGATTCTACCCTTGTAAATTGACTAATTTGAACAAAAAGGGATTATTGTGACTTTACTATAATGGTAAGACCAGACTTTTTTTTGGGTAATGATCAGTACTATGAGTATGAAGTACATTATGTGCATATATCATCAATGGTTTTCAAATCAAACTTTTATTTATTACCTTGGTTTACCTTAATGCAATGTTCGTAGTGATCTCTAATTTTTTAATGAAATATAGCCTATTTAATTGCTGATAATGTAGCTTTCTATAGGTGAAACAAGTTTTAAAACCGGTTAAGTATTTTTTAAGTTTATCCATTACAAAAAACATAAAAACAATCAATCAATCTCTTTATAATATCAGTTTAGATTTATATAGGAATATATACAGATATTTTATAAATATATTCTTTTAACACCAGCACAGCGACCTGAATAATAAAATATAGAAAGTAAATAATTACGACCTTAAATAACACCTGCATTCCTAAGACAATATAAATAGTATATTTATTGAGGAAAACTAATTCTATACCAACTTTGTTTTGTGTGCAAATGTATTATGTATTATTATTACTCTAAGGTTTTGTAACATATGATTTATGTAGTCTGCTGTTATCAACAAGTAATCTTTTTCAACTTGATTTACATAGGGGGCGTAGCTCAGATGGTAGAGCGCTCGCTTAGCATGCGAGAGGTACCGGGATCGATACCCGGCGCCTCCAAAATTGTTTTGAAAGAGATTATTACCCTTATATTACCCTTTTTCACTTGCATATGATTTTATTAACATTTTTTTTTTCATTCTAAGCATTAAAATACACAATATTTATTTACATATTAAAAAATAAAATAAAACTAAGAACTTTAAATCATCATACAGTGCTTCTCTCCGTTGTATAGTGCCGATAATATTTAAATAATTCATTAAGTCTTTATCTATCACAGAAAATGAGGGCAACGGAATGAAATAAACATTTCTTTACCATAATATTGTAATTTAACAAATAACATTATACATTTCAATATCTATTATATTTATAAAAAATATTTTACAATATTATACAAATTATTAAAGATAAATACAATGCTGTTGTTTTTTTTAAAATGCCGCAATTCCAGTAATCGCTCTACCTAAAATTAAGGAATGAATATCATGTGTGCCCTCATATGTATTAACAGCTTCAAGATTCATCACATGCCTTATAACATGGTATTCATCCGAAACTCCGTTTCCTCCCAGCATATCTCGAGCAACTCTAGCAATTTCTAAAGCTTTACCGCAACTATTCCTTTTAATTAGCGATATCATTTCGGGCGCTGCTAAATCCTTATCTTTCAAGCGTCCGACCTGTAAACATGCCTGGTAACCAATGCTTATCTCCGTAACCATGTCAGCCATCTTTTTTTGTATGAGTTGGTTTGAAGCAAGTGGCCTACCAAATTGCTTTCTATCTAATGTGTACTGTCTGGCGATCCGCAAACATGTTTCGGCCGCACCGAGTGCGCCCCAAGCGATTCCATACCGGGCATTATTGAGACATCCGAAAGGTCCTTTTAAACCGACGACGTTTGGCAATAAATTTTCCTCCGGTATAGCAACTTCGTCGAGCAATATCATGCCCGTCGCAGACGCCCGCAAAGAAAATTTACCGTCGATTCGAGGCGTATCGAGACCTTTACTGACTTGTGCCCTCTCAACTATAAATCCCCTTACTTTGTTTTCTTCATCCTTTGCCCAAATTATTAAAACGTCTGCTATTGGTGAATTCGTAATCCAAGTTTTTGAACCAGAAAGTATAAAATTTTTTGATTTAGAGTCGTATTTAGCTTTTGTCACAAGCCCTCCTGCATCACTACCAAAATTTGGTTCAGTTAATCCAAAACATCCTATTAATTCCCCTTTTGCCATCCTTGGCAGGAATTTTTGCTTCTGTTCTTCAGTCCCATACATATAAATAGCCCCCATAGCTAAACTACTTTGTACGCTCATAGCTGATCTATAAGCTGAGTCCACACCATCCAATTCCCTTGTAATTAATCCATAAGTTACGTATGATACACCAGCACATCCATAACCCTTAATAGTGCATCCAAGCGCACCTAATTCTCCCATTTCCTTATAAATTTCTCGATCAAAAACTTCTTTCCTGTTTGCTGCCATTATTCTCGGCATGAGTTTTTCATTGCAATAATCTTTAAAGGTGTCACGCACCGCTTTTTCATCTTCTTGTAATTGTCCGTCTAAGTCAAGTGGATCCTCCCAATTAAAACGTACTTTGGCGTTATTTGAGCACGTCGTTGATAAATTTCTCAAGTTGTTCGTATTAAATAAAGAGGACCAAACTCTCGAGAACTTTATTATTGATAACGCCATAATCACGTTAAGAAGGTTTTATTATTTTACACAAAATTAACCTTCACTTTATACAAAATCTATATAATTTTGTATAAAATAGTCGTATACTTTAAGTTTGTATTCACACTTAACAAATACACCGTTTATCTAAGACGTTTTAGTTTAAAAATAAATTCTCAACACGAATATAACCCTGTCAATGACCCATTGGCAACATACTGATACTGTAGTGCAGATAATACACACAAGTCACACAAGCACGACACACCTACTGTATTGCGATCAAAATAACCTCTTGCAGCTGCCTTCACTCTATATACACAACGTCGTACGTACGTACTCGTACTCGTATTACGCAATGCTACCGAAAGTGACAGTGTGCAAGTCCAGATTAATACTTAATACTTTACTACTATTCGTGTGGAAACAAAGTTAAATCGACACTTATTCCAAGACTTTAATTCTCAAATTACTTTATAATTAAGATAAAATATTGTTTCGTAAATGTGGCAGATAAATACCGTTTGATGGTAAGACAAACATTGTAAAAAGAAATAGGTCAATGAGTATAATAATAATATCACGTTTGTATTTTCAACTACAGTTTAAAATGAGAATTTCTCGGGTCATTATTATATGAGATTGGAATTTAGGTAGGTAAGTATTACATTAAATTTCCATGACATTTATGAACATTAATATCTCCTTTTACACGTTATAAAAAGTTTAAACCTACTTCATAAATTGAAAATACTCGTATTTGGCATTCAATAACCAAACTTTCACATTATTTTTACACTTTAAATTTCAGATTATCATAACTAAAAACGAATAAGACAGTCCACCTGATGATAGCCTATATGCATCAGCAAGCTATTTCATAGAAACTTGCTAAATATATACGACAGGCGCCTAATTGTTATAATAGGTCCTTACACATGAAATTGGCGTTTTGTACGGGAGGTATATAAAGTCATTTTTTTTTTGTAAAATATATTTAATTAATCAAAGTATGCACCGTTGTTAACTATGCACTTTCGCCATATCATAGGTAGTTCATTGATCCCTTTACTAAAAATAACTCTGCCCTTCTTATGAAGAGTGCAATAACTTGGTTTTGGCTACTTCCGAGATAATCGCAATTAAAGATATACGACAGATAAAATGATATATATATATATATATATATATATATATATATATATATATATATATATATATATATATATATATATATATATATATATGTATATAAATATATGTACTAAGATGTTCTTTTTAGCATCTTATATTTGTACATATATTTATATAGACATTAAAAACAGAATAATGTATTTATCTTTACGACTGTTAATTGCTTTGACAGAGCGTGACAAATCATGATCGCAATAAGTAGACTACTTATTGCAGTTATCGTTAGTAAACCGACAAATTGCTCTTTTGAGTAGCATACACTGTATGTTCTGTAGTTTCTTTCAAACCATAAGTGCAATAAGTGTCTTAGTTATTGCGGTTTTAATAAGTAAAATATTTTAATCGGACACATTACAGCGGTGGTTGATTGTAAGAATATTATAAGTTTATATGAAAAATGATTGAAACAAAATTACTAGGTATGAAAATATTTATTTATTAAATTAATTGATATGAAAAATGTTACAAAAGTATCACTCTACTCCCGAAAAATAAAAATTAAACCCCTTTGTACCACTTTAAGTATTCCTTTCACAAAAAATATGTAATCTTAACTTAAGGAACTTTGCAATTACATATATTAATAGCAAGATAACTTTAAAAAAATCGAAATATCATTCAGAAAATTTTTATCTTTTTTCTAGGATACAAAAATTTTTCCTAATCTACTAAAGCAGATTATGAGATTAATCTTGAAATCAATCTTAATCTTAAGTAAAAAGTCCATCTTAAATAACTTAAATCTAAACATTTAAAAAAAGCATTGGAATGTGAGTTTAATATATGTTTGACATGTCTGAGTTTAATGTATCATCGCAATATTTAAGCCGCTGGGTAAGCTAAATAAAACTTAATGGGTGCATTTTCGCGGATATAATGTAATATTGTTGGATTGAAACTTTGAATATGCTCTTTAGTTACGTTTTATTGTAATGAGTTTTTACGTTCATAGCTTCCTCCATTGTTTCTTTGATCATTAACTTCCTTACTTTGGCACATATCCGAGTGTTGTCAGAAAGATAACCTGACAAACTTCACATTTTCATAAGAAACATTTATTTCTTTGTTGTTTATAGTGTCTGTATTTATTCGGGTTTTTGCGGTATACGGTTTACTCCCAACTTAAATTAACCTACCGATCGTGGAGATATTTTCGATTTTTTTTTCAGTACATAGTACTTTAGTTCAAACTTTGTCATACACTTTTTTCTACATTTCACAATAATGCTAACTCCATCAGCGTTTTCTTTCCTCTGTTAAGTGTGTTGTCTCAATGGAATATTAAAAGCACGACTTTTCCTTGGTAGGCCTGATTTTGTAAATTCTTTTTGATTTGCAGGTAATGTTGATGATGGTGACTTTACTTGATATGCGTAAACCGAAGAAAAAGAAAGGGCTTTCTGTTCGGTTTACGCATCTTCAATTTCATTTTATAGCCCATCATTGACACTTTCCCCTTCTTACCATTTTTGTTTTATTTACTTGCTGGTGTGGCAATTAATCATCTTTGAGGTCACCTGTGCTAGTTTCAGGCACTATATATTCTCTCTTTACTTAGTGATAACATCAAGATTTCGATCCTTCATTGTATTTTCTGAAAATCAGATAAAACATCTGATCTAATGTTTTGGCGTCCGTGATTGTCCTTAGATGTTGCTTTATGATTAATTGTGATTTACTGCACTAAGTGTACATATTTGTTGCACTAGTCATTGCGGGTGTAAAAATCATAGTTGGAATTCATGGAACAATCACGTTAGTAATCGTTGTTTTCGACGCTATCTCCGGAATCCTCAAACATGTTAACTTTACTATTGTCACAATCACCTTCGTCAAACAATGAAAGGAGTTCATGACATTTTAAAGAATGACATGTAACAGGCTGTTCTCTTTGTTGAGTTTTAGAAATCAGAATATAAAGATCAATATCTCGAACTACATTAAATTTAATGCGTATTATATTAAATTAAATGTTTAAATGCGTACAGCAAAGGAGTGGAATAATTTGCCGTTGTCCATCTCTTCTTTCTATTTACTTTTTACTCATCTTTTTACTTTTTACTATGATAATACTACAATTCCGTTCAGTAACTCTGTTAGAAATCTTGGTCTTCACATCGACAGCACGCTGAATTGGAGACCTCAGGTTTCAGATGTGAGTCGTAAAGTCACTGCCACGTTATGCTCTCTGTATCGTTTAAAACATTTTCTTCTTACAAAATCTAAGATCTTGTCCATTCACTTATATTACTCATAATTGATTATGCAGATGTGTGTTATCCAGATCTGTCCCAAGATCTTCTGAACAAGCTGGAATGCCTCCTCAATAACTGTATAAGGTTTATCTTTGGGCTTCGTAAGTATGACTATTTCGCAATACAGATCTAAGCTAAATTGGCTTACAATCCGGCAGAGGCGCAACTCCAGAATATTACTTGTACATTTTTCCATATTAAATGATCCATCTTCGCCTTCTTATCTAAAGAGTAAATTCTTCCTCATCTCATGATAGGGTCCTACGCTCTTATTCTAACAACAAAATCTGTACTCCCGTTCACTTCACCGGGTTCTATGGTAACTCCTTCACAGTTCAGGCTACACCGAACTCCTTGCCCGATGATATCAGAAAAGTCCCAATAAGTACGCTTTTAAAAAGTTGGTCCGTGATCATTTATTAAAGACAACGCATTTTATATGACTCATCTATTTAATATGTATTGCCAAACAGACGTATATATTCATAGTCATTTGTATATACTAATTATGTATGTATTTAAATATGTATACAAATATGTATATCCATTTATTTATATATTTGTATATATGTAAGGATAGATCATATATGTATAGTTTATTTATTAGTAGTTTGTATATATTATGTAGTTAATTATCATTTGTATTGTGTTCTCTTACTCTATATTGCCACACCTTCGTCAAATTCTCACCACTCCATAGGTTGAATGGTAGAGAATGCCTCAAGGCATTAAGTCCGCCCTTTGTATTCTTTTGTTTAAGGATGCAAAAAAGAATAAAATAAATAAATTATTACCTGGTGCGTTTGTGTTCAAGCACAGCCTTATAAAAAGAAAAAAAAATTAAAATAACTACCAAATTCATTTCGGAAATCAAAACAACATCTCATAGCCGCAATAATTCGAAGAAAAAATGCGATTTAGTATTTATAGACATTTAAATCTTGTCTGTTTTTCCTTCAAATAATTGAAATAAATTTACTTGTTATTATTAGAGTTTGTAAGCTTAAAATTTTAAATAATAAGATTTCTTAACATGTCTGCAATAACTTTTACTTGTTGCGCTTATGATAAATAAATGTGTCCTAAATTGAAAAAAATGCGCTAATCATAAGTGCAATAATTGGATTCAATGCGGTAATCTATATAAATATCACAAAATATTATAGCTTACCATGCCTTAACTCAAGTTATTTCGTTCATGATATGTAACTTACAAATGATATTATTAGATATTGCAGTTATGCTTAACAAAATAACCAAATCTACCGTTAATACAAAAAAGACATCTAAGAAGAAAATATAAAGCTCATTTTCCTGATTACGAATATGTATTTAAGTCAGTAAGCCCAAAAACTCGAGTTATTGCACTGCTTTGAAGGCGGTTTGGATTTCCGCATCGGAGTTGAATTTTTTTCCTTGTAAGAAGTTGTCCAAATTCCGGAAAAAATATAATCTGTTGGAGCAAGGTCCGGGGAGTACGGTGGATGTCGCAGACATTCAAATTGTAGCTCGTCTAACTTAGTAGTTGTTTGTTGTGCAGTGTGCGATCTTTCGTTGTCGTGAAGCAGCAGTGGCCTAGATCGATTGACCAATCTCGGTTATTTAGCAGCTAGTTCTTCCTTCATGGTTCGCAGTTGTTGACAACAGATATCTGCCGTAATCGTTTGGCCACATTTTAGAAAGCTGTACTGAACGTCACCGGCGCTAGTCCACCAAACACTCACAAGAAACTTTTTCTTAGTCAATTTTCGTTTAGGGCAGGATTTGGCTGGGTCTTCAGGGCTTAGCAACTCCATTGTCCATTGAAACGAGCGCTTCCCATTATTGTACAGTATCCATTTATCATCACAAGTAATGATTCGATTTAAAATCCCTTCGTTTTTGTTTCGGTTGAGCAAAGTAACATAGCAGTCGTCGTCGTCGTAGTATTTGCAAGTGCGATTCACTCAATTCATGAGGTACCCATCGTTAAAGGTTTTTTATTTCCCGATTTGCTTCAAGCGGATTAATACAGTTTTATCACTTACCCCGAAGCCTGCAGCTATCTCTGAAGTGCTTTGTGATGGATCCGGTTTCACAATAACCTTTAATTCTTCATTTTCCGCTTTAGTCTCCGACCGTCCACGGGGATGGTTCTAAAGGTCGAAATTTCCAGAACGAAAACGTTGAAAACAAAAACGTACCGTGCTTTCTTTTACGACACCAGCGCCGTACACATCATTAATCCTTCGAGCTGTTTCTGCAGCACTGGTGCCACGGTAGAACTCGTACTCGTAAATATACCGATATTTCATGTTTTCCATTGTGTGGTAATAACCGACGTCAAAGAAAAAAATAATGAGCAAAAAAATGACTGTTTTCAAAACTCAAATGTATCAGCTAAAAGAATTTTTGAATTTGGAATTCTTAACCAAAGAGGAGATATTTCAGATCAAAATGGTCAGGACGACAAAACGCTAATTCCATATATAAGGACACAATAGTTCTATAAATCATCCGTACCTTGAAAAATCTCAGTTTTCTGCGTGATTAACTTCATTATGAGAATATCTGCTGTAGAACTAGTAATAAAAAGATTCACGAGTGGCTGCCACGTACCGGTAAGTTAAGGGCGACCTCCACTAGATTAATGGCGATCTGGTAAGAGTAAGAAAGTCGATGGACAATAGTGGATCAGTACCTTGCTTGGATTTTCGAAGGGCTATTGTGATTATGTTTCTTATAATATAAATCTATCGTATATACGAAGACTATATTATATATTTAATGTTAGAAATTCGACCTATAATCGCGGTATAAGACAATCCACTAGTCCCATCCCGTGAGTTTAGTCAGTTGAGACAAAATAAACTTGACCATGAGCTAGGCAGCAGCATCGTCCTGATAACAACGTATTATAATTTAAAAAAAACATCTGTGGTCAACCGGCTGCCAAGCATGGCTACTATGGCAAATATGAGGCAAGCTATAGGGGAAGGCTTATATACACTGGACTTTTAATAGGTTGTTTAATTAATAAAACCGAATAAGATTGTATATTTTTATATAAAATATTTTTTCGTACATAATATAAAAATTTGTTTTACATACTATCAGCATTAATAGTCTTACATCAAGTACTGCATTAATTAATACATTCGAATAAACATTAAATAGTACTTCAACACATGAAATTACTCTCCAAAATTAGAAGAACTTTATCTTTAATGGGATATAGACAGAACAGCTTAAGTTGTAATAGTAGTTAAGTAACTTAGTGCATTGTTATTAGCAGTAGCTAAGTTGTACGTGCTTGTTTCTTGATTAGAAATTCAAATTTGTGTAACTATAATATTGACTAAATATATTAAGTTGTGGAGCATTTTCCATTGAAAATATATGTTTTAAGATAGCCAAATATTTAAGATGTAAGATACTCTGGATAGTACCCATATTTTAAATGATGAGGAATAATAGAATTAAAAGACATAGGTACAAATCTGACATTCTATTTTAAACCACTCCTACCAAGAATTTTAAGCTTAACTGGAGCAGGTAATGAGAATACTAATAGTATTAAATAAAAATGAATTGACCCAAAAATAAAAGCAGTTTGAACATAAAAAAATAAATATTAAGTGATAAGTCCACAAATTTTGTAAATTTATGTAACTCATAACATTCTGTAGTTGTAAAAATTAAAGAGCGATAAACCCGCGAATGGACAGAATGTCCCAGAATGTTCTCCTATTTATGTTCTAGTATTAAAACTAGAGCGTTATGAAAGCAAACAACGTTGCAGTTACAATGGTTTGAGTTTTTCTATTGTTACGGAAGTCGGGACGAAAATTTTATGAAATTGCAGAAAAGTTTTTAATATTTCTAAACTTCTTATTTCTTGGGACAGTTTAAGACAAATATTGTTATACCTACTTAAGTGTATTGAATGTTTCTAAAGATATTAAACCAGGCTTTTGGGATTTAAGTTTTCCAACATCTACAAGGTCAAAGGTCTACAACGTTCCTTAACAAGACTTAAACCTTTTCGGCACATGCAAAAAAATATTCTATGTACAACATTATACGTCTATAACGCCTACAATACCGTATTGAGTTTTAATACTTTTAGCTACAAAAGTCATGCAACTCCCTGAAGTGACTTCTACCGAAATAAGTGAAAAAAACGGACTACGTAAGAGGTTTTAAGGTTTAGTTAGAACGGAGTTCTTACTCCACAAGCAATATAAAAGCTTGAATGTAGTGGGATAACATTTAGGTACGGCTTGTGTTTCCCATGTTCAGCTCTGTATAGGTTTCTCAAAGTCCAAAATCGGAACGTTTTTGCCGACCAGAAAAAAATATTCGATGTCTTCTACAGAAATATTTGAAGTGTTATTGCAGTAGATATTCTGCAAGTTTAAGTTAAAGTAATAAGTTCGTCAGCTTTCAATTAAATGCGATTTAATACAAATTAAATGAACGATGTTATTAAAATCAATAAAATAAATGAAAAGGTCAGCGAATTTACTTAATTTTAACAGGTATTAAATTTTATTGGTCCCTATGACAGTGCTGTATTAAGCTTTAAGGGTGAGGAACGAGCACATAGTCCACCTAACGGTAAGTAGATGCTGTGACTCATAGACAAAAACGTTTACCCTCGATTAAGGTATAAAATTTAAATGCGTTAAGAGATTTTCGGTTCATTGAACATACAAGACACAATTTTTTTAACTTATTATAAGCCAGTGCTTTACTACAATCGCACCTAGTGTTAAGAGATGATGCAGCCTTAGATCTTACTACTTAATACACACTGTCTTAGCGTAAAGCCTATTCATAAAATATTTGTATTATGAGTCACACACTATATTGATAATTTACGTGAACACTACACATTGAATAAAACTATTATTTACGGATTCTAACGCGTTTAATTATCAGTAATTAAACGCGATAAAATCCGTAAATAATAGTTTTATTATTGAATATTATTAGACATCTGCTGTAAGCGTCTCCGTTACCTTCAAGACAACATCGGTCTCAATCTTGCCGTCCGAATACAATCTCAGCTTCTTCAAGACAAGAGCTTTTAATGATTTCTAAATTTTACGTGAACACTACACATTGGTGTAGTGTTCACGTAAATTGTGTTAATGAATTTAATTAAAAAAATGTTGTGTTAAAGACAAGAGCTTTTAATGATTTCTAAAATTTACGTGAACACAACACATTGGTGTAGTGTTCAGAGCTCAGATTGTATTCGGACGGCAAGATTGAGACCGATGTTGTATTGAAGGTGACGGAGACGCTTACAGCAGATATCTTTGCGCACGTAAAATAAGACTCCGACGCGCTGTTGGAAATTATACTGCAATGTGTACCCAGGGTAGCCAAGGTACGCCGCATCTAGAGGGCATCTGATAGGCGTATCAGCCAAGAAGATTAAGTGCGGTGGTATTCTGCGATTTTATGTTGGTATTATTTGCAAACGTGGCCCTTCCCGGTCGAGCTGACCCATTCGTGCTATAAGCCTCTCAAGACCTAGTTAGATTTGACATTTTCACCCGTGCTAATAGTAGAACAAACGTACGAGTATCGAGTATCGAAATCATATCGTTCTATCTATATAAAACACAAAGATGTTTCTACCCATGTCCGTTAACGAATTTGAAAACATCCAACCGCTTTCGATGAATTTTTTGTGTGTTTGAATGTTTGATTGTCCCTATATGGTTTATATTCACATAAGGACCCGGTATCCGCCTGTTAAAGTCCACAGCTAAACATAAGCCCTCCCATAGTTTACTTCATAGGGGGGATATTTACCATAGTTGTCACCCTTGGCAAGCGGAGGAAGACATTGCTGCCCATCACCTGATTCGTTTCCTTCTGTCACCCGCTTACGGCACCGACGGGATGATATGTGGTTATTTTTACACCGCCACCACAAGGCGGCAATTAACATATTATTACATTTTTTTCATTCAAAACATATTGAATGTATTCGTTAATAAAATATAATCAAACACCAACTTTTATATTATGATTTTTTGTTGACTAATTGCATCAACGTGTTTCTTGTAGGTATATCTTTATTTTAAACTGTAATTTTGAGTTATGGGCGAAGTTCTAAACTTCTCTAAAAATTTATGTTGAAACAATTTTCAATTGAACCCATTACTTGGAACTTTGTAATTTAATGTCAAAATTTTCTGAAAACAAAGCTACGAATACGTAATGGGATAACTTAGCTGAAATCACACTCAGTTCGTACTATAAAAGTATTTTTTATCAAAGGATATTTTTCAAGCGCTACAAATTGAAGGCTCCGTAGCGTAGTTGCAGTAGTGTTTGGCCGCAGGTTCGAATCCAGCACGGAACTGGTGATAGTATGGCCTAAAAACAATTTTTCCAGGTCTAGTCTATATCCTTCGGCAATTTCTCAATGTAAAATACCTCCACGATACGGGAGAAAATCCTAATTTTTTTTTCTACCGATTAGCTACTACGGATTAGTTATTAATATAAAACGGGTTCACATCTTGTCGGGACGGTGGGAATGGATGGGGGGGTAATGAAATTCTTATATTGAAGACAGAAAATAAAAAATCCAAAGTTACCTCCAAACTGAACAATAAACCGCTGTTATTCATAAAATACTTTAAATAAGATCATGAAACTTTGCATACTAACTGAACTAACCATAAACTTGGTTCCTGTCGCTCCGCAGGAACCAAGCTTACGCGCCGATAGTTTAGGTAATTTCTTTTTACAGTGAAAATAATGATATTTTAAAAAAAGTAAATAACATAAGCACTGCTTTATGGTTAGTTCAGTTAGTATGCAAAGTTTCATGATCTTATTTAAAGTATTTTATGAATAACAGCGGTTTATTGTCAGTTTGGAGGTAACTTTGGATTTTTTTTCTATCGAGAAAATTTTACGGAATCGTGTTTTCGTCTAACATAAACCTTAACATTAATCCTCAACTTTACCATATATTTATTTCAAAATTAATGCTGCAATACTTTCGGCATAACGGAGGATCTTGCTAAGCCATTTGAGGTTATATTTCCCCTTAAGCTTTAGGTAAGAGATAACAGTTAATAATCTCAAAACTGTACGTGTTTTTCTGTATGAATATTTGTGAATGTGTATGTGTGTTCACGCGCATCTGTGTATGTTGTTTGTGTTTGTGTGCATATATGAGTCCGTAAGATGTACGCGTATCGTTGATTGCAAATTAAATAATCTTAATCTTATTATAGCGGCGATTCTAAGTTAGAAAATCAAGAGCAAAATTTCTTCACAAACACAAATGGAATAGTCTTGTTTTTGGGGATCTCAGAAATGAGATATTAAAGTTAAGAAACTTTCCTTACGAACGAAAGCATAGATAATTAACTTAGAGCATTGAATAAAATTTATTTTATCGCGTTTAATGTTACCATTAATTCCCGACGTTTCTAACAAGCTGCAGTCTGCAGATTAGTACGCAGAAGCGGAAATATGCCGGCCATATAGCCCGAGGCACCGACAACCAATGGAACAATGGTTCTTTTGTGGCAACCTCGTACCGGTAAGGAAATGTAGGGCGGCCACGCACTTTGTTATGATTTAATGGGAGTTATGATCTCGTAAGATATGCAGTAAGTCGAAGGATGCAGGTGGCACAGGAGCGTACTTTTTGGTATTCCTTGGGGGAGGGCATATGTTTAGCATTGGACTTGAGAAGGGCTGTAATAATGATGATGATGATAATGCAGGAACTTTGTAACTCTATATAGGTACATGTTAAGGATCGTCACAACATTGAGTGGACCTCAAATCATTGCAAAAGAACACCGATTCCTTCCAAGTATGATTCGCAAGAATATTGAAGTAAGTATATTCAATAGAGAAGAAAATAGAGGAGAGACGGCCGTGGTAGCTCAGATGGTTAGCACTCACTGTAAATTTCACAGTACGCGAGCAACCCGGGTTCGATCCCTACCGGTACCAGGGAAATAGTTAATCGTAATTATGTTAAGAAAAGCATCGTGAGAAAACGCTCTCAGAAATGAGACGAGGCCTGTGCCTAGCTGTGGGACGTATATAGGCTGTAACTTTAATAGAGAAGATGACTGGGTGCTGCTATCTGTTTGAGATCCCAAAATTGATAAAATTTTATCAAAATCCTACCATAACAACAGTACAAGACTAAAATACTGTAAGCTCATCATGGGTAGATCGGAGCAAAAATTAATATTAAAATAATTTGTTGTTATATATGTTATTTATATTTAAAATATGCTTTTAAATTACTTTAGTATTAATTAGCATTAATTGAGATATGATTCCAAGAAGTCAAATGCCGGTGTTACTAAAGCAAATTAAAATGTGTCACTGATGCTGTTTATTATTTGATAAATTTTCATTTATTCCTTAGTTTATGAAAAGCCTCCGCATCTGCCTTCAATGCAGATAATGTTCATATTTTGGTTGATATCAACCAAGGAGTTATCTAATGCTGCTATATAAAATCATCAATTACATTAATGATATTATAGAGGTATAACTTTTTACGCAAATTCGATGGCACTCACTTATCAAAGATATTGATTTCTAGCATGCCATACTTCAAAATACTGCCAAAAATGCTTACAAACACAAAGACGTTCGCTCGCCTATTCCGTGACTAAAATAATACCGAAAAAGGTCGTGAGTATACTCAGATGCAGTGCCAGAGTCAACTATTGTCAATTAAATCCACATTCTTCTTCATTCTTCAAAGAAAACTTTTGACATCAGCTAGAATTTAAGTTAACCAATACATCCCGCTTGTTAAATACACTAAGCTTATGACGTAATGATACTAATAACTTCATAATAGGCATTTCATTTGATACAATTATTTATCCTTTAAATACATTTTATCATCCTAGAAAGGATTCTAAGCAAAGCATAAATTGTAATGAAAATAGCTGTTAATTTTAAACATTTCTGGAAATCACATGAAAAATTTCCATCAAATAATATAAAAATAACTAGCTGTGCCCCGCGGTTTCACCCGCGTTTTTCTCGTTTCCGTGGAAATACCGAGATAAAATATTGCCTATATTATAGCCTCCCTCAATAAATGGACTATTGAATATTTAAACAGTTTTCATATCAGATCAGTATTTCCCGAGATTACCGCGTTCATAACAAACAACCAAACTTTTCAGCTTTATAATATTAAGAAAAATATAGATTAAGTTAAATTTTATAAGTGGCAGGCAATAGCTGTCTATCTGTTCGACATTCAGCCGGACACATAAGAATTACGACTACAGGCGGGAGTGTCCGTCCACTTTAAACCGGGTTAAAATATGCATTTTAAGGTACTTCTGAGTAAATTATATTTTTCGTTTTATTTTCTTGTGCCAGAAGAATATATTGATTGTTTCCGCAACCTGATCTTGACAACGCGACATATAGTTGGCCGTGCGAAAAACAGTCTTGCCGTAAATCTAATCCTACATATTTAAATGCCTCTGTGATTTATTTATCGTTACGGCAAAAGATAATTTAATTGGGAATTGGACTCTTTTAAAATGAAAAGGCAAATCATTTGGAATCATTGGGATCCGAGGTATAAGTACTGTTTGACCAACTGCTGGACCAGTCAAAACTGTTGCAACGATCACGTTATTGCGAAGAAATTTAACCTGAAGTCGAGTCCCGTTACATAAATTTGGTGGCTTAAGATTTCTAAGTAAAATAATTGGGGCACCAATTTTTAACTTGAGAGAATGTAGGTGGAGGCCACTCGGGTTTAAAGAATTAAGAAATTCCTGTGGATAATGGACTGCATCTTCTTGATCCATTACATTATCAATAGAAGTGTAGGTGACTATATCCCCTGGAAGTTTAGTTAAAATTAAATCGTTAATTTCATCAACACTATTGTTTCTCGCCGCCAATATTGCTCGTTGACACATCCATTGATAATCTTTATTTTCTATTTCGACGATATCTGGGTGATATAAACATGCACAAATAGTATTATTTTTAAAATGAGGTACTTTTCCGTCTCCAATTAAAAGTAACTTCAAAGGAAAATTTGTACTACCTCCTCCCAAATGTGCTCTCATGTTCGTAGATAGTTTTAAGGTATGAACAAATTTCCATAATGGAGAACTTTTGAGGCAAGATTTTACAATATCTGCTCTAATGCACCTTCCACTTACTACTACTGGTAAAGTTTGCCGAAAATCCCCAGCAAACATGACAGTATATATATATAGTACCCATGATTTTATCACAGCTTCTAATATCTCTAAGAGTCCTATCTATAGCCTCTACATGAGCTTTATGAATCATGGTAGATTCATCCCAGATTATTAAAGTGACGTCTTGCAAAACTTTTCCTAAAGGGCCATTTTTACGAATAGAGCACACGCTATCTTTCTGTAACGAAACGGTTAGGGGCAGTTTAAAAGTGGAATGAGCTGTGCGTCCACCAGCTGATAAAGTTGCAGCGATTCCTGATGACGCTACTGCCAAAGCTAGTTTTCCCTGAGACCTTACTTTTGCTAATATCAAATTAGTAATGAAAGTTTTGCCGGTTCCGCCTGGAGCATCCAAAAAAAAAATATTTTTCCCTCATTGAAACGAACACTGTGCATAACACTATTGTATGCCATCACCTGGTCATTAACTAACTTGGGTTCATTTACAGTAATATACTCATTTAATTTATTTACATCGTATGGCATCCGCAACGATATTTCTAAAGGATCCAAATTATGGTGTGTTTTATTCCTTTTTGTTGCAGGAAGCCCAAAATCAGTTAATGAATTATCGCAAATCTCATGAATCTTATCTTCAATTATGATAAATCCATCATCGTATATGTCATCACTATATGCTAATGTCATATCCTGGGTCTCATTACGCATTCTGTATAATATATCTTGACACAAATCTTCCCGAAATTTATTCCATAGCTGCAAGGGGTCAGATGGTTGGCAAAATATGAGGATTATGGTAAATAATTCTCTTAATTTTGAAGCCGGCTCGGACATGACAGCATCTGATATAGTATTTTGCCAATGTTCATCTCCCTCCTGTAAACCTAATTCCTTGCAAGCTCCTTGATAAGTATTGAAAATAACACCATTTACTGTCCTTAGATTTTCAAATGACATTGGACCGCGAACATGATGCAGTTACATTCTTAAGTAGTAACATTCAGTTTGTGTCTTGTAAACACGACCTAAAGTTGAGTCTTTTTTTATACCGGGATATCCTTCAACATCTTGTTCACGTCTTCTTCTAGAAAATGAATTTCTTTCCCATACGTAATACCGGGATACTTCGTGATATAAAAGGGTTTTGGCAAAATCGTCTCTTTTGCAAAGATCAAAGAACGCTGTAAGTGACGTTGATGAAGGATTGTTGACGCGATCTTGAAGATTTTCATTATTATAAAAGTAAACTCTTTGTCCGTTTTCTAAATGAACTGCTAAATGAACTATTGCCGGAAAACGTTCATAAATCGGAAATTGGAAAATTCTTCAGAGTGCTTCTGAGGAACTTATATAGCGACCATTTAAATATTTTTCTACTTCATCGTTATTATTTTGTAACGAAAATGTGGCTTGATCAGATTCTTAACAGATTATTTAACAGTGGTAGAGCCACGCGGCAGCTTTGCTGTTGCACGTATGGGCCGGCTCAAACCGGGGTGGTACCACCACCTCACAGAATACCGGCGTGAAGTGGAAGCTCTGCTTCCGCGTTTCGTCTGGTGAGTGCAGGTGGCCGGAGGTCCAAATCCCTCCCCCCATCAACATGGTAGCGGAATTAAATGATAGACTACCCCAGGAGGGTATGTACCAGCACCCCTGGAGAATCCCTCGCTGAGCATCCACGACCATGTTTCTCCACTTCTGAGCGTGGGTGCTCAGGCTGCCCCGCGTATTCTGGGGGGGGGGGGCAATATTCCGCTCAAGACTAAAACTGCTCGGGGCAAACGGAGCAACAAGACCAAGGCGACCCCTGCCACGCTGTCCGTGAATTTCTGCAATATCAGGGGACTGCACTCTAACCTAAACGCCGTCCACTACCATCTCGAGACGGCGAGGCCGGCTCTGCTCTTTCTGACCGAGACGCAGGTGTCCTCTCCGGCTGATGTCTCGTATCTCTCCTGCCCGGGGTACAAACTGGAACACTCCTTTGTGCCTCGGGCTGGAGTTTGCGTTTACGTCAGAGAGGACATCTGTTCTCGACGCCTCGGCAGACTTGAAGGTTCGGACCTGTCCATCCTTTGGCTACGCGTAGACAGCGACGACCATCCGCGCGTCTACGGGTGCCTCTATAGGTCCCATAGCGGTAATGCCGAAACAGACCGACTCTTCGACCACGTCCAAATGGCTGCAGATTCGTTGCTACAGCAGATCCCCTCCGCAGAGATCGTGATCCTCGGCGACTTTAACGCCCATCACGCCGAATGGCTCGGTTCACGTTTAACCGATCATGCAGGGAGATCTGTTCATGATTTTGCCTTGGCATATGGTCTGACACAACTGGTTACTTCGCCTACGCGGATTCCAGATGTGGAGGATCATGCACCTTCCCTTTTGGACCTTCTGCTGACCTCTCACCCGGACGGATATCAGATTTCCGTCGACGCCCCTTTAGGCTCCTCGGACCATTGTCTTGTCTGGAGTGCGGTGCCACTCACGCTGAAATCGCGGTTGCATTCTGCAGGCTGCCGCCGTGTTTGGCACTATAGGTCAGCCGATTGGGATGGGATGCGGTCTTTCTTTGCATCCTACCCTTGGGGGCGGGTTTGCTTCTCGCCGGACGATCCCAACGTTGTTACGGATTCTGTCGCTGATGTGGTACTTCAGGGTATGGAACTTTTTATTCCTTCCTCTGTGGTGCCCATTGGAGGCAAATCTCAGCCATGGTTTGGTCGCTCCTGTAAAATAGCATCATGCTATAAGCAGGAGTGCTACCGAGCCTGGGCTGACGCATCAGCGTCCAGGGATGTAAACACCAGCGCTCTAAAAAAGAAGTATAATTCCGCCTCTAGGTCCTTCAAAAGAGTCATTGCCAAGGCAAAGTCAGAGCACATAGGCAGAATTGGCGAGAGACTAGTTCGTCTTCCTTCTGGAACCCGTGCATTCTGGTCTCTCGCCAAGGCTGTCCAGGGGAATTTCTGTCAGCCATCTCTTCCATCTCTGCACAGGGAGGACGACTCACTGGCCCATACCGCAAAGGAGAAAGCCGATCTTCTAGGCTCTTTCTTTGCGTCTAACTCGACTCTCGATGACGGGGAGAGTGCGCCGCCGACCATCCCGCGGTGTGAGTGCTCCATGCCGGAAGTGCAGTTCACTCAGCGCTCGGTTCGCAAAGCACTCCTCTCCCTGGGCATCCATAAGTCGAGTGGGCCCGATGGAATCCCCCCAATTGTGCTGAGGACGTGTGCTCCAGAGTTGGCACCGGTTTTAACGCGTCTTTTCCGGTACTCCTACTCCCTAGGCGTAGTCCCAAAATCATGGAAGACGGCTTTCGTCCACCCGATCCCTAAAAAAGGCGACCGCTCAGACCCGTCCAACTACCGGCCTATCGCCATCACCTCCTTGTTCTCCAAAACAATGGAGTCCATTGTAAACTGCCAGCTCATGAGGTACCTTGAGGATCACCAGCTGATTAGTGACCGCCAATACGGTTTTCGCCGTGGTAGGTCAGCTGGTGATCTTCTGGTCTACCTAACTCACAGATGGGCGAAGGCAGTAGAGTCCAAGGGGGAGGCATTGGCCGTTAGTTTGGACATTGCGAAGGCCTTCGATCGGGTTTGGCACAAAGCGCTTCTTCCGAAGCTCCCTTCCTATGGGCTTCCCGAGAAATTGTGCGATTGGATCACCAGTTTTCTTGCAGATCGGAGCATCAAGGTCGTTGTAGACGGTGCAAGCTCCGATTGCAAGCTTATTAATGCTGGTGTTCCACAGAGCTGCGTGCTATCGCCAACGCTGTTTCTTCTGCATATCAATGATATGTTGCAAACTCGTAGCATTAATTGCTATGCAGATGACAGCACTGGTGATGCTCTTTACACCGGTGGAGCCAATATTTCTCGGGAAAACGTCTCTGAGTGCCGGGACAAACTTGTGTCTGAAGTCGAGTCTCTGCTGGACAGAGTCTCGGATTGGGGGCGACTAAATCTAGTCCAGTTTAACCCCCAGAAGACACAAGTTTGCGCGTTAACCGCTAAAACGAACCCCTTTGTCGTATCCCCTCAGTTTCAAGGCACTCCCCTTGTTGCCTCAGCCAGTATCGGAATCCTCGGCGTCGACATATCGAGTGACGTGCAGTTTCGTGGTCACTTGGAAGGGAAGGCCAAATTGGCCTCTAAAAAAGCTTGGCGTGCTCAGCAGAGCGGGACAGTATTTCATGCCGGCACACCGCCTACAACTTTACAAGGCGCAGGTTCGGCCGCTCATGGTATACTGTTCCCATCTCTGGGCTGGGGCTCCCCAGTACCAGCTCCTTCCACTTGACCGCATCCAGCGCAGAGCGGCTCGAATCATCGACGACCGAGTGCTTTCCGATCGGCTCGATTCACTGGCGCTGCGAAGAGATGTTGCATCTCTTTGCGTATTTTATCGCATCTATCACGGGGAGTGCTCTGAGGAATTGTTCGGATTAATCCCAGCCGCCAAATTTCGTAAACGCACTACACGGCAAACGTCCCGATACCATCCACACCATCTGGATGCTTGGCGGTCCACCACTGTACGTTTCAAAAGGAGTTTTCTTCCGCGTACAACCTCTTTGTGGAATAATTTACCACCGGTGATTTTTCCGGACCGATACGACCTGGGGACCTTCAAGAAAAGAGCTTACTCCTTTCTAAAGGGCCGGCAACGCACCTGCAATTCCCCTGGTGTTGCGGTTGATCATGGGCGGCGGTAGTCACTTAACATCAGGTGAGCCACATGCTCGTTTGCCCCCTCTTCTATAAAAAAAAATCTTTATGAATATACTTACAGATGTACTTAATTGCTTTGACCGATTGGCAAAACTCTACGTTAATGTGTGCATTGAAACTTCGTGATAGCACAGGGTTATAGGGAACAACCCACCTATTATCCACTCTCATTTCTGTACCTTTGACATGAATTATTGCGGTGTTTCCACCATTATCTGGTGAACGGCGCTTGTAGGTTGGGTAACCGTCATCCCCGGTTTGTGTTACAGAAATAAACTGCCTGGGGTATTTTTTAGAGCAAATGTTTTCTTTCATACATGGTGACGCAGGATTGTGAAATCCGCAAGGACCATGTATCATATTTTTATGACAATGTTATAAAGCATTGGGTCTTGTTGTTTGTCAGGTATTTCAGCCGATATTATTGCATCTATGAAATCCGGTTGCACTTTGTTAGCCAGCCACAACAAAATGTGAGCGTGAGGTAAACCTCTTTTTTTGCCATTCTACACTATAAACGAAGGCTTTCGATGGTCCAAATATATTTTTCTTCATTAATAGGTCTATCATTTTTTTTAGTTTTAAATGAAATACTCTAGAAATCATATCAGACGTGATATGATTTCTAGAGTATTTCATTTAAATTAGTCGTAAGAATTTTGATCGGGTAGTAACTCAATTTTTATTTCTGGCCATTCGAAGTTACATGTGAATGTTATAAAGAGATCTGGTCTTCCAAATTTCCTGACATAGATCATGGCATCTTGACTTTTTTCATTCATGTATCTAGGAGATCCTGTAAATGACGATGGCAATATAACGTGCTGGCCAACATTAGAAGCGTCTACATTGCCATCATTAACCACGGCATCTCTTAAATGAATGTACTCTTCTGCTCTTAGTTTTTTTTTTTTTTTATTTCTTTTTATGAAGTCAAGCCTCTCAGAAATCATTTTTGCTGCCATATCAACACAGTATTGATTAAATAATCCTTTGAAATAATGTATGCTGTTAAAGTCATTTATTCTCACCATGAGTCTAAATGCATAAAACTGCATACATGATATAGTTTTAGATCTAGCAGCAGTATTTTGCTGTGGAATATTTATACAATATCCATCATTTCCAAAGGGAAACAGTAAAGGATATTGAAGTGTGTTATAAGATCTATGTATTTCAGAAACTCGCTGAAGGCGCCCGTCTCTGGTATTTAACACTACATCTCGGGGACCTTTGTCTTCATCTATTAAAAGAACAGCTACTTCATCTACCATGGGCGCGTTATATCGACCTCGATGTTCGTTAGGAGGTTTCACGTCAGCATGAATGACAAGCTTAAAATCATTCGTTGGTCTGTTTTCGAGATTATATTTAAAACTTTGAATATAAGTATTGTGATCGTGAAGATATGTTTGGAGAGCGTCGATAAGATCGGTTTTTAACGTTGGGTTTAAATTTGCGCGTAAAGATACCTGATATGTATGGGAAATAAAATATATTTGCAAAAATTCGGGTTGTGCGCCTTCAGGTGGAAGTAAATTACCGATCAGGTGGTAAACTTGCCCCTGGACTTTAAAAGTGGGCATAAAATTTCCTTCACGAATTTCTTTGCCACCAAATGAAGTCATCTGAAACAGAGTATTATATTGTCTAGAGTGATTTAAGAAATGCTTAGAAGATGGATGTGAGCCTGATATTAGATCTTTAAGAATTGATGTTAGTGCTGGAATTTTAGGAATATTTACTTTGCCACCACTACAACACAGTCCAGGAGCTTCAGCCGGCCATTATTTTGCTTGACATGAATTACATATTTTATTCATTCTGCAAATATTAGTACCATTTAGCTCAGCATAGTCAAGACAAAAGAAAGAAAAAGAAAGCCCACTGCGCTCAGGCCACAAGGGTTAGAAGGAACGCGCCCCAAAGCGTGTTGAACTTCACATGTTTCGAAATATTTTTTCATATTCCTCAGACATGCAGGTTCCTCACGTATAATCATAAGCAAATGCTGAATCAAAAATAATGTTTCTTAAATTTACAACAATAAAACTATTATTACGAAGATTAAACCAAATCCTAATAATTTATTCATCATTAAATTATATTGCCTGCGAGTTCTGTTCCTTGCTGTTCGTGCATTTTGCTGTGCTAATCGATGGGAACGTTCAGCACTTGATTCCCGTTCCCGGTTTGCCAAAGTGCGGGAATTCTGTGTAGCTAAACGTTGAGAACGTTCAGCGCTTGATTTCCGCTCGCGATTTGCCGAAGTTCGGGAATTTTGTGAGACTAACCGCTGCGAACGTTCAACACTCGATTCCCTAACACGGTTTTGTTCACTGATCGCTCGTTGAGTAGCCAACCTGTGCAGATTTTCTTCGGGTGTTTCATTGCTGCGTAGAAGTTGCAATCTCTTTGCAGTAGCAGTCTGCCTAGAAAGCTAAGTTCTTTTTCTAGGCATTATAGTAAAGAGCTAAAAGAAAAACCATATAAAATTAAAACTTAATTAAAAAAATACGTGTGGCACTCGGTGACTGCCGCGGTAAAGCCATTGCATAGCATTTTTTATCAACTTATGCAATTATAATTATTTATTTATTTTATTTATGCAGTTAAGTCTTTGATATTAAATCAAGTTACACTTTTTGAGCGTGGTGACCGATAAGAAAACAATTTTTTTTCTCTTATTGAATAAATGAGAAGTTAATATTGTTTAAAATATTTTTAATATCTTACAATACATGTAGGTTATTCAGGAATTTTTATCATTGAGTTAGCAGCTAGTGTACACGCATACGTCTTGTCGCACGCACACAAACACCGTGCCGAACTCTGCCGAGTGCCGAAGTCTGCCGAACTGAAACGACGTTAGACGATGCACGGCTTTCAACGCCACACATCCGTGCTCGTCGGAGTGGGGAGCGTGAGGTTTTTTTTCGTTACGGAATTTCTGGATTCGGTCCCCGCGCTCAAGGCCCGCGATAGAAGCTATGCAATAGCTTAATAAACTGAAACGTAGTAATCAGGTAAAAGAAACGTAAGGTGAGTAATTATTAAAAGTCGTATGAAATATATGTCAAAGGAATTATCGTAAATGACTTCAAAAAACGCAACGCGGCGTTCAACCGTTCCGTAGGGAGCCGACAACGCGTCTGAGCCGCTTTTTTTTTTGCGCCCGAAGCAAATATGGGCAACCCTCCGGAAAGCGGGGGAGGGAGGCGGTGAATGCTCATAGCATACCACGCAGCCGGCTGCGTGGTTATGTGGAGACTTTTACCCACTAAACACCGCCTTTTAGGAATTGGCTTAACGATCTGACTAGAGATCTCTAAGCCGTATACGAACGCGACCCTCCTTGGCAGAAAGGAGGGCGCAAGGGTCTGAGCCGCGCGGCATGGTACCTTGTAAACCAAAACACGCGGGCGGCACGAGGGGGGGGGAAGCGACAGGCGGACAGCAAGCGCGGCCTCCTCGTCTTGCCCGTGTCGTGTTATGTTCATAAAAAAACTCTATGGCCCATAACTCATTAATAGGTACCAACTCTTCACATCTTACAGCACGTGATAACTTTTAAACGAAATATCCGATTGAGATGAAACAAAAAGTATTTTACTTCTACATAAATACTCTTGATAACATAATGCTAATTTCGATAAAGATTAATATTACGATACATATTTAACGTAGTTTTTTTTTCTTCAGACGATTTAATAATTATTTTGAACACAAAATCGGTTATTGTGATTAAACCATGATAGCTAGATATATGTTCTTGCGGATTTTTTTGTAGGTCTTAATGGGATCTACAAACCCGTAGTACATCATTTTGTTTTATTGTCAATAGTTTTTGCAGCGCACGCAAAAATAGGTTTTCGATTTTACACCTTGTGTTACAAAATAGCAATTTTATTACGGATCCCTAATTTTGAAACATAGCCTATAGCCTCGAAAGGACACCCAACACTGAAAGAATCATTCAAATCGGACCTGTAGTTCCAGAGATTAGCGCGTTCAAACAAACAAACAAACAAACACTGCAGCTTTATAATAGCCACTTACCATCAAGTGATTGCAATCTTTCACAAGTCCATTGCTGAACATAGGTCCAAGAAACGACACAAAGCACAGTCCTGAGTCACCTGCAATCATTGACTTCCAGGTCGTTACCATATCTATTGGACGATCGCCCTATACTACGCTTACTGGTCGAGGTTACTATCGTGGACCTTTTTTCCTCTTTGGATGTAGATTCAGCTTACTTATCCGTTGGGTTAGGTCAGTTACTCCGGTTCTACTGCAGATATCCTCATTTCGAAGTATATCACGTAGAAGAACTCTGAACATTCTTTATAGCTTACTGAGCCTTCCCTCATACGGCAAGCAGTGTATCATGACTCAGATCTATATGTCATCACTGGCAACACGCACTGGTTATAAACTCCAGTTGTACAATTTTTAAGTACTTAATATACGTGACGAGAAGATGTCAGAATTATCTCTTATTCGTTCATCAAGTAAACAAATTTTATATAATTCTTGTGTCTCTAGCGTGGACCTATCTCTTGCGGCTTTACCTATCGATCTGAGACAAAAACGGTATGAAAAGCAATACCGAATTAGTGTTCGTGGGGAGGCCTAAGTCTACAAATAATATCCCGCAACCGTATATAGATTTATCTTAGAAAACAATCATAAATATCATTAATTTTATTTCCGAAGCTTTTATCTTGCTTACACAAAGCTGTTTATAATTTAGCCTTTTTTAATTAAACATTAATTATTACTCAACGCCATAATATGTATTAAACTTACTTATACGTGACTAATATTGAAACCTAGTATTATGACGTGAAACAATGCTAATCTTATATTGCTAATATTAGCTTATAAACTATAGTTATTAACTGAATGAAAAACTAACTAGAGTTTTGATATTTGTTTATAACTTTTTTCAATTTCTTATACAATGAAAAATTTGCGTATACCCAAAACCTTTTTCCTATTTATGTACGACTGTACTGTAATTAATATTAATTTAAATGATTATTTTCAAAAATGAATTACAATTAAAATAATTTCGAATATTTTTTCAGCTTGTATAATGTCGAAATTTTTTATTTATAAGCAACGCATAAATACTATACGTTGTATATTATTTAATTCATTTCATCCTGATCAACTTAGACGGTCACTTCTGAATTCTGTTAAAAGCTATCAACATAATCTCTTTTTCGTCACGTAAAAATACATTGTTGGTTTTTGAATACGCGTGAAAACACTTACTCTGTAAATGAATAAAAGTAAAATGTTAAATTACATCCTATATACTTTCCACTACTGGCCTTCTCTTATTCACCCATGTGTCAGATCCAGATTACCAGGTAACGAGTTGGCCACGCGGTCAGCAAAATTATATTTATACTCGTATTTGGTGAATTGCGATTAATGACGTGCCCAGCGGTAAAATAAAACCTTGTGAGACAGATTGCATATCTATTAAGATATGTCGAAAACATTTTAAAAACCGCTACTGCGTATTAGGGCAGTTTGACGGACACTTAAATAGTATTGGGTTGAGGGTATGATAAAAATGTGACGAGGCTTATATTCAGCGTTAGGACGTATTGCGTGGGTGTCATTTCTTAAAATATCAATACTGCGTATCAAAAATTTAAAGAAATCTTATTTATTGAAATAATACTAGTTTTTACGGAATTTATCGCGTATATTTAACTTTTTAAATACCTTTTAGACCATCTTAACTCTATAAATTCTAAAATTCAGTTCACAATGGAGTTAGAGGCAAACAATTCCTTAGCTTTTCTAGATGTGTTAGTTAATTCGGAATCCTGATAACACCTTGAGCCATACTGTGTATATAAAAAAGACCCATACAGATAGATATTTAAACGGTGATTCTCACCACCATCCTTCACAGTTAGCTACCGTGAGTAAATCTTTGTTTCAGAGAGCACGAGAGATCTGTAAAAGTAAACACCTGGCTGCCGAGCTCCACCATGTAAAGCAAGTTTTGCATGACAACAAGCTTCGAGTCAAGCGCATACGTCACAGTGAACGAGTGAAGCCGGCCACAGTCGAGCGTGTACCTGCTGTACTGCCATATGTTAGAGGAGTCACTGACAAGATTAGCTACATCTTGAAGCGTGCTTCCATCAAAACATACTTCAAGCCGCTGAATAAGATTGGTCAGTTTTTACCATCAGTCAAGTGTAATGTCCCTTTCAAGATGCAGGAGTGTACAAGCTTGATTGTGAATGTGGTCTCTCTTACATAGGACAAACTAAAAGATCAATAAAAACCCGCGTTAAAGAACATATAGCTGTTGTGAAGAATTGACTTTCCGGTAAGTCTACAGTCTGTGAACACGTACAGGATCGCCCCCGTCACTACATCAGATTTGAAAGACCGCAAATCCTCGCTAAAGAACACCGATTCCTTCCAAGGATGATTCGCGAGGCTATTGAAATCAAAAAACATCCTAATTTCAACAGAGAAGATGGCTGGGTGCTACCATCTGCTTGGGATCCGATAATAAATAAAATTAAATCCCAACCCAAGCATACAACTGCAAGACTTCAAGATACCATAAGTTCATACTGTATAGATCGGAACAAAAGTTAAATTTTAATCTATGATAACCGCGGTTAACTATCACATATGGACGTTGAACATCTCAGTCCCGCCCATGACCATGAGTGCTGTAAAGCGTTCGAAACGTCGGGTATTTAAAAAGTTAAAAATACGCGATAAATTCCGTAAAAACTAGTATTATTTCAATGTGTAGTGTTCGCGTAAATATAAAATAACAAGTAAAACGCTCAATTTAACTTATAACGAAACGAGAAATACGAGTATAGAAATATACATATAAAGCTGCATCGTCTGACTTATTTAAGCCAACATTTACTCAATAAGGCTTTGCAATTAAGAGTTTTGATTTACGGAGGACTTCAATTGGAAGTAAATTTCATATTATTCTTCCTTGCTTTCTATAAAGGAATATTGAGACAAAAGATAATAAAATATTTTGGTTCGTATTGTTACGAGCTTGAGGTTCGTGACAATAAAAATTGCCGATAAAATTACCTAAATTAACACTTTAATTTACTTTACACAATTAAAGTTAAAACACTAATAATTTAAACACGCTAATTCACTTAATTCCACTCCGAAGCTTCGCTTGTGTCGCCGAGTTCACTCTGCCTCGATCGCATCTTGCAGCGCCTATATATTTGAATTAGCAAAGAAATATCCAGAATGTTCAAGTAAACACGCGGAAGGTATCGAGCGTTCGAGTTTCGACTAGGCGCTGTCAGTTGAGCGATTTGTGATGTCATTTTCTCAATGCTCCCCTCGCTCTCGTTCCTGACACTAGATGGCGCTAGTTGACTTATTCATGCAACACTGCCCCCTCCTAAGACATGCTCGTCCCGAGCATTATCGGTCCCATAATAACGCGCCAAGCGATCCACATGGACGATCTTAGGAGTCCCTCTTGCGCCTTTCTGTATCCGGTAGGTCACATCGTTGATCCTGGTTACAATCCGGTACGGGCCGTCCCATTTAGCTTGAAGCTTAGGAGATTTCCCTTTGCTGCGGACTGGATTGTGCAACCACACAAGTGAACCTTCGTCGAACCCTTTGTTGTTCATTATATCAGCCACGATGACATTATGCAGGTAGATCACGTTGCCTAGCTTCAACTCCATCTCCTTCTCTCCACGGACGGGTATACGCTGACCGGTGGCTGTTACCAAATTAAGGCGTTCTCGGTTGTATGCGGAGTCCCCAAGGAACTGACTTATAAGTTGGGAACTAACAACCGTACGAGAGGCTCCAGTGTCTATGGTCAGCTTACACGGCATTCCGTTGATCTCGCCCTTTATGATTAGGCTGTTCCCATCATGGGTTTGTGAGATCGAGATCCTTGGGGCTCTTTTAACATCAGCCAGCACCCGCCCCGCAGTTCTGGCTTTTACTCGTTTCCCTGCCGCTGCTGGGCGGTGCTGTTGGCCGCACTACCCTCCTGAGATCGTTCAATTTCCCTTTCTAGGGTTCGCTTAGGGCAGCTGGATCGAAGATGGCCCTTTTCCCCACAGCCATAGCACCTTGGGCTGTATCCTTTGTTGCGGTCGCGAACTGTAGCTGCTGCAACCTCCCTGACGCGATGGGAACGATGATCCTGCCGCACGGCTTCCACTTCCAGTGCATGGGCCAAGGCGTCCTTAAGCGTCTCGTGGTGCCCGAGCCTCACAGCAGCTCTGACTTCCAGGTCGCGGATGCCGTCGATGAATGTCTGCACCAGGTTCCCTTCAATGAGCGCAGGTACAGACCGGTATGCTTTTCGCACCAGCTTCTCCACTTCTAGAGCCCACTGCTGCAGGTTTTCGTTGATGCGCTGCACACGATCTTTAAGTTGCGCACGAAAGACGTGTTCCAGGTGAGCGTCGCCATATCTCGCCTCCAATGCCTCAAGGAGCTGCTCGTAGGTCACTTTCTTACCGAGAGCTTCCAACACAGTTAAGGCTTGGTCGCGCAGGCCTAAGGTGAGTGCAGTCATGGCCTGGCTTTTATTCCAGCCGTTTGCCTCCATGACGGCCTCGAACTGGATTTTGTAGGACGACCAGGGAAGAGGTCCCGTCGAACGGCGGCACTTTGAATCCACGTAGCGAAGGTGTTGTAGCTACTACGGGAGCTGTTGTTCCATCCCCAAGTTTGAGGTCGTCCAGCGTTTTCTTCACGTCAGCCATTACGTTGTCAACCCGATTGTTTACTTGGTCGATTCGGGTTTCGGCCTCCGACAGGCGGTTGTCATGTTGAGCAACCTTATCCTTCACCTCCCGTATCTCTTTTCCGAAGATAGCGTGAAGGTCCTTCATGAGGAGCATCTGCTCTTCCTTATCGCGTTGGAGCTGCTCTTCTAAACGACGGGCCTGTTCCTCCTGTCGGCGGGCCTGTTCCTCCTGTCCGCCCCGCAGCTGCTCTTCCAATCGGCGGGCCTGTTCCTCCTGTCGGCGAGCCTGCTCCTCCTGTCGGCGAGCCTGCTCCTCCTGTCGGCGAGCCTGCTCCTGCAGCATCACCATCAGAGCATCTAAGTCAGGTGCTGCAGATGTAGGAGCTACCGACGGGCCTTCAGCCGGTGGCTGGCCCTCCGACGTCTGCGGCGTTGCACCACCAAATCTTCGTTGGTCCGTCTCCTGCTGGCGTTGACTTCGGGTTCGGACACCCTCCGTTTCCTCCTTAGGTAAAATCGGCATGATTTTATCCCACTTCTGACACCAATTGTTACGAGCTTGAGGTTCGTGACAATAAAAATTGCCGATAAAATTACCTAAATTAACACTTTAATTTACTTTACACAATTAAAGTTAAAACACTAATAATTTAAACACACTAATTCACTTAATTCCACTCCAAAGCTTCGCTTGTGTCGCCGAGTTCACTCTGCCTCGATCGCATCTTGCAGCGCCTATATATTTGAATTAGCAAAGAAATATCCAGAATGTTCAAGTAAACACGCGGAAGGTATCGAGCGTTCGAGTTTCGACTAGGCGCTGTCAGTTGAGCGATTTGTGATGTCATTTTCTCAATGCTCCCCTCGCTCTCGTTCCTGACACTAGATGGCGCTAGTTGACTTATTCATGCAACAGTATTAACAGGTCCTTACATATGAAATTGGCGTTTTATACGGGAGGAATATAAAGTCAATTTTTTTTGTAAAATACATTCAATTAATCAAAGTATGCACCGTTGTTATCTATGTACTTTTACGATTTCATAGGTAGTTCATTGATCCCTTTACTAAAAAAATCACGGGGGTGAGAATCAATAACCTCTTTGAAGGCGGTTTGGACTGCCGCATAGGAGTTGAATTTTTTTCCTTGTAAGAAGTTGTCCAAATTCCGAAAAAAATGGTAATCTGTTGGAGCAAAGTCCGAGGAGTACGGCGGATGTCGCAGACATTCAAATTGTAGCTCATCTAACTTAGCAGTTGTTTGTTGTGCAGTGTATGGTCTTGCTTTGTCATGAAGCAGCAGTAGCTTAGAGTGATTGACCAATCTCGGTTGTTTAGCAGCTAGTTCTTCTTTTATGGTTTGCAGTTGCTGACAATAAATATCTGCCGTAATCGTTTGGTCAGATTTTAGAAAGCTTTAGTGAACGACACCGGCGCTAGTCCAGCAAACACTCACAAGTAACTTTTTCTGAGTCAATTTTCGTTTAGGGTAGGATTTGGCTGGGTTTCCAGGGTTCAGCCATTGTGATGAGAGCTTTCAATTATCGTACAGTATCCACTTTTCATCACAAGTAATGGTTCGATTTAAAATCCCTTCGTTTTTGTGTCGATTGAGCAAAGTAACACAGCAGTCGACGCGTGTTGGCAAGTTCGATTCACTCAATTCGTGAGGTACCCATCGTTCAAGTTTTTTTACTTTCCCGATTTGCTTCAAGTGGATTAATACATTTTTAGCACTTACCCCGAAGCCTGCAGCTATCTTTGCTTTGTGATTGATCCGCTTCCACAATAACCATTGATTCTTCATTTTCCACTTTGGTCTCCGGCCGTCCACGGGGTTGGTTCTGAATGTCGAAATTTCCAGAACGAAAACGTTGAAACCAAAAACTTACCGTGCTTTCTTTTACGACACCAGCACCATACATCATTAATCCTTCGAGTTGTTTCTGCAGCACTGATGCCACGGTAGAACTCGTACTCGTAAATGTACCGATATTTAATGTTTTCCATTATGTAATACATTAAATATCGGTACATTTCCATGTAATAAGCGACGTCAAAGAAATAAAAAAATGAGGAAAAAGCAAATGAATGACTGTTTTCGAAACTCTGAATTTATAAATTTGAATTGGAGTTCTTAACCAAAGAGGAAATATTTCAGATCAAAGTGGTCAGTACGACAAAATGCTAATTTCATATATAAGGACCCAATATATACATTTATGCTGACCGAGTTGTTCCTTTTTACGTTAGAAATAAAACAGCTAAGTAATTGATATATATTCTTAAAAATATAAAACTTTTTTGACTTGTTTATACATATTCGCGTATATTTTTAAGTATACACTTGTAAACATTAAACCAAAAACGTTTGTAAAGAAGTTTTATCAGTAAGAATTCTAAACTAATAAAAAACCCTGAATCAATACACATGTGACACAAATTTAGCCTTAATATAATAGGAATTAATATAGAGGAAATATTTCAGATCAAAGTAGTCAGTACGACAAAATGCTAATTTCATATATAAGGACCCAATATATACATTTATGCCGACCGAGTTGTTCCTTTTTACGTTAGAAATAAAACAGCTAAGTAATTGATATATATTCTTAAAAATATAAAACTTTTTTGACTTGTTTATACATATTCGCGTATATTTTTAAGTATACACTTGTAAACATTAAACCAAAAACGTTTGTAAAGAAGTTTTATCTGTAAGAATTCTAAACTAATAAAAACCCCTGAATCAATAAACATGTAACACAAATTTAGCCTTAATATAATAGAAATAATTATAAAGGACTAGGAGTAGTGTTCTCGATTCTAGGCTGGCCATAGACGCTCAGCGGTAGATTTTCTTTTGTTCGTCTGGAACGTGAGTGGCATAGCCTATCACAAGGCTATTTCTGAACATAGATCTGTCTACAGATTGCCACAACTCACAGTTTTAGCTACCTGCATAAATACAATTTTTTAATACGTATTTTTAGTATATTTATCGAACATTTTAGATGTTATTTGCCTGATTACGAAAACCAAGCATTCACGTTCAACAAGCAACAAATATTCAGCACGTTGCAATAATGTTAAATAAAGTGCAGTAATTGTAATATAGTTATTTATTTTTGAGCTCCTGGCATTCATACATAGTCATGGACGAAGAGAGTATTGTGCGTATTTGTTCTACATTATTCTCCATAGAGTAGATAGCTAGTTCAAAGAGCTTATTGTTTAAATCGATAACGACCACAAGGCGGAAGGTGAAGCGTAAGAAGGATGGTTAATCAAATCGAGGCTTGTATGATGATGAACAACGGTAATAATAATTAAACAAACTCCCATTTTTGTCACAAAAGAACTTCAGAAATTTCACCTGTTACGGTTGATACTATAATACTACTATTTATTTATTCTGGGGTATAAATAGACTGTTGTCATCCAGTTGGGCTAAATAAATATATAAAAGGAAATGAAAAATACAATAATAATATATAATAACTAATATACTTACATAAATCAATAAGTAATACATAGATAAATAAAAGCTCAACAACTTCTAGGTGGGAATAGTTGAGACCAAACGGTCGAAGGTTAAAAGTAAAAAAAGTAAAGTTACAGCCTATATACGTCCTACTTCTAAGCACAGGCCTCCTCTCATTTCTGAGAGGGTTTTAGGGCAAGGAAGTGTCCGCCGCGCTGCCCAAATGCGTGTTGGCGAACTTCACATGTCTTCGAAATATTTTTTTCTTATTCCTCAGACATGCAGGTTTCGTCACGATGTTTTCATTCGCCGCCGAGCACGTGGTAAATTAGCACTTAAAATTGCAATTAACAATTTCATTGGTGCCGGCGGGGATTTAACCCGGGTTACTCGCGTTCTGTTATATTTACAGCGAGCGTTAAATATAACAGAACGCCGCAGGTTAAGGGGAAAGGGAAATATACGACTTGGTTATACGTGGTTGAGCCATGCTGCCGTTAAATTAGCAGTTTAGTAGTGGTAATAGTAGTATTAGCTTAATGCTGCTGTGTTTCGTATGGTGAGTATAGAGAACCGGAGACCCTTTTTACTGGAAACGAGGCATTCCATCTTAGTCCTCACGGGTGACAAATCATTTACATTTTGATTCGTAATCGAGGATACATGTTGGTGTCTATGGGCCACAGCAACCACTCATCATCAGGGGGACTGTGTGCTCATTTGTACCACATAAAAAACCGGCAGAAGATGCGGGCGGAATCATTTGAGCCCGAAGCGGTCCGTCACGGAGTCCCACCTGCTTTATATGACATGAGAGGCTGACTGGGATTAGACTGTTAGCAGAAATTACTACAGGAATAATTTCGATCGATAGACTACATGTCATATATTTAGTTTGCTTACCTGTTTCGGCTTTCTCGAGATTCCAGTTATACAGAATATTAATGTCGACTAAAAATATACTTGACTGTTCCCAGTCCATCAGCACAATATCAGAATTATTCGCAAGAATAGTCCTGTCTGTGATGAATGCCCGGTCCCAGTAGAGCCTGGCATGATCATTTTCGAGCACGGCTTCTGGAAAGTACTTGTAATACGGCAATTTCCGGTCCACGAGACGGTATTTCAGAGCGAACTCCTGGTGAAGAATTCTGACTACTAGGTTATGCCTGTGCAAGTACTCACAGTTAGAAAGCGCCGAACAACCGGAGATGTGCCTAAGTGACTCACCGTGTTGGTGACAAACTCTACAGATGACGACAGTGCCATCCTTTAGGATGTATCTCCGATAGTTGTTGGTCTTGTTCCTCCATTGCACAGTCAAAACCCTTGGTTTATCCGAAGAGGTTATCAAGAAGTAGCCAACTGAGAGAAGCTACTGTGTCTACGAAAGGCACATGAAGAGCTTTGTAGAACCTCCCGTGGAGGTAATACTCCTTCCATACAATCTCCCGGTCGGCAATGCTATGTACTGTCGGGTTCCGTAATTGCTCGTTGGCTAAGGATAGAGGGCTAAGTCCTTTACCACAAGAAATGATATCGAATAAAGAATTGATCATCCAGCATTCGATTGTACTAGCTTCCGTATCAGTAGTACTTTTACATTAATTTAGGCCAACAGGCGTTGTTGCCATATATCACATATTTATACTATATCACGTATGTTTTTCAGTTTTTTTTAATGATTTACAGATTAAACAACAATTTATTTGCTTTAAAAACAGAAGTTTAATATTCGCATAGTTGAATACTTTATAGTTTTGTATAGTACTTTTACAATATCTTTTTAGGCGTACTCACAAGAAGCCTGTTAACGGCCCGTATGGCTCCTTTATGGTTATTTATGTGCTACAGTAAAAAGCAAAACTTCCGAAGTGCATGGAAAACTGCAGCTAGTGAACGCTACTATAGTAGGTTTTTCTTTTAAAAAGAGAACGTAATGAAAATTTTATGGATCTTGCACCCGGCATTCCATTTTTGAAAATGTGTTCGTTGCAAAAAAAGTTTCTTACATATGAAAGTTTTACTTGTTACAAAATGGACACTATTTTAAAATATAACGTATATGTATTTTTTATTATAATCATCATCATTACTGCTGAACATAGGCGCCTCCCAAGAAAAGCCACAAAGCACAGTCATGAGTCACAGGCTTCCAGCGTGTCTTTATGGGTCGTCACTCCATCTTTAATAATTTTAGAGTGATAAACGGCATGATAACAATTCGCGTTATCATGCCGTTGTGTCCGTAATGGCCACTACTGCTCATGAATACCTGTTACTAACTTCAAATACAGAAAGCCATATTTGAAAGAGAAAGTGATTTGAAGATTCCGTGGGTTCGAAACCCTCACGCAACAAATATTTTTATATGACTTACAAGTAATAGTTCTGGGCTTGGTTGTTTGCCCTTGTGCAAATTATGTTTGTAAACAACCTTCATGATACTGTAGAAGCTGGATGGTGGGGGGGGGGGGTTATAAAAATTAAGAAGGTATAATATTAATCAAAATTGATTATTAATTTAAATAAACGAATGGTTTATAGCGACCAAATTTCTGTAATTCCCTATAAACAGGTGCTTTTTTTGAATTCCTTGAAACGCGATCTCAGTGAAATTTCCAACATTCAATACAAGAGAATGTGACAGATGATTCAACTATTTATTTACGTCATGAGCCTATAATAATAATGTCCTCCAGACCGAATTTCGGCCACGGCGGCCTGCCTCAACGGAGGCTAGCCAACGGCGCAGGACAGGATTATAGTGCCCAAGTGTATGCGCAAGCGCAGGTGCTTCGCTTCGTATTGTCATCTACAGGGGACTACTATTCTTTATCCCTTGCAGGTTCGGGCCTCGGGGAGTTCCCCATTACCCGGGTAATCCTCACAACCCATATCTATGGGCCGGTCTTGGGAGCCGTACATGTACGGCATTGTCGGTAATCTTCTTGGCGTATTGCGCATCACCAGGTAGGTGCTACCGGAGGGTCAGCCGTCTCAAAGCCCCGCGGAGTCCCGAGGTAAGGAGTCGACGCAGGGCCAATCTTGCCGACAGGAGTGCGCTCCTGACAGCAGCACTCCGGGCCTCCAGGCTCCTTCCTGGCTCTAGGTGATGGCCTGGTATCCCTAGGCAGAAGTTGACGTATCTCGCGCCTCTGGGAAGGGATCTGCCGAAGGATCAGCAAGCTCCAGGGCCCGCGGAAACGCATCTCAACGCGGAGCCGAAGTCACCAACAGGCGCGCGCTCCCGGCAGCACGCCGGGCCTTCGGAGTTCGCTTCCGAGCATGTAGATTTAAGCGCAGCGTTAGGTACTCAACATCCCGGGTGGGGTCAGGGCCGTCCTCGAGGCTCCACGCAAGCCGAGTTGGCCCCACAGCACGTACACCCGCTGCGAAGCGACGCGCTGTACTTCTCCCATCCGGGCGGGAGTCGACGACCGGCGGACGAGACCGCTTGCTAGCGCGGTCCGGACGAGACTCTGCACAGGTGCACTCTCATAATCGAATGGGACTGTAAACCGACACGACCGGAGAGAGATCAGGCGCGGGACCTTTACGTGCTTTCCGAGGCACGGGGGTGAGACACCGACAACTTTCTGACTCCGGGCAGCTACTGAGAATTTCTTGACAGAAAAACTCCATAATTGATTTCTGGCTCGACCCGGGATTCGAACCCAGGACCTCATGATCAGCAGCTGCACTACTACAACCGCTAGACCAACGAGAGAGTGAAGAGCCTATACTTCCACTACTTCGCTACCTCCTACGGTGTATTTAAAGATAGTTATGCTCGTTGCTTCTACGTCAGGTCATATTTACTAAAGTCCCCGCTACAATAGAAGAGAATCCATTGCAGAGAATATAAACATTACTTTTTCATTTTAAATACACTCACTTAAACTTAAATTTAAGAGTCACTCTATCTGATGTCTATAAGAGAATTGAATGCGGTTTATTCAAGTTATCATTCTTCTATATATTATTGTTTTGCTTAAGCAGTATCTTAAAGGGTGAATAAATAAATATTATTAAAAAATAAATTCTATTGTAGATGGGATTCTCTTTTTGTAAGGGTTTGCAAGTTCCGTAATAAACTCTATCTTTTTCTCTTCTATAATAAACAAAATACAAAATTCAAAGTAAGGGTTCAATTCCCTTACTTTTAATTTTGTATTTTAATATAAAATTTCTTTCTCTGAAATATGACAAGTTAGGAGAATTAGGAGATTTGTTTCAAATAATATCATTAACCTCTGTCACAATACGCGAATAAAATCTCTTTCATTAAGGTTTCATTTTACAAGTTTAGAAATTAAAGCAAAAATAATGAAAAGAAAATAATGCAAAAATCTCAAACAGGTCTTCTTCTACTTCATAATCATCATCAGCCTACGGCAGTTCATCGCTGGACATTTCTTCGTTCATAAACCAGTCCCGGTTATACCGGTCTTCTTTGTTCTTCTTCTTTTGCGTGACGATAGAAAAGTATTCCATAAATTTAACATGAATCACTAACGATATTGCTAAAACGAAGCCCACGGGAACAATTCCACGAAAAAAAAAGCTGGTATAGGATTAAAGTCGAGTAACAAAAAGCTATACATAACAAACATCTCGTATAGTCAAACATCACAGACGAATCGTTTTGAAAATTTGATCGGTGTATATACTGTAGAACACGATTGTTAGTCGCATGAAAGCGTAAAAACTAAACATAAAAGTGTTTTCGAAAACACGGTAACATTCGATAACGTTTTATTGAGAATCCCTTTTAATGATGTAATGCAAACAACATCTTTTATTTAACATAAATTATTTTTTTAATTTCCTAGCGGATTACCCGACGTGAGCAACTATGCTAAAAAAATAAATTCATTTTGTTTATTTGTTGAAAAAAAGAAAATTTGGTTTATTTATTCAATTTTTTACAAAGTGCCTAATACATATTTTGGTCATATGTGGTCTAAGCCCATATTCGAATTATTGCCTTTCTAATAACATTGTCTTGGGGCACATCGCTTGGATGGTTTCAAAGCCTATGACGGACATAGGTAGAAACATTTTTTGTGTTTCATATAGATAGATAATCTTTTATGTCCTTTTGTATTATGTTCGATACTGCCATTAGATAATTATAATTTTATTTAAAAAAAACTTTATCCCTACACTAGGATTTTCTCCTGTATCGTGGGGGCAGTTTACAAACATAAATTGCACAAGGACAAACATCCAGACCCAGAACAATTACTTGTAGGCCATACAATTACAAATACTTGTTCCGTGCGGGATTCGAACCCGCGACTCCCAGCGCAGCCACTCACTGCTAAGCCACTACGCCACGGAGTCGTCGTAGATGTTTTGTTTGTGCGATGGGCAGCAGCATGTTCTTGATAACAGCTCAAAATACTGGCACTAGTACTTTCCCATTGCGGAAAACGTTGCAATTGGAGTAAACTGGATTAACTTAGAAAGTCCAATATTTCTCTGATTGGGTATACAAAGAGTGCACTGTCAATCGAAAAATCAATTACTTGGGTTACTTCCCTTTGACCTAGAACCATGAAATTTGGCGGAAAGCGAGGTCGAGGGTGACTGCCAAAGTAAAGGGAAAAAAATTGAAAATCTTCAATTTTAAAGCTTTATCACATACCTTCAAATTGACGACTGTCGACCGTAATGTAGACCGAAAGTTTATTCCACTGCAAATTTTAGCATGTCCTTTAATCCGAATTACGTTTTGTTGTGTAGGTGCAAGATTGAGATTAAATGTGCCTGTATATCATCGTAATACCGACATTCCTCTCCCACGGGGCCCTACCTCCCATTGCATTATCACATTTTCACTGTAGTCGACGAGGATAGCTTGATATACCAACACTTTTTTTCCGCAAGGGCTTGGCAACCCTTCTATAGGAAACAGAGCGGTCACTTCGTATAAGCTATATGGGTGTCTCTTGGTTAACCGTTGAGTGGTCAAGCCAAGGTTTCTAAGGTTCTCTGCTAAGAATAAGCGATACCCAACCCGCTATAATCTACATTAAGTGGGCTGTTTAATACTGATGATGGTAATTTGCTACTGAACGTTTACGTAATCTAAACGAGGAACACTTATAAAGAAATATTCAATATCAAAGTTGTCATACAACACTTTTTTGAAAACATAATATTCCTTGCGCCAAGTTTCATAAAACAATTTCATTTTGTTCACTTTAAAAAAGAAACACTTTAACTTCACTTTAGCTGCAGTATTCTTTGAATTTAGGAAGTTCAATTTTTTACCCTAGGACGTAAATAATGGCGAAAAGGAGCATACGCTCCGCTAACAGGTAATTCCTAATTTCATTTTGTGCCGTTAAGTTTGTATTTACTAATTCTTTTTTACTGTTATAATTACGTTATAGAATAATTAAATACTACGACGAGCTCGGAGGTGGATACGCTCGCAGTGATAAACTTCGTAATGAGAATATCGCACTTACTGCGACCACCTGTTATTAATTAGCTCTTCGCAACTTTAAAGAAAGGATAACAGCTTTGTCTTTTTAATCTATACTAATATAATAGACAGATTTGATAAACCACAAATCCTCGCTAAAGAACACCGATTCCTTCCAAGGATGATTCGCGAGGCTAATTATATTAATAATTAATAAAATTAAATCCCAACGCATGCATACAACTGCAAGATTTCAAGATACTATAAGTTCATACTGTGTAGATCGGAACAAAAATTAATAATTTTAATCTATGGTAACCCCGGTTATCTATGACATCTGGTCGTTGAAAATCTCAGTCCCCCCCCCCCCCCGTGGGTGCTGTAAAGTGCTCGAAACGTCGGGTATATAAAAAGTTAATGTACGCGATAAAATCCGTAAAACTAGTATTATTTAAATGTGTAGTGTTCGCGTAAATATAAGAAATCATTACGAAATAGTTTTTTGTTTGTTTAAACACGCTAATTTCTGCAACTACACGTACGATTTGGAAAATTATTTTTGTATATGATAGCCAAATTTATGAAAAACGGGGCACAACTTCCTGCTAGCCTTAAATATTGTTTTTTTTTTAAAGCGAGTCGGAATAAAAGCGCTCCCGAACTGCTTTGTCCTCGTTAGCAGTGATTAGTGATATGTAAATACGATGTTCTACAAAAATATTAATCTTTAATCCTTCATAGGAAAGTCAGAGATACCATTAATGCCCCTTTCTTATACATGAGCAATAATTAGGTATTTTAGAAATATTGAAAATTAAAAATTGATTTATGAACGTCATTACATATACATAGTATTATTGACTTACGAACGAAAATTACTTCAATAACAAGACAATTTTATGAAGATAAACTTTTCTCTTGTATTTTGTTTTCTGCATGTAACTTGGACGCAAAGTTTAAGAGATAATGAAAAGTTAATATAATTCAACATTCGGCTCGGCGCGCGAGCGATGCATAATCCTAGCTGCTCGATGTGAACCTAGATAAACCATCAGCGAATGCCTCGCGAGATATCATGTTATACGCGATATACGAGCGTGAAATCCCGGACACAGAAAGAAACTATTTGTAAAATATAATGCCAAAACTGGAACATAGCATTGGGTATAGCGCTGCTTGGTAGAAGTAGCAGAGGTACCATCCTCTAAAATATTCTAAGCCAAAAAGGAGTGCGTCCGTCTAGTGATGAACGTAATACAGATTATTGAAAAAATGGGCATTTACCATTTGAGACTATCAAAAGTCAACTGCTTTAGATGGGCTTTCTCATAGAGGCTATGGCTGCTACGCTTGGCAGGGGGTTTGTCAAGTTGGCAACCGCAATTATCGTTATTTTTAGTTGCTTATATTACGGCAATGCTGCTTACTTAGTGGTTTTTTTGCTCTCTCGCCTCCTACGACACCCACACGATGATATGGGGTAGTGGATAATATTCTTATACCACCACTTCGTGGGCAAAGTTGATATTTGGCAAAAAGCAATTAAAAATTACAAATAAAATTTTGCAAAATTAAAGAAAAGATTGTTTTTTAAGGCAATAAACGTCCTCTATATTAGATATTGAAGCTCGATAAAGGTCAAACCTAAGTATCGACTTTAATTATCTCTTTATTTCTTCGCTCCCCAACTACACGACTATTCCATTTGTGTTTGTGGAGACATTCACAGTTACGTACTAATTTGAAAGCGTCGCAAACTTAGCTCGTGATTTTATAATTTTCACTTACCAGTGTTACCGCAATTTTATCCTCATTAATATATAACAAAAGGTAGTCAAGATAGACGTCATATTTTAAAAGCTTTTATTTAACTTTGTTTGTTGGAGTTAAATCTAGCAACTATTTTTGAAGCTGTTGTCCTCAAGAGATTAAACTGAAATTTTGCTTACATGTTTGGATGACGCTGCATGGTAAGCTAAGTGACGTCATGCTGAATTAAATATGATTGCGAACTAGTTATTTTATGCACTATGCACTATGCACTCCCATGATGTAGATATCAAATGAAATGATTTGCTGAGAAAAATACGAACGTAAAATGACGTCACTATAAATAAAATAAATCCAATACGGTGGACAACCAAAAATGGGGAACTATGATTTTTTATACACCTTCATTATATGGACATCAAATGAGAGAGTTTGCTGAGAAAAAAAACGAATAAAATGTTTAAAACTTAGAGGGGTCGTGTCTTAACTGTTATCGACCTACATCCTGCGCAAATTTTAGCGATATTGAAAAACTTCTAAATGGCGGAAAAGAAGATGACCACTATACCAATTATAAAGAATTATTACTCGGCAAAGGGACAAGACAAGGGTTAACCAACAATGAAGCATTAAATGAAATAAACAGACTTAGATATATGCTCACCGATAACTAAAAATAAAAACAAAATTAATCGATTTTTTTAAAACAAGCTTTTATTTAAATGCTTTTAATCTCTTCTCTAAGATCGGCATCGGAAAACGGCATGTTTTAGAATTTTAGGTACAATTAATAAAATCATCCTCAAATTGGAATTTTGCAGTGGATTCCTTCCCAAAAATAAATGGAATAGTCATGTAGTTGCCAAGCTCAGAAATTCGAAATATTCAAAGTAGATAGCCCCAAGTAGGGAAAAGCGTTTTGCTGTTTAATTCATCAATTGAGTGTTCCTTTCTGTTCTAAAGTTGTATTATCTTTTATACATAGCCGTGGACTATATTTATTACATTTACTAGACTGGCCACCTGGGTTACGACTGACTCCTCGTTTCCTAACCTTTGCCAAAATATTTTATCAGTTTTTACCATATCGCATTCCTAAGTAAGAATCGAAGTTACTTAGAAGATAGTCAACAGTAGAAAAGTATGTTGGAACATCAAAAATCCGCTTACCAAGCGCGACTACTACGGCGAACATTCCCATACTGAGAGTTGATGGTAGAAAGTGGCTCAAATCCTTGTTACTAGCAGTCTTTGCGACAGCATATGTTCAACAGTGAACTTCTGAAAGGTTAAATTGATGATGATGATGATGACAGTTTTATCTGTAGTTTATGTTGAGAAGGAGGAGAACATTTATGTATAATACGTGTTACAAATACATTAAATAATTCCTATTTCACACTTTAAATTAAAACGTAAGAACTTTCTCAGAGTAATTTGTATACTGTGTGTAATTACTCGAAGGGTTTAATATAATCACTAGGTTCATACTGCCAATGTATTAGAGTAGGTACAAATATATTATGTATGTTTTAATTTCAAGGCCAATATAACTTAAACACTTAGTAGCCTATTATTAAACATTCGCATAAAGTAGAGATTGTCGCCAAATAATGTCGCTAAATAATTAAATATTGCCAACAAATAATGACTGATATTATTGTCAATCTGACTGAATAGTCTGTGAATGTTTTCAGCAATTATTTAGTAATTTAAAATTTTAATTTTTCAATATTGTATGGAGTGTATGTCACGGCAAAGAGCGTTTATTTTATATTTCGTATATTACTAATCTATTTTTATATATTAATGTGCAGATAAAATACAGCTTCTTACACTTTTGAATTTCGACCACTAGGCGACCACTAGTTAATACTCGTATAAAAGGATGAGAAATACATTTACATAAGAGATCATTCTGTAAAAACTGCTGTGTATCGTAGAAATTTGAAATGAAGACGATGTAGTCTTATTTTTTACCACGTGATTTTATTTTCGTTAGTTTCCGTCACTGCTTTATCGCTAAAATGTATATCAGGCAACGTGATAGGACGTTGTAAAATATAATGTTACCATCTTGCAATAAATCGTTCAAGAAAAATTTAACTATTATTAAATAGTTATTCCATAGTTTAGTATTCTTCTATCTATCGGCAACTGCTATTTTTCATGATTCAATATAAAATTTAGCAAAGAGATTGGGTGTGTGTCATGATTTGCACATTGTACGCTGAACAGAAGGGTTGAGGGCCTTTCGAAACTCTTTTACACACTTTTAAAATTATGCAATAAAATGTGCTGAAAATAACTTAAATAAACGTATTCGATACAATAATTTTTAGAAGCTTTATATTAGTTTGTATCTATGGATGTATGAATGTAATGGTCAAAATAATCTTAAAACTTTGCAAATGTGTAAAGAATCGATAAAAATACAAACATTTAACGAATCTAGTATTCCCATTAAATTTGTCATAGATCATAACAAATACCTGTTATTTAGGTTTTTAAACTATAACAATATTATTACACGCTAGCGTTTCCTGTTTATGCATGTATGTATGTACAAATATTATCAAATTTCATAAATTAGTTTTCACTCACTTGCAGAAACTTCCGATTCCGAAATTTTGTAGATCCATTAAGTACTGATAACAATACAATAAATCCAAAGCTTTGACATTTAACACTCACAAGAATTCTCACAGCTCTTCAACATTGCATGTTTTTTAATTAATGCGATGCAATCAACACGAAAAGGACGTAAGAAGCTATTCACATAAATCTTTTCAAACCAAAATAACAAGGTGGTATTGACTTCGTTTCTGTTTATGAGTCAGATGGGTAGGTCCCGCAATAGTAAATCCAATTTTCTTTTCCAATTTGAAGGGCATGGAAAGCCAGTAAAATTTTAATTTAATGGTTCAGTAACGCAACAGTTTGACATTTTGCCGCGAGGGTACGAGCTAGATTTTTGCATAGAAGTGGATATACGTATAGTCTTTAAAAACCGTATGCTTCATATATGTAAATCATCTATAAAATGCGTGAATGAGTTCCCAGGTGAAGATGTTTTTGTCCTCAGGTGATTGCAGGTGACTATGGACTTCCTTAGCCGTTTACTATCACGAGGTCAGCTCGTTTGAAAATTTGATGTTGTAAAAATATTATAATTGATTTTTCACTTTAAATAAATTAATTTATTGGTAATAATATGTTTTTATGAAATATGTGTAACAGTGGAGCACACAGCCACCTGATGGTAAGTGGATGCTGTGGTGCATTGACATATTCACCTATCTTCGATTAAGAACCAAAATGCAGAAAAAGGCTTAGATGGAATGCCTCGTTTCCACTGAAATGAGTCTCCAGTTCTCTACACTCAACAAGAGAAACATTTATTAAGCTGTTATTTTAAGCTAGTATTCTGTACGAGCGTGGTCCTTCCCCGATCGTGTCGACCCATTTATGCAAAAATAGTAACATCGATCCGGCCTGGTTCTACCACGTATGTAAAGGTCAATTTTGATTTCTTATATTTACGCGAACACTACACATTGAAATAATACTAGTTTTTACGGAATTTATCGCGTATATTTAACTTTTAATACCCGACGTTTCGAACGCTTTACAGCACTCATGGTCACGGGCAGGACTGAGATGTTCAACGTCCATATGTCATAGTTAACCGCGGTTACCATAGATTAAAATTTAACTTTTGTTCCGATCTATGCAGTATGAACTTATGGTATCTTGAAGTCTTGCAGTTGTATGCTTGGGTTGGGATTTAATTTTATTTATTATAGGATCCCAAGCAGATGGTAGCACCCAGCCATCTTCTCTATTGAAATTAGGATGTTTTTTGATTTCAATAGCCTCGCGAATCATCCTTGGAAGGAATCGGTGTTCTTTAGCGAGGATCTGCGGTCTATCAAATCTGATGTAGTGACGGGGGCGATCCTGTACGTGTTCACAGACTGCAGACTTCCCGGAGCGTCGATTCTTCACATCAGCTATATGTTCTTTAACGCGGGTTTTTATTGATCTTTTAGTTTGTCCTATGTAGGAGAGACCACATTCACAATCAAGCTTGTACACTCCTGCATCTTGCAGAGGGACATTACACTTGACCGATGGTAAAAACTGACCAATCTTCTTCAGCGGCTTGAAGTATGTTTTGATGGAAGCGCGCTTCAAGATGTAGCCAATCTTGTCAGTGACTCCTCTAACATATGGCAGTACAGCAGGTACACGCTCGACTGTGGCCGGCTTCACTCGTTCACTGTGACGTAGGCGCGGGACTCGAAGCTTGTTGTCATGCAAAACTTGCTTGACATGGTGGAGCTCTGCAGCCAGGTGTTTACTGTCACAGATCCCTCGTGCTCTCTGAAACAAAGATTTACCCACGGTAGCTAACTGTGAAGGATGGTGGTGAGAATCACCGTTTAAATATCTATCTGTATGGGTCTTTTTTCTATACACAGTATGGCTCAAGGTGTTATCAGGATTCCGAATTACTAACACATCTAGAAAAGCTAAGGAATTGTTTGCCTCTAACTCCATTGTGAACTGAATTTTAGAATTTATAGAGTTAAGATGGTCTAAAAATGCAGTTACTTTATCTAAAGGTAGAATTGTGAAAGTGTCGTCTACGTACCGCTTGTAGAACCTTGGATTTATGGGAGAACTAAGCAGGGCTTTCTCCTCAAAGTCTTCCATGAATATGTCGGCGACAATGGGAGATACAGGTGAGCCCATCGCCACACCATCTACTTGCTTGTAGAACTCCTCCTTCCACAATAGGTAGCCAGATGTAAGGCAGTGTCTGAGTAATACTGCATATTCTACGGGCATATTGTTTTCTTCCAGCCTTCTAGTTACAATTGAGATGCAGTCTTCAACAGGTAAGCATGTAAACAATGACTGCACATCAAAACTGACCATAGTTTCATTGTCTGCCAGATGTAGGTCTTTAATCTCGCTGACAAAATGGTAGGAATCCTTTATGTGTGCTCTTGTATGTCCTCTGAGTGGTGAGAGTATTTTCGCTAAGTGTTGAGCCAATCTGTAAGTTGGTGAATCGATTTGGCTCACTATGGGACGTAATGGAGCATTGGGCTTGTGTATTTTTGGTAACCCATACAATTTTGGTGATTTGGCGCACGTAGGTATTATCCATTTTACGTCCAGATTTAATTTTTCGGAGTGTTTCTTTATGAGGTCACTAGTTGTTTTTAGTGTGCTATTTGTTGGGTCGTTTTTAACCTTTTTATAAGTACTTACATCCGACAAAAGTTCTTGTATTTTAGAATTATAATCTGACGTATCCATGACTACCGTGGCGTTTCCCTTATCTGCGCGGAGAATCGTAAGTTCGTGTTTATTGCGTAGGTTCTTTAACGCTATAAATTCGTCTTTGGGAAGATTCGGTTTAGGCACTGAACATCGACGTAACATAGACGAGATGTCTTGACGTATCGCCTCCAAATCTTCTTTCCGCATATTGTTTTTAAATAAACAGTCCTCGACACTACAGATAATTTCTTCGTACGGTAATTTGCGGGGTGTAATTGCAAAGTTGAGGCCTTTGGATAAAACCCTAATTGTTGCATCATCCAGTGTTTGTTTTGACAGATTATAGAGCGCGATTAATCTATGATCTGTGTTTGTCAATGGTTGCTTTCGGTTCTGGCATTGATTCAGATGTTTGACATTTGACTTGTTCGTTAATTTTTGATATTTTCCTATATGTTTGTTTTTGCATTCATTATATTTACTAATTTCGCGTTTATTTAATGTTTCCATGCAAAAATTATAGTCAAACGTCGTTAAAACTTTCTTCAATTCAATGTCACACACCATTTTGTCAGCGAGATTAAAGACCTACATCTGGCAGACAATGAAACTATGGTCAGTTTTGATGTGCAGTCATTGTTTACATGCTTACCTGTTGAAGACTGCATCTCAATTGTAACTAGAAGGCTGGAAGAAAACAATATGCCCGTAGAATATGCAGTATTACTCAGACACTGCCTTACATCTGGCTACCTATTGTGGAAGGAGGAGTTCTACAAGCAAGTAGATGGTGTGGCGATGGGCTCACCTGTATCTCCCATTGTCGCCGACATATTCATGGAAGACTTTGAGGAGAAAGCCCTGCTTAGTTCTCCCATAAATCCAAGGTTCTACAAGCGGTACGTAGACGACACTTTCACAATTCTACCTTTAGATAAAGTAACTGCATTTTTAGACCATCTTAACTCTATAAATTCTAAAATTCAGTTCACAATGGAGTTAGAGGCAAACAATTCCTTAGCTTTTCTAGATGTGTTAGTAATTCGGAATCCTGATAACACCTTGAGCCATACTGTGTATAGAAAAAAGACCCATACAGATAGATATTTAAACGGTGATTCTCACCACCATCCTTCACAGTTAGCTACCGTGGGTAAATCTTTGTTTCAGAGAGCACGAGGGATCTGTGACAGTAAACACCTGGCTGCAGAGCTCCACCATGTCAAGCAAGTTTTGCATGACAACAAGCTTCGAGTCCCGCGCCTACGTCACAGTGAACGAGTGAAGCCGGCCACAGTCGAGCGTGTACCTGCTGTACTGCCATATGTTAGGTGAGTCACTGACAAGATTGGCTACATCTTGAAGCGCGCTTCCATCAAAACATACTTCAAGCCGCTGAAGAAGATTGGTCAGTTTTTACCATCGGTCAAGTGTAATGTCCCTCTGCAAGATGCAGGAGTGTACAAGCTTGATTGTGAATGTGGTCTCTCCTACATAGGACAAACTAAAAGATCAATAAAAACCCGCGTTAAAGAACATATAGCTGATGTGAAGAATCGACGCTCCGGGGAAGTCTGCAGTCTGTGAACACGTACAGGATCGCCCCCGTCACTACATCAGATTTGATAGACCGCAGATCCTCGCTAAAGAACACCGATTCCTTCCAAGGATGATTCGCGAGGCTATTGAAATCAAAAAACATCCTAATTTCAATAGAGAAGATGGCTGGGTGCTACCATCTGCTTGGGATCCTATAATAAATAAAATTAAATCCCAACCCAAGCATACAACTGCAAGACTTCAAGATACCATAAGTTCATACTGCATAGATCGGAACAAAAGTTAAATTTTAATCTATGGTAACCGCGGTTAACTATGACATATGGACGTTGAACATCTCAGTCCTGCCCGTGACCATGAGTGCTGTAAAGCGTTCGAAACGTCGGGTATTAAAAAGTTAAATATACGCGATAAATTCCGTAAAAACTAGTATTATTTCAATGTGTAGTGTTCGCGTAAATATAAGAAATCATTATGTAAACCAGTACGGACTGGTAATTGCAAATAAAATACGCCGATTAGAAGATCTAAAGACCAAGCGCGCAAGATATCTAACAGCCTTAAATTTCTTGAAGAGATGCCGTGACCATAATCTCATTCCTACGTGTGTTAAAATATCAACCAAAAAGGACATTCGAGGAAGCGCTAAGATCTTAAATCAGGCGAGTAAAAAGTTGTTACGGACGGTAATCCAACAAAAACGCTCCGATCTATATGACATAAATAAATCCATAGACACATCATCCAGTGAATTGAAGAAAGTTTTAACGACGTTTGACTATAATTTTTACATGGAAACATTAAATAAACGCGAAATTAGTAAATATAATGAATGCAAAAACAAACATATAGGAAAATATCAAAAATTAACGAACAAGTCAAATGTCAAACATCTGAATCAATGCCAGAACCGAAAGCAACCATTGACAAACACAGATCATAGATTAATCGCGCTCTATAATCTGTCAAAACAAACACTGGATGATGCAACAATTAGGGTTTTATCCAAAGGCCTCAACTTTGCAATTACACCCCGCAAATTACCGTACGAAGAAATTATCTGTAGTGTCGAGGACTGTTTATTTAAAAACAATATGCGGAAAGAAGATTTGGAGGCGATACGTCAAGACATCTCGTCTATGTTACGTCGATGTTCAGTGCCTAAACCGAATCTTCCCAAAGACGAATTTATAGCGTTAAAGAACCTACGCAATAAACACGAACTTACGATTCTCCGCGCAGATAAGGGAAACGCCACGGTAGTCATGGATACGTCAGATTATAATTCTAAAATACAAGAACTTTTGTCGGATGTAAGTACTTATAAAAAGGTTAAAAACGACCCAACAAATAGCACACTAAAAACAACTAGTGACCTCATAAAGAAACACTCCGAAAAATTAAATCTGGACGTAAAATGGATAATACCTACGTGCGCCAAATCACCAAAATTGTATGGGTTACCAAAAATACACAAGCCCAATGCTCCATTACGTCCCATAGTGAGCCAAATCGATTCACCAACTTACAGATTGGCTCAACACTTAGCGAAAATACTCTCACCACTCAGAGGACATACAAGAGCACACATAAAGGATTCCTACCATTTTGTCAGCGAGATTAAAGACCTACATCTGGCAGACAATGAAACTATGGTCAGTTTTGATGTGCAGTCATTGTTTACATGCTTACCTGTTGAAGACTGCATCTCAATTGTAACTAGAAGGCTGGAAGAAAACAATATGCCCGTAGAATATGCAGTATTACTCAGACACTGCCTTACATCTGGCTACCTATTGTGGAAGGAGGAGTTCTACAAGCAAGTAGATGGTGTGGCGATGGGCTCACCTGTATCTCCCATTGTCGCCGACATATTCATGGAAGACTTTGAGGAGAAAGCCCTGCTTAGTTCTCCCATAAATCCAAGGTTCTACAAGCGGTACGTAGACGACACTTTCACAATTCTACCTTTAGATAAAGTAACTGCATTTTTAGACCATCTTAACTCTATAAATTCTAAAATTCAGTTCACAATGGAGTTAGAGGCAAACAATTCCTTAGCTTTTCTAGATGTGTTAGTAATTCGGAATCCTGATAACACCTTGAGCCATACTGTGTATAGAAAAAAAGACCCATACAGATAGATATTTAAACGGTGATTCTCACCACCATCCTTCACAGTTAGCTACCGTGGGTAAATCTTTGTTTCAGAGAGCACGAGGGATCTGTGACAGTAAACACCTGGCTGCAGAGCTCCACCATGTCAAGCAAGTTTTGCATGACAACAAGCTTCGAGTCCCGCGCCTACGTCACAGTGAACGAGTGAAGCCGGCCACAGTCGAGCGTGTACCTGCTGTACTGCCATATGTTAGAGGAGTCACTGACAAGATTGGCTACATCTTGAAGCGCGCTTCCATCAAAACATACTTCAAGCCGCTGAAGAAGATTGGTCAGTTTTTACCATCGGTCAAGTGTAATGTCCCTCTGCAAGATGCAGGAGTGTACAAGCTTGATTGTGAATGTGGTCTCTCCTACATAGGACAAACTAAAAGATCAATAAAAACCCGCGTTAAAGAACATATAGCTGATGTGAAGAATCGACGCTCCGGGAAGTCTGCAGTCTGTGAACACGTACAGGATCGCCCCCGTCACTACATCAGATTTGATAGACCGCAGATCCTCGCTAAAGAACACCGATTCCTTCCAAGGATGATTCGCGAGGCTATTGAAATCAAAAAACATCCTAATTTCAATAGAGAAGATGGCTGGGTGCTACCATCTGCTTGGGATCCTATAATAAATAAAATTAAATCCCAACCCAAGCATACAACTGCAAGACTTCAAGATACCATAAGTTCATACTGCATAGATCGGAACAAAAGTTAAATTTTAATCTATGGTAACCGCGGTTAACTATGACATATGGACGTTGAACATCTCAGTCCTGCCCGTGACCATGAGTGCTGTAAAGCGTTCGAAACGTCGGGTATTAAAAGTTAAATATACGCGATAAATTCCGTAAAAACTAGTATTATTTCAAGGTCAATTTTGTTTGATACTACGATTGAATCCACTGGCCGCAAATGACGATTGCGTTAACGCCTCACAAGTTGCTGTAGCTTTATTAAGGTGTATTTCTCGATGCTGCAGCTGGTAGGATTTGCCACACTTTTTATCGGTAGGTGGATTGACAATTGCAGTTACTGACATCTCGCACTGCTTTGACGCTGCTTCCCTTCGCCGAATGGGTATTTTATATCTAGTTTGAAGAAATAGCTATACTTCCAACTGTCGAAAGTTAAAAAACATTTATGGCGTTTATCGTAACCGTCTCTTAACTCACTCAAAGGACGAAATAGGGTGTTGGATTTTTTTACACTGCCAACACTACCTGGCGTTGGCTAAATTCCTATATTGTTTGTAGTCATATCCCTTTATTATAACAAATGTAACAAATATTATATTTATGCCTGATTCTAATTCCTTGAATATATAAATACTCCTTTATTATTTATTAAGCTACATACAAATCTAAATATTAATTTGAATAGCCCCTGAAAGGTCTTAATATATCCTAACGCTTAGATAGGCTAATCCCCTTCATTGTCTTATTTGTCAAATCCCAAACGAATGGCTATTTGTTGTTGTAAACAATTGTTTTAAACTATTAATAAGACAATTAATATTTAATTAACAAAGAAACATATATTATAGAGTCTGTTATAGACTTTGAGACCGTTAAATTTTTATGTGTGTTTGAATGAGTCCCAATATAGTTTGTAATCACATTTGGACCCGGTAAGTGACACTGCTGTCGAGATCCAGAAATTACCTGTTCGGGGACGGGGCTGATGGCTAATTAACATAACACGTACATAAAATCTTAATTAGCGATACTTTCTATTCAATGTAAATTAAATCAAATAATGATTTAATTTTACATCGGATGAAATTAAATTTACACATTTTATATTCTTTATTTAAGAGAAAGAAGAAGAAGAGGTTTATATATTTAATAGTTACATTATTTTATGTAATTATATAACTAGACTTAAACCGGTAATAAATTGGCCCAAAAAAAGTGTAAAGCTGCGATGCCGCTGTACGTCGGTCACTCAATAAATTTTGAGATGCTCAAAATAAAAAAAAATGGAACGCACCCGTGTTATATGTTTCTAAAAAGCAAATTTATTTGAAAATAGGATTCCATAAGCCAATTTCTAAATATTAAAAATAAAGATTTATTAATTTTCCAGCAACGCTTCCCACGCTTTTCATTTAAAACGATGGATCTTAACCGTGAACATTTGCGCGCTATGATCTATTATGATTTTAAATTTGGTTTAACCTAACAATTTAGTTTATATCGCTTACAATTAGGATTAGGGGACTCAGCTCTATCACGTGCAACAATTTTTTGGTGGTTTGCTGAATTCAAAAGGGGTAAAATTAATTTTAAAGATGACCAAAGAACCGGGGCCCCGCAAACAGCAGTAACGGCAGAAAATATATGGACTACCGAAATGTTGATACGAGAAGACCCAGGGATCACATATACGGAAATTGAAAAGATTGTAGACGTTAGTTTGGGGAGCATTCATACCATCCTTCATAAACATCTATCTAACATCAACATCTTGGAGTGAGGAAGCTTTGTTGTCGATGAATCCCACGTTTGCTCTCCGAAAGCGAAAAACAGACGCTGTGGATTAGTGCCATGAAATGCGTCTACGTTTTGAAAACGGGGCATCTAGGATATTTCTACATGGATCTATCAATATAATCCGGAAAATAAAAGGCAATCGTTGGCATGGGTCTAATCAGAAGGACAGTTAACGATAAAACTGCAAAGACCTCGCAACGTCAGTAAAAAAATGGTGACTAGTTTTTTTCGCGGAGCGGACATTTGTCGGCGTCAATGCTAGAAAATTGTTGCTTAGTCAACTCTGAATGGTATACTACAGTTGCATTACCCAAAGTTTTTCAAGCTGTGCAGGAGAGAAGACCAAAGACCGGGCTTCGGGGAATCATGCTGCATCATGATAACGCCTCTTCACATACCTCCCTTAGAACAAAATAATTTATTGAGGAATCTGGTGTTGAAACTCTAAGTCACCCACCCTGCAGCCCTGACTTAGCTCCATGTGATTTCTTTCTGGTCCCAAGAGTCATAGAAAAAATAAAAGGCAAGTTTTTTCAAGCGCCGAAGAAGCCGTAGCTGCCTACGAAGAAGCGATTTCCGACCTGTCACATCAAGACTGGCAAAAGTGTTTTCAGAGTTGGTTTAGGCGAATGGAACTTTGTAAAGAGCATGATCAAGAACATTTTCAAAAGATGTAAAATAAATATTAGTAGTACAAGTATCTATAATACTTTTTGTATATCTCAAAACTTATTGGGTATCCCACGTATTATAAAAGAGCTGTTTTTGCTCCGTTTTATTTTGCGCCCGAAGTAATTAAAGGGCTACCCTATATGTAGGGAGGTGGAAAATGCATTACGCATACCACGATAGCCGGTCTATCGCGGTTATGAGGGACTCACTGCCTACCGAGGGAACCTAAGTGTTACCCTCTAAAAACCGCCTTTGGGGACTAGCAACTGGCTGTTTAAGCTTTCTTATGCCGTATCGGGAGCGATCCTCTTTTGGAAAAAGAGGGCGCAGGCAGCTACGAGCCGCTGAGGGACTGCCTACGAAGGCAAATTAATTATGAATAATTTAATTTCATTAGAGTTGGCCTGAGCCGCCAGGAGGCAGTTCAGGTCATTTGACAGTTTATTAGGTGGGTGCGAGTGAGAGTTTCTCGGCCTGCAGACTCGATAGCGAGAGTGGGGTGGGGCTGCATAAGTGCCTCACGAATAAAATGGTTGGAGTGCGACTCTGAGGCTTCGAAGAAGTTCTCAGAGAGTTTTTTAAGAAATTGTTGAATTGTAGGGAACTCTACGTCCCGATGAAGGTTGGCATTACGAACGTACCAAGGTGCGTTCGCAGCTCGACGACAGAAAAGGTTTTGAACTATTTGGAGTTCATTAATAATTTTAGGGTCGGCGTGGGCAAAAATGGGGCCCGCGTAGGACATGACTGGTCGTATACAGACCTTATAAAGGGTACGCTTGTTTCTGAGGGACATTTTACTGTGTCGGCCCAACATACTGTTGAGCCTACTCAGGTAAAAACGTGCGTGACGGGTTACTCTTTTGACGTGGGGCCTGAAAGTGAGCCTTGTGTCTAGAGTGACACCTAAATATTTGGCAGTCGTATGCCATGGGACAGGGGTCCCTAGCATACGTATTGGTGGAGTGTTTTGGGACGGCGTCGTTTATAATCGAAGTGAATGGCGGAGGTCTTCTCCGGGCTCACATCGATGCGCCATTTTTAAAACAAGCTCCTAGGTCATCAACTGACTTTTGAACCTTGTTCCGTATGAAAGGTAGCGAGATACCTTTGCAGTAGATAGCAGTGTCGTCTGCGAAGCGAAGCTGAACACCTTTCGACGGGATGGGAATGTCGTTGGTGAACAGGATGTACAGCAGAGGAGCAAGTACTGAGCCCTGAGGGACACCAGCTTTGATAGGGCGCTGTGAAGATAGCGTGCCTTCGTGTCTAAAACGAAAGGTACGATGCTTTAAATAAGAGGCCACGAGACGTACTAGATGATCGGGGAGACCTATTTTGTACAGCTTGTAGATAAGGCCTGTATGCCAAACTCTATCAAAGGCTTTAGCTATGTCGAAAAAGACCGCGATGTTTGGGTGGATGAAGGAAGCTGCCTACGAAGAAGCGATTTCCGACCTGTCACATCAAGACTGGCAAAAGTGTTTTCAGAGTTGGTTTAGGCGAATGGAACTTTGTATAGAGCATGATCAAGAACATTTTCAAAAGATGTAAAATAAATATTAGTAGTACAAGTATCTATAATACTTTTTGTATATCTCATAACTTATTAAGTGTCCCACGTATTATAAAAGAGCTGTTTTTGCTTCGAATTTTTTAATGATTTTATTTACGGTAAACAGATTTCCATAAAAAATTTCTTGCATGAGTAAATAAAATTAAAACGCTATTTTGGAATCCCTATGAAAAATGATCTAATTATGTCAATAAAATAGAAAAAAATATAACAACCTCTATATTTCAAAGGTTACATATCTATTATCAAAAAAACACAATTGACTCTTTTGGTTAAATTTTTTATTCCTCTCGAATTGGCATTTTAATGTAGTTCAGCACAAGCAAATAACTAAAATTTTGTAACTTATTTTAGCGTATTTAATTTGTCGAATACAAAAGCCTATGAAAACCCTTAATGTGACCCAAACGGATCTAAAGGACGAAGGATCTTTTAATTGTTTAACTGTGAAATTCCCAAATCGGTAGCAATTTGTATATTAAATAATATCAATATATAATTTAGTATAGTTTTACTAAAACCAATATATTAATAATCATTTGTACGTATTAATTATAACAATTTTTTATTTAAAAAAACGTTTTGAAATTTTCTGTTATTTATAAATACGATTTCCGTCAGACAAAATATGAAAGAATACATGGCGTAAGTAATATGCGCCCTTCAAGCCAAAACTCACTCCGAGTATACCCTAAATTATAATACGCTTAGATTTTAAGAACAACTACTGACTATATATTTTAGGAGCTGAAATATTTTTGCAGACGAAACGAAAGATTAATACTTTCTGGAGTTTTTATATGACTAATAATCTTCACGCCGGAATCCTCTCTATGGCATATGTAATTACTCCGGTTGCGTTAGAAATACGGTGTATGATAGTCACCAATTAGTGACTTGAAATGGGAATCACAATTGTAACCCAGACATTTACAGACAAACTGTTGTTTCTCAGGGGAAGATGCTAGCTTGAGCTGAGCCAACATAATATTTTTCTTCTATTATTTATTATCCCTGACTCTTAACTAAGCCTTGCTATAGTGAAATTTAGAATATCGTCGGGGAGAAAGCTGAAGGACGTTAGTAATATTGGAGATTCCATTATATTAGATCATTTACTTGCTTGTTTGTGAAAATTGTTTATTAATAAATAAACACTTTTGCTATTTCGTAAAACTTTATAGACGCCTAGAAGACGGAAATCGATTAATTATTTAAAGGAATTTTTGTTGCCTCGTCGAAGTAAAGTATGTTTTCATGTTCAAAGTATAAATATATAAATAAATATAATGTAAGTACTGGCGAAAACGAAAGATGGCGCATAGTAAGTGTAAGAGTGTTGTGTGAACGAGCGTTAACGTAGGGAAGTGGTAGAGCAAGTTTCATTAGATTGTCTACCTAAAAATTCAAAACATATTTCCTTTATGTCTACATAATTGGAACGGCTGGACAAATCGCATAAGTGCAGGAAAATACTTCTTAGCTTAATACTTATCTACCCTCGCCGATATTTTTATACGTAAATACAAACAAATCTGAACGCTGGACGATTAATGCCAGTGTGAGGACAAACCTCACCGGAGACCCTTTTTACTGGAAACGAGGCATTCCATCATCACGGGTGACGGACAACGCATCTGCGTTTTGATTCGCAATCGAGGATAGATGTAGATGTCTATGGGCCACAGCAACCACTTACCATCAGATGGACTGTGTGCTCGTTTGTTACCCTATCCTAACGACGAAATTTTAAGATAAGCACTTATCCATTGAGCTACAACAACTTTCTTTATGCTCCTATTACACTATAATAATTTTCCAATGTGGTATAATAATTCAATATTTATCATTCCTTATGGTTTCGTATCATATTTAAAATTTGTTCGTATATATTATTTTTCATTAAAACATGCCTTACTTCCTTTTCCATGTCTCTGTTATATGAATAAGAACAGACTATATACATCGTGTAATTGAGAGAAAACAATTCATTGAACTTCAACGACCAGAGGTACTAAATGTGTGTACATTATGAAAAATAATTTGCGTTGTTTATTTGTGATAACTGATGACGATTATAAAAAGGAATTGTACACATAGGCGAATAGGAAGCGCGAGTAATAATTTATTGCTTTAATTCAGTCCTACAAAATTATTTCAATATAGATTACAAAAATTGTCACATAAGTCAACTGCTGAAACCCAAGGAGGATGAATGGTTCTCGAGTGGTTTACTGGTTAGCGAAGTGTAGGGTGGTCTCCATTAGATGAAGAGATGCCCTGGTAAGAGATACTGAGAGTCAATGGATGCATGTGGCCAAGGGCCGTGCTTTTTATCTTAATCGATCGCAATAAACCATAGTCAAAGCCCTAATTATTTAACATAGACCAAGACATTTCAAAAACACGGCCCTGAGTCGCTTGCATCCATCGACTTTCTACATGTCTAAGTCAAAATGATGTGGGTATAAAATATTCATTAGTTTGAAATAAAAAGTTAACCGGACTTGGGCGTAGTTACTACTTGGGCTAGCGGTATATCTAACGTTTAAATTTATAATTCAAATTTCAAATGTCTCTCAAATTCATTTATAATAATTATTATTACATAATTAATAACTTTAAACTATAATACTACTAACTACAAATATTACATCAAACTCTGAGAAAACATCAACAGACAGATACGGTGAAGTGTTTTATATTTTCGGGTGGTAAAGTAACAGTCCACATACATAGAGGGTTTAAGGCCAAAGAAGAATCCGCCGCACTGTCCTGATGCATGTTGGTACTGTTTTCACGTATTATCCTCTAATTTTTTTTTGGTTTATTACTATTCATGCAAGTTATATCACGATGCAAGTAATCGCAGAGGTTGTGAAAAATCAGCACACAAAATGGACATAATTTCTTAACAACGTTCCAACCCACACGACTTCAAAAATGAGATAATTTTACACTAGTCTGCCCTATTTAACACGAACTGTCTAGTGGTTGAAACATTTCAAGCGTTGTATTGCATTTTATATGACATTTCATTTTTGCCCCTATAATCTAATCCTAATAAAATAATGAAATGGCTCTTTTAGTAAATTCAAAACGTGTCAAAATTGTTGAAACGTTACAAATGAATTCAAATTGATAAAAGCTGTTTTTAAAAATTATTCAATCATCTTGAAGCTTTTTTTATTTTAAACAAGTAAAGCTGCATTCTCAAAAGAACGGTCGCTCCATGCGTGTTTGGAACGTTTTAGTAAAATAACTAAATAATTTTGTCAAAACGATTTATTTATCTTGAAAGCTTTTATTTCAACCAAGCGACGTTCCTTCCTTGCAAGAACTATTCTTGTGTTTGGATTTACAGACACTATATCCATATATCCCGGAGGACTGTATTGAATTCTATAAAAAATTAAGAATCTCGAAGTACATCGTAGATAATGTCGAGGGGTATTGTGGCTCTCTCAACTTTGAAGTAGAAGAAGATGATATGATATAGCCGGTATTTTATTATTTTCAAGTTTCATCAAAATTAGAGTCCTTTATGTCATATCATATCCTTGTATTTCTTTGATATGTCCTATTATAAATTTGTGGGGCTAAAAATAAAGTATTTCTGCTCCACTCATAGAAATATGTTTAAGAAGATAACTGAAGATATTATTAAATTATTAATATTTTTGTTTAAGTGTAAATCTTTATAAAAAGGTGGAGTAAACATTCCAAAGAAGTTTTGTTTTAGAAGATTTTAATTTTGCTTTAGTAGGTTTTTGTTTTAGTTTAAATATTTTCTTTACTTTGTTTTAGTTTTGTTTTAAAGTTGTTAAGAAAATTTTGAGTTTCTAGAAGTGCGTAACTACGTTTTTTAAAATTAATTATAATAATATTTTTTGATAAATGTAACTTTATAGAGGATAAATATCAAAGAAGATTTTTTATTTTAGAATTTTTATTTTAATAGGTTTTAAAGGACATATAAAAATATTTTATTTCTTGTTTCAGTCTTTTTTTAGATTTTTTGTGTAAATGATAATGTGCGTATGAAGATAATATTTAAGTTTTCAACAACAACTTTCTGAGAAGATGTTTGTTTAGTTTAGTTCTTTATTTAAGATCCAAAAGGTATATTGGTTCTTTTTTTTATTATTAAGTGCGAGCAGCTATGCTGGTCTAGGGAAAGGGACCAGTATCACTGTGACCTAGCAGATCTATTGTGATCACTGCTATGGCTATAGTTCACGGCTAAACCCTATGTCTTCAACGAATAGAAGGAGTTGCTTAGCCGTGAGCAATTTCACTTCTTCTGGGCGGAGTAGATAGTGTCCCAAATGAGTGTTACGTTTGCGCATTAAGGGTCCGCAATCAGTTAGGATGTGTAGAGGCGTTTCTACCGTTATGGAACAGAACCGACACATCCTTGATTTGCTTAGTCCCAGGATGGATATGTGCTTTTTAAGACAACAGTGCCCAGTTAGGGCTCTTACCAGAATGCGCAATTTATTTTTACTTAATCTCAGGACTTCTGAAGCGAATTTACGATCAAAAGCCCGGATTAAGGTTTTAGAATGTTCTAAGCCTGATGTGTCAGACCAGATCTTAAGTGATTTATTGTGATAAAGAGTTTGAAGGGTCAATCGGGCTAGGCTTCTTGAGATTCCACAAAATGGCTCAGGTCCAAATTGTGTGCACTTTGAGCCCTCCCGTGCAAGTTTGTCGGCAAATTCGCTGCCTACAATACCCTCGTGACCCGGAACCCATCCCAGGGCGTTTAAACGGTTAATGTAGTCTCCAATTAGCTTCTAGTTCACTAAGTTTGACCTCAGCGCTAGCTGTGCTGCTTGACTATCAGAGTTTATATAAATTATATGGTTGACGTAGTGTTTTTGTAGATTGATTTCCGCACATGGCAAAAATTTTTGCCTGGAATATAGAGTTGTATCTACCCAAATTCATGCTAAGTTTGAATTTGGGGCATTCTCCGTAACTTCCAAAGCCTACGTCGAGGCTCATTTTAGACCCATCGGTATACCATATGAAGCTACCGACCTCACAGATAACTGGCCATTCTGTCAGTCTTCTCTGGAGGGTAATACCACTATATACTTTTTATCAAAAGTGTGTAGAGGACGCATGATATCTGAGATCATGCATAAGACCGGTGATTCCTTAATTGAGTCGAGCATGGATCTCAATCTGTAGGAGAGTAAGCTCAGACCGTCCTGGGCGTTAATCCTATACAAACTAGCCCTCGCCTCCTTGTCTAGATACAGATCAAGGGGCGTTAGGCATAGAAGAGTCAATTTCAAAAAAAATTTGTACGTAACACAAAATAAACACAATGGAATTTGTTATACAAAAGAAGATATGTTACACAAAATCATTTAAAAAGCAGTATTCATATGGAATAGTTAGAAAATAAAAACACCATTATTCATTTTTAAATACTTTTCCGGATTTTCTACAGGAGAAAGTTGGGGGAGGGAAGCACCACGCCACTCAACGTAGCACAGTCGAGGGTAGCCCGGTCGACGGAAATAATAAATAAACTTTAATATGTGATATTTTTTCGTTATTTCCAAATGTGCGTTTTTTGTGTAGTTTAAAAAAATTATAAATATAAACTTCGTTTAATGCTTTGCAAAAGAATTATGAACGATTATATTCGAACAAGCGCGTTTATGATCACATTTAAAGTCATAAAACTATATGAAATCTTCAGGTGAGACTTTTTCCATATTTTTTTATACATACGCCCTAAAAACGAATATTTTAGAAAAAAAATTTCGACGATTTTTCGATTTTCTAGAGCCAAAAAAGGAGAGGACCGCGAAAGTATAAATTTACCATAAGAAAGTACCTAAACGAACGAAAGAAAGCAAAAACGAAGACAAAAATATAATCCTTTAAAGCAAATACAGAAAGAAAAACTTGCACTACGTTTGTATATAGAGGTCGTGCTTACCCCTTCGCCAGTAATTATATAACGTAAATTGCAAAACTTAAAATCTAAGAGCAACAGAAACTATTAACAGATGTCGATGTCGTCTTACGAATTCATTAATTTTTTTAAGGTATCCCGCTGAAACAAGTAAATTGAGCCAAATAAGTTTTTTAAACTCTGTATTTTTTTATTCTATAACCTATGCGGGCGTGCGCACAACAACTCACCAACATTTTAACGTAACCGGATTAATGGTATAGAAGCGCATACCGGAACAAACATACAAACATAATTTTTATATACATAAAAAACAATGTGTACAGAGCTTAAGGTTTGTTTTTTTGTGTAACGTAACATAATGTCACCCAAAAGTAAAAAATACTTGTGACAAAAGTAACAAAAATTCTAGGAAAAAAGTATAACGAATTTTACAAATCGAACTGTAGCAAATTTTAGATTTTTAAATTATTTATAACAGTAAGAAATATAATAATGCAAAACACTAAACTTATTATTTGCGTCACTTGGTGGGGAATTTTTTACTGACGAAGTTCGTGTGACTGATACTAAAATAAAATGGCTGCCACATTTTCTTGTAAATTTGGTAGTAGATCAAATGTTGCCAGATTTAAGAAAGTTACTAGAGCGTTCCAAATATCTATATTAAGGTCATAGCACTGTCACACAAGCGTCGTTACAAAAAATACCGAATTATGGGACAACAAATTAGATTATTAAATATTATATACAATATTAAATTTAATAATGAAATCACTTTTAAATAAAATTTAAAATTGTTTTATTATACAACCGTAACCCTGCCTAAATAATTTTGATGAAGTTTTTTTCGTTAGCTCTGCAAATAATAGAGTTATGTCACTATGATCAACTAATTCGGCGAGGTGGACATTACATTTTTTGTATGGGGGAAAAAATTACCCTCATAAACATTTTTTTTGTGTATCCATGAACTAATTAAAGTAGATAAAACATTATTTATAATAAGTAGATAGCTTAAGCTTGATACAAAAATATTTGATTTGTAAATTCAATAACGCAAAGATTTTTTATAGCCGTTTAAAGACCGAGGACAGTTTTTTTTTTACAAATGTACAATGTTTTTGAAATTGACTCAGAACTGCATTAAGAGCCGCTCCAGGCGATGATCACATAGTTCCAGTAGCCATTAAGCAGGTAGTCCTTTGTAAACTATTTAGTCTGTCCGCAGTCGTCTTTTGATTGGCCTTGATATACAGACACAGACAATAGAGGCGTAGGTGAGAATCGGCCTCACTATGCTGCTGTACAGCCATGGGATCATACTGGGTCGCAAGTCCCAGTTGTTCCCGACCAAACGACTGCAAGTACCTAAAGCAATTTTTGCCTTATGGCATACGTTACTAAGGTGAGAGTTCCACGTTAGTTTTTGGTCGGTTTGTTACGCCCAAGTACTTAACTTCCGTGGAAAATGGTACTTCTTTACCATTAAGTTTTGGTTAGACTAACTTGTCCAACTGTCACTTTTTGGTAAAGGGTATTATAACAGTTTTATCAGTATTAACTGATAAACTGTTATCCCTACACCAGTTATTTATGGTGTTTAGGGCTCTTTGTATTATTGACGATAAAGTACTTTGGCAAAAGCCCCTCGCAATGATCATTCGCAAAGTCATTAGCATAACCCAGTGTGTCAATGCGTAGGTCTGCCATTTTGTACAATAGTTGGTTATTTATACGTATATTGGTTCTTGCCAATTTCTTGTTTCTTGCAAACTGGTAGCAAATCTCAATTATTTTAAATATATTCTAATTTCATTCAATAATTATTTTTATTCAGAGAAGTATTTTCGTTGCAAAAGTTTTAAGTTTAATAGGTATACATTAAAAAGCTAATGAAAGAAAATTTATTAAGTTTCACTTTTTTCATTGGGTTTTTAAAGTAAAATTTAATTAAATGTCTTGAGATTAAGACAGCATTATTTTGAAGACATTTTTCGTGTAAAATATGACTTTTTTGTTAATATTATTAACGATTTATTTAAATTCCGAATTGTAGAAAATTCAGCTTAGTTTTTTTATGGTACTAATTTTAGTTTTTTTCAAGCTAGTATCAAACATGTGTCAGTTCTAGAATAAATTTAGTTGCTTGTTTTAATTTTTTTTCCAATTAATTTGTGATAATTTTATATTGGAACGTTTTAGCTTAATTATTTTGGAATAATGATCACACAAAAACTAATTTCTCAAAAACGTTCCAATTCAATTTTACCAGAATATCTACTGTTATAATATAATTTTGAAAAAAAAACATATTATAAAATGTTTAAAAAATATTAGTACAATATATCCAAAAAGAATTTCCTCTTCATCTAGCAACAAAAAAATGTACCACAGAAACACAACATTTCTATTATCACAAATGGAGATTGCTGTGGATTGAAACATTGTTGAATAACTACGTCTAAATATCCGTTTGATATCTTTATTAATGCTGACGAAGAACGAACTCAGTTAGCTGGCGTACTACAAAAAATTATGTAAGACGATCGCTTATCCCGTGATTACACGTCTAATTGATTCGCTACAAAATTTTAAAGATGAGGAAAGTTTGATGAATCATTATAATTCGTATTATCATGTAGCTAAAATTATGTAAAAATGAAACGATTCCTCAAACTTTGATAGAGTATTTATTTTTACATTTTACATAAGTTATAACTTATAAATATAGTATAAGTAAGTTGTTAGTATTTTAACTACCATTATTCATATAAAAACAAAATTATTTTACCTTATTTCCGTGTTTCTGAAATGAATGTGCTTTAACAAAAGGATAGGTTTATAAATGAAAGATTTTTAAACTAGATAAAACTACGAACCTTTGAAATAAGCTTAATTCACAAATTTGCATTGGACACGAAAGCAAGACCTAAAAAGACAGAAAGAGGCGGTGAACCCGTAAGCTGAGAGCATGTTCGTATATCTATGTCATGAAACAAAACAGGAGCTTAACGAATGCAAAGAATTTCGCAGTTAGCGATCTAAGCATATTTTTCATTTCTCTTTGTGTTCAGCGTCAAATTTAAGAGCATAAACTATCGTAGGCAATTATATATGCATATTAATAGGTATTCTATTTTTATTTTTTAAGTGATCCTGTAAATTTATATTGACATAACAATAAAAAAGTAATGTAACATCCTAATTGGGATTTATTTAGGACCTCTTCTTATTTCAGTTTGTCAACTCACCCGCCCATGGTTATAAAATTCCAATTGAGAATTTCAAGATCTTGTTACCTCCAAAAAATGAAGAAAACTCATCACATATATTATGTATAATTAGATAAGTCATCCTGTAGACTTATCTAATGCCACGCCAGAGTCAACTAATGGTGGTTTTACAATTCACAATTGCTAATCCTTCAGACTTGTTATGAGAAGCACCGTTACAAGTGCGAAAGTATCGTCTCTGCGTTCATCAACCTATTAATAATAACAATAATATGTTAGTATATTAAATATATATTTATGTTTAATTTTGATTTTCTATCTAGCCCAACCAGATGAGTATACTTTATAAGTACCCCAAAATAATAATATTAATTTTTATGTCCAAATTTATATTTTTAACAAATATCCATGGTGCTAGCAAATATGCAATAACTTCAATCAAGTGTCAGAATAATTTTATGTAAAGATTCAATTACTTTAGAAACTTATCAACTACATATTCAAAATGCTTCTTTATAGAAGAGGTATTCTTCACCAAAATTTTCAGGACGCTGTTTTGTCTCGCCCGTATTCTACTTGCTAAAGATGCGGTTTCTATACGAACTACAGCGTTAAAACTAACTGTTGGGCTCCTCGAAAACATTCTACTATTGCTATAATAAAGGAGCATTCTTAACAACTTTTGAATGTACTTGACCCATAGATTTCATTCATGTCTTAGTGTGCAGCTTTACCCCGTGTCGTGGGGGGAACTGTGGGAATGGCAATCTCGTGGCTAATGCCCTAGTTTCCGTCTCTAAATCAACTTTGTCCTTAAGGTCTTCGGTAATACAATGCTCCAGATATTAGAAGCTGGTCACTAAGTTGGTGTCGATGCCATTTAAGGCATTGTTAAGTATGTAATTGGGATATTTACCAACGTCTCAAAGACCATGTGCCATATTCGTTCTTTTTTACTTTTTCCTTTTTTTCATGAAATATACGTCAAAAGCCCGCGACACTATAGGTACTGTTTCTGGAAAAGGAACAAAATCATCAAGACTAATGCCGCAACAAGACCCTAGAAGACGTCGTTGAAGTCAATCCTAATCGTTGTTAGTTGAAAGCAACCTGCTTCTGGACCTTAACCGGTTCGCAGTTGGTGTCTGCGATTCTCTGCGCCGAATATCCACTCAGCATCGTTGACATTTCTGCTGACAGTGAGGAGTTTTCACCGATCCGGTTCACCAGCTATTTTTTGAATAAAAAAATACAAGCAATTCTATTAACACTAATAATATTCCTTTTATTCACTCCCGGTAAGTTTAAAATGCTTCATCACACATAATCACCCGTATGTTATTTCACACTGCAAACGTATGGGATACGGAGTACCGATACTATCCATCGAAGTGAAAGCAGTTCACAATCATCACGGATGAATGCACCACGTATCAAATGCGTTAACTAGTTGTTGTCATTAAATCTCCCCTTTCCACTTACCACCACCGTTCTAGTGAAGGACGCGAATTCGGTCAACCACCGAGGCATCTAAGTACACCAGTACGTCCAGAGATAGAAAGCGTGACCAAATCAGCGAGGATTGTCAGATGGAGGTAGTAAAAACTTCTGCAAATGCCACCTGTCATTTCCTTCATAATTATTCTCATAGTGTCACCAGTCTTTTCATTCAATATTTCATCACCAGTAATTTTCATAGTTTATTGGCAAAGGAGATAGAATGGTGGAATTCCTTATCCTACATAGTATATCCTGACCTGTTTTTACCTACTCACTCGTTACTCTAGTAAATATGAATGACTAATACACATTGTCACTACTATGAAAACTGGAGGAGGTCTTTACTCGCAGAGAGGTCGTTAACAAAAATTAAGCTTAACAACAATACATTAAGTGTATGCCTAGAAGTAGGTATTGTAATATTGGAAGGTGTTAAATAAGAAGAGGTATGTTACTCATGTAACGAATTTAATTATACTGATTACTTATTCTACACTTAACACTCGTTATATAATATATCGTTGTGGGAGCTACACTTCACCTCCCTCCGACAGAAATAAATGAATAATTTGACGTTGACGTTTAAAAAAACTCACTACCCTTTTTTAAACCGCATATTTGATGAAAGTACAAAAATATTAAATATCTCTAAAAAGAACTTAAATAAAAATAATCGAGATGTTCTAGGGGTAGGTCGGGTGTCCAGGTCCCCTCGCCTCTTATAAATTTCGTAGTCACAATAGAACTGGTGTGATGCATATATACATAATACATATTTGATATAATTACATAATATTTTCAAATTCGCGAACATGTAGTATAATTGCACAGGAATTTATATTTTATTTTTTCACCTTTGTTACATACTTACTTAGTCAATAGTTTTTAGTAATCATAATGTATTTCAAATCTTATCCATAAATTATTTTATGTCTTTTACAAATTTATATCATATAGTCTCGACTAATAAATAGGTACATCATTTTCAGTCATGGGATGAGGTTCAAAATGATCATAACAACATTAAATTTATTTATTGTATACGTAATAGGAGTCTTAAAATAGTATTAAGCAAATTAAATATTTTAATAATCCACCATCAATATAAATAAGATATGGTAGTGCCACTGACCTCTATATATACAAGTACGCTGGACTGGCTATACATCGTGACATGATGAAGCGATTTGATTTCCGCCATTTTGGCGCTGACAGCAGAAGTGCACGTTCACGGAACTAATAATAGGGATAAGACAGTGTACCAAATTATATCGATAAAAATTCTATACCCTACCTATACCTAAATAAATAGAATGGACTCTATGCATAGATGGAATCTACCTATAACGTCCATTCTATTTATGTATCATATTAATATAATGCAATTATCATTCATCATCATTAAAACCCTTCACAAGTCCACTGCTGAACATAGGCCTCCCCCAAGTAATGCCACAAAGCACGGTCCTGAGCTACCTGTATCCATCAACTTCCTGCATGTCTTACCAGGTTTTGACTCCATCTTGTGGGGGAACGTCCTACACTTCACCTGCAGGTACGAGGCTGCCACTCGTGAACCTTGTTTCTCCATCGGTATTCGGTTCTTCGAGCTATATGGCCGGTCAATTGCAACTTCAGCTTAATAATCCATTGGTCAATGTCGGTCACTCTGGTTCTGCTGCTGATATCCTCATTCCTAAGTTTGAACCCCTGAGCATAGCCCCCTTCATAGCTCGCTTAGCGACTTCAAGCTTCCTCATACGGCCAGCAGTGAAAGACCTCGTTTCAGATCCATAAGTCATCACTGACAACACGGACTTGTTGTACAGGTCAGGAATACCTCTAAACTAGATTTGAGGTATTCCTGACGAGAAGATGTGTTGTGATCTCCCGAACGCTGCCCAGCCGAGTAGAATCCGTCGATTGACCTGTCGGTCGAAGTTACCTAGTCGGACTATTTGTCCCGAGTAAAAATACTCGTCAACAACTTCAGCTAAGTGCTTCCAAAAACCACCGGCCCATGTCCATGTCCATTGTCCATGTTCATCTTAAGACCTATCCGTTGAGAGACACTATTGAGGTCATTGAACATAGTGTGTAGGTCCTCCAGCGATTCTGCCATAAGGACTATAATGTCGACAAATCGAAGGTGAGTGACGTACACGCCATTGACGTTAATACCGTATCCTTTCCAGTCCAGTAGCTTGAAGACATCTTCCAATGCAGCGGTAAAGTATTTTAGGGATATTACGTCACCCTGTCTTACACATCTCTACTAGTTGGGTTAGTTTTGTACTCTGGTTCTGTACTCGGATAGCCATCGTAGCCTTTAGACCATTCAACTAAAAATTATTAAGATTAAACTATCTACACAAAATAAAAATAAAAAACATAGTTTCTAAAATAATTTATTTTCAATCGTTCATTTAGTTCTAGTATTATAAAGAAAAACAAATCAGCTAAAATGCTATAATAACGCTTATTCTAATCAACTACAGGTCTATCTATAGACAGTAAAATATTTTCTACTATATAAAAATTAATGTTTGTTCGTATTTTCTACGATGCCATACCGTTCATCAGATTGCGGTAAAACTTAGTCAACTTGTTGGTTGCACTCGTGCGAAGGTTATACGCATGGTACAACTAACGGACACTAGGTGGCGTGCATATTATATTATACTGACTATTTAATTGAAAGTTATAGAAAGTTATGTATCATTCTATTTCAATTATTGTATTATCATTCCTAATTATACAACATAACTGTTCCATATTTTTAACGATATTTCCACAATTATTCCTTTTGCGGCAATACGCCGGGAACGAGCTAGCAAGATAATATTAAAATAATATAAACTTTGAATTACATAGTTATCAGTTAGTTACAACGTCATTTTCTAAATAAAATAACAATATTAAAAAAATAACTGAAATTATCATACAGTCCTACTTTCCGTGGTATCGTCCTAAGAATGCTGGCTACATGTCCTCTCTGAATGTCTATACTTAGCCTTCAAGCAAGGAAGCAACAAACTAAACAACTTCTTATTACCAGCAGCGATGATCAGTCGCAGATACAGTTTTTTAGGAACTACACCGCACATGCACCCTACGGACCAATAGTCTCTACAGCAAATAGCACAAATATGTACTCATACTATTGCATGCCTGCAATTGAGAGAGAATTAAATCTCTAGATCGCACTTACTAAACCCCCATGGTGTTCTACCTCCGCCGCAAATTGGCAGGGCCACGGAAACGCTTTCATGCACATCCGCGGCCCCTCTGGCGCCAGCCGTCCAATGGCAGCGAAGATAGTCGAACGCGCATCGCCAATTGCCATACCAACACTCCTCTTCCCTTACTACTCCACCTCAACTACAGCGGTACAGGGAGAGGAATCTCCTCTAGCCGCAGCCCACTAACACACATCCAACGTGGCTCGACATCATCAGGCGAACTTTCGACACTTGGCTATGGCCCTTGAGTTTGGTGAAAAATTAGGAAAGAAGAAATAAAAAAAAACATTATAAATAATAATCTAATACTTTTATATTTACTGGTACTGGTACTACCACAAAATATTGTCGGTATACTGCACTTTTTCAAAGTGGTGCAGTTCTCATGTCTAATAAAACAGTCGCCTGTGAAATGTTTGGACCAAATATGATCATTTTGTTTCGGACGCCAATTCACAATATTTATGCTTTTAAGCCATAATTTTAGTAGGTTCAGTTGGAAACCTGTTAATTAATAAACATTGTTAATTGATAATCATCTGTTATTGGCGACTTTGTTTATTAACAGATATTGGTAGGAAAGAACATCGATAAGTATTATAGGCAAGGAACTCGACAACCCTATTGAATTTTATTGTTTATCAAAACTCAGTAATATACAGCCAAACATGTTGGTATAAATGATATTAAGATTAGTAACACATTTTTAAGTACTTATATTATCAAATAGTTTTAATTTGTTTAATATTAGCTGCAAATTCACTTACTTGTAAAATGTTACAACACTTCCCTATTGGTTACGAGTTTTACAGATTACGCACACTCTCATTATTAATAAAAATAAATCTTATTATTTAACTAGGTATTACACAATCAAAAAACATAAAATACTTTCGTTTTTTAGTTTAAAAGTTCAAAATACAAATTTTTTAAATATGACAATATAAATAAGACAACAGACTTTGGCATAGTATGTCAATTTTATTTTTCAAGACATCCTTTAGCGGCGCTTCAAATTGGCACAGTCATTTTGTACGGTATAGCCAGTCCAGCGTACTTGTATATATAGAGGTCAGTGGGTAGTGCGAACAAGAAATTGTCACGGTTGAAGTATATAATACGTCAGCGCCATCTCTTAAAAACTTATGAACTACCACAGATCCAGTGTTTCCACTTATGATTTTGATTTTACCCTAGAACCTGGAGAAATATGAAAAAAATTATCTTTAAAAATAAAAATAGTTTTGTTTATTGCATCTAATTTTCAATATTTTAAAGAAGAACATCATTGCAAGATTTGAATATCATTTCACGATTGAAAATCTGGAGTTTTGTGATGAAGAAGACGTTTATTTCAAATTATACATAAATTTACACTTCGTTTCGTATGAATAACGAATATGTAACTAAGTAAAATATTGTACCATCATTCCGATATACAGAATGAAACACTTTTTATTCTACACTTTTCTAGCTCTTTTAACCCTTTTCCCTTCGATAAATCTTTTAAATAAGTTATATTGGGTGGGTATAAAAAACAGGGTTACCTGAAGTTGGATTTTACCTCCAAAACCCTGTCAACTTGAAGAAACTCTTAAAGTCCTACCTATATTAGTAGATTTACCCTAAAATATTGCAAAATATCTAACAGTGAAAACACAGCACGGACGCACGACATGCATTGGTGCTTGCTTGCGTTGGTGCTCCATAAACATTTTTGCACTAATGATTCGGTGCCATTTTGTTTGTTCAATGGCTCGGTCCATACGCAGTAGTATAATAAATCTATATGTAGGCGCATCTATACAATGCTGTTGGTTTACATAATTTGGTGTTATCACGTAATTGTGTTGTTCACATAGCACTGGTGTGTAATTGTGATGGGGACATACTACGGTATGGTCAAACTGTAATTACTCTATGCTGAATGTATAGTGCGTTACGCTGTCCTATTATTGATAATGATAAATTGCGCAAGTAAGAGAACAAGTTGAACATCATCTCTCACACTTTTACCATTTTTTTAATAATTAACGCTATCCTGTTATTTCCTACACAATTGGCTTATTGTGTTGTACTTTCCGACATATATAATCCACAAAAGTAAGTAAATACAATTTATCGAGAAAATAATAAATTAGAAGTCAAAAGTTTATGATTTAAAAGTTCAAACAATATAAAACCGAAAATATATTATTACATTTCATATTGAGATGAACAGAACGAAGAAGTCTTTAATATGTGTACTTATACCCAAAATTTAACACAATTCTTCGTGGCATAGGATAATTAAAGCAAATAAAACAAATGGGTAACATTAATATCAAATATTAAAAAATACTATTTTATTATAAAATTCCAATTTAATTATTATTGTCCTTGAAATAAAACTAACTTCGTATGAATATTCCTAATTTTTTCCACGGGCTCACTAATTTTTTTGGTTTCATGGTGTATTCTTAGTACAAAATATCTTAAAGCGACAGCTTTAATAAGGATCATTCTGTGATTGTCAATATAAGACGACTCATTAAAATGTTCACTCGAACATATGGTCGCTTCCAAGCAGTTTTCAAGAAAACTATTAATTAATTTAGGTAAACTATGTTTCTCCTTAAAAATCTAACCCACGTGCACACCTAAAACGCATTTTTTTAAATATTGTACATTATAACTATGTCAGCGGAGGCATAAATAAGACCACTCTTCACCTTTTTCAAAATAAAACTGTCTTATTTATCATTAGCATATAATGCAAGCAAGCAATCTTCGCACGTAAGGCATTTTGTCGATTTTATTACAACAAAACCTGATACGTATTTTACTATTTCTTTGGTATACAGGATTAATCTTGTGGGATCGGGCAAAGAATCATGATCGTTATCAACGTGAGGAAACGTATCTTGAACTGTTTCATCAAGCAATCGGAAGTCTGGCAAGTTTCGGTTTATTTTATTTTCATATCTTACATATGTAAATGAAATAATATTCAAATTTTGTAGCGGAACACAATTTCCAGAATCAATACTTTTTATTTCTTCTTGAATATCAAGCCGTTTGTACGCAGATTTAAATTGAATAGCGGTCGGCTTATTATTAAATCCACCTTTAGGTCTGACGGTGCTAAAAACATTCCAGATGGTCTTGACTTAGCTTATAGACAGGAATAAAATCTAAAATATTATTCACAATAGCATTTTCAAAGAGCTTTTGTATACTTTTCATGCAGATCAAAAAACCCAAAAAGCCTACCTTTCTTGGAGATGTTAAAATTGACTGTCCATCCTAATACAATCCTTTAATGTGAGAGTTCATTTCATCTAAAAACAGGTTTTTTTCTAGAAACTTTCTATTATTTAATGGTTTCTTATAACCATAGTTATTTAAATGTCTAGATTTTAAAACATCGAACAAGTTATTGTAATTCTTTATAAAATCTGTAGTAGCATCTGAGCCCGCAAATTGCGGCAAGCCTAATTCCTGCGAACAATAACTTATAGCTTGCGTCACAAAATTACTAAAAGTTTGCACTGCTAATTTAACTTTCATTATCCGCCTTTTATAATTAATATGACAATTTTTTACCTAATAGTCACAGCCGTAATTGTGAGCGATGAGGTCGTACCTCGGTGATTATAAACTTTAGCTGACAACGTAGGCTTGACATTCCAATTACGCTAATAATGATAATATCATCATAATTTAGAGAAAAGATGACCGTAAACATCAGTTTAATTAATACTATCTACCATTTAAACCGTGATTCAGAAAGTTATTTAAGGTGATATCAGACAGTTCACTCGAATGAATATTCACTGGAGTGACTGCTTCATTTTTCTTTCATTCCATGTTCACACAGCCTAGATACAGTGACTAAAAATGAACATTCACCCGCTCTTTTCTCTCAAGATGTGGTCAAATACAGTTGTGCGTATTAAAATTAATTTAATTTGCGATAGCTTAATAAGGAACTGACATAAAATAAACAAAGAAAACGGCGTGTATAGCGGGTCCTCACCGTCTTTATTTTGTTTAATGTCTTCCTCAGTAAGATATAAGTTTAAATCGGCAAAATTAAAGATATAGCATTTGCCCGTATTGTTTTGTTTTTATATGCATCAATTTCCAAATATACAAACACCACCGCATACGAGTGAACGCTCACTCTGTGTTTAGACCGTTCATTTTTCGTTCATTCGGATTGGGAGTGAAAGATGCCGAGTGCCAATATCCAACATTGTTGGATCGGTTCATTAATGAATTCATTCGGCACTTTTGTTTCATTTTGTGTTCAAACGATTCACTTTGAGTGAAAGGTGACGAATGAAAGATAAAAATGAACGAAAAATGAACTGTCTGATATCACCTTTAAATACATATTTATAAAGTAAGTCCATTAAATTTTTCGTTCACTACGGCTTTTACAGCCCATTACACTTACATTACATCTAACTTAAAACGTACAACAATCGAGTTTTATTTGAAATAAATTTTAAAACAAAAATAATAATCATGAAACTCCGTGACAGTTGCAGTGTCAGTCACTAAATTTAATGCCAAACGGCTTGTTAGGTCGTATGGTAATAAGGACAACAATATAGTAATTATATCCCTTTCTTACAAGTGCTGAGATATGCGTCCTTTGTTTTTGAATGAAACAAAACATATCACGCTGTCTATTGGATTCTCTACCTACGACTAGAACTCTTTCAGTCACAATCACTTTTGTGATAGCGCTAGCTAACATTTGACAGCGTCAAGCTTGTTGTTTTAAAACAAAGTAAATAACAAATCCTATTACCAGAATAAGAAAATAATTTCATGATCAATACACTTTGTATTATAATGTTCTAAGACCGACCACTTATTCTTAGACCTATATACCTATTTAAATAAAAATTTATTTTATACATTACAAAAGTCATTTAAATTTGAAATAAAATTACGTAATTCCATGTATAAAGAGGTATATTCACTGAGTTCTACATACAAAGTCATCATTTTATATTTCTGATTTCACTTCGGAATTCTGGCAGCGGTTTCAAACGTTGATAATACCAAGTCACAAGCCATCGTAATTATAGGTATTTTATGACACGATAACAATGTTATACCTCTTCCTTTTTTAATAATAAATATAAAAGTTAAAGCATTTTAAAATATATTAGTTTGTCATAGGAAAACCTTGTTATAAATTTTAAACTATAATATCAATTAGTAATGTCAGAGATTATACCCAGCCGCAATATATTATAATAACGGCTTGCACATATTTTTTATTAAATAACTGTGACAAGCGAGCACACAGTCCACCTGAAGATAAGTGGATGCTTTGATCATTAAATATCTACATCTGTCTACGATTAAAACCAAAATAAACACGAATAGAAGTCGCTAATAAGGGTTTTCACTTGTTACACAGTAGATACTACGCGCCAATCTCAATTTATTCCAAAATACAGAAAATCTAATCAGACACAGCGGGCGTACTCTGAAATTCAGGGAAATGAGTTTTAATGTATATTTGCATAATGAAGTGGCGGTATAAGAAAATATATTACCCCATATTGTCCCGTAGGTTTTTCTTTATAGAAGAGGGGGCAAACGAGCATGCGGCTCACCTGATGTTAAGTGACTACCGCCGCCCATGATCAACGGCAACACCAGGGGAATTACAAGTGCGTTGCCAGCCCTTTAGAAAGGAGTAAGCTCTTTTCTTGAAGGTCCCCAGGTCCACCAGGAAGGTGGTTTAAGAGGCGAAGGAGAGAAGCAAACCACGGGCCTATCTCCTGGTTTGCTTCCCAAGCACCGTCTTTCACATAACAACTAAACATAAAAACTGCGTTTGTTAACCCATTTGCAAAGCATGGCAACTATGTTACAAAAATATGCGTGCTCTATGCTGGTAGATGGTTCATTTAATTATTTATAAAGAAGAAGAATAAAAATTAAATCTGGCTTTGACATTGTTACTCAAGATTTTGAGAAACAATAATTCTACAACAGATCAAAGATCTTTACTCTTATGCAAACTTTCCTGAAAGTCAGACAGCTTAGCAGCATTTGTCTCCAACATTAGACGTTTTTCACGTTGTAGATCCACGTTATTATAGTTTTAGCACGAATGGATCAGCTCAACCGGGGCAGGATCACGCTCTCACGTAATACCAGCGTAAAATAGCAGCGTAATGCTGCTGTGTTTCGATGGTGAGTATAGAAAACCGCGACCCTTTTTACTGAAGTAGAGGCATTCTATCTTCGTCCTTAGGCGTGACAACGCATTTTAATTTTGATCCTTAGTTGAAGATAAATGTGTATGTCTATGGGCCACAGAATTCACTTACCATCAGGTGGACTGTGTGCTCGTTTGTCACCCACTGCTATAAAAAAGACATTCCTTAGATTTCTGTATGTTACATAGAATTTTTAATTCCATAATATTGTCTCGCTAATGATTATTAATATAAAATCTTTAGTATAAAAGATAATAAAATATTTTGTGACTTCTAATTTTCTCGATCTAACAATATTACAAAGAAAATTTTGACACTGATTTGGAAACTTTCTAGGGGCCATTCTAATTGAAATTTGTTTTAATTATGCAAGGAATTTTACTCTTCGCCGTAAATTTACCCTATAGAATATTTATAAAATAGCATCTGATTGCAAATGTCACAACAAATTGAAAAAGGGGCAAACCTTTCTCTTAGAGAAAAGCATAGAATAAAAATTCAATAATGAAATGTCTGCCCTCTGCATTATCAAGTCTGTTTTCCAAATTAGTTAAGTGACAATCCATAATCAGTTGGGCAAGCATTCGGAAATAATTTTCAATCAAATCACAACTGTTTTTAATTATTTGAATTTTAATACTTTTACAGCCATGCTAAATAGTACCGGTAAGGGTTAAACCGGATTTATCACGTAGGGAAACTGTTTATTGCAATTTATAGTACTGTTTACCACTTGCTCAACGGTGATTAAAATCATTGTACGGAATTCTGTCTTAGGAAATATAATTTTCAAGATATGTGTGTCTATCTACACGCTTTGGGACTGCGCGGAAAACTCTTCCTGGCCTAAAGGTCTCTCATAAATGGAATGACAGTTGGCACTGTTCACATGCGCTGATACTTTATTTTTTTCTTCTTCCTTGTTGTAAATATTTATAATATTAATATTAATATTTTAATAGACAAGAAAAAGTATACATCTTATCGATTGTATTGTCGACTACCAGAAGAACCCCAAAGTGCGTTCACCATCGACTGAAACTATTGAATATAATAGACAATAAATACATACACATACGGAAAGCTGTTTTTTTCTCTTTGTTTTTTGTTACACTAAATATTCGTTTATCGCACGTAACTTTTCAGACAGATGAAAGCCAATTGACGCACAACATTCTAAAACACACTCGCCGATAAAACTCTCATATACTCGATCCAAGGCTGTAATTAGTATTAAAATCAGGTGAGGGGTGATTAAGGTGAAGTTAAAGGTGTAAGCACATTCCAAAGAGAACCTAGCAGTTATAGAACTCCAGCGTTGCATTCTGTTTTGGGTGGAGCTGCATTAAGATAGAGGCTCAGCGCTCCCTGTAAGCAAAATATGTGAGCAACTTGGTTTCGATCCGCGCCAGAACCAATATTAAACAAAATGTAAATTACCATTTTAAGTACTGATTTAACATGTGCTTGGCAATAAAATAAAGCATCGTCAGAAAATGTAAACTAGACATATAAAGTTAACACGCATTGAGACAGCGCGGCGGACGTTTCCTTGCCATAAAAACCTCTCAGAAATTAAATGAAGCCCCGGCCGTTAATTTTATTTTCATTTTTTGGAATTATATAGCATGTTTACGTACACACGTATATATATGCGGGAGTGATATTGACTATGAATACAACAACCTATTCAAAATATTCTTCTTTAATGTAATAGGTTTCTTTGGGAGTGGTTCAAACTCTGGTGGGAAAACAAAGGATGCATATCTTAATGTAATTATTTGAACGACGTTCTTGTTGTTTTCTTGAATTGCATTTGAACCCATGAAAAATAACCTTATTAAAAAAGCCGGTTCCTAAAACTAAAAATAATGAAATACCATCCACATTAGCTATTATAGTCGAAGAAAGAAAAGTTCTTCGTTGTAACGAACGATGTTTTAGCATCAACTTCAGTAAATATTATCTGCAAATTATATTATTCTTATTAATTTTGAATCACAATTTAACTTTTTCTAATAGCTTTTTTATCGAAATCTAAGTAGGATAATCCCGAAAGTCATTAGGAAAACCAGTGCTTTTGAATTGATGTACAAAAAGTCAAAAGAAAACTCAAGCTTCTACGGCGGAGCTACTGTTATTAAATACTTGCATTGAAGACAAAAAATACAAAAAAATCTTTTAAATCCGTGTGCGTTCCTTCACCTTCGAGCACTTTTTAAATCCACACCTAAAATCGAAATAACAATTTTCAATAGTGCTGAAACTGCTCGCTGTTAATTTTTAGATGACCTGAAGCTCTTGGCAATATCAGTAATATTTATAAAGTGATGGTGAGTTTTTGGTAAAAAGTGACAGTGAAAGTGTGGAGTACTACAACTTTATGCTTGAAAACTGGAAGAGTAAAGTTTCTAAATGCCAGAATGATGCTGACTATTGTATAAAGATCATGACCACGCAAAATCACCATTCCACATTGATGATTTACATTGAATAATCGGCAAGTCTAACCTGCCACCTTTTTTATAGAGTATGGGTGACAACCAAACACTAAGTTCACAATAAAATGGCTCAGATTCTCGACATTTTTTATAAGATATATAGCAGCATTAAGCTATTAAAGCGTGGTAGATTCATGCTACAACCACAACAAAGTTAGATGCAGCATGGACCTATCACGTATAAAATATACATTCAATCTATTGAGACACGACGGCAAGTGACTAGAGTCTCACCACCTATCCCATAGCCTATCCCATTTTTTTATTTTTTTTCCTTTGATTTTTAATAGTTTTCTAAATTATAACGCTAATGTTCGTATAAACTTTATTATGGCAGCTTAGAAAAGAAAACTAATAATCACTTTAAATAATAGTAATATTTTAAAATTCTAAATGGTAAGCCCAAATAAATTGAAACCACTTAAGCAAGCCGGCCTTCTCTATAAAGCTCAGTTCAGATTACTTTTTTAAATGCATTCACTACAACAAAATCGCGCCTAAATATAAGAAATCTTGAGATGAAAAAAATATTTTTTAAATGTTTCAACACGTTCAAATTATGCTATACTAGTATTTTATTGCTTGCTTATAAAGGAAAGTAGGTAGTATATGAGTAAGGTGTGCGAGTATCGGTGGTTGCAAATTTTATAATCTTAATCTTATTATAGGGGCGATTATAAATTAAAAAGTGAATTGCAAATTTTCTTTACAAACACAAATGGAAAAGTTTTGTTTTTGGGGAACTTAGACACGAGATAATTAAATTAAGCCTCAAACTTTTGTTTACGAACAAAAACATAGACAATTAACTTAAAACATTGAATAATATTAATTTTATCGACTTTTATGTTAACATTAATTCCCGACGTTTCTAACGTGCTGAAATCTGCAGATTAGTAACCTGAAGTGGCAATCGGCCGGCCACATTTTCCGAGGAACCGACAACCGACGGGAAAGAAAATGGAAATGTAGTGTGCCCCTGCGCTGGATGGAGTCACGTTCGGGTAAGATATGCAGGAAGTCGATTAATTTAGGTGGCTCAAGAGAGTGATTTGTGGTATTTCTTGTTACCTTTATCATTGGACTTGAGAAGGGCTATAATGATGATGATGATGATGGTGATGCAGTCTGCAGAAACTCTGCAACTCTGTTTACATTTTGCCGATCGTCACAACATTTAGTACACCTCAACTCCTCGCAAAAGAACACTGATTCCTTCCAAGTATGATTCGCGAGACTATTGAAATAATTATATTCAATAGAAAGGGTGACGTTATATCCCCGAAACTCTTCACCGCTGCTTTGGAAGACGTTTTCAAGCTACTGGACTGGAAAGGATACGGTATTAACATCAATGGCGAGTACATCACTCACCTTCGATTTGCCGACGATATAGTCCTTATGGCAGAATCGCTGGAGGACTTAAGCACTATGCTCAATGACCTCAATAGTGCCTCCCAACAGATAGGTCTTAAGATGAACATGGACAAAACAAAGATCATGTTTAATGTCCATGTCACACCTATGCCGGTAGTTGTTGGGAGCACTATGCTCGAAGTTGTTGACGAGTACGTTTACCTGGGACAAATAGTCCGACTAGGTAAGTCCAACTTCGACCGAGAGGTCAATCGACGGATTCAACTCGGCTGGGCAGCGTTCGGGAAATTACGACACATCTTCTCGTCAGGTATACCTCAATCTCTGAAAACTAAAGTGTACAACCAGTGCGTGTTGCCAGTGATGACTTACGGATCAGAGACGTGGTCCTTCACTGCTGGCCGTATGAGGACGCTCAAGGTCGCTCAGCGAGCTATGGAGAGGGCTATGCTCGGAGTTTCTCTGCGTGATAGACTTAGAAATGAGGATATCCGCAGTAAAACCAGAGTGACCGACATAGCCCAACGGATTAGTAAGCTGAAGTAGCAATGGGCCGGCCATATAGCTCGAAGAACCGATAACCGATAGGGAAGAAAGGTTCTCGAGTGGCAGCCTCGTACCGGTAGGCGTCTTGTAGGGCGACCCCCCACTAGATGGAGTGACGACCTGGTAAGATATGCAGGAAGTCGATGGATGCAGGTGGCTCAGGACCGTGCTCTGTGGCATTACTTGGGGGAGGCCTATGTTCAGCAGTGGACTTGTGAAGGGCTGTGATGATGATGATGATGAATAGAAAAGATAATAGAGAATAGACAGTTGTAGTAGGTCGGATGGTTGGCGTTCGCTGTAAATTTCGTAGTTCGCGATTAATCCGGATTAGATCCCCGCCGGACCAATGAAATTGTTAAATGTAATTTTAAATATTGATTTACTACGTGCTCGGTAGTGAAGGTAAATATCTTGAAGAAACCTGCACGTCTTAGAAATAAGAAAAAAATACTAAGAAGACATGTGAGGTTCGCCAACACTTATTGGGGTAGCGCAGTGGACAATTCCTTGCCCTAAAACCCTCTTAGAAATAAGACTAGGCCTGTGCCCAGCAGTAGGTTGTATAACTTTTAATAGAGAAGATGATTAGGTGCTGCCATCTATTTGCGATCCCATAATTGTTAAAATTTTATCAAAATCTGAGCATAACAGTACAAGACCAAGATACTGTAAGGTCATCCTGTGTAGATACGAGGAAAAATTTATATTAAAATAATTTAACATGTAGCCTTCATTAACTATAACTTCAGGAAGTCGAATACCATTTCTATCGAGTGAATCTCTTCTACTCAAAAAACGACGTCGATTTCAAATCAAACAATTTTGTTGCATAAACCGAAAAACAATCGGTTGATTCGTTCCGGACATATCGTAGATGAAGGAAATCTCGATTTTTTTTTTATTGAAGAGGGGGCAATAAATATGCGGCTTACCTGACTGTGTCTATCGTCGCCCATGAACAACAGCAACACCAGGGGAGTTACAAGTGCGTTGCCGGCCTTTTAGGAAGGAGTAAGCTCTTTTCTTGCAGGGCCCTAAGTCGTATCGGTCCGGAAAAATCACCGGTGGTAAACTTTTCCAAGTTGTACGAGGAAGAAAACTTTTATTAAAACGCCCAGTGGTGGACCGCTAAGCATCCAGATGGTTTGAATGGTATCGTAAATTTAGACGAGATGTCTGTTCGTGAAATTTGGCAGCTGGAATTAAACAGAACGATTCCTCAGAACACTCGCCGTGGTAGATGCGACTGAAAAGGCAAAGGGATGAAACATCCTTACGCAGCACCAGTGAATCAGGCCAATAAGAAAGAACTCGACGTTTCGAACCGCTCTGCGCTGGATGCGGTCAGGGGAAGGAGCTGGCACTGAGATGCCCTAGCCCAGAGTAGAGAGCAGTAATTCATGTGAAGCCGATTATGCGCTTTGCAAATTTGTAAGTGACGTGCTGACATGAAATACTGTTCCGCTCTGCTGAGCACGCCAACCTTTTTGAAGCTAATTTGACCTTCCCTTCCAAGTGACCAAGTGAGTGCACATTATTCGATATGTCGACGCCGAGGATTCCGATCCTAACTGAAACAGCAAGGAGAATGCCTTGAAACTGAAGAAATGCGACAAACGGGTTCTTTTAAGCGGTAAAAGCACAAACTTGTGTCTTCTGGGGATTAAACTGAACTAGATTTAGTCGCCCCCAAATCCAGACTTTGTTCAGCAAAGACTTGACTTCAGACACAAGATTGTTTCAGTACTGGGCAACGTTTTCCTGCGAAATGTAGGCATGGCCGGTGTAATTATAAGGCATAACCAATGCTGCAGTGCTGTTGTCTGGATAGCAATGAACGTTATCACTTTGCAACATACTATTGTGTGCAGAAAAAACAGCGTTTGTGAAAGCACGCAGCCTTGTGGAACACCAGGGTTTAAGGGCTTGTAATGAGAGCATGCACCGTCTACAACGACCTTGATGCTCCAATCAGAAAGGAAACTGGTGTATTAATTGCACAATTTCTTGGGAAGCCCATAAGAAGGGAACGAAAGAAGCGCTTTGTACCAGACCCGATCGAAGACCTTCGCTATTGGCTAACTAACGGCCAATGCTTTACCTTTGGACTCTACTGCCTTCACCTGCCTATGAATCAGGTTGACTAGAAGATCACCAGCTAATCGATCACGACGAAAACCGTATAAGCAGTCACTAATCAGCTCCTCAAGGTACCTCATGAGCTGGCAGTTTATAATAGACTCCATTATTTTAGAAAACAAAGAGGCGATGACTATAAGCATGTAATTGGACGGGTCTGAGTGGTCACCCATTTAAAGGATCAGATGCATTAAAACTGTCTTTGCTGAATTTGGGACTATGCCCTAAGAGTAGGGTTAGCAGAGAAGATGCGTTAAAATCGGTGCCAACTCCGTAGCACACGTCTTTAGCACAATGGGAGCGACTCCATCAGGCCCACTCGACTTGCTGACGTTCAAGAAGAGGAGTGCTTTGGGAACCGAGTGCTGTGTAAATCACACATCTGGCATGGAACACGCAAACCACGGCATGGTCAGCAGTGTGTTCCCCCCGTCATCGGGCGTCGAGTTGGATACAAAGACAGAGCTTAAAGATCGGTGTTCTTCGTCGCAGCATTGACCAGTGAGTCGTCCTCTCCGAGCAGAGATGAAACAGTTGGCTGACAGAGTTGGACCTTGGATAACATTGGCAAAGGATCAGGATGCACGCGTACCAGAAGGAACGTGAACCAGTTTCTCGCCAAATCTGCCGATGTGCTCTGACCTTGCCTTGACAATGGCTATTTTGAAAGACCTGGAGACTAAGATATATTTCTTTTTAAGAGTGCTGGGGCTTATATCCCGAGATGTTGATGCATCAGCCCAGATCCGATAGTATTCTTGCTTATAGCGTGATACTTTTTTGCAGGAGCGACCAAACCATGGCTGGGATCTGCATCCGATTGGTACCACAGAGGATGAAATAAAAAGTTCCATACCCTGAAGTACCAAATCAGCAACAGAATCAGCAGCAACGCTGGGATCGTCCGGTGAAAAGCAAACCCACTCCCAAGGGTAGGATACAAAAAAGGACGCATCCTATCCTAGTTGGCCTAGATTAAACATGAACCGAGCCATTCGGCGCAATGGGCGTTAAAAGTGCCAAGAATCACGATTTCTGAGGATGGGATTTTGTACCCCTGGTAGGAGGGATATGAAGTATCAGCCGGAAAGGACACCTGAGTCTCATTTAAAAAGAGCAAGGCCAGCTTTGCCGTCTCCAGATGGTTGTGGACAGTGTTATGGTTGGAATAAAGTCCTCTGATGTTGCAAAAAATCACGGATAGCGTAACAGGGATGCCTTGGCCTTATTGCTCCGCTTGTCCTGTCAGCCTGAGCACACGCGCTCAGGAAGAGTAGGATTGCGTGCTCATGAATGCTCGAGGGATTCTCCGTAACCCTCCTGGAGTATTTTTTTATAATTGGGCCTCCAGCCACCTGCACTTACCTTTCGCTTGGTAAACTTCTACTACACGCTGGTGTTATGTCAGGTCGTAGTAGTTGAAATTAACTGGCAGTTCCAGAGGTGGCCTGCCGGTTTAACCAAGTTTTTTTTAAATATAAAAACTGCGTTTCAAAAATTTACAAAACATCTTATTTAAACAAATAAAACCCGTAATGTAAATTATGACTTAACGGGAAATATAGAAATATACATATAAAGCTGCATCGATTGACTGATTTGAGCCAACATTTACTCACTAAGGCTTTGCAATTAAAACTTTTGATTTACTGACGACTTTAATTGGAAATTAGTTTCATATTATTCTTCCTTGCTTTCTATAGAGGAATATTGAGATTAAAATAATAAAGCATTTTAATTCGTATTATATATTTATGCCGATCGAGTTATTAATGTTCAAAATGTAATTGATACACATTCATGATGTAACATTCATGATTTGTATGTAATTGATACACATTCATGATGATATGAACTTGGTTTTCAACTTATTTATACATATTCGCGTATATTTTTAAGTTTACACTTGTACACATTAAACCGAAAACGTTTGTAAATAAGTTTCATCAGTAAGAATTTTAAACTCATAAAAACCCATAAATCACATGTGACACAAACTTAGCCTTAATATAATAGAAATAGTAGAATAAGAGTAGTTTCCTCGATCCTAGGCTGGCCATAGACGCTCAGCGGTAGTTTTTCTTTTGCGTGATTGGAACGTAACTAGGTCCATCTTATCAAAAGGCGATTTCTGTACATAGACCTATCCTAGACAATATTTTAAAATAAAGTATCTATGTATTTTCTATTACAATTATCATCATTACAGCCCTTCACAAGTCCACTGCTGGACATAGACCCCTCCCAAGAAATGCCACAAAGCACAGTTATGAGTCACCTGCACCTATTGACTTCAAGCATATCTTTACTCGTATAAGTCGTCACTGCATCTTTAATAATTTTATAGTGATAAACGGCAAGCTAACAGTCCGCATGATGGTCAATGGCTACTACTATCCACTGATACCAGTTACTAACTTCAAGCAATAAAAGCCATGGTTGAATAAGAAAGTGATTTGACGATTCCGTGGGTTCGAATCTCGCACGCAATAAGTATTTATATATGACCTACGATAATGTTTGTCCTTATGCAATTTATTTATGTAAACAGGCTTCATGATGCAAGAAAAAGTTCCTGTGGGGGTTTTAAAAAAATAAGTATAATATTAATCTAGATGGATTCCAAATCAGAAAAAGTACTAATCAGGAAAAGTAAATTTAAATAAACAAATGGTTTACAACGGACAAATTTCTGTAGTTCACAATGTACAGGTGATTTTTTTCAGTTAGTCAGTTCATACACATTTTTAATAATTTGTCCGAAAAACGAATCGTAAAAGTAGTCTCCCTATTTTTTACTTCAATCAAAAACACTAAAAAATCTGTTCCTTAAAAAAGTTATAATGATGTTACACCTTAACATGTACGGAAATAACAAATTTATAAGAGAGTTGACGCGGTAGAGCCATGCTGCAACTACATTATGGTTGTAGCACGAAAGTGTCGGCTCGACCGGGGTAATACCACGCTCTCACATAATGCCAGCTTAAAATATCTGTTTATTCTGCTGTATTATGGTGAGTCTAAAGAACCCGATACCCTTTTTACTGAAAAAGAGGCATTCCATTTTAGTGGAGGCAGGGAATAGAGTGAATGGGGCACTACACTCTATTGTGAAGAACCAGAATGTATCAAAAAAGGCACGTATGGTAATTCATAATGCTGTGTTAGACCCTACTTTAATGTATGGTAGTGAAAGCTGGGTGTGGCAGAAGAAACACGAAAGTAGAATAAATGCTGTAGAAATGCGGTCTTTAAGGAGTATGCTAGGGTTGAATCTGAATGACAGGATGAGAAATTGCATGATAAGAGATAAATGTGGTATGCAAGATGATGTTGTGACCAGGATTAAGAAAGGAATGCTTCGGTAGTTTGGTCATGTAGAAAGAATGAATGAGGAAAGAGTGACAAAACAAATTTATATGGCAGATGTGAACGGCAGAGTCGGGAAGGGACGCCCTAGAAAAAAGTTTATCGACCAAATTGGCGATATTTTGAAAATGGGCCACGTTAAAAGCACCCTTAACCGACGAGCATGTATGCGTAGATATATGGATGTAAAGGAGGCGAAATAGGTATGTCAGGATCGTGTCAAATGAAGTCTGTGGTCTCTGCCTACCCCTCTGTGTGACAGGCGTGAGTGTTTATGCTTATTATGCTCCATTTTAGTCCTCTGGGGATGCTGGATGATACATAAATGGGGATGGATACTTCTGCATTTTGATACTTACTCGAGAATAAAAATGTAGATTTCCTTGGGCCTCGGAATCCAGTCCAATCCAATTAACGCATAGACTGGTTTAAAAATAACTTATCAATTTAAAACAAAACAGATACATTTATATTTTAGGAAGTACTAGATCTTTTAGCTACCATAGTTTTAAGCTTCCTTATAGCGCAATGAGAGGACTATACTCGAAGTTTCTCTGCGTGATAGTTATATCAGTTACTCTACTCTACTGCGGATATCTTCCTTTTTAAGATAATATGTCATTTTGTGTTTTAAAAGGAGTGGCCATATAAACATATTTAAATGTCAATTTGATTCTAGCACATTTACTTTCCGTATTTTCTTATTATTTTAAGATAGCGCTTTACAACAATACCACCTATTGATAAGTGGTGAAGGTGAAGGCCTAATATGGTGAAGCGTACTAACTTCCTTTTAACAAAATGCTATTCACTCTTGCCTTGAAGACACGTAAATTGTAATTGGATGGAAAGACTGATACTAGAAACTTATTCCACTCTTTTGCTGCACGCATGACAATCGATGTATCAAACTGTTTGGTTCGAATGCGTGGTAAGTCAACAACGAAGGGATGGAGACTGGCCGAACGTATGGTTGTCCGATGGTGGAAGAGAGACGGAGGAAATAAATTATGCAATTCCTGCGCACTCTCTCCGAAATAAACCCTGTAAAAAAATTGTATCCTTTTGTATAATAAATATAAATTGAAGAATTAAGGGAAGGGTAAAATTGAATTTACTGTATCAAGTTATCACTGTTTTGACCGTAGAATACTATAGTACATATTTTGACACTTACCAGCAGATGAGCCCCATGTTCGTTTGCCCGTCTTCTATAAAAATATTAATTTTTTCATTAGAATGTTACTCGATTTAATACCGCTTAGTCGCTCCTGACGAGATATTAAGAGCAATACGCATGCGGGTGCGATCCAGTGCAATAATACTGATGTCATTGGTACGGTTTGAGTGTGACATCAAGATTATAGTCATTACTACTCTACTGGGACATTGGTGCCATTTTTGAGCAGCACACAGGATATCAGTAGGGTCATCACCGCAAAAGTAGACCGATATTTGTAAATTATGGCGAGAAGGCAACGTAATGGCTGGGTAATTAGTTTCTAAGTGGCAGTCAGTTCTGGTGAACGATCAAATCCTGAAAAGAAAATAACATGAAATTAATCTTCATGCTGGGAGACCACTTTGAATTCCGTCACTTTGACAAAGCAATTGCGGATTGCGAACAAAGAATACAACGGACATACAGACAATTGTTGTGGTGCGGTCTAGAGACGTAATTCTCAAATGAATCCCGGCTCGACTTCTATCTCCATTCCTGAAGAATACGTGATATACCTTGAAGTGAAAGCTGCCTGCAAAATCCCTGTAAGAAAATCAAAATCCTCGTTATTAACATCCAAGGTGCTTACAAATTACATATATTTTGTTTATTTTTAATGTTAGAACAAGAATAGGACAGGAAAATGAATGTTATGGTTTTTTAAATTAAGTTTCTAATAATAAAATTCAATTTCTAATATTTTTGAACCTAAATGTGTTGATAAGTGAATGAAGGGATTTATATAAAATAATTTCGATTGAAACAACTTTCTCTCGGGCTTTGATATTAATTTTCAGAGTTTGTTTGACAAGATAAATATTCGTGAAAAGTCTATCTCATTTAAAGTTCTAATTGCAAATCCATACTATTGTAAAACTCTAACACGACGATGAGTATTTTATAAAAATTTGATATAGGGTACACTATGTTATTGATACAGATACCAAAACATTTTTTTTTGAAACGTCGTCTGTCGGCACCAGCATCACGCAAAAACCCGTAAACGTATTTGGATGAAACTTTCATTACCGTGTTACCTAAGGGTTGATTCGTTAAAATAAATAAACATGTATATCATCACGCTATCTATCATAGGAGTGCGCAGTAGGAATAATATTCCGTTTTGCAACTACAAATAGTAATAAAACTTACATTTTCATGGGATTTAAAAAGTACATAATTTGATTTTAAGTTATACTTATATAATTCCTTATTTTCCGTTATTTTTTAAATATCATAGTTTTGTTTTAGTAATCAACTAATTACTTTACTACTACTACCTATTTGGCGCTATGGGTATTTTAAAGCAAGGTATGGTTTTATTACACCCGAGTAATGATTTCTGATGCATCCAATAGATCAGTTAATAGATTCAGCTTTCAACGCAATGTTAATATTAGTTCAGCGAGATATAATTTTTTTTTTACCTTTATTCATCTAAGCGAACATTGAAGCGGATTGTTTTCCTAATTTAATGATATATTTTGATAAACTAATAGGCAAAATAGCTCACAAAGTTAACATTGCCAATATTAACTTTATTATTCAGGGTTACAGCGGAGAAGTTTTTGACCAAAAACCAAAAAGTTTTTTGTGCGTTCATGCACTTGGAAAAGGCCTATGACAAAGTGGATAGGGATGTGCTATGGCAAACACAAAACTCATATGGGTTAAGCGCTGGCTTGATACAGGCATTGGAGTCTATTTATAGGGACTCTAGTGCTTGTAGGAACAACGGGGTCTACTCGGACTTGTTTGGCATCCATAACGGTGTCAGACAAGGCTGTGCCGCTTCACCGTGGCTGTTCAACCTATTCATGGACAGTTGTTTGGAAAATTTGAAAGTTGTAGGATGCGGATAGGATTTAAAGGAGGCGAGAGAGGTGTGTCAGGATCGTGCCAGATGGAAGTCTGTAGTCTTTGCCTACCTCTCTGGGTGACAGGCGTGAGTTTTTATGTATGTATATATACAGGGTTACTGGGAACTCGACAACTTCGTGGCAGGGCGTGATAGGGGGAGTCAAAATTGAACAAATTTGACTCCCCATATATATGGCTGAAAATGAACAGGTATTGACATATTATACGGATTTTAAAGATTTTTCAATAATCACTAAGAATTTCGTATTAAATTCTAAGTAAAATTAAAACCTTGTTTTGTATGCTTTCTTTTAAATTGTTTTTTGTTTCTTGAAGCTTTAACCAATCAAATACAACCAAAAAATTATAAAAGTATGCACAATAAAAAATATTTTTTTACACTTTATGTATCATAAAATGCTACGTACTTCGAAAATTACTGTGACATAAGACATAAAGATATGCCAATTTAATCAGCTATCCTAAAAGGTAATAATATCCCTGTGAAGAAATTTATTCATAACGAACAGAAAATTAAAGTAATGTGAGACATTTCTAAACTTGAACAATTTTTATTTATTTAGTTTTTTAAAGATTAAACATCATGCTCAATATGAGCCCCTTGGTTGCGAATACACTTCCCGATCATTTTCCTTACTTCAGTTTCCGTTATTTTTGAAGATATTGTAGCCTTAATCTGTTCTGCTGCATTTAAGATACGCCTTCGGAGTTTTTCATGAGAACTCACTGAAGTCACGGTGACTAAGTCCTTCATGTAACCCCAAACGTAGAAGTCTCGGCCCTCCCCTCCCAATCCACCTGAAGTGAGCTGGACAGCCGTCTTGCTGATAAAACAAATTACTTTTTATTCGTAGGACTCCATGTTCTTTCGCGAGGATTTATGACATCAAATCTGATTTAAACGTTGGGGCCGCCTAGGATATGATCACAAACTGCAGACTTCACGGAACGTTGATGTTTCATGTCAGCTATATATTATTCCACGCGGGTTTTAATAGATATTTTTGTTTGCTTTATGTATGAGAGACCATATTCAAATTCAAGCTAGCATTCCTCTACAACATGCAGGAGTGTACAACTCCTGCATGTTGTAGAGGAATGTAACACTTGTCAGATGGTAAGAACTGACTAATCTTCTTCGGAGGCTTGTAGAATATTCTAATAAAAGCTCACTTCAAGATGTAGCCAATCTTTTATGTGACACCTTTGACATATGGTAGTACAGCAGGCACACGTTCGACTGTGACAAGTTTCACTCGGTCACTGTGACGTAGGTGCGTTACCGTGCAGAACCTGCTTGACGTGCTGAAGCTCGGCGGCCAGATGTTTGCTGTCACAGAATCCCTCCTGCTCTCTGAAACAAAGATTTTCCCACGGTAGCTAACTATGAAGGATGGTGGTGAGGTTCGTCGTTTAAATTTCGGTTTTTATGGGTCTTTTTTCTATACACAGTGTGACCTAGACCTAGGTAGTACAGCAGGCATACGGCTCGATTGTAATCGGCTTCACTCGGTCACCGTGACGTAGGCGTGGGACCCGAAGCTTTTTGTCGTGCAAAACTTGCTTGACGTGCTGAAGCTCGGCGGCCAAATATTTGCTGCCACAGATCCCTCGTGCTCTCTGTAACGAAGATTTGCCCACGGTAGCTAACTGTGGAGGATGGTGGTGAACACAGTGTGACCTAGGCCTAGTCTAGTTTAGGTCTAGGTCACACTAGGCCTACGTATAGGCCTAACTCACACTAAGTAAAAGAACCAAAAAAAAGACAGTAAATTTTTTTAACATGTTTCAATTTACAATAAATTTACTTTGTACAAGTTTTGTATGAATTTTTACAGAACCAGCATGGTGGCGATCACATAATTCCCGGGAGTAATTTTCATTTATGTATGCATTTATATTACAATAACCATTTTTATACAATTTTTCTTTAATAACACATTTAAACTTGTTTTATTACAAATTTTGTACATTTTCTGGGATTTTGTTGCAAAAGCGTATACATTGCCTCATAAAGGAATTACTAATTCTGTGTAGTCTAGTAACTGGTATTACAAGCTTATGTTTGTTCCTAGCGTTTAAAGTATGAACATCTTTACTCTTATGAAAGCTATTTATGTACATACATTACATTTTCATATTAATATATTGCGATGCTAACGTAAATACATTTTTTTCCTTAAATGTTTCACTAAGGGACTCTTTACAATTTAAGTTATGAATTTCTTGCAAAACAAATATGACTTTAATGTCAATCGCATTACTAAAGTAACTAAAATAAACTAATCTAGCAGTCTCAACATTGGTTAGACTCCTAATCTTTCTTACAGCATATGCTGCAGAACTAAGTCTGCCTGCTAATTTAGATATATGGGGGCCTTTAAAGCTTCACATCAATACCAAGGAAAAGAGTGATCTACAAGACTCAACTCTTCCGAATTTAAGAACACATTGGTATTTGAATGTTTAACATTAGGTATTGTAAATTTAATACATTTTATCCTATTACCATTTAAGAGCAAATTATAAGCGTTAAACCAATGTACTAGTTTCGATAGAGCATTATTTACATTGTCAAAGTTAATTGACTGTCAATGGAGTTTGAAAATTAATAAGGTGTCATCAGCAAATAATACTATGTCGTGATTGTTCCCTACAAGATATGGTAAATCATTAATATAGACTAAGAACAGGAATGGGCCAAGAACCGAGCCCTGAGGAACGCTCATTTATACTACTAATCCGGAGCAACCTTTAACATTGATAACAACAGTTTTAGTTCTATTAAAGTATGAAATAATAAGTCTAAGTGTAATAAGTGTAATTGGGTCCTTACATATGAAATTCGCGTTTTGTCGTACTGACCATTTCGATCTGAAAAATCTCCTCTTTAGTTATGAATTCCAAATTCAAATTTATAAATTCATTTATCTGGTACATTTGAGTTTTGAAAAGAGTCATTCATTTGTTTTTTCCTTATTATATTTTCTTTGGCATCGTTTATTATCGCACAGTGTAAAACATGTGTTACGCGCCAAAGTCGACGGCACTAGCGCCATCTAGTGTCGAACCGAAGAACTAAACTTCTTGAAGTCGAAACTCGAACTCTCGGTACCTTGCGCGTATTTACTCGAATATTCTGGATATTTCGCTGCTAATTTATATAAATGGGCGCTGCAAGATGCGATCGAGAAGTATTGAATTTGGCGAGACAAGCGAAGCTTCGGAGCTGAATAAAGTGAATCAGTGTAATTAATTATTAGTGTTTTTAACTCGTAACAATTGGTGTCAGAATCGGGATAAAATCATGCCGATTTTACCTAAGGAGGAAACGGAGGGTGTCCGTACCCGAAGTCAACGCCAGCAGGAGACGGACCAACGAAGATTTGGTGGTGCAACGCCGCAGATGTCGAAGGGCCAGCCACCGGCTGCAGGCCCGTCGGTAGCTCCTACATCTGCAGCAACCGACTTAGGTGCTCTGATGGTGATGCTGCATGAACAGGCTCGCCGACAGGAGGAACAGGTCCGTCGGTTGGAAGAGAAGCTGCGGGGTGGACAGGATGAACAGGTTCGCCGACAGGAGGAACAGGTCCGTCATTTGGAAGAGCAGCTACGGGGCGGACAAGAGAGTAGTAGGCAAGGTAAGGAAGTGGTATCCGTGAGGATGCTCAGGACAGACCACCTCAGCAACGGGTGGAAGGACAGCCTACGACATGCACAGCAGGAAGATCCAGACATCAAGCCGATTCTGGAATGGATGAAGGCCCGTGCTACCAAGCCTAAGTGGAGGGACGTCTCAGCGATGAGTTCAACCACGAAAAGCTTTTGGGCCCAATGGGACAGCTTGCTGCTTCAGGATGGAGTCCTGTGCCGTAAATGAGACAATGGTCGAGGAGACAGCTGTCATTTGCAAATGGTTGTCCCTAAAGCTAAAGTGCCGAATGTTCTACAACTGTGCCATAATGGTCGTTCAAGAGTCCATCTGGGAGTTAAACGAACTTTACTGAAGGTTCGAGAACAGTTTTACTGGGTCCATTATCGTGACGATATCGAGGATTGGTGTCGTACATGTACAAGTTGTGCGGCTTTGAGGGGACCTCAGATACGGAGTAGAGGAGCATCGAAATTGTACAATGTTGGTGCACCACGGGATAGGACATCCCTTGACATTGCGGAGCCGTTACAGAAATGCGCAAAGGGGACTCCTAAGATCGTCCATGTGGATCGCTTGGCGCGTTATTATGGGTCCGATAATGCTCGGGACGAGCATGTCTTAGGAGGGGGCAGTGTTACGCGCCAAAGTCGACGGCACTAGCGCCATCTAGTGTCGAACCGAAGAACTAAACTTCTTGAAGTCGAAACCCGAACTCTCGGTACCTTGCGCGTATTTACTCGAATATTCTGGATATTTCGCTGCTAATTTATATAAATAGGCGCTGCAAGATGCGATCGGGAAGTATTGAATTTGGCGAGACAAGCGAAGCTTCGGAGCGGAATAAAGTGAATCAGTGTGATTAATTATTAGTGTTTTTAACTTTAATTAGTGTAAAGTGAATTAAAGTGTTAATTTAGGTAATTCTATCGGCAATTTTTATTGTCACGAACCTCAAGCTCGTAACACATGAAATATCGGTATATTTACGAGTACAAGTTCTACCATGGCACTAGTGCTGCAGAAACAGCTCAAAAGATTAATGATGAATATGGCGCAGGTGTCGCAAAAGAAAATTCGGTACGTTTTTGGTTCCGACGTTTTCGTTCTGGAAATTTCGACCTTCAGAACCAACCCTGTGGACGGCCGGAGATCAACGTGGAAAATGAGGAATTAAAGGCTTCGGGGTAAGTGATAAATCTGTATTGATCCACTTGAAGCAAATCGGGAAAGTAAAACAACTTGAACGATGGGTACCTACAAAAATTGAGTGAATCGAACTTGCAGACACGCATCGACTGATGTGTTACTTTGCTCAACCGACACAAAAGTGAAGGGATTTTAAACCGAGTCATTACTTGTGACGAAAATTGGATACTGTACGATAATCGGAAGCGATCGTCACAATGGCTGAACCCTGGCGACTCAGCCAAATCTTGCCCTAAACAAAAATTGACTCGGAAAAAGTTACTTGTGGGTGTTTGGTGGACTAGCGCCGTTTTCGTTCACTAAAGCTTTCTAAAACCTGCCAAACAATTACGGCAGATATCCATTGTCAGTTACTTACAGTAATGAAGGAAGAACTACCTGATAAACAACCGAGATTGGTCAATCGCTCTAGGCCACTGCCGCGTCATGACAAAGCAAGACCACTGCCCAACAAAAAACCACTAAGTTAAATGAGCTACAATTGTAATGTCTGCGACATCCACCGTACTCCAACGACTTTGCTCCAACAGATTACCATTTTTTCCAGAATTTGGACAACTTCTTGCAAGGAAAAAAATTCAAATCCGATGCAGCAGTCCAAACCACCTTCAAAGAGTTTACTGATTCTTGCCCCCGTGGTTTTTAGTAAAGAAATCAAAAGTGCATAGATAACAACGGTGAATACTTTGATTAATTAAATATATTTTACAAAAAAAATACATTATATTCCACCCTCACAAAATGCTAATTTAATATGTAAGGACCTATTATTTTTGATACTGTAAGGTTGTAGTTTCCTGATTAATATCTCATGATGAACACAATCGAAAGCCTTGAAAAGATCACAAAAAATACCAAGGGCATCTAGTGAGCTCTCGTAGTTACTAAAAATATATTTCATAAGCTCGACACGTGCGTCAGTCGTCGAGCGACCCCTTGTAAAACCAAATTGATTTTAGGGATTAATTAATTTTTATTAAGAAAATAACCATTGATCTAAAATTATCTTTTCAAAAAATTTATTGAGAGTTAGTAGTACAGAAATAGGTCTAAAATTAGCGGGGTCCAAGGTACTACCAGATTTAAATAAAGGTATTATTACTTTACTATGTTTCATTTAATCAGGAAGATATCGTGTTTTTGAGCAATAGATATTGATGTTCTCATATTTCTGAGGATTTTCTTGAATCAGGAAAGAGTCCATCGTGCCTTTGTCGCACTGTCCTGGCTCAAATAATTGGTCCACTTAATTTTTAATATTTGGATTTATTAAAAAAGTGCAAGTTATTAATTTACATTTTTACAAAAATTTTAAAGTAAGAGACAAAATTTTATCTTAACAGACAGCCCAAAGCGGTTGACATAAAATTCTTAGATTTGGCCGTAACTACCATTTATGACGTAAGCATACACTAAGAAAAGGTTTTGGTAAATTCGACCCCTAGGAGGAGAAATAAGGTGTACAGTTTGTATGAACCTTTTTATTTTACGAGGTTATTGGCTACTTACTGAAACCATGGTATAAATAAATATGGATACGTATTTTTCGACTTTCCAAAACAACCCTATACGGGAGAGGAGGGGAAGAAGAAGAGGGGGGGAAGACACTTTATTATTTTTAAATTAAAATTCATATATTGCATTTAATGCCTTTAATTTCTAAACTTGCAAAATGAAACATAAATGAAATAGATTTTATTTGCGTATTGTGACAGAAGTTAATAACTTTTTTGAAATAAATCTCCCAATTCTCCTAACTGATTACATTTCAGACTAAGAAATTTAATATTAAAATACAAAATTCTAAGTAAGGGAATTGAACCCTTACTTTGAATTTTGTATTTTCTTTGGTAGTCGTTATTTTTATAACAATTTTATACTATTGTTCAAAAACCCAAAGTCAAATTCATTCGGTATGCTATAAAGCTACAACCAAATAATTTTAAATATTATACAAAGTGGAAACAAAAATTAATCATATTATAAAGATTTCTTATCATATTTTTAATTAAGATCGCGAAAGTCGAACTTCCGAGTAAAGCTCGACCGCACCGCTCATGCATGGTTGCTGCAAAGCACTTGAAGTATTTGAGCTCAAAATAATTTGAAAATAAGTTAAAAATAATTTTATAGTACGTGTATTATTCTCGTAAATTATAAGAAAACATTATGCGAATAATATAACGATAAAAATTTTAATATTATTTTGAAAATTTGTTACTAATTTTTGAAAGCTGAAAAATTCTAAAAGATTATTTTCATGTTCTAATACATAAAAATAATCTTTTAGAATCTTTCAGCTTTTATTCACTTTCTTGCTGTAACTGACCTGTTATTGCCCTATTATACACACATTGACTAGTCATATGAAATATTTCAGTGTTATTAGCATAATATTTACACATAGTTCCTTATTGTTTTCTAAATTCACATAAAAAGATGACGCAGGCGGCAAAATTGATTTAAATCTAATAGACTTAAAAGTAAATTTTATATGCATAGATTGAATTTTTTTCCACAAGTTTGTTAATTTTTATTTATTACTGGTGATTTCCTGCATAATGGAACGAACCTACATTTAACCAGATAAGAAATGCTGTTAACAAAATCCAAAGTCAAAGTTAATATCAAAATAATTTATTCAAAATTGCCCTTTACAAAGTACTTTCTGAATGTCAAAAAATAACTATCATCGCGTCAACAAGTCCCTACTGCAGTAGACTTTGTGAGAAAAAGATTCAAGAAATTGGCTGAATACTTACAATTTTATCTACTAAAATATAAGTGTAAATACAAACAAAAAAAATCTAAGAAACCTCATTATGTCCAAGCATTCTTATCTTTTAATTAATGATCTAATAAATAAATATGTCCTTCATAAATAATTAAAAATTAAAAATGTAATGTCAGTCCGAATTTCGATCACGTGTAAAGTCTCTCCACAAGTGTCTTCGCAAACACGATACCATCCGCTAACGTTTTAATTAGAATCCGTTTTAATAATTTAATTCAAATTCACAACATCTCCAATTATTTTTATGATTTACTAGCGGATACCCGGCGTGTGATACTATGGTAAAAAAGGAATACATTTTGTTTATTTGATGCATAAAAATACGTGTGGCACTCGGTGACTGCCGCGGTAAAGCTATTGCATTGCATTTTTTATCAACTTATGCAATTATAATTATTTATTTATTTTATTTATGCAGTTAAGTCTTTGATATTAAATCAAGTTACACTTTTTGAGCGTAGTGACCGATAAGAAAACAATTTTTTTTCTCTTATTGAATAAATGAGAAATTAATATTGTTTAAAATATTTTTAATATCTTACAATACTTGTAGGTTATTCAGGAATTTTTATCATTGAGTTAGCAGCTAGTGTACACGCATACGTCTAGTCGCACGCACACAAACACCGTGCCGAAGTCTGCCGAACTGAAACGCCGTTAGACGATGCACGGCTTTCAACGCCACACCTCCGTGCCCGTCAGAGTGGGGACCGTGAGGTTTTTTTTCGTTACGGAATTTCAGGATTCGGTCCCCGCGCTCAAGGCCCGCGATAGAAGCTATGCAATAGCTTAAAACAATATTTGTTTTTTTTTAAATAGTGCCTTGTGCATTGTTTTAGTGGTCTAAATCCATACTCGTCTTTCTAATGACACCGACTTGGGGCGCATCGTTTGGAGGAATTCAAAGTCTATAACGGACATGATAGAAACATTTTTTGTGTTACATATAGATATATTATCTTTTATTTTCTTCTATCACCTGTTTGATACCGCCATTACCACATTTTGTTTGTGATGAGCAGCAGAATATTCTTGATAGCAACACTAAATACTAGTACTAGTACTTTCCCATTGCATACGGAGAACGTTTGAATAAACTGGATTGACTTAGAATGTCCAATATTTATCTGATTGGGTATAAAAAGCATGCAGTGGCGACCTGAAAATTAATTATTTCAGGAACGCTATAATGAACTCTACTCCTGGAAGGGACAACGAGAAATCGACCTACGAAACTTGCGATTATTAGGAGCCTCTCCGAAGAAGCTTAGCGATATTGGATGACGTGATTGTATACTTGCTTTGTGTATGAAAGAGTACATTAATTTCTCACCCTAATCGGATTTTTTCTACGACAAGGCGTTACTTGACCCGCTATAATTTACATTAAGCAAACTGCTTAAGGCAGATGATGATAATTTGCTACTGAACGTTTATTTACAAACGAAGAAAACTTATAAAGAAATATTTAATTATAAAGTTTTAATACAACTCTTCTTTTTAAATATAATATTCCTTGCGTCAAGATTCATAAAAAATTAATTTCGTAACTTTAACAAAGAAAAATGTTGAAAAGAAACTCGTGCTAGCTGCAGTATTCTTTGAATTTAGGAAGTTTTATGTTTTACCCAAGAACGTAAATAATGGCGAAAAGGAGCATACGCTCTGCAGACAGATTTCATCATTCAATTTTATGCCGTTAAGTCTGTATTTACTCATTCGTTTTTACTGTTATAATTACGTTATACAATAAATAAATTATTTATACAAAAATTAAACTTTGTAATGAGATTATCCGCAGAGTAACCACGTGATAATATTAAGCTCATCGTTACTTTGGAAAAAGGACAACAGCTTTGACTCTTGAATCGATACTACTATAATAAAACGAAACAGTTTTTTGTTTGTTTAAACACGCTAATCTCCGAAAATGCACGTCCGGTTTAAAAATTATTTACTATATGATAGATGCCTATATATATATATATATATTACAGATCAAGTCTTTTCCATGCGCATGATCGCGGAGAAGTTTTTGGCCAAAAAACAAAAGGTGTTTTTGTGCGTACATGGACTTGGAAAAGGCCTATGACAGAGTGGATAGGGATATTCTATGGCAAACACTGAACTCATTTGGGTTGAGCGCTGGCTTGATACAGGCATTGGAGTCTCTTTATAGAGACTCTAGTGCTTGTGTTAGGATCAACGGGGTCTACTCGGACTGGTTTGGCATCCACAAAGGTTTCAGACAGGGCTGTGTGGCTTCCCCGCGGCTGTTCAACCTATTTATGGACAGTTGTTTGCAAAATTTGAAAGTTAAAGAATACGGATTAAGAATGGGTGAGTTAACCGTCAAAAGCCTTTTGTAAGCCAAAGATCAAGTTATTCTTGCGTCATCGGCGGCCGAGTTGCAAATGATGGTTACATTAATGAACAGATCACTAAAAGAAAGGGGTATGAAAGTGAATGCAAGTAAGACGAAAGTTATGGTTTTTGAAAGAGAAGAAAGTAAAACGATATGTGAAATAAGAATAGAAGAGTAGTTGATCGAGCAAGTAGATGAGTTTGTATATTTGGGTAGCGTATTTAGCAGGGATGGGAGATGTGATAAGGATATAGAACGACGAGTGAATAAAGGCAATAGAGTAAATGGAGCCCTACACTCTATTGTGAAGAGTCAAAATGTGTTGAAAAAGGCACATATGGCAATTCACAATGCTGTGTTGCTCCCTACTTTAACGTATGGTAGTAAAAGTTGGGTGTGGCAGAAGAAGCACGAGAGTAGAATGAACGCAGTAGAAATGCGGTCGTTAAGGAGTAGAGAGAATGACAAAGAAAATTTATGTTGCAGAAGTGAATGGAAGAGTCGGAAATGGACGTCTTAGGCGAAAATTTATCGACCAAATTGGCGATTTATGGAAAACGGGCCAAATTAGGAGCACCGTTAACCGACGAGCATGTATGCGTAGGTATATGGATGTGAAGGAGGCGAGAGAGGTGTGTCAGGATCGTGCTAAATGGAAGTCTGTAGTCTCTGCCTACCCCTCTGGGTGACAGGCGTGAGTGTTTATGTATGTTATATATGTTTATGTATTATGTATATGCCAGATTCATGAATAATAGTAAGTTTAGGTTTCACCTCTCAATATTAATTTTATTTAAGCAAGTCTGAAAGCCCCTACTCTTTTTCCTTTAGTATAGTAGTGATACGTAAATACAATGTTCAACAAAAATATTGATCGTAACTCCTTTTAAAGTCCGCGATACCATTTTGTCTATAACTTATACATTAGCTACAATTAGTTATTAAAAATATTAAAAAAAAAAAAAAAAAATATATATATATACATATTGGTTTATGAGCATTATTATTATTATTAAGACATGGTATATTATCTAACAAGCCATGCTATATCATTCCTTACGAACGAAAGTTAGTTTATTATCAAGACAAGACAATTTTATGAAGATAAACTTTTCTCTTTATAGCAAGTATATAGCATTTGGTATACTGCTGATTAACAGAACCAGCAGAGGTACCAATCTTAAAAACCTAAGAAAAAAAGAAGTGCTTCCATCTAGTGATGAGCTAATATAGATTGTTGAAAAAAATAGACATTTCCCGGTACAAACTATCAAAAGTTCACTGCTTAAAATAGGCACCCCTTATAAATTTTCTTCTAGAGGCTAGTTTTGTCACGCTTAGCAGGAAGATTGGCAAGTCGCAACCGCAGTTTTTATTATTTTTAGTTGCTATCAGTATGGCAATGCTGCTCATTGCACACCCGTTTTTTTCGATATCTCGCCTCAAGACACCCACGCGACGATATGGGATAGTGGATAATATTCGTATACCGCCACTTCATGGGCAGAATGAAGATGTCAGAAAGTAATTTAAAATTATTATTAATAAAATTTTGCAAAATTAAATAAAACATTAATTTTTAAGGCACTAAAAGTCCTCAAGATTGGACACTGAAGCTATATATAAAGGTTTGAAGTATACACTGTAATTATCTTTTTATTTCTACGCTCCTCAACTATTCCATTTGTGTTTGTGGAGACCTTCACAGTTACGTACTAATTTGGAATAATTTTCACTTTCCAGTGGTATCGCAATTTTATCCTCATAAATGTATAACGAAAGATAGTCAAGACCATATTTATAAGATTTTAAATAACTTTGTTTGTTAGAGTTAAATCTTGAAACTAAATTTTGAAGCAGTTGCCCTCAAGCGATTGAACTGAAACTTTTCTCGCATGTTCAGTTTGGATGACAATGCATGGTTACGTGCGTGGTGATGTCATACTAAATTACATATTATGTCAGACCGCCCAAAAATGTGAACTAGATATTTTCTGTGCACTCCCATGATGTGGGTATAAAATGAAAGGATTTGCTGAGAATAATACGAAAGTAAGCACGTTACGTACGTTAGCAGCTTAATGCAGCTATGTTTTGTATGGTGAGTGTAGAGAACCGGAGACCCTTTTTAATGGAAACGAGGCATTCCATCTTAGTCCTTAGGGCTGGCAATGCATCTGCATATTGATTCTTAATTGAAGATAAATGTAGATGTCTATGGGCCACAGCATCCACTTACCATCAGATGGACTGTGTGCTCGTTTGCCACACTTATTCTAAAAAAGGTAAAATGACGTCACTATAAATCCAATATGGTGGACACCCAAAGATGGCAAACTATGTTTTTAATGCACCCCATGATATGGACATTAATGATAATGTTTTCTGAGAAGAATACGTAACATTGTACTATACAGCTAAACGGTAAGACTTAGCGGGTTCATGTCGTAACTATTATCGACCTACACCCAGGAAAAGTTTTAGCGGTGATGAGAAAAATTCAAACTGGCGGAAAATAAGATGGTCATCATACCAGAGTAATAACTCGCCAGAAGGTTAAGGATAGTTTGGTGGTGCTCGAGTTGTAGGGACCGACAAGGATCAACCAAAAATGACGCATTAAATGAAATAAACAGACTTAGAAATATGCCCAGCGATAATAAATTAAAAAATAAATTAATATTAAATAACCATTTTTAAAAACAAGCTTTTATTTAAATGCTCGTAATCTCGTGACAAGCTTTTATATCATACAAATTGTATGCGTGTGATAAATTGATGAGTGTGATTTAATTTTTGTTTTCATTTTACAGGATTTAAATAAAAGCGTATTCTTAAAAATGTTTTTACTTTCAATTTTTTATTTCATATCTTCTTAATTGCATTACGATACATCTTATTTAAATCTTAATGATATAATATTTGATGTAAAAGAAAGCTTTTAAATTTTTTGACATTTTGCTTACCGACATAATAAAATTAGTAGTCTTAGTAAAACAATTTCTAAGACCAGTGAATCGTCCGCCTGTACAAAAATTGAAAAAATAGTTAACAGAAGTTTCCTTATACAGTCAGCGAGAGACCAGAATGACACCAGAACATCTTTCTGTGAAGGCGAACTAGTTTCTTATTATACTACCAATTTGCTCTGTCTTTGCCTTAGCAATCGCTCTTTTAAAGGGACGTCAATGCGCAAGCACAGATGTGCGTTAACTGCATCAAAAGATGCGATACGTCTGGCACTGCAATTGTAGATTCCCCTTGCCAAGCGTAAGAGTTAAGGTGAATCCTCGCTACAGTAAATATAGTTTCCAACAATAGACTTTACGGGCTGATGAAGGAAGGAAGGAAGGAAGTCCTTAGTCTCTGCCTACCCCTTTGGGTGACAGGCGTGAGTGTATAGGGTAACGGCGGTTCAGGGGTGTTAAGCAATTCCGGCAGAGGTTCGGTTGCCACCTAAAAGGACTCGACCTGGCAACGTATAACGCACGCACCCTGAGGACTGACTAGAAAATCCTGGAGCTAAGGAGATATAGACAAGTTACACTGGAATATTACAGGATTATGTGAGATCCGAAGAGAGGGGAAGGGCACGGTAGTCCTTCAATCCGGCAAATTGTTCTATCACGGGGAGGGCGACCATCTTCCCCAAGGAAGTGTCGGATTTATCGTCCACAAGTCTCGCGTTAACAACGTTGTAAATGTTGTTGGCCAGCAGCTGGCCGAGTTCATGGAGAAACAGGGACTCTTTATTATGAAATCTTTCTTCCAGAAGTGGCCTCACAGAAAAAGGACTTGGTCGAGCCCCGAAGGTTCGACAAAAAATAGGATTGACTTCATCACTTCACTTGACCAGACGTCAATTGTACAGTGATGTCTCAGTGATCGCAAGGGTGAAAACTGGCAGCGATCAACGAATGGTTAGAGGCACACTGAACCTAAACGTTAAGTTGGAGAGGTCTCGTCTAATGAAGTCAACGCTCCGTCCCCTCGTGCTCTGATCCAGAATCCCGAAACCTTTCAGCTCGAGTTACGTAACCGCTTTCAGTGCCTAGAAGATTGCAATGCAGTGGACGATATGAATGACAGTCTCGAGGAAACTGTCCATGCGGTCGGAGCTAAGAAGTGATCGAGCGGAACCAGGGCTTCAAAGTCGTTGCCAGAGATCTGTCTGCCAGAAAGAGCCAACTGTCAAAGCTGAAGACTGAATGGGGCAGCATCGTTTCCGGGACACCTGGGATTTTGAGTGAGATTGAGAGGTTCTATGGGCAGCTGTACACATCATCGTTGGAGCCACACGCAAGTGTGAATAACGATCCAAGAGCAAGTCTTATCCGACACTATTCCGATGATATCCCGGACGTCAGTCTGAGCGAGATTAGAATGGCTCTCCAACACCTTAAAAACGGCAGGGCCCCAGGCGAGGATGGAAATACAGCGGAGATTCTGGAAGCTGGTGGAACACCGGTGCTTGAAGTCCTTTATAAGCTTTTCAATTCCGTCCTCCATGGTGGCACTACTCCGGAGGCGTGGAGCAGAAGTGCGGTGTTCTTGATCTTTAAAAAAGGCGACAACGCTCTCTTGAAGAATTACAGACCGATTTCCCTTCTAAGCCGTGTCTCCGTGCTATTTTCGAGAGTCATTACGAATTGTCTCGCACGCAGACTCGACGACTTCCAGCCTCCCGAACAAACCGGTTTCCGAAAAGACTTCAGTACCATAGACCACATATATACCCTGCGGCAGATTGTACAGAATACCGAAGAGTACAATCTGCCACTTTGCCTGGGGTATGTGGACTATGAAAAAGCATACCCTGCGTCAGATTGTACAGAAGACTGAAGAGTACAATCTGCCACTTTGCCTGGCGTATGTGGACTTTGAGAAAGCTTTTGATTCCGTCGAAATTTTTGGCGGTACTACAGTCCCTTCAGCGGTGCCAAGTTGACTATCGGTATATCGAAGTGCTGAAGTGTTTGTACAGTAGGGTTAAGATATCCAATTGCAAAGAGGTGTAAGACAGGTTGACGTTATATCCCCGAAACTCTTCACCGCTGCGTTGGAAGACATTTTCAAGCTACTGGACTGGAAAGTATACGGTATTAACATCAATGGCGAGTACATCACTCACCTTCGATTTGCCGACGATATAGTCCTTATGGCAGAATCGCTGGAGGACCTTAGCACTATGCTCAATGACCTCAATGGTGTCTCCCAACGGATAGGTCTTAAGATGAACATGGACAAAACAAAGATCATGTTTAATGTCCATGTCACACCTATGACGGTAGTTGTTGGGAGCACTATGCTCGAAGTTGTTGACGAGTACGTTTAGCTAGGATAAATAGTCCGACTAGGTAAGTCCAACTTCGACCGAGAGGTCAATCGACGGATTCAACTCGGCTGGGCAGCGTTCGGGAAATTACGACACATCTTCTCGTCAGGTATACCTCAATCTCTGAAAACTAAAGTGTACAACCAGTGCGTCACTGGCAACCAGTGATGAGAACTTACGGATCTGAGGCGTGGTCCTTCACTGCTGACCGTATGAGGACGCTCAAGGTCTCTCAGCGAGCTATGGAGAGGGCTATGCTCGGAGTTTCTCAGAAATGAGGATATCCGCAGTAAAACCAGAGTGACCGACATAGCCCAACGGATGTCGGTCTATGTCGACAGCTAAACAGTGGCAATGGGCCGGAAATATAGCTCGAAGAACCTATAACCGGTGGGGGAAGAAAGGTTCTCGAGTGGCAGCCTCGTACCGGTAGTCGTAGTGTAGGGCGACCCCCCCCCCCTAGGTGGAGTGACGACCTGCTAAGATATGCAGGAAGTCGATGGATGCAGGTGGCTCAGGACCGTGCTTTGTGACATTACTTGGGGGAGGCCTGTGTTCAGCAGTGGACTTGTGAAGGGCTGTAATGATGATGATGATGATACAAAAACGTTTTCAGTTTTTTGCAATGCAGTGGATGATGTGAATGATAAATTAGTGGAAACTGTCCATGCGTTCGAAGCTAAGTTCTGCAAGATCCATCTCCGAAGAACACAAAAAAATCTCCGATCTGAAATGAAGCTGCAGTCTTCAGCAAATATGACAACATACAGTCAACTGAACAGGCAAACCTCCACTTGCACCCGGCGGTACTCACGCGACTTCAAGGGCGGTGGATAGTTCACTCCCAATTTTTTGACATTATCAGTAGGACTAGATTAACACCTATTCTACTCTTCTTATCAGGCGAAGAGTTTGGGGTATGGCTCTTGGGGAGAGCGCGGGTCATGTTCATCCCCAAAACAAGTCTTAGGAGTTCTTCCTTCACGTATTTTCCGCCTGTTATTTGGTCTGGTTCAATAGAAAGCAGACATACAGAAACACTCGATCGTGGACTCGAGATGATCCTCTTCTTCTTTTCTTTTATCCCACCCTCTTTTCCCTATTCAACCCAACCCAAGGTGTCAAGAGTACCAGGCTGATGGATGCGTGGCTGGAGGGAGTCCAGTCGCAAACAGTGCCTACCCGAGATCAGGGCGATTCGGGTAGTATTTTAACGCTTCCCTCAGCATGCGGGGCTCTTGCCGGGGATGTCGAAATATTTCCCTAGCTAATCGTGGTACCAAACTGGAAGGAAATTGACATTTCGAAAAGATTAATCAAAAATCTATTAACTATTTGTAGGTTTGGAAGAGGTTCTTTTAGCCTTACCAATACCCTGCAACACACTCTCCAACCGGATACAAGCCGTGAAGTGGACGTCTGCAGCCAAACCACAATCGGAAACGAACCCGAGAGGAGAAAAGAAAAAGTTCGCTAGGCTTACACCAACCTTTGTAATGCGTATTAGGCAATAAGTGTTAGACATAAAGTTTTCTACCATTAGCATGTCCATGCGGGTAAATGACTGGCACGTTAGTAGTGAAAACTCGATGTCTGATCACAAACACATTGACTTTGTGATTGGGGCATCACCAACTTATGAAACCGTTGCTTTTAGGGATACAAATGTGACCTCCTATAATATCTACAGAGATACCCTAAGGAGAAATTAAGGTAGGAATCGTTCCCTAAAAGCATCAGAACGGTTGAAGGTCTGCAGTTAATGACGGAGACTGTAACCGTAGGTATCCGTGAAGCCTTCGAGGAAAGTTATCCCGTCAAAACCAAGACCTCAACACGAAAAGTTCCTTGGTGGAATATTAAGCTAAAAGAACTTAAGGAAAATACCAGGACACTAAAGAGTGGAGTATTTATAGTGCAGCCCTAACTAAATATAGTAAAGAAATTAGAAAAGTCAAGAGAGCATCATGAAGGAAGCAATGCTAGTAAGTTTAGTATTTGCCTCGCAGTGCAAGACTACAATAAATGCTATTGAAAACTGAACCTTATCGGATTGGGCTTCTTAAAAATCCTGATGGTAACTTCACTAATAGTGAAACAGAAACATTGGAGTTACTAGCGTCAATCTATTTCCCAGGGTCATATAAAACTTCTGCCTAGAATTATTTCAGAACCCTACAAAGGCCTTGCGGTTATTTGCAGTAGAACCAGATTAACTGAAATAAAACAACAGGTTAGTAACCTGAAGCGGCAATAGGCCATATAGCTCTAAGAACCGACAACTAATAGTTAAGCGAGGTTCTTGAATGGCAGCCTCGTACCGGTAGGCGAATTGTGGGGCGGCGTCCTACTAGATGGAATAACGATGTGATAAGACAAGCAGGAAGTCGATGGAAGCATTTGGCTCAGAACCGTGCTCTTTGGCATTTTTTGGGGGAGTCCTGTGTTGAGCAGTGGACTTGTGAAGGGCTGTAATGATGATGGTGATGATATAATTTTTTTATTTACCTTTTTTATTACCAGATTTATCACCACTTACCACTAGGTCAATCGTAGTCAAGAACTGACTTATATTAAGTTAAAAAATCGTCGGCTATCTTTTGTAAAATATTGTTGTAATAGGATCCTTAAATATGGATCTTAATCAAATCTACTTATAAAAAAACCCATTGGTAGAGGCAATGAAGGCCGTAGGTAGAAATAAAACTTTAGACGGTCACAGCCTTCTAAGAACGAATGCGTAAGTTCTGTGTGATTATCATAATCATTTGATATAGGCCTCCACCAGTAAATGCCATAAAACACATCTTTGACCTTCTACATCCACCAACTTCCTATATATCTTACGAGGTCGTCACTCCGTCTATCAGGCAACCGTCAATAAAATAAGGAGGTAATATAATATCAAGGGTACATAATAATTTCCACCGCCAAAACATCACTGCTCCATTGCAGTGTAAATTGTTATGTATATATATAGTACATGTAAATATATCTGGAATGGAAAATAAGACACATTTGAAGATTAGTATTCACATTTTGGTTAAAACCGGTCTAAATGTCATAGTTATCTTAGATAGTCTCTATTCCACCAGATATGCGATTGCGAAATCACGCCTACAGATCGTGGCAACTAATAAAACACATAGAGGCTTTTGTTTATAGTAGACTTTTTATTGACTGTACTGAATAATGTACGAATGAATAGTTATTAATTTCGTCTAATGTTTTGTTTTAAAACTGAATAAAATTGTAATTTTTTATAATCAATATAATTTGCTATAATCAATTAACTTCATATTTTATGTATCAGGTGATTTAAAATCGGGGTAAACGGCGTGTTATATAATTTTTAGGAACAATTAATAAAATCACAAATCGCGGCTTACACCCTCAATTCGGAACTTTACGGTGGATTCCTTCCCAAACATAAATGGAATAGTCGTGTAGTCGCCAAGCTCAGAAATCCGAAATATTTAAAGTATATAGCCAGTAGAGAAAAGTTTTTTGCTGTTTATTTCATTAATTAGGGATTATCTTTGAATGCTAATTTTTAATTACATTTACTATAATTTTTTGTCAATGGTATCCTACTATAACCCTTTCGTAACCATTGCTAAAATATTTTATTGTTTATTACCAAAAACACACCAATAATAAAACACAATTGCACTTTAGTTCACAGTTGTATCGCTTCAAAGAATTCGCTTGAATTGCCAATTCAATATTGACTCTGTCGCGGTCCTTACTGGCCAAATATAGGGCCTTTTCCATTGAAACATCTAGAATGTTCAAGCACATACCTGTCCCAACCAAGGAGGTGGAGACTCAATACTAGATGGCGCCAGTGGCATCAATTATGGCGCGCAACACTACGATTGAATCCTTTAGCCGTGTGGCTAAAGAATATATATGACGATTGCGTTGTCCTCTCTCTACTTGCTGTAGATTTACTCAGGTGTGCTTCACGATGCTGCAGCTAGAAGGATTCGCCATAGTTCTTGCACTCGATAGGCGGATTGACAATCACAGTACCAGACATCTCGCACAGCTTAGACGCTGCTTCCTCTGGCCGAATGGGTATTTTATGACTTTCGTAAAGAATTGGCTACACCGCCAATTGTCAATAGTCAAAAGATATTTATGGTATTTAACATAGTCATATCTTACCTCACTCAGGGGACAAAATAGGTTGTTGGATTTTCTTACACTACCACCACTACCTCGCATTGGCTTAATTCCTATATTGTTTGTAGTCATGTCATAACAAATGTAATAAATATCATATTTGCGTCTGATAACTATACACATAGGAACTGAACAAGTATATGGATACATAATATTCCTTTATTGTTTATTAAGTTACATACAAACCCAACGATTAATTTGAATAGCCCCTGAAATGTCTTATTTAATGTACCCTATGCTTAGAAAGGCAAATCCATTTCATTGTCTTCTTTATCAAATCCCAAACGAATGGCAATTTGTTGTTGTAAACAATTTGTTGCGGTATTCATATGATAACAATAGTTTGAGCGTAACAAAAGATTTATTTTACCTGAACCCATAACAACATACAATACAAAATTTTTGGTTATGCCTGTGGACACGATGAAAACTGTTTAATCTAGAATTTTAATAGAAAAATACTAATGATTTCTTATATTTACGCCAACGCTATACATTGATTAAATTATTGTTTAGATCGAGCCATAAAAATAATTAAAAAAGCTGAAGGTACTCCGGGTTTAACAATGACATCGGAACGTCAGTCACCTCAGTCCCCCGTGACCATGGGTGCTGGAAAGCACCCGAAACGTCAGGAATTAAAAATAAAAATAATTAAAATTAAAATTAAACGCGATAAAATCCGTAAAAGTAGTTTTAATCAAGAAATTCAATCAATGTTGTTGTCTTTTGTCGATTACTGCATTATAGATCTCAGGGCACGCGACCTCTAAAAGGGTGAATTTAATTCATTCCGCAATGCGTAACGACGACTCCTATGAAAGTGTACAGCGCACGTTTGTGAGCTATCTAACGGCCGTCTGAACAGGGGGATGCAAGCGGCTTTTTCGGCCTACTCGTATTGTTCGATGTTCTGGGTGGTGAGAACCGCGAAGTGACGCGGGTCGTACACCCGCGTCACTGCTTACGCGGTGTGAAAGGGTGCGCGGCGCGCCCTTCTGCAGGCTCGCTGTGTCTCATCCATTGTCCTAACAGTATTTTTAGCACTAGGTGAATGTGTAGTGTCTATGTGTGACGAGCCGGCGACATTTGTGTCGTTGGAATCTGGTGCAATGGGGGGTTCAATTAAAACGTTACGGGGCCTTCGGAGGCTTTGTTTAACGCTTGGAGTCGAAGCGTAGGTTTTTGCGTTTACTACTAACAGATTGGAATGTGTCTAAGGGCTCTCAAAGTAGCGCCGTGTCATTTCCTTAAAATATTTGGAGATCGTCGGAAGTTGACAATCTCTGTGCATGTCCGAGTTTCGTTCGTATCACGGAGCTCCAGTGGCGATGCAAATGAATCTATTTTGGAAGACTTGTAGATTGTACAAATGTTTATGAGCCGCGTGTGCGAAGGCTACGTTTGCATAGGAAATGATAGCTCTAACGCTAGCTTTGTAGAGGTAGAGCTTGTGTCTTAGAGATAGTTTGCTCTTATAGTTAACTAGCGGGTGGAGGCAACTAGTGATGAATTTGGCACGATTGCGGACAGTGTGAATGTGTTTCGCGAGGGTAGTGGAGTGGTTGAATGTGACCCCAAGGTATTTGGCGTTACATTCGACCACTCCATTACCCTCGGCGGTTTGTTGTCACGGGATCTGGCGGCCGAAAAGGATGATCTTGTCTAGAGAATTTTTAGATTTAGGTTCCGACGGTTGGGGGACGTTTTCCTTCGATTCTCCATAAGCGAAATCATTCGCCTAAGCCATTGGCAGCTTTTTGAAGTATCGTTGTGAGAAATGGCTTGTTGAAATGAGTGACGTAAAAGTGTGTGAAGAGGAACGGAGCCCTGTGGGACTCCAGCCTTGGGGGCGCTTGGAGGAACGAGTTCCCTCTATACGAAAACTGAAATGGCGGTTGGCAAGGAAGGCTCTGATGATGTAAGTGAGCCTATCGGGCACGTTAAGTTTAAACAGCTTGTAAAGCAAGATTTTGTCGAACACTTTGGCGACGACGAAGAAGGTGCCACCAGTGTTACGGATTCAAACGGTACTCCTTGAGTGGGAGAAGCACACTAGGATATATTCCCTAAGGTGGTATATCTTATTAGTGCATGAGTGTTCGAGTCTGAAACCGAACTGCTCGTCAGCAAGAAGTTTGTTGGTAAAGACGTGTTTACGGAGGCGATTCAATATTATACTTTTGTAAACATTTAGTGTGCTGAGGAGACTGATTGGTCTGTAACTAGAGGCTATCTCTATCTTACCTGGTTTCGGGATTCCTATGATATCCGCTTCTTTATATGCATCCGGAAAGGAGCTGCTGGAGAGAAGAGGGTTGAAAATGCCTACCAGGAGGCAGACAAATGGCGCTGAGAGGGATTTCAGCACCCTGTTGCTAATGCCGTCAGGGCCGGGCACTGACTTCTTTTTGAGGTTTTTGGTGATTTTTGTGACTTCGTCAACAATCACAAGATCTAAGGGGGACCCTGCAGGTGCCAGGTGAGCGGGATCTATGGCTTTGATAGAAGGAGTGCATTGGCTCTCTAAACTGTCCACGTGGCATTTAGCTTTTTCAGGTTCGTCAAAGGCGAGATCATGGTTTCCTGACCTAAGGTGGCATGGGAGAGGATTGTTATGCTTTCAGAGCTCGAGTCAACTACCAGAAGGCAGTTTGGGATGGCATGATATCCACCAGCAGATTATCCCACTTATCTTGTCTAAATTCTGCATGCGCTGTTATACCTGCTTTTGGAGGTTGCGCAGTCTAAATTTATTATCTATTGAGCGGTAGTAATCGTATTGTATTAGGGGCGCGTTCTTCGCTCTTCGATGAGATGATGAATGTCGCTTGGCAGCTTCAGGTGTCGATTTCAAAAGCAGATTTCGTTCGCCGTGAGGTGTGCCGATAGAGCGTTAATCGCTTTATTGGCTTCCTCTGGCGAGTACATTTTATCGAGAATCGTGTCTAAGTGTTGGGAGATCGTAGACTCGACTTTGACCTCGAGCTTACGCTAGTCCACGAAAGATATAGTCTGAAAGACGGGCTGGCCCAGCTGCAATAGGACTGGTCTATGGTCCGAGTTAAGTTCTAGGATTGTTCCGATGGAAGTTATCGACAAACGGACATCTTTGACTATCGCTACGTCAATGATGTCCGGTCGATATCTGGTGGTGAATGGGTAATAGGTTGGAGTCTCAGACACGACAAAATTGAAATATAGTCGCTCCGTAAGCACGAACAATACATTACTATTAGGATTGTTCGTAAGCTAGTTCCAGGAGGAATGCTTACTATTGAGGTCTCCAGCTATTATGACACTGGGGCCAAGATTTAGTAATTCTAAAAGATTAGATTCTATTATGCGCTTTAGTGGCGGTAGATAGGCCGAAACGATGGTAAGTGGCGGATGGACAGAATGCACCCTTACATATTGAAAGTTCTATGTTGGTTAACGAGGGAGCGTCGATCGTTAAGCAGTGCAAGGACTTTTTGTAATAGATCAAGGTGTCGCCCCAACGGCCGGTCAACCTATCATTTCTAACTAAGGTGTAATATGCGATCTTGGGATCGCGGTAGCTAGGTTTCAAGGAAATATCTTGCACTAGCATAACGTCTACATCGTGGTTACACAGGAAGAGCGCGATCTCATCTTTTTATTCTCTGAGCCCATTTGCGTTAAAAAACGCGACAGTCAGAGAACTTGGTTTAAGTCTACCTAACAGTTGTGCTGCCATAATTGGTTTTGACTAAAGTATTTAGGCGCACTGAAAAACCCAGATAGCTTCGATTATTCCTTTGTTCTCAATCGTGGTGTTGAGTTCGTCCTGAGGGGTGGTAGCAGCTTCGCGGAGATTGCGGCATAATTCAGCGACGCTGATATTGCTGATGAAGCCGCAGACTAGGGAGAAGTCAGCGGCGAAGATAGTTGAGCCTTAAGGGACTGGCTTGGGTTTGGGGTTTTTATATTTTTTTATAGAAGAGGAAACCAAAGAGTACGCGTCTCACCTGATCGTAACTGACTACCGCCACCCATGAACAACCACAATATTAGGGGATTTGTAGGTGCGTTACCGGCCAATTAGGAAGGAGTAAGCTCTTTTCTTGAAGGTCCCTAAGTCGGTCCGGAAAAATTGACAGTGGTAAACGATTCCACAGAGAAGTTGTACCAGACCAGACCAGTCAGACCATATGCCAAAGCAAAGTCATAAAGAGTGTGTCCCTATATGGTTTATATTTACATTTGTACCCGGTAGGTAGCGCTGTTATTGAGATCCAGAAATCATCAGTGCGAAGCCAAGGCAGATCGTTATTTAAGATTATATGAATATGTTTTGCCTAGCTTTTAGTATAATGATTTAATTTTACGTTAAATGAAAATAAGTGTATAGAAGAAGAAGAAGAGGTTTTTTTTTGAACTTTGAAATAGAAATAGAAATAGAAACTTTTTTATTCAATGTAGATTATAAAAATACTTATTGAAAGTCACTTTTTTAATTTACCACTGGTTCGCAAAAAAAACCTCTGCCCTGGGAAGAACCAGCAAGAAACCCAGCGGGACTATTTTTTTAATAATAGCTTACAATCATGTTTACAATCAACAACACAAGACAAATTAGAAATAGCTTGGTAGCGATCACCCTTCCCAGGGGTTATTATCATCCATAAATTCCTTAATATTATAATAACCCTTTTTATATAAACTTAGTATTAAAGTTATATTAATAACATTTTTGAACTTCATGTATGACAAATTTTGTATATTTTCTGGGATTTTGTTGTAAAAGCGTATACATCGCCCCAAGTATGAATTACTGACTCGGTGGAGTAGAGTAACTGGTACTACTAGCTTGTGTTTGTTGTGTATTTACAGAATGAATATCACTTATTTTCTCAAAACTACTTTTATTTTTGTGTACGTACATTACATTTTCATAAATGTATTGAGAAGCCAGAGTTAATATATTAATTTTTTTAAATTTTTATCTCAGTGACTCTTTTGGTTTTAAATTATATATTGCTCTAATGGCCCTCTTCTGTAAAATAAATATAATTTCAGTGTCAGTCGCGTGTCCTCATAGCAAAATACCATATGACAAAATGCTATGAAAATAACTAAAGTAAACTATTCTAGCTGTTTCAACACTGGAGACTGAACAAGAGTTCTAACCTTTTTTACAACATATGCTGCAGAACTAAGTCTGCTACCTAGTTTTGATATATGGGGGGAGCCATTGAAGCTTTGCGTCCAGTGTGATTCCAAGAAAAATGGTGGTATCAACAAGACTCAGTTCCTCCCCATTTAAAATTACATTAGTATTGACATGTTTAACATTATGAGTTACGAATTTCATACATTTAGTTTTAGTTCCATTCAAATGCAAATTATTAACATTAAACCAATTGACTAACTTAGCTATAGCATTATTTACTTCGTCGTAATTTAATAACTGTCGTTTTAATTTGAAAATTAATGAAATATCATCAGCAAATAATACTATATCATGGTTATCCCCTACTATGTAAGGTAAGTCATTAATATATACAAGAAACAGAAAGGGGCCGAGAATTGAGCCCTGAGGCACGCCCATTTGTACAATCGACCCGGAACTACTCATACTATTAATAACAACTTTTTGTTTTTTCTGTCACTTAAATATGAAATAATTAATTTAAGAGCATCATTTCTTACACCGTAGTGTTGAAGTTTCCTGATTAATGTTTCATGGTGAACACAATCGAAGGCTTTGGATAGGTCACAGAACACACCCAAAGCATCCTGTGAATTCTCCCATGCATTAAATATATATTTAATCAGCTCAACACCAGCATCAGTTGTCGAGCGACCCTTTGTAAAACCAAATTGATTTTTATGAAGTAATTTATTTACATTAAAAAAATTAACAATTGATCAAGAATAATCTTTTCAAAAATTTTACTGAGTGTTGGCAGTACAAAAATAGGTCTAAAATTAGCGGGGTCCAATGTACTACCAGATTTAAATAAAGGTATTACTTTACTATGCTTCATTAACACAGGAAACACACCAGATTTAATACTACTATTAAAAATAATAGATAGTTGAGGTGCGATTGTATCTATTATAGACGCAATAACTTTAACAGAAATCCCCCACAGATCGGCGGTTCTCTTAATATCAATAGTCTTAAAATATTTTACAATATCTTTTGATGAAACTTTGTAAAATTCTTTGTACACACATTTAAATTTTGTTTAAGTAATGATTCGGCGACGGTAGGAGAAGAATTCAGTGACTTAGTGGTTAAGATCGGAATATCAGTAAAATAATTTCTCAAAAACCATTGCAACGTCCTGATCTGATTTAGTTAATTTATTGTAAAAACTTAACTGGTAGTTTGAATTGCGAGAGTTGACCTTACCAGTTTCACTATTAATTATACTCCATGTCATTTTAATTTTATTAGAAGTAGTCTTTATTTTGTTGCTTAAATACAATGACTTGGCTAAGGAGCACACTCTTTTAAATATTTTGGAATATTTTTTTACATATTCCCTAAATTGACCTGGGATTATATGACCTTTCATTGTAAAGTTCATTATAACCTTTGTCTACTCTTATGGACTCCTACTGTCGCCCATTAATTAAATGCTTTACGATTATTCAAGGAGAATGTTTTAGAAGTAAAAGTATTATTAAATTCATTGCAAATGAGCTTAAATAATGTTGCATACAAAAAAATTTGGATTATTTTGGTATGAAAGTAATGGAAGTTCTTTTACTATGTTACTTCTAAACTTCTCCAAGCGATGTGCATTTACTGGAACAAACACTACTTTTTTATCTACTTGCTTTTTGTGAGTTTTGCAGTACCCGTTATCATGTGGGGCAACTAATAAATCCGAGCGTGCTTCACTTTTTTGTTATTTGCTTTGATCTGATATACGAAATTAATTAACAGTATTTAAGTTCTTATATTCTTTTTCTTCAAGAAAGGTGACAACGCCCTCTTGAAGAACTACAAACCGATATCTTTCTGAGCCGCGTCTACGTGCTGTTTTCGAGAGTCATTACGAAACGTCTCGCACGCAGACTTGACGACTTCCAGCCTCCCGAACAAGTCGGTTTCTGAAAAGGCTTTATTACCGTAGACTACATACATACCCTTCAGCAAATTGTACAGAAGTCCGAAAAGTACAATCTGCCACTTTGCCTGACGTATGTAGACTATGAGAAAGCCTTTGATTCCGTCGAAATTTGAGCGTTGCGACAGTCTCTTCAGCGGTGACAAGTTGACTATCGGTATATCGAAGTGCTGAAGTGTTTGTACAGTAGGGCTACGATGGCTATCCGAGTACAGAACCAGAGTACGAAACCTATCCAACTGCAGAGAGGTGTAAGACAGGATGACTTTATTTCCCCGAAACTCTTAATCGCTTCATTGGAAGACGTTTTCAAGCTACTGGACTGGAAAGGATATGGTATTAATATCAATGGCGAGTACATCACTCACTTTCGATTTGCCGACGATATAGTCCTTATGGCAGAATCGCTGGAGGACTTAAGCACTATGGTCAATGACCTCAATAATGCCTCCCAACGGATAGGTCTTAAGATGAACATGGACAAAACAAAGATCATGTTTAATGTCCATGTCACACCTATATGTAGTGGGGAGCACTAAGCTCGAAGTTGTTGATGAGTACGTTTACCTGGGATAAATAGTCCGACTAGGTAAGTCCAACTTCGACCGAGAGGTCAATCGACGGATTCAACTCGGCTGGGCAGCGTTCGGAAAATTACAACACATCTTCTCGTCAGGTATACCTAAAACCTGAAAACTATGTTGTATAACCAGTGCGTGTTCCCAGTGATGACATACGGAACCGAGACGTGGTCCTTTACTGCTGGCCGTATGAGGACGCTCGAAGTCGCTCAGCGAGCTATGGAGAGGGCTATGCTCGGAGTTTCTCTGCATAATATACTTAGAAATAAGGATAGAACCAGAGTTACCGACATAGCCCAACGGATTAGTAAGTTGAAGTGGCAATGGGCCGGCCATATAGCTCGAAGAACCGACAACCGTTGGGGAAAAAAGGTTCTCGAGTGGCAGCTTCGTACCGGTAGGCGAAGTGTAGGGCGACCCCCCACTAGATGGAGTGACGACCTGGTAAGACATGCAGGAAGTCGATGGATGCAAGTGGCTCAGGACCGTGCTTTGTGGCATACCTTGGGGGAGGCCTATGTTCAGCAGTGGACTTGTGAAGGGCTGTAATGATGATGATGATGAAGTTCTTCGGTATTATTGAATTAAATTTCATTATTATCAAGATCCCCTACAAACTATAGCCTTATTCACAATCATCCTCCTTTTTTTTCGATTTCAATAGCCTCAGGAATAATCCTTGGTAAGTATCCGTCTTCCATTGCGACTGTTTTTGATTATTTGTATATTTTTATAGGTTGTAGATTTCCGTGAACATCAGTGTTTCATTTCACAAGGAGGTTTTTTTAATCTTTATAAAGACCGCAGTCTCTTTTACATTGAAGAAACAATATTTACGATCAAACGATATTTACGATTGAACGACGAAGTTTGTGCACCTTGCGGCAAAAGAGAAAATACCATTGAGTTTTAGTCATTAAAAGTTGAAAACTACCCGTTCTTGTCCCCTCAAGGCGGTATAGATTAGATATTTCCTCACAAAAATAGGTACTTCATGACTTTCTCGGCTTGTTGATTAGCAGCCCATACTATCAAACATTAACCTATTATCGCTTCAAGGTTATGAATTCTCATACTCTTCTCCTGGTTAATAGGTCAGAATATAATTGCAGAGCTTATGAACTCGTATCAGAATATAATTGCAGAGCTTATTCACTACTAAAATATTATACTATTTAATTTTTAAATACTAGTCTATTTTTCTCTATCGACCTTAAGATTATTTTCTACTACCAGTTGAATTCGTCTTTTTAGTCAGCAGTTTGAAAAAAGTTTGCATATTTCTCCTGACACAACCTGACAGTGTACCATTTTTTAAATTTTTGGACTTTTAATCTTTTTCTTATTTATTTACTTATTAGCACTGATTTTTAACTCAACCTTCGTATAGTAAAATTTAGAATATCGTCGAAGAGAATGCTGGATGACGCCAGTAATATTGAATATTCCTTTATATTAGAGCCTTTACTCGCCTGTTTATGAAAATTAGATATTAAGAAATTAACACTTTTGTTAATTTATAATTGTTTACTGACGCCTATAAGACGGTATTTGAATAAATATTTGAAGGCCTCTATGATATTTTGTCAAAGTTGAGTTTCTTACTATATTTAAATTTATTAAAAAATAGAAGTAAATAGGAGATAAAAGTAAGGACTGGCGAAAACGATGGATGGCAAAGAGTATAGTGTGGACGAGTGTTAACGTGGGGGATTGGTAGACTAGAGCAATTAACAAGTGTCAGCTATTTAATAATGAGCTTGTCATTCATCATTAGAAATTCTTGACAATGTTATCCAGCAGTATTTGTTTTGCCAGATCTCAAAAATCTGTAATGAATAATGCCGGGAGAGATTTATTATAGAATCACAAATCATGTCGCTAGCAGCATATTTTCCAGACTGTTGTGACTTAGGGACCATCAAGAAGAGTTTATTTCTTTCTCAATACACGGCAATGCGAATGCTCATGGTGGTAGTCGGTTACCATCAACTGCGGCATGCTCGTTTGCCCCTCTTTGATTTAAAAAAATAATTCTTAGTTCAGTTTGCATCTGGCACGTTACTACGTACATATATGTTTTGCATTTTCAGGTAAACGTAAATATGTTTTGAATTTTCAGGTAAATCAGAAAGTTTACCTGAAAATTCAAAACATATTAACTTTAAGTTTACATCATTCGAACGGCTGAACAAATCGCATCATCGCAATCGCATAAATCAAATTCAACAAAAACGTCAACAGATAGACGTGATGAAGTGTCTGAAGTAACAGTTGACATACGAGTACATAGAGGGTTTAAGACCAAAGAAGAATCCGCCGCGCTGTAATGATGCATGTTGGCACTGTCTTCACATATTATCTTCTAAATATTTTTTTGTTTCTTACCATTCATACAGACAAAGTCAGAGCACATAGGCAGAATTGGCGAGAAACTAGTCCGCCTTCCTTCCTGAACCCGTGCATTCTGGTCTCTCGCCAAGGCTGTCCAGGGGAATTTTTGTCAGCCATCTTTTCCATCTCTGCACAGGGAGGACGACTCACTGGCCCATACCGCAAAGGAGAAAGCCGATATGCTAGGCTCTTTCTTTGCGTCCAACTCGACTCTAGATGACGGGGGGAGTACGCCGCCGGCCATCCCGCGGTGTGAGTGCTCCATGCCGGAAGTGCAGTTCACACAGCGCTCGGTTCGCAAAGCACTCCTCTCCCTGGACATCCACAAGTCGAGTGGGCCTAACGGAATCCCCCCAATTGTGCTGAGGACGTGTGCTCCAGAGTTGGCACCGGTTTTAACGCGTCTTTTCCGGTACTCCTACTCCCTAGGCGTAGTCGCAAAATCATGGAAGACGGCTTTCGTCCACCCGATCCCTAAAAAAGGCGACCGCTCAGACCCGTCCAACTACCGGCCTATCGCCATCACCTCCTTTTTCTCCAAAACAATGGAGTCCATTGTAAACTGCCAGCTCATGAGGTACCTTGAGGATCACCAGCTGATTAGTGACCGCCAATACGGTTTTCGCCGTGGTCGGTCAGCTGGTGATCTTCTGGTCTACCTAACTCACAGATGGGCGGAGGCAGTAGAGTCCAAGGAGGAGGCATTGGCCGTTAGTTTGGACATTGCGAAGGCCTTCGATCGGGTTTGGCACAAAGCGCTTCTTTCGAAGCTCCCTTCCTATGGGCTTCCCGAGAAATTGTGCGATTGGATCACCAGCTTTCTTGCAGATCGGGGCATCAAGGTCGTTGTAGACGGTGCAAGCTCCGATTGCAAGCCTATTAATGCTGGTGTTCCACAAGGCTGCGTGCTATCGCCAACGCTGTTTCTTTTGCATATCAATGATATGTTGCAAACCCGTAGCATTCATTGCTATGCAGATGACAGCACTGGTGATGCTCTTTACACCGACCGAGCTAATATTTCTCGGGAAAACATCTCCGAGTGCTGGGACAAACTTGTGTCTGAAGGCGAGTCTTTGCTGAACAGAGTCTCGGATTGGGGGCGACTAAATCTAGTCCAGTTTAACCCCCAGACGACACAAGTTTGCGCGTTAACCGCTAAAAAGAACCCCTTTGTCGTATCTCCTCAGTTTCAAGGCACTCCCCTTGTTACCTTAGCCAGTATCGGAATCCTCGGCGTCGACATATCGAGTGACGTGCAGATTCGTGGTCACCTGGAAGAGAAGGCCAAATTGGCCTCTAAAAAGCTTGGCGTGCTCAACAGAGCGGGACAGTATTTCATGCCGGCACAGCGCCTGAAACTTTACAAGGCGCAGGTTCGGCCGTACATGGTATACTGTTCCCATCTCTGGGCTGAGGCTCCCCAGTACCATCTCCTTCCACTTGACCGCATCCAGCGCAGAGCGGCTCGAATCGTCGACGACCGAGTGTTTTCCGATCGGCTCGATTCACTGGCACTGCGAAGAGATGTTGCATCTCTTTGCATTTTCTTTCGCATATACCATGGAGAGTGCTCTGAGGAATTGTTCGGATTAATCCCAGCCGCCAAATTTCGTGAACGCACTACGCGGCAAACGTCGCGATACCATCCACATCATCTGGATGCTTGGCGGTCCACCACTGTACGTTTCAAGAGGAGTTTTCTTCAGCGTACAACCGCTCTGTGGAATAGTTTGCCACCAGCGATTTTTCCGGACCGATACGACCTGGGGACCTTCAAGAAAAGAGCGTACTCCTTTCTAAAGGGCCGGCAACGCACCTGCAATTCCCCTGGTGTTGCGGTTGATCATGGACGGCGGTAGTCACTTAACATCAGGTGAGCCGCATGCTCGTTTGCCCACTCTTCTATAAAAAAAAAGGTTATCTCACGATCCAGGTAACTGCATAGGTTGTGGTAAATCAGCACACAAAATATTCGTTTGACATTTTCTTTGGTGCCGACGAAAATCGAACTCGGTTTGCTAGCGTACTATAAGTTGTAGGACAAGTGATTATCCCCTAATTATACGGCTAATTGTTCCGGTACAGAATTTAAAAGATTGTGAAAGTTTGATAAATCATTATCATTCGTATTATCATATAGCTAAAATTATTTAATAATGAAATTATTTTTCCTTATTTCCATGTTTCTGAAATTAATGTGCTTTAACAAAAGGAAAAGGTTATTGAGGAAAGAATTTTAAACTAAATAAAACTACGAGCCTTTGAAATAAGCTTAATTCACAAATTTGGATCGGACAGGGAAGCAAGACAGAAAAAGGCGGTAAACCCGTAAGCTGGAATCATATTCGTTTATTTATGTCATGAAACCTAAACAGGAACTTAACGAATGCAAAGAATCTAAGATCCTACTAGTTTTTACGGAATTTATAGCGTATATTTAACTTTTTAATTACCCGACGATTCGAACGCTTTACAGCACTCATGGTCACGGGCGGCACTGTAAAGCGTTCGAAACGTCGGGTAATTAAAAAGTTAAATATACGCGATAAATTCCGTAAAAACTAATATTATTTCAATGAGTAGTGTTTGCGTAAATATAAGAAATCATAATCTAAGATCCTAAGCATATTTTTCATTACTCTTTGTGTTCGGGGCCAAATTTCATATCAGACCGAGTTCGGTATATTTTGCACTCAAATATATTTGATGTCGCTGAACTCGAACGGCTACAACATGAAGCTATTCCCTCATCAGATGAAAATGCTACGGCTGAGGATTTGGCGCCACATTTTACAGAAAAACCAGCAAACGCGGATGCCACCGTGAATACCCCAGTTGCGGTTGATTCAAACGATGTTGGAACAGTCACCCAGGACCTGGAACTTAAATTAATGAGGAACACATTGAAAAAGGCGATTGCGGAAACGCGCAGTACGCTTCTCTAAAATCGACCGCGACTTCCCCGCATAGCCCCAAGCAAGCGGAATCGGGCTGTAGTGAGGGCTCTGAACGCAATGCTGGTGACCTATTTAGAAGTCAGTGGGGATCTTTGCGAGACGGAGTCACTTTTTTGGCACCACACTGGCAGTCTACTGTAATATAGGCGCCAAACTTTCCACGGCTTGACGCGCTACTGGACAAAATAGTGCTATCCCAGCCTGGAGAATAAGAATTGAAGAACGTATCGCAAAAGCTAGGGCCCTCGTCGGCAGACTGATATGCTTCAGGTCAGGCAATAACAAGCCAAGGATTGTGCGCACCGTCAGGATGGCGTTTGCGGAGACAAATGTCAGTTTGTCCAAGCCAAACGTACGTTACGCCCATGGACCCCGTTATCATAACGCCGGATGACGTAGCTGAGGCGTTCCGTAGGGTCCCGAACTGGAAAAGTGAAAAAAGTGAACTGGAAAAGTCCGGGACTCAACGGGCTGCATCACTACTGGCTGAAGGGGTTCGCAGTGTGTCACACTGTGCTCGCCCGAAAGTTTCAAGAGGCACTCAACTATAAGTCGCTCCCTAGCCTCTTCATCACTGGGATCACTCACGTGGTTCCTAAGGACTGCATTATAACGCTTATGGCTGATGGACTCAGCAACTATTATGAAAATAATATTTAAAAATAGGTATTTAAACCCAGCTTTTTGCATTTAATACGATTTAAGTAGATAAAAAGTAGGCTACTCTATGTTGTCCAACCTATACACCAAATTTCTAAGAAATCCGTCTAGTAGTTTTGCGTGAACGTCGTGTGCGACAGTCAGAAAGACAGACAAGCAAAAACTCTACATACATTATCCTTTGTTGATTCGTCTAGGCTACTTTATTCTTAAAATTTTAGAAAAACAGACACGTATTTTCTACAGTTTTATTATATATAGATGTATAGATTCTCTGTCGAAAAAGTATAGGGTCACAGTTACCGGTTACAATAACATGAGCTTTGTTAAAGTTATCCATGCTCACTGAAATAAAGAAGTGACAAATCTGACGTGGCATCACTCGCCGGTGATGATTGCTGCTTGGAGCACTTACCAATACACCACTTACAATACCGACCTGGGTTCGTGCGTGGTGAGTATAGGCCAATCTTACAAATAATGCATGCTTGGCATATTCTTCGAATAGCCTATGTTCGGCAGTGTTCATAAAAATATTGCCGATGATGATGTTCCCTCGTATCATTTGATAATCTCATTAGAAAGTTAATTAGAATTTCTTTATACTTTGCTATTATGCTATGGTTAATTTAAATCTAAGGCTTAGTATAATACACATAGTTACAGTTTACTGTTCATAAAACATTTTTATTGTTTTTAAACCAACGCAAAAAAGTTACGTTACAGGAATCTATATAATAGCATATAATAGCATGTTTGCCTAGTGCAATCCCGTGGTTTATGAATGCGAACAATGTTGCTTCATTCAAGGAAGTTTTTTATTTATCTTTGTTTAACTAAAAGAATAATGTACGATTCAACGTACTCGTTTAATTTCATTTTTTATTATTTTTAATAAATTTTGTTTTTGCATATAAAATATTTTAAAATCATGAAATAATATCGCAAAAGTAGCATATCAATCTGTCCCTAATAAATATAAAGTCAATTTAGAAGTTTCCTATTTGAAGAAACTTGAAATCATGGGTGTAAGGGGTGTTAATCATCACCATCACAATCGTCAATCACTGTCATCCCAGCTCTGACTTAGTAAAATACCCAAAAGAACTTGTGCCTTCGAATAGAATGCCATATCGATTGCGATAGTTTTTCACATTGAAAAACTAATCGTGCTAAATGTGCAAACTAATGAGTCTGCAAGCTAATGTGCATAAGTGAACTGATAATGAATAGATAAAAAAGTCGTCTAGTAATTGTAGGTATTAGTAATTTCAAAAAATAAGCAGAAGATCAAATAAATCAAATAATAAAATAATACAATGAAACTTGACCGATTTAGACAATAGTAAACATATTATTATATAGAGAGCCGTGGTAGCTCAGTGGTTAACGCTCGCTGTAAATATAACAGAACGCGAGTAACCCGGGTTCGATCCCCGCCGGCACCAATGAAATTGTTAATTGCAATTTTAAGTGCTGATTTACCACGTGCTCGGCGGTGAAGGAAAACATCGTGAGGAAACCTGAATGTCTGAGGAATAAGAAAAAAAAATATTTCGAAGACATGTGAAGTTCGTCAACACGCATTTGGGCAGCGCGGCGGACACTTCCTTGCCCTAAACCCTCTCAGAAATGAGGGGAGGCCTGAGCCCAGCAGTGGGACGTATATAGGCTGTAACTTTACTTTTTTTTACTTTTAAACATATTATTTATATTTTGTAATAGGTGTCATACAGGAGGCGGAATGGAGGGTCAAAGATACACGTGCGCGAGCTGCACTGAGATACCTCGCTGGGAATTCACAAAATACATTTGTCCAATTGTGTGTACCATTGTCCAATTAATTCTGGAATCATAAAAAATACAGCCTTTTATGCGTTATCTCTTAGCTTACAGACTATCGACCAAATATCAGAACGTATCTTTAAATAAAGTTAGTTTAACATTACTAGATGGAGTGACGACCTGGTTAAAACATGCAGGAAGTCAATGGATGCAGGTGACACAGGACCGTCCTTTGTGCATTCTTTAAGGGAGGCCTATGTACAGCAGTGGACATGTGAAGAACTGTAATAATGATAACATTAAAGACATTTTTGTTGAAAAAAAAAACTAAACTCACACCACCATACAAGTAAAGTTTGAGTAATTTTCACTAAAATATAATATATATATTTTAGTGAAAATTATTCAATTAATCCAATAAAACATTTCTTCACAAGTTAGAAATAATAATTTAATTCATTTATTATAATTATATACTGTTTATAACATACTAATAATTCCATAATTAAATATGTGTACTGGACTAAGGACTATGGGACTTTTGGATCGTAAACTAGAACTCCAATTTGATATCTGTTCAAAATAAAATAAATAGATAAGTAATTATATATGTTCGATTCGAAACATACTAAAGACGCGTAAGCGTAAAGGGGACTCGCGTTTGTCTGTATGTGTATGGGTACATTCTTAAAAATAAGCCTCTAGCCTCTGCTAGAAACTGTAATAAGTAAAGAGGATCTAGGTTATTCGAATTCATCCACTTACCTTTTCACATCCAGACTAAAAAAAATCTGCTTGTCAATATTTTTATTTCTACTAAGAATCGCACCAAGCAGTCTTCATCCAGTTACAAAGTACTTTTAAAGACAAAGCCACGTGGACAAGGTCATAAACGAAAGGAGTGACAAAAATACGCTAAGGCTTTTGACAATGAAGAGACTAAAGTAGCATTTTGAACTCGAGCGCGATTTACGACGAAAATAAATTAAGACTATTGTTATTAAAAGTTCTTGTGTTAATAGTATGGCGATAAATGATCTATAAACATAATTATGTATAAATAAAATTGAGTTGTTTATCAGTATTATTAATATATCTGAATAATAACTTATCTGGGGATTAAATGATTAATCGTTTTAATATTTTGTCTATCCGTTTGTCTGTCTGTCTGTTCGGGCTATTCTTCAGAAATACTGAACCGATTGTAATAAAACTCTCATGAACAGATTGAGAGCAATTCCAGCAGGAGTGATCTAGGCTCAATTTAACCGAAACACTAGACTCTTTTCTGAAAAAAAAAACACAACTAATTATCAAATCCGAATAATATCATATTAGTAGATAATTCTCAGATGAAGCCGAGGCGAATTACGAATAGTAAATAAGACAGCAGAAATGCAGAGTGACAGCCGTTAAACGTCCCACAGTATTACACCTATTCTCATTCTCTCCAGCGAAAAGCGCAAGGCCACTTTCCATTAATTATTTACTTTCTATTTGCATCACGAATGCGGGAGCGAGCATTATATTCCAACGCTCTAATGGTGTCTTCTACACTTCTTGTGGATCTAAATTTACAAGTATTTATAAGTCAACCTATATTATGCATAACGGATATCATAATAATTTACTTCAAAATGGCGTCTTTCTAGATTTATCAAACAAAAACGTCTATTTAGACGGCTCTGTGTCGCAGTGGCTTACCTTGAGTGCATACTCGTATTCATACCACATTTGTACACAGACATACACTATATTTTGCTGGAATTACGAAAATAATTACCCAACGATCTTAAAGTACCTATAATTACTGAATGTACCCGCAACTTTGTTTAATACTATTAATTATTAAACAGTTCACTATTAACTTAAAATACCAGTTGAAATGACTAGACAATCGCTTTTAGTCTGTTTTTGGGTTATTATCAGATTCATGTACTAATTCTTAATTTCTCAGTATTCCCGTTATCATCATTCATCATTCATCATTACAGCCCTTTACAAGTCCACTGCTGAACATAGGCCTCCCCCAAGTAATGCCACAAAGCACGGTCCTGAGCCACCTGCATCCATCGACTTCCTGCATGTCTTACCAGGTCGTCACTCCATCTAGTGGGGGGTCGCCCTACACTACGCCTACCGGTACGAGGCTGCCACTCGAGAACCTTTCTTCCCCATCGGTTATCGGTTCTTCGAGCTATATGGCCGGCCCATTGCCACTTCAGCTTACTAATCCGTTGGGCTATCTCGATCACTCTGGTTTTACTGCGGATATCCTCATTTCTGAGTCTATCACGCAGTGAAACTCCGAGCATAGCCCTCTCCATAGCTCGCTGAGCGACCTTGAGCGTCCTCATACGACCAGCGGTGAAGGACTATGTCTCAGATCCGTAAGTCATCACTGGCAATACGCACTGGTTATACACTTTAGTTTTCAGAGATTGAGGTATACCTGACGAGAAGATGTGTCGTAATTTCCCGAACGCTACCCAGCCGAGTTGAATCCGTCGATTGACCTCTCGGTCGAAGTTGGACTTACCTAGTCGGACTATTTGTCCCAGGTAAATGTACTCGTCAACAACTTCGAGCATAGTGCTCCCAACAACTACCGGCATAGGTGTGACATGGACATTAAACATGATCTTTGTTTTGTCCATGTTCATCTTAAGACCTATCCGTTGGGAGACACCATTGAGGTCATTGAGCATAGTGCTAAGGTCCTCCAGCGATTCTGCCATAAGGACTATATCGTCGGCAAATCGAAGATGAGTGATGTACTCGCCATTGATGTTAATACCGTATCCTTTCCAGTCCAGTAGCTTGAAAACTTCTTCCAACGCAGCGGTGAAGAGTTTCGGGGGATATAACATCACCCTGTCTTACACCTCTCTGCAGTTGGATAGGTTTCGTACTCTGGTTCTGTACTCGGATAGCCATCGTAGCCCTACTGTACAAACACTTCAGCACTTCAATATACCGACAGTCAACTAGGCACCACTGAAGAGACTGTAGCACCGCCCAAATTTCGACGGAATCAAAGGCTTTCTCATAGTTCACATACGCCAGGCAAAGTGGCAGATTGTACTCTTCGGACTTCTGTTGCGTCGTTATTCATGGGGGGATATTTGCCATAGTTGCCACGTTCCCGTTATGATGAGGTAAAACTACTACTATTATTGTAGTCTTTAAATTATAAGGAATAAAACGACATGGATTTCTTTAAGTGTCGCTAAAATTAGTGGTGGGCCCATTTTTCATACAAAAAGATATTATCTCCTTTAAAATCATAAATTGTCGTAGGAAGGAAAATATTAATAGGTAATCCACTTTTTATGGGATAATGGTGACAAACGAGCACACATTCCACCTGATGGTAGGTGGATACAGTTGCGTTGTCACCCCTGAGGACTAAGATGGAATGCCTCGATTTCAGTAAAACGGGTCTCCAGTTCTCTACACTCACCATACGAAACACAGTGTAATGCTGCTGTGTTTCGTTTTTAGCAGCAGCTATTTTACGCTGGTATTCCGTGAGAGCGTGGTCCCTCCCCGGTCGAGCCGACCCATTCATGCTACAACTATAATATAGCTGCTGCGTGGCTCTACTACGTAAAATTTTATAAGTAATTTATGTAAATTTATATTGACATAACAATAAAAAATGTACTGTAACGAGCTTGAGGTTCGTGACAATAAAAATTGCCAATAGAATTACCAAAATTAACTCTTTAATTCACTTTACACTAATTAAAACTTAGAAGACACTAACAATTAATCACACTGATTCACTTTATTTCGCCCCGAAGCTTCGCTTGTCTCGCCAAATTCAATACTTCGCCGATCGCACCTTGCAGCGCCTATAAATACACATTAGCACCGAAACATCCAGAACATTCAAGTAAATACGCGCACCAATCGACAAGGCGCCGAAAGTTCGAGTGTCGGCTTCTAGAAGCTTAGTTCTTCGTTTCGACTTACGACTTAGTCATTTTCTGGAAAGCTCCCCCCGCTCTCGTCCCTGATACTACATGACGTCAACTTAGGCGCGCAACAAACCTAATTGGGATTTATGTAGGACCTCCTCTTATTTCAGTTCGTCAACACACCCGCGCCCATGGTTATAAAATTCCTATTAAGAATTTTAAGATCTTGTGAACTCTAAAACATGAAGGAAAAATTATCACATATATTATGTATAACCAGACCAACGACAGAAAGCCACGCCAAAGTTAAACTAATGGCAGTTTTACAATTCGAAATTACTAGTCCTTAAGACAGATATAGATATAGCCGTACCTGATACGCATAATTTAATTAAAACTATAACCGAAAAAATAAATAAATACACAGAACTGAAAGAAGAAATAACGCAAATGATGCGATTTCTTTACGAGCTACACCGGTCAAAAAAATTGTTCAGCTCCTCGCAAACATTCTACTAGGACTACAGTAAAAGAGTATTCGTAACAACATTTGAGTGAACCTGACCCGTAAGTTTCACATGTCTTAGTATGCATCCTTACCCCGTGAGTATCGTGGGGGCAATAATAGGAAATGGCAGAGAAACCTCATGGCTAAGTCCCTAGATTCCATGTCTAAATCAACGTTGTCCTTAAGGTCGTCGGTAATACAATGCACCAGATATTAGAAGGTCAATATATTGGTGTTGATACCGTTTAAGGTATTGTTAAGTATATTATCTGTATATATATCAACGGTCTCCAAGGCAATGTACCATATTCGTTTTTTGACCTTTTTCTTTTTTTCGGGACTATACGTTAATAGCACGCAACACTATAGGTACCGTTTCTGGAAGAGGAAAAACATAATTAAGAGTAATGCCGCCAGAAGACCCTTGATGACCTCGTTGACGTCAATCCTAATCAACAACCTCCTTCTGGACCGTAACCGGTTCGCAGTTGGTAGATATGGCCTACCATAAGCATAAGAAATACTACGCATAAGAATGTCCACTCAGTATCGTTGACATGTCTTCTGATAGGAACGAGGTCCGAACAATCCGACCTACCCGATTTATTTTAATAAGATAAATAGTAGCAATTCTGTTAACACTAATAATATTCCCTTTATCCACTTCTGGAAAGCTTTAATGCTTCTATCCATCGAAGTGAAAGCAGTTCACTATCATTACGAATGAATGCACCACGTAACAAATGCGTTAAATAGTTCTTGCAGTTAAATCGCCTCTTCCCATTTACCACCACCGTTCTAGTGAAGGACGTGAATCCGCTCATGCACCAGTGCGTAAACCAGTATATTCAGAGATAGAAAGTGAGCCACTACTTCGTCACCAAATCAACTAGGATGGTCTTATGTAGGTAGTAAAAAATTCTGCAAAGGCCGCCTGTCGCTTCACTCACAATTATCTTCATAATGTCACCATCTTTTTGTTCATTATTTCATCATCAATTTCTTTGCTGATATAAGGATATAGGACAATAGCCTCCCTTACCCGAGATATATCTTGTCCTGTTTTTACCTATTCGCTCGGTACTTTAGTAAATATGACTGACTAATACACATTGAGACTACTATGAAAACTGGAGGAGGTCTTTAATCGTAGAGAGGTCGATAACAAAAATTAGGCTTAACAAAAATTACTTAAATATGTGCCTATATAAATATTTTTTCTTTTATGACTTTAAAACGTGTCTATTTGCTACAACTTTCTTACAATTTTTAATTATTCAATGTAATTAATAATAAAATATTAAATTATGTGTAATACATTATGTAGAACAACAAAAAGACTCTCGATAAATGTACACTCGAATATTTTAAATTCTATCATGTATATACAACAGGCCATCATGTCCGTGGGATTTACTTCAGCTCATGTTCTCTATAATGAAGTTGATTTATTTACCAGGAAAATGAAATAGTAGCCCCACCCTCTGACAGTCAGACTTCACATGATTTTTCGCAGCTGATAAATCAAATGGAGAAAATTTGATATATACATAACAAAATTATTTTAACTAGAACTCTTTCATAATCATTTCTTATATTTACGCAAACACTACACATATAAATAAAACAAGTTTTTAGGGATTTTATTGCAAATATTACCTCTTTATATTCTCGACGTTTCGAGCAGCACTTTACAACACTCATGGTCACTAGGGGGGGGGGGGGGGCAGAGGTGTTCGACATCCCGATGTCATAGTTAACTGCGGTTATCCACATATTAAAGTTATTAATTTTTGTTCCGATCTACACAGTATAAAATTATAGTATCTTCAAGTCTTGTAGTTGTATGCTTGCGTTGGGATTTAATTTTATTAATTATAGGATCCCAAGCAGCAGCCATCGCGCGAACACTACACATTTTAATAAAACTTTTTTACGAGTTTTATTGCGTATATTAACCAAAAAAATAATATACGCGATAAAATCCGTAAAAACTAGTTTTATTTAAATGTGTAGTGTTCGCATAAATATAAGAAATCATTATGTAAACCAGTACGTATTGGAAATAGCAAAATAAAATACGCTGATTAGAACATCTTAAGGTCTAACAGCCTTAAATTTCTTGAAGAGATGCCGAGACCATAATCTTTTTCCTACGTGTGTCAAAATATCAACCAAAAAGGACATTCGAAGAAGCGCTAAGATTTTAAATCAGGCAAGTAAACGGACGGTAATCTAACAAAAACGCTCCGATCTACACGACATAAAAAATCCATGGACACGTCATTCAATGAATTAAATAAAGTTTTAACGACATTTGATTATAATGTTTGCATCGAATGTAAATGCGAAATTAGTAAATATAATGAATGCAAAAACAGACATATAGATAAATATCAATAATTAACGAACAAATCAAATGTCAAACATCTGAATCAACGTCAAAACCAAACGCAACCGTTGTCTATAAACACAGATCATAGATTAATCGCGTTCTATAATCTGTCAAAACGATCACTGGATGATGCAACAATATTATAAAGAGGAATTAATTTTGCAATAACAGCGCGCAATTTACCGTACGAAGAAATTATCTGTGGTGTCGAGGAGTGTTTATTTAAAAATAATATGCGGATAGATGATTTGGAGTCGATATGTCAAGACATATCGTCTATGTTATGTCGAAATTCAGTACCTAAACCAAATCTACCCAAAGACGAATTTATAGCGTTAAATAACCTACGCTATAAACCAGAACTCACGATTCAAGAAGCAGCGATTTCAGACATTGACAATACCATAGATTTGGTATAAACTCCAAGCGACTCCCCACAAAATGATTGTTTTTGTGTGTGTAGATTGTCAATGTGTGCAATATCATTGTTGTACTGTACTAATTTTTCGATATCGATCAAAATGAACGTTAAATTAAATGTTACAATATGAAAGATACCGTGCATATGTCATATAAATATCCTTCACTATTTTATTTATAAGTTTTCAGATTGGAAACGTACATCTAGATTTATAGAAAATGTATTAAACCTACTGTTTTATAGGTATATTTTTTTGTTGAATATCATCACGGCCTATTCATATACCACTTCTGGTACGCCTATCTTACTATAAGCCAAACGGGTTAGTGAGGCATAGGGATTCGTTAAGTTTTCGGTCTTGTATAATAATTCTGTTCGCGTAGCTCAGCCTCGTACTTTAAAACAAAACCAAATTCAAATCAAAACCAAGTCGAGCGTATCACTAATTAGTGAGGTTATTAATGCCCTCATATTTATCTACTTGTTATTTTCTAAATATGGCTGATTTTTTGTGTTGGTTCATCTCAATACTAAATAAAATTAATTTTTCATTAAATTTTCTCCAAAGTCAGCAAATTTGTGAACCACTTTTAAGAAAAAACGATAAATATCAGGTTATAAACTTCCTGGTGGAATGAGTAATCCTGGGGATTATACTTTCTGAAAGAGTTACATCCTGTTACAGAACAAAAAACTATCGTATTACACACATAAAACCATAAAAAGTCATATCTAATCATAAATTAATAAGTTATGGAAAAAGCAATTGGTTATTTTGAATATCCATAAAACACAACATGACGAATGAACAAGTTTTTCGTAGTCTGAAACGGAACGTGTAAAACACGTTTTTAATCATAATCTAAGAATATAGTCTATCTTTTTAATATACTTTGGCATGGCTTCCGGGCCTTTGAGCCATTGTAGAGCACGTTCCATCTCCAAGTCTATTGAGAATGATAAACATAGTAACATTACTTTTTTTCCAGGCTTTATTTGAAAATTCAATTATACAATACGAAATAAGCAAAATTATGCAATTTTATAAGATATTTTCATCACAGATGCGTTAGAAAATTCTCAGGTTAAGACTGGAGATGATTCTTTGCCTCACAAAACTCATTTTCCGAGTTCAATCTTTTTTCTGCCGCATTCGAAATCGATTGAATTTTGGCGTCATATATCTGTTGTTCTCATTTTCATTCCCCTTACTATTTTTTTTGGAGTTCCAAACCTTGACCGATGACATACCTTCCTAATTACTGGAGTTGAGGACGTTGCACTTTCCGTGTTTATACACTTCGATTCAATTAGAATATTCATCTGCTACTACCAACCAAATAAACAAAATGTTTTATCGAATTTTGCAAGTAGACGTGTGTATTCTGTAAAATGGACGAGATAGGTACTTCACATGAGACATCGAAAAGGAGGTAAGAGGGGGGGAGCAGCCGAATGTATCGATTCCTTGAAACCAAAATTCAGAACGTGCTTCGGCTTTCTTCTTGTTTTTACTACTATATTGTACTGTACTTTATAAACTGACAAGTATAACCTTTTGACCTCTCATGAAAAAATTTTAAACGATAGCTGTGATCTACACAAATGACATGGTCTAGAGGTTTAGCCGTATGTTATTAGTGTCGAAAAAAATACAGAAAGAGATAACCGCTATTATTTATTGTGTACAACGGTTCCATCAATATTTATAAGGATATTTAAATGTAGATATTATTTAAACCACTATTATATAAAATTAATTACAATGTAATATTGATAATGTATTATTTGTATTTTATTTATACAATGTGATTACAGTGACTATTCGCAGTATCTGCGGCTTTGTTGATTTAGGCTTAGTTATGATTAGATTTTTAAACTTAAATCGGTAAGTGATTATTATCATCGTTTGTATTTGAAATTAAGCGTGCCAACTATGACTTTATATTTCCAGCTATTTATTTATATTCATACTTTAAATTGCTTAATTTTTTTATTAGTAACAATACCATAATATATTGTTGAGGGAAGAAAATTTAATGAGGGTGACTCACTATATTTTCTTCGTGGTGGCGTTTTGGTGATGTCGTGGAGGCGTTTTTACACATTCACAAACACCTGATCTCGAAACAACTACTTGTAGCCCAAACAAACATTTGTTTCATCGAGATTCAAACTTTAAAGATATACATACATCAGAATGCTGCGAATTTTTAAAACTCCAATCGTGAAGCCATCAATCTCGTAAAATTCGAAAAACAAAGCCATGAAACCAGTTAAGTAAAAAAGGTGTAGTCGTTTCTTGGATGAAAAACTATTGAGATTTTATCTTCTTAGAAACCGGAATGTATTCATACAGTAGATTTGCGCAAGCAAGAGTATATTTATATTTTAATTATTTTAATAGGTTTGATGCAATCTGACCACGTGTTAAAGTGCGGTGTGTCATTGTCAATTACGATCTTTTCGTGAATTAAGTGTACTGTGTAATGGCGGTGCACAGAATTAATCAAAAATACCCATGTCTACCTAAAGATAAAATTTCCATGCAGCAGTTATAGGCAGTCACGTCTGCGATGTATACTGTTATGAAAAATTGATATAATGTTCATAATTAATTTAATAATTTATAACAGCCTACCAATGTACATTATTGAACATGCGCCTCCATTTAGATTGCTTCAAAAGGGATATAGCGGCCATAGTTGCCATGCTTGGCAGGTTGACAAGTGTAGTTTTTACTGTCTAGTTGTTATTATTAGATAGATGCTGATGCTGATCTCCTGATTTGTTTGCCTTTTTTGCCTCTTACCACATCCACGGAAAGATAGCATTACACGGAAAATACTTATAAATAACTACATTAAAACGGAGATGTTGAGGAAACTTTATGATATTTTTGTATAGAGTCAAGTTGATTCAACTGTATTACGGCATATGTCACGAAATTGTATCTTTGATTTTTTATTGTTATTAAAAATAAAAATAAATTTATTAGTTTCTATACAATTTAGATCTCTGCCTCTTTTTTTTCATATTGCTATGGCTCAAAAAGTACACATGTGTATGTTTGAGCTGTCAATCAAATATCACATACAAATGCAATTTTTTATAAATTAAATATATAAGATTTCGGACTGGAAGTTCATTATTATCAGACTTAAATAACCTATATAAACATAATGACGACGACGACGACAGAATGAATGAAATATTGACGACTCCGTGGCGCAGTGGCGCAGTGGCTGCGCTGGGGGTCGCGGGTTCGAATTCCGCACGGAACAAGTATTTGTATGGCCTACAAGTAGTTGTTCCGGGTCTGGATGTTCGTCCTTGTGCAATTTATGTTTGTAAACTGCCCCCACAATACAAGAGAAAATCTTAGTGTAGGGGTAACGTTTTTAAAAAGAATAAAAAAAATAATACTTTTGCTTTATGTTGGGGAAATAATTTTTGAGTTTTGTGTTTTTGTGAATATATAAATATATTAATTGTTTTAAAGTTTGTTTAACATTACTGGATAGAGTGACGACCTGGTTAAGACATGCAGGAAGTCGATGCATGCAGGTGACTCAGTACCGTGCTTGGTGCATTCCTTAAGGGAGGCCTATGTTGAGCATTGAAATTGTGAATGTAAAAATGATAACATTACAGACATTTATTTTTGTAAGGAAAAAACAAAAAGCCAAAATGTGGTCCCTCACCCACACAATTTTTGTGAAAATAACTCAATTAATCCAATAAATTACTATCCAAAAAATACTTCTAATTCCATTCAATATGTGTACTGAGTATGTAGTATCGGACTTCTCATTCATAAGGTAGAACTCCAACTGGATATTTGTGCAAAATAAAATAAATATGTATGTTCGTTTCCTAACCTTGTCAACACGCGTAAGCGTAAGCGGAGGCGCGCGTTTGTGTGTATGTGTATGCGTATACTCTTAAAAATACGCTAAAGCTTTTGATAATGAAGACTCTACAGTTACATTTTGAAATCGAGCTCGATTTACGACGAAACATATGAAGACTATCGTTATTAAAAATGCTTGTTTAAATAATATGGCCATAAATTATCTTTAAACATATTCAGCCCTATTAATAAACACAGACTTGAGCAAGATTAACTTTACTCCTAGTTTAAAGCTTAAAATATCTAATTTCAGTATTAATAAACATAGAGTAAGGAGGGAGTATACTAATCCGAATCTACTCTCGGAATAAAAGTTAATCCTTGGCGGTACCTAGTTTAACGACTGAGTAAGCATAGACTAGTCGCGTATTTTGACATTTTGTAAAAATTTACGTTTACGCGCGTTGTTACCCGTATTAAATTCATAAGTTGTAAGCACTAGTAATAAAAACAGCATAATGCATTAAAATGCTAAGAAGTGATGTGGAGCAGAACAAAGTGATTGCAGGTTATTTTCATTATTTGGATTTAGACAAGTTATTGGGGCTATTGATTGCTATTGCATATTCTAATCCCGAAAGTCGCTGGAAACATCGGACAATACTACATAAACAGGAAAGGATACAGTTCAATAAATGTACAAGTAAGTTTTATAGCACCTAGCTAGCCCATCTCTGCCGTATAGGTACTTAGTTATTTTCTCAGATTCAATACAATCACCTCAATCTATTACTTCATATTAAAGTAGTTATGAGCGCTTTGTTCCAGGTTGTGTCAAATGCAAATTTAGAGTTCATGGATACAGTGGCACATTGGCAAGGCAGCACGCATGACTGAAGTATATTTAATTATCGTCGCATTAAAACAAATGTTTGAGCAGTCAGAATTTAAAGGCAGACTTCTCCGAGATTCTGGTTATGCTTGTACTTCTTATTTATACACTCCTATCCTGTGTCCTAATAAACAAAAGGAAGAATGTACAACCGGTCGCACATCTGGTGGCACCGTTACACTGTAGAACAATGCTTTGGAGGGAAGCAAGGGTTTCGGTGTTTACTGCGTGTACTAAATACTAAATAAGAGCATACAAAACAATATATACATTGCAATGCAAAAGCAAGATCTGCTTGAGGATGTAGTATAAGGAGATGATGAAAATATATCAGTCACACAATTAGTAAATCACTCCGTTAGAGGAAATTCTGTTCGGGCAGCATTTATTAACGATTTTTTTAAATAAATATACAATAATTACATGTACAAAAGATTTTATTTATCCGCAAAAAACAAAACGAAAATGGTTATTTAATTAATTTTGCCCTTCACGCTCTTTTTCTTAATTCTAAAATTTCGTTACAAATAATATTAAAAATGATTATATTTAGAACTTAGTTTTTCCACCGATTCCGAAAACAACACGAGGAACAGGGAACAACCCGTAACATTTATCTCTTGTCAAACTCAAAATATTGCCTGTCACTGTCATTAATGTCATCATCAAGCATTGAATTCATTCACTAATCATTCACTGACTCACTCTTTTTACTTTTAAAATAAGTGGGTTGCCATAGCGCAAGCCTTAATCCCGGCGTAAGGAATGTATAGTTAGTCCGAGGTTACTCCATGCTCATTAATAACATTGTAATAACGAAGTAAATAGTCAGTTACTCTGAGATTAGCTAGTCCAAGTGTAACTTCGAATTAAGCTTGGAATAAGCAATTTTTATTAATAAGGCAGATTATGTTTAAATAAAATTGAAGTGTTTGTCAGTATTATCACAATAACTGCCTAATAACTGAGCTGCGGGGGTTACATGAATAACCATTTTTAATAAAAAAACGCCATATTTATAGATAATACACAGATGAAGCCGAGGCGGATAATTACATACACCTACTCTCATTCTCTCCAGTGGAAAGCGCAAGGCCTGTCTCCATTAATTATTCACTTTCTTTTTGCATGATGAATTGGGGAGCGAGCATTATACTCCATCACTCTATTGGTGTCATCTACACTTCTTGTGAATCTTAATTTACAAGTATTTATAAGACGTCGTATATTAAGTATAACGGATATTCTAATATATATTTTACTTCAAAACGGTGTCTTTCTAGACTTATTAAACAAAAACGTCCATTTAGATGGCCCTGTGTCGCAGTGGCTTACCTTGAGTTACAGCGCTGAGGGCCACGGGTTCGAATCCCGCACGGAACAAGTACTTGTATATCCTACAAATAATTGTTTTGAGTCTGGATGTTTGTACTTGTGCAATTTATGTTTGTAAAAAGCCTCCACGATACAGGAAAAAATTCTACTGTAAGGGAAAATATTTTAAAAAAGACAAAAAATTTTAATTAAAATTTAAGCAGAAGTGGTGTCATATACAAGGTTTATTAAATACACATAGTTACCGTTACCATTACAGACCTTCCTATGTCCTCCCTCATATCCCTATGATATTACCATAGTAGCCTCGCTTAGCAGGCGGATTGGCTTTTTTTATACAGATGTTATCATAAAAATGTTGCCGCCCATCTAACATTAAAATTGTTATCACCTATTTTTCCAACGCTGTATTGAAATTTTTTCTTCTAATTTATAAGAAATTATGGTAGATTTTTTCAACGTGATCCTTCATTTCCGTACTCTGCAAGTGGATTGGCAAACCCTACCAGATGTTTTGCCTCGTTGACATAAAATGCTCCGGTGCATTTTTTTATTTGCCTATTATGACATCCTTGGAATATCATCATCATCATCAGCATTGAGGTTATTAAAATTAAAAATCCAATAGACAATATAGCTGCACACTAAACATTAACATAGGTTAAAATGAATAATAAAAAAGCTGCAAAATGCTCTAAAGAACCTGAAACCAAATATAAACACTATATAATTCTTAAATTGACTTTGGACTATTTTTACGCGAATACTATACTTACATGAAATAACACCATTTTTACGGATTTTATCGCGTTTAATTTTAGGCATGTTTTGCAAGCCAACAATCTTCGGGTCCCGCGCATCCGTCGTAGGCTGAGTGAAACCGGTCAAATAACCAAAAATCAAATAACCTCCACATTAGCTTTTATAGTCGGAGATTTAATTCTTCGTTACACTACGAGTATATTTTAGCAACGACTTCAGGAAATATTATTGAAAATTATATTATTCTTATTAACACTTTAACTTTTTACTAATAGCTTAATGTTTCTTTATCGAAATCTATATAGGAGAGTCCCAACAGTCAACAGCCACAAGTCAACACAACTAGTGCTTTTGAGTTTATGTAAAGTCAAAAGAAAACTCGAGCTTCAAAGGCAGAGCTACTGCTATTAAATACTTACATTGAAGACAGAAAATAAAGAAAATACAAAAGTGTCCTATAAATCCGTGAGCATTCACCGTCAAGCACTTTTATAATCAACACCCAAAATAGAAATAACAATTTATAATATTGCTAAAACGAAGTCGGTTTATTCGCGAACTGTAATTTTTTTAGATGAGTGGAATCTCTTGGCAATATCAGTAATATTTATAAAGTCATGGCGAGTTGTTGGCAAATCGTGACGCCACAGGACATCAGAATCTCTTGGGGAGTTTATAATTACTCATCTCTTGCTTGCCTTCATGGCTTGGCTTGATCGGACGTCCGGAGTGGAGCACAATAACTTTATGCTTGATAACTGTACACAAAGTACACAGTAACAAGGGTTTTAGGTTCTCGACACTCTTCATAAAAATTATAGCAGCATCAAGCTATTAATCTGTGAGAGCATGAATCTACCACGTATACAATATACATTCAATGTATTAAAATACGACGGCAGGTGACTAGAGCCTTACGACCTATTCCATAGCCCAATTTTATAGTTATTTTTGCCTTTTATTGTCGATAGTTTTCTAAATTATGAGGTCATTGTTTGCTTAGAAAGGAAAACTAATAATAACAATAACAAAAAAGTAAAAATACAACAACAAGGCCTCTATAAACTATCAACAGCTATAATGTATAGAATATGGAATAATATTATGAAGCACAAAAAAATCGCGTGTAAATGTAAGAAACACATGACAAAAACGCAGATAGTGTTTTATAGATAAGCATGTGTGATAGTATTTTATAGTTAAGTATTAATCGATGGCGTTTTTCATAAAAATTAATAGTAGAGTTACTGTATTCGCCTTATTAAAAAAATATGCTGGCAAGCAATGGAGGATATACTAAATGGATTAATTATCCATTTAGTATATCCACAGCAGAACCAGAAAAACCAACACAGTCCAATTGATAAGTAAGCTGAAGTGACAATCGGTCGGCCATATATTTCGAAGGACAGGCAACCGATGGGAAATAAAAGGTCTCGAGTGACAGCTCTGTACCGCTAAGCTAAGTGTGGGGTATATATTGCTACTGTTCAAAAGTAACTAACTGCTCAGCAGAAGCTTCTTTTCATTTCTGGACTGCTTATGAAGGAATGTAGTAATGTATAAAGTACATACCATTAGTACCATTAGTAGAAGTTCCAAAAGTAACTAACTGCTCAGCAGAAGCTCCTTTTTTTATTTATTAAGGAACAGCAAACAGCTACAAAATACAGTAATATCTAAAATACAATAACATGATGTATTCACAATAATGTAGCCCACAACGCTATCCACATATTACTTACAATGTTATAAAAACTTAATAACTAAAAACTAAAGAACAAAGAGTCAAAATAACATTATTTTTACATTTTTAGTTTTTCAAATATAGATCTTTAAAAATCTGTTCTGATTTGTAAAAGAGGCTTGGCCCCTTGTTAGTGCGTAAGCACAAACATCGACCGAAGTCGCGCATGTCAATGCGTGTAAACGCCATACAGAATACGAACGAATCCAGCCACAGTGAATGTACGTCACACGGTTTAGGCAAATAGGCACACTGGCCGTAAACCCTCCGTGAGCGCCACCACCTGCCAGACCGCCGCTCCCGCAGACGTGATGTAAGTGTATGGCATCACCACCAATTGCATGATCAGCACGGCTACTAGCCGCAGAGCGTGTCATGAGTCTACCGCTCACCTCAAGGAAATGGGTTCCCACGTTGTGCGGCTTTCGCAGCCTTGAGAGTCTCCTCAGATCCTCCCGCCAGCTACCACCCGCATGAGGTCGACACATATGCTCCACTAACCAATACAACGACAGATATAGCCAAAAGGCAATTATAAGATAAGACTAATAATTCGCCATCAGAAAGGTTTTGTGTCACTGACGTTGAGTAAATGCATTTTCGATCATGTTTGTCTCACTCACCAACAAGTTGCCTTCAATCATTCAATGGTGGGAAAGTTACAGAGATATATTATCATGTTGTTATATAAAACATCATGGAGGGCAGACAGTCTGCAGCCCCGTAAAGAAGGGACCCGACTTGGGCAAAGCTACTTAGGTGTGAGTCAAACCAAGACCCAGAGAGCGCTATTGAGAATAGCGTCCACGAGTCATAGTCACCAATCAACCATCGCAGAGACGCAATGCTGCAGAACGCAACAAGGATCAATACGACTATCGTCGGCTTACACCATCCCAAGGTCCCCCATACATCCCAGCAGACATCACCACCCGCATACCTCCATCGACCAGAACCACAAGAGTGCCACGAATCAGGCGCAGCACGCCCGCAGATCCATCACAAGACGCAATACCGCAAGTAGCAGTAAGCATCAATGCAACTGTCATACGGATGGCGCCCCCTCACAACACACCCACAAGTCCCTCATTTGTACAGTTTTTATTGTTGTTAACTAAAAAATATTACCAACGTATCATAGTAGCACGCTACTAAGACGCCAATGAACAAAACTCCACGTATCATAGCGCTAATGCACTAAGACATGAAGTTGAGTATGCCTGTTACACTTAAAAGTGCTACCAAACACACTCATCATCCCAATCCGAAAGATAGACGACGCATCGCTATGCGCTACGACGCCGCCCACAAACGGTATGGATGTGCGATGTCCACGGGAAAGCCGTATTGCTACAACAAACCCGCTTACCACCAGGACTAAGATGTTAATTGTATACCTCCATCGACCAAAACCACAAGAATGCGTCGAATCAGGCGCAGCACACCCGCAAATCCGTCACAAGACGCAATACCGCAAGTAGCAGTAAGCATCAATGCAACTATCATACGGGTGGCGCCCCCCTCACAACACACCCACTTGATCCCTATCGACTTTGGTAACAAAATTTGTATTCTTGTTAACTAAAAAATATCACCAACGTATCATAGTAGTACGCTGCTAAGACGCCAATGAACAAAACTCCACGTATCATAGCGCTAATGCACTAAGACATGAAGTTGAGTATGCCTGTTACACTTAAAAGTGCTACCAAACACACTCATCCCAATCCGAAAGATAAACGACGCATCGCTATGCGCTACGACGTCGCCCACAAACGGTATGGGTGTGCGAAGTCCACGGAAAAGCCGTATTGCTACAACAAACCCGCTTACCACCGGCACTAAGATTGTTGTTATATAAAACTGCACCAACTTATCATAGTAGCACGCTACTAAGACGCCAGTGGACAAAACTCCACATATCATAGCGCTAATGCACTAAGACATGAAGTTGAGACCCAACAAACCCCACCCAAAACACCCACCCACCCCCAACAACCCCCCCCCTAACAAGTATAAGGGAAAAAAAAAAAAAAAAAAGGGGGGAAAAAAACCCCCCAAAATATGCCTGTTACAACAAACCCCCCCCCCCCTTAAAAGTGCTACCAAACACACTCATCATCCCAATCCGAAAGACAGACGACGCATCGCTATAAGCTACGACGTCGCCCACAACCGGTATGGGTGTGCGATGTCCACGGGAAAGCCGTATTGCTACAACAAACCCGCTTACCACCGGCACTAAGATGATATGTCTAGGACACATCGGTTAGCGAGTCCAAGTTTACCTCGGACCAATTGCTCGTGAAGCAGCATACACGCCACCATAATATTCCTTTTCAAGTCCCTAATAAGGACTAGTCATTTTGCTACAGTACTAGGAGCAGTCGGTCACCCAACCACCCCATACAATGCTTATGCATCAAGGAGACCTTCTATAATAATACTTTTGTATCATAGACCTTACTTTCATAAGTCATTAATATATAGGACTTCAACCCACGACCCCACTATTGTAATGCAAATTCATCATGGAGACCTTCTATAGTACTGCTTTTGTATCATTGAGTTTAATATCATCCCAATCCGAAAGACAAACGAAATTATAAGTCCCTAATATAGGACTAGTCATTTTGCTACAGTACTTCAAGCAGTCGGGCTCCCGACCACCCCATATATATGTACAACTGCAGGTATGTATCTCCGGCAGCTCCTCTATACAAGACATCTATACATGAACACCTTCCATAACTTAGGAAAATTTTCTTTCTGAACAACGAAACTTTATACATGAACTCCTTCCAAGACAAGACAATTTTTAACAAATTTTCTAATTATCTTGTAAATGTTATTTATCTTTATTTTTATAATATTTTCAACTTGTATTTCTATTAATTATCTTATTTTAAATATTTTTTCAAGTTTTCAAATAAATTTCTTTTATTATGAAAGACAATATTTTGCCTTTAAAAGAAATTTAATATACTATGTTATTGGTCTAATGTCTGATATATATTTATATTAACTTTACGTTTATTAATGTGATTTTATTGCATATATATATATATGTATATATATATATATATATATATATATATATATATATATTATATATATATATATATATATATATATATATATATATATATATATTTTAAAACTATTTTTGATGCCCCTTTATGAAATATTTATTTGCTTTTGGTTAAGGTACACTGAAGATGGTGGTATTAATTAAACATCCGCTTAATCAGCCAATATTTATGGCACGCAAATCTAAAATAATGCGATAGTAATATTTATGAGTAAAATGTCTAAAATAATAAAATGTCAACAATTAATCAATAAATAGGTAATAGGTACTTAATAAATATTTTACAATTGGTCCAATATGTCTACAATCAAATTTTAAGTACAATTTTTGCCTTATGAATTGCGAAATATTGTTCTCCAAGTTATTATAGATTGTCCAACTCTCTTCAATACCGAAGAAAATTATGTTTCTTTGTCTTGCTAGTTTTTTCCATAAATTGAATTTTTTTTCTTGTTGTTCAACATTTTCTTTCAGGGTTTGGTGTTTTTCTTCCAGTACGGTAAATTTCTCATTTAATTTGTTATTTATGTTGAGTGTTAATTGTTCTGTCACCTTTTTGCCACTTTTCTGAATTTCTATTTTTTGTACTTTCAGTTCTTTTTGAATATTTTGTAAGGCGTTCATAATTTCCTCCATTGTGTCTGTTTTGATTTGGTTCTTGTTGCACCCTCTAGTAAAACTGGTAAGTATTGTTTCGTATTCGTGTTGTGCGTAACTCGTAAAACGTAGTGTGCTTCCTTTTTAATAGATGGCGGTGTTTCGCAGTTTATTTTACTATGGCAAATAGGCGAAATTACAGACTCATTCAGGAGTGAGATTATGTTTTTTTCTAAAAAGGGTAGCTTTCACGATTTTTCATTTGTTAACAATCCGGCACTTTCATTAACACTAGTACAATATAAGTTCTTAGATTCGCGAGAAAAGACTATAAAAGTTCGTAGATTGTTGTATGTTCACACTTCAGTTTCTTAGGTTTTTTTGTGTATTATTCGTTAACTTAGGACCTTGTCTTCACTATATAGTCATATTATATATAAAAATATATATATATATATATATATATATATATATATATATATATATTAAATCCCGTATGCTTTTCAGTTTTTTTTAATGATTAACAGATTTAAAAGCAATTTTTTGCTTTAAAAATAATAACACAAATCAAGTTAAATATTTGCGTACATAAATACTTCAGTTTTTATAGTACCTACTCTTTAACAGCACCTATTTAGGCGTAATCACAAGAAGGCTGTTTACGGCACGTATGGCTCTTTTGAGGTTATTTATGTGCTACGGCAAAAAGCAAAACTTCCTAAATGCATGGAAAACTGCAGCTAGTGAACGCAACTATAGCAAATTTTTCTTTGAAGCAGATAACGAAATGAAAATTTTATGGATCTTGTGCAGAGCATTCCATTTTTGAAAATGTGTTCGTTGTAAAAATGTTTCTACAAATGAAAGTTTTCTATGTATTTATATAATCATCACGATAATCCTTCACCCCCAAGAAATAATATTAAAACAAAGTGTAATATTAATCTAGATGGATTCTAAGTCAGAACCGAATAGAATAGAACCATTTTTATTAAATATAGATTATATGTAATACTTATTGAGAATCATTTTTTAATTTTACTACTGGTTCAAAAAAAACCTCTGTACTGAGAAGAACCAGTAGTAAAATTAAAAAATGATTTTCAATAAGTATTAAACATAGATTATATGTAATACTTATTGAAAATCATTTTTTAATTTTACTACTGGTTCAAAAAAAACCTCTGTACTGAGAAGAACCAGCAAAAAACCCAGCGGAACTCTTTTTTAAAAAAAGCACTTTAAGCAATTTACAATATAATATTTCATACAATGTTTATGAAAATATTAAGAAATAGCATGGTAGTGACCACCTCATTCCCAGGGGTTATTAATTTTTATATAATGTTTTAATTGTTATCCAGTATACGGCCGGATAGTAGACAATTTTATGCCGGATAGGCCGAATACCGGATATCCGTTTTATCTCTAGTTATTATCAATCATGTACTCTTTAGTAGTATTATAATCCTTACTAAACAAGTTTTGCTTAATTAATATTTTAAACCTTTTGATAGATAATGTTTGCACATTTTCTGGGACTTTGTTGTAAAAGCGTGTCTATTGTCCCGTGAAGGAATTACTGACCCTTTGAAGTCGATTAACTGGTATAACTAACTCGTGCTTGTTCCTAGTATTTACAGAATATACATCATTATTTATTAATTAAACCATTTTGTTTTTGTATACATAAATTTAATTTTCGTAAAAATATACTGAAGCCAAAGTTAAATATATTTATTACTTTAAATTTTTCTCTAATAGATTCTTTCGGACCTAGGTTATAAATTGCTCTTATGGCTCTTTTCTGCAAAACAAAGATAGTTTCAATGACAGTCGCTTCACCCCATAGCAAGATTCCATTTGACATTATGCTATGGAAATCACTAAATTCCACTGTGAATCCGAGAAAAACAGTAGATTCAAAAGGCCCAACTCCTCCCCATTCAAAAGCACATTGGTTTTCATCAGTTTAATATTAAGTGTAGTGAATTTAATACATTTTGTTATTTCTTAAAATACGTTCGTTCAAAAGCAAATCATTGACATTAAACCAGGGTACTACTTTTGATATAGGATAATTCACTTCACCAAATTTCAATAATTGCCTTTTAAGTCAGAAAATCAACGAAGTATCATCAGCAAAGAAAACTAAACTAAACTAACTAAACTTAATTGATCAACGTAACTTAACCTGTAAGTGCCCTTTGATCAAAATTATATGAAGTTTACGCCTCCTTTGTGTTAGTACACTATGATCAAATGATGAAGGAGATAGAAATCCTGTATCACAAATCAACTTTAACCCCAAAAACTTATTAGTAAATCTTGTATTACAAAAAATAATTGCCATTTAAATTCTCTATATGTAAACCATTAACTTTTTTTACAAGTGCCAAACCAGACATATTAAGTTATGCGAACTATATATAGGTCTTTTCAAGAAGACTGATAAAGAAAATAATGTTGCCGTAAATGATCGCTCGGTGAGCGCCTGCGGAAATTTGCACAATAATACAAATTAACATGTTGATTAATTTTACATAAGAGACAGGCGATGTGTGAATATTATGGTGCATGTTTACATATGTTAGCGATTTCGTTGGCTTCGACGGTGCATTCATTCAACGGTCGGCGTATTTTTTTACTTCTTTTCTTGTATTAATGAACGTTTTATTATTCTGACTTGGTTTCGCACGAATAGTGCTAATGCGTCAAACGAAGATATGTCGGAGCCACGATTTTCCATTTCGAATGAACGTACGATGTCTGGGTCTAGCTTTTTTAACGTAATTGTATTTGCATTGCAATATGTAAAAATACAAAGTCCATAAGATCATTAAATCTAAGATTTTTGAGTATGGCTACCAACATAGGGAATTTATCTAAAAATTGTTCGAGATTACGAATATTTGCGAATGACATAGCTTTAAGATCGAGTATTTGGTCTAAATATGAAGAAGCCAACATTCCAGAGGAGATTCCAGAAGGCGTATTTATTATATACGAGTAGCTAACTATTACCCAGCGCTGAATCTATTCTAAACAACAATAAATCAGGTAATGTTTAGCAAGTGACACGTTACTGTCCCACTCAAAGATTGTGTGATCAAAGATTAGTATCTAGCTCCCCTCCCCCACTTTGGCAGACCCGTACGTGGAAGGAACGGAAGTGAGAAGTGCTTATGCCGGCCAATACAACTAACAAACTACATCAACAAATACGAAAATGCAAGGATGTGCGTTTGCGCAACCAGGCGTTTTTTCCGTTATGAATCAGATCTGAAACATCATTGAGTAGCTTAGTCCCAGGATGGACATGTGCTTTTTAAGACAACAGTGTCCAATTAGGGCTCTTGCCAGAATGCCTGGTATGTCAGACTAGATCTTAAGTGATTTTGTGGTAAAGAGTTTTAAGGGCCAATCGGGCCAGGTTTATTAACTACATATTTTTGGATTGAAAACTTTTTTGGCAGACAAAGTGAAAGACTAATACATTCTGGATTTTTTATATGACTAATCTCAGATTAAAGAATTCTATAATCTGAGTGACTAATAATCTTCAAGCCAGAATCAACTCTAGCATACGTAATTACTGCGTTTCCGTTAGCAATTTGGTATATAATCTATAGTCACCAATTAGTCACTAGAAATAGGAATCACAATTATAATCCAGACATTATGTTGTTTTCAGGGGGGAAGCTGCTATCTTGGACTGATCCAACATAATTTTGTTTGTCTTTACTATCACTGACTCTTAACTAAACCTTGGTATAGTAAAATTTTGTATAGCGTCGGGGAGAATGCTGAAGAACGCCAGTAATTATAAAGATTCTTTTATATTAGATTATTTACTTGCATGTTTATGAAAATAATGTATTAATAAATTAACACATGTTATTTTGTAAAACTTTACTGACGCCTTGAAGACGAAACTCGATTAATTATTTATAGACTTTTTTGATGCCTTGTCGAAGTTAAGTATATTTCCATTTCAAAGATTAAAAAAAATCAATAAATATATTGTAAGAACTAACTAAAGCGATTGATGGCGAAGAGTAAGAGTAAGATTAGAGTGTGGACGAACGTTCACGTAGGGAATTGGTAGACAGGAGAAATTAACAAGTTTCAGTTATTAAATAATGAGCTTGTCATTGATCATTTGAAATTCTTGACAATGTTACCCATCTGTGTTTGTTTTGCTCGATCTCAAAAAGCTGTAATGAATAATGCCGAAAAAGATTTATTATAGAATCACAAACCATGTTTGTGTTTTCCAGACTGTTATGACTTAGGAACTATCAAGAAGAGTTTATTTCTTTCTTAATATACGACAATGCGAATGCTCATGGTGGTAGTCGTTTACCATCAATTACTGCATGCTCATTTGCCCTTCTTAGATTAAAAACAAAGTCAGTCATAAGGACTGCCGACAAAAGTAAAAACTCAATGATATAACACAGGCTGCTATACCACGCTTCCTTAGTCTGCCGCAAGTCAGACTAGATATGCTCGGTACGTATTGAGTTTACACGGTATATCACGAGCATGTCGAGATCTTCGTTGACCCGAACCCACAAATTTTTTAGCCACTAAAAATCACTCGGCGCGGCTAAAACAGATTTCACTTTAAAAGACTCTTAGCTCAGTTTGCATCTGGGACGTAGTTTGTCTACCTAATAATTCAAAACATATTTCCTTTATGTGTACATAATTGGAACGGCTGAACAAATCGCATAAGTGCAGGACAATACGCTATTGTAATTCTTAGCTTAATATTTATCTACCCTCGCTGATATTTTTATGTACATACGTAAATGCTAGCAAATCTGAACGCTGGAAGATTAATGGCAGTGTGCGCACAAACCTTACTGGGTTTTCTTTACTCTGCAGCAGGAACATTTAATGTTATATTAAAAATGTATATTTTTTTAATAAAATAAAATAATAACTTGTGTAGGCGAGGATCGAACCCGACCTGCTTACTACGAAATTTTAAGACGGTCACTTATCCATTGATCTAAAATAATTTTATTTATCCATCTGTTGAATTATAATAGTTTTCCAATACTGTATCATAATTCAATATTTATCATTTCTTATGGTTTCGTATCATGTTTAAAATTTGTTCGTATATATTATTTCTCATTAAAAGTCTCTCATATGAATATGGACAGAGTATATCGTTTAATTACGAAAAAAAAATTCATTAGACAGCAAGGACCAGAGGTTCTTAATGTAGGTAAATTATGGAAAATAATTTCCTTAGTTTAGTTATTGAAACTGAAGAAGATTATAAAAGTAGGAAGGGTGATTAATAATTAACTATTTTAATTCAATTCTACAAAACAATTTCAATATAGATTACGAAAATTGTCAATATCATTATAATCATCAAAGCCCATCACAATTCAACTGCTGACACCCAAGAAGGATGAATGGTTCTTGAGTAGCTTACTGGTTAACCAAGTGTAGGGCGGCCCTCATTAGATGGAGTGAAGACCTGGTAAGACATACTGAAAGTCAATGGATGTATGTGGCTCGAGATCGTGCTTTATTGTGGTCTATTAAGGTAAAAACCTCAATTGACTGCAATAAATCATAATCAAAGCCATAATTATTGAACGTAGACCAAGCCATTCAAAACCACGGTCCTGAGTCACTTGATCTATCGACTCTCTGCATGTCTAAGTCAAAATATTCAGTAATTTTAAATAAAAAAGTTTATCTAACATAGGCGTAGTTACTACTTGAGCTAACCGAATATCTAACATTTAAAATTAAAATTATAATTATAAATGTATCTTTAAATAATTTATAAATATTACTATTTTATAATAAATAACTGTAAATTTTAATAATACTAACTGTAAATATTATACAAAACTCTGAGAAAACGTCAACAGACACGCATGGTGAAGAGTTTTATATTTTTCCGGTGGCGAAGTAACAGTCGAAATACGAGTACATAGAGCGTTTAAGACGAAAGAAGAATCCGCCGCGCTGTACTGAGGCATGTTGGCACGGTCTTCACACATTATCCTTTAAATATTTTCTTTGTTTCTTACCATTCATACTGGCAATCTCGCGATGCAGGTAACCGCGGAAATTGTAGTAAATCAACACATAAAATATCCGTTTGACACTTTTATTGGTGCCGACGAAGATCGAACTAGAACGAACGAAGGCGTAATAGAAAATTTTAAAAAGAGCGCTTATGATTACACAGCATTACACTTACATTACACTTAGATTACACTGTTTCGGTACAGAATGTTAAAAATGGTAAAAGTTTGATGAATCATTATCATTCGTATTATCATATAGCTAAAATTATGTAACAAAGAAACGATTTCTCAAACTTCGATAGAGTATTTATTTTTACATAAGTTGTAAGTATTTTAACGACCATTATTTATATCTAAAACCAAATTATTTTTCCTTATTTTCGTGTTTCTGAAATGAATGTGCTTTAACAAAAGGAAAGGGGTATAAAGGAAAGATTTTTAAACTAGATAAAGCTACGAGCCTTTGAAATAAGCTTAATTCACAAATTTGCATCGGACACGAAAGCTACACATAAAAAGGGAAAAAGAAGCGGTGAGCCCGTAAACTTACTCGTATGTCATGAAACAAAAACGGGAACTTAACGAATGCATAAATTTCGCAGTTAGCGATCTAAGCATATTTTTCGTTTCTCTTTATGTCGGCGCCAAATTTAAGATCATACATAATTTTACGCAAAATATTAGTAGGTATTCTATTTTTATTTTATAAGTAATCCTGTAAATTTATATTGACATAACAATAAAAAAGTAATGTAACATCCTAATTGGGATTTATTTAAGACCTCCTCTTATTTCAGTTCGTCAACCCACCCATGGTATATGGTACATGGTAATAAAATTCCAATTGAGAATTTCAAGATCTTGTTACCTCCAAAAGATGAAGGAAAAATTATTACTTATAAGTATAATCAGATAAACCACAGGAAGCGACGCCAAACTCATTTAATGGCGGTTTTACAATTCAAAATTGCTAATCCTTCAGACTTACTATGAAAAGCGCCATTACAAGTGCGAAAGTATCGTTTCTGTGTTCAACAACCTATTAATAATAATAATAATAATAATTGGTTGCGCGGAAAACCATTCGCGTTTTTTTATTTTGACGGTAGGAACTTGTAGAATCATTATTTCCTTTCCAAACAATATCATTCGTACCCTCCTATCGACACATCGGGGTGGTGGGGTGGGAGGGGAAAGAAGACGATTCTAGAACATCGCGTAATCACCCGAGCCGAGGATATATAAGACACGCGCGACCGATGCGCGAGCCTCTTCTCCCGCCGCAGTCGTCGTTGAACTACAACCTCCTCTTCCCGCGCGCTCGTTTGGAACCACCTCACTAGTGGAAACCGCTTTGGCCTGGAAGCAGTCGAGCTCCAGGAACCCGCCTCACCTCGTGTGAGATATCGTCGCGCACCGCCTCTCTCCGGAGTGTTCCAGAAGTCGCCGCTATAGTGATCGACAGGAAGAAGAACCCCCGGTGAGTCAATATTCCTTAATTATACCTGCTTGCTAATAGTTTAACCCGCTCCAATCTGTGTTTTTTTCCTAGTCAAGCAGGATTCCTTTCATCGATTCGACAAGTAATAGTTTAGTTTAGGGAAGAGCGAGTGCATTGTACCGCATGCTATAGTAGTCGCTTTACGTAAACGTAGAAGCAATCGCATATACAGTCCACTTTAGTTAATATCTCGCGTAATAGGTTTGAGGTTTGACCGGGGAACTAGATTTTCGGCAGCCTTAAACACGTGGCTCCACCATTTTATGGTCACTTCGGCAGGATCTGGATTGGTGTTTAGTGGTTATCCAACCATTTTCTGGTCGAATTATTAAATTAATTGTTTAGATAACGCACTCTAATTTATAGAATAGACTTAAATAGTGTTCGTTTAAATTAAAATTTTGATTTGTTACTCGCAACCAGAATTATTCATTTAATAGCGCTCGTATTTGGTTAAATTTAAAGCTTATTAAATAATTGAAACGGCGTGATAGCAACCGTTTGATACGCTTACCCCACAATTTTATAAAATTATTAGGTTTAGCAAACGACGCGTAGCCCTGACTGCATCGGGCGCTCGATCTGATTACGTAATACGGCACGCCGAGTATTCATCCTACGTCGTTTATGCGTGTGAGATTAATTGTGATTAATATAACTTTATTATAATAATTTAAAATGGCAGTTAGTGGAAGTGAAATCAAAATTAAAACGCTTTATGCCAAGAGGGACATACTCTTTTCGCGTATGCAGAATATAAGTGATTATATAAAGAACATTCATATAGAGGCAGTACGGGAAGCCTTTTTTAAATGAAATCGAAACGATAGATAATTTGCGGACAGATTACGAAAGAATATTAGATCAAATTAATCATTCGGAACTACAAACCGACCCGAAATACATAGTGAACTACCAACCGCTGCTGGCATTCGAAGATATGTTGTGTCGCGTGAAGAGAACCGCAAAATTGCTACAATCTCAAGGTGAAGCGAAGCCTGAAATGCAGGTACGCCCTCGTGACTCAATTAGGTTACCGCCAATAGATATTCCGGTATTCAATGGTGATATTAAGACGTGGCCCTTCTTCTTCAGTAGTTTTCAAAACAATATACACAACAACCCATCGTTATCGGACGCTGAAAAATTATATTACTTAATTAGTAAACTTAGTGGCAGAGCACAGTCGATCTGCTCGGGTTTTACACCTACAGCAAACAATTACGTATTAATATTTGAAACGCTTAAAACTAAATATGAAGATAGGAGAATGTTAGCTTCCGAATATTTGAACCAGATATTCGATCTTAAACCTATATCATCCGCGAACATCAACGGCTTAGAGCAGTTTCTCGATAAATTTGTGGCATCGGTGGCTGCACTTAAGAATTTGAAGTTTAATGACCTCATGGACGTGGTGTTTCTCCATATAGCATTAAAGAAATTAGACTCCGACACCGTGCGTGCGTTTGAAATGGAGCATCGTAGCTCGGAGATGCCTTCCTTTCATTCATTAGCATCGTTCGTGCGAGATCAAATAAAGGTGATGCAGCGCTCACCGAACGTTAAACAGGAGATTAAAAGGTGCGTCGACCGTAGACAGACTCAACCATCTAAAATAGCAGGGTCGTTAACTTACGTAACCGCTACGCCGACATCACTCCAGCATACTTGTATAGTATGTAAAGATAAACACGGTAATTTATATAACTGTGCGACTTTTCGTAAATATTCACCAAGCGAACGTTATAAGTTAGTAAAAACAAACAACCTATGTTTGAACTGCTTAAGCGATAAGCATTTAGTTGCAAAATGCAATTCGAGTTCCGTATGTAGCAAGTGCGCCAGGAAACATCACACGCTATTACATTTTGAAAATAGCAACATAGCGGCGTCAAGTAAGGCGAATAAGGAATTCACCCCTACTAAGGTCAACGATTCTAGCGGTCGACCTGATGATGTCGCTCTGTGCTCATTGGCAAATATGGGAGCACAACCTCCTTCAACCGTGTTACTGGGTACGGCGCGTATTTTGGTTAGGGATTCGCGTGGAAACAAACAAAGCGTCCGTGCACTGCTGGACAGCGGAGCCCAAAATAGCTTTATAACACGACAATGTTGTCAGCGCTTAGGCTTAGTAATAAATAGGTCACTTTCATGTCCTGTAGTTAAAGGCATCGGAGGTACTAGTAAAGCGACACAGGGATATATAAATTTAAAATTTTATTCTCGGATAGATCGTAACGTTAACTTTGATATAAATGCACTAGTAGTAGATAGGGTCACTGAACGGTTGCCAACCGTTTCGGTTGACACCTCGGCAATGATTGAATTTAAAAATTTGACTCTAGCAGACGACACTTACGCCGTTCCTGGAAACATAGACATGCTCATTGGGGCATCGCTTTTCCCTCATCTTTTGTTAAACAATAAGGTCAGGGGCAACTCCTCGCATACCGCGCCTTACGCACTGGAAACCGTATTGGGCTATGTGATCCTTGGCTCCGCCCCCATCCTAGATAGTATTTCGGCAGCCTCTTATTGTGATATGGCTGTCGAACCGCTCGAGTCGTTAGTCCGCAAATTTTGGGAGATGGAGGAGGTGAACGTCCCACCCATAGCTAGTTCAGATGACAGGATATGCGAGGAAATTTACGTCCGCACGACCGTTCGTGATCGCGACGGTAGATATAGTGTAGCGCTACCCTTTAAGGGAGATGTTTTATCTCTCGGCGATTCGCGTCAAATGGCGGAAAAACGTTTCTACAGCTTGGAGCGTAGGATGCTCGCTTCGCCCCAGTTAAAGGAAGCTTACGACGGCGTCATTAACGAATATATAAGAGAAGGTTACATATCACTTGTGGCTTCGAAATTAGATAACTACGAAGACGCACCGTCGTATTTTATACCACACCACGGAGTCATTAGAGAGGACAAACTTACATCTAAATTACGTGTAGTGCTCGACGCTAGTGCTAAAACTAGCACTCACCTGTCGCTTAACGATATCCTCTATAGTGGGCAAAATTTACAGGGCAGTTTATTTGATATAATAGTCAATTTTCGTTTGTTTAGTATAGCACTATCCGCCGATATTCGCCAAATGTTTCTTTGCATAGGGGTCCGTGAATGCGACCGTAGATTCCAGCGCATTTTATATCGTTTCCACCCAAAGGAACCTCTAATGGTGTTAGAATTTAACCGCGTTTGTTTTGGTTTAAAGTCGAGCCCATTTCATGCGTTACGCACGGTGAGACAGCTCGCTCACGATGAAGGTCCCTCTTATCCTAAAGCTAAGAGGGCAATTGAGAGCGGATTATATATGGATGATTTTGTGTATTCGGTCGATAGCGTGGAGGAGGCCACCCTAACCACCGCCGAGGTTATAAGGCTCATGAAATCGGGTCAATTCGATCTTGTGAAGTGGACTAGTAATTCGCGTCCGGTTTTAGATACAATCCCACTATCACACCGTCTTTCGGCGATAAAGGAATTCGACGAGTCCGATACACACAAGGTGCTCGGTCTGTGTTGGTCACCAGAGTCCGACGTGTTTAGCCTTAAGGTAAATCCGCCCGTAGAGAAATGCACAAAGCGCACAATACTGTCATGCGTTGCTAGATTATGGGACGTCATGGGTTTCGTAGCTCCGGTGGTATTATACGCTAAGCTTTTGATTAAACAACTTTGGTTATTTGAATGCGATTGGGATGACCCGCCGCCTGACAGCATTGTTCGATTGTGGCAGCGCTTTAGAGAGGAACTTCCTTTACTAAGAGAAATTAAAATACCGCGTCATATAAATGTCGATAGAAATAGCAGCATAACGGTTGTTAGATTTGCAGACGCCAGCGAGAAGGCTTACGGGGGGCGTTGTATATTTCCATGTCCAGAATAATGGTAGAAATTCGATTAGCCTCATTAGTTCTAAGTCGAGAGTCTCCCCCCGTAAGGTTGTCTCTCTGGCGCGCTTAGAGCTTTGCGCAATATTAGTACTCACCAAGCTTATTACCACAGTTATCGGCGCATGTAGGGATAGAGTTCACATAGAAAGAATATTTGCCTTTTCCGACTCCACCGTCGCCTTATGTTGGGTTCATTCTTCACCCCACCGTTGGGATACGTTTGTCGCGAACCGAGTGGCCAAGATCCAAGACGAGTTAGAAACGCGGAACTTTTATCACGTGTCCGGTAAGGAAAACCCTGCCGATTGTCTATCCCGGGGACTCACCCCGATGCAAATAATGGACCACCCGCTTTGGTTCCATGGACCTTCTTGGGTTTACTTGGATCCCTCACAATGGCCAATAACCGATTTCGAACCTTCGTCAGTGTCACAACCGCCGGAAGAGAAGAGACACGCTCTAGTGGCGAACGTTTCGAGCGAGGTTTCTCCAATCATTGCTCTGGCGAACCGCTTGTCCTCTTGGTCGAAATTATTGCGTAGCGTAATTTACGTTTGTCGATTCGCGAAGCTTTTACCGCGACGTCCGTATGTCTTAGCATCCGATTACAACTATGCCGAGTCGCTAGTATTACGTGAACTTCAACGTGCGCACTTCTCTGAAGAAATTACAAGATTACAATCGAATAGAGCTTGTAGTCGCGCCTTTCAACGCCTTAAGCCATTTTTACAGGATGGGATTGTAAGGGTAGGTGGACGCTTGTCCAACTCGCAATTGAGTTTCGACCAACGGCACCCTATAGTTTTACCGCGTAAAGACCATATCATGAACTTATTAGTCGATTATCATCATAAATTGAACTCGCACGCTGGCCCCGATTTATTGATGTCGATCTTGCGTCAGAATTATTGGATTCTTTCTGCACGTAGTTTAATACGCAATCGGGTGCACAGATGTATAGCTTGCTTTCGGGCACGCCCCAAGCCGTCATTTCCGGAAATGGCGGAACTTAGATCTTGTAGAGTGATACAATCGGTAAAGCCCTTCACGCACACCGGGTCTGATTTTGCTGGTCCGTTTAAGGTCACGCTCACTCGCGGGCGTGGTATAAGATCCACAAAGGCTTACGTCTGCATTTTCGTATGTCTAACTACTCGAGCAGTGCATATAGAACTCGTTGGTGATCTAAGCACAGCAGGCTTTATGGGTGCATTTAAAAGATTTCTATCGCGCAGAGGCCCTGTAAGTAAATTATATTCGGATAACGGTACGAACTACGTCGGTGCAAAACGTATTCTATCGGAACTACACGAGCTCTTAGCTAGCAAGTATTATAATTCGGAGTTCGCTCACATTCTAGCCGAGAACCGCATTGAGTGGTCTCTGAACGTCCCAGCCGCGAGTCATTTTGGGGGCAATTGGGAGACTAATATTAAAAGTCTAAAGAGCCACTTATACCGAGTAATAGGAGATCAAATTTTGTCCTTCGAAGAGCTAAGTACGGTGCTCGCTCAAATTGAATGCGTAATGAATAGCCGCCCACTTTGTCGGACGTTATCTAGTGACCCCTCGGAACCGCTGGCTCTAACTCCAGCACATTTTTTGACTTTAACGCCTCTAAGGTATCTGCCCGCCGCGGATATGGATGAGAACAGACTTAGCATTTCCACACGCCACAAATTATTAGATCGGTTAGTGCAATCGTTTTGGAAACGATGGAGGATGGAATACTTGCATACTTTGCAGTCTCGGCAAAAATGGAACACAGCGACAGAGCCTTTAGCTGTAGGAACCGTAGTTGTGCTCACTAAGGAGAATACGCCGCCTCTCCACTGGCCGTTAGGAATCGTCGAGGAGGTCTTTCCCGGTTCCGACGGAGTAATTAGGATAGCTCGCGTTAAGACCACGGTTGGGTCTTACCTACGTCCTGTTATCCGTTTGTGCCCCTTGCCTCTTCCATAATTTAAATTAGCTTTCTAGACTGAAATTGTAGTTTAATTTAGGTAATCTTAGCGTTAGTTAGTTATTTGTTAGTCGATCTTAGCTCTAGTTGTTTAGTTATTTTTTTTTGAAGGAAATCCTTCAAGGGCGGGGGAGATGGTTGCGCGGAAAACCATTCGCGTTTTTTTATTTTGACGGTAGGAACTTGTAGAATCATTATTTCCTTTCCAAACAATATCATTCGTACCCTCCTATCGACACATCGGGGTGGTGGGGTGGGAGGGGAAAGAAGACGATTCTAGAACATCGCGTAATCACCCGAGCCGAGGATATATAAGACACGCGCGACCGATGCGCGAGCCTCTTCTCCCGCCGCAGTCGTCGTTGAACTACAACCTCCTCTTCCCGCGCGCTCGTTTGGAACCACCTCACTAGTGGAAACCGCTTTGGCCTGGAAGCAGTCGAGCTCCAGGAACCCGCCTCACCTCGTGTGAGATATCGTCGCGCACCGCCTCTCTCCGGAGTGTTCCAGAAGTCGCCGCTATAGTGATCGACAGGAAGAAGAACCCCCGGTGAGTCAATATTCCTTAATTATACCTGCTTGCTAATAGTTTAACCCGCTCCAATCTGTGTTTTTTTCCTAGTCAAGCAGGATTCCTTTCATCGATTCGACAAGTAATAGTTTAGTTTAGGGAAGAGCGAGTGCATTGTACCGCATGCTATAGTAGTCGCTTTACGTAAACGTAGAAGCAATCGCATATACAGTCCACTTTAGTTAATATCTCGCGTAATAGGTTTGAGGTTTGACCGGGGAACTAGATTTTCGGCAGCCTTAAACACGTGGCTCCACCAATAATAATATGCTAGTATATTAAATATATATTTATATTTATTTATGAATTATTTTTAAACCAGCCCAGCTTCATGTATATTCAGCCCAACCAGATATAAATATATAGATACTCTACAAATACCCCAAAATAATAATAATAATTTTATGTCAACATTTATATTTACAACTAATATCCATTGTGCTAGCAAATATTCAATAATTTAAACTAAGTGTCAGATTAATATTTTATACAAAGGCTAATCCTATTACCTTAGTTATTTATCTACTGCATATTCAAAATACTTCCTAATGGGACAGGAACTCTCTATCAAAATTTTCAGGACGCTGTTTTGTCTCGCCCGTATTCTACTTACTAAAGATGCGGTTTCTTTACGAACTACAGCGGTGAAACCATCTGCTGGACTCCTCGAAAACATTCTACTAAGACTACAGTAAAGGGGCATTCTTAACAATTTTTGAGCGTACCTGACCCATAGGTTTCACATGTCTTAGTATGCTGCCTTACCCCGTGAGTATCATGTCGTAGCTAACGCCCTAGGTTTCATTTCTAAATCAACGTAGTCCTTAAGGTTTTCGGTAATACAATGCCCCAGATATTAGAAGCTTGTCACTAAGTTGGTGTCGATGCCATTTAAGGTGTGAGTGTTAAGTATATTATCTGGATGTTGAATGAATATGAATGAATGAATAAATATTCTTTTATTGTACACTACAAACAAATATATAGATAACATAACAAAAAGCAGATTATAGGTAAGTACCATTTGGCGGTCTAATTATCAGATTATCGAACTCTTCCAGACAACCAAAGGTGTAAAAGCTTAGAACAATGAAAACTAGGTCGGTAGTACAATATGAATATGCATAATATAATATCAATACATGCAATTTATTTATTTATTATATGGACAACAAAACAGATAACAATCAAAATACATAAAAATTATATATATATATATATATATATATATATATATATATATATGTAACAGTTTTGTGCCAGATTGTTTTCCTAAGTATGTTGCCCTTTCATATTTTACTATATGGGAAATCAAATCTACGCTTAACAATATTAACAATATTAATGCCGTACATTACTACATAATACAAAGAAACAAATTTTACAAACAACAAATTTAAAATCTATGTGATATGGGAATGATTGCGTATGACGGTAAGCTCTTTTACTGCTCTTTTGAATATCCTTGATCTTGGGTCAAAAATATCTAAGCCGTAGTCTTTCATTTTCATCATTGTAAAAAGAAGTATTATTCTTGTAAGTCTGCAGGTAAAATGTCTTGCTAGGAATTCGGGGATTGCGCTTTATAATTAAGTTTAATTTACTTAAGAGGTAACCGGAATCAATCTCATTATGGAGAATTTTATGTAAATATATAAGGTCATATTCCTTACGGCTAATAAGTAAAGAGGTCATTTTAAATTTGTCGAGTCTCTCACTATAACCGACAAGACTGCGACCAAGACCACATTTGTAGCTAAGTATTCTAAGGGTTCTTTTTTGGACGTTTTCTATACTATCCGAATGCACTGAGTAATCAAATGACACAAGCATATTCAAGAATACTACGGACAAGGCTATTATAAACGGTCAGGAAGCTTTAAGGCCGTTTGAAGTCCTTAGTGCATCTCGTTATACAACCTAGCAACTGGAATGCTTTGTTCTTAATGTGGGCATAGTGCTCACGAAATGTTAATTTAGAGTCAAACAGCACACCCAGATCTTTTACTACCGTTTTTCTGTCTAATGAATCTTCATTAATTTTATAGTCATATGTCTGTTTATATCTCTTATTTGTGAACGTTATAATAAAACACTTTTTAACATTGAGGTGTATATCGTTAAGCCGGCACCATTCAGATATTGAATCAATATCATCTTGTAGCTTAACACAATCAGATAAATCCTGTATTACATGGTACATTTTCAAGTCATCAGTATATAGAAGGCAAGGACTGCACAGTTTACAAATCATATCGTTTATGAATACAATAAAAAATAGCGGAACGAGATGTGAACCCTGAGTAACACCGGATTTAACTGTTACAGGAGATGACGTGAAACCTTTGAGAACGACAAGTTGGCTTCTATTATCGAGGTACGAATGAACCCAGCGCAGTAGATTTCCATGAATATCCGACATAGCTAATTTTTTACAGAGTAAAGAATGGTTTACTTTGTCGAAAGCTTTTGTAAAATCGGTGTACACGGCGTCAACCTGCCCACCCACGACGAAAACCTCGTACATGTAGTTTTTGTATTCTAACAAATTAGTCACTGTTGATCTGCCTCTCACGAAACCGTGCTGCTTGCTAGATATAAGCGGCTTAATTTGAGAGTAAAGATGATCATACAACGCAGATTGAAAAACCTTAGCAACACAGCACAAAATGCTAATAGGGCTATAGTTTTCGCAGTTAGACTTATTTCCGGACTTGTGAATGGGTACGATGTGAGCCAGTTTCCAAATGGAAGGGAAAGCACCAGACTTTAATGACTTATTAAACAATAATGTTAGTGGTTCACACAGTTGCCTTGCACAGTTTGAGAAAAATATAGCGGGAATACCAACATACCCTGGACCTTTGCGAGTATATAATTTCTTTAATTTGTCCAATATTGTATCCTGACTTAGTTCTGTATTACACATACTGTAATTACAATAACTATCACAGCCTGCAATATCATTAGTAACAAACTCCTGGTTAATGACTGGATGAGAAACTTCGAAAGCTAAACTGAAGTACCGAGAAAAAAGTTCGCATATTCCTTGTACGTCAGAAGAAGATTCCGTACCAAGAGTCATAGTCTGTGGCATACCTGAGCTACCTACTTTATTGCTAACAAAATTCCAATATATCTTTATGTTATCCGATGGCCATTTAAAAATTTATTAAAAAAAGAGGTATTGTGAATCGGTACCTTAAAATGAATTTTCAGGAAGAACGTAGAGGCTTTCCTGGAAGCCCTACAAAATTAAACTTCTTCTTTAGATAGGGAGGAGTAGAAATTTAAAATAACACGCAGTATATAATAGAAATAATACGCATATTCCGTCGAAGTCAGATAGGTAACCACTTGACACGTGAGCGAAATTGGGAAATATGGTCAAATTTGCGCAATCTAAATATGAACCGAATACTAGTGTTTTGAAGTCTCCCAGCTTATTAAGCTGGTCTTTAGTTATGTCTACATAGCTTGCGTCAGCATAGTCGAGAATCGGAAGAAAAGAGACTGTGCAAGCATAATTTTTGTAAGAATGGGAAGAAATGATCGAAGGCGACGCAAGAGAACAAAGAGCGACTAATGTTTTCTTACTTAACTCATTTGGTTGACGTATCAAATTTAAAGAATTATCGAGAAAATATCAAGATTTTTGATATTGTCAAAGTAAAGGATTACAACTCCATCGAATTCAATAGCTGGTACGGAGAACCAGTCGATTCTTGAGATAAAGCTCCGACTACCAATAATAGTAGCTTGTGATTTTTTGGAATTGACAATTAGGCCATATGACTTACTCTACTCATGAATAATTTTCAAATCGTTATTCAGTGTAACGTTTGGAAAATTCTCAAGAGTTAACTGGGTGTAAATCTGAACAGCATCCGCATACATGTGGTAGAGAGAAGATATTTTATGAGTGATTGAAAATATTTTATGAGAAAATGGAAAAGAGTAAAGGTGACATACACGACACGACATACACGCCACCCTGCGGCACGCTTGTAGTAATATCACACAAAGATGAGCGAGTTTCATCGACACAAATACACTGCCGACGGCCACAGAGATAACTTTGAAACCAATTAATTTGTAATGGAGATATGTTAAGGGAACATTTACATTTACATTTGGATATTTACCAACGGTCTCAAAAACCATGAACCATATTCGTTCTTTTTTACGTTTTTTTTTTTCGGGGACTATACGTCGAGAGCTCCCAACACTATACGTACCGCTTCTGAAAGAGGAACAACATCATCAAGAGTAATGCCGCAACAAGACCCTTGAAGACGTCGTTGACGTCAATCCGTATAGAGATAGTGAGTGTAGAGAACCGGAGACTCTTTTACTGGAAACGAGGCATTCCTTCTTAGTCCTCACGGGTGACAACGCATCTGCATTTTTATTTTTAATCCAGGATAGATGTAGATGTCATGGCCACAGCAACTACTTACCATCAGGTGGACTGTGTTCTCGTTTGTCACCCTATCCTATTAAAAAAAGTCACAATAGGCGAGGCCGGCTCTGCTCTTGCAGACCGAGACGCAGGTGTCCTCTCCGGCTGATGCTTCCTATCACTTCTACCCGGGGTACAAACTGGAACACTCCTTTGTGCCTCAGGCTGGAGTTTGCGTATACGTCAGAGAGGACATCTGTTTTCGATGCCTCGGCAGTCTTGAAGGTTCGGACCTGTCCATCCTTTGGCTACGCGTAGACAGCGACGACCATCCGCGCGCCTACGGATGCCTCTACAGGCCCCATAGCGGTAATGCCGAAACAGACCGACTCTTCGACCACATCCAAATGGCTACAGATTCGATGCTAAAGCGGATCCCCTCCGCAGAAATCGTGACCGGCAACTTTAACGCCCACCACGCCGAATGGCTTGGTTCACGTTTATCCGATCATGTGGGGAGATCTGCTCATGATTTTGCCTTGGAATATGATCTGACACAACTGGTTACTTCGCCTACACAGATTCCAGATGTGGAGGATCATACACCTTCCCTGTTGGAACTTCTGCTGACCTCTCATCTAGACGTCTGTACGTCTGTACGTCTCATCACGCTGAAGTCGCGGTTGCATTCTGCAGGCTGCCGCCGTGTTTGGCATTATAGGTCAGCCGATTGGGATAGGATACTGTCTTTCTTTGCATCCTACTCTTGGGGGATTTGCTTCTCGCCGGAAGATCCCAACGTTGTTGCTGATTCGGTCGCTGATGTGGTACTTTAGGGAATAGAACTTTTTATTCCTTCCTCTGTGGTGCCCATCAGAGGCAAATCTCAGCCATGGTTTGGTCGCTCCTGTAATATAGCATTATGCTATAAGCAGCAGTGCTACCAAGCCTAGGCTGATGGAAAATAAGTTCGCCTTCCTTCTGGAACCCGTGCATTCTGGTCTCTCGCCAAGGCTGTCCAGGGGAATTTCTGTCAGCCATCTCTTTCATTTCTGTACATGGAGGACGTCTCACTGGCCCATGCCGCATAGAAGAAAGCCGATTTGCCAGGCTCTTTCTTTGCGTCCAACTTGACTCTCGATGACGGGGGGAGTACGCCGCCAACCATCCGATATGAGTGCTCAATGCCGGAAGTGTGGTTTACACAGAGCTCGGTTTGCAAAGCCCTCCTCTTCCTGGACATCCACAAGTCGATTGTGCTGGGGACGTGTACTCCAGAGCTGGCACCGGTATAAACGCGTCTTTTCCGATACTCCTCCACTCTAGGCATAGTCGCAAAATGATGGAAGACGGCTTTCGTCCACCCGATCCCTAAACAGGCGACCACTCAGACCCGTTGAACTACAGGCCCATCGCCATCACCCCCTTGTTCTCCAAGACAATGGAATTCATTGTAAACTGCCACCTCATGAGGTACCTTGAGAATCATCAGCAGATAAGTGATCGCCAATACGGTTTTCGTCGTGGTCGATCAGCTGGTGATCTTTTGGTCTCTTTTGACTCACAGATGGGCGGCGGCAGTCCAAGGGGGAGGCATTGGACGTTAGTTTGGACATTGCCGAGGCCTTCGATCGGGTTTGCGACAGAGCGCTCTGTGCAAATCAAAACGCTGAAAAGCAAACGTGCAAAGCGCCTGCAACTTTACAAGGCGTTTTTTCCTATATATGGGCTGCGGCTCCCCAGTGCCAGCTCCTTCAACTTGACCGGATCCAGCGCAGAACGGCTCGAATCGTCGACGACCGAGTGCTTTCCGATTGGCTTGATGGTGCTGCGAAGAAATGTTGCATCTCTTTTCGTATTTTATCGCATCTATCACGGGGAGTGCTCTGAGGAATTGTCCGGATCAATTACAGCCGCCAAATTTCATGTACGCACTACGCGCAAACCTCCCAATACCATCCACACCATCTGGATACTTTACGGTCCACCACCTTACGTTTCACTAGGAGTTTTCTCCCGCGTACGACCTCTCTGTGGAATAGTTTAATACCGTCGATTTTTCGGACCGATTCGACCAGGGGACCATCAAGAAAAGAACTTACTCCTTTCTAAAGGGCCCGCAACATACCTGCAATTCCCCCGGTGTTGCGGTTGTTCATGGGCTGCGGTAGTCACTTAACCGTATGCTCGTTTGCCCCCTCTTCTAAAAAAAATCTACACAGCTCGCATGCATACATGATCAAGACAATGCCCAATATCATTTAATCCACTGCTTAAAATTTCAGCTCTTGTAATTCATTATTTAATTGTACCTTAACCTTCACGTACACGGCTCGCGCACTTACATGATCAAGATAATGAACAATACCCTCATTAACAATTCATTAAAATCCATTCCGCATTTCATCGCATACGAACAATAAAAATTTATTGGTTATTAGACTTCTCAAACTCTCAGCTAATCAGGCTGATTGTATGTGGATATGCTAATCTCCGATAATTTTCTTTACCTGTATCACAAACATACATTACACACTACCAATACTTTTTAGTAATAATTATGTATTCCATATCTTATCCATATTTCACATCTTTTACAAATTTATATCATTTAGTCTCGTATAATATTTAGGTACCATTACATCACTCTGCCATAGAATGGGGTTCAAAATGATCACAACAAAATTTAAATTTATTAATTGTTTACGTAATAGTAGTTTCAAAATTGTATTAAACGAAGTGAATATTTTCATTATCCACACAAGTACATGAGTACTAATTTTCGAGAAAATAATAAATTATGAGTTAAAAGGTTATGATTTAAAAGTTCAAACAATATCAAACCGAAAATAAATAATTACATTTTACATTAAGATGAACAGAACAAAAAAGGTTTTGATATGAGCATACACAGAAATCGTAATAATAAGACAGTATTATTACTATTACTGTGATGTATATCCAAAATTTTCCACAATTCTTCGTACCCCTAATATATTAATTTTAACAGATTCTGGTTGTTCAGGCAACATTGTAAAAGACCTTTGTAAACTTCGCGAATCGTGCACATATTATGATCGTAAACAGTACCAGATGACGTTCAGGACGGCCGGCTAAGTGCGTTTATAAAGGCTACATTAAGAATTTACAGCATTTAAATACTCCAATTAAGATCCTGCTAAAGCATTATTTTTTAAAGGTAAACATTATATGTTGGAACAAATGAGTAGCCATGTATTTTTTAATTAGAACTCTTTCAGTCACATCCACTTTCGTAATAGTGCTAGCTGATATTTGACGGCGTCAAACTTGTTGTTTTAAATCAAAATAAATAACAAATTACTAGAATATGAAAATAGTTTCATGATCAATAATACTTTGTATTATAATGTTCTAAGACCAGTTAGTCCTAGACCTACATACCTAATCAAATAAAATTTTATTTTATACATTACACAAGTCACTTAAATTTGAAATTACATTACGTAATTCTATGTATAAAGAGGTATATTTGCTGAGTTCTACATACAAAGTGTTTATTTTAAATATCTGATTTCACTTCGGAATTCCGGCAGTGGTTTCAGATGTTGACAATACCAGGTCACACGCCATCTAGTATCTACTGTTTAAAAAGTGAAAACCCTTATTAGCGACTCCTATCCGTGTTTAGTTTATAGGCCAAAGCACTCAGTTATCTTCAGGTAGACCGTGTGCTCGCCTGTCACTCTTATTCTATAAAAGAATATGTGCACGCCGTTATTATAATATGTTGCGGCTGGGTATATAACCTCCGACATTAAAAAACGACATTATAAAAGAAATATAACAAAGCTTACCCAATTACAATGGCGTGTGACCTGATATTGTCAACGTCTGAAGCCACTGCCGGAATTCCGAAGTGAAATCAGATATTTAAAATAAACACTTCGTATGTAGAACTCAGCAAATATACCTCTTTATACATAGAACTACGTAATGTACGAGGGTGGATTGAAAAGTACTCGGCCTAACCAAGAAAATAAACACATACTAAATCAGTTATATTTTTATTTTTCTACATAATCACCATCAAGTTCTATACACTTTTGCCACCTCCCCTTCCAAGCATTTAGACCGTTGAAAAAAAATGATTCTTCCTTAGAGTCAAAATATGCGTCTACAGCTGCTTTGACCTCGTCGTTTGTCGAAAATATTTGACCTACCAAGTGCTTTTTTAGGTTAGGGAACAGAAAGAAGTCTAATGGTGCCAGATCAGGTGAATACGGCGGATGCGGTAACAGTTCAAAGCCACAGTTGTGAATTTCAGCCATTGACTGTACTGACGTGTGAACACGGGCGTTATCTTGATGAAACAGGACTTTTCTTCTGAGCATTCCTCGACGTTTTTCTTTTATTTCCTCTCGTAAACGACGTAGTAAGGTGCAGTAGTAATCAGAGTTTATAGTCTGACCCCCTTCAAGATAATCAATCATAATCACACCTTTCGAGTCCCAAAATACTGAAGCCATCACCTTATTTGCCGACAAAATCGACTTAGCCTTTTTAGGGGGTGGTGAACCAGGTCTTCTACACTGTTTTGATTGTTGTTTTGTTTCCGGTGTACAGTAATGAACCCATGTTTCGTCCATAGTAACAAAACGATTCAAAAAATCATCCGCATCGGCTTCAAATAACTCCAAACAGTCGCGTGAAATAGTCAATCGCGTCCTTTTTTGTTGAACTGAAAGCAGTCGCGGAACCCACCTCGCAGACACCTTGTGGAAACCCAACTCGTTGACAATGATGTTTTGAGTTCGTTCATAAGAGATGCCTATAATCTCGGCTATCTCTCTAATTTTTTAATCTGCGGTCTCCCATTATTAAATCAAGTACTTTTTTAATATTTTCGTCAGTAGTTGACGTCGAAGGCCTTCCAGAGCGGGGTTCATCTTTCACACTCTCTCTACCACGCTTAAATTCTGCTATCCATTTTTTGACGGATGAATATGACAGAGCACAATCGCCTAATGTACTGACCATGTCATCATGGATGGCTTTTGATGATAGCCCCTTCTTATGGAGGTACTTAATGACGGCACGCTGCTCGATTTGCTCCATTCGCGGAAATTATGTCCGATTACTTTGTTAATAAATTTATAAAATCACAACTAATTATCGCACACGTTTCGAACTTCACACAATGAACTAGTCTGAACTGAACTAAATAATGTGGGTAGATTTGATTTTTAGAATTGAATGGATCTGTGTTAGGCCGAGTACTTTTCAATCCACCCTCGTAATTTCAAATTTAAGTGACTTGCGTAATGTATAAAATAAAATTTTATTTGATTAGGTATGTAGGTCTAGGACTAACTGGTCTTAGAACATTATAATACAAAGTATTATTGATCATGAAACTATTTTCATATTCTAGTAATTTGTTATTTATTTTGCTTTAAAACAACAAGTTTGATGCCGTCAAATATCAGATAGCACTATTACGAAAGTGGATGTGACTGAAAGAGTTCTAATTAAAAATGACATGGCTACTCATTTGTTCCAACATATAATGTTTACCTTTAAAAAATAATGCTTTAGCAGCATCTTAATTGGAGTATTTAAATGCTGTAAATAATTAATGTACCCTTAATTATGTACACTTGTGTTTGTTTTTGATCAGTGTTATTAAAAATTATGTAGTTTTGTATACAACTGAATTATAGAACCCTTAATTTAACTAATATAATGTCAATTTCATACAAATGAAACTTTTGGTAAATGCAAATATCTTATGCGCTCATGTTATGCGACAATTTTTAAAATATTTTTTTTACACACAAGTTTTCACCTTGTTACTATCACTTCTAATTTTCAAAGAGTTTTGAAAATCCAAAAGTGCACGACTCATAATTCTCGTATGATCGCGCCAAAATGTGGAAAATGTTTCATTGAAGAATAGAAAATACATATATTTTTTTTAATTTTACTATGTTATTATTATAGAGATTCAAAAAAAATATTATTGTTAGTTGAAAAAAACTTCTAACAGAATTATCTTAAGACGATCAAAACTCAACTTTTATATTACTTTAATCTTTAGGTATTTGAGTACTGTTACGAGCTTGAGGTTCGTGACAATAAAAATTGCCGATAAAATTACCTAAATTAACACTTTAATTTACTTTAAACAAATTAAATCTTAAAACACTAATAATTAAACACACTAATTCACTTAATTTCGCTCCGAAGCTTCGCTCGTATCGCCAATTCAATACTACCTCGATCGCATCTTGCAGCGCCTACTTATATAAATTTGCAAAATATCCAGAATGTTCAAGTAAACACGCGCAAGGTACCGAGAATTCGAGTTTTAAACTTCAAGAAGTTTAGTTCTTCGGTTCGAGACTAGATGGCGCTAGTGCGCCGATTTGAGGCATTGGAGCGCGTAACACTGCCCCCTCCTAAGACATGCTCGTCCCGAGCATTATCGGTCCCATAATAACGCGCTAGGCGATCCACATGGACGATCTTAGGAGTCCCTCTTGCGCTCTTCTGTATCCGGTAGGTTACATCGTTGATCCTGGTCACAATCCGGTACGGGCCGTCCCATTTAGCCTGAAGCTTAGGAGATTTCCCTTTGCTGCGGACTGGATTGTGCAACCACACAAGTGAACCTTCGTCGAACCCTTTGTTGTTCATTTTGCGGTCATACCGGGTTTTCATCTTTTCAGACATTTGCTGGCCCGATTGTCTGACGTGCTCATAAACTTCATTCATTTTGTTCCGCAAGTCATTTGCATAATCGGTTATACTGCGTGGAGCATCAGGTGGTATCCCGGTGATCAGGTCTGCAGGCAGCCGTAATTCTCTTCCAAAGTTTGCGAAAGCTGGTGTCACTGCTGTACTTTCGTGAACAGCGCTTCGATATGACAACAAAAACGGTTGTATGTGCTTGTCCCAATCTCGTTGCCGATTGTCTACAACTTTTGCTAGGTACCTCTCCAATGTCTGATTAAATCGTTCTACCATTCCATCAGATTGCGGGTGATAAGAAGTCGTTCTTGTTTTATGAGTACCCATAACTCGGCAAGTTTCCTGGAATATTTGAGACTCAAAATTCCTTCCTTGATCGCTGTGAATCTCTAAAGGTACACCAAAACGACAGAAGACTTCATGAACTAGCTTATCAGCAACTGTTGAAGCAACTTGATTTGGAATGGCGAAGACTTCTGGCCACTTAGTGAAGTAATCCATCACAACCATGAAATACCTGTTACCGCTTTCACTCTCCGGAAACGGCCCCGCCACGTCAATGGCTATTCTCTCCCATGGTGCACCAACATTGTACAACTTCAATGCACCTCTACTACGAGTCTGAGGTCTCTTTACAGCCGCACAACTTGTACATTTGCGACACCAGTCCTCGACATCGTTTCGACAGTGGACCCAGTAAAACCGTTCTCGGATCTTCAGTAGAGTTCGTTTAACTCCCAGATGGCCTCCTGAATAATCATTATGGTACAGCTGTAGAACATCCGGTACTTCAGCTTTAGGGACAACCATTTGTAAATGACAGCTGTCTCTTCGAACATTTTCCCATTTACGGCACAGAACTCCATCCTGAAGCAGCAAGCTGTCCCACTGGGCCCAATAGCTTTTAGTGGTCGAACTCATCGCTGAGACGTCGCTCCACTTGGGCTTGGGAGCACTGGCCTTCATCCATTCCAGGATCGGCTTGATGTCCGGATCTTCCTGCTGTGCACGTTGTAAGCTGTCCTTCCACTCGTTGCTGAGGTGGTCTGCCCTGAGCATCCTCACGGATACCACTTCCTTACCTTCTTGCCTAGTACAATGTTTGCAACCTTCAGGACAAGGTCTTCTTGACAATGCATCTGCGTTGCCATGAGATTTCCCGTTGCGATGTTCGATCTCGAAGTCGTATTCCTGCAGTAGTTCAATCCACCTCGCAACTTGTCCTTCTGGATTTTTAAACTGCAATAGCCATTTTAGTGCAGCATGGTCAGTTCGTAAGTGAAATTTTCGCCCCAGAAGATATTTGCTAAAATGCTGCAACGACTTTACCACAGCTAGCAATTCGCGTCTTGTGACACAGTAGTTCCTTTCCGGTTTTGACAACGACTTGCTGAAGTACGCTATCACGACCTCTTGGTCACCATTCCGTTGAGACAACACACCGCCAAGTCCTATATCACTTGCGTCTGTGTCAACTATAAATTCTTTGCTGGCATCAGGGTATCCCAAAATAGGTGTTTTGCACAGACGGTCCTTGAGCTCCTGGAATGCGATATTGCAACTTTCATCCCAGCAGAAATGTCGCTTCTCCTCGGTTAGCTTGTGCAGAGGTTTGGCTATATCTGCAGAGTTCTTCACAAATCGCCGGTAATAGGAGCACAAACCCAAAAATGCTCTAACCTGCGTCTTGTCTTTTGGAACCGGCCAATCCTTGACAGCGGCGATTTTCTCTGGATCTGTGCGGATACCTTCTTCCGATACTACAAACCCCAAAAAGTTAACTTGCCGTTGGAATAGTGAACATTTCTTCGGGCTCAACTTGAGGTTGGCACTCTGAATCTTCATGAGCACGCGTTCCAGGTTTTGAAGGTGTTCCTCAAACGTACGGCCTATGATGATGATGTCATCCAAATAGACCAGACAGGCATCGCCTATTAGCCCGGTAAGTACAAGTTCCATCAGCCTTTCAAACGTTGCTGGAGCATTGCACAACCCAAACGGCATTACTTTAAATTGCCACAGACCCTTTCCCGTCGAAAACGCAGTTTTCTCCTTGTCCTTAGGGTCAATTTCAACTTGCCAGTAGCCACTTTTTAGATCCAGCGTGCTAAACCACTTTACTCCTGTAAGCACGTCCAGCGTGTCATCAATTCTTGGCAAAGGAAAGCTGTCCTTCTTCGTAACGTCGTTCAGACGGCGGTAGTCAACACAAAACCGCATGCTGCCATCCTTCTTCTTCACCAGCACCACTGGTGAACACCATGGACTAGATGAAGGTTCAATAACACCATCCTTCACCATTCCCTCAATCATGGTTTCCACTTCCTTTTCACGTGCTACCGGCAATCGTCTTGGCCGCTGACGGATAGGCAATTCTTCTCCTGTGTTTATTTTGTGTTGAACTAAGCCAGTCTTTCCTATGTCAGCATCGTTTGATGAGAATACATCGGCGTACTTGAGTAACAACTTCTTCGCCTTGACCAATTCGTTCGGGGGAGAGAACACTGCGACAGTCTTCCAAAAGTGTGGTCACTCTCGTTTCTGCATCCTTGCTGGGGGTCCCACTCGATATATATTGGCACCGACGTAACCAATCCACTTCCTCACAAGTACCAATCAGTGTGCCTTTTTCTATAATCTGTTCCCGGTCGCAAAGGTTCAGCACACGTACTCCTGAGATGTCAGTGGTCCTAACCAAGGTTCGAGCTACTTTCCATGGAAGGTCATTGTTTACCCTTTCCACAAGTACACAACGGTGAGCTTGCCCAGCGTTTCGAGGAAGACTAACCGGAACAATCGTTTCCGATCTCGGCGGAAGAACAGTCTTCTTAATGCTGTACACGTTCCCTGGTAACGCACCTTCCATAAAAAGTTCCTCCTGTCCACATTTCAAAACACCTTGCTTAACGTCGATCTCACAACAATTATTCCTCATAAAGTCTAGGCCTAGGATGCAGTCGTCCATTATATCAGCCACGATGACATTATGCAGTTAGATCACGTTGCCTAGCTTCAACTCCATCTCCTTCTCTCCACGGACGGGTATACGCTGACCGGTAGCTGTTACCAAATTAATGCGTTCTCGGTTGTATGCGGAGTCCCCAAGAAACTGACTTATAAGTTGGGAACTAACAACCGTACGAGAGGCTCCAGTGTCTATGGTCAGTTTACACGGCATTCCGTTGACCTCGCCCTTGATGATTAGACTGTTCCCATCATGGGTTTGTGAGATCGAGATCCTTGGGGCTCTTTTAACATCAGCCAGCACCCGCCCCGCAGTTCTGGCTTTTACTCGTTTCCCTGTTGCTGCAGGGCGGTGCTGTTGGCCGCACTACCCTCCTGAGATCGTTCACCTTCCCTTTCTAGGGTTCGCTTAGGGCAGCTGGATCGAAGATGGCCCTTTTCCCCACAGCCATAGCACCTAGGGCTGTATCCTCTGTTGCGGTCGCGAACTGTAGCTGCTGCAACCTCCCTGATGCGATGGGAACGATGATCCTGCCGCACGGCTTCCACCTCCAGTGCATGGGCCAAGGCGTTCTTAAGCGTGTCGTGGTGCCCGAGTCTCACAGCAGCTCTGACTTCAAGGTCGCGGATGCCGTCGATGAATGTCTGAACCAGGTTCCCTTCAATGAGCGCAGGTACAGACTGGTATGCTTTTCGAACCATCTTCTCCACCTCAAGGGCCCACTGCTGCAGGTTCTCGTTGCTGCGCTGCACGCGATCTTTAAGCTGCGCGCGAAAGACGTGTTCCAGATGAGCGTCGCCATATCTCGCTTCCAAGGCCTCAAGAAGCTGCTCATAGGTCACTTTCTTACCGAGAGCTTCCAACACAGTTAAGGCTTGGTCGCGCAGGCCTAGGGTGAGTGCAGTCATGGCTTGGCTTTTATTCCAGCCGTTCGCCTCCATGACGGCCTCGAACTGGATTTTGTAGGCCGACCAGGAAGAGGTCCCGTCGAACGGCGGCACTTTGAATCCACGTAGCGAAGGTGCTGCAGCTACTACGGGAGCTGTAGTTCCATCCCCAAGTTTGAGGTCGTTTAGCGTTTTCTTCACGTCAGCCATCACGTTGTCAACCCGATTGTTCACATGGTTGATTCGGGTTTCATGTTCTTCGATTCGGGTTTCAGCTTCCGACAGGCGGTTGTCATGTTGAGCAACCCTATCCTTCACCTCCCTTATCTCTTTCCCAAAGGTAGCATGAAGGTCCTTCATAAGGAGCATCTGCTCTTCCTGTCGGCGGGCCTGTTCATCCTGTCCGCTCTGCAGCTGCTGTAGCATCACCATCAGAGCACCTAAGTCAGGTGCTGCAGATGTAGGAGCTACCGACGGGCCTGCAGCCGGTGGCTGGCCCTCCGACATCTGCGGCGTTGCACCACAAAATCTTCGTTGGTCCGTCTCCTGCTGGCGTTGACTTCGGGTACGGACACCCTCCGTTTCCTCCTTAGGTAAAATCGGCATGATTTTATCCCACTTCTGACACCAATTGTTACGAGCTTGAGGTTCGTGACAATAAAAATTGCCGATAAAATTACCTAAATTAACACTTTAATTTACTTTAAACAAATTAAATCTTAAAACACTAATAATTAAACACACTAATTCACTTAATTTCGCTCCGAAGCTTCGCTCGTATCGCCAATTCAATACTACCTCGATCGCATCTTGCAGCGCCTACTTATATAAATTAGCAAAATATCCAGAATGTTCAAGTAAACACGCGCAAGGTACCGAGAATTCGAGTTTTAAACTTCAAGAAGTTTAGTTCTTCGGTTCGAGACTAGATGGCGCTAGTGCGCCGATTTGAGGCATTGGAGCGCGTAACAGTACAAATTAGGCATTATCGTAAAATCTAGTATTTTTTACCTAACTCGTTAATAATTTTTTTCAACTTTATTTCATTTTCAAAAAAAATTCAAATCATAACCAGTATTTTAATTTAGCATCACCAAAGTAAACCTGCAGGTCACTCCATAAAGTCCAAGATGTATAAATCCGAAACAATATCAATATATTGTTTCGGATTTATAAAAATTAATGAAAATCTGTGATTATAAAAATAGTAATGATATCTTATATTGGTCAAGTATGTAACAAATTTAGTTTTTGGAATATTTTGTATTTCTACGGCGATCGATATTTTTCATCACGTCTCGCTGTTAACATACAATACAGTTATCCACTCACGACGGCGGTCGAGCCCGCAGTAAGTCTAAGTGTTTCTGTATTTGGTAAAATATATTATTACATGGCTGCGCAAACACCGAAAACTTTGGATTTTCTCAGCCGATTTTTTTTATTATAACTAAACATGGCCTTCCAAATGATTTTGAGAAACAATAATTCTACACCAGATTTTCCTGAAATTTGGACAGCTAAGCACATTTGTCCCCGACATAAGACGCGTTTTCACGCGGTAGATCCTCGCTGCAGCTTTATTTATAGTTGTAGCACGAATTGGTCGGCAAGACCATGCTCTCACAGAATACCAGCGTAATGCTGCTGTGTTTCGTATCGTGAGTATAGGGAACCAAAGACCCTTTTTACTGGAATCAAGGCATTCCATCTTAGTTCTCAGGGGTGACAACGTATTTGCATTTTGATTATGGTTGAAAAAAGCTATAAAAAAGATTTTTCTGCATCTTACAAATAATTTTTACCTACATAATATTGCTTCGGTAACAACTAATAAAATAAAATCTTTAGTAAAAAAATTATAAAAATTACAAAGAAAATTGTGACACTGATTTGAAAACTTTCTTGGGACCAGTCTAATTGAAATTCATTTTAATTATGCAAAGAGTTTTACTCTTCGCCGTTCATTTACTCTATAGAATATTAATAAAATAGCACCTGATTGGAAATGTCATAGCAAATTGAAAAAGGAGAAAACCTTTCTCTTAGAGATATATATAAGATTTAAAAGAATAAAAATTCAATAACTAATATCTGGCCCATAATATTTGCTTTTAAATTAGTCTTTCAAATTAGATAACAATGTGACAATCCATAATCAGTAGGGCGAGCATTTGGAAATAATTTTCAATCAAATCATGGAGTTTTCAATTATTTGAATTTTAATAGTTTTTATAACCATGCTAAATAGTGCCAGTAAGGGTTATCCTAGATTTCTCGCGTAGGGAAACTGTTAATTGCAATTTAAAGTGATGATTTACCACTTTCTCAACGGTGATGAAAATCATCGTGAGGAAATCTATCTTAGGAAATAAAATTTTCAAAGACATGTGAAGTCCATCAACACGCTTTTGGACTGCGCGGTGGACTCTTCCTGTCCTAAAGCTCTCTCATAAATGGGAGAACAGTTGACACTGTTGACATTGGCTTGTACTTTATTTTTTCTTATTCTTAGCTGTAAAAGTAAAAAGTAAAGTTACAGCCTATATACGTCCCACTGCTGAGCACAGGCCTCCCCTCATTTCTGAGAGGGTTTTAGGGCAAGGAAATGTCCGCCGCGCTGGCCCAATGCGTGTTGGCGAACTTCACATGTCTTCGAAGTATTTTTTTTCTTATTCCTCAGACATGCAGGTTTCTTCACGATGTTTTCCTTCACCACCGAGCACGTGGTAAATCAGCACTTAAAATTGCAACTAACAATTTCATTGGTGCCGGCGGGGATCGAACCCGGGTTACTCGCGTTCTGTTATACTTACAGCGAGCGTTAACCATCTGAGCTACCACGGCTCTCCATTTCCATTCTTAGCTGTGAATATTTATAATATTAATAATAATACTTTTAATAGACAAGAAAATATATACAATATACCTACATAATATCGACTTTATAGTCGACTACCAGAAAAACCCCAAAGCGCCTTCACCATCATCTGAAACTATCAAATATAAGAGGTACTAAATACAATCACCTACGAAACTTTGTCATACTAATATTACATTTATTACACGTCATTTTTCAGAGCAAGCGAAATAATGCACAACATTCTAAAACACTCGCCGACAAAATTCTTAATCCAAGCCTGTAATTAGCATTAAAATCAGCAACAAAAATATTAAAAATAACATTTTGTTGGCTTACTAAGGCTACAGCTTTTTTATAGCATTGGGTGACAACCGAGCACACAGTCCACCGTAAGTAACGTCCACAGTGAGTGGATGCTGTGGCCCATAGACATTCACATTTATCCTCAATTAAAAATCAAAATGCAAATGATTACTATAATATGATACCTTGATTCCAGTAAAAAGGGTTTTCGTTTCTCTACACTAATCATACAGAAAATCAACATTGTAGAAGAGAGAGGTAAGTGTTAAAACCTTAAGCATACTCGTATCCGTTCTAATTTTCGCAATGCTGAATGTCAAAATGTGAATGTGTTAAAAATAAGAAAACTCATTGGCAGCTATTATGAAATTAATATCTAAAAATGAGAAATATAAACCCAACTTTTTGCATTTAATACAATTTAAGTAGATAAAAAGTAGGCTACTCTATGTTGTCCCGGGTCTTTAACTACCTACACACCAAATTTCTAAGAAATCCGTCTAGTAGTTTTGCGTAAACCATAAATACAAAGACAAAGAAAAGTTCTAAAACCTACAGCACGCTACAGTATCCTTTGTTGATTCGCCTGGGCTACTTTTTTCCTAAAAGGAATATTAAATAAAATGCAAAATTACAAGGTTTCGTCGTTGAAATTAAACGATTTCCGTTTGTTGCTTAAAATAACAATTACTTGATGAGAATAGTTCGTCTTCTCTACTACAATAAGCTCAAGGCAAATTTTAATAACTTATTTATTTATTTAGAAATAATCTCTAGCTAGGGAGCTCTAATTTGTAGATTTTATTGAATATCGACCATCAAAAAAATATTTTTTCTCACAAATATCCTATACTTTGATAATGTAAAAAAAATTCGTATGCCTTTCACTTTTTTTTATAAAATAAGGGTGACAAACGAGCACACAGTCTACCTGATGGTAATTAAGAATCAAAACACAGATGCGCAGATGGCCAGCGCAGTGAAATTTTTTTTTTTGCGCCCGAAGCAAATATGGGCAACCCTCCGGAAAGCGGGGGAGGGAGGTTGGGAATGCTCATAGCATACCACGCAGCCGGCTGCGTGGTTATGTGGTGACTTTTACCCACTAAACCCAACCTTTTAGGAATTGGCTTAACGATCTGACTAGAGATCTCTAAGCCGTATACGAACGCGACCCTCCTTGGCAGAAAGGAGGGCGCATGCGCAGTGAAATATATGGTACTTATATTTAATTAATTACAAAATAATAGTAATGATTTAAAAAGTTGATTATTTTCGTAAACATTTTACATGAAAATGATCTAGAACTTCGGAGATATTGGGGCTTGTATCGAAGCTTTTTCAGTCGATAATTGAATTATGTCAATTTTTCTTCCTTACTCTACTCAACACGTGGTAGAGCCGCGCTGCAGCTATATTATGGTTGTAGCACGAATGGGTCGGCTCGACCGGGGAAGTCCCACGCTCTCACAGAATACCAGCGTAAAATAGCAGCTTAATGGTGCTGTGTTTCGTATGGTGAGTGTAGAGATCCGGAGACCCCTTTTTGACTTTGAGACTGGAAATGAGGCATTACATCTTAGTCCTCAGGGGTGACAACGCATCTGCGTTTTGATTCTTAATTACCATCAGGTAGACTGTGTGCTCGTTTGTCTCCCTTATTTTATAAAAAAAAGTGAAAGGCATACGAAATTTTTTTTACATTATCAAAGTATAAGATATTTGTGAGAAAAAATATTTTTTTGATGGTCGATATTCAATAAAATCATGTCTCTCAGAGTTTTGGCATAAACATGCTTCGGGAGAATGATTATTTCTAAATAAATGAATAAGTTATTAAAATTTGCCTTGAGCTTATTGTAGTAGAGAAAACGAACTATTCTCATCAAGTAATTGTTATTTTAAGCAATGAACGGAATATCTAAATTTGTGTAACGCCGAAATGTAAGAGGGCCCTTAATATTTTTTAGAAAACTGCCACATTTTTTATAGTATTATATATATGTATAGATTCTCTGTCGGAAAAATAAAGGTGTCACAGTTACCGGTTACCATAAGATGGGCTGTGTTAAAGTTGATCATGTTCACTTAAATAAAAAAGTGACATCTCCTTCTAACCTAACCTGTCCGAGTCGGGATGCCCTTAGTCACAAATAAATACCAAAATATTAACTTTTATAATTATTTCGACTCTATCTAGATCATTTATGATAACGTTTAAAGTTACAAAACCGTATTAAAACTTTAAGTGAGATAAAAAGTTAATAAACAAACATTTTTCAATTTTTTAATGTCCATTTTTTGTGTAGATTATGAAAAAAAAATATAACAACTTCATTCGGTTATTTGTAAAAAAAGTTATCAACAATCATACGTGAATGAGTGCATTTTCATGAACATTTAAAGCCCTGAAATGAATATAAGTTTGAATTTTTTTATTCCTGTAATTTTTTTTTCGTTTTTTTTCGAGGTCAGATTGCGTCAAACCTATACAAATAATTAAAATATAAACAAACACTTGCTTGGGCAAATCTACTGTACGAATTTATTCCGGCTTCTGAGAAGATAATACCTAAATAGTAGCAATCTAAATTAGATCTTATTGATTCTTTCATCCAAGAAACCACTTTAACTTTTTTACTTAACCAGCCTCATTGCTATGTGTTCCGGCTTTTGCGAGTTTGACGGTTTCATAACGGTCAATTTCTAAAAATTCAACAGTATTTTAATTTATATATTCAAAGTTCGAATCTCGCATGAAATAAGTGTTTATTTAGGCTACAAGTAGTAATTTCTGGAAAATTAGTCTCAAATTAGATGAGATACTTTTTACTTTTAGTCATAGTGCTCTTACTTGGTAAAACTTGTTATAATAACCACGTTTACTTGCGGATTTACGATTATGATATCTAACGTCTCGAACTTTTTCGTTTGAGATTTAAAAGAAGTAAGAGCAAATAGATAAAACACTCGTAGTACAGAAGTCAAAATCTGCGTATTTTGAATAATAAGTAACCGTGCACGCCTGCAGTTGCTATGCCATCGGCAAAAATAAGGCCAAACGGGCATGCGGCTCACCTGATGTTAAGTGATTACCACCGCCCATGAACAACTGCACCACCAGAGGATTCACAGATGCGTTGCCGGCCTTTTAAAAAGAAATATCCTTTTTTGTTGAAGGTCCCTAAGTCGTATCGGTCCGGAAAAATCTCTGGTGGTAATTGATTCCACGAGTAAGTTGTGGGAGGAAGAAAGCTTCTATTAAATCGCACAGTGGTAGACCGCCAGCCTTCCAGATCAATGGTGAAATTGTGCGGCTGGAATTAGTCCGTACATTTCCTCAGAGCACTCCTTGTGGTAAATGCGATAAAATACGCAAAGAGATGAAATATAAGAGATATTGAATCTCTTTGCGTATTCTCTTTCTCGCAGTGCCAGTGAGACAAGCCGATCGGAAAGAGCTCGGTCGCCAACGATTCGAACAGCTCTAAACTGGATGACGATCAAATGGAAGGAGCTGGCACTGGGGAGCCCCAGCGCAGAGAAGGGAACAGTATTCCATGTGCGGCCGAACCTACGCCTTGTAATGTTGCAGGCGGTGAACCGGCATGAAATACTGTCCCACTCTGCTGAGCACGCCAAGCTTTTTAGAGGTCTATTTGGCCTACTCTTCCTAGTGACCACGAAACTGCACGTCACTAGATATATCGACGCCGAGGATTCCGATACTGGTTAAGACAACAAGGGGAGTGTCTTGAAACTGAGGAGATACTACGGAGGGGTTCTTTTTAGTGGTAAATGCCCAAACTTGTGTCTTGTAGGGATTAAACTGGCCTATATTTAGACGCCCCCAGTCCTAGATTACATTATAGTACTCGACATTTTCCCGAGAAGTACTGGAAAAGCCAGTTTATAAAGCATCACCAGTGCTGTCGTCGCATATCAATGAATGTTAACGGTTTGCAATATAACATTGATATGCAGAAGAAACAGTGTTGATGATAGCACGCAGCCTTGTGGAACACCAGCGTTAATGGACTTGTAATCGGAGCATGCACCGTCTACTACGACCTTGATGCTCTTATCAGCAAGAAAACTGGTGATCCAATCGCACAACTTCTGGGGAAGCCCATAGGAAGGAAGCTTCGTAAGAATCGCTTTGTGCCAAACCCGATCGAAAGCCTTCGCTATGTCCAAACTAACGACCAACGAGTGATGAGCTAAGTAACCCAGAAGATCACCAGCCGGGCGAACGCGACGGAAACTGTACTGCTGGTTACTAATCAGCTGGTTCCTCTTTGATATATGATGTAACAACCCTTTTCAAAATGTTTCTTTAAATGCTAGATGTGGAAATTCATATTGTTCCGCAAGGACTTTGAATTTTTTTATAGCATGGGGTAACAAATTAGCACACAGTCCACCTGATGGTAAGTGGTTGCTGTGGCCCATAGACATCTACATCTATCCTCGTTGGCGAATCAAAATGCAGATGCGTTGTCGTAAGCCTGATTATTCAATTTGCTTGAAAATTTTTTGTTATATAAAATATAATGAAAGTAGTTACAAAGAATTTGTAAACAATTAACACAATATGAAGAGAATCAAATGAACTTTGACAAGGAAGCAACAAACAGAAAATGTTTGCTAACAAAATGTAGAAAATTATTTTTGATTTGTTGACACTCTGAATCTCATTCCTTAATCCTTTCACGAAAGCATTAATTCCCCAATGAAATGCTGTCAGATTACAAACTTTTTAATTGTCTTCTCTTAATGAGGTTAGCTACATGCTCAGAATAACTTATTTCCACTAACACGAAATCTTTACAGGAAAAGAACAATTCCTGCAAATATAGGCATCCTTATTGTTTAGAGAATTTACTCTTACGGAAAAAACCCATGTGTATCCACAACGAATGATAATACTAATGTACATTGTTAAAGTTTTCTTAACAGACTATGGTTACATGTTACTTTATTTTGATGCAGTCAATGTAACTGAAGTATATGAGTGTCTCATCTACTATATCATCATCCTGAATTATAAGTTGAGGTTTAAATATTAAAGTTAGTAAGGCAAGCAAATGTAAGATGAATTTCTTGCTGGTTTAACTAAATCTATCCATTGCCGTTAATGAGATCCTATACCCACCTTCGGATTGCACCATCATAAAAGTGAGATCATAACAGTCAAGTTGGTCTTTATGAGCCCTTTCAAATGGATTCAAACACGATGGTTCTGCGTAGTACCGTCACTAAAATTCTATACCCACCATCATCAGGTAGGTGAGATCATCACAGGCACCTAAAGTAAAGTATTGAATTGAGTCTAATAACCATGGTTCTACGTAATGGCATAAGTCAGAATCACAGTTACTTAGGTCTTTTTGAGCCCTTTCAAGTGCGTCTAAGCACAGTGATTCTATGTAGTGCCGTCACTGAGATCCTATGCCTACCTTAGGATTCCACCATAAGGAAGGTGAAATCATCACAGTTATCTAGGTCTTTATGACTACTTTTCAAATGAGTCTAAAAACATTGGTTCTATGGAGTGACGTCACTGAGATCCTTGACACAGCTTCGGAGTCCACCATCAGCTAGGTGTTCATATCATTACAGTCATCTAGGTCTTAATGAACATTTTTCAAAATGAGTTGTAACACGAGGGTTCTACGTAACATCACTGAGATCCTTTACTCACCTTCTGAATCAATCATAAGGAAGACGGCATCATCACCGTTTCCTTATTCTCTATCCACCCGCAAACGAAATTCTCTAAATATATAAAATAATAAAAAACCTATACAGCATAGAAATGATGCAAGTAGCTACTAAGAAAGTAAGTAAGTAATTAAAATGATTTGAAGCCAGCGGCTCATTGGTGTGCCGTCAGTTAAAAGTTTCAACTTAAGATTTCAGAATCACGATCAGTTTTTGGATGTACGTCAGTACAACTGATCATTTTAACTGACCATGGCGACCATAAGACTACAAAAATTTAAGTATTATTGAAGCCGTTTGTTTACAGTCATGATGATATTTACATCAATAATAATGATTATTTCTAATGGAGTTTTTTTAATGATTTAACCAATAGTATTAATACAATAAAATTCAATTGTAACTATTTATATTGTCGAAGTGAACGTATAGTGACGGTGTAAGCATATCCTCTACCTCATGTCGCTATCGCTAGGTTTCGTAAGAGGCGACAAAGGGAAACTGAACTATAAGATGGGCGGCAACATCTTTAGATTACTTCTGGATAACGGCTGATATCTTATAAAGCAATCTAAGAGCTCGTTCAGCGGTGAATTTTGATAGGCTTCAATAATGATGATCATGACATATTTATAGCCTTGTTGTAAAAAACATACTTTGTTGTTATCATACAAAGCAAAAGATTTTCATATGAAGTTTATTAGCTTAAATGCTACACACCTATATTCACAGTTAGTTTTTTTCTTGTGAACGTGAATTTTTATTCTAATTTAAGAAGTTCTGAATTACCGATTGACAAGAAAAGTGCATTTTTCAATGTGTTCAGACGGTCAATTCAATTTGTACCGTGGAAATAGTAAGAAGACAATTTGGAGAATATATCCCCAAATTAAGAAACTAGGAGGTAGTAGGATGCCTCAGAAGGTAATCTTTTAATAAAATATTTTAAAAGTAACATAATAAACAATTTAAAGGGCTCATATAGACCTAGGTAACTGTGATAATCTCACATTCCTAATGCTGGGCTCAAAGCTGAGTAAATGATCTCAGTTATGCCGCTACGTGGAGACATGGCTTTTAGACTCATCTAAATACTTTACTTTAGGTGCCTGTGATGATCTCACCTACCTGATGATGGTGGACACCGATTGTGGGTATATAATTTAGTGACGGTACTACGCAGAACCTTCGTGGTTACAATCATTTGAAAGTGGTCATAAAGACCTACGTGACTGTTAAAATCTCACCTTTCTGATGGTGTAATTCGAAGGTGGGTATAGGATCTCAGTGGCGGCACTAGATAAAACGATCACGTTTGAACTCATTTTCAAGGGCTCATAAAAACCTAGGTGACATTATTTATCTCACATTTGTTATAGTGCAATCTGAAGGTGGGTATAGGATCTCAGTAATGGCGCTAGATAGGACGACCGTATTTGACCTCATTTGAAAGGGCTTATAAAGAAACTACTACTTATTATGCGCGATTACAATAAGTCAAGAGTTAAGGAGTATGTGACTTCCTGGAACTGATTTAAGAGTGCCTGCGCCGATCCACGTGGTGGACCTGCATTGTTAGCTGATACTCCGGGAGGAAGGCGAGGTGGTCCATAACAAGGTTAATGCATGCATTCTTCTCTCGTACACTTTTCACGCTCTGCTTGTTATATATGTTAGGGCTATAAGCCGAAGTGCGGTTACTAAAAAGAAGTTCTAGCAGGCTAGAACTAGGTGTGGCCATCAGAATTTGGTTAAATTTAGATGTACTGTTAAATTTATAAAAAATGCGGAAAAGCGTATGAAGTGACAGTAGGTTAAGATGCGATCAAAATGTCGTTTTTAGGTGCAGTGCCCCCGCCAAGTCGAGCACAAAAAGCGGCACGGCCGTACCATACTTTTTTCGAAGCAATTCAGGCTATTTTCGACCCCCTATAACTTCGTTGTGGATAAAACTAGAAACCTGAATTTTTAGAAACCAAGCTGGCATTGTATATACACGGTATATTTTAAATTTCATTCAATTTGAACTAGTAGTTTAGGAATTATAATTAGTCAAAATTTCTAATTTTGAGTAATTATAACTTTTAATTTTGTCATTCACTGACTGACCGATCATCAAAACTCTAAGGCACACAGACATAGAAGCTTCAAACTTAGAATACAATTAGTGTTTCGTGCATAAATCAAGGAAAAACCAAAATATTTTTCAATTCCGGTCCAGTTTTCTACATGCACTAACTGCATAAATAACTTTGTAATCCCATATAAATATATAGGATTACAAAGTTACGTTTGCAGTGAACGAATCAGTGTACCTGTATATATATAATATAATGGAATAGAAGGTGTAGATAGGTACTTTGTTGTTAACCAAGAATTAGAAGGTACGGGAAGGGAAAAAGTAGGACTATCTGCAAAAAGAAATGAGATGCCATCAAAAACATAAGTTATACATAAGTAAACAAAAAACCAAGTCTCGCAACTCAGTTCTTCTATCGTAAAAAGTTATGAGATCCATGTAATACCATGTCGGTTAATTAATTCAGTCCCAGTACTTAAGGGTCCTTCTGTCTTAAGTTATTACGTAATTATCTAACATGACAACATCTTATTGTGACTATATCAATATTAAAAATCTTTTATGTTTTTAATAAATAGATTGACTTGGGAATCGCAATGAGCAATCAAATTTAATATAATATGTATTACTTGTGAGATACATAGTGTTTTTATGCGATGGCCTAAGGCCTACCACTCAGTAATAAACTAGTATGGAATGCATCTCAGTCTGTAATTATACTGCCTCTACAACTTCAAAACCCAAACACTACAGTGCACACACTATTGCTTGTTAGCAAAAATTGGTAAGAGGGGAGATCTTACTTTTTTTTGCCACATGAACTCTCATTAACTTTGTGGCTTTCTGATCTCCACCTTTCCACGGCATGATTATAATATCTAACACAGTTATACAGAATTATAATTTAGGTATTGCGGAACTCAAAACTTTAAAATAAGCTTTGAAAGCTAAAATTGGTTTGTGGAACTTCGTAATTATTATTAAAACAATATCTTTCAAAGATTTATACTCAATATGCTAAGTAGAGAAAAATATTTGGGGCCCTACAAAATTTTTAAAATTTGCCCTTTAAACGAATCGTAAAAGTAAACTCCTATTTTTTTTTGTAATTCAATCAGAAACTCTACAAAATCTGTTCACCAGAAAAGTTATAATGATTTTACACATGAACATGGATGGAAAGAACAAATTTATAAGAGAGTTGATGCGGTAGAGCCACTCTGCAACTATTTTATGGTTGTAGCATGAATGCGTTGGCTCGACCGGGGTAGCACCACGCTCTCACAGAACACCAGCATAAAATAGGAGATTAATGCTGCTGTGTTTCTTGCTTAATATCGTATGGTGAGTCCAGATTACCGGTGATAACAAACAGATCTGCATTTTGATACTTCCTCGAGGATAAAATGTAGATGTCTTTGAGCCTCGTAGTCAAGTCAAAAGCGTAGACTAGTTTAAAATAACTTATTCATTTAAAACAAAACAGCTGTATTTTTATACGTTTTGAAAGTACTAGATTTTTTTTCTAAATTTTATGATAATATCGATATTGTAATTTTTATATCGTCTTTGTATATGAAGTTGTGTTATGTTTTCTTATTTTCGTAACAAACATTAATAAGCTTATATCACAAGATAAATTATTGAGATGCGCCAATAGAATATTGTAACAAGCTAATACGTAGATAAAAATATGCTTAGACTATTTACTCTCTATTTGCATATTAAACGTTGAGAGAAAATGAAAGCTCTGAGACATTAAACTGCACCTCGTCTGCCTTTGTTTACTGTCGTTTATACTCTATCCTTTTTACATATCAAGACAATAATGAGTCAGTCAATTTCGTTAGTCACATACAAATAATTAAAGAGTCCCATCTTTAATTCTGGAGGTATATCTTAATTTAACGGAACGAAAAGTTAATGACATCTAAATTTAACATGTGGTACTTCTGTGGTGGTATAAGGAAGCTTAAAGTTTTTCAGGGAGCTATGGAGAGAACTATGCTCGAAGTTTCTCTGCGTGATACAATTCATATAGAAGATATCCACAGTAGCACCGAGTAACTGACGTAAATCAAAGTCGGTAAGCTGAAGTGTCACCGAGCCTATCATATAGCTCAAATAACTGAAGAACGGTTATAAAGAAAGGTTCTCGAAGGACAGCTGCTTACGGATTCAGTAATCAGCTACCTCTCAAAAAGTAGATGAAGCGACGACCTGGTAAGATATGCAGTGAGTCGATGGATGTAGATGATTCAGGACCGTATTTTGTTGCATTTCTTGAGGGAGACCTTTCCTCAGCAGTGGACTTGTCAGGTGTTGATAATGATGATGAACCTGATAAAAACTGCATAGTATAATTTAAAAGCTGCGCTATTAGTTGGAATTTATTTAGAGGTACATCTAATATAACTCAATTTATTAACTAATGGCAATTGGCTCAGGACCGTACTTTGTGGCATTACTTGGGCGGATTTGTTCGTGTAGGGTCTGTGATGATATTGATAATTATTAACTAGTAATAATAGGCTCATTAGCACTGTCTAAAAATATGTCTTTTTGTACTTTGAAAGGAGTGACTGTACAAAAATATTTAAATGTCAATTTGAATCTAGCACATTTACTTGCTGTACTTTTTATTATTCTAAGCCAGCCCTTTACAACAATACCATCTGTTAGTAAGTGATGATGGAGCATAATATGGCAAAGCGCACTGACTTAACAAAAGCGTATTCACTCTTGCCTTGAAGACACACACATTGTGATCGGCTGGAAAGGCAGATGCCGACAACATATTCCACTCCTTTGCTGCACGTATGATAAACGATGTAGCAAACTGTTTGTTTTGAATGCGTTCTAAGTCAACAACGAAAGGGTGGAGACAGGCTGAACTCTGTTTGTCCGATGATGGAAGGAAGAGGGAGGAATTAAATTATGCAGTTCCTGCTTATGCTCTCCGAAATGCATGCTGTAGGAAAAATTATATCCTTTTGTATTATATTGTATTATATTATTTATATTCCGGCACTTTGACAGATCAATTGCGGATTGCGAACAAAGATTACAAAGGCCATACAGACAATTAGTGTGAAACGATCGTCAATGGTCTAGAGATGTTATTCTCAGATGAATCCCGGCTCTACTTATATCTCTATTCATGAAGAATACTAGATACGCCTTGAAGTGAAACTTGCCTTCAATATCCCTAGCAAGTCTATCCATATCAAGATGTAACAATTATGGTATGGACAGAAATACTCCTTGGTGGGAAGACTGATATTGTTTTGTATACGACAATTTAACTGCTGCGAAATACAGTGATGAGTTCAATAGCAAAGGCCAATGTTAAATAAAAGATTTTGATTTCGATTTAGACTTTGTTTTTTGTTAACAACATTTCTTCCCTAATTAAATATAGGCGTTCCATGATGCAAGAAACCACCAGTAATAACCAAAATTAACAAACTTGTGGAAAAAACTCAAACATAAAAACTTTAGTATTAAGTCTATTAGAGTTAATTAAGTTTGCCGCCTGCGTCAGTTCAATTTTTATGTGAATTTAGAACACAATAAAGAAATGTGTGTTAGTATAACCTAATGCTAATAACATTAAAATATTTCATATCCCTAAGCAACATTAATGGATGAAAATATAAATTGACAAGTAAGTTTGTGTATAATATCAAAGAGAAAGCTTTCAAAATTTAGTAACAAATTTCGACATTATATTAAATTTCTAACGTTATGTTATTCGCATAATGATTTTTATAATTTACGACAATAATAAAAAGCCAGATAGCTCAGATGGTTAGCACTCGCTGTAAATATAACAGAACGCGAGCAACCCGGTTTCGATCCCCGCCGGCACCAATGAAATTGTTAATTGCAATTTTAAGTGCTGATATACCACGTGCTCGGCGGTGAAGGTAAACATCGTGAGGAAACCTGCATGTCTGAGGAATAAGAAAAAAATATTTCGAAGACATGTGAAGTTCGCCAACACGCATTGGGGCAGCGCGGCGGAGACTTCCTTGCCCTAAAACCCTCTCAGAAATGAGAGGAGGCCTGTGCCCAGCAGTGGGACATATATAGGCTGTAACTTTACTTTACTTTACTTTACGACAGTAATACACGTACTATAAAACTATTTTTAACTTATTTTCAAATTATTTTCAGCCCAGATGCTTAAAGTGCTTTGCAGCAACCATGCATGGGCGGTGCGGTCGAGCTGTTCTCGGAAGTACAGCGTTCGCGCTCTTAATTAAAATGTGATGAGAAATCTACATAACATGATTAAGTTTTATTTCCACTTTGTATCAAAATTTTATATTGTGTGGTTGTAGCTTTATACCATACAGATTAAATTTGACTTTGAGTTTTTGAGCAAGAGTATAAACTTCTTACAAAAATAGCTACTAACAAACAAAATACAAAATTTATACTAAGGGGTACAATTACCTAACTTTGAATTTTTTCTATTTTAATATTAAATTTCTTTGTCCGACCAGTGAGGAGAATTTCCAATTCTCCAAATGCATGTTTTCCAAATAATATCATTAACGTCTGTAGAACTCGATTGTTAATTGCATCAAAGCATTAAAACAACATGAAAATATCTTCATAAACACGGTACCATTCAGTAACGTTTTATTTAGAATTCGTTTTAATAATGTGATCCAAATTCGCAACATCCTCAATTACTTTTTTAATTTACTAACGAATACGCGTGTTACTACGCTAAAAAAGAAATACATTTTGTTTATTTATTAACTTTTTTATAGTACCTAAATTTAGTACTCTAAAATCATTTTCGAATTATTTATTGCCTTGCTAATGACATCGGTATGGCGCACATCGGTTGGAAATTTTCAAAGCCTATTACAGCATAGGTAGAAACTTTTTTGTGTTTTATATAGATAGATTTTCTCTTATTTCCTTCTGTCGCCTGTTCGTTACCGCCACTACATGCAGCAGAGCAGCATCATGTTCCTGACAACAACAAAAATAATATAATACTAGTACTAGTGCTATCCTATTGTATACGGAGTATGTTTGGATAAACTGGATTGACTTAGAATGTTTAATATTTTTCTAATTGGGTATAAAAAGCTTGCACTGGCGATCGGAAAATTAATTATTTCAGGAACGCTATAATGAACCCTACTTCTGATAATGACTACGAGAAATCAACGTCCGTAACTTGCGATTATTTAGAGACTCTCCGTAAAAACTTAGCAATTTTTGGAGACGTGATTGTATACTTGCTTTAAGTATGAATCAATACGTTAATTTCTCACCCTAATCGGCATTTTTACTCAGCTTACATAGAAACAAACGGAACCCCTATCGGATCATCAAGCTCTTATCATCATTCATTATTATTATTACAGCCCTTCACAAATCCACTGCTGAACACAGGCTTCCCCCAAGGAATGCCCCAAAGCTGCCCTGAGCCACCTGCTTCCATCGTCACTACACCTAGTGTGGGGCGCCCTACACTTCGCCCGCCGGTACGAGGCTGCCACTCGAGAACCTTTTTTCCCCATTGGTTATCGGTTTTTCGAGCTATATGGCCGGCTCATTGCCACTTCTGCTTACTAATCCATTGCGCTATATCGGTCATTCTGGTTCTACTGCGGATATCCGCATTTCTAAGTTTATCACGCAGAGAAACTCCGAGCATAGCCGTCTCTATAGTTCGCTGAGCAACCTTGAGCTTTCTCAGTATACCAGCAGTTAAGGACCACGTCTCAGATCCATAGGTCATCACTGACAACACGCACTGGTTGTACAATCTAGTTTTGAGGTTTTAAGGTAAGTCTGATAAGAAGATGTCGTAATTTCCCAAACGCTTCCCAGTCGAGTTGAATCCGTCAATGACTTCTCGGTCGAAGTTGGACTTACCTAGTCGCACTACTTGACGCAACTATACCTCAAAACTTGAAAACGAGATTGTACAACCAGTGCGTGTTGCCAGTGATGACATGGATTTGAGACGTGGTCCTTCTCTGCTTGCCGTGTGAGAAATCTCAAGGTCAAGGTCATTCGGCGAGCTATAGAAAGAGGCTTGGGTTTTCTCTGCGTGATAAACTTAGAAATGAAGTTATTCACAGCAGAACCAGAATAACCAACATGGTCCAACGGATGCGTAATCTGAAGCGGCAATAGGCCATAGCTCTAAGAAACGACAATCGATGGGGAAGCAAGGTTCTCGAGTGGCAGCCTCGTACCGGTAGGTCAAGCGTGGAGCGGCGTCCCAAAATATGAGGGAACCTTTTACATTCTGATTAGAACAATTATTTATTTACCAGCTTCACCACCATTTACCATTAGGTGAATCGTAGTCAAGAACTGACTTATACTAAGTTAAAAAAATCCTCGGCTACCTTTTGTAAAATATAGTTTTGTTATAGGATGGTTAAACATAGATCTCAATTAAATCTACTTGCGTAGGTAGAGGCGATGGAGGCCGTCGATAGAAATGAAACTTTAGACCGTCTCAGCCGTCTCAGAAAGAATGCGCAAGTTGTGTGTGATTATCATTATCACTTGATATAGGCCACAAGTGAATGCCGTAAAACACGATCTTTAACCTTCTACGTCCACCCACTTCCGGTATGTCTTACCAGGTCGTCACTCCGAAAATCGTGGAGTAGGTAATTTAATGTCAAGCACATATTCTAAAATAAAACACGATATCCACTGCCAAAACATCACAGCAATGGAAAGGTATCTACATGTAGATTTTACTGGAATGGATAATAAGACACATATATACATTTGAAGATTCACATTTTGGTGAAAACCAGTCCAAATGTCAGTCTTTTCTAAAGTTGCTATTCCACTAGATTTGCAATTGCGAAAACGCGCCTACCGATCGTGGTGACTAATAAAACAAATAGGCAATCTATGTGGGGCTTATGTTTACGGTGGACTTCTGATTCACTGTGCTGAATAAGCTTCAAAAACAAAACATATTTGACAAAAATAATATTATTCGTTGACATTATTATAATTGTAATTTGTTAATTTTTTATAGGATAGGGTGACAAACTATCACACAGTCTACCTAATGGTAAGTGGTTGCTGCGGCCCATAGACATCTACATCTGCGTTGTCACCCGTGAGGACTAAGATGTAATGCCTTATTTCCTACTGGAAATTCCAAACAGGGTCTCCGGATCTCTACACTCACCATACGAAACACAGCACCATTAAGCTGCTATTTTACGCTGGTATTCTGTGAGAGCGTGGTCCTTCCCCGGTCGAGCCGACCCATTCGTGCTAAAACTATAGTACTAATATAACTACCGCTACTAGTATTATACCAAATTTAATTTTATATACTCAATAAACTCAATATTTTATGAAGTAGTTGATTTAGAATCGGGGTAAACTCATGTTATAGAATTTTCTATACTATCTACTACCTTAGTTATTAAACCCATAAACACTGAGGAAGCATTAGCGAGACACAAAGGAGCCCTATTATATTCGTTACGTCCTTACGGTGTGACAACTGTTTTGTGTGTATCTTCAGGATTAATGCTGAGCTGATGTTACCCTTGGGCTAAACCAAGACTGGTGAAATAGTTCTTTCAAGATAATTTAAAAATTTGCTCATCGATATTAGGTAATGTATTAACGCATTTAGTTAACTCGATAATAGACACATAGACGACTGACTCTCTCCGTTCTTCTTAACTAAAACAATGGAGAAGCATAATGTGATTTGGATTCTTTTAAAATGCTTGCTTCTAATAGCTTATTAATTTTGAGTCTAACAATCTCTTGTTCATGATGTGCTAATCTCTTAGGCCTACGGTATACTGGTGCATTATGGGATAATCTAATACGCATTTGAATGAAACTCTTAGCTCCCAACTTCTTATTACAGCCAGAAAAACAATTACTATACCGAGATAATAAACTATATAAAAATGCCGTGTAGTGGCGGTTGAGAATATCCACTACCCCATATCTTCCCGTGGGTGTCGTAAAAGTCGACAGAGGGAAACAGGCAGGAGATGGGCAGCAGCATCTTCCTAATAACAGCAACTGTACGACAAAAAAAACTGCGGTTGCCAACCCGCTCCCCAAGCGTGGCAACTACGGCAATATACCTCCCATGAACAATTACACAAATAGACGGCCCCCAGTCCCCGGCGGCCCCGCTATTCCTGGCTACGGTGGCGACCATGGTAACGGCGGGGCAGGGGGGTGTTAAGAATCTCCGGTGGAGGTTCGGTTGCCACCTACGACGAATTAACCTGACAACATATAACGCACGCATCCTGAGGACTGACGAGAAGATCCTGGAGCTGGAAGAAGAGATAGACAAGTTGCGCTGGAATATTATAGGATTATCCGAGGTCCGAAGAGAGGGGGAGGACACGGTGATTCTCGAATCCGGCAACTTGTTCTATCACCGGGAGGGCGACCATATGTCCCAAGGAGGTGTCGGATTTATCATCCACAAGTTTCTCGTCAACAACGTTGTAAAGATTGGGAGTCTGTCAACGAGGGTCGCGTACCTGATACTCAGAATCACCAAACGGTATTCGCTGAAGGTCATACAGGTTTACGCACCAACCTCGACACATCCCGATGAGGAGGTGGAGGAAATGTATGAGGATATTTCCAGAGCCATGCATTCCTCCAAAACCCACTACACGGTGTTGATGGGAGACTTCAACGCAAAACTAGGTACAAGAGAAAGCGGTGAGCTGAAGGTGGGGAAATTTGGAGTAGGGCAACGGAACCGAAGGGGCCAGCAGCTGGCTAACTTTATGGAGAAAGAGGGACTCTTTATGATGAACTCTTTCTTCCAGAAGCGGCCCCACAGGAAGTGGACCTGGTCGAGCCCCGACGGTTTGACAAAAAATGAGATTGACTTCATTATGACGACCAGACGCCAACTGTTCAGTGATGTCTCAGTGATCGCAAGGGTGAAAACTGGCAGCGATCACCGAATGGTTAGAGGCACACTGAACCTATATGTTAAGTTGGGGAGGTCTCGTCTAATGTAGTCAACGCTCCGTCCCCCTCGTGCTCTAATCCAGAATCCCGAAACCTTTCAGCTCGAGTTACAAAACCGCTTTCAGTACCTAGAGGATTGCAATGCAGTGGACGATATGAATGACAAGCTCGTGGAAACTGTCCATGCGGTCGGAGCTAAGTTCTGCAAGACCCGCCGCAGAAGAACACAAAAACTCTCCGATCACATTCTGAGGCTGCAATCGTCAACAGATTTGATAGCATACAGGTAACTGAACAGACAGATCTCTAAATGCATGCGGCGAGACTTACGCAACTTTAATACTGCTCGTATTAAAGAAGCGATTGAGCGGAACCAGGGCTCCAAAGTCTTTGCCGGAGATCTGTCTGCCAGAAAGAGCCAACTGTCAAGGCTGAAGACTGAGTGTGGCAACATCGTTTCCGGGACACCTGAGATTCTGAGTGAGATTGAGAGGTTCTATGGGCAGCTGTACACAACATCGTTGGAGCCACACGCAAGTGTGAGTAACGATCCAAGAGCAAGTCTTATCCGACACTATTCCGATGATATCCCGGACGTCAGTCTGAGCGAGATTAGAATGGCTCTCCACCACCTTAAAAACGGCAAGGCCCCGGGCGAGGATGGAATTACAGCGGAGCTTCTGAAAGCGGGTGGAACACCGGTACTTGAAGTCCTTCAGAAGCTCTTCAATTCCGTCCTCCATGGTGGAACTACTCCGGAGGCGTGGAGCAGAAGCGCGGTGGTCTTGTTCTTTAAGAAAGGCGACAACGCACTCTTGAAGAACTACAGACCGATTTCCCATCTGAGCCGCGTCTACGTGCTGTTTTCGAGAGTCATTACGAATCGTCTCGCACGCAGACTCGACAACTTCCAGCCTCCCGAACAAGCCGGTTTCCGAAAAGGCTTCAGTACCATAGACCACATACATACCCTTCGGCAAATTGTACAGAAGTCCGAAGAGTACAATCTGCCACTTTACCTGGCGTATGTGGACTATGAGAAAGCCTTTGATTCCGTCGAAATTTGGGCGGTGCTACAGTCTCTTCAGCGGTGCCTAGTTGACTGTCGGTATATTGAAGTGCTGAAGTGTTTGTACAGTAGGGCTACGATGGCTATCCGAGTACAGAACCAGAATACGAAACCTATCCAACTGCAGAGAGGTATAAGACAGGGTGATGTTATATCCCCGAAACTTTTCACCGCTGCGTTGGAAGACGTTTTCAAGCTACTGGACTGGAAAGGATACGATATTAACGTCAATGGCGAGTACATCACTCACCTTCGATTTGCCGACGATATAGTCCTTATGGCAGAATCGCTGGAGGACCTTAGCACTATGCTCAATGACCTCAATAGTGTCTCCCAACGGATAGGTCTTAAGATGAACATGGACAAAACAAAGATCATGTTTAATGAACATGGACAAAACAAAGATCATGTTTAATGTCCATGTCACACCTATGCCGGTAGTTGTTGGGAGCACTATGCTCGAAGTTGTTGACGAGTACGTTTACCTGGGACAAATAGTCCGACTAGGTAAGTCCAACTTCGACGGATTCAACTCGGCTGGGCAGCGTTCGGGAAATTACGACACATCTTCTCGTCAGGTATACCTCAATCTCTGAAAACTAAAGTGTACAACCAGTGCGTGTTGCCAGTGATGACTTACGGATCAGAGACGTGGTCCTTCACTGCTGGCCATATGAGGACGCTCAAGGTCGCTCAGCGAGCTATGGAGAGGGCTATGCTCGGAGTTTCACTGCGTGATAGACTCAGAAATGAGGATATCCGCAGTAAAACCAGAATAACCGACATAGCCCAACGAATTAGTAAGCTCAAGAGGCATTAGGCCGGCCATATAGCTCGATGAACCGATAACCGATGGGGAAGAAAGGTTTTCGAGTGGCAGCCTCGTACCGGTAGACGTAGTGTAGGGCGACCCCCCACTAGATGGAGTGACGACCTGGTAAGACATGCAGGAAGTCGATGGATGCAGGTGGCTCAGGACCGTGCTTTGTGGCATTACTTGGGGGAGGCCTATGTTCAGCAGTGGACTTGTGAAGGGCTGTTATGATGATGATGATGATGATGATAATAAACCGATCAATTGATTCTGATCAGATATACTAATTGGGCCTACCCTAATTTTGTCTAAGTCCGTTGATCTTTGCAGTCTTTTTGTAAGCAGGTACAATTTATTCTTTCACACTATCTGCTCCTGGGGTGGGTCTATTTTTGGGATTTGATAGGCAACGTGGAGCAATTTGACCTCGAACTCTGCTTTTGTAGCAGCTGCGTTGGTCAGGCAATAGACAGTTGTGTACTAAGTATCCAATTTTCTTGCAGCGCGGACATAAATCAGTGTTGGGATTCGCGGAAGGTTTCTACCTTACTTTACCTCTTGTATTCGTTACAGGAACTTTGTAGTCATCGAGTACCGACACGAAATTGTCGTATAACTCGTCAGCTCGCATTGGAATGCTCTCGCATTTGATTGCAACGGTAGAGGCATCCCTCGTATGATGCAGGGCACCGTAGCGATATCTGACAATTTACTTCTGAAGCACAAAGAAACTTTATCTTGATAGTATTTTGTCATGCTTTCATAGGTTGGTTTTATTCTATTAAGCATTTCTTCCAGAACATGAGCGTAATCTCGATGTTTCGGGAACGCATGAAGAAGCGTTTTTTTCCATTGCTCCCAAGATTAGTCGTACTCATCGAGTCGATTATACCACTTTTTTGCTTATCATCTCAACTTGTCACTTGTTTACTTGAAAGTAAAATGACTTAGTTTTGTCATCCCAGTCGTGGTTTTGACCTAGTTGTTCAACTTTTTATCCAGGTAGTAACCGTGCATTCTTCGTTTTGAGGGTCAAATTCTGTAATTAACGATGCGGCACGGTGTTTATTCCGACGAATGAGGATAGGTGCTTCATATTTCAGATCGTTGAATGCTTTTTCAAGTTCCTGTGCTAGGAGGCTCTTCAATATTTTCCTTACGAGTGGTGTGCGTCGACCTTCTGCATTTAAATCTTCAGACATCCGATTTCCGATTATCGACACAGAATCTTCGTCCTCCCGACTAGACGATCGTCGACGTTTATGTGTAGCGGAAAGTCGTTTCATCATGAGCTTTTACCTTTTCATTGATCCCACTTCTGAGTATAACAATAGTAGTAAAAAAGATAAACAGATATTGATTTATATTTTTCCCTTACAAGAGAGCAGAGCAGGCAGAGTTTTCCCTAACAATTATTATAATAAAGTAAATGCACAAAATCGTTGTTCCTGGCTTTTATATCACTCGCTGGCTAGCGGCTATTTCATCTCCCCTAACTCGGAATTTGGCGGTTCAAGGCTCACATGGTGGGGAAGTGACGTAACGGCTAGACGTTGCGGGCTTGACAGCCGACCCGGCTGGCTTGCTACATCTAACGTTATAAAATATTAAATAAAACTCTGAGAAAAAAACCACTGGAAAGACATGTTGAAATGTTTTAAATTTTTGCGTAGTTAAGTAATAGTCTACATACATAATAATAATATCCTCCAGACCGAATTTCGGCCACGGCGGCCTGGCTCAACGGACGCTAGCCATCGGCGCAGGACAGGATTATAGTGCCAGAGTGTATGTGCAAGCACAGGTGTGCTCTCTATTCCCTCACTCTCATAATCCGAAGGGACGGAAAATCGGCACGTCTGGAGAGACATCAGGCGCAGGATCAACGGCTTTACGTGCTTTCTGAGGCACGGGGGTGAGACACCACCAACTTCCTGACTCCGGGCAGCTACTGAGAATTTCTTGACGGAAAAACTCAATAATTGATTTTTTGGCCTGACCTAGGATTCGAACCCAGGACCTCATGATCTACAGTCGCATTACTGCACTTCTACATACATAGAGGGTTAAATCCAAAGACGAATCCGCCCCGCTGTTCTTATACATGTTGGCACTGTTTTCACATATTGTCATCTAAATATTATTTTTCGTTTCTTACAATTCATGCAGACAATATCACGATGCAGGTAACCGTAGAGGTTGTGTTGTGAATCAGTACATAACATATCTGTTTCACACTTTCATTGGTGTCGACGAAGATCAAACTCGGTTAGCTGGCATACTACAAAATTTAAAGACGAGCGCTTATCCCCTGATTACACGGCTAATTGTTACGGTACAGTAACGAATGTTAAAGATGGTAAAAGAGTGATGATTTATTATCATTCATATTTTCATATAGCTAAACGTATGTAACAATGAAACAATTCCTCAAACTTTGATAGAGTATTTATTTTTACATAAGTTATAAGTATAGTATAATTTGTTAGTATTTTTAACGACAATTATTCATATCTTAAACCAAATAATTTTTCCTTATTTCCGTGTTTCTGAAATGAATGTGCTTTTACAAAAGGAAAGGGTTATAAAGGAAAGATTTTTAAACTAGATAAAACTACGAGCATTTGAAAAAAGCTTAATTCGCAAATTTGCATTGGACACCAAAGCAAAACCTAAAAAGACTGAAAGATACAGTGAACCCGTAAGCTGAGAGTATGTTCCTATATTTATGTCATGAAACAAAAACAGCAGCTTAATGAATTCAAAGAATTTCTGTTATAGATCTAAGCATATTTTTCGTTTTTCTTTGTGTTCGGCGCCAAATTTAGGGTCATAAATTATCGTAGGCAAGAAAATATTAATAGGTATTCTATTTTTAGGTATTCTATTTTTTTAGCACGAGGGATCTGTAACAGTAAACCACCAAGCTCCAACACCTCAAGCATGTTTTGCATGAAAACAAGCTTCAGATCCCGCGTCTACGTCAGAGTGAACGAGTGAAGCCGACCGCACTCGAGCATGTACCTTAAGTACCGCCATATGTCAGAGGAGTCACTGACAAGATTGGTTATATCTAGAAGCGCGCTTCCATTAAAACATACTTCGAGCTGCCGAAGAAGATTAGTCAGTTTTTACCATCAGTCAACTGTAACATTCCTTTGCAAGATGCAGGAGTGTACTAGGTTAATTGTGAATGCGGTCTCTCTTACATAAGACAAACTAAACGATCTATTAAAACTCGCGTTAAAGAACAATGTCAATTGTTATTTAAGATTTTGAGAAACAATAATTCTATGACAAATCATAGATCGTTACTGTTTTGCAGACTTTCCTGAAAGTCGGACAGCTAAGCAGCATTTGTCCCATTAGACGTGTAGACATTACTTAGATATCTGTACGTAAAAATAATTTTACCTACAATATTTTTTCGTTAAAAATTAATAAAATAAAAAGTTTAGTAAAAAAATGTTTTATGACTTCTAATTTTCTTGATTTAAGAATATTACAAAGAAAATTTTGACACTGATTTCAAAACTTTCTAGGGGCCAGTCTAATTGAAATTCGTTTTAATTATGCAAGGAGTTTTACTCTTCGCCGTTAATTTACCCTATAGGATATTAATAAAACAGCACCTGATTGGAAATGTCATAACAAAAATTTAAAGAGGAGCAAACCTTTCTCTTAGAGAAAATCGTAGAATAAAAATTCAATATTTAAATATCTGCCCGATAATATTTGCTTTTAAATAAGTTTTATCAAATATGTCTTTTAAATCAGTAGGGCAAGCATTTGGAAATAATTTTCAATCAAATCGTGGGGTTTCAATACTTTTTACAGCCACGCTAATTAATGCCCGTGAGGCTCAAATTGTTGATAGATGTTGATTTATCACTTGCTCAACGGTGATAGAAAACATCGTGAGGAAATCTGTCTTAAGAAATAAAATTTTCGAAAACATGTGAAGTTAACCAATACGCTTTTTGACTGCGCGGTGGACTATTCCTGTCTTAAAGGCCGTCTGTTGCTTGCCATTTGTTGGCAAAAGTGGGACATACGTAGGCTGGTACTTTATTTTTTTCTTCTTCCTTGCTGTAAATGTTTATAATATTAATAATAACATTTTTAATAGACAAGAAAAAGACATCGTACCGATTGTACAGTTGACTACAAAAAAAATCCTAAAGCGCCTTCACACCATCGTAGTAGGCAATAAATACATACACCTACGGGAAGCTGTTACACTGAATATTTATTTATAGCAAGTAATTTTTCAGATAGATGAAAGCGAAATAAAGCACAACAAAATAAACTCGTCGATATAACTGTCTACACTTGATCCATGTCTGTAATTATAATTAAAATCAGCTCAGGAAAAAAGACAAAAAATATCAAAAATAACATTTTGTTGGCTTACTAAGGCTAATGCTTTTTTAGAACATTGGGTGCAACAAGTGAGCACACAGTCCACCTTATGGTAAGTGTATGCTGTGGTCCATAGACATCCACATTTATCCTCAATTAAGAATCAAAATGCAAATGATTACTTTAATATTATAATAACTCGATTCCAGTAAAAAGGGTCTCTGTTTCTCTACAATCACTACACGAAGTTAAGTTTTATACTATTATATGTTATACATAACATCACATACATAATACATAACATAATAATTCAATATGTGTACCGGACTAAGGACTATGGGACTTCTGGTTCGTAAGCTAGAACTCCAACTTGATATTTTGTGCAAAATAAAATAAAAAAAAAAGTAAATAAAGTTACAGCCTATATAAGTCCCACTGCTGGGCTCAGGCCTCCCCTCATTTCTGAGAGGGTTTAGGGCAAGGAAGTGTCCGCCGCGCTGCCCAAATGCGTGTTGACGAACTTCACATGTCTTCGAAATATTTTTTTTCTTATTCCTCAGACATGCAGGTTTCCCCACGATGTTTTCCTTCACCGCCGAGCACGTGGTAAATCAGCACTTAAAATTGCAATTAACAATTTCATTGGTGCCGGCGGGGATCGAACCCGGGTTACTCGCGTTCTGTTATATTTACAGCGAGCGTTAACCACTGAGCTACCACGGCTCTCGTAAAAATAAATAGATAGGTAAATATGTATGTTCGTCTCCTAACCTTGTCAACACGCGTAAGCGTAAGCGGGGGCGGACGGTTGTATGTATGTGCTTGCTTACACTTAAAAAATAGTCTTTTGATAATGAAGAGACTAAAGTTACATTTTAAACTGGAGTGCGATTTACGACGAAAATAAATGAAGACTATCGTTACCATTTATGATAACGCTATTAACGCATATTATTTATAATAAGGCTGCAAATTATCTATAAACATATGTATAAATAAAATTTAAGTGTTTGTCAGTATGATCGCAATAACTGCCTAATAATTCAGCTGCGGGGGTTACCTGAATAATAGTTTTTAATATTTTTTCTGTCCGTCTGGCTATTCTACAAGATTTCAAATATTGTAAAATAGTTTGTATATTGTATATATATATAATAACTCCAATTTGTTAAACAAATAATTTGAAATTTGCGCACATTTTTTAAATAATCTATTTTTTTACTTTGCCACTCCACGCTAACAAGAACATAATCATCATCATCATCATTACAGCCCTTCACAAGTCCACTGCACTGCAGTGCACTGCAAGTACGGTCCTGAGTCACCTGCATCCATCGACTTCCTGCATGTCTTACCAGGTCGTTAATCCTATTATCTAGTCTAGTGAAGGGTCGCCCAAAACTTCGCCTACCGGTACGAGGCTGCCACTCGAGAACCTTTTTTCCCCAACGGTTGTCGGTTCTTCGAGCTATATGGCCGGCCCATTGCCACTTCAGCTTACTAATCCGTTGGGCTATGTCGGTCACTCTGGTTCTACTGCGGATATCCTCATTTCTAAGTTTATCACGCGGAGAAACTCCGAGCATAGCCCTCTCTATAGATCGCTGAGCGATTTTGAGCGTCCTCATACGGCCAACAATGAAGGTCCACGTTTCGGTTCCGTAGGTCATCACTGGCAACACGCACTGGTTGTACAGCTTAGTTTTTAGGTTTTGAGGTAACAAGAACATGTCCCCCGTTAATGGTTTAAGAGCCAGTGAGCGGCAGACTTACGGTATTTCAATAAGCTTCACTTCTTTTTCAGTTAATCCCTTATACAACAATTATTTAACAGTACTTCCTCGTAGCTTAGGGGGAGAACGTTTGTTTCCTCCGCTATATACTCCGTTATTTTAACATTAACGAAAACAAATTAAGAGATTTAAAATAAAACAAATTTTACGGATTTGTTGATGTGACCGGTTTCACTCAGTCACTGTGAGGGAAGCGAAGCGGACTTATGTGGACTCGAAGCTTGTTGGCGTCGGCAAAACTTGCTTACAAGAAAATTGAAATTAAAGGCCATAAAATCCGTAAAATGGTTTTATTTTATGTAAGTATGTATAGTATTCGCGTAAAAGTAAGTCGAAAGTCAATTTAAGAATTGTATAGTGTTTGTACCTATTTGGTTTTGGGTTCTTTACAGCATTTTGCAGCTTTTTTATTATTCATTGTATCCTATGTTAATGTTTTATCTGCAGCTATTTTCTCTCCAATGATTCACATTTTTTTATTTTAATAACCTCAATGATGATGATATTCCCAGGATGTCATAATAGGCAAATTCAACAATTAAGGATCACGTTGAACAAATTCACCACAGTTTCATGTGAATTTGAAGAAAAAAAAATCCACTTCTGCGTTGGAAAATACATGATACTCGTAACAATTTTAATTTTAGATAGGCAGTAGCATTTTTATGATAACATCTGAATAAAAAATGCCCAATGCAATGCTAAGCGTGGCAAATATAGCAAATATCATAGGAATATGAGGGAAGATATAGGAGGCCTGTAGTTGTAACGGTGACCAGATGTATTTAACAAACCTTGTAATAGGACACCACTTCTGCTTAAATTTAAATTTTTTGTCTTTTTGGAAAATTTTACCCTTTCAGTAGTATTTTCTTCTATATCGTGGAGGCATTTTACAGACATAAATTGCACAAGTAAAAACATCTAGACTCGGAACAATTATTTGTAGGATATAAAAATACCTATCCCGGGCGGGATTCGAACTCGTGGCCGTCAGCTCAATATATCATTCTAAGCCACTGCGACACAGAGCCGTCTAAATAGAAGTTTTTGTTTGATTAGTCTAGAAAGAAGCCGTTTTCAAGTAAAATATCTTATGATATTCGTTATACTTCGTATACGGTGGCTTTTAAATCTTGTAAATTAAGATCCACAAGAAGTGTAGAAGACACCATTAGAGTGTTGGAATATAATGCTCGCTCCCCCATTCATCATGCAAGTAGAAAGTAAATAATTAATTATCTATATATATATATATAAATCGCTAGTTGTTTTAAGCGTGTTAGTTGTGGGATCTGTTTTGACGTTTTTGTATGTACTTTCGTCCGATAAAAGTTGTTGTACTTATTTCAAAATTATACTCTGACGTGTCCACTATTACCGTAGTATTTTTCCTTTATCCGCGCGGAGAATCGTGAGCTCTGTTCTACGTCTGTTCCGTAAATTAATTAACGCTGTAAATTCGTCTTTAGGAGGGTTTGGTTTCGGCACTGAGCTACGACGTAACAAGGACGAAATATCTTGACGTATGGGCTCCAAATCTTCTTTACCGATATTATTCATAAACAGACAATCCTCAACACTGCAGATAATTTCTTCGTATGGGATTTTTCGCGGTGTTAATACGAAGTTCATTCCCTTCGCTAATACTTTTATTGTCGGTTCGTCCAGTGTATGTTTTGACAGATTATAGACCGTGCGTAGTTTATTGTTTGCGTCTGTGGTTAACGGTTGTGTTTCGTTCTAACGTTGACTTAATAATAATAATAATTCTTTATTGACATTTTCATAGTTCACATACTTTTTACAAATATATACAATACATTATGAGGATCAATTTGAAATGGGTAGAAACCTGAGTCTCCTAGCTATGTTACTTAGTAACCTGTATTTAGGATTACTTGTTTGGCATGTGATTTGATCGTTAATTTTTGGTATTTTTCTATTTGTTTATTTTTGCATTCATTGTATTTCGATAGTTCTCGTTTGTTTAAAGTTTCGATGCCATTATTAAAATCAACTGTCGTTAAAACTGTCTAGTTCACTGGACAAATTAATATTAAAAAACCGAAGGTAGCCGGGCTAACTATGACATTCGGACGTCAAACATCTCAGTCCTCTTTGTGACCATGGATGCTGTAAAGCACCTGAAACGTCGGGAATTAAAAAATAAGCTAAAATAAGTTAATTAAACGCGACAGATTTCGTATATATAAGTAGTTTTATTCAACTTGTGCTTTCGTAAATTTAAAAAATAGTTACAATCGAATTAATACCTCTTTTTTTAAACTCGGTAAAAAAGTCAAGACTTTCTATTTGCTATATTTTTTTGCTGTTAATTGTACAAATTTTAGTTTAATTTGTCCAAGCTCATTACGAAAGAATTTTTTCTATCTTGAACCTCAATTTTCTCACCACCTGATACTTACCGACATACGTTTCCTTAATAAAATAATAAAAAAGCTAATATGTGTCACACATCTTCTTATTTCTTCTTAAATTTTTTGTCATCATGTAACGATGACGATTTTTGTAACGATGAGATAACGATTTTTCACTATTTGATATATATGAATATTTTTAAATTTCGTATCAATGGCAGTACAACATAAAATCTAATGTTGAAATACACTTTGGTAAAAAGAACTTTATACGCACTAAAAACCAATGTCCACAAGAAGCATTCTACTATAACATTAAATTACTTTATTAATAAAGGCGTGTAACATGGCTTAAGCGCAATGTTCGCGCGTAGATATGTTCTACTAGCGCCTAAAAATCAAGAATCCAACGTTTTGTCGCATAAAATCGTAACCAACCATCTTTAATGAACATATAAGTGATATTAAAAGCACATTGTCAGAAAGATAAATTATTGTTGAACTTATTTTTTTAATAGATCAAATTGCTATTTTTACATAAAAAAGTGGTTTTAGTGACTTGTGGTGTAGATCTATCAAGTCCGCATGGAGGAGTAACACTATTGCTTTTTACACAATAACTTTTGTAAATATCAATTGTTCAACTTAATCATAAACTTTTCATCTATCATGTGGCAAGCCATGTAATTAATTTACAATTTAATTTTGTTTTGTTTAGTTGTTATTAATTTTCGGATGAGAAATTCCAAAATTTTCGGTGTTTTAAGCGGCCTTGTATTCTAGAAAAATATCGATCGCTGTAGAAATACAAAATATTCCAAAAACCAAAATTGATACATTGATACCTCCCACGTAAGTTGTTTTATCCCCAGAACTACAATTTTACAATAGAGCATTTTATATATTCAAATTGGACTAAAAACTGCACTTATTATTGTATCTTTGTGAAATTTGATAGACGAATATAGTTTATAGTACAGTACAGTGACTATACTAAAAGAAAATTATAAAAAGTATAAAATATGTACGAGGGTGGATTGAAAAGTACTCGGCCTAACCAAGAAAATAAACACATACTAAATCAGTTATATTTTTATTTTTCTACATAATCACCATCAAGTTCAATACACTTTTGCCACCTCCCCTTCCAAGCACTTAGACCGTTGAAAAAAAAATGATTCTTGCTTAGAGTCAAAATATGCGTCTACAGCTGCTTTGACCTCGTCGTTTGTCGAAAATCTTTGACCTCCCAAGTGCTTTTTTAGGTTAGGGAACAGAAAGAAGTCTGATGGTGCCAGATCAGGTGAATACGGCGGATGCGGTAACAGTTCAAAGCCACAGTTGTGAATTTCAGCCATTGACTGTACTGACGTGTGAACACGGGCGTTATCTTGATGAAATAGGACTTTTCTTCTGAGCATTCCTCGACGTTTTTCTTTTATTTCCTCTCGTAAACGACGTAGTAAGGTGCAGTAGTAATCAGAGTTTATAGTCTGACCCCTTTCAAGATAATCAATCATAATCACACCTTTCGAGTCCCAGAATACTGAAGCCATCACCTTATTTGCCGACAAAATCGACTTAGCCTCTTTAGGGGGTGGTGAACCAGGTCTTCTCCACTGTTTTGATTGTTGTTTTGTTTCCGGTGTACAGTAATGAACCCATGTTTCGTCCATAGTAACAAAACGATTCAAAAAATCATCTGCATCGGCTTCAAATAACTCCAAACAGTCGCATGAAATAGTCAATCGCGTCCTTTTTTGTTCAACTGAAAGCAGTCGCGGAACCCACCTCGCAGACACCTTGTGGAAACCCAACTCGTTGACAATGATGTTTTGAGTTCGTTCATAAGAGATGCCTATAATCTCGGCTATCTCTCTAATTTTTAATCTGCGGTCTCCCATTATTAAATCAAGTACTTTTTTAATATTTTCGTCAGTAGTTGACGTCGAAGGCCTTCCAGAGCGGGGTTCATCTTTCACACTCTCTCTACCACGCTTAAATTCTGCTACCCATTTTTTGACGGATGAATATGACAGAGCACAATCGCCTAATGTACTGACCATGTCATCATGGATGGCTTTTGATGATAGCCCCTTCTTATGGAGGTACTTAATGACGGCACGCTGCTCGATTTGCTCCATTCGCGGAAATTATGTCCGATTACTTTGTTAATAAATTTATAAAATCACAACTAATTATCGCACACGTTTCGAACTTCACACAATGAACTAGTCTGAACTGAACTAAATAATGTGGGTAGATTTCATTTTTAGAATTGAATGGATCTGTGTTAGGCCGAGTACTTTTCAATCCACCTAGGTATTTTTCTGAGATATTGATCATACAAAATCTTTACCGTGGAGTACAGGCTGCGTCAGTTATTGTATTTCATACTTACGACATTATACCGCGCAGTTTAGATTTTGTCAGTTTTTGTTTTGTTTGAGTTTCTGTATATGATAGTTACAACAATATTCACCAAAAACTATAAGTCTCATTCTGCTGTATGTGGCAATAACAATATACATCGGTTAAAATTTAAGTGTGTATTATTGTATGTGCACAAATACTAGGTTCAGTAATAAAAAAAAGTATTTTCAAGTATTAATTTATTTAATTTTTAAAAAGGAACGACTCATCTAGATATTTTAGGAACGTTTATATGAACTTGCAACAAAAGTATTTATATTCATAAATATAGCATTAAGATCTTAGAAAAAACTTTAAAAAAATAAGAAAGGACTTTAATTAAATTTACAAAAACAGATAATGACTTCTATTTTTTGATTACCCAGTAATAACAAGGTAATAAAAAAGTCGTTAACAAGTAAGGTAATTTAAGAGAAAAAAGGCTTTTGTACTAACTTCAATTTTCGACACGAAAAAGAAATCAAAACATAGCTCACTCTCTACGATATTTTAGTTAACAAATTCTTTTTGAGAACTAATTAAAATATAATAAATAATAAAAATTCAACATTATGGAACGTAAAATAAAAAATATTACCTTATAGGTAATCATTTCTACGAGATCAACTTAAAATAAAGATAACTACGAGTATATATCAGGTAAGTATTTATTTAAGATCTTAATGCTATATTTATGAATATAAATACTTTTGTTGCAAGTTCATATAAACATTCCTAAAATATCTAGATGAGTCGTTCCTTTTTAAAAATTAAATAAATTAATACTTGAAAATACTTTTTTTATTACTGAACCTAGTATTTGTCCACATACAATAATACACACTTAAATTTTAACCGATGTATATTGTTATTGCCACATACAACAGAATGAGATTTATAGTTTTTGGTGAATATTGTTGTAACTACCATATACAGAAACTAAAACAAAACAAAAACTGACAAAATCTAAACTTCGCGGTATAATGTTGTAAGTATGAAATACAATAACTGACGCAGCCTGTACTCCACGGTAAAGATATTGTATGATCAATATCTCAGAAAAAATACATATTTTATATTTCTTATAATTTTCTTCTAGTATAGTCACTGTACTGTACTATAAACTATATTCGTCTATCAAATTTCACAAAGATACAATAATAAGTGCAGTTTTTAGTCCAATTTGAATATATAAAATGCTCTATTGTAAAATTGTAGTTCTGGGGATATTATTATTGGCGTTACAACTATCCTTGGTGTCATTTGAAGATTAAAATAAAGATAATTTAACTACATTTCCGCTTATATTTATTGACCAATTGCACCTATAAACCTATAAAAGAAATCGATATGCTTCATTTCTATAACGTTATATGGTGTTTCATCCTGTTTCGCCTATCTAACCATTCCAGAGGGGTATAAATAATGTTATTTTAGATGAACGTTCTACTAAAGCGTGAACGCTGTCACCCTCTGCTTGGGTATGTCTTCTTTCGAGAAAGGTATATTTTATAGTAATATTAAATTTTGTATGCACACGTAAAACACAACGCGATTGTGGTTCTGACAAGCGCAATTACCAGATCAGAAGCGAAATTCTTTTTCGTCCTGTTCATGTATTTTTAATAAGATGAGAAATATAGCATAAGACCTCATTATATACACATTTGTCTTCTCCCTCGTACCACATATAACAATTATTCCTATCATTTCCATCAAATTTATTTATTCAAAAAACACAATACACATGAACCAGGTTCTAAAAATTCTTGCTCCAACAGAATGCTATTATGTTTAGATTTTAGTTTTGATAAAAATAAAATTTTCAGTCCGTAATCTAATTAATAATTAAAAATTGTATTAGTAAGCGACAATTGATAAACATTTTAAATAGAGTAGCCTGCGATAGCGGAGGCTATTGGTGGATTTGATGTTGCTACACAAAATCGTCGACGGAACCGTAAACTGTCCATATCTACTAAGTTCAATAAATTTCAATGTGCCATTCAAGCTAGTGCGTGTCAGCCGATACGTCCCCTTTTCTTTTAAGGGTAGTAAAACTTATTTGGGTCACCACGCTACTATAAACAGTTTATAGAGGTAATATAACAAGCTCTGCAAGGCATGTGACGTCGATATCTTTGCTGATTGGCCTCAAAAATTCAGGCGAAAAATTTTGCAGTCATCTGCTGTTAACTAACATTTGGGTCTAATTTAAAAATATATATTAATTATAACGCAAATTTGTAGAATAATTTTAAAAACATATTTATAGTCCACATTGCATGCCGTGGTAACCTTAATTAAGACGACACTAAGTTAAAACTATATTTACGGATTTTATCGCGTTTAACTATTTCCACTTATTTTAATTCCCGACGATTCGTGTGATTTACAGCACTCATGGTCACGGGGGACTGAGATGTTTCACGTTTTTGAATATTAGATTTTGGTCCGATCTACGCAGAACGAGCTTGCAGTATCTTGAAGTCTTGCAATGATATGCATGGGTTTGGGTTTAATTTTGTAGTTATAGGGCTACAAGCAGATGGCAGAGCAGCACCTTTGACTCTGCTACCCATCGCTGGTAATTAACGCCTGGCGTAAATAAATCGAAATACCGCCATATAACGGCCATAAGATCTCATTGGCATTACCCACCGTAGCCTTAATGAGAAATGAAATGGTTTGATTTATTCTGTGCACTGCCATTATTGTACACTTAATTCACAAAAACACGGTAATTAACAATGACACACCGCATGTTAACACGTGGTCAGATTGTATGAAACCTATTCAAATAATTAAATTAAGAACAAACACTTGCATGCGAAAATCTACTGTGTGAATATATACCGGCTTCTAAGAGGATAATACCTAAATAGTAACAATCTAAATTAGATCTTATTGATTATTTCATCCAAGAAACCACTTCAACTTTTTTTATTTTACCAGCCTCATTGGTATGTGTTTCGATTTTTTGCGAGCTTGACGGCTTCACAACGAGGAAGTCCTCAAAATTCAACAGCAGTTTAATGTATATCTTCAAAATTCGAATCTCGCATGAAATAAATGTTTGATTGGCCTACAAGTAGTTTTTCCAGGATCGGATGTTTGTTCATGTGTAAAAACACCTCCAAATGCGATTACTTATAGGAAAGTAATAAAAATACTGTGTTTGTCGACGCTCACTAAATTTTCTACTTAAAAAGTATTATGCTGTTTTTACCACGCTATATATATATATATATATATATATATATATATATATATATATATATATATTTGTATATCCTAAGAATTATTGATGAAACCATCGTACGCTTTAAATAATAGCGGTTACCTGTTTCTGTATTTTTCCTAGACAAATGAAACGTAACCTTGAAACAGAAACAGAAACAGAAACTTTTTTATTCAATGTAGATTATAACAATACTTATTGAAAGTCACTTTTTTAATTTACCACTGGTTCGCAAAAAAAACCTCTGTCCTGGGAAGAACCAGCAAGAAACCCAGCGGGACTATTTTTTTCCCAATAATAGCTTACAATAATGTTTACAATAAACAACACAAGACAAATTAGAAATAGCTTGGTAGCGATCACCCTTCGCAGGGGTTATTATCATCCATAAATTCCTTAATATTATAATAACCCTTTTTATACAAACTTAGTTTAATAACATTTTTGAACTTCGTGACAAATTATGTATATTTTCTGGGATTTTGTTGTAAAAGCGTATACATCGCCCCAAGAATGAATTACTGACTCGGTGGAGTCGAGTAACTGGTACTACTAGCTTGTGTCTGTTCCTAGTATTTACAGAATGAATATCACTTATTTTCGCAAAACTACTTTCATTTTTGTGTACCTACTTAAACCGTATAATGTGTTCAGGTCGCAGCTATCCTTCGAGAATGTGTCATGAGAGGTGAAAATGTCTGTAAGTTTATAAAGTAGAGTACAGTACAGTCGAAACAAGAGCCGAAGCACGTTCTGAATTTTGGTTTTAAGAAATCGATGCATTCGGCTGCCGCCAACTCGCCCTCCCCTCACTCTTACCTCCCGTTCTCCGTTGTCTTATTAAAAATACCTGTCTCGTCCCTTCGACGCAATACACACGTCCACTTACAGAATTCGATAAAACTTTTTGTTTATTTAGTAGTAGCAGATGAATATTCTAATTGTATCGAAGTATCCGAAGATCAAAGAACACGAAAACTGCAACGCCGTCAACAACAACAACAACAACAATCAACAACGTTATGTGATTAGTCAAAGTTGGGAATTCCGAAAACATTAGTAAGGGGGATGAAAATGAGAAAGATATTTAACAGATATATGACGCCAAAATTCAATGTGTTTCGAATGCAGCAGAAAAATATTTCAACTTTGGGAATGACTTTCATAAGGCGGATATCTATAGTCAAGGTTCCGTCATTGCACTACATTGAAAGCACATTATTAAAAATGCATGTCAAAAGAAAGTTCTTTTAATTGCTAATCCTCCTTTACAATATTGGGAATTATGTTAGAAGAGAAATGTTGTGTATAATTTGTAACGGCGTCAACTAGTCCAAGTGCATAGGAAAATAGTGCAGAACTAGCCAGCTATTGTTTCGCTTGTCCAGCTCTTTTCCAGTATATCAAATAATATACAAAAAAATAAGCTTTTGAGAAAACCTTTTGAAGTCAGTACTATGTAATTTAAAGTACTAAGTAGTATTAAGAAGTACTATTTTGTAGACTTTTTCATTTTTTTTCGTTTTTGAGTTCGGCTTTTACATTTATAATGTTCATCTTTTTAATATTTCGTAGAGGGCTAAATAATGAAAGCTAAGGTCAAATACTATAATGTCACCAAAATAGACTACTTAACCCTTACACTAAATTATTTAGCCCCTTATTTTTCCACTCTTATCAATGTATTTTTTTTCTTAAAATTTGTACCCCTGTATAAACTATTGATATTTAGATTTAAAAGATTTATAGAATGAACTGAATTACGTACTAAATTTGTAACATAATATTGACAATTATAAAACTTTGTCGTATGGATCTATTTAAACTATTTTATTTTATTTAATAATAATAGAAGCATTTAGGTTTTTTTTACACTGATTTTATCTTACCGTGCCACCATTTAAGCAAACTACACTTCAAATTTATGTGTTTATTTAAACATGAAATGATAACCGAGAATATTTATCACGAGACTATGTCCTGTACCAGTTTCCTACCTTTTACAAAATGTTTTTCCGTCATTCGATATTTCCTGTTTTATTTTGTCGTACGAGCTTTCTGAATACACTGATAGCTCTGTGCAAAAGCCCTTCTAGCAAACATTCTGCATTGAATTCCCCGCAACGATATTGTGATGAACTGACAGTAGACTGGTTTTGTTATTATGTGAGCATTGTAACAGTAAAAAGCCTTCGATGTGTGCTGGATTTGAAATAAAACATGAAACCAGGAGCATTTAAAGCGTAGGAAAACACATAACAATTTTACATACGTATACATATGTAAAATATTACACATAACTTTATAAGCTGATATTGTAAACATCGAATAAAAATTATTTATAGGATAAAAATATATCATAAACAAATTAAAATTACAGATATATGAATAAAAAAGTTTAATAGTTTCACTCTTACGTTTAAACAATTTTACATAATTTAGTTGCTGAATAACGTTTATCTGATGATTGAAAATCAGCTCTAAATTGACAACCATTCTGATAATTTAACGATATAAAGTCCGGTATTCAGAGACATCTCGCGTTTAAGCTTAAACTCCACTATGACTAAACTTGTGTCATAATAATATCGCCTGGACTCTTTTATTAATAAATAAAGTTTAACCTAAATCTACTCTAATTAATAATTTGTTGCGCGCCATAATTAATGCCCGGTATATTAAAGTGTCAATTTTGGTAATTTAATCGGCAGTTTTTAGTGTCACGAACCCTAAGCTCGTAACAATATATTATAATAACTCTTTACTTTTTATCAGAACACAGCAACGTTTCTTGGCAGAAATAGATACAAGAGTGGTATCCAGATAGTCGGCTATCACTGAATATTATTTGAAGTTATCAGCTACATTACCACTTTATTACGTACGTATTGTAAAGAGTCCTCACCTCTCCCTCCCCCTTTTATGTATATTTCATTTTGTATAAAACTGGCCGTCTATAAAATATAAAATTATCTTGACCAGTATAAATAAATATACAAGGTTTTTTTGCAATAACCAGCCAAATTTGCAATGAAGGTTTTATATTGTATAAAAGTGGCCGTCTACAAAATATATAATTATCGAGACCGGCATAAACAAATAAACAGGATTATTTTGCAATAACCGGCCAAATTTGCAATGAAGGTTCAGTATATGTAATACAGGCAAATGGTGAAAAAAAATTTAAATTTTATTTGAAAAATCTCAAAAGTTCTGTTTTTTTTATCTTTTAAAAGAGAATTAAAAATGCGTGGTAATGCATTATTTTAATTTCAAATAAAAGAAGAAGCCTAATTTACTCGTATTTTAAATAAAATATTTTCCCGTTTAAAATTTTTTTATTTTTTTTTTTATTTTGGGTAGTGCCTTATATTATTTTAAGCTAAAGAACCCCGTTCACGAAGACAGGGCTCAAAAAAAAAGATATAAGAGCAAAGTCCCTATTCCACTTTTATCAGGTTTACATCAGCCAATTCCTGATTACAGATAATCTACCCGGCGATCATTTTGATGCGTAATTAGTATATGAAACAAAAGCGTATAGTTCGCTCAATTAGTTTCTTGCTTCGTTAGTGGATTCGTCCGTCAGTGCGTACGTGGGCTCTTCAGTTATTTCAGTGCAACAGCGATGCAGTATACGCTCAGCAGAGTCGCTGTTGAGCCTATATTGCAGAAATGACTTCATTATTATAAGCGATGCAACAGCGATACTTTACGTCATCATCGTAGTCATCGAAGTTAGCTATGTCGCATTCTGCCTGCATTATTATTTTTCGTAAATTTATCAAAAAAAATTCTTGTAATTTAATAAATAATAAATAATTTTCCGTTATTTTTTCTTCTAATATCACCGCCTCGTATTCTTTTGACGATGATATTGTTAATAACAATAATGTAAATGACGCCGTATGTCACGCTGAATAATGTCGACAAATATTCGATATGTTTGTACTACGCACTAGATTGCGCATCCCGAACACTCACTATGTTCAACTGAATTATACTAGTAATTAAAATAATTATTAAAATAATTACTAAAAATAATTATTATAAGAATAAAAAAATAAAAAAAATTATTCTGGTGACCTGTAATCTTACCCGCCATAGGCACCAGCGATCCACGGGCAAAGTTGCTTTGTACTACTTATATGCTACTTATAACTAAATTTAACTTTGTCTGTGGTGAGAAATAAACGTTTATTATTATTATTATTATATATTAATTATACTGCAATCCGTACACCTTACTTTAGTGTCATTCAGTGTGGCTTCGATATTTATGCAGTGCGAAGCGGCGCTAATAATAATAAAATTCAAATCAAAGCTTGAACTTGGATGTAAATAACAATTCAGTAGTGAAATAACCAAAATAATTTGCTGTTCAAGTAAAAAAATAGGTAATAATATCATATTACCACAACAGAAAAGCTTGGCGTGCTCAGCAGAGCGGGACAGTATTTCATGCCGGCTCGCCGTCTACAACTTTATAAAGCGCAGGTTCGGCCTCACATGGAATACTGTTTCCATCTCTGGGCTGGGGCTTCCAGTGTCAGCTCCTTCCAATTGATCCTTCAAAAAAAGAGCCTATTCCTTTTTAAAAGGCCGGCAACGCATCTGCAATTCCTCTGGTGATGCAGTTTTTCAAGGACGGCAGTAATCACTTGCCATCAGGTGAGCCGTATGCTCGTTGGTCCCTCTCCTATAAAATAATAGAAAAAAATATTTCTTCATTTAAATGCCACGCCATATACAATAATAAACTAAAACGTGCAGATGATCCACTACAAGACAACCAAATGTAACGGAAAGACTTGACGTGGTGTTTTTAGAAAGAGTTTTAATTTTTTAATTGTTTTATAACCAGTTTATATTTTAGAATATTTATTTTGTTCTTTCTTTTTAGTATAAAACATTATTTGTAAATAAATGTATTTGTAAATAAAATGTAATACTAACGTAATAAATAAATGTAATTAAAATTTAAGATTTTATATTTTACATAGTTACCTTTTAAAATATTCAAATAATATCATTAAAATATAATTGTGACATAATATTATGTAATATTACAATAAATTAATACAAATGCAAAATAAATGAATATTTAAAAAATTGTAATCAATATAATTAGCAACATAATCTAAATTTACAATTTTTATATGCGCTGATCATTCTACTTACGTATAATCTATGACGACAAAAACAAGAGTACCCTTAACCAACGAGCATGTATGCGTAGGTATATGAATGTGAAAGAGGCGAGAGAGGTGTGTCAGGATCGTGCCAAGTGGAATTCTAAAGTCTCTGCCTACTCCTCTGGGTGACGGGCGTGAGTTCTTATGTATGTATGTATGTATGTACAAAAACAGCCCGCGTAGGAGCAACGCGCTTATATCAAACACGCATGCGAGACTCTAGTATCTCTCGCGCATGCGCGAAGACATAGAGTAACGCACATTTTTTGTTTTGAATAGCTTTTCTAATACGAAGTAGATGTAACTCAATGCGACAAATCAGGAGATGAACGTGGTAATAATGCGCAGAAAAAAGCGGACGTTTCTACTTATTATGCACCCCGGGCTGCAGCAAAGCAGAGACGAACCAACGTACGGACAGCGCATCAATACCGTAAACTATCGTGTGAGCTCGTAGCCCGCCTAGACTAGAACGTGTGTCTTTGCCATGCGCCTGATTATTCAAAATGCTTGAATTTTTTTTTGATATATAGAATATTAAAAATAATGAAAGTAAAGTTAGAAATCATTAGTAAAAAGTTAATACAATATGAAAACAATTAAACGAACTTTGACGAGGAAACAACAAACAGACGATGTTTGCTAACAAAATGTAAATTTTTTTTTATTTGTTGACACTCTGAATCTCATTCCTTAATCCTTTCACGAAAGCATTAATTCCCCGCAGAATTGATGTCAGATTACAAACTTTTTAATTGTCTTCTCTTAATGAGATTAGCTACAGGTTCAGAATAGCTTATTCCCCCTCACACGAAATTTTGCAGAAAAAACAAAATTTAGGCAGGCTTATTGTATAGAGAATTTACTATTACGGGAGAGGCCCATGTATCTCCATAACGGATGATAATTCTAATGTACATTGGTAAAGTTTTCATAACAGACTATGGTTACTTGTAACCTTATTTTGAAGCTGTTAATATAGCTGAAGTATATAAACGTCTCACTGCTAAACACAGGAATCCCCTTCATCATATTTTTTATAGGATTGAGTGACAAACGAGCACACATTCCACCTGATTGTAAGTGGTTGCAGTGGCCCATAGACATCAACATCTATCCTCAATTACGAATCAAAATGCAGATGCGTTGTCACCCGTGAGGACTAAGATGGAATACCTCATTTCCAGTAAAAAGGGTCTCCGGTTCTCTACACTCACCATACGAAACATAGCAGCATTAAGGTACTATTTGACGCTCGTATTCCACATAGTAGTTTTTGAAATCGTTGCTTTAATTTTTTATACACTGTCTTAGCAGCGAATTCTGAGATTATTTTGTATACATTATTTTATTCCACTTCATTCTTTGAAAACACCTATAACTTTTCAATAAATTTAAATTTCTCGTATATGATTTATGAGAATTAATTTCATTTTTAATAGGCTATGAGACCTTTTATCTTATATCTCAGGGCTCAGGCGACTCAGATCTTTTGTAACTAAGAGATTTACATGAAAAAATCCTATGTCTATGGTACTTAATTGGAATATACCAAACGCAAAATCGACCTATCCACGTCTACTTAAAGTACTGTGCTAGGCGGTAACGGGTGAGATTTAAATTCAAGTACTGAACCTGCGTTCACGGTTGTTGAAATATGCCCACCATGGTGAGTGTAAGCAGCTCTTTCAACATATCATATCATTTGAGCAGCTTTTGAAGGACTATATACAGCAGCAGATGATAGCTGATACTGATGAATTAAACTTCTATAATATATATTTTTATAAGTCTAAATGACCACCATGAACACCTACAGCCAACTTTAAAAAAAGAAAATTTTAGATGTTTTGTTACTTGTGAGGACTAAGGTGGAATTCCTCACAGCTTGTTTTAATTATACTGGTTTTCTACACCCTTTAGAGCGGAAAGCAGCAGTGCGAGCACCGCTATTTGGCTGCTGTACCAGCCGTACCTGCGCAGACAGACTCCTAGGTATTGAATATAGATCGCAAATAATTTATGACAACACGGCATGGATGTATATATTCTGACTGCGTAATGGAATCCAATAGACCCCATATTATTCCGTTGGTGTCGTAAGAGGTGAGAGAACAAAATAAAACAGCAGATGGGCAGCAGCATCTTCCTGATAACATCTCAAAATGATAAAGACTGCGTTACCAACGCGCCTACCAAGCATAGCTACTATGGCAAATATCCTCCTATTAGTCAATCCATAGACTCCTATGTTCAGTGGGTTTTAGGTGCAGGCGTTGTGACGGCGAATCGTTTACAAAGACCGTTTTGTGTTCTGTGAAGATGAAACCGTTTTACGTCTTGGGTTCAAACGGTCTTCGTTGCACAAACCAGTATTCGAATTACTTGGTGCGATTTTTTATTTTACGCATATTAAAATACAGTCGAGAACGCAATGTTTCCACTCTCGCGTCGCGTCTATCCTCACTATCTATCTCACTCGTCGCGTCGTCGTCCACTTTCCGCGTTAAGGTCTTAGCCCACTTACACGACTCCGCTCCCACCCGGCAAAAATAATATAATTCAAATATGGGCTTCAAGTATTACCTTTTGGATATATTTTACATTGGCAACATAAATTAGCAGACAGCTCGCTGACAGCGAGCTAACCGCTGTCAGGACTGCTCGGTAGTCGACGCCTCGTTGACACGCGATGGTAGAAAGCAGTCTGCGCGGCGTCCACGCGCTGACTGCTAGCGGTCGCCGCGCCGCGCCCGTCGGTCGGCTGCATTTTATGCACCCAAAATCTTCGTCTGTTGTTTTTTGAGCTTCTATTTTCATTGTCAAGTCCAATAGCAATAATCGCTAGTTCGCGCGTTGTGAATCGAGACAGCAAAACTACGAGTTACTTCAATGGAACCTAAACACGAACTGTGTCTATCGCGAAAAGCGAAAGCGGTCGGCCCGTGGACAGCTGGGTGCCTGCTAGCTGTCGCCGTGTAGACAGCTGGGTGTGTGCTAGCTGTCGCCTTAGTTCAGAGCGGTATTGGGTAGGAGCGGTGTTGGAGCAGAGTCGTGTAAGTGGGCTATGACCCTTACCGTGCGAGTAGTTACGTTGTACCAGTTCTGGCGCACTTGTAGAAAGGTTGTACCAGTTCTGGCGCACTGAGTCAGAAGTGGTACAAGTACAACGTTCGTCGACTCACGATCCTAAAAAAAAAAAAAAAAAAAAAAGGTTTTGGCATGCTCTGATCACGAATCTGCGGTCCATTTTTGCGTAGGATGCACGGTTCCGGAGATGTGCAGATCAATTAACTCTTATCTAATTGATATCCGCTACGAGCCTCAACCGTCATTAGCGCTCCATTGTCCTTATCTATTGTTGATTGACTACCGTCATTATCTATTATTCGTCCAGCGTGTGGGTCGGCTTATGCTATTGTATTATACTCCTTTGTTCCTATCTACAACACTAATCTGAATCATCAATAAAACACATTACCTAATTTTGTTAAAAATTTTATTTATGAAATACAAAATCTTATTACTTATTATCTATAAAATAGGAGCGAAACATCTCATCCACTAAAATATCGTTGTACAATGTGTTCTCTGTAAATATACTCGTAAAACTATGCATTGAACATCCCTGAAACTTATATAGCAAATACATTAAGCAATATTCGCCACAAACTGAAGTCCACTCATTCTGAATCCTATCAACATTCCAGTTCCATCTTTTACAATTTCTTTTAAAAAACTCTAGATGATATCGTACAGGTGCCCGTCCGAATGAATCAAAATATTGACCGACGTCATTCGTATCGATATATAAAGATACCCAATGTGACCCTGGTTTATCATCTGTATCCAAATTGCATATTATATACGTTGGTACGTGGGTGTACATGGGTAGTTTATTGGCAGCATAAACATTATTTTCTAGAGTGGGGTGAATCTTTTTCAGATGTTGTTGTACATCTAGTGTATCCATAATATTACTGCTATTAGTAGATTATTACAGTACCAATCTACTCAATGACTAATATAGGAATGATCAATTATAGTGATATCTAAATATTAAATTGCTTTCTTTGTGTTATACAAAACGTATTTGAGTCACCAATACACTGAACAAGACATGACAGGAAGGACGTAGGAATGTAGAGATAACCAACAGAATGTAAGGTAAGCTTGTTGACGCATAAAGATACTATCAATTCTACTGCAGAAATTCTTTAGATTAGAATTATTACTCACTGGTACTATATAAGACCAAGCAACTGCAGTCATGGAGTTAGTGTATGGTCGTTTGACCGCAGTGGATCTATCAATACTACGTTTGTGTTACTTCAACGCATCAAAGGCCATGGATGTAAGTGTTTATTCTATCGACAAACTTACTTTTCTTTCTGTTATTTTCTTACGTGTGTATGATTTAGTGTTAACAAATTATATTTAAATATTATGTGTGTGTATATGGTTAAGCCGTGGTAGCTCAGATGGTTAGCGCAAAATGTAAACTTCATAGTACACGTCCCGGGTTCGATCCCCGCCGGCACCAATTAAATTGTTAATTACAATTTTAAGTGCTGATTTACCACGTGCTCAGCGGTGAAGGAAAACATCGTGAGGAATGCATGTCTGAAAAAATTTCGAAGGCATGTGAAGTTTGCCAACACGCATTGAGGTATCGCAGCGAACATTTCCTAGCCCTAAAACCCTCTCAGAAATGAGAGGAGGCCTATGTTCAGCAGTGGACTTTAATAGGTTGTAACTTTAGCTTTTTTAACTTTTATGATTAAGTGTTAACAAATTGATATTAACATGATAACTGTGTTGTTGCAGAAATCATTGAGCTTCGATGAAAATACCTATAAACAGTATTACTACTCGCCACTCTCCCCTCAAGAAGAGAGTGATGACATCGTCATTAATAATAACACATGCGATGGTGGAAAAAGAAAATCGCAATCGATTGATCATTTTTTTGAAGCTGAATCAAAAATAAAAAAGAGGAAGCTGTTATCATCAACCGTAGCACGAGCCGCTAGAGATGGTGTATCATACATTTCTACTAATTCTGACGACGGAGACCAAGCGACGCATCTCATCAAAATTGAAATGTACGATATGAAGAAGCTATCCAAGATTCCAACTACTGATCATTGGAAACATGCTTCCACGAGGATTAAATATTACGTAAAGACTAATAAGGATAGCATCTACGACAACACAAACGCCCTCGTATACAATATTACAAAGACAATAGCAGAAAGTGAAAAAGTTAAAAAATACTTTTTTAACAATGACAGTCATTAGCTGATCATTAGTGAATGTGATTCTGTTTACTTAAATTACTTCCGTGTACTCATTATATTCTATTTCTAATCCTTTGTTAGACTTAAATATCGGACATTATTTGAAATTTGGGTATCAGTTGGTCTACCAACACTGAACTGTTACTTACTCTGCTACCTATTTTCTTCTTTACTATAAGGATGTCAAACTTCAGTGAAGTGTGCACCAGTGCTTTCTTCTCCACAACCATGGAAGAGAATACGGAACTATTCAACAGCGAATTAAATCAGGAGTTGTCTAAAGTTTGTGATGAAATGGAGAAGGATCAACTGTTCGATTCATCGTATGATGATGAGTTGTATAATCACTGTGCGATGGTTGAAACACAGTTTAAGTAAGTAAAATAAACATTCATTTCGATCATAATTTACACAATGTCTTGTACAGTTTTTAATAAATTTAAACATTTTAGTAGTCAACCACTACAACTTGGAAGAGGAACGAAGCGAACGAGCAGCAAAGAACCCAAGATCAGCAAAAAACCAACAACGGAAGCGGAAGCGCCTACCTCTGCAGGGAACAGTATCAGTAACGAAGATCAAGTGGAATGTCTAACGTGTCATATATTTATCAAGAAACGGTATTTAGCTAATCATTTTAAAAGTAATGTTCACAAAAATAATCTTTTAAATTCACATAATTCTTTATCAAACGTTAGTGTTATTGAATCTGCTTTTGGAAATAGGATTTTAACTTATAAAATCAAGAGTAGAGTAGATAGTTCGACATTGGTAAATTTTGAAACTCCTGAACTATTTTTAAATTCTATTAAAGATGATATTTTATTTTTAATACAAGAGTGTATTCATCAACACATAATTTTTAAAGTAAACTTCATATTGCATGCTGATTTTGTTCAACAAACTAAAGATATTCATGATACGTTCGATTTTCAAACGCTTAACTATATTATTTGTCAAGGAGATGACTTAAATATTTTTTTTCATCTTTAAATGATACAATTACTACTAAAATTAGTGCATTTGAAAAAAAAAGATAGTGGATGGAGTCTAAAAAACATAAAATCTATAGACATGAATGTTAATAAATTTAACCCCCTACGCGGTACTTCATACATAGATCTTCCTCGTGACATAAAATTAAAAAAGGCTGTTATAAATGTAAAAAGCAAGGATTATTTTTGTTTTAAATGGGCGTTACTCTCGGCGTTATATCCCGTAAACAAAGACGCGGATCGTGTATCATCGTACGTTAAACATGCAAATAAACTTAAATTTAATGGTATTTCCTTTCCAGTTAAAATTTCTGACATAGCAAAAGTAGAGAAATTAAATGATATTAGTATTAATGTTTTTGGGTTAGAATATAATAAAGAAAAACGATGTAATTCTATAGTAGGTCCATTATTTTTAACAAAGTGTCGTAAAGATAGACATATCAATTTATTATTTTTTCCAAGGATACAAAAAATCATTATTGTTACATAAAAAATTTATCGCGGTTAGTTAGTAAACAAATTTCAAAAGACGGTCACATCATGTACATTTGCGAAGCATGTCTACTTCACTTTCCATCTAAGGAAAGTTTAAATAACCATGAACAATACGATTGTGCCCACATTTGTACAGAATTACCAAACAGTGAAACTTTAAAAAAAAAGAATTGGTTTGGTCAACCTATTTCAAATGATAAAATTAAATTTGATAGTTATGAAAAAAAGTTGAAGATACCATTCGTAGTTTATGCTGATTTTGAAGCATTTTTAAAACCAATAGAATCATGTTCTAACGATCCTTCCAAACCTTTCACACACAATATTCAGAAACATGAAGTACATAGTTTTGGTTATTATATAAAATGTTCATATGATGATAAATTATCAAAATATGTAACGTATTGCGGACCCAACTGTGCACAAGTGTTTATGGAAAGTTTATCTAACAATCTCAAAGAAATAAATAGACTTCAAAAATATCCTCCACTTCCGCTAACAAATGAAGACAAAAACCAAATTTCAAATGAAACCATTTGTCATATTTGTGAAACAGAGTTAGCAGAACATTTTTATGATTTTGATTGGTACACCGGTAGTTTTATAGGTGTTGCTCACGAATCATGTAGCTGGAATTTCAGGAAACGTCGTTATATACCAATATTTTTACACAACCTTAGTCACTATGATGCTCATTTTATTGTTCACGCGTTAAACTTTTGTGATGGTGAAGTCGAAGTTATCCCTCAAAATAAAGAAAAATATATATCCTTTTCCAAAAAATTAAAAATGAATAACCACGAAATTATATTAAGATTCATAGATTCATTTAAGTTTTTATCATGTAAATTAGAAGAATTGGCCAAAAATCTCAGTAATGATCAATTTCAAGAATTACGTAGAAATTATCCTAATGATGAAGATTTCTTTCGTTTAAAACGGAAAGGCGTTTATCCATATGAACTTATGACTAATTATGATAGTTTAAGCCTAACATCGCTCCCCGAACAAAAATTTTTTTATAGCTCGCTCACAGATTCCCATATTTCAAATGATGATTACAATCATGCTAAAGATGTTTGGGAACACTTTGGGTGTTGTAATATGCTAGATTATTCAAACCTGTATTTAAAAACAGACGTTTTACTTTTAACCGATGTATTTGAAAACTTTAGAAAGTTATGTATTAATACTTATGATTTAGACCCTGCCCATTATTACACAGCACCCGGTTTAAGTTGGGATGCAATGTTAAAATATACAAAAATAGAATTAGAACTTTTAACAGATTATGAGAAAATTGCATTTATTAGATCAGGTATCAGGGGTGGTGTATCTCAATGTAGTAATCGTTATGCTAGAGCTAATAACAAATATATGGGGGATTATGATGCAGGGAAACCAAATTCATATATCACATATTTTGATGCCAACAATTTATATGGTTGGGCTATGTCTCAATGTCTTCCTACTGGTGGATTCGAATGGGTAAATCCGAATACAGAATTTAATGTGTCTGAGACATCGAACTTCGGTTTTATTTTAGAAGTTGATTTGGAATATCCAGATGAACTTCATGATTTACATTCGGACTTTCCTTTATGCCCCGAAAACATTTGTGCAGACAATATTAATGAAAATAAACTAGTCCCAAATTTAAATAATAAAGATAAATATGTAATTCATTACAGAAATTTAAAGCAGTGCATAGAAATGGGGGTTAAATTAACTAAAATTCATAGAGTTTTAAAATTTAAACAGTCTCGCTGGTTGAAGATGTACATAGATCTAAACACAAAATTAAGAACGTTAGCAAAATCAGATTTCGAAAAAGATTTTTATAAATTAATGAATAATTCAGTCTTCGGAAAGACTATGGAGAATATTGAAAAAAGGGTTAACATAAAATTAGTTACACACTGGGAGAACCAGGGCAAAGCTTTAGGTGCTCAAGATCTAATCGCTAAACCACAATTTCATAGTCTTTCAGTATTTTCGGAAAACCTAGTTGCGGTTCAGTTGCGAAAAACAAAGTTAATATACAACAAACCAATTTATTTAGGGTTTTGCATTTTAGATATTTCAAAAACATTAATGTATGATTTTCATTATAACTATATGGTTAAAAAGTTTAGTAAAATCAAATTATTGTATACAGAGACGGATAGTTTAATATATCATATATTTACAGATGATTTTTACTCTGATATAAAACCTGACCTTTCATCATACTTTGATACCTCAGCTTATGATGCAAATAATATTTTTGAATATCCAAAATTAAATAAAAAGAAATTAGGTTTTTTTAAAGATGAAAATAATGGTAAAATCATGAAAGAATTTGTGGGTTTACGATCCAAAATGTACGCTTTTAACTTAGAAAATAAGACTATAGCCAAGGCAAAAGGGGTAAATAAATGTATCACTAAAAAGATGACCATGGATAATTATAAGTCTTCTCTATTTAATAAAAAAGTGCAATATTATAGTATGCTTAGATTTAAATCAATTAAACACACAATTTTTACACAAAAATTAAATAAGATTGGTTTATCATATAATGACACAAAGAGGCATATTTTAGATAATAATATTGAAACATTAGCTTGGGGTCATTATAAACTGCGTTAAGTGTTGATAGTTTTTAATTTTATGTCTGCATGTAAATAAAATTTGTATTGATTGTAAAATAATGATAATAGTATAATATGACGTAGAGTTTATTACATATTTAATCGTTGATTTATTGTAAATAATTTAAGTTAATTGATGTTTATATTTGCGTGTGTATGTGTGCATTTATTTGAGGTTGAGTTGACTGTAAAATTATGATGTACTAATTGTGTTAGAAATAGTATACATTCTGTTTTGTATAATGTTTGCAATATATATTAATTGTTAACACCAACACTTTCATTTTTTATTTCACCCCTTAGAACTTTAGACGTGTGTAATGTTTCACTCTTTATCCATCCGTTTACTGCTATTGTGGCGGGGCCAAGTGGATGTGGGAAGTCAAATTTTGTAACAAATTTTATAAAATCAGTTACAGAAATATATAATTGTGATTTTAATCAGATCACATGGTGCTTTGATGAAATGCAACCTTTATATAATTTACCAAATGTTAACTACCATCAAGGAATTCCAAATGTTAATATGTTTGACGGTGAAAACCCACATCTTGTTATTATTGATGATCTAATGAGAGAGTCCGATGGAAGAATTGTGGATATATTTACAAAAGGTAGTCATCACAGGAATCTTAGTGTATTTTATTTAACACAAAATTTATTTCATCAGGGTAAAGGGCAAAGAGACATATCCTTAAACTCAAGTTATATAATATATTTTAAAAACCCACGAGATAAAACTCAAATAAGATATTTAGCACGACAAGTGTCACCAGATAACCCAAAATTTATTGAAGATGCCTACAGGGATGCAACTCTAGAGGCGCATGGATATTTAATGGTAGATTTAAAACAAAATACCAATGATTTTTGTCGTATCAAGACAAATGTCTTCCCATTTAATGGTTTCTGCACAGTCTACGTCCCCACAAAAGAGTTTAAATACACCAAGAATCAAACATTTCAAATCATTGCTAAATGATGCATCGTCGACTCACAACGCATAAACATTTGCTAAACGCTTTGCATACGCTTAAACCAAAATATCAAAGAGCATTACTTAAAACGTGTGATGAAGAAGAAATTAACTGTATTTGTGAGTGTATTCATAACGTTTTACAAGGAAAAGTACCTCTTAAAGATCAAGATAAACAAAAATTGAATAAACACAAAAATATACTCCGTCAACTAGTGCGTAAGTGTAAACATAAACTAAGAAAAAAATATAATTATACAAAAAAGGAGGGGCTTTCTTACCAATAATATTAGGTGCAATATTGAGTGGATTAGTGAGTGGACTAGCCAGTTAACATGGAAAATGCAAAGAAAATGATACTTATCGAACCTGGATTAATTGAAAAATTAAAACAAGAAAATAAGGTTAATACGAGTAGTAATTTATCTCGATTAGATATTGAAATGCAAAATATTATGAATAGTAAGATGGAAGACCGAAAGAAATGGATGTTATATTTACAAACACTGCAAAGATACCTTCATTTTACCGAAGAGGATCGTCAACCACTCAGATTACCAATTTATTCTGATACATCTAATGAAGATTCAAACGAGTCTAAAATTGGTTTTAAAAATAAAGATAGAGATCTAAAAACTTCAGTTGATGCTGAATCTTTGTTGGAGGAGAATCGATCCATCAAAAGTAAAGAAAATGTTGAAAATCCACTTTACACACCAGCTCAAATACTCAGTTTAATACCAAAAACTTATAATAAAAAAGGACAGTTATTATTAAACTTAGTTGAAACAAGTAAAGGTAAAATACATTGGGATAATGAAGGTACAGTCATAATTGAGTCATAATGAAAAAATTCCTGGAAGTAATATTGTTGATTTAATAAATGATTCACTAAGACCCTTAAAAAGAAGTGATCCAGTAGGGTGGGATAGATTTGTAGAAGCATTAAAAGATATTAAAGTACCGCTTACTTATATTGGAAATCCAAAGAGATGTGAGTTTATTAACCAACTTCAAGCAAAAGATCTGAACAAACCCTCTGAGATTGAATTTCAAGAGTTTTCTACACCGAGCAGTAGAGATAAAAAGTCTACAACTAAAATACGTAAAAGGCTTGAGTGGGAAAAATGGACCCCGTACTAGAAGAAATTAACAGGATTTATTATGATCCATCTAATCCCGCTGGTTTTGGTAGTATTGATAAATTGTCAAAAGCCATGAAGGGTAAAATGAATAAAAAGCAAGTAAAGGAATGGTTAAAATCACAAGAAACATACACATTACATAAACCCATTCGAAAAAAATTCCCGCGTAATAGGTACATTCTATCAAATATTAATGAACTGTGGCAAGCTGATTTAAGTGATATGCGAACTTATTCTCAATATAATGATGGTTTCAAGTATATACTTTGTGTTATTGATGTATTTAGTAAATATGCTTTTGCAAGACCAATGAAAAAGAAAAACTCAGAAACAACTAAAGAATGTTTTGAAAGTATATTTACTGAAAGTAATTTAACACCTACTCACATACAATCTGATAAAGGTACAGAATTTGTTTCAAAAGATGTACAAAAATACTTTAAATCCAAAAAGATTAATTACTATACCACTAACAATCCTGACATTAAGGCCAGTATTGTTGAACGATTTCAAAGAACACTAAAAATGAAAATGTGGCGTTATTTCACTCATAATAATACTTATAGATATATAGATGTTTTACAAGATTTAATATACTCTTACAATCACAGCTTTCACTCTAGTATTAAGATGTGCCCATGTGATGTAAATTCCAACAATATTATGACAGTTTGGACTAATCTTTATGAAAGACGGTCAAACAAACTTTCTTTAGAAAATCCTAAACCAAATTTCAATGTGGGTGATTATGTTCGAATAACTAAATATAAACATGCTTTCCAAAAAGGATATGAATCAAATTGGAGTGATGAAATATTTATTATATCTTCAATAATTGATAGATCTCCATGGGTTGTTTATACAATAACAGATTTACAAAATGAACCAATAGTTGGTACTTTTTATGAAAGAGAATTACAGAAAATCACTTACAACCCCACCTCACAATATAAAATAGATAAAATAATTGACACTCGTTACTCAGGTAACAGAAAAGAAGTATTAGTGAAGTGGAAAGGTTATCCAGATAAATTTAACAGTTGGATTTTAGCTTCTAGTTTAAAAGAAATATGAATAAAGAAAGTTTTTATTTAACTTTGCTCAGCAATAGTTCAATGGAATACTTTCCTGATAACAAGACCACAAATTTTTCAACGAAATTACCGAAAGCTATTAAATTAGAAGGTGAATGGTCGGTTGGAGTTGTCGAGTTTCAATATCCATGTACCATGTTTACTGTTCAAGATCATGAAAATGTTATATACATTACAAAATCTATGTTAATGCCTAATGAAGATAAACCATCCACAGTGTACTACAAAAAACATATTCCAGCTACCAACTATGATAACGTTGAGCATATTTTAAGAGTGTTAAATGGTATCGGAGAGAACTTGAAATTTCGCTATGATGAAATAACAAAATTTGTGTCTATTTCTGTTTTGGATAAAAATATAACTTCCGTAACATTATCACCCAAATTAAGTTTACAACTAGGTTATGAACCAAATAAAAATCTCCTAGAGAGAAGTTTTGGAAAGTGTCCTGCTAATTTACACTTAGGGTTACCATCTCAACTCTTTATATATTGCGACATTATCGATCCTCAGATTGTGGGTGATGTTATGACTCCTTTACTAAGAGTCGTTTCATTAGATCCTACAAAATACATTCATGGTGCAAATAAAATGCACGTTTTCTCTCAACCTCACTACTTACCTGTTATGCGAAGAGAGTTCGATACGCTGGAAATAGTTATAAGATCGAGCACAGGACAAAAAATACCATTCCAGTTTGGAACCGTGTGTATTAAACTACATTTCCGAAAATTATAATAATGAATTCTCTTCGTGATCATCATAAATGTCCATATGAAAATTATTATACACATCAAGCTGGGTCAGGAGTTGGAGTAATTTATAAGGGTGCACCATACCAACGCGGTCATGGTATTGGGAGCTTCTTAGGGGGGGTTATTTAGATCAGTTTTACCTTTACTTTCAAGTGGTGCTCGAGTGATTGGTAAGGAGGCATTAAGCGCTGGAGTAGGACTTTTATCGGATATAGTTCAAGCGCGTCCTATGGAAGCCTCAATAAAAGATCGTCTAAAGCAAGTTAGTACGAATTTAAAACGAAAGGCTGATGAGAAAATTGATCAATTTAACATGACAGGATCTGGGTATAAAACTAAAAGAAAACGATTGACCTCGTTCATTCCACCATTAACTGCTAAAGTGAAAGCTGCGAAAAAACTTGGTCTAAAGCCAAAAAATAACAAAGATATATTTTCAAATTAAATATGTCTCTCCTTCATAATCATTCTTGCGAGTGCGTTAAGTCAGAATTGGATTTGTTTGCACTACCGTCTACACAAACTAGCATTGAAAATGGATTGTGGATTCATTATAAACCAATTTCATCTCTTGGTGATGATGGACCTATCGAGTTTCAAGTTCCTGGGACAGGCGATGACTACATAGATTTGTCTCATACATTACTCCACATAAAGGCAAAAGTATTAAATCAAGATTCAACTAACTTGATATCTACTACAATAGTAGCACCTGTAAATAATTGGCTGCATTCACTTTTTAGTCAACTTGATGTTTATTTAAACCAAAAACTTGTATCACCACCTAATAATACCTATGCATATCGAGCATACATGGAAACCCTTTTAAACTATGCTCCTGCTGCTAAACAATCTCATCTTACTTGTAGTCTTTGGTATGATGATACAGCAGGAAAAATGGATTCTACGGATGGTAAAAACATAGGATTTGTTAAAAGACAGGAATTGATTAGTGAAAGTAAGGAAATAGAAATGATTGGTCATCTTCACGGTGACATTTTCAACCAAGATAAATTTTTAATTAATGGTGTTGAAATGAGTGTTAAATTGGTTCGATCGAGAGAGAGCTTTAATTTAATTGCTGGGTCAAACGATGTAAAGTTTAAAGGTTGCATTACGGACGCAACTCTTATTGTTCGACGAGCACGAATTAATCCAAGTGTATTACTCGCACATCAAAAAGTTTTAGCTTCTACCACTGCTAAATATCCTATTACTCGAGCTGAAGTAAAAGTTTTAACAATTCCATCGGGTGTTCAAGGAAAAACTCTTGATAATATATTTTTAGGGCAGGTACCCAAAAGATGTATAATTGGATTTGTGAACAATTCTGCATTTAATGGTTCCCTTACTAAAAATCCATTTAACTTTGAAAACTATGGTATTAATTCTTTCAGCTTATATATTGATGGTCAACAAATACCTTCAAAAGCTTTGCAACCATCTTTTAATAATAGCATATTTACATCAGCATATCATACTCTATTCTCGGGAACTGGTATTCACTTTCTTAATGAAGGAAATGGAATCTCTTGTGAACAGTATGCCAAAGGTTACTGTCTATTAGCATTTGACTTAACTCCTGATTTATCAGCCAACTCATCAGCTCATTGGAATCTCATAAAGCATGGTAGTGTAAGATTAGAAGTACGATTTGAATCCTCACTAATACAAACAATTAACTGTATAGTTTATGCTGAGTTTGATAATATTATTGAGATAGATAAAAACAGAAATGTTACTGTAGACTATAGTAGTTAAGGTTATAATATGTGTTGTGTGTTAGATTTTATGAGTTATGTATAATGCATTTTGTGTGTATGTAACTATGTGAAACGTTATAAAATTAAATAAAACAAATTGTATGCAATATATTATTTTTTATTTCTTTATAAATATTCTATTTAATCTAATAAAAAACTCTGTTCGAGTTTAAATTTTACATAAGCACACTGACTAAACCACTGAACATGCTGCTGCCAAGGATCATCATCATCTTCCCAATCTTTTAAGCCACCACCACAATGGAAACACTTGGTCCTGTCTGCATGGCCAGTATAAAAGAAACCGGCTTCTGCAAGATCTTCAGGTTTCTGTCGCATAACGAGAGGCCAGTTTTCGAAACTGAGCAACCGGCTAGATTTTGAACTGAAGAATGGATATTCAGCTCTTGAGTACTGCATATTCTCGTTTTCATCTCCACTCAGTGTTGTAGTTTTGTTCTTCAATGATGTGTTCTGTACACGTATGCCACACTCATCTCTTTCTTCTGCTCTTGTCTTCCTGTAATTTAAGTAAACAGAATCACATTCACTAATGATCAGCTAATGACTGTCATTGTTAAAAAAGTATTTTTTAACTTTTTCACTTTCTGCTATTGTCTTTGTAATATTGTATACAAGGGCGTTTGTGTTGTCGTAGATGCTATCCTTATTAGTCTTTACGTAATATTTAATCCTCGTGGAAGCATGTTTCCAATGATCAGTAGTTGGAATCTTGGATAGCTTCTTCATATCGTACATTTCAATTTTGATGAGATGCGTCGCTTGGTCTCCGTCGTCAGAATTAGTAGAAATGTATGAAACACCATCTCTAGCGGCTCGTGCTACGGTTGATGATAACAGCTTCCTCTTTTTTATTTTTGATTCAGCTTCAAAAAAATGATCAATCGATTGCGATTTTCTTTTTCCACCATCGCATGTGTTATTATTAATGACGATGTCATCACTCTCTTCTTGAGGGGAGAGTGGCGAGTAGTAATACTGTTTATAGGTATTTTCATCGAAGCTCAATGATTTCTGCAACAACACAGTTATCATGTTAATATCAATTTGTTAACACTTAATCATAAAAGTTAAAAAAGCTAAAGTTACAACCTATTAAAGTCCACTGCTGAACATAGGCCTCCTCTCTTTTCTGAGAGGGTTTTAGGGCTAGGAAATGTTCGCTGCGATACCTCAATGCGTGTTGGCAAACTTCACATGCCTTCGAAATTTTCTCAGACATGCATTCCTCACGATGTTTTCCTTCACCGCTGAGCACGTGGTAAATCAGCACTTAAAATTGTAATTAACAATTTAATTGGTGCCGGCGGGGATCGAACCCGGGACGTGTACTATGAAGTTTACATTTTGCGCTAACCATCTGAGCTACCACGGCTTAACCATATACACACACATAATATTTAAATATAATTTGTTAACACTAAATCATACACACGTAAGAAAATAACAGAAAGAAAAGTAAGTTTGTCAATAGAATAAACACTTACATCCATGGCCTTTGATGCGTTGAAGTAACACAAACGTAGTATTGATAGATCCACTGCGGTCAAACGACCATACACTAACTCCATGACTGCAGTTGCTTGGTCTTATATAGTACCAGTGAGTAATAATTCTAATCTAAAGAATTTCTGCAGTAGAATTGATAGTATCTTTATGCGTCAACAAGCTTACCTTACATTCTGTTGGTTATCTCTACATTCCTACGTCCTTCCTGTCATGTCTTGTTCAGTGTATTGGTGATTCAAATACGTTTTGTATAACACAAAGAAAGCAATTTAATATTTAGATATCACTATAATTGATCATTCCTATATTAGTCATTGAGTAGATTGGTACTGTAATAATCTACTAATAGTAGTAATAGTATGGATACACTAGATGTACAACAACATCTGAAAAAGATTCACCCCACTCCAGAAAATAATGTTTATGCTGCCAATAAACTACCCATGTACACCCACGTACCAACGTATATAATATGCAATTTGGATACAGATGATAAACCAGGGTCACATTGGGTATCTTTATATATCGATACGAATGACGTCGGTCAATATTTTGATTCATTCGGACGGGCACCTGTACGATATCATCTAGAGTTTTTTAAAAGAAATTGTAAAAGATGGAACTGGAATGTTGATAGGATTCAGAATGAGTGGACTTCAGTTTGTGGCGAATATTGCTTAATGTATTTGCTATATAAGTTTCAGGGATGTTCAATGCATAGTTTTACGAGTATATTTACAGAGAACACATTGTACAACGATATTTTAGTGGATGAGATGTTTCGCTCCTATTTTATAGATAATAAGTAATAAGATTTTGTATTTCATAAATAAAATTTTTAACAAAATTAGGTAATGTGTTTTATTGATGATTCAGATTAGTGTTGTAGATAGGAACAAAGGAGTATAATACAATAGCATAAGGCGACCCACACGCTGGACGAATAATAGATAATGACGGTAGTCAATCAACAATAGATAAGTAGATAAGGACAATGGAGCGCTAATGACGGTTGAGGCTCGTAGCGGATATCAATTAGATAAGAGTTAATTGATCTGCACATCTCCGGAACCGTGCATCCTACGCAAAAATGGACCGCAGATTCGTGATCAGAGCATGCCAAAACCTTTTTTTTTTTTTTAGGATCGTGAGTCGACGAACGTTGTACTTGTACCACTTCTGACTCAGTGCGCCAGAACTGGTACAACCTTTCTACAAGTGCGCCAGAACTGGTACAACGTAACTACTCGTGCGTTTGCACTGGCGCGATTTTCACGAAAAAACATGTTTTAAACACTGTTTTCTGTCAATGTACCAAAAAGCGTTTGCATAGTCAAGAAACATATTGTAGTTAAATATGTTTGACAGTTTATTGTACATTACATATTATATCTATATAACTGCAAAAACAAAATGTTTGAAAACAAATTTGTAGAAATATTTTCATGTTGAAAGATAAGTTTGACGTTAATTTTTTTATTTGTAGACACAACCGAGATAGAATTTTCACAAAAATAATGGATTCAAGTGATGAAGAGTTTTTTTAAGTACCTGTACAACAAAAAAGAAAGAAATCGAGGTTCTGGATGCGCGTGCAATGTGTTTGACAGTGATTCGCAGTGGAATACGAGATAGAGACTAAAAACTGTGCTGCATGACTAATAAAGAAAATAAAGAAATTAAAAGAAAAAGCTACAGGACACATGAAAATTATAGCCTTGTGGCTTTATAAAACGTCATCTACCTGTTACAGGCTACTCAGGCTCTATTATAGGCTTAACTGAGTACTCTTTGCTGTAACAACCAATCAACCAGTTTTTAAGGCCTGGCAGATTTTTTTAATTTTTTTTTATAGAAGAGGGGGCAAACGAGCATGCGGCTCACCTGATATTAAGTCACTACCGCCACCCATGATCAACCGCAAAACCAGGGGAATTGCAGGTGAGTTGCCGGCCCTTTAGAAAGGAGTACGCTCTTTTCTTGAAGGTCCCCAGGTCGTATCGGTCCGGAAAAATCGCTGGTGGTAAACTATTCCACAGAGAGGTTGTACGCGGAAGAAAACTCATCTTGAAACGTACAGTGGCGGCTGGGATTAATCCGAACAATTCCTCAGAGCACTCTCCATGATATACTCGTATGCGAAAGAAAATGCAAAGGGATGCAACATCTCTTCGCAGTGCCAGTGAATCGAGCCGATCGGAAAACACTCGGTCGTAGATGATTCAAACCGCTCTGCGCTGGATGCGGTCAAGTGGAAGGAGCTCGTACTGGGGAGCCCCAGCCCAGAGATGGGAACAGTACTCCATGTGCGGCCGAACCTGCGCCTTGTAAAGTTGCAGGCGGTGTGCCGGCATGAAATACTGTCCCGCTCTGCTGAGCACGCCAAGCTTTTTAGAGGCCAATTTGGCCTGTAAATGATATAAAACCATAAGACAATGAATTTATACTGATATTTGATGAAATGTCTTTAAAAATGTGATGAATAATGCAAAAGAAGATTTGATTGAAGTTTATTAGGATCATAGTACACAAGGAAGATCTCCAGTCATTACATCATATGTATTACTATTTATGATTGTTAGTATTAGGAAGACTGAAACAGCCCATTGCCCACTATTTCTCCATTGCATTTTTAACTACAAATCAACTTACTGTACTAATAAAAGAGGAAATTATTAGTACTTTGTATGATGTTTCATTTTATTTATTTTATTATTTAACACTTTTATTATTCGATCATGCAAATCTTTTAATGCTACAGCACATATTCACAACGTGGATATTGACTTATTTCATTCCAGCGTTCCCCAACTTAGGCGATCACTTTCTAACAATTTCTTTTCTTCACGATAGTATACTGTTACTTACCATATACTTATACATATTTGTTTTGACACAATCTTGTTTATTATAAAGTATTATATAAGCGAAAACTTGTAAAAGGTCTTCATTTTTGTTATAATTATATTATTTTTGTAAATTAGCTGTAAGTTGCCAAATAAATAATAAATAAATAAATAAATTTCAACAGTTGAAATTAAAGCTGGTTATAAAAGCTCAACGGTTGTAAAAACATATTTAATTTTTGATTTCAGATCTTGAATCAGTTATAGCTGGCATAACTTCCAGGCTCTCAGGCTGGGATGAATATATCTGCAAAAGTTTGTGACATGGATGGAGTAAATTTACAAGTTCTCTCTATCTTGGGTGCAAATGTGCAACAACTATATATTGCATTTCGTAACAAAGAGATAGTGACCCTTTTTTTATTGATCTACCAACATTTGTATCATTCCTTACATGCTACTTAAATACAATGAAGCGATAAGAACTAAAATGTACAAATAATTACAGGCGGATACAACATGCAAATAACTTTCTCAGTACTGTGTACCTAGATTACAGGGATAAAAAAAGATTTAAAAAAAATTATAACTAAATACAAATAAAAATATATAGAAACGAAAAGGAAAGAACATATTTTATGGAATGTTACAAAAGATGGTCTCTTAAGGTGCGACGGAGCATGTTAGGTGGGCCGAAAAATATATCAAACCCTTTCATACACCATATTTATTACGTAAGGGATCTTGCAATGGGGTTAGTGCATTTCACATTGAAATTATCTTTGTTTTGCAGAAGAAGAGCCATGAGAGCAATTTACAACCTAAGTCCGAAGGAGTCTTTTCAAGAAAATTGTTAAGAAGTAAATATATTAACTATAGCGTTTTAGTAATTTTACGAAAATTTTATGTATTTACACAAAAATAACAATAGATTTTATTAAAAATAGTGATGTATATTCTGTTACTAGGAACAATTACAAGCTAGTTATATCAGTTATTCCACTTCATAGAATAAGTTTTCCTTCATGGGGCAAAGTATAATATGCTTTTAAAACAAGTCATAAAGTATGCAGCCTATCAAAAACTGAAATATTTTTAACTAAGCAAAGTTGTTTAAAAAAGGTTATTACAATAAAATATATGATTGATAAACCCCTGGGAATGGGGTGATTAATGTTGTTTCTAAATGTTTTAATATTTAATTCTAAAACATTATATTCTAAATAACATTTTTTTTAAATGACCCGCTTGGACTTCTTGCTTGTTTTCTACACAGGACAGAGGCTTTTCCCAAACAAGTAAAAGCATTAATGACTTAATGAGTTTTGTAATCAAGTATTCTTTAATAAGTTTTGAATAAAACTTATTTTGTTTACGTCGTAACTACAAGCATATAATATAGAGACAAATTTAAAGTGTTAAATCAGGGAAATAAATAGACAACCAATTATTATCAAAATGAAATTGTTATTTGCGGTTTTTACTCTGCTCTTGTACTGTGTACATGAGCTTATTTATTATTTAACTTGTTTTTGATTAAAATATTACTATTTTGGGTATTGTTGTCATACTAGGGTTTGTAATTGTGCATTTTATTATCAATATATTCATAATTGTAAATCATCTATTTATTTTATCCTTTTTTTACATAGGTAATTGAAATATTGTAATCAGTATTGATTTTTATTTTCTTGTTTTACCTCATCTAATGACTTAATAGACAGAACTAATTTCGCTAGAGAAATTTTGTCTCCCGTCAGTAGTGTTCTAGTATTATGCAGGTTTGAGAAATGTATTTCTGTACCTTAGAACCACCTGCTATTAGGCGGCCAGTATACAAATACTAGTCGCCGCGGCGATGTCGGATGCATGGCTGTCATATTCCGTCTGGACTGTAATACTAAGCCTGCAAGAGCCAACATTGTAGGCTTAGTATAACGATCTTTTTAACACCCTTTGGGTCCAGACTAATAAAATGATAAATATTGTTGCCATTATATACATATTATATTATATTTTTCAGAGTAATCAAATTCGAAACTTAAGTTAAATACATAAATAATGATATAATGTTATTGCAGTTATTGAAAATATTAGTAAATAAACGACCTGGTAAGCCATGCAGGAAGTCGGCTGATGCAGATGGCTCAGGATCGTGCTTTTTGGCACACCTTGGGGGAGGCCTATGTTCAGCAGTGGACTTGTGAACGGCTGTAATGATGATGATGATGATATTTTGTATAAAGTTATCGTTCATTTCCGCTAGGGGTGATAATGTTTTGTGATCATTAGCAACTAAACTGGATAACAAAAAAACACGATTTAAAACAAATCGCGAAATATAAAAAACAACAGTTCGAACGCTAACGTTGACAAATCTATAGATAAACAAATAGAATGTCTATGTTGTATTCAATGCGAACACAGCTAAAAACAAATTTAATATCTGTTGAAAATTTTACACAGTTTTTGTGAGTGCGAACGCCACCATCAACAAAACATGTTGTGTGATTTATTTTATGCGATTTGTTTCAAAACATTACGTGTTGGATGTTTCTCAGTGCAAACGTACTGTTATATTGTAGTCTTTTGTTTCGCATTCGTATACAAACGTAGACAGAGACTAAACAGTCCTTAGAATAAAAAGTGAACTTTTTGTCAATGAAATAAAGTCGCTAATGTTAATGGTTAACGCTAAGACTGTATCAGTCAGTCCTAAGCTTGGAAAAGCATGAAGGGAAGTTCATTTCTTTTTTAAGTAAAGTCAATCGATAAAACGAATTATTTAGTAAACCATTTCATACGTATCGAGTCGTTGAAAGTTGTAAGAAACTGCAACAATTTCACTCGATAAAAACGCAATTCTATTCCATGTTGGATAAATTTCGTCTTTTAAACGTTCTTTTCAAACCAGATGCAGTGACGACCGTTTTCTGCAACCATTTTCTTCGTCGGGAAAGCGGTTGTGTTTCGTCCGTCAAAAATTCGACAACGACCCACCACTAGTGGGTTTTGACGGGCTGTGATTAAATGATGATAAGAATAAAATAAGAACTTAGGATTATACTATGTAAGTAATTTAAATGAATAGTTTTTTTTATTTAATTATCCTGCTTCGCCCACGAGGTCGAAAAATGACATAATTTTAAGACAAACACCGTCCCTTTTTCCTGTTGTTGTGTCCTTTTTCGTAAAAATTCCCTGTGAATCGAATAGAAGCGACAGTAGCCTAATGGTATGGTGCGGAACACGAATTAAAAGGTCGTGGGTTCAAATCCGCCATTCGACTATTGTCATGAACTACTCCTTTTCAGCTTACGTGAAGTGGTAAAAGTAATATTAACATGTTAAGAGCAAATTGATCCATGCCCTTTTCGGTAAATAGCCTTGGTCACTCTCATGCATAGACAAAAACAATGCTTGCTGAAAGTTGTTTATAATATCACTGGTTCTGGTTAAACCAACAAGGAATTCATCTTACATTTCCTTATCTTACTAACCTTAATATTTAAAGCCTCAACTTATTTTAGTTTAGTCCTAAACGTATTGAAAATTGTCTCTGCTTATGGCGGACTTGTCATCACATCCAACCTTAAAATCTCGAACTGATGACTGATAGCAATTTAAATTACACATGCCATCAGCCACATGTGAGCATTGAAGTGACAATTCATTTATAAATAGTTTAATCTAACATTGTGCTCTAGAGATTTCAGTAAGAGTAACAGGGTAAATAGGTATTTGTAAAAGGAACTAATTATCTCTGTGTATATATAAGTAGCGGTGTAAGCGCGTTTGCAGTCAAGCTGATTTTGGTGAAGTTTGATTAGTTTTTGCAGGTCTGGTGTATTTAAAAGCTAACAATTAATCCAACAAACACATTGCATTCATATATAAAAAAAGAAAACTACTTCGTCTTAAAAAGAAGATATAACACAAAGCAGTGCCGAGGCTTGACTTCGCATTGAAAATTCAACGAAAAAATAATGTCTCGTCTAAGTGTCCATGTGATTACACGCAACTAACGTTGCCAGGCGTCCGGATAAAGCCGGACATAGTCGGGCTTTTTGGTTGCATGTCCGGCCAAAATAGACGGTGTCCGGCCTGCTCGGCTTTTGTTAGGCTTTTTAAATTTGACCATTTCTTTACATTTTTCATGTCCTTACATACGAGTACATACTATAACAATTATTGAAATTAATATTGTAATGAATATTGAATGATTAATAATAAAGAAGACTGATTTATTCAAATGTTGTTATTTCATTACAATTTAATATTTTATGGTAAACGATAAAAAACATTGTTTTACTTTAATAATTTTCATTGTACTTTTTTACCAAAAATTTTCATGTGGTAGAGCCATGTTGCAGTTATATTAGGAGTATATTTGTAGCACGAATGGGTCGGGTCAACCGGGGAAGGACCACGCTCTCACAGAATACCCGCGTAAAATAGTAGCTTAATGCTGCTGTGTTTCGTATGGTGAGTGTAGAATCCGGAGACCCTTTTTACTGGAAACGAGGCATTCCATCTTAGTCCTCACGGGTGACAACGCATTGCATTTTGATTCGTTATCGAGGATAGATGTGGATGTTTATAGGCCACAGCTAACACTTACCATCAGGTGAACTATGTGCTCGTTTGCCACCCTATCCTATAAAATAAAAAATAAATAAAAAATGTCCGGCTAAGCTCGCTGGTCTGTCTGGCTTTTCGGTTTAAAGACTTGGCAACCCTACAGGCAACGGACATAGCATTATACAACTTTGTCCAATTATGTAAGATATGAAATTGACATTATGTAATAATCGACAAACGTATAGCAATCGACGAAGCGAACTGGCAAATGAATATTAATATTTGACATTGAGCTTTAGTTATTATCTTACATTTTCTCTGATACTGTTAGTACCTAATTAACAAATCAATTGAATAGTATTAAATAGTGGTAAAAATTCGATAAATGTTTCTGTGTTAGTTATTTGCACACCACTAAGGTAGAATATGCTACACTTAAACATCTTTGTAGAATCATATTCTTGCAAATAAAAATCATTATGAAAATTTTTCCTTACCTGAAGCGTAACCAACTGGACCCTGTTACTAAGCCTCTGCTGTACGTCCATCAGTATGTTTGCGAGCGGACTGTATCTCATGGTCAGTAATAGATAAACAAATGAAATTTTCACATTATCTTTATTTCTGTTGCTCCTTTAACAACAAATAATAAAAGTAAATTGAAAATTAAAGAAACGTGTTTTTTATCGCTTGTTTTGCTCAATCTTAATAATGGTAAAAAGTAGACGCTTGAAATGCTCACCAAGTTTGAATTGCTATATTTGCTACCTAACCTAACTTTTATTTCAATGTCATCATCGACTTCATCGTCAAAAGCTGCCACTAAGCTCGGTCCTCAGCGTAGACATCCTGCGCATTTTACTTGTTCGTCACTTTGTCTAATACGGACTGCTCTTCATTACGATTCATGGTACGTGACGACCATTCAAGAGCCTTTCTTTCACAAGAGCCCTTTTTCGAGCTATTTTGCTAGCGCACTGTTAATTCAAATTGAAGCCTGTTTTATTACGTATATCTTCGTTACATCGTTGAGTAACTCGTGAATGTAGCAGCGTTATGTACTACCTCATATTATTCAGTTTGTCAAAAGAAGTGAGAGGGGAAATGAAACCGGAGATATTTAGCAGCATTTTCTGATAAACACTTAGAAAATAAAAATACTGCGCTTTCCAAACCGCCAAAAAGGCTTGGTAGCGCAGTGTCTAAGATTTGTCTGTGACGCGACGCTGCGAATTCCATTTTTTACTAAGCAACTACTTGTATGGAGTAGAAATATTAGTTGCAGGTCTGTGTGTTTTTATGGCAAATTATGTTTTAAAACACAAAAGAAGCGACAGGATTTTTTAATATAATTAACCAATACAATTAACCTAATAACGCCGCGTGCTGACTCCACTAACTCATGTCCTCCCTCATACGACAAGAGCTGGCAGAAAGAAATTAAGCATAAGATGAACACATGTTGTTGCTCCAGATATAATCATCAAAAAATGAAATAGAAACTGCGGTTGCCAAACAACCTGCCATGCGTAGCAGCTTTGGCAAATGAATGCCATGTTCAGTAGTGGACAGCTATAGGCTGTAATGAAAATAATACGAACACCACTAATTAGATTAGTTCATACCAATTACTTTAATTTCTTTTCTGTTATTACCATTCCCTTACTAGGAAGCGACGATTTTAATTTCCTTATAATTTTATACTTAAAAATATAAATGTAACACTATAAATGCGTTAACATCAATCACTAAGTATGCTAACCAATTTAAATCAGCTGCGGTGTTTTTTATACTTTCTGAATTATGTATATATTTATATATGTTTCGTATAATGTATTCTAACCAAAAATAGTTGTATAGTGGTAACAATGGTCTGCCTTAAGTCTTTTTGAATATTTTAAATTATATAATTCTCATTGACGTCGTTATACTGCATAATTTTTCCTCCTCTATCTCCAACTTTCAAAATAATATTATATTAGTCTGCAAAAATCGGCATAACTATAATTGGGACTCCATTGAATATAGCTTCTTGCGTTCCAACCAATCCATCGTGAGAAATAAAAATTTCACATTTGGATAAGCTGAAATAAAAAATAACAAAATCAATAGTCGTTATGGAAATTATGAGTTCGAATGAGATTACGACATTGAATAATATATGGCTGTAAAAACTTCTTGAGGTAACTGACTTAGTCGCGTAAAATTTAGTGTCAAAATATTCATAAATATCATAGTGTACTAGAGTCACTTGTGAATAATTAATTATTTACCACTTCCTTACAAATCCAATGGAAGTGTTAAAGAAGACTACTCAAAGTAGGGTAATATACTATTTATGAGGTTATTGTTTCGCCATCTTCGGAAGCTACAATATCTCGTGGATTCTAAGGTATACAATTGTATACTGTTAAAATTCCTGTATTTTGTTAGAAGAGCATAATAAAGTAACGCATTTGAAAAACGTCAACGCAAAAATAATAAATAACAAAGCCATTGGCATTTTCTAAAATAATAATATTAAAAATATTACGATATTCAAAATTGGAATCAGTCATTTTTTTACCAAGGGTTTCCTTTTCAAGCATCCAGCTCCTAGTTTCTAAATTTGGAGATTTTTCTCCAAATTGTCTTCTTTCCAATTTCACAGTACAGTTGGACTTAACCGTCTAAACACATTAAGAAAAGTATTTTTCTCGTCAATCGGTAATTCAGAACTTCTTAAGTTAAAACCCAAATTTACTTTTATTACTACTTTACTTTTATTTTTTCACTGCTGAACGAGCCCTTACATTATTTTATAAGATATCAGTTTAGATATCAGATATATACAGCTTTATAAGTGCCGTAGATGTTTCCGTCCATCTTATGGTTCAGTTTTACTTTGTCGCCTATGATTGAGGTAGAGCATATTCTTGCACCCACCACTACACGTCCTATTTAAATGTAAATAGTTACAACTGAATGTTACTTAATTAATAGTACTGCTCAAATCATAATAAGAACCTTCATTAGAAATATTTATTACTTATAATTATTGATGTAAATAGCATTTAGACTTTAGACAAATGACTTTAATAATAATCCAATTTTTGTAGTTTGAGGTTAATAAATAAAAGAACTGTGCTGATTTCAACAATTTGTTAAATCGATAAAACACGCGATAGATAATATTCTACGTGATAGCTTTAATAAGTAATTAAATATAATTCATGCAGGATTACTCAAAGGATAAGATAGGATAGGTGATGTTTACTAATAGTTTGTGTTTGCCTATGTAATAACAACATTTATTAATAACTAGTGTAGATAAATTACAATTGTTCGTGTCTTATTCTTTCAAAACAAATCTTGTATACTTTAAAATCTTAAAATCTTATTCAAGCAATTACTATGACTCAATACTATTCTCAAGCAGTTCGTTGCAGCAACATCAGAAATCGTCATAGTTGTAGTTATTTAGACAATGTTCTTGTTGTTACCATTAAATTGTAAAATTGCTTAGGCATTTCAAACCATAAAAAAACCTTATAATGTAAAGTAATAACTGACTTCTAAAAGTAAAAGGAATGAAATAACTTTCACATTAGATTTTGAAGTCGGAGAATTAGTTCTTCGTTACACTACGAGTATGTTTTAGCAACGACTTCAGGAAATAATATCTGCAAATTATATTGTTGTTATTAATTTTGAATTACGCTTTAACTTTTTACTAAAAGCTTTATTTTTCTTTATCGAAATCTAAATAGAACAATCCTAAAAGTCCTTAATTATAAAAACTAGTGGTGTACTAAAAGTTTATAAGCAAACTCGGGCTTCAAAGGCAAAGCTACTGCTATAAAAGACTTACATTGAAGATAGAAAATAAAAAATACAAGTGTTATAAATACGAGTGCATTCCTCCACCGTCGAGCACTTTTTGAATCAACACCTAAAATCAAAATAACAATTTTTATTAGTACTGAAACGAAGTCGATTTGCTCGCGGACTGTCAAATTTTCATATGAGTGGCAGCTCTTGGAAATATCAGTAATATTTATAAAGCGACGGCGAGTTGTTGGTAAATGCTGATTCCACAGGACACCAGAATCTCACGGAGATTTTATAATTACTCATTTCTTGCTTGCCTTCATGGCTTGGCTTGATCGGGTGTCCGAGGTGGAGCACTACAATTTTACGCTTGAAGACGGGAAGTGTAAAATTTCTTAATACCAGAGTGATGATGACTACTGTATAAAGATCTTCACCACGCAAAGTCACCTTTCCACATCACATGCAGTCCCATTGAATAAATGGCGATTTTAACCTATCACCTTTTTTTATAGAATAAGGGTGACAACCGAACCACAGTACACAGTAAAAAGGGTCTCCAGGTTTCGACACCCTTCACACGAATTCCAGCAGCACTCTTGTGTTACTCTATGATAGCGTGGCACATCCATTCTACAACCATAATATAGTTGCAGCATGGATCTATCACTTATAAAATATTCATTACATTCTTAAGTGGTAGAGTAAAACTGCAACTATATTAATTGGGTGCGTTTGGCAGAAAAAAGCGCTAGCAAGCGCTTACTAGCGCTAAAATAGTTTTCGGCCAGGACACGATTGCTACTTCAGTAGCGCTGACACAATCCGCCATTTTGCTTATTTAATTTGTTTGTTTTGAAGTAGAGTTTATAAGTTGTTTTTTTTGCAATATTAGTTTTATGTAATATAATGACATGAATAGACATATACATATTATTAAAAATTCATGATTGGTAAGTTTTTAATATGAATACTTCACAAACATATATTTAAATTAGGTTAGGTTCCCCCGGTTAAAACTAACATCGTGTCCTAGAGGAAAATAGCTACTTACGATTTGACAGCGCTTACCGCTTACGATCGCCATTTTGCTTACAAGCGCTTGCTAGCGCTTTTTTCTCCCAAACGCACCCATTGTATAGTTGTAGCACGAATGGGTCGGCGCGACAGGGGAAGGACCACGCTCTCACAGAATACCGGCGTTAAATAGCAGTTTAATGCTGTTGTGTTTCGTATGGTGAGTGTAGAGAAACGGAGACTCTTTTTACTGGAAAAGAGGCATTCCATCTTAGTCTCACGGCTGACAACTGTGAACTGTGTGCTCACTAGTCACTTGAGACACAACGGCAGGTGACTAGAGTCCCCTCACCCACATCATAGCCCGCTTTTTTTAGATACTTTTTCCTTTTATTGTCAATAGTTTTGTAAATTATGGGGCTACTCTTGGTATAAATTTTATTATGGCTGCTTAGAAAAGACGCTTGGAGTATAATAATTATAACTACTTTAAAGAATAGTAACATTTTTAACATTTTAAATGGTGAATCATAAATGATAAATATGGCACATAAATGATAAATCTGATTGAATTGTTTACTAAAAACATTGAAACCACTTAAGTCAGGCGACCTTGTATACAAAGCTCAGCATGCTATCACCAATATGCGCATATCGGTGATTGCAAACTTTATAATCTTAAACATATTATAGCGGCGATTCTAAATTAGGAAATCGATCGCAAATTTCTTCACAAACACAAACACATTTCTGATTTCTCCAACAACGAGACCATACTCGGTCTCGTTGTTGGGGAAATCAGAAATGTAGATAATTAAAGTTTAGTCTATAAAACTATATATATATATATATATATATATATATATATATATATATATATATACCAGCTTGCCAGGTAGACACCATCCTTAAATTCGCAAAAAAAATTGTTGGTCACTCATGGGCTAAGCTATAATCCACGAGAGTAGCAATATTTCAAGTGTGACTAAACTGCACACGGTGTGCAAATTTTATTAAAATCGGTTGAGTTGGTTAGGAGTCCATCTCGGACAAACAACGTGACACGTCATTTAAAATATATATATATATATATATATATATATATATATATATATATATATATATATATATATATATATATATATATTGAATGAAATATTATTTTATCGCGCATAATGTTTCTGACAAGCTGTAGTCTGCAGATTAGTAAACTAAAGTGGCAATGGGCTGGCCACATAGCCCGAGCAACCGACAACTGATGGGACAAAAAGGTTCTCTAGTGGCAACCTCGTACCGGTAAGCAAATTCAGGGCGGCCCCGCACTGGGTGGAGTCACGATTTGGTAAGACATGCAGTAAATCGATGGATGCAGATGGCTCAGGAGCGTACTTTGTGGTATTCCTTGGGGTGGTCATATGCTTAGCATTGAACTTTAGAAGGGCTGTAACGATGATGATGATGATGCAGTCTGCAGGAACTCTGCAACTGTGTAAATATGTTTAGGATCGTCACAACATTTAGTAGACCTCAAATCCTTGCAAAAGAACACTGACTCCTTCGAGAAGATGACTGGACGCTGCTGGATGTAGACGAACCAGCCTCTCACATCATACTAGCGTGAAATAGCATCTTAATACTGTTGTTTTTTGTATGGTGAGTGTAGAGATTCGAGGCATTCCATCTTCGTCCTCGGGGTAACACGCATCTGCATTTTGATACTCGAGATAAAAATGTAGATGTCCTTGGGCCTGGGAATCTAGTAAGCGTAGACAACAAAAAAAGGCATTAAATTTATGATAATATCAATATTGTAATTTTTATATCGTCTTTGCATATGGAGTTGTTTTATGTTTTCTTATTTTCGAAACTAACATTAATAAGCTAACACGACAAGACGGATTATGACGCGCCAATATAATATTGTAACATGCTAATACGTATATAAATATACGTAGATTATTCACTCTCTGTTTGCATAATAAACGATGAGAGAAAACCAAGGCTCCGAGACATTAAACTGCACCTCTTCCACCTTTGTTTACCCACTGTCGATAATTAAAGATCAGGGAAAACAAACAGACAAAAATCTTTTATTTTGGTAGTTTATTTTAACCTAACCGAAAAAATGTTAATGATGATATATAAATCTAAAGTTTCTCCGCGTGATAGAATTCATATTGGTGATATCCGGAGTAGTACTAGTGTAACTGACATAACCTAAAGTCGGTAAGCTGAAGTGGCAACGGGCTTGAGGAACCGACAAACAATTATGAAGTAAGGTTCTCGAAGGGCAGACGCTTACAGATCCGGAAATCAGCTGTCCCTCAAGAACCAGATATAGTAACGACCTGGGAAGATATACAGAAAGTCGATGGATGCAGATGATTCAGGGCCGTATTTTATTGCATTTCTTGACAGAGACCTTTCTTAAGCATTGGACTTGTAAGGAGTTGTAATGGTAATGATGATAAACATAAATATAAAAATATATAATAGAGAAATGGCATAGTATAATATAAAAGCCGCGCTATTACTTGGAATTTATTTATGAGGTACATCTAATATAACTCAACTTATAACAGGTAAACATAATAATAGCAGGTGACTCAGGTCCGTACTTGGTGGCATTACTTGGGCGGAATTATACGTGTAGGGCTGTGATGATATTGACAATTATAACTTGTAATAATACACTCATTAGCACTAAAAATATGTCATGTTATGCTATAAAAGAAGTGGCCATATAGAAATATTTAAATGTCAATTTTATTTTAAGCACATTTACTTTCTGTATTTATTTTACATTTTATAATCACATACTTTTAAAGAAAATTAGAAGTAAAAATAATAAGTAAAATATTATTTTTCTCTTTTCTATTCAAAATGGCTTTATATAAAATGTAAACAAACCCTAAAAGATAACTTAATTTTATTTTATTTTATTAATATTCATTACATTATATTTATAAACATAAATAAAAATATATGCTATAAATGTTTTAGTTCTTATAAATTGTGTACTCTAATTCTCTGGGAATAATGAAATAAAAGTTTTAAATTAAATATTTAGCCATTAAAAAGAAAGAAACATAACATTTTTTAAGTTTTTTTTTACCTCTTGTCTCAAGTAAAGTTGAATAGGATCTATAAAAGTTTTTTCTCTTTGGTCTAGTTGAATAAACGGATATTACATAATACGAATATTAAAAAAGAAATATATTAATAAATTTAAATATTTTTATTTGTGTACAATGTGAACAAACCTTAACCGTTCATATCTGTTAAGTCACAGAAAAAAGTAAACGATATGAACGAATTGCTCATGTCTGATCTAAAAAAAATCTCTTTTGAAATACCACTTCTTACTTTATTACGAATCTTTTATTTTATAGCAATTATACCAATACCCATTTATATGCTTTAAAAGTCTTGCAGTAAAATGTAACTCTTAATCGTCAAATAATCAGTGCACCACAAAAATTTCGACACCGTATGGTCAACAAAATGGCTGAACGTTTTTAATTCGTCATTTAGTATGACAGTTCAGTGACTAGTGCTACTAGTAAAATAATCTTGATAACCACTATAAAGAAAATTAAAATATAATGTTACAGAAAAATAATAACAGAAATTAGGGAAATCAGGACACGCATTAATTAATTAATTATAAATTACACTTTTTGTAGAATTCATTATTTATATACGAATTCATTGGGCTTGAACCATGCCATGCTCTGTTAAGAAATAAAATGCTTATGTATTGCAACACTAATATTGAATTATAAAATACTTTCAAAGTTACCGCCATGAAGGTGGACACAGGTTGCCTCTATGAAACATAATGTACCCTTGGTAGATTTTATTGAAATTATTCATTTATTAAGATTTATGGAGAATTTTGTTGTTTTTTATTTTATTTAAACAAGTATGTACAATCTGTTAATGGTTATGAGAGAATTCCTATGTAGTTATGCCTTGATATTAAAGTAACTATTTTGGGCGTTAAAAATTACAATTATATTGAAAATTACGAAAGGGAAAGGATGCCACTGCACATGGCACGTATACCGCGTATTGGTCTGGTGTAGGCGAGACCGAACGGGCATGCCAGGGAGTCGGTTTCATCCTTTCAGAAAGAATGGGTCAATGTGTGAAAGAGTATGAATGTGTAAGCCCAAGACTGCTATGGATACGAATGAAAGTGGACTTAAAGAAACTGTTCCTGCTAGGGGTGTACGCCCCAGACATGTCTAAGCCCACTTACATCCGAGAGCAGTTTTGGGACATGGTAAGGATGGTGTTGACAAAATGTAAGGAAAATGAAAATATTATTATGTTAGGAGACTTTAATGGAAGGGTTGGGGTGAAGAGGTCTGGTTATGAAAGGATATTGGGAACGTTTGGTGATGAAAGTATAAATGAGAATGGTGAAGACCTCCTCACCGTATGTGCGGAAAAGAATCTTTTTGTGACGAATACTTTTTTTCGTCATAAGAAGATTCACATGTATACATGGGAAAGAGGTGATGATAGAAGCATGATAGATTTCGTAATTGTGGATGAAAGAATGAGGAGCGCAGTCGTAGATACAAGGGTTTACCGGGGGTCCAACGTAGGGACGGATCATTACTTGGTCTTATGTCGAATTAATGGTCTTTTCAAGCGTTGGCGGCATCGGACATCTGTATCTACCACTGCGTTACAGCGTATAAGAATAGAGAAGTTACAAGATGAAGATGTGCTAGAGAAGTATAAATTTAGACTGAGAGAAAATATTAGATGTTTGAATGAGTTGTGTATGAATGATTTAGACTTGAATACTGTGTGGGATAATATTAAGAAAGGTTTGGTGGATACCGCCACCGAAGTATGCGGTGTAAGTAAGAGAACAAATGAAAGGAAAAGTAATACGTTATGGTGGGATGATGAGGTACGGGTGGAAGTTGAATCAAAGAAGAAAGCATGGTTAGATTTACTAGCAACCAAAGCTGATAATTCTTCTGGTATGAATGATGAGATTGAAAGAAAAAAGGCAGAATTTAGACGTATAAATAAGAGAGTAAAAGAAGTTGTTGAAAGGAAAAAGAAAGAAAGAACGGATAAGAATGATAGAAGGATATCTGATAATTTCCAGGCTAACATAAAAATGTTCTGGAAACTCGTAAGAACTGCCAGGGGAAATACAAAACAGCCTATAATAAATGCTATAAGAGACGAGAATGGATGTATTCTGAATGATGAAATTTCGATTTTAAACAGATGGAAGGAATACTTTGAAAGCGTGTTTATGAGTGAAGAGTCGTATGAATTAAATGAACTAGAAATTCCGAAAGAAGTGGAAAGGGGGTATGGAGATAAGTGTAGATGAAATAATGAAAGCAATGAAAAGCATGAAAGCAGGTAAGGCAGCTGGATATGATAGAGTATCACTCGAGATGCTAAGGGCTGGAGAGGGAGTGGTGGCAGGCCTGCTGTACACCTTGTTTAATTTATGTTGGGAATTAAAACGGGTACCGGATGACTGGTGTAAAGCAGTTATAGTACCAATATATAAAGGAAAAGGGTCACAGCAGGACTGCAAAAACTACCGCGGTATCAGCTTGCTTAGTATTGTGGGTAAACTGTATGCTAAGGTGTTAATTGAAAGAGTTATGAAAGAAACTGATGGAAAAATTTGGGATGTGCAAGCGGGTTTTAGAAAGGGAATGGGGTGTACAGATCAAGTCTTTTCCATGCGCATGATTGCGGAGAAGTTTTTGGCCAAAAACCAGAAAGTTTTTTGTGCGTTCATGGACTTGGAAAAGGCTTATGACAGAGTGGACAGGAATGTGTTATGGCAAACACTGAACTCATATGGGTTGAGCGCTGGTTTGATACAGGCATTAAGGTCTCTTTATAGGGACTCTAGTGCTTGTGTCAGGATCAATGGGGACTATTCGGACTGGTTTGGCATCCAAAAAGGTGTCAGGCAGGGCTGTGTGGCTTCCCCTTGGCTGTTCAACCCATTTATGGACCGGTGTTTGCAAACTTTGAAAGATGAAGAATGTGGGTTAAGAATGGGCGAGTTAACCGTCAAATGCCTTTTGTATGCCGATGATCAAGTCGTACTTGCGTCATCGGCGGCAGAGTTGCAAATGATGGTTACATTAATGAACTGGGAATTAAAAGAAAGGGGAATGAAAGTGAACGCAAGTAAGACGAAAGTGATGGTTTTTGAAAGAGAAGAAAGCAAAACGGTATGTGAAATAAGAATAGAAGGAGAGTTGATTGAGCAAGTGGATGAGTTTGTGTATTTGGTATGTGTATTTAGCAGGGATGGTAGATATGATAGGGATATAGAACGACGAGTAAATGCAGGGAATAGAGTGAATGGGGCACTACACTCTATTATGAAGAACCAGAATTTATCAAAACAGGCACGTATGGTAATTCATAATGCTGTGTTAGTCCCTACTTTAATGTATGGTAGTGAAAGCTGGGTGTGGCAGAAGAAGCACGAAAGTAAAATAAATGCTGTAGAAATGCGGTCTTTAAGGAATATGCTAGGGTGTAATCTGAATGACAGGGTGAGAAATTGCGTGATAAGAGATAAATGTGGTATGCAAGATGATGTTGTGACCAGGATTAAGAAAGGAATGCTTCGGTGGTTTGGTCACGTAGAAAGAATGAATGAAGAAAGAGTGACAAAGCAAATTTATATGGCAGATGTGAATGGCCGAGTCGGGAAGGGACGCCCTAGGAAAAGTTTATCGACCAAATTGGCGATATTTTGAAAATGGGCCACGTTAGAAGTACCCTTAACCGAGGAGGATGTATGCGTAGATATATGGATGTAAAGGAGGCGAAAGAGGTATGTCAGGATCGTGCCAAATGGAAGTCCGTAGTCTCTGCCTACCCCTCTGGGTGACAGGCGTGAGTGTTTATGTTTATGTTATGTATATTGAAAATTACCCATTTGACCTTAATTTGTCATATTCTTTTGTCCTCTCAAAAGGGCTAAAAAGCTCAGCGTTATAAAAGTAACAGTCGAAATCAAAAAATAAAAAGGGTAAAAATGTCTACATCATAGTACTACTCATGGTAACGACTTCAAAATGTTTTTAAAAGCTTATTTTAGTTTATTCTGAGTAGATACAAATAACTAAAAATTAAAGTAATAAATATTAAAGTCGATATATCGTTTTTAGATCTCTAAAAAGCTTTTTCAATTAACAAAAATATTTTTTGAATCTAAATAATAATTTTAAAAAAATACATTTTCTATGGTAAATTGAGATCTTTTTTGCATTTTTTCACGATCATATCAGCATTATGAGTCATGCACTTTTGGAAATTCCAAACTTTATTTTATTGACGTTTGACATAAAATTATCGGAAAATTAGAAGAATAATGTTTTATTAGTGAAAACTTGTGTTATTTAAAACACTTTAAAAATTGACGTATAATATGAGCGCTTAAGGCATGCAGATTTAGATTTACCAAAACTTTTTTACCATGCGCTTGGAGTGGTTGGCGCAGTTCCATATACTATAACATTCCTCTTTTAACATAATTCCTAATAATGTATATGACGATTAGCAATTCAAAGAACTTTTTTTAACATGTATTGATGTTGAGTATAAATGTCACATCTTGGTACCTCCTGTAGTGCAAATGGAATTTTTTGCGTTCCTCTAACTATAGAGATTTGCCTCGTGAAACTCATTTTCAAATCATTTTTCTACCGCATCGGAACAGTTTGAATTTTGGCGTCATATATCTGTTGTTCTCATTTTCATTCTTCTTACTAATGTTTTTGGAATTCCAAATCTTGACTGATCACACAACTTCGTAATTACTGCAGTTGAGGACGATGCACATTTCGTGTTATACATACACTTCGATTCAATTAAAATATTCATCTGCTAATACCAACCAACATAAGGAATAATTATTATTACAAGGATGTTTAAATGTAGATATTATTATCAGGTTTTGCAAGTAGACGTGTGTATTCTGTGGAAGGAACGAAGGTATTTCCAATAAGACAACAGAGAAAGGGAGGTAAGAGAGGGAGGGGGAGGGGGGTTGCAGCCAAATGCATCGATTCCTTGAAACCAAAATTCAGAACGTGCTTCGGCTCTTGTTTTTGTTACTGTACTGTAGTGTAGTTTATAAACTGACAGGTATAATCTTTTGACCTCTCATGACAAATTCTCGAATGATAGCTGTGATCTTCACAATGACAGTCTAGCCGTATGTTATATTAGTGTCTAAAAAAATACAGAAAGAGGTAACTGCTATTATTTATGGCATAAGACGGTTCCATCAACATTTATAAGGCTGTTTGAATGTAGATATTATTTAAACCACTATTATATAAAATTAATCACAATATAATATTGATAAAGTATTATTTGTATTTTAATTATACAATGTGTTTACAGTGATTATTTGCTGTGTCTGCGGCTTTGTTAATTTGGGTTTTGTAGTTCATGATTAGATTTTTAAACTTTGATATTTGATTATTATCCTCGCTTGTATTTGAAATTAAGTGTGTCACCTATGAATTTTTATTTTCAGATAATCATTTATATTCATATTTTAAATTACTTAATTTTTCTATTAACAATTGCACAATATTTATTAAAGGAAGAAAATTTAGTTAACTATATTAATTGGCAATATCCTTCCTTCTCACTTCCGATCCCTTCCTGCACGGGCATGCCCAATAAGAGGTTAGACATGGTGGCGTCATTCTGTTTGTCCAATGAGCGCCAGCCTTTGCATTTACCCACAACGTAAAAAAACGGCGCGTCTAGTTGAAATTGTTGCATCTTGTTGTGTAATTACCCACTTTGGAAATTTACTCGTGGCAAAGCGTCTTGATTTAATATTATTTTGTGGAACAGTAAAGTATTACTAGCTGAACATTGCCTGATTTGTTGTAGTTTAGAATAGATGTGACGCCGGGTAATAATTAACCACTTATACGTAAATGCCCTAATTTCTGTTTACCACCGATACGCTACTTGTTTTGTTTTTGGTTTCATATTAATTATTGTACTGCAAGATGGCAGTAAGTGCAAATGAAATGCGACTTAAAGCCTTCTGCAATAAAGGAGACACATTTTGACCCCCTGTACTTCTACTGAGGTTGTCTCAAAGACAGGGTTTACTGAAAACCCATTTCAACATTGGATGAGCTTCGCCAAAATATCACTCAGGCTGCGGATCATATCAATAGTAGAAGATATGCACGACGAATAAAAAGATATTTTTTAAGGCGATGCCGTGCCTGTATTAATGCCGGTGGCCAACAATTTGAACATTTATTGTAATATTAATAATGCAAAAAAATAAAATAAATGTAAATATTTGTACCCTTTGTTTTGATTCATGCAACATTTTCAGCAAAAATCCTGTGCCACACAGAAGTTTTTCTAGAGTATTATACCATTTTAGAATCTTGGCTAGTTCCGTAAATTTTTAAAAAAACTTGCCATAGTAGTGTCAGTACTTTTTACACCACGATGAGTGGAAGTGGACTAAAAGTAAAAATTTTAGGGGTAAAAATAATTTTGATTGATTTTTGTGTAAAAACTACATGTATTCTGGAAATTATAAGGATTTTGGTAGATAGCAGTACTACTAAGGTTGCCGATACAAAAAAAATACAAAAAAATTAAAAATTTGGTAATGGTAGTTAAAAATACCATATCGGGGTATCGATTTTCGAAGAATTTTATTCTTTTTTAATTTCAAAAACGATTTAGATTTTTTTCTTTTTATTTTTTCTCGAGTAGTCATGAGCAGGTCCACCCTCTGGTGCCCGTTTATCGTTGAATTTTGGGACACGTTGTATAAAATGGTCTAGGTGGTTTAGTAACGCAACAGCTGTACGTTGATACTGTGTGAAATTTATATAATTTTTGTCGTTACGATATAAAACCTCTGCGGTGTTGGAAGTGATTGTACAATATTTTAATCGTGTGTAGTTTTATGTTTGTATGTAGTTTTGTACTGAGTAGATATTTTTTATAGTTATGCAGAATTATTAATATTTCATGAGCTTCTACGTTTGCACCTTGCCGATGAAATTGCAACGTTGCAATCAGGTAAGTTTTGAATTCGCACTTTTCAACGCCTAAAACCATTTTTACAGAATGGGACTACTAGAGGGGGTGGTACATAACTCATATTTAAGTTTCGATCAGCGACACCCTATTATTTTACCGCGTAAAGATTATATTTTGTATTTTTTGGTTGATTATCACCATAAATTGAATTATCACTCTGTCCCTGAATTGTTGATATCTATTTTGCGTCATTATTACTAGATTTTTCCTGCACGCAACTTAATTTGCAAACGGGTGCGCAGATGTATCGCTTTTAAATAATACTAGTTTTTACGGATTCTATCGCGTTTATTTAACTTTTTAAATATCCGACGTTTCAAGCGCTTTACGGCACCCATGATCACGGGGGGACTGAGATGTTCAATGTCCAAATGTCATAGTTAACCGCGGTTTCCATAGATTAAAATTTAACTTTTGTTCCGATCTACACAGTATGAACTTATGGTATCTTGAAGTCTTGCAGTTGTATGCTTGGGTTGGGATTTAATTTTATTTATTATAGGATCCCAAGCAGATGGTAGCACCCAGCCATCTTCTCTATTGAAATTAGGATGTGTTTTGATTTCAATAGCCTCGCGAATCATCCTTGGAAGGAATCGGTGTTCTTTAGCGAGGATTTGTGGTCGATCAAATCTAGTGTAGTGACGGGGGCGATCCTGTACGTGTTCACAGACTGCAGACTTCCCGGAGCGTCGATTCTTCACATCAGCTATATGTTCTTTAGCGCGGGTTTTAATTGATCTTTTACGTTTGTTAATTGATAGAATCAGGCGTTACTTTGCGGAAATCCATTATAATAAAAAATTAAAATACAAATTTCTTTGCAACTTTCCGCTAAACATATAAAATGATGTGTCTTACCTGGATTGAAGCACACCTCCCGCCCTCCCTCAATTGCATACACTAACTCCGTCACCACTAGACCAAGCACCACTACTCTCAACACCACTATTCCAGGCAAGACACACCATCGACGATAATACGACACGTGTTTCGCCTCTACACGAGGCATCATCAGGTAATATAGACTCTACGGCGGCTGACCGCTAAGTGAGCGGCGAGTCGAAACAGTTGCTATTTATACACGCTGACACAATCGCTCCCTACCAAAGTAGCGAGTGACCGCGTCGTGCGATAACAAACCTGCCAACAGTTATTATTATTGTTATGATTATTTTTAAATACTATTATTATTATTGTTTTTAGTTACCGCGCCGTGCGATAACAAATCTGCTATTAATTATTATTATTGTTATGATTAATATTTTAAATACTATTATTATTATTGTTTTATTGCTATTATTATAATTATTTATTATTATTAATCTTAAAATTATTATTAAAGATTGGCCTTAAAGATGTTTAACAAAGGTGAATTAGAAACATTTGTTTGTTCATTCAGCAGTGTATAATTACCATTATTACTTTTTAAAATCTCCAACTGCTCCAGCACACACAGTCGCAGCCCCTTATTACAGGTATGTAAGACTTCAAAGGAATGGTCGCTAGCTAGGTTGTGTCCAGTGTCCAAGAGATGTTTAGCAAAATGGGATTTATCAGGATTGCAATTTCTGTACGCGGCCATATGTTCTTTATAGCGCGTCCCGAAATTGCGACCAGTCTGACCCACGTAAACGGCGTGGCATTCGTCACAAACAAGTTTATAAACACCCGATTTTTGACTAATATTTAACTTATCTTTATTATTACAAATATTCCTAAGCGAATTGTTTGTTTTTCTTAAGACTATTAGCTATTTTTTCCGATATGGGGCCTAAGTAGGTCAAACTACCCACATACCGCCGGACACTTTGAGATCGAACTGCGTACAAAGAATTGCGAACAAAAAACTGACCAATCTTCTTCGGCGGCTTGAAGTATGTTTTGATGGAAGCGCGCTTCAAGATGTAGCCAATCTTGTCAGTGACTCCTCTAACATATGGCAGTACAGCAGGCTAACGCTCGACTGTAGCCGGCTTCACTCGGTCACTGTGACGTAGGTGCGGGACCCGTAGCTTGTTGTCGCGCAAAACTTGCTTGACGTGCTGAAGCTCGGCGGCCAGGTGTTTGCTGTCACAGATCTCACGTGCTCTCTCTAACAAAGATTTGCCCACGGTAACTAACTGTGAAGGACGGTGGTGAAATTCACCGTTTAAATATCCGTTTGTATGGGTCTTTTTTCTATATACAGTATGGCTCAAGGTGTTATCAGGATTCCAAATTACTAACATATCTAGAAAAGCAAGATGTATCGCTTGTTTTCGAATCCGTCCTAGGCCGTCATTCCCGAAAATGGTGGACCTTAGATCTTGTCGTGTAACACAGTCCGTAAACCTTTTTATGGACACCGGATCAGACTTTGCTGGCCCGTTTAAGGTTACGCTTGTAACTTGCTGAACGTGTTGTAAGATCCATGAAGGCGTATGTTTATATTTTCGTATGTTCGACTACTCACGCTGTACACATAGAGCTCGTACAGCGTTGATCTAAGCACAGCTAGCTTCGTGGGTGCATTTAAAAGGTTCCTATCTCGCCGCAGCCCTATAAGTAGAGTGTACTCAGTTAACAGTAGTTGGAGCAAAACGTATTTTATTAGAGTTACACGAGTTATTAATCTCCAAGTATTATAGTTCGGAGTTCGCTCACATCTTATCATAACTTATTAGACAGGCTTGTGCAGACATTTTAGAAGCGTTTGTGAACTGAATATCTGCATACGTTGCAGTCGCAGCAGAAATGGTACATAGCAGCTAACCCATTAACAATCGGAACTGTGGTAGCACTAAAGAAAACGCGCCGCCTCTTCATTGGCCATTAGGGATCGGTGAGGAGCTTTTTCCTGGATCCAGTGGAGTAACAAGGATAGCTCGTGTTAAGACCGCGACCGGGTCATATATGCGTCCTATTGTACGTCTCTGTCCTTTGCCTAATCAATCGTTTTCGAATTATATTTCTAGGTTACTTTCTATACGTGGTAGAGCCATGCTACAATTCGTGGTAGAGCCATATTGCAATACGTGGTAGAGCCATACTGCAGTTATATTAGAAATATAGTTACTACTAGTAGTAGTAACTAAACTACTAAACAAATACAACGTAAATAAGGTAACTAAGACGATCACGCCATAAATATTACAAGCGGCCTATTACTAAACTTGTATGTTGGTATGTTTAAATGTTCCTGTTATGGTGTACAAAAACCATTAAAATTTGTCCTCACACTGGCACTAATCGTCCAGCATTCAGATTAGCTAGTACCTATTTACGAACGTACATAAAAATGTCAGCGATAGTAGATAAGTATTATGCTAAGGATTACAATAGCGTATCGTCCTGCGCTTATGCGATTTGTCTAGCCGCAAACACATAAAGAAAATATATTTTTAATTTTCAGGTAAACATAGTACGTGCCAGATGCAAACTAAACTAAGAGTAAGGGTTTTTTTAATCAAAGAGGGGCAAACGAGCATGCCGCAGTTGATGGTAAGCGACTACTTGTTGTATTTGTACTGAGCATTCGTATTGCCGTGTATTGAGAAAGAAATAGACTCTTCTTGATGGTCCTCAAGTCACGACAGTCTGGTAAACCTGCTGCTAGCGACGTGATTTGTGATTCTAAAATAAATCTCTTCCAGCACTATTCATTACAGCTTTTTGAGATCTAGCAAAACAAACAGTGCTGATGAATAACAAGCTCATTATTAAATAACTGACCCTCTTTAATTGCTCTAGTCTTCCATTTCTCTACGTTAACACTCTCCCATAAGTGTGTGGCGTGTGACTCATCGCCATCCACGTTTTCGCCAGTCCCTACTCTTATCTTTGATTTACTTCTATTTTTTTAATAATTTTAAATATAGAAAGAAACTTTACTTCGATAAAGCATCAAATAAGCCTTTAAATAATAAATCGAGTTTTGTCTTCTAGGCGTCAGTAAACTTTTATATAAGTACAAAAGTGTTAACTTATTAATACCTTATTTTCATAAACAGGCAAGTAAAGGATCTAATATAAAGGAATCTTCAATATTAATGGCGTTTTCCAGCATTCTCCCTGACAATATTCTAAATATTACTATACCAAGATTTAGTTAAGAATCAGTGACAATTTGTTAATAAAGAAAAAAAATTACGTTGGCTTAGCTCAAGGTAGTAGCCTTCCCTTGGATGCAACATTATGTCTGGGTTACAACTGTGATTCCCATTTCAAGTGACTAATTGGCCACTATCATATACCAAATTTCTAAAGGAACCAGAGTAATTACGTATGCTATAAAGAGGATTCTGACGTTAAAGTTAAAGTTACAGCCTATTTACGTCCCACTCCTGGGCACAAGCCTCCTCTAATTTCTAAAAGGGTCATATAGAAACTCTAGTAAGTATTAGTCTTTCGTTTCGTCTGCAAAAATGTTTTACTACTTTGTAACTGTTCTCAAAATCTTGGCATATTATAATTTGTTATCCTCAGGGAGAGTTCTGGTTTGAAGGACGCATATTACTGACGTCATGTGTTCTTTTATATTCTGTCTGATGAAAATCGTATTAATCAATAACAGAAAATTTCAAAAAAATTTTTTTTAAATTGGTTATAATTAACACGTACAAAATTTTATGTACAAACGTTATGGTATTGGTTTTGGCAAAAATGTACTAGATGCGTCGTTGATATTATTTAATAATATAGGTACAAATTATACTTATTTTATGTTATCTGTTGTCCACACTAGCATAGAAATTAATTGTTATACTAAACAGCTACCGATTTGGAAATTTGACAGTTAAGACAATGAAAAGGGTTATCCCTTGGATCCCTTTGGGTCACATTAAGGGTTTCCAAAGGCTTTACTATCCGACAAATAAGATACGCTAGAATAAGAGTTAAGTAATTTGCTTTTGCTGAACTACATTAAAAATGCCAATTCGCGAAAAATAAAAGATGCAACCAAAAGAATCAATTGTGTTTTTTTGATAACAGATATGTAACAATTGAAATGTACGGGTTATTATAAATTTGATTGTATTTTTTTAACATTGTTAGAATTATCTTTCATAAGAAATCCCTAAATCAAAATTTTTTATGGAAATCCGTTTACGGTAAATAATATAATTAAATAATATACAGCTCTTTTATAATACAGCGACATCGTAGCTTTACCACGTACAACAATTTTCTTGACCAATTTATTACCAGTTCACTCTAGTTATATAATTACTTAAAATAGTTATGGCATGTATCATAGACCATCACTTAAGAAAGGCTAGTCAGATTTTGGTGAACACTCATACTCACAATTGGACCTGGTAAGTGGCATTGTTGTCGAGATCTAGAAAACAGAGGTACGAAGCCGGGGCGGAACGTTCATAAAGCATAATATAAAATTTGGTTACAAATGGGATCCAACTCGCTCATGTACCGTGTATCTGTCATGACTTAGTATTGATACCTCTCTAATTATTATTAATTTTTAAACATTGAGCTATTATGTACTACGTACTAGAGGCGCACCTTCAGCTACTTGTTCACTCAGACACCGCACTTTAATCAGTCACTCGCTTGGCGCATATAGAGTTGTCACGTGTTGTGTTGATTTAAAAAAAAATCTCTTGATAAAAATATGCCGTCGTTTTTAATTAGATATTGCACAAATAATTGAAGAAATGTCAGTAAAAACCAAGAAATTACTTTTCATCGGTTAATAAGATAATTAATCAACAAAAAAGTATTATGTATTAATAATAAAACAAATTATTCCTAAGACGCCATCTCGTGTCATGGAATATAGATTATGAAATTAATATGTTCAGATGCGACATTTCTGTTTTTTTGTATAATATTTATATATATTTATAGAATATATATTTTTATAGAAACATATATAAGTTATTATAATTTGATAATATTTTTCATGTTTAAATCTACTTATTATTATTTTATTTTATTTTTAGATTCTCTCGTCAGGTATACCTCAATCTCTAAAAACTAAATTGTACAACCAGTGCGTGTTGCCAGTGATGACTTACGGATCTGAGACGTGGTCCTTCACTGCTGGCCGTATGAGGACGCTCAAGGTCGCTCAGCGAGCTATGGAGAGGGCTATGCTCGGAGTTTCTCTGCGTGATAGACTCAGAAATGAGGATATCCGCAGTAAAACCAGAGTGACCGACATAGCCCAACGGATTAGTAAGCTGAAGTGGCAATGGGCCGGCCATGTAGCTCGAAGAACCGATAACCGATGGGGAAGAAAGGTTCTCGAGTGGCAGCCTCGTACCTGTAGGCGTAGTGTAGGGCGACCCCCCACTAGATGGAGTGACGACCTGGTAAGATATGCAGGAAGTCGATGGATGCAGGTGGCTCAGGACCGTGGTTTGTGGCATTACTTGGGAGAGGCCTATGTTCAGCAGTGGACTTGTGAAGGGCTGTAATGATGAATGATGATGATGATTTTTAGGTTTCCACATCAAAGTCAAAGTGGTATAAATTCGTCCATTTTTAACTCTCGCGTGCCTTCATGAACGACTCTTATTCTAATTTAAATAAATATATTTGTAATTTAAATGATGTGTTAATAAGTTCTGTTACTTAGATACCTTTTAAAATATTCAGATAAAAATATCATTAAAATGTACTTGTGATATAATATCATGTAATATTATATTAAATAATCAAATATAATAACCAAAATAAATGACAAAATTTAAAGAGTGTTTACGATATAATTTACCTATTTAACAATAAAATCTACTATTACCTGCGGGTCATTCTACCTATGTTTATTCTACGATAAAAAAACAACCGCGCGAACACAGAGTAGCGCACATTTTTTGTTTGAGATAGCTGTTCTAGTACGTAAGTACATATTCCTTCAATGTTTTTTCGGCGTCCATACATTGTTGACCTAATAACCAAGTGAATTCACTTTTTGTGTTTTAAACAATGTATATATTCGATTGAAACTAAATTCAAACTACGGACTTCTGAGAATTCTAAAAATGTCAAAACACTTTCAGATTTTGAGGTTAGAATTAGGTCAATAGCGATCAATAGAAACACACTGTAAAAAATGGCCTATGAATCAACACGCATGAAATCATTACAATAATTATTCCTTTTTTATAATTTACATCACATTGATTAAAACTACTTTTACGGATTTTATCGCGTTTATTTTACTATTATTTTTTACATCACAATTATTCAATAGATCGGACACTTCATAATTTCGAAAACATTTTAAAACGTAATTCACTTTCGTTTTATTTCCCAGGTTATTTTTTTTTTTTGGTTTAATTTAAGGTTTTTAATAGACGAAGGTATTGTAGCACACACGGTCAAGTCTTAATGTAAAATATTAATATAGACACGAGTTACAAAACTAAAAAAAGGAAACCTAAGAAAATGCAAACGAATTACACAGGATCGTGAGCCGTGCGAGTGGCATTACTGTCAAATGTTAAATGTTGTCGCCTGTCAATTCATCGACCGTCAGTGTTAATATTGCTCGTTTCACACAGCGCTTTCAATCGCTTTATTCTGTTTGTAACTAAAAACTTTATACAAAGATCAAACGCTGAGAAAACTAAGTTTTATCTGTATCAAACTCTTAATTAGTGCGCTGTCATATAGACCTAGCTGTATAATCTACAATACCTTCGCCTATTAAAAACCTCAATTTAAACCAAAAAATAAAAACACCCGGGAATAAGACGGAAGTTAATTACTTTTTAAAATGTTTTTGAAATTATGAAGTGCCGGTTCTATTGCAATAATTATAATGTAAATTATAAAAAAAAAACTAGAAATTATTGTTAAACTTTCATGCAGGTTGATTCATAGGTCATTTTTAACAACGTCCTTTGCGATACGAATATTTGAAATGTAATATTAATTAATCATCACCACTTTATTTAGAAAACAATTAACTTGTAAATTTAAGTAATAGAAATGTAAACATTGCGAAGGAAATCACTACAGAATATGACGTAGTGTCTTGTAAAGTAACGTTACACATAATACCTACTACTAAAATAAGTGTGTCATTTTTCTAGTAAATCAGAACATACGAGTGTAATTATTTGGCATAGTATAAAGATACCAAAGATGGCCACTTGTACATTTCTATTTCCACGCATTAATTACACGCAACATCTTTAGCTTTCCATAGATTTGTCTTATTTAAAAATAAAATAAAAAAGCGAGACAAGTATGTTAACTCTATTTATGTAGAATTGTAGGTTCTTTCTATGCATACGTATGTATCTAATTACGCTAAGAATTTTTCTACCTATTATTACCCGCTATTCTTTTTAGAAAATTAATGTCATTTTGTAACAAATATGCCCGCCAAATTTTTGTTCACATTAAGATTAAGCTATACCTTTTAGCATTGATTTATATATGTTTTGTACGCAATGCCTTTTAGACGTCAAAATAATTAAAATTGTGTCCTGGCAGGTCGTCAGGCAGGCGTGTCAGGAGAAATATGCAAATTTTTTTTTCAAACGACAACAACATCCGAGAAGAACGGGTAATGTTCGACTTTTAACGACTAAAACTCGATGGTGGTTCCTATTTTGCCGCAAGATGCACAAACTTGATCGTAAATCTTGTTTGTTAATGTAAGAGAGACTGATGGTATATAAATAAAAAAAATCATTTTGAAATAAAAAACCGACATTCAGGGAAGTTTATAACCAATAAAAGTAAAAAAAAAACATCAAAAACGGTCGCAATAGAAGACTGATTCTTACCAATGATCATTCATCACTATTCATTACCATTGAAATTGAAAAAAGGAGGATGATTTCCAATAAGGCTACAGTCTGTTGAGGATCCTGATAATAATGAAATAAAATCCATTAGCATGGTATATCAGATCAATCTAAATAACTAAAAAGTGAAGGTCACCCGGGCTTACTGGTTGAACCTAACGTGACAACGGGTACAGCAAAACTTTAAAATAAAAAAAATAAAATTTATTCTTCTTACTCTTAAATAAAGGTGATAGAACCTGTAAACTTATTTTCATTTGATGTAAAATTAAATCTTTAAACTACAAGCTAGCCAAAACACGCGATCGGCCCAGCTCCGCAAGGGGGATTTCTGCATGTCGACAATAGCGCCATCTACCGGGTCAAAATGTGAATATAAATCATCTCAAACAAATAAAAAAAAATAAACAAAATCTACTGGATAGTTTCAAAGTCGACAACGAACATATAAATAAATGTATATTAATTGTCCTCAGGCATAATCAAAAATGTTCCATTGTATGTCGTTACGGGTCTATTGTTACCATACAAACACCGTAACAAATTGTTTACAACAACAAATAGCCATTCGTTTGGGATTTGACAAATAAGACAATGAAAGGGATTTGCCTTTCTAAACATTTGGGTACATTAAGACCTTTCAGGGGCTATTCAAATTAATCGTTAGATTTGTGTCTAGCTTACTATATAGTAAAGGAATATTTATGTATTCAAGTACCTACTTGTTCAGTTCCTATGTGTATGATTATCAGATATAAATATGATATTTATTATAATAAATGTATACTATGTAATTAGTGTATATGTAGTGGTAGTAGTGTGAGAAAAACCATCACCCTATTTCGTCTCCTGAGTGAGGTAAAGGAATAAATATGGTAAATGCCATAAATATCTTTTAACTTTCAACAGTTGGCGGTATAGCTATTTCTTCAAGCTAGACATAAAATACCCATTCGGCGAAGGGAGGCAGCGTCACAGCTGTTTGGGATGTCTGGTACTGCAATTGTCAATCTGATTACAGAGCAAAGAAGTGTGGCGAATCCTTTCAGCTGCAGCATCGTGAAGCTCACCTTAGTAGATTACACACACAAGCAAGTACAGCAAGTAGTGAGGGGTTAACGCAATCGTAATGTGTGCCTAGCAGATTCGATCGTAATATCAAACATTTATTTTTTCGTACGTGGTAGAGCCAAGCTACAGCTGTATTATTGTTTTTGCATAACTCGGGTTCATAAGGGTCGGCACGACCTAAGAAGAACCACGTTCTTCTTAAGTGTCATCTTCTTTCAAAGGTCAGTGATCATTAAGGCAACTTGGATCTTTGATGCCGCAGCTCTGAATAAGGAACGGGTGCTTTTTCCAAACCATTGGCGTAGGTTTTTCTTGATGTTCCTCTTCGATCCACACTTCGTTTTCCTTGGATCTTGCCCTGCAACAGAATACTAGCTTAAAATAACAGCTTGATAAATGTTTCCTATGTTAATTCTAGAAAACTGGAGACTTTCATGTGAAATGATCACATGAAAGTCCTCAGTGTTGTATAAGCATCTGCATTTTGATAGTAAGTATATTTCCGTATTTTATAGACGTATAACATATAAGGAGCATCATCATCATCATCATCATTACAGCCCTTTACAAGTCCACTGCTGAACATAGGCCTCCCTCAAGGTATGACAAAGCACGGTCCTGAGACACCTGCATCCATCGACTTCCTGCATGTCTTACTAGGTCATCACTCCATCTAGTGGGGGGTCGCCCTACACTTCGTCTACCGGTACGAGGCTGCCACTCGAGAACCATTTTTCCCCAACGGTTGTTCTTCGAGCTATATGGCCGGCCCATTGCCACTTCAGCTTACTAATCCGTTGGGCTATGTCGGTCACTCTGGTTCTACTGCGGATTTCCTCATTTCTAAGTTTATCACGCAGAGAAACTCCGAGCATAGCCCTCTTCATAGCTCGCTGAGCGACTTTGAGCGTCCTCATACGGCCAGCAGTGAAGGACCACGTCTCAGTTCCATATGTCATCACTGGCAACACGCACTGGTTGTACAACTTAGTTTTCAGGTTTTGAGGTATACTTGATGAGAAGATGTGTCGTAATTTCCCGAACGCTGCCCAGCCGAGTTGAATCCGTCGATTGACCTCTCGGTCGAAGTTAGACTTACGTAGCCGGACTATTTGTCCCAGGTAAACGTACTCGTCAACAACTTCGAGCTTAGTGCTCTCAACAACTACCGGCATAGGTATGACATGGCCATTAAACATGATCTTTGTTTTGTCCATGTTCATCTTAAGACCTATCCGTTGGGAGGCACTACTGAGGTGCTTAAGTCCTCCAGCGATGCTGCCATAAGGACTACATCGTCGGCAAATCGAAGGTGAGTGATGTACTCGCCATTGATGTTAATACCGTATCCTTTCCAGCCAGTAGCTTGAAAACGTCTTCCAATGCAGCGGTGAAGAGTTTCGGGGAAATAACGTCACCCTGTCTTACACCTCTCTGCAGTTGGATAGATTTCGTACTCTGGTTCTGTACTCGGATAGCCATCGTAGCCCTACTGTACAAACACTTCAGCACTTCGATATACCGATAGTCAACTTGGCACCCCTGAAGAGACTGTAGAACCGCCCAAATTTCGACGGAATCAAAGGCTTTCTCATAGTCCACATACGCCAGGCAAAGTGGCAGATTGTACTCTTCGGACTTCTGTACAATTTGCCGAAGGGTATGTATATGGTCTATGGTACTAAAGCCTTTTCGGAAACCGGCTTGTTTGGAAGACTGGAAGTCGTCGAGTCTGCGTGCGAGACGATTCGTAATGACTCTCGAAAACAGCACGTAGACACGGCTCAGAAGGGATATCGGTCTGTAGTTCTTCAAGAGGGAGTTGTCACCTTTCTTGAAGAACAAGACCACCGCACTTCTGCTCCACGCCTCCGGAGTAGTGCCACCATGAAGGACGGAATTAAAGAGCCTCTGAAGGACTTCAAGTACCGGTTTTCCACCCGCTTTCAGAAGCTCCGCTGTAATTCCATCCTCGCCTGGGGCCCTGCCGTTTTTGAGGTGCTGGAGAGCCATTCTAATCTCGCTCAGACTGAAGTCCGGGATATCATCGGAATAGTGTCGGATAAGACCCGCTCTTGGATCGTTACTCACACTTGCGTGTGGCTCCAACGATGATATGTACAGCTGCCCCCAATCTCACTCAGAATCTCAGGTGTCCCGCAAACGATGCTACCACACTCAGTCTTCAGCTTTGACAGTTGGCTCTTACTGGCAGACAGATCTCTGGCAAAGACTTTGGAGCCCTGGTTCCGTTCAATCGCTTCTTCAATCGAGCAGTATTAAATTTACGTAAGTCTCGCCGCATGCATTTGGAGATCTGCCTGTTCAGTTGCCTGTATGCTGTCAAATCTGTTGACGATTGCAGCCTCATCTCCCGTCTAACAGCCATGAGATTAGGAGTGTGATGGGAGAGCTATTGTGTTCTTCTGCGGCCGGTCTTGCAGAACTTAGCTCCGACCGCATGGACAGTTTCCACGAGCTTGTCATTCATATCGTCCACTGCATTGCAATCTTCTAGGCACTGAAAGCGGTTACGTAACTCGAGCTGAAAGGTTTCGGGATTCTGGATTAGAGCACGAGGGGGACGGAGCGTTGACTTCTTTAGACGAGACCTCTCCAACTTAACGTTTAGGTTCAGTGTGCCTCTAACCATTCGGTGATCACTGCCAGTCTTCACCCTTGCGATCACTGAGACATCACTGAACAGTTGGCGTCTGGTCGTCATAATAAAGTCAATCTCATTTTTTGTCGAACCGTCGGGGCTCGACCAAGTCCACTTCCTGTGGGGCCGCTTCTGGAAGAAAGAGTTCATCATAAAGAGTCCCTCTTTCTCCATGAAGACGGCCAGCCGCTGGCCCCTACGGTTCCGTTGCCCTACTCCAAATTTCCCTAACTTCAGCTCACCGCTTTCTCTTGTGCCTAGTTTTGCGTTGAAGTCTCCCATCAACACCTTTTAGTGGGTTTTGGAGGAATGCATGGCTCTAGAAATATCCTCATACATTTCCTCCACCTCCTCATCGGGATGTGCCGATGTTGGTGTATAAACCTGTATGACCTTCAGCGAATAGCGTTTGGTGATTCTGAGTATCAGGTACGCGACCCTCGTCGACACACTCCCAATCTTTACAAAGTTGTTGACGAGAGACTTGTGGTCGATAAATCCGACACCTCCTTGGGACAGATGGTCGCTCTCCCGGTGATAGAACATGTTGCCGGACCCGAGGATTACCGTGTCCTCCCCCTCTCTTCGGACCTCGGATAATCCAATAATATGTCAGCGCAACTTGTCTACCTCTTCTTCCAGCTCCATTATCTTCTCGTCAGTCCTCAGGGTGCGTGCGTTATATGTTGCCAGGTCGAGTCGTCGTAGGTGGCAACCGAACCTCCACCGGAGATTCTTAGCACCCCTTGCCCCGCCGTTACCATGGTCGCCACCGCGAGCAGGTTGACAACCGCAGTTTTTTTATTATATCATTGCTGTTATCAGGAAGATGCTGCTGCCCATCTCCTGCCTGTCTCCCTCTGGATGCCTCTTACGACACCCACGGGAAGATATGGGGTAGTGGATATTCTCAACCGCCACTACACGGCTAAGGAGCATGGTTTTTATAAATCATACAGAATATACTTCTATGCGAAAATCAACACACTCAGCGTCGGGGCAAAATGTTAAGTTGTTGCGCTTTGAACTTTTAATTATTACTTTACTGGTTTTCTATGCCCTTCCAATTGGAAAAGAAAATTGGATTTACCATTGCGGGATATATCCATCTGATTCGTAAAGAGAAAAGAAAGTCTATACAACCCTGTTATTTTGGTTCATTAAGATTAATGGGATAGGCTTCTCAAATCCATCTCGTTTTGTTACATCGCATTAATTAAAAAAACATCAAGAGATGTGATAATCCTTGTGAGAATTCCAGGTCATGGTCATAATTTATAGTATCGTTATCGGTTCTTAATACATCTACATCACATCACAAATTACAGAATATTTAGATGTCTGGAAGTGGATGATAACTGATTTACGAAGGTTGATAACATACATACATAGGTCCATGCACACACACACGAAAAGCTAGTGTGTAATGATATTAAGAGGTGTAAGAGTTTAAAAACTTGAGCTAAATGCACAGGTTACGATCTGTATTCCAGTAAAAATACTAGGTCAATCATTATATGTTTGTATTTTTATCGGTTCTGTATATCTGTAAAATTTTAAAATTATTCTGACGTCTGGATTTGGGTCAAACCGTATCACCATTACATTCATACATACGTAGATACAAACTAATATAAAGTCTCCAAAAATGATTAAATCGATCACTTCTGTATTAATTAAATTACATTCAGCAGATTTTTATTGCATAATTTTAGTAAAAGAGTTTTCAAAAAAGACCCTTAACTGTTCTCTGTTTTTTTTTAATACGAGTAGAATAAGGCTGACAAACGAGCACACAGTCCACCGGATGGTAAGTGTATGCTGTGGCCCATAGACATCTACATTTATCCTCGATTAAGAATAGAAACGCACATGCGTTGTCAACCCTGAGGACTATGATGGAATGCCTCATATCTAGTAAAAAAGGGTCTCCGGATCTTCATTCACCATACAGTCTCTGTTTTCTATTTGTGTTCAGCGCACAATGCGCAAACCATGATACACAGTGAAAGCAAATCTCTTTGCTAAATCTTATACAGAATCATGAAAAATGGACAGAAAGAATACTTAACGATTTATTAGCTGTTATATTCAATGGCTTGTCAAGAAAGTAGTGAAAAACTTTAACGATTAAAAATTTTCCAACGATTTATTGCAAGATTATATTGTACAACATCTTATTGCGTTGCCTGATATTCATATCAGCGATAAAGCAGTGACGGATACGGACGAAAATAAAATCACGCGATAAAAAATATTCTTATATATTAGTCTTACTATTTAGCCGTATAGTAAGTAGTATTTTATTCTGTGGTAGTGCACCGTCTCCTCGAAGAAATGAACACAGTTGATATTTCCTCTTATTTTATGTCCATATAATGGGGTGCATAAAAAATATAGTCCGCCATCTTTGGGTGTCCACCATATTGGATTTATAGTAACGTCATTTTACTTTCGTATTTTTCTTGGCAAAAGATCTATTATAGTTCGCATTATTGGGCGGTCCGCCATATTGAATTTAGTACGACTTTACTTAGCTTACCATGCATTGTCATCCAAACTGAACATGTAAGCAAAATTTCAGTTTAATCGCTTCAGGATAAAGGCTTCAAATTTTAAGATTTAACTCTAACAAAGTTAATTAAAATCTTTTAAAATATGTCGTCTGTCTTGACTACCTTTTGTTATATATTTATGTGGATAAAATTGCTGTAACATTGGTAAGTGAAAATTATAAAATCACGAGCTAATTTTGCGACAGTTCCAAATCAGTACGTTACTGTGAATGTCTCCATAAACAAAAATGGAAAAGTCGTGTACTCGTAGTTGAGGAGCGCAGAAATAAAGAGATAATTAAAGTCGATACTTCAAACCTTTATCGAGCTTCAATGTCTAATCTAGAGAACCTTTATTGCCTTAGAAAAGTAATTTTTTCTTTAATTTTGCAAAATTATATTAATTATTTTTTAATTACTTTCTGTCAAATGTCCACTCTGTCCATGGAGTGGTGGTATAAGAATATTATCCACTAACCAATATCATCGCGTGGGTGTCGTAGGAGGCGAGAGAGTGAAAAAAACAACTAAGAGAGCAGCATTTCCATATTAAACAAACTAAAAATAAAAAAAATGCGGTTGCCAACTTGACAAACCTCCTGTCAAGCGTTGCAACTATACCCTCTATTAGGAAATTTATGAGGGTGCCTATTTGACTTTTGATAGTCTGTATCAGTAATGTAAATTTTTTCCAATAATCTGTATTACGCTCATCACTAGATGGCAGCACTTCTTTTTTGCTTAGAAGTTTTAAGAGGTTGGTACCTCTGCTGGTTCTGCCAAGCAGCGGTATACTCAATGCTGTCTCGATTTTGGCATTATATTTTACAAATAGTTTCTTTCTGTGCCCCGGAGTTTCACCTGCGTATATCACGTGTTTGATCCGCGCGATATGATACCTCGCGATGAGTTCACAATGTCTAATAGTGACGCTCATAATTTTTTATCACAAAATACCTAATTGTGGCTTGTGTATTTTTTATCACAAAATACCTAACTGTGGCTTGTGTAGAAATAGGTATAAATGGTAAAGCGGACTTTTGAGAAGGAGTATCGATTAATATTTTTCTACAACATTGTATTTACGTATCACTAACCACTGTCACTGCAAACGCGGGTAGAGGAAATCGTTAGCGCTTTTTATTCCGACTTGCATAAAAAATCAAGATTTAAGTCTAGCTGAAAAGTGTAGCCTATACTTACTATTTTTCATGAATCTGGCTATCATATACAAAAATAATCTTTCAAATTGGACGTGTAGTTCCAGAGATTAGCGTGTTTTAACAAACAAACAAAAAACCCTTTCGCTTTATTATACTAGTATAAATTCAAGAAACAAAGCTGTTATCTTTTCTTAAAAGTTGCGACGAGCTAATTATTATCAGTTGGTTAACTCTAATCTTATAATTACGAAGTAGCCATCTCCATAGCTCGCCGCAGTGTTTAGTTATTATATAACGTAATTATAACAATAAAAACGAATGAGTAAATACAAAGTTAACGCTAAAAAATTGAAATTACGAAGAACCTGCTAGCGGAGCATAATATGCTTCTTTTCGCCATTATTTACGTCTTATGATAAAAAATATAACTTCCTAAATTTAATTAAGAATACTGCAGTTAACGTGACCTTCTGCTGAGCATTTTTTAATTTAAGTGAACGAAATTAATTTTTTTATGAAACTTGGCGCGAGTAATATTATATTTTATCGGCCAAGAAGATTATCGGTAGCACGTGAAAAGGAAGTGGAAACCATGATTGAGGGAATGGTGAAGGATGGTGTTATTGAGCCTTCATGGTTTCCATGGTGTTTACCTGTGGTTCTGGTAAAGAAGAAGGACGGCGGCATGTGGTTTTGTGTTGAATACCGCCGACTAAACGACGTTATGAAGAAGGACAGCTATCCTTTTTTTTTTATAAGATAGGGTGACAAACGAGCACACAGTCCACCTGATGGTAAGTGGTTGCTGCGGCCAATAGACATCCACATCTATCCTCGATTACAAAAATGCCTTTTTAATTGAATAAGATATTTTTAGACATTTTTATACAGAAATTAATTATTAATAATAATAATAATGCACCGTCACAGTATGTACTTAAAATAAGATGCGTGAGCATTATCAAGGATATACTTAGAAACAAAACCAATCAACTGAATTTTTACGAAAATTAGCCTCGTTTTAGATTGGATCCTCTTTATTGGTAAAAGTGCTCTTACTTGGTAAAAATAACTTGTTGTGATAACCACGTTTGCTGACGGAATCGCGATCACGATAACTATCGTCTCGTACTTTTTCGTTTGAGATTTAAAAGAAATCAGAGCAAATAGACAAAACACTCATAGTACAGGCGTCAAATTCTGAGTATTTTAAATTCATAAGTAACCGTGCACGGCTGCAGCCCCCATGCCGTCGGCAAAAAAAAAGAGACGACGCGAAGGTTTCCTTTTTGATATATTATGTAACAACCCTTTTACTACATGTTTGTTTAAATGCTGAATGTGGACATTCATATTGTTCAGCACGGACTTTTAATGCTACGTGTAAATTGCTAGAGCACATTTAATTCATGTACAGTACATATGTATTCAGTGTACGTTCCAGCAATGCGCTGTGCTGCAAACGAAATATTAACATATTGCGCGCGCATTGACTATTATGTACATAATACGAACGTACGAGTACGAGTTGTAATAGTAGTCGGAATAACAACAGCAACAAACTGACTTAACAATTTGTATAATAAAGTAAATAACTCAGCAGATTATCTGAATTCTTATTCATACTGCTTTGCATGTAAAGTTTATGAAGCTTACACCTTATGCGCAAGCATAGATGCAATTTCTAATCCCTCACTCTCACAGTCCAATGGGACTGCAATCTGTTTAAAATGGAAATCACGCGGGTATAATGGTTTTAAATGCTTTCTTTTTGGGCTGCATCTGAGAATTTTTTAAAAGAAAACCGTCTGTGAGTGATTTCTGGCCCGCACGTAGCGACTACTTCAAGCCATGATAAAAATGTTTAATATCTATGGCATATGAGCTATATTTTTACAAAAATTGGCCTCGTTTTAGATGAGATCTTCTATATATGTATTCAGTGTACGTTCCAGCAATGTGTGCTACTCACAAAATGTTAATATACTGCGCACGCATTGACTTTTATATACATAATACGAACGTAAGACTACGAGTTATAATAATTGAATAAGAACAGCAAAATCAACTTGACAATTTATATAATGAAGAAAATAGCTTAGCAGATTATCTGAATTCCTATTCTTACTGCTTTGCACGTAAAGTGTATTAAGCTTACACCTTATACGCAAGCATAGATGCTATTTTCATTCTTCCACTCTCACGGTCCGATGGAACTGCAATCTGTTTCAAATGGAGGAAAATCAGACGCAGGTATAATGGCTTTTAATGCTTTCTTTTTTGGACTGCAACTGAGAATTTCTTGACAGAAAACCTACTAAGTGCTTTCAGGCTCGTGCGTACCAATTACTTCAAGCCATGATAAAAATGTTTAATATTTATGGCTGATACCGTAATACCAATAATTAATGAAGGGACTTGTTTATTTATGACAATCTCCCTGTTGAATGATAACCAAATGCTAGCTAGTGAAATTCCTGGGCAAATTGTGAATTACATTATAACAATGGTGACACTAATTGTCACCATTGTTATAATGGCGTCGCAGCATACTACACCGATATGTCTCAACCGACGTATGGACAGCACATAAATGCCGTAAACTATCATGTGAGCTCGTAGCTCGACTAGAATAGAACGTGTGTTATCTTTGAGTTTAGTTGAATACTCAAAGTGTGTTATCACCGTGAGCCTGATTATTCAAAATGCTTGATTATTTTTGTTATATAAAACATAAAAAATAATAAAAGTAATGTTACAAATAATCTGTAAACAATTAACACAATGTGTAGAGAATTTAAATGAACTTTGGCGAGAAAGCAACAAACAGACGATGTTTTGCTAACAAAATGTAGAAAGTTATTTTGATTTGTTGGCACTCTGAATCTCATTCCTTAATCCTTTCACGAAAGCATTAATTCCCCACTGAAGTGCTGTCAGATTACAAAATTTTAATTATCTTCTCTTAATAAGGTTAGCAATAGGTATAGATACAAAGGTTATAAATTTATTAAAATCTTACCTTTTTCTGCCACCTCGCTTCCGTGTTTTAACTAACATCAAGAAAATGGAGGTTCTGAGTAAATTTTTTTCATTAAATATTTCAGGGGTAGGCTCATATTTTTTTAAAGAAATATATATATTTGGAGGAAAAATAAGGATGTAAAAAATTAAAGTGGAAATCTAAGAACTAAAACGAATCAAATTATTTCCACATAGTTAATTTTGAAATCTTGCTTTAATTTTTTTTATACACTATCTTAGCATCGACTTCTGAAATTATTTTGTATACATTATTTTATTCCTTTTCGTTCTTTGAAATCACCTTTTACTTTTCAATAAATTTTGATTTTTTCCCTTATATTATACGAAAAAAAATCAAATATCTACAGTATGTAAGGCGGATATACCAATATTTTCTCCAAGCGCGAAATCGATCTATCCACGGCCACTCATATTACTGTGCTGGGCGGTAACGGATGAAATTTGGGTTCCAATACTAAACCTGTGTTCACGGCTGTTGAAATATGCCCAAAATGGTGAGTGAAAGCAGCTCTTTTAACATAGCATATCATTTATTGCGGCTTGAGAACGACTATATACAGCAACAGATGGTAGCTAATACTGATGAAATAAAGATCTGTACTAAATTTTTATAAGTCTGAATGACTACCTGCCGTCCATGAACATAGTCTACAGCCAACTTTAAACAAAGAAAATTACAGATGTTTTGTTACTTCTGAGGACTGAGATGGAATTCCACACAGCTTGTTCTAATTATACTGTTTTTCTGTACCCTTTAGATCGTAACGCAGCAGTGCGAGCACCGCTATTTGGCTGCTGTACCAGCCGTACCTGCTCAGACAGACTCCTAGGTATTGAATATACATCGCAAATAATTTATGACTACACGGCACGGATGTATATACTCGTTTTGTGACTGCGTAAAAGATTCCAATAAGTAGGTACCACATACTATTCCGTTAGTGTCGTAAGAGGTGAGAGAAGAAAATAAAGCAGCAGATGGGCAGCAGTATCTTCCTGATAACATTTCACAATGATAAAAACTGCGGTTACCAACGCGCCTGTTAAGTATAGCAAATATGGCAAATATCCCCCTATTAGTCAATCTATAGACCAATGTTCAATATTGGGTTTTGACGGGCTGTGATGAAATGATGATATATACATAGAATGTAAATGCGTTTTCTATCCTCAATACACTTAATAAAAACTTTAGAATATACTATGAAAGTAATTTAAACGAATAGTTTTTTTTTAATTGCCCCGGATTCGCCCATAAGGTCGGAAACTGACTTCATTTTAAGATAAACACCGTCCTTTTTTCGGGGCAAAAAGTATCCTGTTTATTGAATTGCAATTGATCCATACATTTTCCGGGCAGTAATCTGTGTCACTCTTCGGTACAAAAAACATGCCTATGTAAAAAAAACGCATGTCGATCCGTTGCTCCGTTGTAGACAAACCAACAAACACCTTTTGTATCTATAATGTTATTAAGAATTCATAGATAAAAAACCGGCCAAGAGCGTGTCGGGCCACGCTCAATGTAGGGTTCCGTAGTTTCCCGTCCGTCACACAATAAGTGTTCCCACTTATGAGTTTGTACAAAAACTGTTGTTTCCATCCAAGTTCAAAATGATTTTCCTAGAAAGTCCTTAGAAAGTTCTACTTTTCAGATTTTTTTCATATTTTCTAAACTTATGGTTCAAAAGTTAGAGGGGGGGGACACATTGTTTTTTACTTTTGGAGCGATTATTTCCGAAATTATTGACATTATCAAAAAATGATTTTAGTAAACCCCTATTCATTTCTAAATACCTTTCCAACAATGTATCACACGTTAGTGTTGAAATTAAAAAAAAATCACTTCCCACTTTACATATAGGGGGGCTACCCTAATAAAACATTTTTTTTCCAATTTTTATTTTACCACTTTGACGGCGTGATTGATACACATATTGGTACCAAATTTCAGCTTTCTAGTGCTAACGGTCACAGAGATTAAGCGAGGACGGACAGACGGACAGACAGACATGGCGAAACTATAAGGGTTCCTAGTTGACTACGGAACCCTAAAAATGATGCTTGCTGAAGGTCGCTGAAAATTTTATCGCTAGTTCTGGTTAAACCAGCAAGAAATTCATCTTACTTTTCCTTAGCTTATAAACCTTAATATTTTAAGCACCAACTTATAATTCAGGATACAGTTAGATAAATATATATATGTTCCCGTTTAGTCCTACAAGCGTTGTAAAATTTCTCTGACTGATGGCAAACTTTTCATCACATCCGATCTTACAATCCCGAACTTGTGACTGGAAGCAATTTAAATTACACATGTCACCAACGAAACGTGAACATTGAGGTGACAACTCATTTATAAAAAGTTTAATCTAACAATGTGCTCTAGAGATTTGATAAAAATTAGAGATATAAAAAATATTTGTAAAGGGAAGTAATTATTTATGTAGGCAACATTGCTAAAAGATTTTCATTTCTTGCTTATGCAAGTCTGTGATATGTAAGTAACAGTGTAAGCGCGTTTGGAGTCCAGCTGATGGTACCTTCGAGGGCACTACGTTTTTAAGTCCAATAACTATGAAAAAATGCCTGATATCATTTAACTGGCTTTCATCCTTCCCTTTACCTACTTCCTTTCGGGGTACTTCATATTTGACAACAGTAATACACTACGAATATTATCTTTATCTGAATTTAATATACTCTACGATTCTATGCTATAGAGCCATAGAGCATATATTTGCAGAGATATTGTGTATATTTGAGAGATACAGCTGTATGTTGCAGTCGGTAAACTAGCGATTAAATTAGAAATGCAATAATTATTTCTAAACTAAATATACCTTATTTCTTTGTGAAATCCAGTTTCTATATAAAATCTTAATGAAAGGATGAGTTTTAGAAGCTATGGTGTATTTAAAAGCAAACAATTCATCTAACAAATACATCTCATTCATACTTAAACAAAAGAAAACTCCTTCGTCTGGAAAAGAGGGTATAACACAAAGCAGTGTCGAGGCTTGACTTCGCATTGAAAATTCATAAGCTACGGAACACGACCACTGCGAAACTGCAACCTGAATGTACATGTAATGTCTCGTCTAAGTATTCGTGTGATTGCACGCAATGGACGTAGCATTAATAAACAACACATATAGCTGACTTCATTTATCGTTAACTTTTTCCGTCTTATTACATAAAGTGGTTTATAATTATCACCAGTTTAAATTAGAGTCTGCTACGATATAGAAATACCGTGGAAAATATGGAAATAAATTTAACGTGAATACACAAATATTACGCTAATATTATATAACATTGTCCAAGTACGTAACATATGAAATTGACATTATATTATGTTACGTACTAATTGTAAATATAAAGCAACACGGGCTGCTAACATACCGGACTAACAAATTATATAATATTAATATTTGACATTAATATTGTCATTGTCATTTTCTCTGACACTGAACTAATCACACACTTAACTAGTTATCAAAACAATTGAATAGTGTTAAATATTTATGAAGTGGCAAAAATTCGATAAATATTTCTATGTTAGTTACTTAACGATTAATTGAACACACAAATACTTAAACCTAATTTTACAACCATGTTCTTGCAAATAAAGATTATTATGAAAATTTTTAGGGTTCTGTACTAGAAGCGTAAGGAACGAGACCCTATTACTAAGCCTCTGCTATCTCTCCGTCCGTCTATCTGTCATCGGGCTGTATCTCATAATCAGTAATAGATAAACAGTTGAAATTTTCACATAATGTGTATTTCTGTTGCGGCTATATAACAATAAATATTAAAAATAAAAATAAATTAAAAATTAAACGAACGTATTTTTTATTCTTTTTTTGCTCGACCTTAATTATGGCAACAAGAAGATGCTTTAAATGCTCACAGAGTTTGTATTGCATATTTGTTACCTAACGTAACTTTTATTTAAATATAATCATTGTCTTCACCCTCACATCACAAATAACACTGTCAAACACAAGCCTCCAAAATCTGCCAGTAAGCTAGGTCCAAAACCATCTGCATACGTAGACTTCCTGCGCATTTTACTATTTCGACATTTCATCTAATACGGACTGCTCTTCATTACATTGGGTTCGAAACGGTCACTCAAGAGCCTTTCTTTCACAAGAGTCGTCTATCGAGCTATTTTGCTGAGCTACGAGTATTGTCAATTCAGATTGTAGCTTGTTTTATTGTGTATGTTTTCGTTATAACGTTATTACTCTTGAATGTAGCGGCAGTGTTATGAATGCACAGTGGAAACGAAACCGGAGATATTTAGCAGCATTTTCTGATAACAACTAAGATCAAAAAATTGCGATTTCCAAACCGCCAAAATGGCTTGGTAGTAGCGCAGTATCTCGTTTATCTACAAAGCAATTACTTGTATGGTGTGGAAATATTCGTTGCGGGTCTGTGTCTTTTTATGGAAAAATATATTCTAAAACTAATATATTTCAAATGCTCGTAGATTTCAAAGATATGTGAAGTTTGCCAACACGCATTGGGGCAGCACGGCTCAAACTTCCTTGCCCTAAAACCCTCTTAGGTCTGTGCCCAGCAGTGGAACGTATATAGGCTGTAACTTTACATAGTATACCTACTGGAATCATTTGTGAATAATTAATTATTTACCACTTTCTTACAAATGCAAGTGTTAAAGATGATTACTCAAAGGAAGGGTTATATATTATTTTCGAGATTATTATTTCGCCATCTTCGGAAGCTACAATATCTCGTGAACTTTAAGGTATACAATTGTATATTGTTAAAAAAAACCCTGATGTATTTTGTATGTAGAGCATAATAAAGTAACGCATTCGAAAAAGGTCAACACAAATATAATAAAAAACATAACAAATCTACTGGTTTATTTTTAAATGATAATTACAAAAATATTGCGACATTCAAAGTTGGAATTAATCATTTTATTTACCAAGGATTTCCTTCCAGCTCCTAATTTCTAAATTGGGAGGTTTATTCTCCAAATTCTCTTCTTCCCGTTTCAACAGTACAGTTTTACTTAACCGTCTGAACACACTGAAAAATGCATTTTTCTTGTCAATCGCTAATTAAGAACTTTTTAAATTTGAGTCGCATTTGTGTCAAAGTAGCTCGCGCGATTGCTCGTCACTCTGAGACCTACATAAAAATGCCGCAGTCTCTGGCAGAAGAGCAAAGGGTTATAAGAGAATTCTTAGAGATAAGAAATTTCCCTTCTGTGTTGGGTTGCATTGATTGTACTCACATTAAAATAAAGAAATCTAGTGTTGATGCAGCTCAGTATTGTATACGAGTGTATGTATAAACCGAAAATGATTTTATTTATTGAATGTACAAGTAAGTTCATATAATAATACAATGCAGTTCTTTGCCAGGTGGTATATTACTCATATATATATATATATATATATATAAATATTTTACCTACATACATAACTGTGCTCACATATTTTTTTAATGCAGGTAGCTTGCGATACTAAGCTGTATATCAAAGACATTGTTGCCAGATGGCGAGGCAGTACACATGATTCCTGTATCTTCAACGAATCCACGCTTAAAGAGCGCTTTGAAAGAAGATAGTTTACTATTAGGAGATTCAGGCTACCGATTAGAGCCATATCTATTCACACCTATACTAAGATCACAAAATGAGCGTGAAGAAAGATATAATCAAGCACAAATTCCACCAGAACTGTGTTGAACGTTGCTTTGGTGTTTGGAAGCAGCAGTTTCAAAGTCTATTGTATGGCATGACAATATGCATAAAAAATGTGAAACCTACAATTGTGTCTTCCAGTGTTGCACAATATTGCAATAGGACAACAGGATTCGGTACCAGGTAATTTGCACACAAATAATTTTAATCATTCATGAATATATTTCTTTGCATAATAATAATAAATATAATAATAATATAATTTTCAGATCATGATGATGAAACTCAATGCAATTGTGGATGCTGAACTTCTACCTCAAATTGGTGAGGCGAGATGAAGAGACTCCAATAATGCTCTTCTACGAGCATTTATTAATAGATTTTAGCTAATTAAGGTTATGAGTAAGTAAACTTCACATTTTACTTTTAAATTATTTATTTTTAAGAACTAGAAGTTTTTTTAAATATTCAATTTTTAATTTAATTAATGTCCAAGTTTCGGGCTTTCTTTTCTTAATTTGCCATTTGAGATTGATGGACCTCTTTCCTGCACTAGATTTTAGTATTGGCTATACTTTCTGCATGATCTGAGGTCTGAAATACAAATAGTTATGTTTGAGTATTTAAAAAAATCAAAGCAAAAATTTCATAAATTAACATAACCCCTATTAGAGGTCATTATATTTACCTTTTTCTCAGTTTTATTCTTTCTTTCAGATTTCTTAGATGGTGTATAGAGTGGTTTTTGTGCTGAGCCAATAGATACAATCTGCAGCCATGGAAATGGAAACCGTTTTAGGTATGAAAAATATAAAAATTGCTAGCTATCTCAATGCTTTACTGATGCTCACAATATCTGAAGTTTCAACATTGACAAGTTTATTTATCCCATCCACTTTGATTTCATTTTGAAATGGCTCCCCAATTTACAAACAATGCAATAAATAATTAAATTAATAATGAACTTAAGCATGGATTTTTTTGATAACTATATCATTAAGTAAACTTAGTAGTAGGTATTTTATTTAGGCAGAAAAGTAACAAAAATATTTATTATACAACATTAAAGTTTGTACTGGGTAGAAATAAAACTTGTGACCTTTAACTTCGAATCTTGACTTAAGTAATACCTGATTTATTTCATCAGAATCATATTCATTGGTGTCAATGACAAATTGGGAGCCATGAACAGATGTCATCTGCATTTTCAGGGTTTGTTATTAGAGGTGAACCACCACCAGTCTGGCAAAGATTCTTGCATTCGACAGACTTTTTTGTCATTTTAATAATGCTCCATTGGGGTTTTATTTGGGGAAGGGTGCGAGTGCCACCTTTGCACATACTGTTGAAACTGGAAAAAAGTAAAATCACAATTTACACAAATGTTTAACATTTTAATATTCAAAATAGGCCAATCACAATGCAAGGGATCCTGGGGACTTTTTTGCGCTTTCTCATAGTATATCAACCCGTCCAATCCTATGTTCTATGAACTACGTGGACTGCTCACTGTTACTTAAGTCTGAACCTCTATCATCAATTTTATTTTTCAATAAGTTTCATCATAATGAATCTTATTACATAGAGGGATTGCTTTACTGCTTTGTGGCATTACTTGGGGGAGGCCTATGTTCAGCAGTGGACTTGTGAAGGGCTGTAATGATGATGATGACATAGAGGGATCCTGTCAGTTCTTCCTGAAGTGTTGAGTGACTTTAAAAGCTTATATGCATTAGACCAGCTAGAGACAAAGTGACATGCTTCTGTTGCATAAATTATAATAATATAATGTAACTGACCATATATAGAATATCATTGCGTTAAAAACTCATCTTCAAACACTTCACAAATGGATAGACAAAAATAGGTACCTGCATAATAAATCTGCCAATGCTGCTAGCTTTTTTGAGTTTGTATTTGTATCAGTATTTTATTTTCAATTACTGATACACGCTCCCTTACCAAATCCATCAATAAATGCTATGGAAAGAAAAAGGATATTATTATAACAACACAGTTAACTAACATTTCTGCACTAAGCACCTAAGTAAGAGAAAATTACTTTAGTCACATACTGACCTTATCTTCCTCCAGCCAATTTTCACATCTTTGCCGCTTTTTACATGTAAGTAATGTTTTCCATTATTTTTTTGAGTATAAAATAAAACAAATCAATTTCTTGAACCGAAACCGATTTAACGAAAACACTACGCATTTTTTTTTTTGACGGAAATGTTACAACTTACAATTGCTGTCAAACTTTTTTTACCGTGGCTAGTCTATGGATTCATCAGAATTACAACATAATAAAACTAAAGTACCTATTCCATAAATATGATTTAACTATGACTGTATGGAGCATTTCTGTAAGTATATTACTCTACTCTATGATGGAACATGAAGGCTAGAGAACAGAAGAAAGATCACTATATATACGTACACGTGTATCATACGTACTAAAGCCGTAGACAGAGATTCTCTGTCTACGACTAAAGCATAGCCCGCCTGTCGTAGACAGTAGCATTCTCTGTCTACGCCGCCTGTCCTTCAAAATTGTAGAATGTATAGCGGCGCTGACGTCGGTGAGTAGTAACTGCGAAGTTAGCTGTTTATGAGTACAAGTAGATGAAGTTAGTTGAATAATGTACAAATTTTCATTTCATTTTTAAGAGCATTGTGAAGTGCCGTACGCGACGCGAGTAGGTATTTTCAAAAATGCTATCTGTTTCATTTCGTTCGCTTTGCCTCCCTCCGGGCGTGACAAACTCAAATATAACATATTATAAACAAATTCTCACGCACACTACAATAGCAGCAGTAAGCGACGCTCGGGCGTATTCTGTGAATCGCTCGAACGTCGGCTACATTTACGACAAGCAAAGAGATTTAAATTCTAATACCTTTAAACGAGCAATTCTTTTATATATATATATATATATATATATATATATATATATATATATATATATATATATATATATATATATATATATATTAGAATACGAGAGTAAATTTTGCTAGTGTTTCGAAGATTACTATAGCTCAAATGAGAAATCGGTGGTCCCGAATCCGAATGACTTCGGCCCAACTTTTTTTCAAGTTCTCTTCTTTTTTGAGAAAATCTATTATTTCGAGCCCTTTTTTAGTATTTTTTTAAACACGGAAAACCAAAATAAAAGTAATTGAACTCATGATTTTTATTTAACTAACGAGTTCAGTTTTTTTTATTATGTTGCTAATACCGAAAAATATTATTCATATTACATCAGTATGTAATTTGTATCTAAATATAATTTCAAAAAAACACGATTTCCAAAAGAAAATACCGAGCAAAGCTCAGTCATCCAGGTACTACATACTTAAATGTCTTTGACGACAAGTGACATAATTATTCAATTTGTTTGTGTTTCTTTGCAATTTTATTATACTTATTGCGTAGACAGAGAATGCTATAGACAAAGTGATATCTTTTATCGCAGTCACACAAGAGAAAGAGCAACTTACGCCGATGTCGTGTAAAGAAATGAGAAAGAACGATGTGATTTTTTGTTTCGCTGAGCGTGTCGCGTATTATAATATTTAGCAAACCACTTTGCTAAATAAAGTTTGACAGCTAACGTGTAGCGTGATAAATTCTTTGTATAAAATACGGTTTTACGTGTTTTATGATAAGTATTTCATATTATATTTTGTTTTGAACAATTAAGACGTAGTATTCCAACCATTTTTATTTTTAACATGGTGCGGTGTAGTATATTAGGGTGTAAAAGTGATAGTGAAAGGAAAATAGCGGGGTTGTCTTTTCATTCGTAAGTTACCACTCTATCGGTTACTAGGCAGTCTGTAACATTTAATGAAATACATACATTGTGTATAATGTACTCTAGACGTAAATTTATCGTTAAAAAAGTACAAAAATAACAATTGCAAATTTTAACCTAAAATCTTAGGTGTCGCCAACTTTTCTATAAATTATTACCCACTATTATAGGAAATAATAATATCTGCATACCGAAAGTGTATTATCCTAAATCCATTTTTTTACATTCACTTTGTAATGTCATTGAAACAAAAAAATAACGATCTACTTCGTGGTATAGTATTTTTAAGTCTAACTAAAAAAACTACATACTTTCGAACTCGTTAACATGTTTTAAGTCTAGGTTAATTCAAAGGTATACAATCTGATCTGGATTTATGCTTTTGTGCCGCTCAATTATCAAAAACGAAAGCATCCTAAGTCCAAATAAGATGAGAAGTTTGTTTTTGAATGTAAGTTGCACTTTATTATTTGTATTTATTTATTGTATTATGTAAATTGTGTTGTGCCTTTAGCTGCGCTTGAAGAGGGTGTTCCAAGCACATCTCAAGATGTACCAAATTCTATATGCCAGAATAATTTACAACAAATTCATAATCTACCAAAAAAATAAAAGTTCGGAATAAAAGTAGGCTAAGCTTTCCATTGACGTCCGTTGAGTTGGGGGTTGATATTTTTTTACAGAAAGGTTACATTAATATCAGCACACACGTAAAGTTTCAACATGCGAATAAGCGTACTTTATGAGAAAAAAATTATTGAAAATCAATTATTTTTGCAATATTTATGTCACTCCCTATCTCACATTATATGAAATTTTTTTTTACAGAAAGATTACACTATTGTAAACACACACGCAAAATTTCAACATGCGGAAACGTGTACTTTTTGAGAATAAAATTATTGAAAATCAATTATTTTTATAATATTTACGTCAATCCCTAGTATATACACAATCTATGGTCAATCCTTACCACAGATTACATCGGATTCTCGCCATTGAACATTCGTTTTCCGTACGGTTAAGTTGTCATACGTTCGGTAACATTTTATTGTACATTTTACGTAAATAATTATATTTTGTACTCATTTAAATAGTTTTCATGCATACACATATATTTAACAGTTTATGTTTAAATTACAGAATTATTATCATTATGAGCTATTAAAATTAAAATGTGTAGTGTTTACCTTTTTTGCCGGCTTGTGGGACGTAACGTAAAACTGACGATTCCTAAGAATTAATTAAAGCAATATGTGTATAAAATTGTATAAAACATGTGTATAAAACAGTACCCACCTATTAGGACAGATAACAAATAAAATAGGTTAGGTTCAACTTATGTCAAGGAACCGAATCAATAGACCCCGACTCCACGTGGTACGAGTCTGTCCTACCCCTAGAGTGTTTTTATAGAGCTGGAGGCGCGTAGGGAGAGCAAGCAACAACACACAACAAACAAGCCGACGCTGCGGAGGCGAGGCTGGATGCCTGCGATTTGTTACGCAAAGGCGTAGAGGCTGCTCTTCCCGCAGCGCCAGATGTTGCAGTCTTAAAATAGATACAGAAATCCCTCTGAATGAGTTGCTCTATTTATTTTTGGTGAAGGGGGTTCCCCCTTCCTTAGGGGGTACCCCCTTCCCCCAAGAGGTCCCCATGGTTTTTACACTTAATATTTATCCATAAAAATAAAATTTCCTCAGAATTAAAATTGAAAAAACTCAAAAAAGGGGGGGCTCCGCAACTTTTCCTTTTAAGGGGGAGTAGTACACCTGCCCCCCGCACTCCCCCCACCCCCCTCCCACCGCCAATTCGACGGACGTCAATGGAAAGTCGTACCTAAAAGTACAATAGAGCAGACAGGAAAAAAAGTGAATAAGAACTGATCTTAAGCTTACATTAACAAAAGTGCTGCATGTAGCACGAATTGCCGCATGAAATGCAGTACTAAAATATCCGAGCAGAATAATAAAGAGATATTTACTTTTTATTGGGATCCAGAAAAAGACTACAATGTTAAGAGGCAATTCATAGTATCATGTGTCCATTCAAAACCTACAACAAGACAAAGACTGAGATCAGGAGATGAATCTAAGTTAGGATCAAATACTTTAGTGTATTATTTTGTTGTAATGGTATAACAACAGCAATCTGTAAGACGATGTTTTTAAATTTCCCAACAAGTGGTTAAGACTGCTTAAGACTGAGATAAGAGAGATGTATTGTTGAAAGTGACAAAAGAGGGAAACATGAACCACCTAACTAAACGGATCCTGAAATTATAAAAAATGTTATGTCCCACATTTCATCTCTCCCAAAGTATGAATGTCACTACAATCGAGAGAGATCAAAGAAATATTATTTAGGACCAAATTTAAATATCGAACAAATATACGATTTTTACAAACTACTTTATACTTGTGACGATTGCGATATGTTTTCAGCAAAACTTAAAGGGATATAGGATGGCCCTGAGAAACAACTTCTGTAAATAGAAAAAGATTTACTTTTAATTGAAATTGAAATGTAATAGGTACAAACATAAATCAAAGGGTTGGAAATGAATTAGCTTCAGGCATCTTAAACTGGGTATCTAAAAACGTACCAGGATCAGGTATTGAACAAATGACCATATGGTGAGATAATTGTTATGGGCAAAATAAGAATATTTATGTTGTCATGTGCACGTTTTTCCTTCTTAAAAGTTTCCTCAGTTCAAAGTTATAGAACTAAAAGTTTTAATAAAAGGACACACACAGAGATAATATTGAGAGAAAACGTAAAAACTTACCTACACTTATAATTAGGGCCTGGATTATTCATGTATAGAAAATATAAAAATATGTACATATAACATGGACTTAAAATCCTAAAATATGGAAAAAATATGTGTAATAAAAGATGACGACATTATATATTAAAACTATTCTCTATTAAGAAAAACCAAAAAAATACAATTTTACTTAGCTTCTGTTTCATTATTATTTGAATTACAGTATACTACGTGTTTCAGATTATATTAGTAGATTAATAGATATTAGTAGATCAATTTTTGCTTCGCTACTTCAGCAACGGGACCTTCTGATTCTAAAACTTAATTTAAGTGGAAGAATTTTGAGGTGCCTTTCTTTATCTAGTGTGATAAAAAGTAATAATTGCTTTTTATGTAAAGCAAATCGTTACATAGTGTCATCTTGGAGAAGTTATTTTGAGATTGAAATATCAGCAATTTTCCTATTCAAAAATAATAGTTTTGTTTGGTCTTGGTATACCACACACCTTTTACTTGATCTGATGATGAATGATTTAAACATGATCTTGAGAAAAACAATGATTTATTGCGATTTCACAATACACGAAACTTGATAAAAATATAAGATTGAGGCACGCGACCGTATTGGTAGGCAAAAACAAACACACTCAAAAATAAAATATTAATGAATGAGGTCAGTCGCGCATAGTGTCAAATTACTAAAATGCTGACGCGGGAGAATGCACGGTGTTGCACCGTACATGCTCCGGGCCGCCTGATGAGGGCGGGATGCTGATCATGATGACTTGAAAAAAGATGTATGAGTTGCTATGAGCGACGTAGACCTGTTTACAATTCGAACACTGTCTAGTTTATTGGTAACAGGATCACTACGATTGGTCGTTTCTGCTTCACAAATGCTGTTTCGGACGGAGGAGAGGCGAACCGCGGTGCGGTCCTCCGCCGGGGGCACTGCCGGAGAGTTGGCTCTTGCTAACCGTGTTTGTCGCATTCGCCGCCACGCCAGGCCAGCACCCACGATAATTGCTGCTCCGATCATAATGTAGATGAGAGCATAATGATGCACATCATGGTATGATACATCACTTGTCAACACCGCCTGCTCTTTCAAATCTTTTAGCTGTTTTTCTAAATCTGAAAATTGTTTTTGGCGGTCATTTATGGTTTCATCTACTATAGACGACATCGGAATCGATGCGTTGATGATATTGTTTATCGGACTGAAGTCTTCAACCTTGATGTCTGGGCTCGTCTTGATAACGCTGCGGTCAAGGTTACGAGCGTGCACCGTAAATAGGTCGGACTTGACAATGCACCCGTGTGAAATGCTGACGATGCCGGCGCGCTCCAGCTGCGGCGCGGTCACCTGATCCGCGCACATCACTCGTAACTGACACCTCTCACAACAAAAGTATAAGTACTTGTTTATATTGTTTAATTCAGTCCATTTGTAATTGCAGGAGTCTACAACAGTTTTACACTGCTGTTTAATATTATCGAAGTCACAGAATTTCTCGTCTTGTGAGAGATGGTAAACTGGTTTCTTTAAGTGACATAAATACGGGTTAGCTTGCTGACTGCATGATGAAATTTCATCTATATCCATCACAATGTACGCATCCTTTGCTAGGTTAATGGCCACGTATTCCGATATTGGTATCGTGGTAACCATCTTGCTGTTATTAATCTTGGTCGGTACTGGAATAAGATGAAATATTTCGAAGGAATCTCTACTGATGAGCGGAACCTTTATCTCGAACAGCAGGTAATCTTCACATATTCTGGCCTTTATTGTTAAAAGTTGATAAATACTTTGAAGGCTTGCTTGTATGTTTTCGATTGGTAAGGCCAACTCCTTCGATATTTGGCTTGCTATGACACCGAGTTCATTTCTAAGCTGTTCTGGAGATAATAGATGGAAATTAAATCTCCCGTGATAAATATCTGTGATCGTGTCTAGCAATGATTCTTGCACGCTTCGTAGTTCCTGTATCATATTGCTTGCAGCTACGGCTGCCAAAGTTAATTGATTCACTTGAGACATGTTGACAACCTCTGAGTTTAATATTGTTACGCGCTAAAGTCGACGATACACTAGCGCCATCTAGTGTCAGGAACGAGAGCGAGGGGAGCATTGAGAAAATGACATCACAAATTACTCAACCGACAGCGCCTAGTCGAAACTCGAACGCTCGGTACCTTGCCCGTGTTTACTTGAACATTCTGGATATTTCTTTGCTGATTCAAATATATAGGCGCTTCAAGATGCGATCGAGAGGTAGTGTTGATTTGGCGAAACAAGCGAAGCTTCGGAGTGGAATTAAGTGAATTAGTGTGTTTAAATTATTAGTGTTTTAACTTTAATTGTGTAAAGTAAATTAAAGTGTTAATTTAGGTAATTTTATCGGCAATTTTTATTGTCACGAACCTCAAGCTCGTAACAATTGGTGTCAGAAGTGGGATAAAATCATGCCGATTTTACCTAAGGAGGAAACGGAGGGTGTCCGTACCCGCAGTCAACGCCAGCATGAGACGGACCAGAGGAGATTTGGTGGTGCAACGCCACAGACGTCGGAGGGCCAACTGCCAGCCACGGAGGCTGCGGGCCCGTCATTAGCTCCTACACCTGCAGCACCTGACTTAGGTGCTCTGATGGCGATGCTACAGGAGCAGCTGCAGCGCGGACGAGAGGAACAGGCCCGTCTGTTAAAAGAGCAGCAGGAGGAACAGGCTCGCCGACAGGAGGAACAGGCTCGCCGACAGGAGGAACAGGTCCGTCGGTTGGAAGAGCAGCTGCGGGGCGGCCAGGAAGAACAGATGCTTCTCATGAAGGACCTTCACGCTACCTTCGGGAAAGAGATAAGGGAGGTGAAGGATAAGGTTGCTCAACATGATAACCGCCTGTCGGAAGCTGAGACCCAAATCAACCAAGTTAAGAAAACGCTGGATGAACTCAAACTTGGGGATGGAACCACAGCTCCCGTAGTAGCTTCAGCACCTTCGCTACGTGGGTTCAAGGTGCCACCGTTTGACGGGACTTCTTCCTGGTCAGCCTACAAAATCCAGTTCGAGGCTGTTATGAAGGCGAACGGCTGGAATAAAAGTCAGGCCATGACTGCTCTCACACTAGGCCTGCGCGACCAGGCCTTAACAGTTCTGGAAGCTCTCGGTGAGGAAGTGACTTATGAGCAACTCATTGAGGCATTGGAGGCGAGGTATGGCGACGCTCACCTGGAACACGTCTTTCGTGCGCAGCTTAAAGATCGCGTGCAGCGCATCAACGAAAACCTGCAGCAGTGGGCTCTAGAGGTGGAGAAGCTGGTGCGAAAGGCATACCGGTCTGTACCTGCGCTCATTGGAGGGAACCTGGTGCAGACATTCATCGACGGCATCCGTGACCTGGAAGTCAGAGCTGCTGTGAGGCTCGGGCACCATGAGACGCTTAAGAACGCCTTGGCCCATGCACTGGAGGTGGAAGCCGTGCGGCAGGATCATCGTTCCCATCGCATCAGGGAGGTTGCAGCAGCTACAGTCCGTGACCGCAGCAAAGGATACAGCCCTAGGTGCTATGGCTGTGGGGAAAAGGGCCATCTTCGATCCAGCTGCCCTAAACGAACCGTGGAAAGGAGAGTTGATCGATCTCGAGAGGGTAGTGCAGCTAACGGCACTGCCTGGCGGCGACAGGATCATCGTTCACCTCACGCTAGGGAGGTTACAGCAGTTACGGTTCGCGACCACAATAAAAGATACAGCCCTAGGTGCTATGGCTGTGGGGAAAGGGGCCATCTTCGGTCCAGCTGCCCTAAGCACACCCTAGGAAGGGAAGGTGAACGGTCTCAGAAAGGAAGTGCGGCTAACAGCACCGCCCAGCAGCAGCAGGAATACGACTTTACTATCAGACACTGCAGCGGGAAATCTCACGGCAACGCAGATGCATTGTCAAGAAGACCTTGTCCTGAAGATTGCAACCATTGTAGTAGGCAAGAGAGTAAGGAGGTGGTATCCATGAGGATGCTCAGGACGGACCACCTCAGCAACGAATGGAAGGACAACCTACGACATGCACAGCAGGAAGATCCGGACATCAAGCCGATTCTGGGATGGATGAAGGCCCGTGCTACCAAGCCTAAGTGGAGGGACGTCTCAGCGATGAGTTCAACCACGAAAAGCTATTGGGCCCAATGGGACAGCTTGCTGATTCAGGATGGAGTCCTGTGCCGTAAATGGGACAATGGTCGAAGAGACAGCTGTCGTTTGCAAATGGTTGTCCCTAAAGCTAAAGTGCCGAATGTTCTACAGTTGTGCCATAATGGTCGTTCAAGAGCCCATCTGGGAGTTAAACGAACTCTACTGAAGGTCCGAGAACAGTTTTACTGGGTCCATTATCGTGACGATGTCGAGGATTGGTGTCGTACAAGTTGTGCGGCCGTGCGGGGACCTCGGACACGTAGTAGAGGAGCACCGAAATTGTACAATGTTGGTGCACCACGGGATAGGACAGCCCTTGACATTGCGGAGCCGTTACAGAAAGGCGCAAGAGGGACTCCTAAGATCGTCCATGTGAATCGCCTGGCGCGTTATTATGGGGCCGATAATGCTCGGGACGAGCATGTCTTAGGAGGGGGCAGTGTTACGCGCTAAAGTCGACGATACACTAGCGCCATCTAGTGTCAGGAACGAGAGCGAGGGGAGCATTGAGAAAATGACATCACAAATTACTCAACCGACAGCGCCTAGTCGAAACTCGAACGCTCGGTACCTTGCCCGTGTTTACTTGAACATTCTGGATATTTCTTTGCTGATTCAAATATATAGGCGCTGCAAGATGAGATCGAGAGGTAGTGTTGATTTGGCGAAACAAGCGAAGCTTCGGAGTGGAATTAAGTGAATTAGTGTGTTTAAATTATTAGTGTTTTAACTTTAATTGTGTAAAGTAAATTAAAGTGTTAATTTAGGTAATTTTATCGGCAATTTTTATTGTCACGAACCTCAAGCTCGTAACAATATGTTCACGGCCCTTTCTATATGTAGCATCTGTTTGTTTATTAACTTATGCTGCCTGTTCATAGCTTCTTCACTCCTTTTAAGTAAGTTATACTCCGCCTCGACTATAGAAGTTTGATTTCGCCACAAGTTTGCCAGATGCTGCTGATTATCACGGATGAGCGTTATGTCTTTTTGGTATTTTTGAGCAAAATTCTCGTCTAAAATTCCAAATAATGAGTTCGCGATACTGCCGACTCCGTTTATCAGTCCTCGACGGCGGCGCGAGCGCGTGCGGGAACGTTGTGTCATCAAAATAGTATTATAATGCTGGAACTCGGAGTAACTATGACGTAGTTGCCACAGTATAATGTTACATTGGGCTTCTTGTAATTTATCGCATGTTTCTTGCAAGTAATTGGAATATTGTTCAAAGGTCTTCATCCCTTGCCAGTAGGGGCTCATGTCATAATAGACGACCATGGTCCATTCGTCTCTAATTACTTGCATGTCAGAGACTTTGTCAAAATATATTCCTTGGTTCGACTTCAGAGGTGTGTTAAGAAAAGAACATGATGATGTGGTAAGTATGCTCATGAAAAATAGCATAGCCAACGCAAGAGACGAGAAATGAACTTGAGGTTTCTTAACCGATTGAGGCGCTCTGGTTTGTTGATCGTTCTTGATTGATGATGGTTTGTTTGTGTTATTATCGCTGCCATCTGACTCTTGATTTACAGGTAGTAGCGATAACTTCACGACCGGCCTTTTGAGGTAGCCATTCTTGGTTTTCAGTGTGACCACTCTCACTTGCTCATCAGAACCGGGATGAAGTTCGACGACGCGCCCCATAGCCCACCGTCCTGGAGGTAAGTTGTCTTCGTGGACGAGCACGACGTCGTTGATCTTGATATTTTTTTGTTCCCTTTGCCACTTACTGCGTACATTTAGTTGGGTCAAGTACTCTGAACGCCATCGTTTCCATATGTCGTTATACATTTTTTGACAAAGGTACCATCTTGTTCGCAGATCTTGCTCTGTATCAAATATCGTCAACACAGGTCCACTTGCTAGGAAGTGTGCTGGCGTCAAATAGTCCAGGTTGTCTGGGTCTTCATTCATGGCGCACAATGGTCTTGTATTTAAGCAGCCTTCTAGTTGGTACAGTATGGTGGTGAACTCTTCGTAAGTCGGTCTCTGTTCACCAATGACGCGTTTCAGGTGATATTTTAGACTTTTAACAGCCGCTTCCCATAACCCGCCTGCTGAGGGCCAGGAAGGAGCGTTATAATGCCACTGTATGTGCATTTCTGTGATCTCTTGCATTAACTCTGGATTATCTTGGTTGATGGTCGATATAATTTCTTGGTATTCTTGTGTTAGGACTCTGCTTGCTCCGACGAGGTTGGCGTCATTGTCACTATAAATGTGACTTGGCGTTCCCCGTCTGGCAGCCATCCTTTTCAAAGCCGCTAAGAATGATGACGTCGTTAGGTCCGATACTAGTTCTAAGTGCACGGCCTTGGTTGCCATGCACACGAACACCGCTACATATCCCTTGGTACACTTGGTGCCTCATCCTTTACTGCCTTTGGTGATGATGAAGCCGGTATAATCCAATCCTGTGTGAGAAAACGGGCGAGATGGGTTACTTCTGGCACTAGGTAGGTCACCCATGAGTTGATGTTGCTTGCTTGTTCCAAACCGTTGGCATCTCACACACTGTCGTAAGCGCTTCTTAGTAGCCCTGTTGCCCCCCTACTATCCAATACTGCTGACGAATAAATGATGCTGTTAATCTTGGTCCCCCGTGAAATGTAAGACTGTGGGCTTCATCTATGATCAACTCCGTAAGATGGTTAGCGTGTGGAATGATGATTGGGTGCTTCATTTCCATGCTTATCTGCGCGTTTCTCAGTCTACCACCAACTCCTAGAACGCCTTTTTCATCTAAATAAGGGTGTAAGTTTACTATCTTGCTCTTGGTATTCGCGCTCTGTTTTGCCTTGAGATCTTCTATCTCCTGCGAAAACTCTTCTTGCTGAACATGCTTGATTATTCTTCGCTTTGCTGCTCTGACTTCTTCTAATGTTAAGTATGATGGCATCTTAATTTTTGTTCTTGTAGTGTTTATGAAACGGTATACCCAGGCTACGACGCGGATTAGTTTATTGAACTTACTGTATTTATTGATAATTTGACCCAAAATATTCATTTCTTGATCTTGGTATGTCGAAATATTTATCTGCTTTGCCTTCTTTTGTTCTTCATTGGTATCATAACTTGTTTCTTCTTGTTTATCTTGATAAGTAGGCAGCCAGCTTGGTCCCTGCCACCACAGAGAATGACTCACTAGTTGTGTAGCAGTTAGGCCTCTGCTTGCGCAGTCCGCTGGGTTGTCCTGGGACTTTACGTATCGCCAGTCTTGTGCTGGAATGACATCGGTAACTTGTTTGACTCTGTTCGCTACGAAGGTTTTCCACCTGCTCGGATCACCCTGCAGCCACCCCAGCACTGCCGTGGAGTCAACCCAGCCGTATTGCTTGATTTCGTAATTTTCTAAACTCTGTTTTACCTTGGACATTAATTTTGCTAACAAAACTGCGCCGCATAATTCAAGTCTAGGTAAACTTACAGTTTTGCTGACCGGCACTAACCTTGTTTTTGCCACGACCAAAACCACTGTACTTTGGTCTCCACGAGTTATTTTGCAGTATATTACGCAAGCGTACGCTTTTGTTGACGAGTCGCAAAATCCATGCAACTCAATAACATCGGTTTCGTTTGTATTGAGCCATCTTTTTACTTGAATTTTTTCGATGTTATGAATATCGTCCCTGATTTTCTGCCACTCCAAATTGATGTTATCGGGAAGTGTATCATTCCAGTCGATGTTAGATAGCCACGTAGATTGGAAAAGTATCTTCAACTTGGTAGTTAGTGGTGAAATCCAGCCCAGAGGGTCCCAAGGGGTTGATATGTCAGATAATAAGATTCTCTTGGTGTCGCTTGTCTTACGAGCTTGAGTTTTGGGTTGGAAAGTGAAGGAATCTTCTTGAGGGTTCCATCTCAACCCTAAGGTCTTTGTAGATTCAGCAGCTCTAAACTCAAAACTCCCTTCTTGACTGACATTTTCACATAATTCTGGAATATTGGATGACCACTTCCTGAGATTAAAGCCACCTGCTTTTAATAGCTTGATGAGGTCGTCCTTCAACCTTTTTCCAAGGTCAGCGCAATGACAGCCATGGATTACATCATCCATATACAGGCTATTCCGTAAAACTGAAGCTGCTTGAGTCTTGGTGTAGTATTTTTCTTCATCATCTGCCAACTGCTTCAGTGTCATCATTGCCAAATATGGCGCGGCCTTGGTGCCATATGTGACTGTAGTGAGTTGGTATTCCTGCAATGGTTCTTCTGTGTCATCTCGCCATATTATTTTTTGGTATTGTTGGTGTTCTTCTTTTAGCCAAATTTGGCGAAAAATTTTTTCTATATCAGCTGTGTATGCAAACTGGTATTGACGCCACTCCAAAATTAATTTTTGGAGATCTTGTAGATTTGGGCCCCTGTGCATAAGATCATTAAGGCTCAACCTTGTCGAAGTTTTTGCCGAGGCATTGAATACAACCCTGATTTTTGTAGTTGTTGACTCCGGGCGCTCGACACAATGGTGCGGCATATAAAAGTCCGGTTTCTTGTTACCGGTAGCCGGTTTCATATGATCCAATGATAAGTATTCTTGAATAAATAATTTATAATATTCTGCGGTATTATTTTGTTTTGTGAATCATCGTTCCAATTGTTTGAATTGCGCAATTGCTTTTTGTTTCGATGTGCCCAAGTCTTGTTCAATGTTTGACTTAAGGGGAAAGTCCATCCTCGCGTCTTGTGGTTGTTGATTTATACAAATCGATGCATGCTTGATCTTCTGACGTGAGAGTAGACTCTTGAGTAATGTCCTCGATCTCCCAAAACTGTTGGATGTTTTGTATATTATTCAGCAAAACATTGCACTGTAAAGTAACCTGATTAGCGCTTCCACTTAATATCCAACCAAATCGCGTTTGTTGGACGATTGGCGAGTTATTGTTTTCTCTGCAAATTCCGTCTAAGATGATGTTTGAGTATACTTCTGCCCCCAGAAGTATATCTACCCGCCGACTTTTGTAGAATTCTGGATCTGCTAACTGTATATTTTCTAGGAATGACCATGACGGCTTGTTCAAGGTGTAGTTTGGTAAATTATTGATCAGAGTTTTCATTATGAGAGCTTCGGTATTAAGTGTGAAGTCGCTATTATTGGACTTGATTGTTAACTTAATCACGCCTTTACAATTGTTTTCCTTTATGCCGATCCCCGTTATGACCCCTTTACACTGACTTCTAGGTAGTGATAGAAGTTGAGCTGCTTTCTCCGTGATAATTGAGGTCTGGGATCCTTGGTCCAGGAGTGCTCGGAGCTTGTAGTAAGAGCCATTGTTAGCTTGAACTTGAACAATAGCTGTAGCGAGCAGTATCTCTGGCACTTCGCGCTGCTGTGACACGTGCACACTGTTCTGGTTCTGCTGGACAGCATCTGCGCTGCTTGATGAGTTTCCCTGGTTAACCGTTCTTGATGAGCTAGGTTGTTTCATGTTTTTAGATGTTACGAATGCTTCGTGCAATATTGTGTTGTGCTGACCTTGGCATTCTCGGCAGCTATTCTTAGAAATACACTTTCCTTGGTGATGGCTTAGGCAGTTTGAGCACAGCCGTAATCTTGATATGGTACTGCGTCTCTGCTGTGGCGTCATTGCTATAAGTTTTTGGCAAAAATATATTCCATGGCCATTGTTACAGAGCAGGCACGTGCTTGTAAACTGATTACTTGTTTTTGCATTTGTTGGTTCTGTAACATTGTAGTTGGAAAGTACTTGGTATCTTGATTTATTATGCTTCACCGGGACCTGACTTGATGATGATTTTTGCGTGGTTGGTTCTTGTTTTCTACGGGATGTTTCCAACGTAGTGAATTTTCCTTCCAGGAATGCCAAAAATCTTTGAGCGTCGGTAACTCACGTGGTCGTTCTAGGGATTCATTGTAATCATTGAATGTTTCATTGTCCAATTTTTGTGACAGTAAGTGCACCAGCAATGGATCCCACGTACTGATATCAACACCTAAGTTTTTCACGGCGTTGAGTGTCTCCAGAGTGGTGTCATGAAGTCGCTTGATCTGGTTGATAGCTTGATGTTGTTGTATGACAGGAATATTCAATAAGCTGTTGATGTGCGAAGTAAAAATGAGTTTCTTGTTGTTGTATCTGTGGTTAAGAATTTCCCAGCAGATATTATAGTTTTCAGTGCTGATCGGAAGATGCTGCAAAAGCCTTGCTGCTTCGCCTTGCACCTTAACTTTAAGAAATTGCATTTTCTGTGCGTTTGATAATGATGGGTTATTATGGATAGTTTCAGTGAACAGGTCCTTGAATGACGTCCACTGATGATAATTTCCTACAAAAACAGGTATGTCCATCTGGGGGGTTGATTTTTCCCGATGGGACACTGACCACAGCTTGCTGTTGATGGATCGTTTGGTGGAATTATATAGTTGTTCATAATATGAAAAAGTGCTCTCATATTCTTGGTTGGCTCCTCGAACTTCACTGTCGATGTCCCAGTGCAGACTGTCGATAGCTGACCATCGCAACTGCAAAGAGCGGAGGAGATCTTCCAGCTCCCATTTCTCCGTCACATCGTCAAGATTTATGTTAGAAACTGTCCTTTTAAATGCTCTGAAGTTGCTTGATTGCTTCTTGAATAATTCATCTGTCTTGCTGTTGGTTCCCTGGGACTCCGTTCTAAATGAATGTTGAGCTCTCGAAGTTGAGGGTGCACCCATTGGAGTTGCGGGTTTTATCAAGGGCGTTGAAGGTTTTGGTTGATGTTCCGACTTCGGTAAGTACGCTTTTATTGTAGCTGTTATATTCTCATAATTTGCCTTGGTTTTTTCATACGTATTGTTAGTAAACTAGCATGGGACTTGTCTGGAAAAGCGCACAGTTCAACATGATTATTCAGGAATTCCTGCCAATACCCTTCTAAATTATTCAATCTTCGATTAATATAGTCGGACGTCTTTCGCTCTTGACTATCTTTCTTAAAATTTACAAATATTTGATTAATGCCATTGATAATTTGTTGTTGATTTGCTAGGAGATTTTCCATGCTTGACATTATTTGGTGAAGGAGTTGATACGTTAAAACCTTGGTAAAAAAATCACTTACTTGTTTTGCTTGTTTTTGAAAATACCTTGATACGCTTGCTTGATATGCTTGTGCTTTGCTTGTGAAATCCTTCTGCTTGATGTGCTTGATGAATGCTTATGCTTGGTGTGCTTGGAGAGTGTTGGCTTGGTGTGCTTGGTGAATGCTTGCTTGGTTTGCTTGGTGAATGCTTGCTTGGTTTGCTTGGTGAATGCTTGCTTGGTTTGCTTGGTGAATACTTGCTTGGTTTGCTTGGTGAATGCTTGCTTGGTTTGCTTGGTGAATGCTTGCTTGGTTTGCTTGATGAATGCGTCAAATTTGCTATGCCCTTGGTATTCTTGATATTCTCAGTTTTGTGCTTGGTGTTATTACTGCTTCTCAGTTTATTTGCAGACTCAGTACACGTAGAGCGCCGTCTCAATTCGGCTGGTGAGACCCGCTGGTGGGAGGCCAACCGAACCGATCGCACTGCACTTGAGATCCACAAGACACTGATCAGTTTCCTCGAAGGACCATAAAGATGTTTGGTCTTGGTATACCACACACCATTTACTTGATCTGATGATGAATGATTTAAACACGATCTTGAGAAAAACAATGATTTATTGCGATTTCACAATACAAGAAACTTGGTAAAAATATAAGATTGATGCACGCGACCGTATTGGTAGGCAAACACAAACACACTCAAAAATAAAATATTAATGAATGAGGTCAGTCGCGCATGGTATCAAATTACTAAAATGCTGACGCGGGAGAATGCACGGTGTTGCACCGTACAAGTTTTGATTTCAAGTGTAATACTGGGCATAGTATTCAAAATTTTGAGATCCTGCTTAGTGCTTTCAAAAAAAGTTTTCTTACTTTTAACGTTTGATACTAAACTGTCATCCTTTTTAAACTGAGACCTTAACCATCCAGCTTATCTTATCATGAGCCAAACACTTCATCACATGAATAATTTTTGGATACAAAACTTGTAGGGCACCTGCAGCTTTTACCATATAAGGAGCAGCATCGCTAAGTAGCAAGAAAACTTGGTCATGTTTAACTAAAACTAATTTTTAGGCATTTCACAGAGCTGCTGATCCATCTAACATATAATAATGAAGATATGGATAAATTTATTTAATGTCCTGTGGAATATGGATTTATATTTGAAATATGGAAAATAGAAATTGCATTTTCTTGATCAAAATATTACAATTTATGTAGAAAATATATTTAAGAACAAAAACCATTTCAAGTAAAAATATGGATTTACTTATTAATCTGGTCCCTACTTATATTAACACCTTGGGACTGGCAACAATTTATTCAGCTATGTTCTTACAATTATACAGTCAACAACATGGAACTTGGAAGATTTTAAAATTTTCAAGATTTATTAGTTACTAAAGGTCCTTTTATTAATAGAAAAGTAAATATTGATAAGGAACCATTTCAAATTTCAAAGTCAGTTACATGATTAAATGAAACATGATTTTCATTGTGCCTTGAGAACCAGGACTTAGGATATTCTTTTATTACATGTAACTTATAAAAAATAATCTTTAGTGTTTAGAGGTAGCATGTCCCAAGTCCATTATTTAATTAATTAATTACATTTTTATTAATATCTTGTTGTAATCAAAAACTACCAATTAACCTACTTTTAAACAACAAATAAATTTTTATTTAGAACTTTACACAATTGTGTAGTAAAGTTGACATATGTGAGTAATGTTCAAATTGAGACTTAAAATGTGTGCACTGTACAATTAGCTTAATGTGACTTATGATCATTTGCCTCCAGTGTACAGATATGTATTCTGCAGTGTCTATTAATTAAATATCTGAAAGATTTAATGGTTTGTTGCAGTTTTCCTGAACATGATAATTTACATCGGAATTGGATTGTAGCTACAGGACAAACAAATTTGACATCAAAATCGTCATCAAAAATTTACAGCAGACATTTTAAGAATAAAATGTTAATAAAAAAAGAAGAAACTTACTCTGCTATTACCTTATGCTGTACCAATTCTGGTAAATATTCAGTTTACTATCTAGTACAATTATCTTGTTAGTTGCAAACGTTATTTTGTGCATTTTAATACCAATAAATGACTGAGACAGGCTTCTTTTAGACTCTGAACATGATTCAAGTTTTAACAATCAATATTAAAACTTGAATCTCATTCAGAGTTTAAAATACCAAGAACTTTAAATTAAATTTTCTGTAAAAAGGATCTTTCTATACCTATTTGGTATTAATTAATATTTTAAAGATAATTAACTTTTTTTAGGAAACAAAAGCCTGTTTATTCCAACATCTTCCTCCACGAATTTACATGAAGAATCACTTATGGAAATTGATAATAATTTATGCATTTGTGTAAGTAGGTAAACAATAGTAAATAAAATTAATATTATTTTTCCTCGACCCAATACAAAATTAAAGGGTTAAGTGGACAAAGGTGTAAACTAGCAAATAGTTCTAAACAACTAATAAGCGTTTTAAAATAATAAATAATCAAATGAACTTAGGAACTGAAGCATATAGTTTTAAAATACAATATTAGTTGCAATACTTAGATAAGATTGATTATTTTATATATTATATTGAAAAATAGGTAATTCTATGCAAATTTATTAAAAAAAAAACAATGAAAATATGGACATAACACACCTTTGTTTTCTATAAACCATATTAAGTTTAGTTAAGAAGAACTTACAATGGCTCTATGTGGTAAAAAAATAACAAATAGTTTTATTATTTAGAAATAGGTATGCCACATGCATGAACTTACATACTATTTATTAATTACTAAGAATTTAGAATATTTATGTAAAACACTTGATATTAATTTTAAAGTTTTTTTTGTTTTATGTATTTGTGTTAGGTATTACTAAACCCAAATCGTCTTAAATTGTTTTAATCCTAAAATTGATGATTTGTATCTTCAATTACCGATTTTTTTCAATGCCATTCTAATTATTTTTCTGTAACTATTAGGAGTAATATTTTTTTCTTCTTAAAAGTTTTTCTATGCGGCCGAAATCTTTGTCACTATCTAAAAATGTATGAATAAGAACTTCTACACTACCTTTTTTACCACAGGCTTCTGTGTAAGTGCAAAAATAAGACCTGTGGCCATCTCTACTAATGATATGAATACCTTTATTATAAAACCATATTTGCCTAAAATAAAATTCTTTTGATATGGGAATTCTAGGTAGAGGCTGAGTTTGTTGCATGTCAAAACTGATATATTTTTTATTTTTTCCACTAATACACATGTCTCTTTCTTGTTTTTGTAACTCAAATGGTCTATTGTAGTTATCAATATGCTCTTCAGTGTGTGTATTAGAATCAAATTTGTTACACACATCTGTTTTATGTTGTTTATATTAAAGACAAAATTTTGTATTGAATATATTTCTTAAAAGCACCATTCCTACACCTATTTTGTATTAATTAATGTTTTAAAGATAATTAACTTTTTTTTAGGAAACAAAAGCCTGTATTCCAACATCTTCCTCCATCAGTTTACATGAAGAATCACTTTGGAAATTGAAAGTAATTTAAACGTTCATGTAAGTAAACAATATTAAATAAAAATAATATTAGTTTTCCTCGACCCAAAACAGAATTGAAGGGTTAAGTGGACAAAGGTGTAAACTAGCAAATAGTTCTAAACAACTAATGAGTGTTTGAAAATAATAAATAATCAAATGAATTCAGGACTAAATCACATAGTTTTCAAATACAATATTAGTACCAATACTTAGATAAGATTGATTATTTTATGTATTATGTTGAAAAATAAGTTATTCTATGCATTTTTTTTTTAAAAAACAATGAAAATATGGACATAACACACCTTTGTTTCTTATAAATCATATTAAGTTTAGTTAAGAAGAACTTACAATGGCTCTATGTGGTAAAAAAATAAAATAACATTATTTATATGAAATAGTTTTATTATTTAGAAATAGGTATGCCACATGCATGAACTTACATACTATTTATTAATTACTGAGAATTCAGAATATTTATGTAAAACACTTGATATTAATTTTAAAGTTTTTTTTTGTTTTATGTATTTGTGTTAGGTATTACTATCCCCAAATCGTCTTTTAAATTGTTTTAATCCTAAAATTGATGATTTGTATCTTCAATTACCGATTTTTTTACCTTTTAACTATTAGGAGTAATATTTTTTTCTTCTTAAAAGTTTTTCTATGCGGCCAAAATCTTTGTCACTATCTAAAAATGTGTGAATAAGAACGTCTACACTACCTTTTTTACCACAGGCTTCTGTGTAAGCGCAAAAATAAGACCTGTGGCCATCTCTACTAATGATATGAATACCTTTATTATAAAACCATATTTGCCTAAAATAAAATTCTTTTGATATGGGAATTCTAGGTAGAGGCTGAGTTTGTTGCATGTCAAAACTGATATATTTTTTATTTTTTCCACTAATACACATGTTTCTTTCTTGTTTTTGTAACTCAAATGCTCTTTTGTAGTTATCAATATGGTCTTCAGTGTGTGTATTAGAATCACATTTGTTACACACATCTGTTTTAGGTTGTTTATATTAAAGACAAAATTTTGTATTGAATATATTTCTTAAAAGCACCATTCCTACACCTATTTTGTATTAATTAATGTTTTAAAGATAATTAACTTTTTTTTAGGAAACAAAAGCCTGTATTCCAACATCTTCCTCCATCAGTTCACATGAAGAATCACTTTGGAAATTGAAAGTAATTTAAACGTTCATGTAAGTAAACAATATTAAATAAAAATAATATTAGTTTTCCTCGACCCAAAACAGAATTGAAGGGTTAAGTGGACAAAGGTGTAAACTAGCAAATAGTTCTAAACAACTAATGAGTAAAATAGTTCTAAACAAATAATAAATAATCAAGTGAACTCAGGACTAAAGCACATAGTTTTCAAATACAATATTAGTAACAATACTTAGATAAAATTAATTATTTTATATATTATGTTGAAAAATAGGTTATTCTATGCAAATTTATTAAAAAAAAAAACAATGAAAATATGGACATAACACACCTTTGTTTCTTATAAATCATATTAAGTTTAGTTAAGAAGAACTTACAATGGCTCTATGTGGTAAAAAAATAAAATAACATTATTTATATGAAATAGTTTTATTATTAAAAAATAGGTGTACCACATGCACGTACTTACATACTATTTATTAATTACTGAGAGTGTAGAATATTTATTTAAAACCACCGAGACTCCTGCCAAATATACTCAAGTTGTGTTTTTATACCACCAATTTTTAATATACATTGAATACATCTTTTTAAAAGAAATTAATGGATTTTATTACTGTTTGTAGATATTTTGAGTAAGAGAACAATAAGAACTTTCAGATGGAAAACTTTGGAAAACATTCTCTGTCTACGACTTATTGCATAGTGTGTGTAGACACATACAGGTACTAACTACATTAACCTTATAGAAGTGAGCTGTTATTTTTATATGTAAGTATATACCTATCTATATCTGCCAAAGGCAAATAACAGCTTTTACGAAGAGTATTATATTCATTCAAATAAAATTATTTTATACCTTTTAGAATGGAAGATAAAGATTATAGACGGGGAAAAAAAGTCGACCATGTTTATCAAAAAACGAAAAAAATTCAATTTTCTTCGTAGATCGAACGGATGGGTAACGCCATCTTCTAAAATCAACAGGTATACAATTAACATACTATTGCACATAGGTATCATACGGTAATTTATTCTGTGATCATACTTTGATTGGTAGGTGATAGACCGAAATTTATTTCGCCAAAATATAAAATTATGGAATAGCTGATGTTTATTTTTAAGATTTCATAAAAGGATATGTTCGGCTGTATGTTTTTTCTTTTATTTTATTTTTATGCATTGTCACTGATTTCTCCATCGTGGACCGATTTTGAATACCTATTCATTTTTTTCTTCGATAATGTATGTCTCACATTTGGCCCCATATAAATGTCATAGAAATCATTTCAACCATGATATATGTTGTAATTGAGTTTTATTGAAGTCGGTTGTACAAAATTTTCAATTTTACCACTTGTCTCGTAATAATATTAGTCCGTTAGAAAATGTTCGTATTACTAATTCTAATTACTAATTAACTTATCTAAATTTTAACAATGAACCGCATTAAAGGTAAACTAGCTTTGGCCCGTGACCTTAGCCCGCGTTAGTTAGCCATAAAATATATTTTTAACTATTATCATTCTATTTATTTTTCAGTGACTGAACTTGACAAGGAATTACCGGACAGTAATATGCAGGGACTATGTACTCCTAATATTCGTCGAATTAATATTACGAGGTCCAACAGCGCTACATCGATGGAAGAATGAATAATACATTGAGTTATACAACACTAGAGGAGCAAACCACATTACCGCGCGTCGAAAAAAGTGTAACCACTATCCAAACGCGACGATGTAGCTTTGAAACTAATAACAATTTTAAATAAACATATATCTATCTCACTTACACAAGTTGCGAAAACAATATCGTCGCTAAGATTAGATAAAGATAGACACACAAACATGCAATGGCGGGTTGGTGTGGCTTACTATATGAAATTTTACCTAAAATACGCAATAAAAATGAGTTTTTTTTAAGCTGCAGTTAAATGTTTTTATATTAAAAAGTATATTTTAATTTAAATTCTTTATTGCGTCCCCTTCGAAAAAAAAGGATACAAAGCTTATCAAATGAATAGTAGTAAACATAATGATGAAATAAAACATATTTTATAAGTATTTTTATTGCAATAAAATCAAAACAATATAAAATAGGTAATAAATATAATTAATATAAAATTTATATGAAATTATTATTAATATAAAATTATTAATATAAAATAAGTAATAAAATATATTTAATAGATAATGAGGATCCGTAACGTTTTTAGTTGAGAATGCAGATTTATAGATCTAAGAAATCCTTAACATACAGTGCAAAAATTTTTGTTCTACGACAAAGTATGACGAAGTTATGGCCAAATTACTAGCGAAGTTCACTGACGGCCCGGCGCGGTACCTGTGACGTCACTATGACGGTCTTCGCCAGTTAGCCGTTGGCAGCGATAAGGCGCGCAGTGTTTTGTTTGGTTAATTGTAACTTTGAAACAAGTTAAGTGTCCGATTTGTGTCTAATTCACCTTTTTAACTATGTATAAATATTGTATAGTGCCGAAATGTACAAACACTTCTATTAAAACACCAGAAAAACTATTTTTTAACGTACCGAAAGACCCAAAACTTCGTAAAAAATGGTATTCCATTGCAAAAAGAGATGATAAAACTACACCCTCTGCCCAGGCTACAAGACATTGCTGTGAAGATCACTTCGATGTACGTACCTACATATCTATTATACCTATTATTTAGTTGATATGGAAATACGTTGGTACCTTATGTTACGTGTAGTGTACCTGTGTATTCTCTTATTTTAAGCCTGCTGTATTAATAAAAACATACCTATTTACTTTTTCTAAGTTTTGTTGATAAACCTACGTACTAACGTATCTAATAACGTAAACCTATATATTCGCCCGTTCCCATTTCTATGTATTACTAGCTTTTGCCTGCGGTTTCGCCCGCGTTGAATTCAGTTTGTCACAGAAAGTTTTTATCACACCTCTATTTCATCCCCTTAAAGTTTTATTTTTGCAATAAAAAGTAGCCTATATCCATTTTAAGATCTCAGTTATCTCTATACTAAAAGTCATTAAAATCGGGTCAGCTGCTTATGTGTAAAAGCATCGTATTTCGTATTAAAAGGTCAAAACAATGACCTAGAGACGTACTCGGGTAAAAAGCAAAGAGTGAATGATAATATTCTTTAACCATTTACATAACAGCGGTTAATTTATGTATCTGCCTCAGCTATGCCTTATTGATAGAGGCAAATAAATTAATACTTATATACATTTTTATATTTCAGTTAGAAGAAGATATGGAAAATTACGTAAAGTTTAAGTTAGTTGGAGGAAAGCTTAAACTGAAGAAGGGACTTTTGCCTCATAAGTTTGAATGCCAAAATCCTCAAAAAAAGAAAATTGACAGACCCGGTTTTAAAAAACGACAAGACATAGAATATTTTGAAAGAGTTTTAAGTAAAGATATTGGACACGAAGACCTGTTGTTGCATTCCATTGAAGTAGTAGAGTGTGAGAATCAAGACTCAAATAACATCCAAAACAGTGATCCCCTTTACATACCTGAAGAAATAGACGTATTATCAAAAAACAATGTAAGGGGTCAAAAAACACAAGCAGTGCAGGTTAATATGAAACCAAAAATGAAAACTAAATCGAATAATACGCCAATGAAATGGAAACAACCAATAGTTAAAAAAAAGTAATCCCTAAAAATCTTGATCCAAACGTTAGCTTCACGATCAGCAACTCAAACTCAAGTGAAAATACTCGTTCTTTTGGTGTTAGTGCTAGTGATAACGAGTCGAATGATTTAGAAATAACAAAAACAATGCACAAAAATTTCTTCCATGAGCATATGCAAAAGGGCGCTCTAATGTCTATATCTCGAGATCCAAAATTACTGATAGGCATTCCTGCCCATTCATATTTTTGTATTAAACATTTAGAAAACTTCACGTAAATATCATCTATTGAAATCCTAGTGACTTTACGAAAAATCCGATGGCATGACCCAAATTCAATGCTTGCAATACATTTTGGCCTCTCTGAGAGTTCTGTGACTAAATATTTTAATAAAACTCTCCCAAAAATTGCACTGTGCCTGAATCGAGTTATTATCTGGCCATCAGCAGATGATGTCAGAGAAAACTTGCCGATAGCTTTTAGGAAGCGCTATTCTAAAGCGATTTCAATAATCGATTGTTTTGAAATTCAAATCGAGAAACCTAGTAACGCTTCGCACCAAGCGGCTACATGGTCTCAATATAAAAGCTGCAATACCATTAAGTACTTGATTTCAATTACACCTGACGGTTTGATAAACTTTATCTCTGAGGGATATGGAGGGAGGACTCCAGACTCAACAATATTTGAAGACAGCGGATTTCTTGACAAATTGGCACAAGGAAGTATTGTGTTAGCTGATAGGGGTTTCAAAAATATTTCCCATTTACTGGAACAACGTGGTTGTACACTCCTGAGGCCGCCTAGTGTGAGTTCCAACTCAAAACTTACAGCAGAGGAAGTCTTGCAAACAAAGAGAATCGCTGCTATAAGGGTTCACGTTGAAAGAAGCATAGGGAAGTTGAGAGACTTTAAAATGATCGGACCTCACGCATGTGTCGATATTTCATACGTACATTTTTTAGATAATATTGTAACAATAGCCTGTGGTTTAGTTAATTTACAGAATTGTCTATTTAGTAGTCAAGTGTAAAAAAAAATGCTTTCGTTTCTTTTATAGTTTTATTTCGACAACCTCGCAACATCAAAAGCACATGTCATTATTAATAAAAGAATAATTTTAAGTCTCAACTAGTTTTGGAAACACTGATGTTTTCCAAAAATGCGTGGACTTCTCTAAAAGATCAGTACAATAGTTTTCATCATAATATTCTTCAAATATTTCTACTTTTTTATTGCTTTCAAAATTTTCATTAGCTACACAAAACAATCCCTTGACTTTATTGCATAAAAACATTTGTAGCTAAATTTGAGCTTTCCATTTGCTGCCGATAACACTATTCTTTACAAAACTTTCCTTTCCTTTCTTTGTCGAGGGACATTTTATTTCTACTACGTATTCACTTGTCAATCCATCTGGAGAAGCACCTAAATGAGGCCAATCAGGTTTTAAAAAAAACCACAATTTTCAATAACTATTTTCCTTGTTTTGGCTACTTCTGCTCTGACATTGGATTCCAATCGTTTGCCTCTTTTCATAGACAGAGTCTCGGGTACAGAGGCACCAAATATTTGTTCAATCAAAGCACCATCAGGAGTCTTGCAATGTGCAGCTTCGTGAACTTTAGACGCGGTTATTCTACAATACCTTAACTCATGCCATAACGGTGAACTAGCTTGACAAACTGTTGCTTCCTCTGCTTTGTGACATTTTTCTATGGTGATTTTAGTAGAGCAATAATCAATAAAATCATCTGCACTATTTATATTATTGCCTTCATTTTTGTATTGATGAATGAGGTTATGCAAAGACAATTTTTTATACTCATTCTTTGTTACGTATACTGATAACTGATTTTTAATAGAATGTTCCTTTAGGCTTTGCACAACTGCTAGGAAAAACAGATATGAATTGGTGTTATCAGTATTTTTATCTTCAGTAGTAACTGAACTGGAACCCATATCTTTAGCTTTTATAAATTTAGTACCTATGGTAGCCAGCTTTGGTTTGGCCCAGTAACATTTTTTTCAGTAGGAGATGGCTCCTCGGTGCGTCTATGCAGCCACATCAAAAACGCTACGCTATGTTTGCAACCTCCCTTTTGAGCAGCACAGTCATGACAGTCCACGTTCAAAACCGTTTCCTCTTTTTCATCACATGTAAATGTACAGCTATACGCTTTACTTTTTATTCTATGTTCAGGCGTTATTTTTGCTTTTACCGTACAAACACGTCCCGACCTCTGGACTTGAACAAATCCTACAGCATCATCTCCATAGGTTTCACGTGCCGATCTGTAATAAATAAATAAAACGAATTAAAAAATATATACAAATAACAAAATTCTATCCTACTACTATATTTTACTTCCGACTAATATTATAAATGTGAAAGTTTGTGAGGATGAATGTATCTTTGTTCCTCTTTCAAGCAAAAACTGCTGAACAGATATGGTTGAAATTTTACAGGAACCGTGTATTTTTTCTGGTATAAAAAGTGCTTTATCTCGGAAAAATACACGGTTCCTCTACGATAAATAAATAGTAGTCTATGCGGGCGAAGTCACGGGCGTTCGCTAGTATTATATATTTTTTATACAAAACAAGTCATCCTACTTAAATACATACTGAACGAATGATTTGTAACAATGAGCAAGATGGAAAAAAAAATCTGCCATTTACAATCAATATTAAGGTTTCTGTCATAGATCAGCAAGTGTAGGGAACCATGCAATAAATAAAGTGCAAGTAAGTTAAAAATCATCTGCAAAATGATCTACATATGAATGAACGAAAACAACATTCCTTTTATCAAGATACTATAAACACTATTCATAAGTTATGAATACGTCCCTGTAACCTAAGATGTTTATACATCTTTGCCCGTAACTATACTTTACAACATTCATTCTTTCATTTATTTACCTATACAGCTTATTCCTAAAGATTACTAATAAGTACCTACGAACGTAGATAAATAAGCAGCACCCTTACCTTTGTAGTTTCCAACCACGGACTTCAGCGCTGGTGAACTTAGAATGATTACTTAGATAATCAAATACCATGAAAGAATCCACTTTTGGAAGGTTATCTGATTGAGCTTGCACAAAACCAGCTTCTACTTTATTAGCACTCATATTATGTATCTTTAATACTTAAACAATCACAAAATTACACTGTAACAACACTTTATTTAAATAAATTGCCAAATATAGTGCCCAACCACGTCTCCGCGCTCCGTCGAATCGTGAACTACCACAGAATACATGTATGAACTACTATGATGCGTTCGGTTCCGTCACAGTGACGTCACGCGGACCTCCGTGCATTGACTTTTAGCGACAGGAACGGCCTATGTTTATTACTTAATATCTTCGTAAGTAATGGTCCGATTTGGCTTGTAGCAGCCAGATTAATCAAACCGAAACGGGAATAAATAATATATACTCCGCTGCTACCATAACGCGGAAGGCGAGAATAAATAAAAAAAACATTTTATTTCCTAATTATTCTTGGCTACTGAGATACTGCGGACTGTATATAGATAATTTGACGTTCTTATAAAGAAACAAGAAGCAGCCGCAAATATCATTCAGCGCCACACCGACTTCACACGCCGCTATCGTCACGTATCCGTCGACCAATGGTGAGCCGTTTCTTCAACGCCGCAGTTCGTTTGCTCTTGCTGTTCCGGAGCTGTATTCCACACCGCCGCCGCCCGCCGACTACGCGTGCGCACCGATCTGCATGTCTTATATAGCCCGGTCCAGCGACGTAGCTTCGTGAACAACAAACAAGTCTCACGCCGGGAAACGAAACGTAGATAATTGTATATTTTAAATAGTTTTCATTGGTCATAAAATAAGCAATATAATTGGCTAGGCAAAATATTAATTGTTACCATTGGCAAATCAATAGTGAGCCAGCCATATAAATAGAGGCAAGGTTGATGCAAAAGATATTCCATTCCGAATCCCATTCGACAGTACATTCATAAACATAAACAGTAGTTTCATTTCTCCACCTTAAAGAAAACCACTCGGAGTCTGTTAATAGTGGACAATACGTCTCCACTATTACAGTGGTGACCCCGTACGAACACCGAGGAGGAAGATCCGGTACGAACACCAAGAAGGAACACCCTGCGACGTACCACTACTATTGCACGAACACCGCGAAGGAAACCCGAACGAACACCGAGAAGGAAGACTACAGTTTATATAAAATCAGTGTAATCAAGCCGTCATTATGGAGCAGGAGGCAAACACATATACATCAAACCCGGTAAAGGAACCAGAAATCGCCGGTATATCTCTATCGTTAAGAATACCACCGTTTTGGAGAGACAAACCACGACTTTGGTTCGTCAGTTTTGAAGCCGCAACGAATGGTTTAAAGAAGAGCCAAGCGCAATTAGCACAGATGGTGATAGCCCAACTTGAGAAACAAGACATCGAACAAATTGCGGACCTGTTGTACAACCCACCAGCAGTCGACCAGTATAATTCACTGAAGGATCGTCTGATCTCCGCATATGAAGAATCCGACAGTCGACAGCTACAAAAACTTCTATCAGAAATAGAACTTGGAGACCAGAAACCCACACAACTCCTACGCAAAATGCGTACTTTGGCGCGAGATAAAGTTCCGGATTCAACACTACGGCTAATGTGGGTAAACCACCTACCACCACATATTCGATCGGTAATAGCAGTCAGCGAAACATTCAGCACGCAGACGAAGCTCGACGAACTGGCACTCCTGGCGGACAAGATGATCGAAAACAGCAGTAGCTCACACATATCGATCATCGAAGGCACTTCAACAAAGGCCAATGATACCCAGTTTCTTCTCGAAGAAATTCGGAAGCTATCATTCGAAGTCGCCGCGCTCAAAGCTTCCCAGCATCATACCTTTTACCAGCAACAGTACAACCAGCGCAATCAGCAACACCGAAGATCACCTTTTCGTCGCAACCGCTCTGCAAGTAGAAGTCGAATAAGCTCAACATCAAGATCCCCTTACTGCTACTATCATCGACGTTTCGGGGTCGAGGCAAGAAAATGCACAGCACCGTGTACATTCAAAAATGAAAATACGAACACGGAAAACTAACTAGTACGCTCGATGCGACGGGATCCAGCGTAACAGCAAAGTCCTACCGTCTTTTCGTCACCGATAAAAAAAGCAAGCTTACTTTCCTTATCGACACCGGAGCAAATATCTCAGTGTTACCGCCGAAGCAAGGACAGAAGTTGAAGCCACTAGATTTTCAACTCTATGCAGCAAACAATACGGTTATTCCTACATATGGAGAAAAAACAATGGAACTTGATTTTAATCTACGCCGACCATTCAAATGGAGATTTATCGTCGCTAAAGTCAGCAAACCAATCAATTCAAAAAGATATATAATTCTTATGTTATAAAGAATAACGTGGATACTAGTTTTATTGAATTTTCTATAACTTTACTGATCCTCATTCATGAATAAACTAAAATAAGAATAATTAATTATTTTGTAAGAAAGTTAAAACGTATTTTTTATTATTATTTCCAAAATTTTAACAAATCCGAGGTAAAAAATTAACTTACTCCATTAATTATATAGTCTCCCATTAATGTAGGATAATCACAAATGCGGAAAAGTGGCAACATTGAACTTAAATGGCAACATTCGATAGTTTTATTTAATTATTTGAAGTTTTTTTACGTTTATATGAAAACAAGAACTAAAAATTATGTGTTGAAAGTGATTCCGCTTGATTTATTACGTTTTGTGACCTTGAATAGCATTCTTTCACTACTCATTTACCCATTTTTTGTCGCGGCTCAACTCTGTCGCCGTCACATTGAACAATGAACTGACGTTAGCTAGGCATATGGCTGTGGCCATATGAACAGTGGCAACGCTTTAGCGCGGTTATTACTGATCTAGTGTAATATGTAAATCAATGGTATAAATGGACTATTATTACTATGGACTAAAACCTCATAGTTAAAAAGTAGAATGCAAAAATCACCTTTTCAGAAATTTTTGTTCCAAGTTGAAGCAGTTAGGGAAGAAAACTAACAACCAGGAAGAAAACTAACAACCAATAAGGTTACTTACCAGTACCTACAAGAAAAAGAGTTGTGAGCAATGTTTTGCGTCGCTTTTACGTGGTAGAGCCATGCTGCAGTTATATTAGTAGTATAGTTGTAGCACGAATGGGTCGGCTCGACCGGGGAAGGACCACGCTTTCACAGAATACCAGCGTCAAATAGTAGCTTAATGCTGCTGGGTTTCGTATGGTGAGTGTAGAGAACCGGAGACCCTTTTTACTGGAAACGAGGCATTCCACCTAAGTCCTCACAGACGACAACGCATCTGCATTTTGATTCGTAATCGAGGATAGATGTAGATGTCTATGGGCCACAGCAACCACGTACCATCACGTGGGCTGTGTGCTCGTTTGTCATCATATTCCATAAAAAATCAGTAGTTGACGCCGTGAAACATTGGAAGAACGAAGACATCACTGACGTGGAAAAAATTAAAAACATCAAAAATGACATAAAAATCAGTGCCAATCATGTTTTTAAGAAAAGAAAGAAGAGTTTTTGGCTTCTTTGAAAAAAACGAGGACGAAATAAAAGAATTAGAATTGGCTACTAGAGGTCAATGATTTGTGGCACACTGAACTAAGAAAGAGGTTAACTGCATATACATTTGGAAAAATCGTAAACTGCTCCCTTACTGTATACTCATTTCAAAGGAAACACGGCAACCGAATATGGAAACCAACACGAATCGGAGGCCATACGATAATTTTCCACAACTACTAATCTAAAAGTTTCTGTGTGTAGACTAGTTATTGATTAAGATGATTATTATTTAAGGGCAAGTCCCGATGGATTATCGGAAATGACTCTAATTGAAGTCAAATGTCCTATTTCTGCTTCTAATATATCACCTGTGGAGGCTATAACTGAAAAAAAGATAAAATTTTGTTTGATACGAGAAGGACAGATGATTTTAAAAAGAAATCATGATTACTATTATCAGGTCCAGGGAAATTATTGGTCACCCATACATTCATACATTTTTTCATACCCAAGAGGTTTGAACTTCGCTTAAATAATATTTTTTGCATGTTTTTCAGAAATAAATTAATTTGCGAATTTTTTAAATAAAAACTGCAAAAGCTATTCATACTGTTTACTTTTTATCTATCAGCACAGTTAGTGTATAATAATAAAACAACAAAAAACCAATAGAAATCATTCATTTTTGGTCATAGTGTTCAAGACAGTAAAATAAGAAAAAAATATATCAAAGGTACTACTTGTAATATATTATGTTTCGTATTTTTTTCAGAACGGCCATAAGTTGTACTATAAGATATTTCAAGGTTACTACATTCATTACCGGACACCCGATATATTAATGACTTACCTTACATAGGGGGATAACCATGATATATTATTATTTGCTGATGAATTAAAATTAAGACAGTTATTAAATTACGACGAAGTAAATAATGCTATAGCTTAGTTAGTCAATTGGTTTAATGTTAATAATTTGCATTTGAATGGAACTAAAACTAAATGTATGAAATTCGTAACTCCTAATGTTAAACATGTCAATACTAATGTAATTTTAAATGGGGAGGGGGGGAACTGAGTCTCATTGGTACCACCATTTTTCTTGGAATCACACTGGACGCAAAGCTTCAATGGCTCCCCCATATATCAAAACTAGCTAGCACACTTAGTTCTGCAGCATATGCTGTGAAAAAAGATTAGAACTCTTACCAGTGTTGAAACAGCTAGAATAGTTTACTTTAGTTATTTCCATAGCATTATGTCGTATGGTATTTTGCTATGGGGACACGCGACTGACACTGAAATTATATTTATTTTACAGAAGAGGGCCATTAGAGCAATATATAATTTAAAACCAAAAGAGTCACTGAGACAAAAATTTAAGGAAATTAATATACATATTAACTCTGGCCTCTCAATACATTTATGAAAATGTAATGTACGTACACAAAAATAAAAGTAGTTTTGCGAAAATAAGTGATATTCATTATGTAAATACTAGCAACAGACACAAGCTAGTAGTACCAGTTACTCGACTCCACCGAGTCAGTAAGTCATTCTTGGGGCGATGTATACGCTTTTACAACAAAATCCCAGAAAATATACAAAATTTGTCACTAAAAATTTGTATAAAAAGGGTAAGGAATTTATATGATAACCCCTGGGAAGGGTATCGCTAACCAATTTCTAATCTGGTTTATTGTAAACTATTACTGGAAAAAAAAATATAGTCCCGCTGGGTTTTTTGCTGGTTCTTTCCAGGACAGAGGTCTTTTTTGCGAACCAGTGGTAAATGAAAAAAGTGACTCAATAAGTATTGTTATAATCTACATTGAATAAAAAAGTTTCTGTTTATGTTACAACACAGAAGAAAATATGACACGGTGGAAGGAAACTTACAAAAAACAATAGAAACAACAACTTGATATATTTTACAAATACTGTTTATTCAATAAAATAAAACTTAAATGATATTACTTTAATTTCTTTTCGGTTATTACTATTCGTTCATTGGCTAGCAATGATCTTAATTTCCTTATAATTTTAATAACTAAAAATATAAACGTAACAAAAACAAACACTATAAATGTGTAAACATCAATCATTAAGTAAGCAAACCAATTTAAATTTGCTGCGGGGTTTTTAATACTTTCTGAATTATTATTTCGTATAATGTACTCTAACCAAAATATTGCTGTATCCAATGGCGTCAGGGGTCTATCTTTAAATCTTTTTGAAATTTCTAAAGCTTTATATTTATATGTATCATTACTCAAAATTTCAAATAAAACGTTTTCTAAAATCTTCTCATTGATGTCGTTATAATGCAGAATTTTTCCGAATCCCTTTTCTTCAACTTGTAAAAGATTATTAAACTGATCTGCATAAATTGGAATTCCAATAATTGGGACTCCATAAAAAATAGCTTCTTGTGTTCCAATCAATCCACCGTGCGAAATAAATACTTTAACGTTTGGATGAGCTGAAATAAAAATTAAACTCGATAAGCTTGTTTGAATGATTCCAGAACATATATTATATATATATATATATATATATATATATATATACATATAAATTGGATTGTAGTATATATACAGGGTGTTAGTGTAAACACCGTTATCCTTGAAACCAGTGGTTTGGTTTCACGTATAGAACGTAAATTCAATGAAAAATAACAACATTTTTTTAAGTAAAATTTTTCCTTAATTCCTCAATTTTGCCTGTCCTAAGCCAGGATGAAAGTATGAAGGAAAATTTACATCACAGGTTATGTGTACCTATTGTATTTTTATTGGAATGTTGTGTAGGTAGCTAGCGCGGGCGGTGATCTTTACAGTGATTACGTCACTCGGGCGCATAGGTATCCATGAATTTACGGACGGTGTCGGACAGAAATTTTAAATTTTATGAAAGAAATAGCGTTTTTTTAATTCATTGATTAATTATTTACAATTTATACAAGTATATTACAATACTTTAGCATAATATATATATATATATATATATATATATATATATATATATAATACTAAAGTATTGTAATATACTTGTATAAATTGTAAATAATTAATTTAATACCACTTCTTTACAGATAAAACGGAAAGGTTAAAGTTAATTGATATCTGTCGGTGGCCATAAGGTCTCGTAGATTTTAAAGAATACTAATATTTTATTGCACAGATTTATTTTGTATGTAGAGCATAAAAAGCACACAAAAACCGTTAAAGCATAATGTGATTTTTTTAAAGAAATTCATAAATATATTACGTTAAAACGAAAATTAGAAACATTTATATTACTTACCAAGGATTTCTTTCTGTGGCATCCATTTCCTAGTTTTTAAATTTGGAGGCTTATTTTCTAAATTATCTTCTTCCCATTTCCACAGTACAGTTTGATTAATCCGTCTGAACACATTGAGAAATGCATTTTTCTTGTCAATCGGTAATTCGGAACTTCTCACGTTAGAACCAAAGTTTATGTACACAACGCCGTCTTTGCCTTGATCCAAGAAGGTTTTTAAGTCCTAAAATATATTGATAATTATGTAATATCATTGTAAAAATATTCTAATTTATTTTTTGTAAACAAACTAAAAGAAACCAAACGTGTTGCTAGTTTTCCTGTTACTACGAAAGCAAACAAAAAAAATAGTTTTAAGATTAGATTAATTTACCAAACGTTTAAAATATAAATAGATATATTATAATTAAAAATAACTATATTAATTCATTGAATTCATGTAAATATTCACTAGAAATATTCATTGTTTATAATTGACCTAAATATCAAAATCATCATGACTTTGAAACAAATACCAAATGACAAGATGATGTTGAAAAGTTTCCAATTAAAAAAATTGTTGACATTTTTCTATTGGATTACGATCATAAATTAAAACAACTATACTTAATTTGATAAAACAAAAGCATAGGTTGGTTTAACACGTGATAATTTTATAATTAGGTGATTATTAACGTTAACAACGTTAGATCATGTAAACTAATCGCTTGTGTATTGCATAATGACGTATAAATGTATTAATATAAATATAATACATAAAATCTTAAAACCTCATTCACGCATTAAAACATAAACTATTACTGGATATCATCGACCTATGACCTCAAATTCTGGAAAATAGTATATTAGTTATAACCACAATTATTAATATATCCAGAATAACTAGTCTATTAGTTATTTTTTCGATATGTTTTCACTTGATAGATCCACGCTGCAGCTGTATTATAGCTACATCACGAACGACAAAACCCGCAAAGAATCAAGCTGTCACAATACATACATAAAATGACAACATAATGCTCGTAGATATTGCGTTCGTATGGTGTGTGTAAAAAGGTTGCCTTTTACTGGTAACAAGACATTCAATTGAATAATACTACTTATACGAATTTTCCCCGGTCTTCCCGTGAACATGGGTGCTGCCGTGCTGTAATGCACCCGATACTTCGGCAGTTAAAACTAAGTAAATTAAACGCGATAATATCCGTAAAATTACTTTTATTCAATGTTTAGTGTTCGTGTAAATATAAGAAATCATTAAGACATTCTATCTTAGTTGTCATGGATTGTATATTAAAACGCAACTACATTTTGAAATACAATCCATAATAGATCTACGTACCTTATGGCTTTTTTGTCTACCTTTTTGTATATAATACCTACACGGATAAGATGAGGTAAGGGATTTTCATACGACGCCACCACAGGACAAAATATATTTGTAGTATGTTCACTCACCTGTGGGAGTTCTCCTTCGCTTTTTGTCAAATGTATCCCACCGATCTCTACTATATTAGGAAGATATGCAGCAGGAGTATCAAAACTAAAGTGGGAATTTATTAGCATCAAAGAAGCTTGTCTCTGTATCTCATATAAACTTGGAACAGGTTCAGCTACATTTTTCACATATTTTTGTACTAGTAGTTCTTGTTTCTCCAGATACCAATATTTCCACCAAATAAATTCATAGACGGTAAAATAAAAATTTCTCAACCTACCCCAAAAGCTAGTGGGGTCTGGTAAATCTAAAAACTCTGGGATAACTGTAGCCAGCTGTAATGGATTCCGTGTTATAATATTATGTCGCATACAATTGCCAAATGTTGTAACAAGAGCTATTGGTGCTTTGTATTTGTGAGCTAGAATGTAGGTAGCTTCTTGAAAGAATTGCTCGCAAATCACCAGATCGAACTTTTGATCAATAGCCAAAAATTGCTGAACTTGAGTCGAATTTAATGCCATTTCTGTAACGGCTAAGCCACCATTCCATAAAATCTTATCATGGAATTTTTCAGCTGACATGCTAGCCATTGTAAAAACATTTGGCCTTTCTCCTCCTACAAAATTGTTAAATGTATTAAATAAGGAATAATTTACCATAACTTTAGATTGCATAAAAATAGTCTTATTAACGATAAAATTAATAATTATACTCTCAATTTTTTAAATTTAATAATGATGATAGCATGGATAATGGAGATTTTCTTCAAAACTTACTTTGACTTGAAATCGCTTACGATGACAATTGCGATGACTGATGCACTACATTGAACAAATTTAAATTTACGAATTTTTTAAAATAAATTATAGCTCATCAGATCAATCAATCAGATTACATACCGATCACATCCCAAATTTTTTTATCGTCCACCATTATCTCGTGATAGTTTTTAGGAGGATTCTTTTCCTTATGGGCAGTGATAACAGTTACATTATGTCCTCTTTGAGCCAGTTCTAGACCGATAGGCCTAAGCATAATATAGTGTGATGTAGATGTAAATGGCACCACATATAGTATATTTGCAGTTTTGCATATTATAAATAAGCAGGGTAATAACAGTAGTGATCTTAAAAAATCCTAAAAGAAAATATTTCTTTAGAAAAGTGCAATATTTACTTAATTATATTTATATTCTTGTGTAAATATATACCGACTCACCATTTTTATTAGCACTCCTGCATTACTCCGTGAATATTTTTTAAATCTTCTTAACTCACTGGAATCTAAAACTACACTATCAGTCAGGGGTCAGCGAAAAAACTTGCTACATCATATGACGCGGCAAAACACTGTACTAATGTACGTTGAAATCGTTACGTTATTAATAATTATTATTTTCTAAGATTTTTTTTACCGATAAAGCTCCCTTTATACTTTTTTTTAAAGAATAAATTATTTTTATTGGCGAGTATATTATTATAAAAAAGGAAAAAACTGGGCTCCTATGATCTAATTAATGTAGGTATATTTCGTATGTAAATATATTTTTGGTAATGTACTCAATAATATCTTTCATATTTAGTATACCATACATTTGCTTATTATTATTATAATTTCTTACTATAAAAACTGTTTTATGAAAAATCGGCGTTAAAATTGTATGGAAAGGTACTGATATCCTAGAATACAGGATTTAACCTAGTTGAGGAATCAGTGTAATAATTCGTTTGTAACTTCATAAGTTTTAATAAAGATTATTGTTATTATGAATTACTTCATGGCGTAAAGAGTTCACGGAGGTGGAGAAAAAAATCGCACGAAACCTGCATGTCTAGGAATTGAATATTTCGAGGACATGTGAAGTCCGCAAACACGTTCTGGCGCAGCGTGGCGGACTTATTGTCTCATTACGTTCTCCGAAATGAGAGAAGGCTTGTGCCCAGCAGTACCACTTATATAACCTGTATATTCAACTGTACTCATTGAGGTAATACGTACTTACGTGCGTTGTACAAACATATTACTTTAATGACTGTTCTACCCAAACACTACCTGTGGTAATGCTATCCGAGACAGAGATAATATACAACTGCTAATCAGTGGGACCCGTAATCTAATTATTTATATTTTTGCTCAAATGATTAGGTACAATTGGAACTCGAACCAACAAGTTAGCACATAGAAATTCATCAAAATGTTGCATACGTGTTTTTATATAATAAAAAACATTTCATAATCTTTCGAATATTAAATCGAGTAAATCTAGTCCAGTTTGCGCGTTAACCGCTAAAAAGAACCCCTTTGTCGTATCCCCTCAGTTTCAAGGCACTCCCCCTTGTTGCCTCAGCAAGTATCGGAATCCTCGGCGTCGACATATCGAGTGACGTGCAGTTTCGTGGTCACTTGGAAGGGAAGGCCAAATTGGCCTCTTAAAAAGCTTGGCGTGCTCAGCAGAGCGGGACAGTATTTCATGCCGGCACACCGCCTGCAACTTTACAAGGTGCAGGTTCGGCCGCTCATGGAATACTGTTCCCATCTCTGGGCTGGGGCTCCCCAGTACCAGCTCCTTCCACTTGACCGCATCCAGCGCAGAGCGGCTCGAATCGTCGACGACCGAGTGCTTTCCGATCGGCTCGATTCACTGGCGCTGCGAAAAGATGTTGCATCCCTTTGCGTATTTTATCGCAACTATCACGGGGAGTGCTGAGGAATTGTTCGGATTAATCCCAGCCGCCAAATTTGAACGCACTACACGGCAAACGTCCCGATACCATCCACACCATCTGGATGCTTGGCGGTCCACCACTGTACGTTTCAAAAGGAGTTTTCTTCCGCGTACAACCTCTCTGTGGAATAATTTACCACCGGTGATTTTTCCGGACCGATACGACCTGGGGAACTTCAAGAAAAGAGCTTACTCCTTTCTAAAAGGCCGGCAACGCACCTGCAATTCCCCTGGTGTTGCGGTTGATCATGGGCGGCGGTAGTCACTTAACATCAGGTGAGCCACATGCTCGTTTGCCCCCTCTTCTATAAAAAAAAATCTCATTTCACATGGTTTCCTAGAAATAGCGGTAAAGGTATAAATTTAATAGTATTTTAGAAATTTAAATATACAATATTGGCTCAGCTTAAAGTACTTAATTTTTAGACGCACATCTGCGCTTTTTATATAAATTTACATGAAGAAGAAAGTAAAACGAAATATATTAAACATTATTTGCAGCTGGCCCCCGACACGGTTTGCATAGATATTAGGCCATAAACCTTAACAGGAAATATTGTGAGAGTATTTGCATATAAACAAAATAACAAATACGAAACACCCCTTTAGAGTATCACCACATCATAATGGTATCATAATGCAAAATTCTTGTATTAAATCTAAACTCATATTATAAAAAGAAAAGATTAGATTGTTTTTATGTTGGTTTGTAATGGATAAACTCAAAAACTACTTAACATTATCAGCGAGTGACATTATCAAGATATATTTGAATAACATGGTGTATTTATTTTTAATAAAATTAGAGATTACTACGAAAATTGCAATAACGTAACCCAAGATATCAAAAATTTGCCTATAAAAGTCATTACTTGCGTTGCGCTTCGAAAACTATTGATGATACTTGTACATCATGTACTTACTACATGTTTGTAGACTACAAAAAAGTCCTCGAGGCTAAAGGTCACAGATAACCTCTTATTATAATTAAGTCACAATAACCGGTTTTTTGTTCAAATTAATCGATCAAGACACGAGTAGAATCGAAAAATGATCGAAAGATTGCAGACTTCCCGGAGCGTTGGTGCTTCACGTCAGCTATTATATTATTTTATTCGGCAGTCTATGAACATATTAAAGATCGACTCCGCAATTATATTAGATTTGATAGATCACAAATCCTCGCAAAATAACATCGATTCCTAGCAAGGATGATTTGCGAGGCTATTGAATTTAAAAAATATCCTATTTTAATAGAGAAGATGGATGGGTGCTACCATTTGCTTGGAATCTCATATTTAATAACATTAAATATAAACCCAAGCATACCACTGCAAGATTTCAAGATACTGTAAGCTCGTTCTGCGTAGATGGGACCAAAAATTAATATTCATAAACTGAAGAAACACTTTCAGCACCCATGGGTTAAAAACACGAATTAAAAAGTTAAACTTAAACGCGAAAGAGTCCGTAAAATTAACTTCGTATAATATGTAATTGTTCGCTTAAATATAAGAAATCATTAAGTTTTGACTATTCAAGACCGTCATGACATATTTTTAGTAACTTTCGGTTTTAATTTGCTTCCGCCGCTGTTCTTATACTAGAAGTTGAACACTGCTCAAATCTTTTAGGAAATTTTTAAGAAAAGAAGTTCGGTGAAGACTAATCGATATTTTGCTACCAACAGCCACTCAAATCTGCATTAAAGTGCATATAAGTGACAAAACAAAATGCATGCAACAGGAATAAGCTCATTTTTATACAAATTTCATATCAGAAATAGTCATATAAGTAACAAAGTTATATAAGTAACAAAGACAGTAAAAACGGCATGTAAAAATATCATCTACCAAGCAACAAAATGTCTTTTAAAAGGAAAAATACTACTATATTACGTCTTTACGTCCAATGCATTTAAGAAAAAAATACTAAATGAAAATGAGTACCTACATAATTGAGGTGTGTTAAAAGTTTTAAATAGCGAGAAAAAAATAATTTAATCCGGTAATTTTTTTTAAGTAATGCTTAACCTTAGATACCCTAGATAACGTAAGGAAAAATATACTTTATGTTTAAACGCATTAATTTAAGTCAAGGCAAAAATTGCTAAGTGTATAAAATTAAAATCGAATACCTACCAAATGAAAATTATTCATAAATCGGTAAAATCTTAGTTGCTTGGTTGCCATAACTATGAAAATGTGATTTTTTTTAAGTTACAACAAAAGTTTTTCTAGCGGTACGAGAAAATGACATATCGACACAGAATTTTTTGTTGATTTCAGTTATGCATATAACTCAATATCGCCCAACATGTCGCATGGTGATTATTTTCTTTCAAGCGTCAATTACTACACATGTTGTCAGTTTGCAGATGACACATACCTACTAGCAATGGATAAGGGTTCACAAAAAGCCTCTGAACTTCTGCAGTCTAATGTAGATTCTGTATTAAGACGGTGCCATGGTGCCGGTAGTACTAAAAGCCACAAAAACAAACCGGTAGTTATCAAATCTCCGCACATCAAGCGTCATCCTGACAAAAATGCATACAACCATAATAGTACTGTTACGAGCTTGAGGTTCGTGACAATAAAAATTGCCGATAAAATTACCTAAATTAACACTTTAATTTACTTTACACAAATTAAAACTTAAAACACTAATAATTAAACACAGTAATTCACTTTATTCCGCTCCGAAGCTTCGCTTGTCTCGCCAAATCAACTACTGCCCCGATCGCATCTTGCAGCGCCTATTTATATAAATTAGCAAAGAAGCATCCGGAATATTCAAGTAAATGTGCGCAAAGGGACGAGTGTGCGAGTGTAGATTTTCTAGAAACTTAGTTCTTCGGATGGCGCTGTCGGTTGAGAGATTTGTGATGTCATTTTCTGCAAAGCTCCCCTCGCTCTCGTTCCTGACACTAGATGGCGCTAGTTGACTTAGTCACGCAACACTGCCCCCCTCCTAAGACATGCTCGTCCCGAGCATTATCGGTCCCATAATAACGCGCCAAGCGATCCACATGGACGATCTTAGGAGTCCCTCTTGCGCCTTTCTGTAACGGCTCCGCAATGTCCAGGGCTGTCCTATCCCGTGGTGCACCAACATTGTACAATTTCGGTGCTCCTCTACTACGTGTCTGAGGTCCCCTCACAGCGGCACAACTTGTACATGTACGACACCAATCCTCGACATCGTCACGATAGTGAACCCAGTAAAACTGTTCTCGGACCTTCAGTAGAGTTCGTTTAACTCCCAGATGGACTCTTGAACGACCATTATGGCACAGCTGTAGAACATTCGACACTTTAGCTTTAGGGACAACTATTTGCAAACGACAGCTGTCTCTTCGACCATTGTCCCATTTACGGCACAGGACTCCATCCTGAATCAGCAAGCTGCCCCATTGGGCCCAATAGCTTTTCGTGGTTGTACTCATCGCTGAGACGTCCCTCCACTTAGGCTTGGTAGCACGGGCCTTCATCCATCCCAGAAACGGCTTGATGTCTGGATCTTCCTGCTGTGCATGTCGTAGGCTGTCCTTCCACCCGTTGCTGAGGTGGTCTGTCCTGAGCATCCTCACGGATACCACTTCCTTACTCTCTTGCCTACTACAATGGTTGCAATCTTCAGGACAAGGTCTTCTTGACGATGCATCTGCGTTGCCATGAGATTTCCCGCTGCGATGTCTGATAGTGAAGTCGTATTCCTGCTGCTGCTGGGCGATGATGTTAGCCGCACTTCCCTTCTGAGATCGTTCACCTTCCTTTTCTAGGGTTCGCTTAGGGCAGCTGGATCGAAGATGGCCCTTTTCCCCACAGCCATAGCACCTAGGGCTGAATCCTTTACTATGGTCGCGAACCGTAACTGCTGCAACCTCCCTAGCGCGAAAGGAACGACGATCCGGCCACCGCCAGGCGGTGCCGTTAGCTGCACTACCCTCTCAAGATCGATCACCTCTCCTTTCTACCGTTCGCTTAGGGCAGCTGGAGTGAAGATGGCCCCTTTCCCCACAGCCATAGCACCTAGGGCTGTATCCTTTGTTGCAGTCGCGAACTGTAGCTGCTGCAACCTCCCAGACGCGATGGGAACGATGGTCCTGTCGCACGGCTTCCACCTCCAGTGCATGGGCCAAGGCGTCCTTAAGCGTCTCGTGGTGCCCGAGCCTCACAGCAGCTCTGACTTCGAGGTCGCGGATGCCGTCGATGAATGTCTGAACCAAGTTCCCTTCAATGAGCGCAGGTATAGACTGGTATGCTTTTCGAACCATCTTCTCCACCTCAAGGGCCCACTGCTGCAGGTTTTCGTTGCTGCGTTGCACGCGATCTTTAAGTTGCCCGCGAAAGACGTGTTCCAGGTGAGCGTCGCCATATCTTGCCTCCAAGGCCTCAAGGAGCTGCTCGTAGGTCACTTTCTTACCGAGAGCTTCCAACACAGTTAAGGCTTGGTCGCGCAGGCCTAGGGTGAGTGCAGTCATGGCTTGGCTTTTATTCCAGCCGTTCGCCTCCATGACGGCCTCGAATTCGGCACTTTGAATCCACGTAGCGAAGGTGTTGTAGCTACTACGGGAGCTGTTGCTCCATCCCCAAGTTTGAGGTCGTCCAGCGTTTTCTTCACGTCAGCCATTACGTTGTCAACCCGATTGTTTACTTGGTCGATTCGGGTTTCAGCTTCCGACAGGCGGTTGTCATGTTGAGCAACCTTATCCTTCACCTCCCGTATCTCTTTTCCGAAGGTAGAGGGTCCTTCATGAGGAGCATCTGCTCTTCCTTATCGCTTGGAGTTGCTCTTCTAAACGACGGGCCTGTTCCTCCTGCCGGCGGGCCTGTTCCTCCTGTCCGCCCCGCAGCTGCTCTTCCAAACGACGGACCTGTTCCTCCTGTCGGCGGGCCTGTTCCTCCTGTCGGCGAGCCTGTTCCTCCTGCTGCTCTTTCAACAGACGGGCCTGTTCCTCTCGTCCGCGCTGCAGCTGCTCCTGTAGCATCGCCATCAGAGCACCTAAGTCAGGTGCTGCAGATGTAGGAGCTAATGACGGGCCCGCAGCCTCCGTGGCTGGCGGTTGGCCCTCCGACGTCTGCGCCATTGCACCACCAAATCTCCGCTGGTCCGTCTCATGCTGGCGTTGACTGCGGGTACGGACACCCTCCGTTTCCTCCTTAGGTAAAATCGGCATGATTTTATCCCACTTCTGACACCAATTGTTACGAGCTTGAGGTTCGTGACAATAAAAATTGCCGATAAAATTACCTAAATTAACACTTTTATTTACTTTACACAAATTAAAACTTAAAACACTAATAATTAAACACACTAATTCACTTTATTCCGCTCCGAAGCTTCGCTTGTCTCGCCAAATCAACTACTGCCCCGATCGCATCTTGCAGCGCCTATTTATATAAATTAGCAAAGAAGCATCCGGAATATTCAAGTAAATGCGCGCAAAGGGACGAGTGTGCGAGTGTAGATTTTCTAGAAACTTAGTTCTTCGGATGGCGCTGTCGGTTGAGAGATTTGTGATGTCATTTTCTGCAAAGCTCCCCTCGCTCTCGTTCCTGACACTAGATGGCGCTAGTTGACTTATTCACGCAACAGTACTTTAGTGAATTATGAATAGACTGAAAGAGATCGTATTTTTAAGGAGTGTATTTATGCAAGACAAGGTAAAGGGGGTGATAAAATCTTGTGTTTAGTTATAGTAGTAGAATGGTTGATTTTAGTTTTAGTAGGTAATTTTTCGGATTGGCCTATTCTAAAATTATTACTGGACTATTCAAATGGATATTACAAAAAACATGTTAAGATAAATTTTATGCAGTGAAATCGTCAAATTCTCAGACCCAAGGTAGTATCTAAATGAAACATGGTTAGAGCAGGACAGCCCATTGAAAATTAGTAACTATACTAACTATAGCATACACCGTAGGGATTGTTTCGATTCCTACGGTGGAGCAGCAATAATTACCTACAAATCAGTTAAGTTTCACTTACAAAATATACCAATAATTAACCCGGCCATAGAGATTCTTTACTTAAAGATTTACAATAATTGTGTTGATATTGAAAACATTGTAGCTGTCTATTGTCCTCCTTCTGTACATACAACCGTTAGTGATTGGGATCAATTACTCTCTTTTTGAACAATAAAAAATCGCTTTTAATTGGCGACTTCAATGCACATCATAAAACTTGAACAATGAAAACAGATTCTAGAGGAGTTTAGATATTTAGGTTACTCGTTAATAACATTAAACAATGGTTGGCCAACGCGCATTAGGTTAGTTAACGGTAGCTCTCCGGATATTTATTTCTTATCAGCGGATATTCACCTAAAACTCGATTAGACCATAATAAATGAAACTTTAGGCAAGTGATCATCAAGTAATTAAAATATCTATAAATGTTAAAACTAGTAATATGAAGGTTCGAAGCAGAAACTTTTAGAAATCCGACTGGATTATGTACAAAGATGCGCTTCACAGGAATTTGTCAGTTATATCACTACCTAGACCTACAAAACCCATATGATTTATTAATTGAATATATAAACGAAGCGGCTAAAGAGCACATCCCTCCTATAAAAATTAACCAAGACCCAAGCAACGAGTTTACCTATTGAAATTTCACACTATCTAAAGCAGTTGCTGAACGACGGTTGGCACTATCAAAATTTAGATGAAACCTTACTACACAGAATTTTTAAGAATGGTCCCCGCTTAGATTAGTCACCGTGTATTTTAACACGTTTCGCCTCTGATCATCAGACTCGGTGATGGCTGCCAAAATTCTAAAATTCTTTGGCGACAATCTCTACTCTGTGCGACTATTTGACTCTGGTACTTAATATTAGCCTCAGAGTAATAATATGTATTTAAGTAATATGTATTTACTCTAAGACATTGGCAGTATGCGTTATGTACCTATATCATTATTCATTACTCTAAGGACAGTATGAATGTCAACAAACCACTTAAGGTGACTCTAGTCGACATTATTTCCATAGAAATTTCGGAGGGGTTTTACTCCGCTGTTTGACAGTGTACATCCAAAGTTAAACATGATATCGTTTTGTCTCATTATTAATTTTGTCTGTACCGAAACAGAATAGTAAAATAAAAAAGTCAGTAAAAAGTTACGAGCTACCAAAGATTCGTTTTTGTTGCCAATTTTAACACAACTTTGGGCGTAAATTAGTAATAAAAAGAAGTGTAAAATTTCCAAAAACAAAGTCGGTACCGACACAGCTCAATTATCGAAGAATTCAATAAATTTTATTGGTAATTGATTCATGCAGTGGTTTTTTCATAAAACCCCTCCTTCCAAAGGCCTTTTCGTATTTTTTTACGCGCGCGTGTTTATATGTATTATCGTGCATCTCACTGAATAATTTTTCCCGGTGCGGTGCGGGAGGACGACACTTACACACACATGCATGCGCGGTGACGCGCGCTTATTCTAGTTTCATTTAAAGTTGGGCGTTATAACATACAACAGATAATATATTTCATTATATATTTGTAATCTTACAACACATTAGAATAATGAACCATTGACTGTTATAATATATTCATTATCGTTAGAAAACGTCATCTGTTTACGTTTACGCTCCAGCCGTCGGCCGAGACGCGGCACCACAATGGGAGTCAATAAAATACTACATTCATTATGTCACAAGATTGCGTATAGCTTACACTAATTTAAACTCTAAGCTAACTTAATAAGAGCTTATTTTACTAACACTAAATTATAACGGTAAACAAAAATATATTATTTCTTTCATTGCTAGCTGTTGCCTGTTGTGCCCGTTATTTAATTTTTTTGGCTGTTGTAATATATTAGTGTTTAGTGTTCAGTTAGCTGTCTAGCTGAGATGACAATGACACTGTTATCTGTTAAATTATATACGTAATGTTTTGATAGCAGGTCCGCATATTACGTAAAAAAGCTATATTATATTATATATATATTGTTGTTTTTGTTTATTTTTCGTTAAGTTTTATTCCTCAAGTAATTTTAAATATTTAGTGTAATATAGATAGGATTTAGCGTGTTGTATGTAAAAGTGTATAATAATGTCGCGTCAGCGTAGCGCAGCCATTTGGAACTATTTTAAGTCTAAGTCCAAAGTGTGGACGAAAAACAAGCAGTGTGCAATTAAAAAAACTTTATCTTTCAAAAGTACAATTACAAATTTAAAGCTTCACCTTAAGCAAAGACACGTAGGAGTGTATGAAGAGTTTTGCCATTCGGATTTAATATCGGATAGACTCACAAGGCTTACGTCTTCAAAAGTAAACCAAATAATATTTTTGAATAGTAACTGAAAAAATTTTTAAATAATTGTAGATAACTAAAACTTTGACCACAGTGTAAATAATGTTAAAATTCAATCAAAATGTACATAACATCAATAAGCTTCTAACTACGCCTGAATGAGTTATTTTTCTTAAAATGTTTGAAAATATGAGTAAATAATTATAACAGATACAATAATTACACAGCTTAACATACATTCAAACAGTCCTAAACCTGTAAAAAGTAGGAAGGGAAGTTCATTAAACTTAACATACATATTTTAAACGATTCTCTTTTAAAACATGAAACACTCAAATGATGCTAATACAATTTAAAATTTTTTTTTGTCTTCATATAATACTTATAATCGTTTAATATTTATAATATTTATAATCGTAATAATCTTTCATCATAATATCTATAATCGTTATAACAACATACAAAAAAATGTTAACACAGCCAACAACTGAACTGAACTAACCGCGTGTACAATGTAATATTTGAAACTGTTATAATATATTATAACAGTTTAAAACAACTGTTAGAAAAATATATTACAACAACATAACGAATTAGAAAAATATAACAGTTTCGCCAACCATTAGTTTTATTCGACTCAGTCAGCTGCGGCCTATGACGTTCGTATGATTATAGCTATACCTGCGCTCTAAATTACTACGCTACATTGACCCCTACTTGAACTTTGGATTAAATCAAATTGATATAAGCACAGACAAAAATAGAGGAATATATAAATAAAATTTTGAAAAAAAAAACGATCTCAAAATTTTATTAATGTTCCGCTAATTTTATCTGTACTTACCTATGTCAATTTGATTTACATTCGATTATAATTATATTCTCAGACGTGCAGGTTTCCTCAATATGTTTTCCTTCACCGCCGAGCACGTGGTAAATCAGCACAATTGCAATTAACAATTTCATTGATACCGGCGGGGATCGAACTCGGGTCTGCATGTATGAGAAATTAAAAAATATATATTTCGAAGAAATGTGAAGTTCGTCAACACGCATTGAGGCAGCGTGGCGGACGTTTCCTTGCCTTAAAACCCTCTCAGAAATTAGAGGAGGCCTGTGCCCAGCAGTGGGACGTATATAGGCTGTAACTTTACTTTTTTTTACTTTTATAAATATGTTATTTTACCGACGAAAATTTTAAAGAAAAATAAAAAATAAGCAACCGACAACCTCCTAGGTCCCTAGGTGACTTGCGAGATGTCAGTGTAACAAAACAAAACGGCCCAGAAAAACAGACTTTCCAACTGATAGCTAAATCAGCACGCAACAATTTCATTGGTGCCAGTGGGGATTGAACCCGGGTTGCTCCCGTACTGTGATACCTATAACTAGCGCTAACCATGTGAGCTACCACGGCTCTCAACAACATCGTTCCGTTCGTGTACAGCGCTGAAGATAGCAGAGTAAAAAATTAGAGATTGTGGTGTTTGAAATTTGTCATCTGTGAGAGTGAATTTTATCTGTGTACTCTGTAACAAATAACTATATAGAAAAAAATGTGAAAATGACATTTCGCCATTTTTGTTTGTGTACTGGTTAGGAACTCGATCAAAAATTTGATAATTTTTCTGTTTTTATACGTTATTTCTAATGTTATTTTACATCAAATTAATTGTGAAGATATTTTCTTTAGGAAATATGTTTCATTACGACGATTCAAAAACGTTTACATATAATAATTTACCTCGAAATTCACTATACGCGATTATCGTTTATTGATTATATTATGTTGTTTAAAAACTATTCCTATCAGCTTTGTGTTAAATGGATGCTAAATATAAAAGAATGCTTCAGTATTGATAGCAATTTATAAATGAAATATCTGTTGAGATGTGTCTAGAAATTATTAATACTTATTTTTATTTATTTATTAAAATAAATAAAACGTGGACACTAAACTCTAAACTGCCTACCTACCTGCCTAAGTACGTCGGTACTAAGGAAACAGTCTTGACGGGTCACTTGTCTTGATAAAAACATGTGTTTACATTGATATTGTGTGTATATAAAAAAAGTAAGAAGACGGGTAAGTATTTTTGAAAACAATTTATATGTAGGCAGAACTAATTACAATTATTATCTAAATATTATAAATGCGAAAGTTTGGATGGATAGATGTACGTTACTCAATCACGCCAGAACAGCTGAAGGGATCTGGATGATATTTAGCTCAAAGATAGGTTATACCTGGTCTGGAATAACACATTTTTTGATACCGTTTATTCAGGTATTTCGTTCCTGTGGGATAATTTTCGAGTTCACGCGTTTGAAGCCGCTGGCAACAGCTAGTACGGATATAAACTGCGATGACTGTTCCAGTTCATGCTTCGGCGTCGTGAACTCTTGAGTGATCGCTGCATGACCACCCGGGGAAAACAAAACATAATAAAATAAGCAATCTATATTAGGTATCTATAGAGCCATAGAGGTATAGTATAAAGCGATAACGCAGCGCAGTGCCTAATAATTTAGTACGAGTTTGTAGGTAGGTACTGCTGATTTCTCAGCAAGCGTCGAGCGGCACAGAATAGGGTGGTATGTATGTGTGCATCGTGTTCGTGTAACTTCGTTTTTGTTCTAACGGTTCGGAACGCCGTACGAACAAGACGTGTGTTCTAACTGCTCTTCACTGGTACTATCTCTGTCGGGCACGATGCCAGGTGAGACAACGTGCTTTTTGGCCGCGCCCATCAATGAGCTCGAGCCCGCGACTTGTGCCACCTTAAGTGGTCCGCCCCGGCTTAAATGTTAGGTAGATAATTTCATGGTACCACATTTCCTGTTCCGTTTTACTGAAGTTTTAAATAAATTGATTCGTTGCAATTCTTGACTTAGCCGTGAGTAGTTCAGATGGTTAGATTTAAGTTAAATTTCACAGTACGCGAGCAAAACGGTTTCGATCCCCGCCGGCACCAATGAAGTTATTAAATGCAATTTTAAGTGCTGATTTACCACGTGCTCGGCCTGCATGTCCTAGAAATAAGAAAAAAGTATTTCGAAGACATGTGAAGTTCATCAATATGCATTGGGGCAGCGCGGCGGACACATCCTTGCCCTAAAATCCTCTCAGAAATGAAAGGAGGCCTGTGCCCAGCAGTGGGCAATAACTAAAACTATGCTGTCGATGTTGACAGCTTTAACTGTATTTAAAATGATTCTGTATACAAAATAAAGCTTCTTATTAGTTTTTTTTTGTTGTACCAGTTGTACCAGTTCTGGCTCACTGAGTCAGAAGTGGTACAAGTACAATGTTCGTCGACTCACGATCCTAAAACAAAAAAAAAGTTTTGGCATGCTCTGATCACGAATCCGCGTTTTTGCGTAGGATGCACGGTTCCGGAGATGTGCAGATCGATTATCTCTTATCTAATTGATATCCGGTGAGGCCCTCCACCGTCATTAGCGCCCCATTGTTATTTATCTATTGTTCATTGAATACCGTCATTGTCTATTCGTGCGTCGGATTATCGGTGCTATTATACTCCCTTGTTCCTAACTGCAACGGTAATCTGAATCATCAATAAAATACATTGCCTATTTTTGTTACAATTTTTATTTACGAAATACAAAATCTTATTACTTATTATCTATAAAATAGGAGCGAAACATCTCATCCACTAAAATATCGTTGTACAATATGTTCCCTGTAAATATACTCGTAAAACTATGCATTGAACATCCTTGAAGCTTATAATATTAAGCAATATTCGCCACAAACTGAAGTCCACTCATTCTGAATCCTATCAACATTCCAGTTCCATCTTTTACAATTCCTTTTTAAAAACTCTAGATGATATCGTACAGGTGCTCATCCGTATGAATCAAAATATTGACCGACGTCATTCGTATCGATATATAAAGCTACCCAATGTGACCCTGGTTTATCATCTGTATCAAAATTGCATATTATATACGTTGGCACGTGGGTGTACATGGGCAGTCTATTGGCAGCATAAACATTATTTTCTAGACTGGGGTGAATCTTTTTCAGATGTTGTTGTACATCTAGTGTATCCATGATATTACTGCTATTAGTAGATTATTACAGTACAATCTACTCAATGACTAACGTAGGAATGATCAATTATAGTGATTTCTAAATATTAAATTGCATTATTTTGTGTTATACAAAACGTATTTGAGTCACCGATACACTGAACAAGACGCGACACGAAGTAATGTTGAGATAAGCAACAAAATGTGAGATAAGCTTGTTGACGCATAAAGTTACTATCAATTCCACTGCAGAAATTCTTTAGATTAGAATTATTACTTACTGGTACTATATAAGACCAAGCAAGTGCAGTCACGGAGTTAGTGTATGGTCGTTTGACCGCAGTGGATCCATCAATACTACATTTGTGTTACTTCAACGCATCAAAGGCCATGGATGTAAGTGTTTATTCTATTGACAAACTTACTTTTCTTTCTGTTATTTTCTTACGTGTGTATGATTTAGTGTTAACAAATTATATTTAAATATTGTGTGTGTGTGTGTGTGTATATGATTAAGCCGTGGTAGCTCAGATGGTTAGCGCAAGCTGTAAATATCACAGTACCCGGGTTCGATCCCCGCCGGCACCAATTAAATTGTTATTTGCAATTTAACAAATTATATTTAAATATTGTGTGTGTACCGCATCTACGAATACTAGAGTAGATAAAAAATACTTTTTTAACAATGACAGTCATTAGTTGATCATTAGTGAATGTGATTCTGTTTACTTAAATTACAGGAAGACAAGAGCAGAACAAAGAAATGGGATGATGGGAAGTAATGAAGCATTGTTATGTGAAGTTTGTTGGAACAAACATATTTTTAGTCACGTGTAAATACTTTTAACATTTTGGTTCAAAATGACACAAAATCTAAAAAAATATTAGATACATCATCGACATGGACGGATTTTACATTAAATATCCTCATAAACATTTTCAATGTAGAGAAATGGCTATTCTAGACGTAAAACTATCTAATAAAAATGATGTGTCCGATCATTATTTGAAGTTATCATTTCAATTATTTGTCACCAAAAGACAAAAAAAACTGTTCGTTATTGTGACACACGTGCACAGCATTCCATATTTTTATGTGACCGAAGAATTAAAATGTGCTTACAAACAAGAGAACATCATCCCCATATTAAATTGGTATGTTAGAAATTTGTGCAAAGACGAAGTGATCGCATACAAATTTCCCAAAAACATTAGTTATAGTACACAAATACACAAAAAATATATATATATATTAAATGTTTACACCAACAATTTCATTTTTTATTTCACCCCTTAGAACTTTAGACGTATGTAATGTTTCACTTTATACATCCGTTTACTGCTATTGTGGCAGGACCAAGTGGATGTGGGAAGTCAAATTTTGTAACAAATTTCATAAAATCAGTTACAGAAATATGTAATTGTGATTTTAGTCAGATCATATGGTGCTTTGATGAAATGTAACCATTTTAAAATTTACCAAATGTTAACTATCATCAAGGTATTCCAAATCTTAATATGTTTGATGGTGAAAACCCACATCTCTTTTTATTGATGGTCTAATGAGAGAGTCCGATGTAACTTGAAACTCGAACAGTGTTTTGTATTAGATTAAATAGAAGATTTATAAAGAAAGTAAAAAATAACATATTGCATACAATTTGTTTTATTTAGTTTTATAACGTTTCACATAGTTACATACACACAAAATGCATTACACATAACTCATAAAATCTAGCACACAACACATATTATAACCTTAACTACTATATTCTACAGTAACATTTCTGTTTTTATCTATCTCAATAATATTATCAAACTCAGCATAAATTATACAGTTAATTGTGTGTATTAGTGAGGATTCAAATCGTACTTCTAATCTTACACTACCACGCTTTATGAGATTCCAATGAGCTGTTGAGTTGGCTGATAAATCAGGAGTTAAGTCAAATGCTAATAGACAGTAACCTTTGGCATACTGTTCACAAGAGATTCCATTTCCTTCATTAAGAAAGTGAATACCAGTTCCCTAGAATAGAGTATGATATCATCATCATCATCATCATTACAGCCCTTCACAAGTCCACTGCTGAACAAAGGCCCCCAAGTAATGCCACAAAGCACGGTCCTGAGCCACCTGCATCCATCGACTTCCTGCATATCTTACCAGATCGTCACTCCATCTAGTGGGGGGTCGCCCTACACTACGACTACCGGTACGAGGCTGCCACTCGAAAACCTTTCTTCCCCATCGGTTATCGGTTCTTCGAGCTATATGGCCGGCCCATTGCCACTTCAGCTTACTAATTCGTTGGGCTATGTCGGTCACTCTGGTTTTACTGCGGATATCCTCATTTCTGAGTCTATCACGCAGAGAAACTCCGAGCATAGCCCTCTCCATAGCTCGCTGAGCGACTTTGAGCGTCCTCCAGTGAAGCGACGGCCAGCAGTGAAGGACCACGTCTCAGATCCGTAAGTCATCACTGGCAACACGCAATGGTTGTACAATCTAGTTTTTAGAGATTGAGGTATACCTGACGGGAAGATATGTCGTAATTTCCCGAACGCTGCCCAGCCGAGTTGAATCCGTCGATTGACCTCTCGGTCGAAGTTGGACTTACCTAGTCGGACTATTTGTCCCAGGTAAACGTACTCGTCAACAACTTCGAGCATAGTGCTCCCAACAACTACCGGCATAAGTGTGACATGGACATTAAACATGATCTTTGTTTTGTCCATATTCATCTTAAGACCTATCCGTTGGGAGGCACTATTGAGGTCATTGAGCATAGTGCTTAAGTCCTCCAGCGATTCTGCCATAAGGACTATATCGTCGGCAAATCGAAGGTGAGGGATGTACTCGCCATTGATGTTAATACCGTATCCTTTCCAGTCCAGTAGCTTGAAAACGTCTTCCAATGCAGCGGTGAAGAGTTTCGGGGATATAACGTCACCCTGTCTTACACCTCTCTGCAGTTGGATAGGTTTCGAGCTCTGGGTCTGTACTCGGATAGCCATCGTAGCCCTACTGTACAAACACTTCAGCACTTCAATATACCGACAGTCAACTTGGCACCGCTGAAGGGACTGTAGCACCGCCCAAATTTCGACGGAATCAAAGGCTTTCTCATAGTACAGGCAAAGTGGCAGATTGTACTCTTCAGTATTCTGTACAATCTGCCGCAGGGTATGTATGTGGTCTATGGTACTGAAGCTTTTTCGGAAACCGGCTTGTTCGGGAGGCTGGAAGTCGTCGAGTCTGCGTGCGAGACGATTCGTAATGACTCTCGAAAACAGCACGTAGACGCGGCTCGGAAGGGAAATCGGTCTGTAGTTCTTCAAGAGAGCATTGTCGCCTTTCTTAAAGAAGAAGACCACCGCGCTTCTGCTCCACGCCTCTGGAGTAGTGCCACCATGGAGGACGGAATTGAAGAGCTTCTGAAGGACTTCAAGTACCGGTGTTCCACCCGCTTTCAGAAGCTCCACTGTAATTCCATCCTCGCCTGGGGTCCTGCCATTTTTAAGATGCTGGAGAGCCATTCTATTCTCGCTCAGACTGACGTCCGGGATATCATCGGAATAGTGTCGGATAAGACCCGCTCTTGGATCGTTACCACACTTGCGTGTGGCTCCAACGATGATGTGTACAGCTGCCCATAGAACCTCTCAATCTCACTCAAAATCTCAGTTGTCCCGGAAACGATGCTGCCACACTCAGTCTTCATCTTTGACAGTTGGCTCTTACTGGCAGACAGATCTCTGGCAAAGACTTTGGAGCCCTGGTTCCGCTCGATCGCTTCTTTAATACGAGCAGTATTAAAGTTGCGTAAGTCTCGCCGCATACATTTAGAGATATTTCTGTTCAGTTGCCTGTATGCTGTCAAATCTGTTGACGATTGCAGCCTCATCTCCCGTCTAACAGCCATGAGATTAAGAGTGTGATCGGAGAGTTTTTGTGTTCTTCTGCGGCGGGTGTTGCAGAACTTAGCTCCGACCGCATGGACAGTTTCCACGAGCTTGTCATTCATATCGTCCACTGCATTGCAATCTTGTAGGCACTGAAAGCGATTACGTAACTCGAGCTGAAAGTTTTCGGGATTCTGGATTAGAGCACGAGGGGGACGGAGCGTTGACTTCATTAGACGAGACCTCTCCAACTTAACGTTTAGGTTCAGTGTGCCTCTAACCATTCGGTGATCGCTGCCAGCTTTCACCCTTGCGATCACCGAGACATCACTGAACAGTTGGCGTCTGGTCGTAATAATGAAGTCAATCTCATTTTTTGTCGAACCATCGGGGCTCGACCAGGTCCACTTCCTGTGGGGCCGCTTCTGGAAGAAAGAGTTCATCATAAAGAGTCCCTCTTTCTCCATAAAGTCGGCCAGCTGCTGGCCCCTTCGGTTCTGTTGCCCTACTCCAAATTTCCCTAACTTCAGCTCACCGTTTTCTCTTGTGCCTAGTTTTGCGTTGAAGTCTCCCATCAACACCGTGTAGTGGGTTTTGGAGGAATGCATGGCTTTGGAAATATCCTCATACATTTCCTCCACCTCCTCATCGGGATGTGCCGAGGTTGGTGCGTAAACCTGTATGACCTTCAGCGAATACCGTTGGGTGATTCTGAATATCAGGTACGCGACCCTCGTCGATACACTCCAAATCTTTACAACGTTGTTGACGAGAGACTTGTGGACGATAAATCCGACACCTCCTTGGGACAGATGGTCGCCCTCCCGGTGATAGAACAAGTTGCCGGATTCGAGAATCACCGTGTCCTCCCCCTCTCTTCGGATAATCCTATAATATTCCAGCGCAACTTGTCTATCTCTTCTTCCAGCTCCAGGATCTTCTCGTCAGTCCTCAGGGTGCGTGCGTTAAATGTTGTCAGGTCGAGTCGTCGTAGGTGGCAACCGAACCTCCACCGGAGATTCTTAGCACCCCCTGCCCCGCCGTTACCATGGTCGCCACCGTAGCCAGGAATAGCGGGGCTGCCGGGGACTGGGGGCCGTCTATTTGTGTAATTGTTCATGGGGGGTATATTGCCATAGTTGCCACGCTTGGCGAGCGGGTTGGCAACCGTAGTTTTTTTTGTCGTACAGTTGTTATCAGGAAGATGCTGATGCCCATCTCCTGTCTGTTTTCCTCCCGTGGGTGTCGTAAAAGGCTGTCGCCTTAAAAGGATTTCGCCGGAAAGATATGGGATAGTGGATATTCTTAACCGCCACTACACGGCAATGCGAGTATGATATGCTGATGTAAATACACTATTATTAAAAGATGGTTGCAAAGCTTTTGAAGGTATTTGTTGACCATCAATATATAAGCTGAAAGAATTAATACCATAGTTTTCAAAGATAAATGGATTTTTAGTAAGGGAACCACTAAATGCAGAATTGTTCACAAATCCAATTATACATCTTTTGGGTACCTGCCCTAAAAATATATTATCAAGAGTTTTTCCTCGAACACCCGATGGAATTGTAAAACTTTTACTTCAGCTCGAGTAATAGGATATTTATCAGTGGTAGAAGCTAAAACTTTTTGATCTGCGAGTAATACACTTGGAATTGTGCTCGTCGAACAATAAGAGTTGCATCCGTAATGCAAACTTTAAACTTTACATCGTTTTACCCAGCAATTAAATTAAAACTCTCTCTTGATTGAACCAATCTAACACTCATTTCAACACCATTAATTAAAAAATTATCTTGGTTGAAAATGTCACCGTGAAGATGACCAATCATTTCTATTTCCTTACTTTCACTAATCAATTCCTGTCTTTTAACAAATCCTATGTTTTTACCATCCGTAGAATCCATTTTTCCTGCTGTATCATCATACCAAAGACTAACAAGAAAGATGATATTGTTTAGCAGCAGGAGCATAGTTTAAAAGTGTTTCCATGTATGCTCGATATGCATAGGTATTATTAGGTGGTGATACAAGTATTTGGTTTAAATAAACATCAAGTTGACTAAAAAGTGAATGCAACCAATTATTTACAGGTGCTACTATTGTAGTTGATATCAAGTTAGTTGAATCTCGATTTAATATTTTTGCCTTTATGTGGAGTAATGTATGAGACAAATCTATGTAGTCATCGCCTGTCCCGGGAACTTGAAACTCAATAGGTCCATCATCACCAAGAGGTGAAATTGGTTTATAATGAATCCACAATCCATTTTCAATGCTAGTATGTGTAGGCGGTAGTGCAAACAAATCCAATTCTGACTTAACGCACTCGCAAGAATGATTATGAAGGAAAGACATATTTAATTTGAAAATATATCTTTGATATTTTTTGGTTTGAGACCAAGTTTTTTCGCAGCTTGCACTTTAGCAGTTAATGGTGGAATGAACGAGGTCAATCGTTTTCTTTTAGTTTTATACCCAGATCCTGTCATGTTAAATTGATCAATTTTCTCATCAGCCTTTCGTTTTAAATTCGTACTAACTTGCTTTAGACGATCTTTTATTGAAGCTTCCATATGACGCGCTTGAACCATATCCGATAAAAGTCCTACTCCAGCGCTTAATGCCGAGCACCACTTGAAAGTAAAGGTAAAACTGATCTAAATAACCCCCCTAAGAAGCTCCCAATACCATGACCGCGTTGATATGGTGAACCCTTATAAATTACTCCAACTCCTGACCCAGCTTGATGTGTATAATAATTTTCATATGGACATTTATGATGATCACGAAGAGAATTCATTATTATAATTTTCGGAAATGTAGTTTAATACACACGGTTCCAAACTGGAATGGTATTTTTTGTCCTGTGCTCGATCTTATAACTATTTCCAGCGTATCGAACTCTCTTCGCATAACAGGTAAGTAGTGAGGTTGAGAGAAAACGTGCATTTTATTTGCACCATAAATGTATTTTGTAGGATCTAATGAAATGACTCTTAGTAAAGGAGTCATAACATCACCCACAATCTGAGGATCGATAATGTCGCAATATAGAAATAGTTGAGATGGTAACCCTAAGTGTAAATTAGCAGGACACTTTCCAAAATTTCTCTCTAGGAGATTTTTATTTGGTTCATAACCTAGTTGTAAACTTAATTTGGGTGATAATGTTACGGATGTTATATTTTTATCCAAAACAGAAATAGACACAAATTTTGTTATTTCATCATAGCGAAATTTCAAGTTCTCTCCGATACCATTTAACACTCTTAAAATATGCTCAACGTTATCATAGTTGGTAGCTGGAATATGTTTTTTGTAGTACACTATGGATGGTTTATCTTCATTAGGCATTAACATAGATTTTGTAATGTATATAACATTTTCATGATCTTGAACAGTAAACATGGTACATGGATATTGAAACTCGACAACTCCAACCGACCATTCACCTTCTAATTTAATAGCTTTTGGTAATTTCGTTGAAAAATTTGTGGTCTTGTTATCAGGAAAGTATTCCATTGAACTATTGCTGAGCAAAGTTAAATAAAAACTTTCTTTATTCATATTTCTTTTAAACTAGAAGCTAAAATCCAACTGTTAAATTTATCTGGATAACCTTTCCACTTCACTAATACTTCTTTTCTGTTACCTGAATAACGAATGTCAATTATTTTATCTATTTTATATTGTGAGGTGGGGTTGTAAGTGATTTTCTGTAATTCTCTTTCATAAAAAGTACCAACTATTGGTTCATTTTGTAAATCTGTTATTGTATAAACAACCCATGGAGATCTATCAATTATTGAAGATATAATAAATACTTCATCACTCCAATTTGATTCATATCCTTTTTGGAAAACATGTTTATATTTAGTTATTCGAACATAATCACCCACATTGAAATTTGGTTTAGGATTTTCTAAAGAAAGTTTGTTTGACCGTCTATCATAAAGATTAGTCCAAACTGTCATAATATTGTTGGAATTTACATCACATGGGCACATCTTAATACTAGAGTGAAAGCTGTGATTATAAGAGTATATTAAATCTTGTAAAACATCTATATATCTATAAGTATTATTATGAGTGAAATAACGCCACATTTTCATTTTTAGTGTTCTTTGAAATCGTTCAACAATACTGGCCTTAATGTCAGGATTGTTATTGGTATAGTAATTAATCTTTTTTGGATTTAAAGTATTTTTGTATATCTTTTGAAACAAATTCTGTACCTTTATCAGATTTTAATGTGAGTAGGTGTTAAATTACTTTCAGTAAATATACTTTCAGAACATTCTTTAGTTGTTTCTGAGTTTTTCTTTTTCATTGGTCTTGCAAAAGCATATTTACTAAATACATCAATAACACAAAGTATATACTTGAAACCATCATTATATTGAGAATAAATTCGCATATCACTTAAATCAGCTTGCCACAGTTCATTAATATTTGATAGAATGTACCTATTACGCGGGAATTTTTTTCGAATGGGTTTATGTAATGTGTATGTTTCTTGTGATTTTAACCATTCCTTTACTTGCTTTTTATTCATTTTACCCTTCACGGCTTTTGATAATTTATCAATACTACCAAAACCAGCGGGATTAGATGGATCATAATAAATCCTGTTAATTTCTTCTAGTACGGGGTCCATTTTTCCCACTCAAGCCTTTTACGTATTTTAGTTGTAGACTTTTTATCTCTACTGCTCGGTGTAGAAAACTCTATTTTAGTTATAGATTTTGTATCTCCTCTACTCGGTGTAAAAAACTCTTGGACTTCAATCTCAGAGGGTTTGTTCAGATCTTTTGCTTGAAGTTGTTTAATAAACTCACATCTCTTTGGATTTCCAATATAAGTAAGTGGTACTTTAATATCTTTTAATGTTTCAGCAAATCTATCCTACCCTACTGGATCACTTCTTTTTAAGGGTCTTAGTGAATCATTTATATTATTTTTCATTATCAATTATGACTGTACCTTCATTATTCCAATGTATTTTACTTTTACTTGTTTCAACTAAGTTTAATAGTAACTGTTCCTTTTTTATTATAAGTTTTTGGTATTAAACTGAGTATTTGAGCTGGTGTGTAAAGTGGATTTTCATCATTTTCTTTACTTTTAATGGATTGATTCTCCTCCAACAAAGATTCAGCATCAACTGAAGTTTTTAGATCTCTATCTTTATTTTTTAAAACCAATTTTAGACTTATTTGAATCTTCATTAGGTGTATCAGAATAAATTGGTAATCTGAGTGTTTGACGATCCTCTTCGATAAAATGAAGGTATCTTTGCAGTGTTTGTAAATATAACATCCACTTCTTTCGGTCTTCAGTCCTACTATTCATAATATTTTGCATTTCAATATCTAATCGAGATAAATTACTATTAACCTTATTTTCTTGTTTTAATTTTTCAATCAATCCAGGTTCGATAAGTATCATTTTCTTTGCATTTTCCATGTTAACTGGCTAGTCCACTCACTAATCCACTCAATATTGCACCTAATATTAGGTAAGAAAAAGTAGGTAAGAAAGCCCCTCTTTTTGTATAATTATAATTTTTCTTAGTTTATTATTATTTATTTTTGTGTTTATTCAATTTTTGTTTATCTTGATCTTTAAGAGGTACTTTACCTTGTAAAATATTATGAATACACTCACAAATACAGTTAATTTCTTCTTCATCACACTTTTTAAGTAATGCTTTTTGATATTTTGGTTTAAGCGTATGCAAAGCGTTTAGCAAATGTTTATGCGTTGTGAGTCGACGATGCATCATTTAGCAATGATTTGAAATGTTTGATTCTTGGTGTATTTAAACTCTTTTGTAGGGACGTAGACTGTACAGAAACCATTAAATAGGAAGACATTTGTCTTGATACGATAAAAATCATTGGTATTCTGTTTTAAATCTACCATTAAAAATCCATGTGCCTCTAGAGTTGCAACCCTGTAGGCATCTTCAATGAATTTTGGGTTATCTGGTGACACTTGTCGTGCTAAATATCTTATTTTTTAAAATATATTATATAACTTGAGTTTAAAGATATGTCTCTTTGCCCTTTACCCTGATGAAATAAATTTTGTGTTAAATAAAATACACTGAAATTCCTGTGATGACTACCTTTTGTAAATATATCCACAATTCTTCCATCGGACTCTCTCATTAGATCATCAATAATAACGAGATGTGGGTTTTCACCATCAAACATATTAAGATTTGGAATTCCTTGATGATAGTTAACATTTGGTAAATTATATAAAGGTTGTATTTCATCAAAGCACCATATGATCTGATTAAAATCACAATTACATATTTCTGTAACTGATTTTATGAAATTTGTTACAAAATTTGACTTCCCACATCCACTTGGTCCTGCCACAATAGCAGTAAACGGATGTATAAAGTGAAACATTACACACGTCTAAAGTTCTAAGGGGTGAAATAAAAAATGAAAGTGTTGGTGTAAACAATTAATATATATATATTGTGTATTTGTGTACTATAACTAATGTTTTTGGGAAATCAAACAAAATTTATGATTAATTTAAAATTTTATTTTCAAGCAATAACCACTTATAAAAAAGCCACACTTCGTCACAAGAACAATGTAAAATTTTGTGATTATTTTTTGCAAATATATGATTATGTGTAATAATATATAACGTAACGTAATAAACATAACGTTTGTTTAAATTTATGTCATTTACCAAATCATTGTATTTTGGACATTTGTATTCTTCAATATTAAAAATTCTATCATTCGTCGTCAACATTTTTGAAAATTGTTTTTCTGTTGAACCACCTTTGTATGCGATCACTTCGTCTTTGCACAAATTTCTAATATACCAATTTAATATGGGTATGATGTTCTCTTGTTTGTAGTCACATTTTAATTCTTCGGTCACATCAAAATATGGAATGCCGTGCACGTGTGTTTCACAATAACTAACAGTTTTTTTGTCTTTTGGCAACAAATAATTGAAAGGATAACTTGGCCGAAACAAATAATGATCGATAAACGCATCATTTTTATTAGATAGTTTTACGTCTAGTATAGCCATTTCTCTACATTGAAAATGTTTATGAGGATATGTAATGTAAAATCCGTCCATGTCGATGATGTATCTAATATTTTTTAGATTTTGTGTCATTTTGAACCAAAATGTTAAAAGTATTTACACGTGACTAAAAATATGTTTGTTCCAACAAACTTCACATAACAATGCTTCATTACTTCCCATCATCCCATTTCTTTCTTCTGCTCTTGTCTTCCTGTAATTTAAGTAAACAGAATCACATTCACTAATGATCAACTAATGACTGTCATTGTTAAAAAAGTATTTTTTAACTACTCTAGTATTCGTAGATGCGGTACACACACAATATTTAAATATAATTTGTTAAATTGCAAATAACAATTTAATTGGTGCCGGCGGGGATCGAACCCGGGTACTGTGAAATTTACAGCTTGCGCTAACCATCTGAGCTACCACAGCTTAATCATATACCACACACACACAATATTTAAATATAATTTGTTAACACTAAATCATACACACGTAAGAAAATAACAGAAAGAAAAGTAAGTTTGTCAATAGAATAAACACTTACATCCATGGCCTTTGATGCGTTGAAGTAACACAAATGTAGTATTGATGGATCCACTGCGGTCAAACGACCATACACTAACTCCATGACTGCACTTGCTTGGTCTTATATAGTACCAGTAAGTAATAATTCTAATCTAAAGAATTTCTGCAGTGGAATTGATAGTAACTTTATGCGTCAACAAGCTTATCTCACATTTTGTTGCTTATCTCAACATTACTTCGTGTCGCGTCTTGTTCAGTGATTGATGACTCAAATACGTTATGTATAACACAAAATAATGCAATTTAATATTTAGAAATCACTATAATTGATCATTCCTACTTTAGTCATTGAGTAGATTGTACTGTAATAATCTACTAATAGCAGTAATATCATGGATACACTAGATGTACAACAACATCTGAAGAAGATTCACCCCAGTCTAGAAAATAATGTTTATGCTGCCAATAGACTGCCCATGTACACCCACGTGCCAACGTATATAATATGCAATTTTGATACAGATGATAAACCAGGGTCACATTGGGTAGCTTTATATATCGAAACGAATGACGTCGGTCAATATTTTGATTCATACGAACGAGCACCTGTACGATATCATCTAGAGTATTTAAAAAGGAATTGTAAAAGGTGGAACTGGAATGTTGATAGGATTCAGAATGAGTGGACTTCAGTTTGTGGCGAATATTGCTTAATGTATTTGCTGTATAAGCTTCAGGGATGTTCAATGCATAGTTTTACGAGTATATTTACAGGGAACACATTGTACAACGATATTTTAGTGGATGAGATGTTTCGCTCCTATTTTATAGATAATAAGTAATAAGATTTTGTATTTCGTAAACAAAAATTGTAAAAAAATTAGGTAATGTATTTTATTGATGATTCAGATTACCATTGCAGTTAGGAACAAGGGAATATAATATAATAGCACTGATAATCCGACGCACGAATAGACAATGACGGTATTCAATGAACTATAGATAAATAACAATGGGGTGCTAATGACGGTGGAGGCCCTCACCGGTTATCAATTAGATAAGAGTTAATTGATTGCACATCTCCGGAACCGTGCATCCTACGCAAAAACGGACCGCAGATTCGTGATCAGAGCATGCCAAAACTTTTTTGTTTCTTTTTTTTAGGATCGTGAGTCGACGAACGTTGTACTTGTACCACTTCTGACTCAGTGAGCCAGAACTGGTACAACGTAACTACTAATATAAACATGTCTCCGAATTTCGTTCAATGCTCATTTAAAAACCTAATAGTGAAAGCTTATGTATAGTAGAAAACTACATGTAAGTGTGCAGTTTCGTGGTTACTTGGAAGAGAAGGCGAAATTGGCCTCTAAAAAGCTTGGCGTGCTCAGCAGATCGGGACAGTATTTCATGCCAGCACACCGCCTGCAACTTTACAAGGCACAGGTTCGGCCGCACATGGAATACTGTTCCCATCTCTGGGCTGGGGCTCCCGAGTACCAGCTCATTCCACTTGTCCGCATCCAGCGCAGAGCGGCTCTAATCGTCGACGACCGAGTGCTTTCCGATCGGCTCGATTTACTGGCACTGCGAAGAGATGTTGCATCTCTTTGCGTTTTTTTCGCATATACCATGGAGAGTGCTCTGAGGAATTGTTAGGATTAATCCCAGCCGCCAAATTTCGTGAACGCACTACGCGGCAAACGTTTCGATACCATCCACACCATCTGGATGCTTGGCGGTCCACCACTGTACGTTTCAAAAGGAGTTTTCTTCCGCGTACAACCTCTCTGTGGAATTGTTTACCACCGGCGATTTTTCCGAACCGATACGACCTGGGGACCTTAAGGCCCGGCAACGCACCTGCAATTCCCCTGGTGTTGCGGTTGATCATGGGCGGCGGTAGTCACTTAACATCAGGTGAGCCGCATGCTCGTTTGCCCACTCTTCTATAAAATAAAAGTTTAGAAAATAATGACATATATTCATTTTTACTATTTAAACGCTACGAAGCCCAAAAAATATGAAAGTCACTCTTTAGGTTCGGATTTGCCGTAACCAAATAGGTAATAAAGAAATAAATGTGCTCGAACTTATTATTAACGCCTCAAGTTAAGATAGGAACATTTATTTAGCTATAGTATAAAACGTCTTTTTTACTTTGTGAATTCCTTGAAACCAACTGCCCCTAAGTCACTGCTTACTCTCGATGATTGTCACTATAAATTGAGTGTCGAGCACTATCTGCTTTTTCTCCAGCACACATAAGTTCTTACTAATTACATTTTTAGTAAAAAAACGATAGATAGTTTCTATATCTCGAATAAGTCTAACTCATTTCTTGTATTGTCAAAATGATCACTTATCAACCAAACACATTTCATTGGCTATATTGGTACATATTTACATACATACCTGATGAACAAAATAGTAAAAGCAAATAAAACGCTATGCTAAAGTGGAATGAATGAATTAATGAATCATTCGTACTGAATGTATATTTTATTAATCTGTACCTCAGACGAAATAAAAACTCGAGTTTTTATTTCGTTTTTTTTTTTTTGCGCCCGAAGCAATTAAAGGGCTACCCTATACGTAGGGAGGCGGAAAATGCATTACGCATACCACGATAGCCGGTCTATCGTGGTTATGAGGGGCTCACTGTCCTACCGGGGACCCTAAGTGATACCCTCTAAAAACCGCCTTTGGGGACAGGCAGCCGGCTGATCAAGCTGTATTGTGCCTTATCATGAGCGACCCTCTTTTGGGAAAAGAGGGCGCAGGCGGCTAAGTGCCGCTGAGGGAGTGCCTACGAAGGCAAATTAATGTTAGTTATTACAATAATTTAATTTAATTAGAGTTGGCCTGAGCCGCCAGGAGACAGTTCAGGTCGTTTGACAGTTTATTAGGCGGGTCCGAGAGAGAGTTTCTCGGCCTGCGGACACGATAGCGAGAGGGGGGGTGGGGCTGCATAAGAAGCTACCTCACGAATTAAATGGTGTGGGTGCGACTCTGAGGCTTTGAAGAAGTTCTCAGAGAGTTTTTTAAAAAATTGTTGGATTGTTGGGAGCTCTAAGTCCCGATGAAGGTCGGCATTACGGACGTACCAAGGTGCGTTCGCAGCTCGACGACAGAAGAGGTTGTGAACTATTTGGAGTTCATTTAAAATATTAGGGTTTGTGTGGGCAAAGACGGGGCCCGCGTATGACATGACTGGTCGTATACAGACCTTGTAAAGGGTACGCTTGTTTCGAAGGGACATTTTACTGTGTCGGCTCAACATACTGTTGAGCCTACTCAGATAAAATCGCGCGTGACGGGTTACTCTTTTGACGTGGGGCTTGAAAGTGAGCCCTGTGTCTAGAGTGACACCTAAATATTTGGCGGACGTATGCCAGTGGACAGGGGTCCCTAGCATACGTATTGGTGGAGTGTTTTAGAGACGGCGTCGTTTATAATCGAAGTGAACTGCGGAGCTCTTCTCCGGGTTCACATCGATGCGCCATTTTTTGAACCAAGCTCCTAGGTCATCAACTGACTTTTGGATCTTGTTCCGTATGAAGGGTAGTGAGACACCTTTGCAGTAGATGGCAGTGTCGTCTGCGAAGAGGGAGAGTTGAACACCTTTCGACGGGATGGGAATGTCGTTGGTGAACAGGATGTACAGCAGAGGAGCAAGTACTGAGCCCTGAGGGACACCAGCCTTGATAGATCGCTGTGAAGAAAGCGTGCCTTCATGTCTAAAACGAAAGGTACGATGTTTTAAATAGGAGGCCACGAGACGAACTAGACGATCGGGGAGACCTATTTTGTAGAGCTTGTAGATGAGGCCTGTGTGCCAGACTCTATCGAAAGCTTTGGCTATATCGAAAAAGACCGCGATGGTCTTATGACGATGAGGATAGAAACCGCTGAGGATATATTCCACAATGCGGTGAACTTGTTGGGGACATGAGTGTTTGGCTCGGAAACCGAATTGATGGGGAATGATAAGAGGGTCGCCGTCTGTGGGAAACAGATAGCGCCTCATACGCGTTTGGATGACTCTTTCGAAGAGCTTGCCCATTGCCTTGAGGAGGCTAATGGGGCGATGGCTGGAGGGGGAGGTTGAGAGGCTTGCCTGGCTTGGGAATTCCAATCACAGTAGCCTCTTTCCACGTAGTGGGGAAATAACTGAGGTTGAAGCAGGCGTTGAAGATAATAGATAAAAAGGTTAACACCTGCTCAGGAAAGTGTTTTAGGGCTTGGTTGGAGATGCCATCCGCGCCCGGAGCCTTTTTGGGCTTAAGTCCTTTGATGAGGGATGAGATCTCATCATTGGACACAGAGATAGGTTCGGAGGCCGTAGGGGGTGAGTTCCGCCGGCGGACCTCATCTTCCACTGCCTGGACGTGAGAGGGGTCGACGGGTTGAGAACTAGGAGAACATTGAGCGGCAATGTTATCTGCAAAGCACTCAGCCTTTTCCTTGTCCTCGAAGGCAACCGTGCCGTCGGGACGGGAGAGAGGGGGAGTGTGGGTGATAGCGTCTATGCGGAGGGCTCTAGCCATCTGATAGTACGCTGTGTGAGATGGAGAGATATTCTCCATGAGCTTACTCTTTTCGAGGTCTCGAAATTCAGAGAGGCGGAAGCGGAGTTCTCGTTGAAGACGATTGGCCGCGCGCCTATATTCGGGGGTGGGATATTTTGCTGCTCTCCGGAAAGCAGCTTTTTTTGGCTTTTAATAGGTTGCTAATATGTAGGGGAAGCCCACTATTGTTAGCAACCGGGACGACCCTTTCGTTCTCCTTAAGGGAGTATTTAATAAGGGTGGAGAGTGAATCGACCGCGGTGTCGATTTTTTCGGGACTATCTAAGTCCGACGGTAGGGAAATGGTAGAGTCCTGTGAGTTCAAAGCTTTAGCTAGGGACTCCTTGAATCCCTTCCGGTTAGTGAAGGTGTGTGTTGGGGCAGGTGGCTGATGGCCAAGAATGAGGGAGACCGGTCGGTGATCTGATCCTAGATCGTCTAGTGTCTCGATTGCTCTGAGGTTGAAAGAAACTCCTTGGATTAACGCAAAATCTAACACATCGGGGGCGTGATCGGTGTTATCGGGAAAGTGAGTAACACCGAGAGGACTATGGACGGTAATATCAAGAGACTGCGTGATATCGAGCAGTATCTTGCCACTAGGGGACGTAGTGCGGCATGTCCATTCAGTATGCTTGGAGTTAAAATCTCCAAACATGATGACTGAATTGCCTAAAGATAAAATGGCCTCAAAATCTTTTTTGAGGGGATAGGTTCCTGAAGGGATGTAACAGGAGGCTATGAGGATGGACTGATGTCCAGTCATAGCTAGCCTGCATACCGTGGCTTCCATGTTGGTAAGCTGCGGAGTAGAAATGGGCGAGCAATGAAGTGTCTTCTTGTAATAGATGGCCGTTCCGCCGCCTCGGCGGTCGGGTGTGTCGTTACGAAGAAGAGAGAAGTTTTTAATAGAAAGGCCTCTAGTGTCCTAAGCTTTGAGATTAGTTTCCTGTAGGAGGAGGAAATCGACTTCACGATTCCGAAGAAAGAGCTTGAGCTCTGGGAGGTTGTTTCGCAAGCCGCGAATATTAAATGATACAAGCGATAAACCCTTAGGTTTGATACGACCGTGAGATCTTGGTAGGTTAATTTGCTCAGTCATTGAAGTTAAGTTAATTAAGTTAACTTAACTTACAACGCTAACAGAAGGTTATTGTGTTCTGCAAGAACGAGGAGACGTTCTTGGGGGGACTTGGCCGCGCGCAGTTTGCGTGATACTACGGTTATTTCCCTAACATCGATATTCCTAATAGCGGAATATAGCGTGTTGTAGTCGTCGATTGTGGGCTCTGCTTCATGTGCGTACGAGGTTGTCCGCGGTGGGTCTGCCTTTTTGGGCCCCCAGGGAAAGACTGGAGGCTGCATTGGCTAGGAGAAGCCCGGAGGGGGGCCGAATTATGCCCTGCGGGGGCTCAGGGGGACCCTGAGAGGGTCGAGAGAAGCCCTGGGTGGGCTGAGAAAGGCCCTGACGGGGCCGTTGTTGGAGGGACGGGAATGAGCGGTCATTCACCGGCGGTGGAGCTTGCCTACTGGGGCGAGGTTGAGGTGCGCGTGGGCAACCCTTGTTCTGCCGGGTGTCCTGTCTGGTTGCACAGGACAGAAGCGGGCGGGGATTCGGCGTCTTTGGGCCGGGGACACTCTTTCGTGTTATGTGGTTCTAGGCACTTAACGCACCTGGGTGGGGCGGAGCAGTTGGCCGCCGCGTGACCATAAAGTTGGCAGCGGTGGCACTGCGCCGGGAAACCGGGCCTATGTGGGGGCTCTACCTTCACCCTCGACAGGCCACACACTGTGCGTACCTGCCGGAAGATGGCTTTAGCCTCCGGCACGTTCGATAGGATTACTAGGGCAAGGTTGTATCTCTTGCCCGTTCTGTTGTGCATTTTGTGCACTGCTTCTACGGGGAAACCTTGGGACTTAAGGTCCTCAAGGATTTCCTCGTTTGAGAACTCAAATGGGACGCCTCGGATGACGGCCCTGACTTTACGCTCTTCCGGGAGAGCGTAAGTGTGGTAGGAGATTCGTTCGGCTGTGAATAGCCGGGTGATCTGACGGAAGTCCTCGATCGAGGCTGGAATGAATTTGATCGCCTCCCCGAGGTTGACGGCATGATCATACTTGATACCTGCGTCGTAGCAGGTTTTGGATAACTGGGTGAACTTTGCCTTGTCTCTTAGGAAGACAGGGGGGCGGGACTTGCTTCTTAGCAAGGACTGGGGCACAACGAGAGGCTGGTTAGGGCGGTTTGGGGATGTCAAGTGACATGAGTGGGACAGCGGCAGCGTCGAGCGCTGCGGAGGTTGTGGGAGCGGCAGGGGCCGCTGAAATAGGGGGGTGCGTTTTAACGCGGCGCGCTTACCGTTGCGCTTGGAGGTGACGGTGGTAAAAGTGGACTCCCCGGTTCCGTCGGAGTCAGAGGACCCCGATGAACCGGAGCCTGAGGTAGTGGCGGGCCTCTTCCGGGAGGTCGGCGCCGAGGACTCGGAGCATGCGTACTCCATTTCTAGGGGGGCAGATTCGAGCGGGGCAAAAGAGTTCCTCGTTTCGAGGTAAGATGCGATTACCGGCGGCGGTTGGTGTGCCTGAGGGGCAGGGAGGGAAGCCTGGGCGGCGATGGTGGCGATGGCGGCGAGGACCGTCTCATTGCCATTTAAACCGAATTGGTTAATGAGGGCGGCGAGGGACTCAGTGAAACTGGGTCTGGCCATTTTGGGTCAGTAAGCAAGCTGAGCTATGTAAAGATAAAGATGAGGACGGGTCCCTGTTCTCGGTAGAACAGGGACTAGAACGCGAGACGTACTACGACACACTATGCACGTAATAGTAATACAAGAACACAAGAAAAAATAAAGGAGACAGTACAAAAAAAAAATGAAAATGATAATGAAATGAAAAATGAAAATGATAATGAAATGAAAAGTGAAAATGAAAAATGAAAAGCGGAAGTCAGTCAGACCTCCCTGCCCGAAGACAGGGGGGCAAGAACTGTAGCGTGAAAGCGACTCACCGGCAGCCTCGACGCTGTTCCGCGTGAGCAGGACAGCGGAGGCGCGTGAGAGCGTGACAGCACTACGGTACTGTACGGGAGCGCGGACCACCTGGAGGCGACCGTCCGAGAACGACGCCGCCGGCGGACTGAGCACTGCGTCGGCGCTGTACAGCGCGAGCGGGACAGCGGGGGCGCGAGAGCGGGAGAGCACTACCGTACAGGAACGAAAGCGCGGACTACCTGGATGCGACCGCTCGGAAGCGATGCCACAGGCGGAATGTTGTTTTATTTCGTCTGAGATCTATACTATATATACAACGTAGTCAGAGAAACCTATAGACAAATTGACGCCTTCCTTCGCATTCGCACACGAAAAAGATAGATTTATGCATACGTCTTGCATAGAAATGAGATAGAGCGGTGTGATTGTTTGTCCCTTTCTCCGTGCCGGTTTTTTTGTTTAGCAAACTCTACAGTTTGCTAAACAACTTTAACAGCGTAGCGATTTAAGGAGTTTACAAGTTGGTTTAAGTGAGAAAAAAGTGTTTTGTGAGCTTAAGATTGGTGAATCTTGTTCAGTTCAGTTCTTAGAACAATTAAAATTTTTATCTAAATGTGTTTAAAAATCATAAAGATTATTCTATAACCTAAAAATTCGTTATCGTTCTTTCTCACTCGAGGCCACGCCGATCATTAGTCTATAGGTTTCTCTGTCTACGATATACAAAGGCTGCGTTTGGCAGAAAAAAGCGCTAGGAAGCGCTTGTAAGCAAAATGGCGAAACTAAACAGTTTTCGGCCAGGACACGTTTGCTAACTTCGGTAGCGCTGACACAATCCACCATTTTGCTTATTTACTCTGTTTGTTTTGAAGTAGAGTTTATAACTTGTTTTTTGCAATATTAGTTTCAATTAATATTATGACATGAATAAACATATTATACATGTTATTAAAATTCATGATTGATAAGTTTTTAATATGAACACTTTACAAACATATATTTAAATTAGGTTAGGTTTCCCGGTTAAAGCTAACTTCGTGTCCTAGAGGAAAGTAGCTACTTACGATTTGACAGCGCTTACCGCTTACGATCGCCATTATGCTTACAAGCGCTTCCTAGCGCTTTTTTCTGCCAAACGCAGCCAAAGACTAATAAAGTAATACTATGGTTCCGTGGCGCAGTGGCTTAACTATGAGTTGGTAAATTATTTATTTATCTGTGCTATGAGTTACAGCGCTAAGGGCCGCGGGTTCGAATCCCGCACTGAACAAGTACTTGTATGGCCTACAAGTAATTTTCCAGGTCTGGATGTTTGTCCTTGTGAAATTTGTGTTTGTAAACTGCCCCCACCATACAGGATAAAATCCTAGTGTCGAGGTAACGTTTAAAAAAAAAACAAAACAAAAAAAACTTGCTGATTAAATGAAACATAAAATAATGTATAAAACTCAGAAACAGAGTAGAATAAAGTAGCATTGTGTACAATGGAACGTCCTACAAAAAGGGTAGTTGAGATGCCGTTCAAAATATAGTAATATGTTTACCCTTGACGTAGAATAAGCTTAAAGAAATATTAAAAACATTTTTCCTGCGTTTCTTTCAACATTGGATAAGCGTAATTAATTTACAATTCAATTAGCTGAATTTTAAGATTTATCTCATTTTTATACATAGTCATGCGAAAAATGGGCATCTTTCTTTAAGTGGCTCATTGTTGCACTGGTTACCCTACATATTGATCCCTGTCTAAGGTTTGACACTGTGATTTTCACAAAAACATTAAATACATTTTTATTTATGATTAGAATAGACAATTTTTACGTACCAGAACAATTTTTACGTTAAAACTGATTTTCATCACTTTGTATGTTTCAATATATTAAATACTCCTAGACCTCTATTTATAAATGGACAATATATTGTACTGTGCCCAGAGCAAGACAAGTACCGTGTGGTTGCGGCTTAGAGAATCCATCATTTAGTAGTTATTCGTTATTCGACTCTATGCACCCCATTTCATCCGATGGGTGTTCAGAGGTTAAGCATTGACTGTGTTAAAATTATGGCTTTCGATAGACGGTGATATAACCGCCGTTTACGCCCGTCCGCCCGTCAAAGGTGCAATGCAATGGGGGGGGGGGGTAGGACAGTTCTATAATATAATGACAGATTCGAGATTATTTTTCGAAATGTGCCATCTGTTATCTCAATCCAAAACTATTAGTTACTTTATGTAACCGCAGATGGCGTTACAATCGATACAAATATAATTTGTGACTGAAAAATAATGTAAAAAATATTAATTTCGTTACCTCATCATTTTATTTAACACTAAGTATAATTATTTGTAAATATTTGTGTAGATTACAAGCTGCGTAATAATAACGATAGCAACACGGTGAATGATTACTTATTGATTGTCAAATGTCAAATACTCACCTGTGAGCTTTGACTAGAGAAAAAAGAACTAGTCAAAGCCTGTGAGTGATTAGTGACGTCAACTCAACGTCACAAAATGGGTAACTCATCATTTTTATATGAGGTTGAGGGAGCACCTCATTTTACCTCGCGAGGTTCTCACGAAGGACCCCTCATTTGAGGCGAGGTATCGTACGTCAGCGTATTCAATTCACCTCACGAGCCGAGCCCAAGCTCGAGCCGAACTCAGCCGATTGTCCGAGGAAGCGGCAAGCGGCACATAAAATTTGAAATTTATTCACTTTATAGGTTTGTGATTGATTGAAAACATCACTCGTTTGTCTATGTAATTATTATTTTTCTTTGCTTTTCATTTTCTTACACATATCATTTGACATTTGAAATTTCGTACAACCTCCTTGATTTTTAACCACTCTCCGTTGACAGTGGATGTTATCAATTTATTTCTGGATTTTGTTTTCATATTGATTACTTCACTGAAAACTCTTTCGCAATCTGCATTGCTATGTTGTAGATAGACATAATACGTCTAAAGCAAAATTTGCTAATATTTTGCAGTCTGTAGTATCTTGGACATTTGCCCAAAATTCATGTTTTTATTTCTAATTCTGAAATTTTGTTTACATTTGGTAGCAACCTCCACTCGTCATCAATTCGTTGCTTATCTGATTATCACACAACGCGTGGCAATTGCTGGGCCAGTGACGACAATGACGGAAAACAACTATGACGTCTTTGTCCTTTTCGCGTGTTTTGAAGTAAGAGTTTAAGCTTTTTTGTAGAAAGTGCAGCCATTCCAACAAAGCCAAATTGGATCCAAGTTTAATTTACTGCCAGAGTAAATACTACAAAAGTACCGTACACATCTTATAGTTCATAATGTTGTACATTCATTCAATAATATAAACAAAGTAAATATGTGTATCTCTTACATTCATTACTTCTATCAATGTCTACCATGTGTCATGTTCATGCCATCAGTAATCTATGTTCATGCCATCTTTGTTATTCTCATAAAATAAAAGATGGAACGGTAATTTCCCGTCATAGACAACCACACTCTTTAAGGGATAACGAAAGTGAAAAAAATATGGATATCAATACAGGTATTTATATTTTTTGTTCATAATTTGCCAACGTGGTTTACCGCAAAGCTGAATTGCCGTAATACTTGATACGGCAATGAAAAGCCTGCCGTATGCCGTATAATCTTTAAAAAAATCGTGAAATGCCGTATATTACGGCAATTGCCGTATCGATCGCAACGCTGCCGTAGACAGAGGGCGCATCGACTCACGAATACTCGCGATTCCGATTTTTACGTCTCCCTCACACACGTAATTTTCTTTCGCTCATAAATTTTAGACCGCCAAAATAAACGAATCAATGACACTTGAATAGCAATCTAATGCTTATGTTTTTAGAGTTAATAGTTAACGTTTAGAGATTCATATTAATAGCAGAAATAAAAATATTTTCTCTCTTTGTTTTGAGTACCTAATAATGTTACTTGTGTTACTTTACCTAAACCTATGTCGACCTTGGAGGTGCACGTGTGGTGAAATAATTGTTGATTTGTTGATATTGTTGTGATTGTGACAAATACGTAGACTTTTGTGTTAGCGAAAAATTGGATTGTTTTACTTGTGTTCGTACTTATTTGCTTGTTTTGGTTTTGGTGGTGGTGTGGTGGATATAGTGAGCGCTTAACAGCCATGCAAAAGCAGCTAGAGGAGAAACAGCTAAAAGTGAAACAAGACGTCATAACACGGTGGAACTCTACGTTCGATGTGTTCGAGAGGATTTTAGAGATAAAAAAGAAGTGTGATTTCCACCATTGCAACCGATTATCCCAACACGCCAAATTTGACCCCCGACGACATAGAAATTTTGCCGAAATGCTGTGATTTGTTACGACACTTTAAATCAGTAACTGAAATTATGAGTGCAGAAAAGCATGTAGCTGTATCGCAAATAATAGTTTTAGCGAATTTGCTCAAATAAAAGGTGCAAGGCTTCACCACTCAAGACATTCCCCAAACAGTAATGGAAATGGCGAAGCGAAGCGGTTCGTTACTGACATATCAGTACCTACGGTTTAGAAATGTAGAGGATAACAAATTATTTGCCGTAAGTACGCTTCTAGACCCACGATTTAAGGCATATGGTTTTCCTGATGACAAAAAAGTAGTGTTTATAATGCAAAAAAATATTTATCTAATATAGCGGCTAAATCTATTGCATCGCTTAATGAAACTGAATCAGAAATTAATGGGTGCGTTTGGCAGAAAAAAGCGCTAGCAAGCGCTTATAAGCGCTAAAATAGTTTTCGGCCAGGACACGATTGCTACTTCAGTAGCGCTGACACAATCCGCCATTTTGCTTATTTAATTTGTTTGTTTTGAAGTAGAGTTTATAAGTTGTTTTGTGCAATATTAGTTTTAAGTAATATAATGACATGAATAAACATATACATGCTATTAAAAACTCATGATTGGTAAGTTTTTAATATGAATACTTTACAAACATATATTTAAATTAGGTTAGATTCCCCGGTTAAAACTAACATCGTGTCCTGGAGGAAAATAGCTACTTACGATTTGACAGCGCTTACCGCTTACGATCGCCATTTTGCTTACAAGCGCTTGCTAGCGCTTTTTTCTGCCAAACGCACCCAATGAAAATATTTCACAAAGCGATACAAACATACAAAAACCTTCTATATGGGATGAATCATCAATTACATTAAAAAGCAAAACCCCTAATCAAGAAGTAGATAAATATATCGATGAGCCTCTTAATAGCAAGAAATCCCACGACTCTATATTATGGTGGTACACGAAAAGGCACACATATCCACGCCTATATGATGTAGTCAAAAACACTTTTGTACTCCAGCTACTTCAACTCCTTCCGAAAGAATTTTTTCGAAAGCAGGACATGTCGTTACTGACAGGCGCAACCGATTGGATGGTAAAAAAGTGCGCCTCATTTTATTTTTACACGAAAATATGTGATTGTTTTTTTTACTTTTTATCCTTTGATCTGTTTTTATCATACCTAAACGGTGTGCATTGGGATGTTCAAACAGTAAGTATAATCGTCATTATATCTCTACCATCCTGCCTCCATAGAATTCCATAGTGCCTTGTGAACTTCAACTTACATAAAGTTAAAGTTACAGTCTATATACATTCCACTACTGGGCACAGGTAGTTTTAGGGCAGGGAAGTGTCCGCCGCGCTGCCCCGTTGCAGGTTAGCGAATTTCTCGTTTCTCCGAAATATTTTTTTTTCTTATTTCTCAGATATGCAGCTTTCCTCAGGATGTTTTCCTTCACCACCGAGCATGTGGTAAATCAACACTTAAAATTGCAACCATCAATTTCATTGGTGCCAGCAGGGATGGAACCTGATTTGCTTGCACAATGTGAAGTTTACAGCGAGAGCTAACCATCTGAACCACCATGGCTTACATACTTGTCCTAAATGATAGATAAACAGGATAAGATTTACATTATAGATGGACCACTGCAGTTATCTGTGTTTATATTCATAGGTACTTATTAAAATTATACCTTTCCCTCTCCCGGTTGATGGACATAAGCCATTAGAAATGTTTGACAGAAATATAAATATAGCCACTTACAAACCAGTCTTAGATGCCTTCACATTTAGTTGATATATCTAATCTACAAAAGTATTATAAAATTTTTAGTGGTATTATATATTATTATTTAGTATTATTTATGGTATTATTTAGTATTTAAAAGTATTATAAATGCATGTAATGCAGTGTTATAACTTTTACTACTATTGCAACCTACATAGTAGTAAAAGTCATAACACTGCATTACGTGCACTACATTAATTAATGCATTTCAAGGTAATTATTCAAGCAAAGTGTAAAATTTTTGATATGTTATTGATATGGTAATAATCCTCTCCTTTTTCATTAATAGTTACATCAAAGAATAATGTGACAGCAACATTAAACAATAGTTATAGCACTATTACATTTTTGTAAAATGGCATAAATAACAAAACCAATGAAGAGTGTAGTAGCAATGGAATTACCATTCCATAGTAAAGAATGTGTATACTCATATATTACAAACCAATTTTTGAGTTCAAGACATTTCTTAGCTAATTACACTTACTTAAGTAATCTTCATTTTTAATCTGTGATATTAAAAATAAAGATTAGGGCAACATAAAAGGTGATACTGAAAATTCTTAGAAAATCAAAAACTGAACAATCTAGCAAGTTATTAGTTTTATTATATCTTTTCAAAATAGAGTCCATTTACCAGTACCAGTTCTAAAAACTTTCAGTGTCACCCTTGTACAAACAAGATTAAAATAAAATGATCATTTATGTAAAAAATTAAAAGCAATTTGATCCAATAACTTTAAAACCTAAAGAGTAGGTGTTATTATTGCCTTTCAAAGTGTAGCATTTCACTTCGATATAAACTATAGATTATCGCTCCTAGAAGAACAGGTAGCAGCTGTGACTAAAGCCATGATCGATAGCTACCGTGAGTCATGTCCAGTAATCACTCCACCAAAACATGCGGAGTAAAAGCAACCATGGTGGGTAAAGAATTAGACAGGAAACATAAGAAGGTAAGAAAAGCCCTAAATAGGGCAATGGAAGACGCTAAGAAAAAAAAAAAAAAAGAATCCATTGGGCCATTCATAGTTTCCAACCCTATAAGGCAGCAGGACCTGACGGCTTATTCCCGGCACTTCTGCAGTGGGGTGGCCGTGGTAGCTCAGATGGTTAACGCTCGCTGTAAATATAATAGAACGCGAGTAACCCGGGTTCGATCCCCGCCGGCACCAATGAAAATTTTAAGTGCTGATTTACCACATACTCAGCGGTGAAGGAAAACATCGTGAGGAAACCTGCATGTCTGAGGAATAAGAAAAAAATATTTCGAAGACGTGAAGTTCGCCAACACGCATTGGGGCAGCGTGGCGGACATTACCTTGCCCTAAAACCCTCTCAGAAATGAGGGGAGGCCTGTGCCCAGCAGTGGGACGTATATAGGCTGTAACTTTACTTTACTTTACTGCAGTGGGGGGGGGGTAAAGTCCTAACAGTCAGACTTGTTGCCATAATGAGAGCATGTTTGGCTCTTAAATATGTTCCTAGGGGATGGAGGGAAGTGAAAGTCACATTCATACCCAAACCAAGTAAGAACGACTATACAGACTAAATCCTGCAGACCCATTAGCCTCACATCCTTTCTCCTAAAGACGATGGAGAGGATGTGTGAACAGGAGTTGAGAGGGTCGGCGCTAATTAACTTACCGCTACACGAAAAACAACACGCCTATAGTTTAGGTAAATCAACAGAATCGGCACTTCACCATGTAGTAACAAAGATTGAAGAGGCCATCCAAAACAAAGTAATATGTCTAGGCTCCTTCATAGACATAGAAGGTGCTTTTGACAGAACAAATTCCTCCAGCATAAAAGGTGCCCTAAGTGGATATAATGTTGAACCGGCACTGATTGACCGGATAGTAAACATGCTCAGTACACGAACAATAAAAATTGCTGATGAATCTCAGACAATTCAGATCATGAAAGGATGCCCGCAGGGTGGGGTTCTTTCACCTCTCCTGTGGTATTCCATGGTCATTAATGAATTCATCAGCAAATTAAACGCTAACCATTTCTACACAGTCGGTTATGCAGACGATCTGACAATACTGGTCTCTGGAAAGGCAGCAGGCATTGTGTGTGACCTGACCCAAGCGGCTCTCCGTATTGTGGAGAGATGGTGCAGGGAATATGACCTAACCGTTAATCCAAACAAAACGGTTATAGTAATGTTCACACAAAAACGAATGCTGAATAATTATCATCTTCCAAGTCTAAGCACAAAACTCCAGCTTTCCTCCGAGGTAAAATACCTAGGTCTTACCTCGGACAGTAAACTTAACTGGAATAAAAACATAGAAAACAAAATCAACAAAGCTAGTTTAACTTTCTGGCAATGCAGAAACATGATTGGTAAAAGATGGGGTTTGACGCCAAAAATTATACTGTGGCTGTACAAAACTGTAATTCGGCCCATGATCACATATGGCTCTCTGGAATGGTGGACCAAAACCACTGAAGCCACCACTATATGAAAGCTTCAGCGTTACTAGAGATCGTCTTGTATGGCTGCCACGGGCTGCATAAGGACTACACCAACAGCAGCTTTGGAGGAGCTAACCCTATGCTGGAGCTAACGCCGCTTCATCTACATATACAACAAGAAGCAACTTTAACTGCCATTAGACTCAAGACCCTAAATCTTTTAAGTAAGAGTAGAGTCCCCCATACAGATATAATTGATAGAATAAAAATTCCTATCTTACAAGCCAAGTATGATAGGATCCCAAATTGTATTCGAAAAGTACAGGATACAATTGAAGTAAACTGACCATCTGGAAGGATTGGGTCAAAGAGAGCTCAAAGTTTTCACAGATCTAAGACAAATGAAGGTGTGGGGTCAGGGACTTTCTCTGAAGACCTTAATATCCACATATGCACACCGCTGGGTATCCACAACACAGTCTTCTAGGCTGAATGCATGGGTATCATCCAAGCTACAGCAATAGATGCTAGGAAGATGAAAGACTTCTCCATCAGAATACAGACCGACAGTATGGCGGTACTACAAGCTCCGAGTTGCAATATGACGAACTCGGGACTGATATACGAATGCCATCAACGATTGAATGAGGTATGTAAGCATAACAATGTGATCTGCAATGGATCAAGGGACACAGTGGATCTAGAGGCAACGATGCAGCAGATGAACTGGCCACAAGGGGATCAGCTCTGGCAACTACATGGTCGGAACCAATAATACCGATCCCATTTGGCTACGTTCGTTCACTGGTACGTAGATACTTCAATAATTTACATGCTCAGCTTTGGCTCTTTTAACAAACATTTGCTCACTATAGGTGTTACTGATAGCCCCCTGTGCAGGGCTTGCATGGCAGCAACGGCGGCTCACGTGTTGCTGACATGTCCAGAAGTCGCTTCATACAGGGCTAAACATCTCGGCACGCCGGGATCGCTCCCCGAAGTTGCTTGCAACATCAAAGGACTGTTGAACTTCTTCGGGGAAATATCATGGCTCGAATAACCACATATTCCTGACCACACGCAAAATACGCGCTTAGACGTGGAGTTGCGGAAAACAGCCCGTCGTAAACTAACTAACTAACTATAGATTAGTTGTAAGTTGTTAGCCACAGCACAGTTTTAGGTATATTAAAGATAAGTACTGGCACACTTAAATCCACATGCTTGAGCAAGAGTATTTTTAAAAACTATATACCTTAATCATATTTAATTACTTAATAAACTTTATTTTGCACATTTAGAAAAGCTATTCACAAATATTATATGGTGGTATGGAACCCTTTTTGTAAGAGTCTGACTCGCACTAGTCTGGCTTTTTTTTAATATTAGTAGGATCATTGGCTCTATTAGCCAAAATTGTTTTGCATCATTATTCAGGAAAATTATTTTAGATTTTTTTTTTATAGGATAGGGTGACAAACGAGCACACAGCCCACCTGATGGTAAGTGGTTGCTGTAACCCATGGACATCTACATATTTCCTCGATTAAGAATCAAAATGCAGATGCGTTGTCACCCGTGAAGACTAAGGTGGAATGCCTCGTTTCCAGTAAAAAGGGTCTCCGGTTCTCTACACTCACCATACGAAATACAGCAGCATTAAGCTACTATTTCACGCTGGTATTCTGTGAGAGCGTGGTCCTTCCCCAGTCGAGCCGACCCATTCGTGCTACAACTATACTACTAATATAACTGCAGCAGGCTCTACCACGTATAAAAATATTTAAACTTTTCAAGAAAAATATTAAAAGTGATCTTTTTTTTTCAGAGAATTCCTATGATCAATTTCCACATCCAGAAAAGAATCCTGACTGTTTCAAGGCTTGGTTTCATATAGCTGGTGGGAAGTTAGATAGTCTTGCTGATTATGAACTGTATATGAAGAAGGTCATCTGTGATATCCATTTTACAGACAGGGATAGAAACTGTAATAACCTGTTGAATTTTCTAGCTGTGCCATCGCTTCATCTTCCTGGTAAGATTTACATAATTTACAAATAAGGGCATTATAACTTATTACAAATTATACAATAATGGGCTTGAGTTGAAGTTGGCATTTTGCTAATATTGTATATTTAACTGAAATACTTCCCTAATTAGGCAAGAATAATGGCCTAAATGGGAAATAATTTTGCCCATGTTTTTAACAAGTGTAAATACAGTAACATGCATTGTCCCATATTAAACCCTATATTAATTAGTATGTAGGCTCCATTGCTAGTATTGTTTTATTTTTATGCTTGTTAGTAATTTTTCAATTTGTATTATATTTATTTTGTATTTTAATAATGATAAGGAAACATATTTATGGTGGTTTTTCTGTGTGGTGGAAAAATCACATGTTTATATGTTTTTATCGCACTTCGAATTAAATATTCTTTATCATTAAAAGTTTTTATTTATTTTTAAAATAAATAATATTTTTTTCTTATTTTTAGGCAAGTCTGATGAAATTGTTACTTCAGAGAAAGTTTTACTTGTACCTGAACCTGTGAATGAAGAAAGCAGCCTTGCTACATTAACACTAACAGGTACTTACATATTGATTCCAATTATCGTAGGCAGCAATTAAAGAAAAGTAAAATAAATTTTTATTTTTATTTTAAAAGGATTAGTAGTCTAGATGCTATCAGCATCTTCAAAAGGTCATTATCGCCCATCAATTATATAGTTACTTGTTATGACAAATTGAATACAACTGTATCATAATTAATTTTGGGCCTAACCTAATAAAATATAATCTTAATGTTATAGTTATTGTGCTCAATATAGTTATTGGCCATTTAGATTCTAGTCTAAATTACAACTTTAATGATAAATAAAAGGACAACATTGAAACGCTTGGTGTTAGAGCTTGGTACGCGCTACACGACTATAAAATCCCGAGCAGACCTGCATGGTGATTTATAACGCCATCTTCCTATGTATCTGTGCTCAGCATTAGACTTAAAACATATCTCTTATTTTTCAGGCAAGTCTAAGATAACATATTAATTCCAATTATTTATTACATTCATGTTGTTGGTAAATTTATATACATAATGTTAGACTAAATTAAATCTAAAAACAACACACTAACAAAATCAATTTTTCTCATGAGTTTTTCTTTCTCATTACAGATAACTCTGCCAGGATTAATTCAGAACACAATTATTGCCGACTGCAGAAGAAGGCAATACATAAAAACAATAGGAAGTTTTTTTTAGACATATAGGGGATTAGGAAACAGAGTGCACTTTTAAGAAAAGCACTATGGTGTTTTCTTTAAAATCATCCGAACCCAATCCCAACTAAAAATCAAATGGATAATAATTTGCCATAGTTTTGTAAAAGCTAATGACATACAAATAAATACATACAGTGCACAGATATAGTAATAATACAATAGAAATGAATTAGCGCTCGATTACTTCCAAAACCGATGTCGCCACATCTTACCGTATTTTAAACATACGCACAATGCACAGTGAAATATCTAATATTTCACATTACATTGTTTGGCGAGTTTCTCAACGTAGAACAAAAGCAGAAATGGTAATTGAACAATACGAAAACTAATAAATAAAAGGTAAATATCATAGTAAAGTATTCGTCTAGATGTAAATTAGTTAAAACGTCACGCATCTATGCGACTTCTATTGTCTTATTAGCTTATTACTTAATATGTATATTACAACATTTTTAATATACACATACAAATCTTTTACTGTACAGTCTATTAAGCTCTGGAATGCCCTACCTTTGTATTTACGCGAAGCTCAGACTATTGTAGTCTTTAAGCGACTTCTTAAAGAGCATTACTTGTCTCAATCGTTCGAAAATCATTAGGATAAATTATGTGCTTATGTAGTTCTGTATTTATTTGTTTATGTTATTGTTAGTGGTATATATTTGAGGATATATGTATGTATATATGTGTGTATATATGTGTATGTGTGTATATGTATATATGTATATATATATATATATATAAATGTATATATGTGTGTGTATGTTTATGTATATACCTATGTATATGTGTATCATATTTTTTTAATGTATTAGTTATTTACTTATATGTTATTTTATTGCATGTATTGATATTATATTAGGTATATTTATATTGCACCACCTACCTAGTACTCACTGTTTTATTCCTTTACACCTTTGGTTGCCTGGAAGAGATCGCTATGTAGCGATAAGGCCGCCAAATTGTACATGTAATCTGCTCTCTGTTATGTTCTTTGTAAATTTGTTTGTGGTGTGCAATAAAGTATATTCATTCATTCATTCATTCATTCATTCATACACTACACACTGAGGTCTAATCCTCTTCCCCTCTATGTGACAGCCGTATTGTTTTTTCTAGACATATTATATACGTGTGTACAAAAAGTATCATATCTCTCAAACTTTTAGTCTTTCTGAGATAAAAATAGGCTCATTCGGAAGGCAACAATATTGTCTATTGTTTCCATTGCCAAAAAATTTACTTTACGTGGTAGAGCCATGCTGCAGTTATATTAGAGTATAGTTGTAGTACGAATGGGTCAGCTCGACCGAGGAAGGAACATGCTCTCACAGAATATCAGCGTAAAATAGTAACTGAATGCTGCTGTGTTTCGCATGGTGAGCGAGAGAATCGGAGACCCTTTTTACTGGTAATGAGACGTTACTTCTTAGTCCTCACAAGTGACAACGCGTCTGCATTTTGATTCATAGTCGAGGATAGATGTAGATGTCTATGGGTCGCAGCAACCACTTACCATCAGGTGGACTGTGTGCTCGCTTGTCTCTCTATCCTATAAAAAATGGGTTCACATACTCATAACTTTAAAAAAAATTTGAGTCAAAGTATATATAAAAATTATGCAAATCAAATTTTTTACAGATAATTATCAGCAGCAGGAGTTGCCGTCAAACTGGTTGAACCAGCTAAAAACAACAAGAAGAAAAATTAAAGTTTTGCAATCGAACTTGATCAGATCACAAAAGAAAAACAAAACCTTTCAATCCAGAATAGCCAATGCTGAAAAAATGTCTACATATATTTTATTTTAAAAACTGATGAACAAAATGACCACAGCAGCAAAAATTTTCACAAAAATGCAGTACACCCAGACGAGCAAGAAGCCTCCTGGTCGCAGATTCTCGCTCTCGCTTTCTTTAAAAAAAAAAGTCAAGAAGCTTCTCGCAATATTTACATCCGTCAACTAAATCATTAAAAAGACTTTTGACCAAAATAGAAGTGAATGTGGCTTAATAAATCCATATTTATGAAAATTAAAAATACCGTCAAGGAGCTATGTACAGAAGACCGCTTATGCAGCTTAATTTTCGACGAAATGTCAATATCCCCTCAAATCCATTATAACGCTACAAAAGACCAGGTTAGAGGGTTCACATTTGATGGCAAGAAAATTGCTGACCATGTATTCGTCTTCATGGTGAAGGGGTTAAGAAAGAAATTTAAGCAACCCGTCGCGTATTATTTCACCAACTCAGTGAATAAACCTCAATTGAAAGAAATATTACAAAAAATTATTATGTGCATAGTACGGAGTTAAAGGTCATATGTACTGTCTGTGATCAAAGTACAGTCACGTAATAAATGACTTGATAGAAAATACAAGAAAAAAATATTTAAGAGAAGAAAAGGAATGGAAGAATGAATACATTGAAATAGGAAAAACAAAAGTAATCCCTCTTTTTGATGTTCCACATTTACTAAAAGAAGTGCGAAACAATTTAGTCACAAAAGATTTAAAATACTATGATTTTGAGGAAAAGTGAAAAAAAAAACGTCAAATGGGATTACTGTAAGTAAACTTATGAAGCTGATAAGTCGTATGTAGAGGTGAGGTGCCTACTGAAAGTCACAGATGAGCACACCTATGTCGAATAAAATAAAAATAATAAATTAAAATTAAAATTAGAAAAATGAAAGTGAAAACAGCAGCCCAAATTTTCAGTCACATGGTAGCTGCGACTGCGACTGCAGGACATCTCGTGGCAAGAGAGGACATTCCGGTAGAATGCCAAAATGTGGTAAAATTTACAAAATTAATGTACAATATTTTTGATTCTTTAAATTCTAACACATTGCATGTGCCTGATGGCAAAATATATAAAGGATGTGTTAGACGATCTAGTCCGCACCATGGTTTGTGGAAGAATGCCATAAAAGTTTTGAAAACTGTAACATTTATAAAAAAAATAAGGACAAAAATAACAAAATCCGTTTGATTGAAACGAAAGCTATACAATCTATAAAAAACTTTATACGTATAATTCAAGGAATGCAACAATAATGGATATTGCTGTCCCAAACATATTTGTTTGATGCTATGCTAACTCATCATTTCAACCAGGACCCACTAGAGAATTTCTTTGGGAATATCAGAAGTTATGGAGCGAGAAATACTGCACAAGACATGGTTGCATTTGAAGGGACCTTTAAGTCCATTTTAATTAATAATTTTAACTCGCCCCATTCTCTGCAAGCAAACTGCGAAAAAGACGACGATAGCTGCTTTCAGAATCTAGATTTTTTTGTAAGAGAAAATATCGCGTCAACTTCTGATATTCTTAGTCCCATTTATTAGGAAACACCACAATTTTCTGAAAGCATAGAAGACGAAATTGTGGTGCCGTTCATCAATTTAAATACCAGTATAAATGATGATGGTCAGGGCAATTATGTGTGTGGGGCAATTATGCCTTGGGAAATGCATTAAAAATGTTTCAAAAAACTGCAAACTATTTAAAGAACATATGTATGGCAGCCCTGAAAGCAAATCGAATGAATATATAAGGTCAAAAGAATATAAAAAAGGTAAACATTCTTTAATATAACCATCTGAAGGAATGGAAAAATATTTTGTCGAAATTCAAAATTTAGTGACAGACATACTAAAAAAAGATGTCCAAAAAAGGCTTAAAATGTAAAATAAACCTGATGAAATGTTTACCGACATATTTGTTGAATTTCCATTTAGTTGTGAAAAACATAAAAAAATATTAAGAAATTATTTTGAAAACACAATTATTCATATGCTTATATGTTCAATAAACCGTAAAATCATATACCATGGTGAGGATGAAACTAAAGCAGCAGCTCAAGCGTATAAAAATAAACACAAGGTAAATAAATAAATAATATTGTAAAATAAAAGTTTTTTTTTGTGTATCCAATAACCTTTTGAAATTGATGCGTCCTTACTAATTTGCTTGTTTTTAATTTGATAAAGTTTTACTAAGATTTTGTTAGAGAAAAAATAAAATCAAGTAAAACTTTATCAACTTGAATACAAGTAAATTAGTAAGGATGAAGGAAGCGTTAGGTATTATTGCCTATAATAGTACCTATAGCCAGCTACAGCTATAGATGTCAAGTTTATGGATGTCGATAATAGATGGCGCTATTTATCAGATCAATTCACATTAGCGGTTTTCAATAAATTCTGCGAGCGGGCTCTACGCTATGGGGCCACTTAAAAATGAGGTGTAATATTTAACAGATTTCATAGCGGGGAAGTTAATTCGTTCAAAAAATGTAAAGGTTAATGTTTCTTTTCATACTATTAAATGTATTTTATATTAATTAGATTTAAATTGAATAAACCAAACCACAGATATTCATAAAAGTGGAAAAATTTAAAAAATAGTTAAATAATTGCAAAAATTAAGGAGTAAACTATTGAAGCGTTGTTCTGTGTATTAATATAATACTCTAGAAACTGATAAACTTATATTTAAAACTAAATTCTCAATTAAATGACATTCAGTAAAAAATATTCGCCTTAGTGTCAACTAGCGACATCTAGTGAGCGGAAGATTATTAGCCATAAGTGGTAGAGCCATGCTGCAGTTATATTAGTAGCACGAATGGGTCGGCTCGACCGGGGAAGGACCACACTCTCACAGAATACCAGCGTGAAATGGTAGCTTGATGCTGCTGTGTTTCGTATGGTGAGTGTAGAGAACCGGAGACCCTTTTTACTGGAAATGAGGCATTCCATCTTAGTCCTCACGGGTGTTAACGCATCTGCATTTTGATTCGTAATCGAGGATAGATGTAGATGTCTACGGGCCACAGCAACCACTTACCATCAGGTGGACTGTGTGTTAGTTTGTCTCCCTATCCTATAAAAAAACCCTCATTGAAACAAATCCACCCCAGAACGGCAGATCCATAAATAGTAGTTGACTTCTACGGCTGATAAAGAAAGAAAAACGGTTCACTAAAGTCAGCCCCCCCAAAAATTTTTGTTTTTTTATTTTTCAAATTTCGTTACCACATATCGTTAGTTCGTGGTTTGTTCTTGATTGTTCTCTATCAATAATTGTTTGTTCGTCAATAATTTATTTATAAAAAGTTAATTAAAAACCTGACTTATAATTAGCCCCCACCCCACTCCAATTCATAATTTCTTTCGTTATTATTGGTCTTTTTATATTCATTGACGTTTGTTCTTTGATGAAATACGTTTGTTCTATCAAAAATCTTTGGTTGAATTAACCATTTTTATTTAGTTACATAATTATACAGACGTAGTCATCGTAGGGTTAAAATATGTAAGTTGAAAGAACTTCCTATTTCTTCAAAATGATGATGGATCCGAAAGCAATCTACGATATCGGTACCTATGTTTATTGCTCTTTACGTTTGTAGGTATTGTATGATATTGGTATAGTTGATTCATTACACATTTATCAATTCTTAGATTATCTCTATAAACAATTATTGATAGAGAACAATCAAGAAAAAACCACGAACTAACAATATGTGATAACGAAATTTGATAAATAAGAAAATTTTGGGGGGTGGGGGCTAACTTCAGTGAGCCAAGAAAAACATTCATCGTATTTTTTATTTTGTGATAAGCGCCATCTTTTGGACTGGCTTAGAACAATTGGGTACTAGGTAAACAAAAACTGTTATGAAGTATTTTTTAACTTTACTGTTAGATGTCGCTTAGGTACTTTAACAAAATGTACTTAGCAATCGACATTTTAGCATTCAAAAAATTTCGCTAAAATAAGATAAATTAACTTTATAACATTACTTTTATAAAAATTGTTCTTGTTATGTATACACTGTACTGTTTTATACGAGCATAACCCTTCGTGAAATAGACAAAAATAAAATTTTTGGTTACTTAAAAATAAATGTACCTACGACAAAATTACTATCATAAGTTATTCTCTATACCTGCATATGAACCGTAGTTAATTTAAATAAAGAATTTTTGTCTCGATAATTAATGAGAAAAATAGCATTTTTATTATCAAAACATTTGTTATGGTATTAATTTCCAGTAAGTAGTACACGTTAAAAGCTCTTTATTCATAGTCTCATTAAAATTTTCAACATTATCACGATTACATTACATCACATATAAAAATCAGATTGGTAATTTGTATTTTAACATTTTATGTACACATTTGCTCACTCGTATAGTATATTATTAAAATCAAGCGAAGCGATTTTAAAAGGGACATTTTTATGTTAGATGTTTAAACATAAAAATGTTTCTATAAAAACACAAAGAAAAACACATAACTATACCTATATCTTTGTATATATTCACGAAATAGTCGATGAAGGATATAGGTACGCTACGGTGAGCACAATTAATGTCTAAATATGCATTTCACTTGGTCCATGTTGGTGTATGAAGTTCCGGAATTGGTAATCGATTGTCTAGTCCATGAGGATGTTAAAGACCAGACAAAAAGAAAGAGATACTTATCACTACGCAGGTCAACATTAGGTTAGCGGTTTTTTTTATAACATTGGATAACAAACGAGTATACTCCACCTGATAGTAAGTGGATGCTGTGGTCCATAGACATCCACATTTATCCTCAATAAAGAATCAAAATGCAAATGCGTTGTCACCCCTGAGGACTAAGGTGGAATGCCTCGATTCCAGTAAAGAGTCTCCGTATCTCTGCGCTCACCATACGAAACACAGCAGCATTACACTGCTAATTACAAAACAGCGTAAATACGCTGTCATTCTGTGAGAGCGTGGTCTTGCCCCGGTCGACCCGACCTATTCGTGCTACAACTATAGTATTATAGCTGCAGTGTGGCTCTACCACGTAAAATTATATGCCGTGTAATGTCATCGTGCAGATTTTTTTCTAGATGTTTTAGATTTCTTTTTTGTCAAGATTCTGTCCAGTTTGGCACCACTTACTTATTTCTGCCTTCAAGCTGCAATACGCTTACTGCTGTGTTCTGTTTCAGTCACAGAAATCTAAATATTATTTAGTTTATTTAGATTATTTAGATTTCTGTGGTTTCAGTAATCCGGACAAGTACTTTGTGACCTCTATTTTCGTTTCATATTAGTTGTAGGTGTCCATTGACAGCAGGGGCTACTTAGCATCAGGGGACCTTGTAGCTCAATAATAGAATAAATAGAAATTCATTCTTTCTTAATTTTAGCCAGGAAACGATTAGGTATTGTTATCAGTGATTTTTACATAATTTCTATTATGAATCGTTATAAATAATAATTGTATAATTACTTTTTTATTTTATATAATTTTTTAAATTATCAAATATCAAATAGATTATTAGTCATTGTATTGTCATAATAATTATCATAGATAATTTTCTCAGTTTATTTTTAATTAAGAATTTGAGTCTACGATTTGAGATATGTACAAAGAGATATAAGTATTTCCAATTTCTAAACATTTGTAAATTCACTCAGTAATATTTATAACAGTGTTTTGCTTATTTTCATATTATAAAAGTATTTGGATTGTATGATTCTTACACACAGCTAGGTTCAGTTTTGATAGGTAGCAACGATATGCTACCACCATTGTGTGATATTATTTAAACGATTGCAATAATTATTGACGGGCTATTCGAATTCTAAGTAAGTAAGTAAGTAATTCCTGCGACTCCTATAATAGTATGTATCTCTGGTGGAAATCGTGATGGGCTGATTTTTGGTGTTGCAAGCTTTTTTATCTAATTTTGAGTTACAAAGAGTGATACTATAATGAAAATCGCAGTTTTTTCCATATTTAATGATTGCCACTAGAGTTAGGTACACAACAGGTTTTGCCATAATCGTCAATTGTGAGGGAATTCACTGGATGTCGCGCACCTTTAACGTTGCATCTCATGGGATATTTCACATCTGACATTTACGATATAAGAACTGTGACAGCTCAAAGGCTAAACGCTTGCTATATCGCGCGGGTATTTGATTGAATATATTTCGCTCATCGAAAACATAGTCAATGCTAAAGTCAAGTAACGGACGCGGTCTTCTGTCTCAGTCTCTTGTCTCGGTCGCTTGTCTTTTTTTTTTGCTGTCGTCTGCTATGGGACTACTTTTGTTCATCCCATGCAGGATTCGGGCCTCGGGGAAACCCCCATTAACCGGGTGATCCTCACGGCTCATGACAATGAGCCGGTCTTGGGAGCCGTACCAGTACGGCATCGTTGGCTATCTTGGTTGGCGTATTGCGCGCCACCAGGTCGGTGCTACCGGAGGGTCGGCCGTCTCGAAGCCCCGCGGAGTCCTGAGGATGGGAGTCGACGCAGGGCCAATCTTGCCGACAGGAGGGCGCTCCAACAGCAGCTACTCCGGGCCTCCAGTGCTCCTTCCTGGCTCTAGTTGAAGGCCTGGCATTCCTAGGCAAAAGGTTGGCGTGTCTCGCGCCTCTGGGAAGGGAATCTGCCGAAGGGTCAGCAACCTCAAGGTTCCGCGGAGAAGCATCTCGACGCGGAGCCGAAGTCGCCAACAGGCGCGCGCACTTGGGTGCGCCGGGCCTTCGGAGTTCGCTTCCCAGCGTGTAGGTGATGCGCAGCGTTGGGTGATCTTCATCCGGGGTGGGGTCAGGGGCGTCCTCAAGGCTTCACCAAGGCGAGTTGGCCCCACAGCGCGCGCACCCACTGCGAAGCGACGCGCTGTACCTCTCCCACCCGGGCGGGAGTCGACGACCGGCGGACGTGACCGCTCGTTGGCGCGGTCCGGACGAGACAACGGTCGCTTGTCTCTGCAGCGACGTGAACCGCCAACTTAACGTAAGACGCGACAGAGATAAGCTAAACCAGGTGGGCAGCAGAATCTACCTAATAACAGCTGAATAAAAATCACAATAAACTGCACTTGCTTTAATGGTATGTTACGGGACTGCTTATTTGCATACAGGACATATGTTTTTGTATTATGTAACACATATTGATATGAAAGTAACTGGTTACTGCGGCGTAGGTTATTTTGAGTTTGATTCTCATTTGTTCGTAAGCAAAGTGGAAGAAATGACCAACGAGCACACAGTTCACCGCTTAATAACTTAATGCTAGGTACTCGACATCTAAGATTGATCTCGTTACCATTGAAATAGGCACTCTGGTTATCTACAATGACCTTACAAAACACACCAACATTATGCTGCTAATGGTAAATGGTATTTTATGAAAGCGCGGTCTTTCTCCGATCTAGTCGACCCATTAGTGCTGTGGTCATAAGACAGCTGCAGCGTAGCTCTACCGCGATAACATGTTCTTGTACCTGACGACGCAACTTAAGAAACCTTACTGGGCACGGGTAGGTTGGAAACCATTACTTTATTTGCGAATATACAAGTATACATTGTTTTTTTGCTAGTCAAAATCGAACAACACCGAAACGCCTCACATCAGTACCTAAACACGATGAAACTAAAATGATTGCAATTAATAGCTCAAAGGAAGAATTTTTCTCTTGCTTCGTAACAAATTGCATATTTCGTTTATACAGTGTCCCAACCCACCATCGGTCATAACGTTTTCACTATATACTTAATGCACAAGAGTTTTTAGATACTATGATATATCTTGAATTGAGTATAACTGATTTGAGTTTAATAAAAAAAAATCGATAATTATGATGAAAACAAAAGTTATTATTTGTTTTTGTTTTGGCTATCTGTCATCAGGTATCTAAGATAGGCGGTGATGTAGCTTGAGGATAACTGTTCGGTTTTAAAAAAAATAACAATGCACGAGAAAATGATTTTGATTCATTTCTGCTCCAAAACAATCAAAAATAAAAGGAGGCTTATTAGACTTACGGATCGTATAATTTCGAACTGCACGCGCTTTTATGTATTTTGATTAATTTTGTCACAATTACTGTAATAAGTAAAGTAAGTTTAAATCTGCATACCCTTATATTGTGTTTTAGTAGGTTTTAGCCATATCACCATATTTGACTTGGTAAAAGTAATAAAAATCTACCAAAAAGACAATGGAGGCGCGTGCAGTCTTAAATCAGACGATCTCCACGTAAACAGGCTATTAATATGATCCTATATACTTATATGAAAACAAAATGTTTAGTGCGTATTAACACATTATATTTTAGAATACATTTTTATTAAAATTCTTATATTTAATTAAATTTTTAAAAACGTTATACATATGACGTAAATTTATTTTACAAATCGACGTACAATAAACAATTATAAATTTCATAAATTCCTAAAAATGGACGGAATTAAATCAAGTATTTATGTAATAAACATAAAATTAGTAAAGCTATTATGACTTTTTACATGACAAAGCGGTTATATTAAATTAACAATATGTATGTTAAAGTGAATGTTGACAAGATCTCTTTATACTTTACTTTTACCTAAGAATCTTCTGCACTTCGCTTTATTATTTTTAAGTCAATAACATAATTTTATGGCAAAGTTATTACAAGTACGCGTTCACACGTAATTAGTAATCCCTAATCTTTTCAATCACCTTATAGTTGCTACTTTTTCGTTCGGAATACAAAGGAGCAGATCCGTTTTTGCTTTCGTAGACCGGTGGTGAGGTACGCATACCATTATCGTAATATTTAATACTAGAAATAGGCTCACCCTTATAGCCTCTGCTCTTTGTCACCGAATTGACTTCCCTTGACTCTATTATCTCTTTCGATCGGCCATCTCTTGAAGGCACAATTTTTTTACTGACTGTTTCGACTGTATCCGTTACGCTGGGTCGTTCCGGGTCCCCTGAACGAGTCGTATACCTATACGTTTCAGAGAAATTATCACTGCTGTTGCTTCCTCTTCTAATTGCTGGCGATTTTACTCTTGTTTCCAACCTTGACACGAAGGGACTACTTTCCCTGTTTAGTGATTCAGTTTTGTAAAGCGGTATTTTACGTTCTTCTGATATCCGCTCCTTATAATGCGGTGAGGGTGTCCCGTATCTCGAAGACCGTCTGCTACCATCTGATTCGTCGTCGGCGTGCAGTGTTTGATATAGATCTGGTGCACGTTCACGGAGTCCTTTGAGGAATATTTTCTTCTTGTCGGTTTCCTCGTAAGATTTGTTGTAGCCGTTTGTATGGCCATTGCTTGTTGGAGCTGTTTTTCCGTAACGAGCACCAAACAACCCGTCACGCCTGCGTTCAGTCTCTCTGGAGACGGCGTCAGCTAAATCGCGCTGACTTCTGTTTATAATAGAAACGATACCAGGACTTTTTAACTGTTCCGGCGTTTCGTCGAGTCGACTTAAATGTGGGTTAGATTTGTACATGGTGGAGTAGTTACGGTTCATGCCTGTGACGTAACGAGGGTGCGTCTCCTGTTCAGGAGCGCCCATAGCAAAACTCTTGCTCCTGTTCAGACCTTTGTATGTCCGCGCTGGTTTAGCTGGGCCCGGTGGATAACCGTTAATTTTGACTTCCTGTGGCGGTGGTACGTTGTGGTTATTTGATATATTGATGGCACTTGTGGATCTCTTATTTTGGGCAAGTCGATTCCAGTATTTGTTATTACTCGGCTTCTCAGTGGTCTTTTCTTTGCGGTCGTGAAGTTTTCTCGGCAACGTCTGCGCGCTGCGAGAGTAATCTTCCTCTGTCTCACTGTTCGGGTTTAAACGGCTCGTTGAGTGGCTGAAGCGGCCAAGTGTACTTGAGAACTGGACCCTGTAATAATACCAAAAAAACCAGTCAATTATAATGTGTTTAACAGCGTCAAAAATTGTTAAAACTGGCAAAACCCACGTACGCTTTATTGTTATCTCGTTGTGTATCAACAAAAACTAGGCAATCTTGTATTTTAGTAGGTAATTGGATTCAATGGATCCTCCGCCCACGGACCTAATAACTCCGCTTTGTTTTGCGTACCTATTAAAATCACTGACAAGCGCACGCCTGCGTGCTTCAATTTAAGATAATAAATAAAAACGTGTATTTTGTTACTAGGACAATAATAACGCGCTCAATCGTGCAGATATGTCTGTACAGAGACATGTGAGCGGCAAGCGTCGCTGATAGAATGTAGGTTGATCTTGATCTTGACTGAAAGAGACCAACAGGAAACAAAGGCTCATATATATCTGCAAGTATATCTAACTCATTTACATTAGACGACGCGACATCGGACACCTGTATTGGCATTGTCTTGCAATGAGTCACAACCGTATTTGCTACAGCCGGCTTTTCCTATGGCATTTATATCAATGCGACAAACATTACTGACTCAACGCACAAGTACTAAATAAGGGCTCTTTTGTGAATGAAACTCTTATTTGCCCGTAATTGGTAAAGCCCATGGACAACGGCTAAGTAAAAAAGGCAAGTTGTGTCGGAACGGGTCGCTCGATTCTCTTACGAGTAAGATAAGTAAGATAAAGTGATTGATTCGATTTTAGATTTCTAATTTTTAAACTCTAACACAATCGTTAGCTATATAGTACTATTTTAAATAATTTAGAGCTGCATCTAAAAGGTCTAGTTATAACTATTGCATTAGATAAGATATCGAGTTATAAAATACAAATATCTTAAATAAGATTGTTTATTTTAATTTTTTTACTATATACGATATTAAATTGTTTACCCTTTTATACGTTGGCAATAAATAACTCTGAGTTAATGGCTTATTAGGTATATCCTAAAAAGGTATTTCATAGTAACATGTAAACATAATATTTAAATTATCACAAAGGCGGTTTCTTATTTTTTGCGAAATTCTTTTTCGCAATTAAAAAAAATTTAACTACTTATAGCTATCAACTTCAGATCTATCATCATATTTACTGTAGTTTTATCGTGATCCAATCGCCTGGGTTAGATCTATTAATGTAGCGTCGCTTAAACTTGAAATAATCGTGAAAGACCATTAATGATTAATTTTTCGTTTTCACAAAAAAAAATTTTTTTATACAATATTAGCCCAGATTACTTCTGACATTACTCGGTTTAGCCATTACGAATATTAGCGCGGACAGACAGACAAAAAAAATTAAAGGATCATTAATGTCTTAATTACTATTTATCTTTTTATCTATTACTATACTATTTTCAGTCATCCTCTACAGCTACAGAACATGCTAGAAAACCTACACCTAGCTAGTGTGAAAGTGGGACAGGAAATGAATATTACAGAGACTAAGATAATGACCAATAGCTTGAAAAGACCAATACTAGTCAATGGCAAACCATTACAATACGTTGAAAAATATGTCTATCTGGGAAAAAGTATTAAGTTTTGACAGGAAAAATAAGAACTTAGAAATAGAAAGAAGAATCCAATTAACCTGGAACAAATACTGGAGTCTCAAGGACATTTTAAAAACAATATGCAACAAGCTATTAAAACAAAAGTCATGAACTCGAGCCTCTTGCCTTGTTTGACATATGGTTGCCAAACGTGGAAATTCACTGCTGACACAAGAAAGAAGATCAGCGTCTGTCAGAGAGGACTCGAACGAAGTATGCTAAAGATAAGGAAACTGGATTAAATACGACACACAAAAATAAGAAAAATAACTAAAGTAACAAATGCTCTGGTACAAAAATTGAAATGGAAGTGGGCAGTACATATTGCACGGCTAACTGATCTTAGATGGACCAAAAAAGTAACATTCTGGAATGGCCCAATAGGCAAAAGAACAAGAGGGAGACCTATTACAAGATGGGAAGATGATATCAAAACAATAGCTGGTCCAAACTGGAGACAAGTAGCTCAAGACAGAGACAGAGAATGGGCATCACTGGATGAGGCCTTTACCCATTCTGGGTTCCGGTAGATAATATTACACAAATAAATATATTATTTAAATATAGTTATAGATATATTATAAGTAAATAGATAAATATAAATTTATGAAAGCTTATACTACACAATAAAGCTATATAAAGCATTAGTTATATAAATATTGTTAAATAAGTATTATCATATAGGTACATATACTTTAGATACAGATAAATCTATATTGAGTAATAAATAAATAACATAGAGTAAACCAAACTAACACACGCATAGATTATAAGTAATGTAAATTTATAGGAAATAAAAGGCTTTTTATTTTATTTATAATGTCTTAATGGTATGTAAACTGAGCTCAATAAAAAGCCATTATTTAGATATTATAGACAGATATTTCAATTTCATATAAATACTAGCGATCCAATTTTTACGTTATGACAACAGCGCCATCTACCGGATCCAATTGAGTTTTAAACCAACCAGAATCTCACTCAAATACACAAAAAAAATCATTAGAATTGTTCAATCCGTTTTCGAGTTTTAGCGAGACTTAAAGGACAGCAATTCTCTTTTATATATAAGATATAGAGAAAAGATTAAAAATCAAAATGCATATGCGCAGTCCAGAGGATACCATCTTCGACTTGTTTATCAGTGAAATTATGACCGACATTGTTTTGCTTGATAACTTGATAAGAATACAAACGTTACACGGGATTTATTGGTAAAGAAAAAACGAGTACCAATTTCAGAGTATGTTCCCATCTTTACGCGGCACTGATAATCATTTCTCTATTTTACCTTTTTTAGATATTCTGATTAAAAGTTACACGATATTTCCTTTTATACAAAAATAAAACGACAGTTTAAATACGATGACCTAAATAGTTTTAGTTTCCACTTTCTAATAAAATTTACTGACTGAACTGACCATTTATTCCGCATTTGGCACTTTATGTGTCTTACTTTCGTTTGAATTTGAAATCGCTACAAATCTATATACGTTTCCATTGACGTTTTCAGAATACAACAAATGAAAACATATTAATTAGTATGCGAGTTGTGACCTAAAACATACAACACAGGTACATGTTGCCAGGCAAGTGTGTAAATACCTTGTTTAGCTTTTATATTTATGTATTTTACGCAACAAAAGCATGAGCTAAGTACTGTTTGTATTATATTTCAAATAACTGATGCGTACCATTTTTCTAAGCGTGCAGTAAAGACATATTATCTCATCATCTCTATCTCATATACGGGCAGATAACTTTTTTCGTTTTTGTTCCGTTCTTAAAGAACACATAGTTGATATGAAGAGGGGAGCTTGTACGTGTTCACAGACGGAAGTCTGCAGTCTGTGAACTCGTACAAGACCGCCTCCATCGCTACATCAGATTTGATGGACCACAAATCCTCGCTAAAGAACACCGATTCCTTCCAAGGATGAATCGCGAGGCTATTGAAATCAAAATACATCCTAATTAAAATAGAGAATATGGTTGGGTGCTACCATCTGCTTGAGATCTTATAATTAATAAAATTAAATCCCAACCCTAGCATACAACTACAAGACTTCAAGATATTATGAGTTCATACTGCGTAGATCGGCAAAAAAGTGGTTAACTATGACATTGGGACATCGAGCACCGCATACCGTCCCCCCTTTGACCATGGGTGCTTAAAGTGTGTAAAGTGCTCGAAACGTCGGGAATATAAAAATGTTAATATACGCGTTATAATCCGTTAAAAATAGTTATATTTAAATGTGTGGTGTTCGCGTATACCTACATAAGAAACCACTATACCTCAAAAAGAAATTAGAAAGCATAATAACTTCACGTTTTTCCCTGAATTAAAAAACTTATCTTTCCAAGCATCATCTCAAACTTTAACACAATCTCTACATTGTAATATCGAAAATTCAATATTTTAAAAAATATCAACAGTTTAGTTTCTTTTAGTTTGAACTGATCAGTTGGTATGATCAGCTGAACTGACCGTGTGTGGCGTCCATAATATATGCTGTCGAGATACAAAAATCATCCGTGTGAAGCCGGGGCAGACCGCTAGTGTATTACATTATGAACTATTGTGTCATTTATTTTATTTATTCGAAATGAAAAAAAAAACATTTCTTTTCTTTTACTTATTTTCTTTTATTACGGCGGCCAGTCTCAACTGAGACTAGCCACCTGCGCAGCACAAGATTATAGTGCACGAGTTCGTGGGCACACACATATCCCTAACTTTCATAGTCCATAATCCGACACGACCGTAGAGAGGTCAGACACAAGACCCAATAACTGACTTTGGCTCTAACCGGGATTCGAACTCGATTATCTTCTGAATGGCTAAATCGATTGTAATGAAACTTTACTAACGGATAGCGAGCAATGTCAGGAGTAATTTAAGTAAGCTATATAAGATATCATACAATTGATAAAATAAATAGTCTTTGATGACCATCCTGGAAGGGGGCGTGAGTAAGTGGCGATAGTATATAAAATAATCGTTCGTATATATTTTAGTAATCGTTAAACTTCTGAATGACTTTAACGATTGTGTACATATTCATTATATTTTTTGTCAAATGAGGGTTCCTAGTTATAATAGCTGGTGGCTATCGACCGGGAAATACCTCTCTCTCACAGAATACTAGCTTAAAATCGCAGCGTGTTTCGTATGGTGAGTGTAGAAAACTGGAGAGCCCTTTGTACTGGAAACGGGGCATTTCATCGTAGTACTCACTGGTGACAACGCTTGAAAACTTATTTTCAATTAAGAATCTAGAAAAAGATTCTTAATCGAAAATAAGTTTTCATATTAAGATAAAGGAAGAAAATAAAGGTAAATCCAATCAACATTTAGAGGTACCAATTGCAAGGGCTGCCTCCCCGCTCAACTAGAAATCCGAATCCAAAATATAAATTTTAAAAAATTACATGATTTGTTATGCATTTTTATCATTACTTATGTTTTTTATATTTAGTGGTGGAGAGATTATAGAGTATGAAAGCCATATTGTAGGCTTATGAAAAAAACTAAAATCTGACAGTTGTTGTCAATAAATAAAAAGATATGAATGCAAATTGTGTTTTGGTGGTGAAATCCCCATAAAGACACAATATTTGGTAAAATAATAAAAAATAAAACAAAAAAAAAATTATGTATCACAGTGTCCACTTTTCATCAGGTTGACTATGTGCTTGCTTGTTATAAAAAATGCTAGGATCTAATAGAACTTTTCTTAACTAACTTCTGAATATATAACTAACTTTAAAGAGACAGTAGCCTAATGGCAGGGCGCGGACCGCGAACTCAAAAAGGTCGTGGATTCGAATCCGCCATTCGACTACTGGCGTGAACCACTCGTAACACAGGCAATTTAAGCTTACCACGAGTGGTTAAGGGGAATATTAGTAATGTTTGTAGCATTGTTAATATTCTTTAAAAAATAAACTACCGGTTTTCAGTGCTTTGAGCTGCGGTATACGGCCGGCATTCGCTAATTATCTATTGGACCATGTCGGCCACTCTCGTTTTTTCGTTCGCTGATACCCTTGTTACGAGTTCAAAATGATGCACAGTCCGACCAACCCGAGCAACAACAGTATGAACAAACTTACAAACGAGCACATCCAGATGGGCTGTGTCATCTGATGATAAATGCTTGGTTATCAGTAAAAGGGTTGTCGATTCTCTAGATTTATTTTAAGTCAGCATTTTATGAAGTGTGGTCTGTCAACAGTCGAGCTGACCTATTTGTCTAGCATTCGTAATAATTAATAACTGATCTAAGTCTCACGCGGCAACGTGATTCTGCCCGTGTCATCTGAAGCTTTTCAGTTATTTCAAATATTGTATACGAAAATGTTGGTAATTTTCTATACTACATGGAAATTTCGTATATCAATCTGATAATTAAAAATTATAGAACGTTGAGAATGCGACCGCAAAGACACTTGTCACCGATACTATTACTAAATTACGAACTGCATTTAATTGACCGTTCTTCGCCTTAAAATATTATAGACATAAAATATTAAAGGCAATAACAACTGGAAACAGATTAGGTAAATTTAAAAGTATAAGCTAGATAGAAAATATAACGTAACCTATTCCGTTAAAATAGCAGCATTCATAATATTTAAGCTTAACTTATTTTGACATATCCGTGAGACTATGATATAAAAGAGTAATGGGAAATGTTGAAAGGACATAAAGCGCACTAAATTTCAAATTGTGCAAAACGATACGTAGTCTAATGACAAGTCAAGAACCATAAATTTATATCATTACCAACTACTAACTTCCCGTTTTTTATTTTTTATTTTTTTTAGGAATAAACTCGTGTTTGATAAAGATCCTACACGATATTAAAATGTGTGAACATTAAAGTTAAACCAATCTATCCATAATAATCTCGAAGAGCATTAATTAAATGTTTTTTATATTTTATCGTAGGCGACAACGTTTATTAATTGTACTACAAGATTCTATCTATGGTTTTGTATTGTTATTTAAATCAATACGATTATAATTTTTGACTTCTGGCCAAATAAGTTGAACAGCCTGTTAATAACAAATCATGATAAAAATATTGGAAAACTTACCTATCACGCTGATCACGGGCGTCGTTACCCGCGGCTCGTCTTGTACTGCCTTCGTACTTGTGTTCTCGGCCATAGATGCTGGGCGCAAAAGGATCTTCGCCGAGGTAGTATCGGTGCGGGGGAGCAACGGGGGGCGCCAAATCGCCACCGTACTGCTTGTACGTACGAGACGAGTGCTCCGGCGACGGCGTCCGTGAGTTCCGTAACCGAGTTTTTCTTTCGGCAGACGCCGAACGAATCTTTCCAACCAACTTCCTTATCGAGTTCCCTATAGCAGTTCCAACAGATTTGCGGACCGGAGATGGTCGTCGACGTTCTTCGTTTTCCGCAAAACGTGTTTTCTGATTCTGTTTACGCTCGTCACGTTCCCGACGACGCGGCGGCGTTCGGTCTCTATCCGAACTGCCCCGACGTTCACGTGGCGGTGAATAATCAGGCGGCGGCTCTACTGCAACTTCTTCGCGGCTGTCTCGCGAACGACCCGAATTCCCGTTTCGAGAAGAGCTTCTGTATCCACTATCATAACGGTGCTCTTCGGAAACACGCTGTTTCGTGTGTCGTTTGCGTTCTGGAGCAACAGGATGCCGGTAGTCATCTTCGATTGATGGCTCGCGGAAGGAGCGATCCGTTTCTAGTGGACGGAATGGTGAACCACGCGGCGGGCTGTGCATAGTCGACGAGGACACGTAGGCGGAGTCGTCACGAGAAGGTGGATGGCGGCGTCCGATCGGCGATGACCGCCCTTGAAGCGAATCGCGTTTTCCGTAAACATGCCTTGGGGAAGATCCATTTAATCGATCATCGCTTGCGTATGGAGAACGCACCGCAGGCGGCGACGGAGACGAACTACGGGGCTCCGGCATTCTAGGTTTCGTAGCGCGACGTTGCGACCAGTCGGCCACACCTTTAAAATAACCTCCTGTTCTGTTCACCGGCCCCGCTGGTTGTTCGTCGGATGGCGTCGAAGATTTTGTTTTGCGAAGTACTCTATTACCATACGCAGCCGGCGGTGGCACTAAAGATGACGTTTTCCCGTAATACCCTTCGTCGTCGGCAGTTTTATTCTTAACGTAGTACCTCGGTTCAGGCCGTCGTCCGATCTCTTCAGCGATGGAGTCGTGCGAGGAACGCGAGTCACTCCCAAAGTGGCTCTCTAGCCATTTAGAAGTCTCCTTCTTGCGTGTTTCCTCCTCGATATCGAAGTCCAGCGGTCGTTTAGCGTAGTCCTTGTCGTGTTCTGAAAGTAAAGAGCGCTTTAGTAAAAATTGTGATGGTACGGCGCGAGCGCACGGGCGAAGGCTTACGTTGGAGTGGCCGGGTCGTCTCGCATCCTCTGTTACACATGATATTACGTAATCGTTCAGTCAATAAGTTTGCCAAACTAACGAAGGTCAATGCAGTACGGTACGAACGCGGGCGTCATTTTTACTTAACAGCTGTAAGACAGTAGCGTAATAAATTATTCACCGTATAATTATTTCTAGGCCACTGTCGCCGTTTTAGTCAGTAAACTAATTATGGGTAAGAAATTTAACCTTTGTCCGAGTTGTTCTAAGATTGTGACTAAAGAAATTGTAAACTATGCAAACTTTGCAGCATCTCCTTGTCATTATTTCTATTTTAGGTACAAACATTCTGAATATTCTTTTTTTATGTGACACTACTATTTTTTCCAGTGTCGTGGAGATGTTTTACATACAAAATACTCCACTCTTTCTGGTCATGTCGGATTGCCACCCCATCGGACTACGATAGTGAAGGAATACAGAGTACCTACACCTGTGCTTGCGCTTAAAAGGCGCCAGAGCGAAACTCAAACAGCCAAAAAAAAAATAAAGAACTCAAAATAATAAAAAACTGGGGTTACCAAGTAGCCTATCAAGCGTGGTAACCATGGCAAAATCTCCTCTATGAGAGAGGGTCTATGTTCTGCAGTAAACTTTTATGGGCTTTAATGGATAATGGTTGGAAGAATCAAATAGAAAATGACACCTTATTAACTTATTATAGATTCACTAGGCAAGATTTACTAGCTAAAAAAAATTGCAATATTCACTAGTACCTACGTCTCCACGTTCGAATCACTCACCCTTGTAGACACTACGTCAATAAATTACGAAAGTTCTATCAAGCCTCCATTCAGAAGTACATCGCGTAGATAGATAAAACAACGCGTGACATAATTAGAAGTAAGTTCATAGAATAGTAAACAGTTTTCGTTCAAGCATTAAAAAGTGTAATACAAAAAATCTGTGTTTCTCAAAGGGACCTCAGATGCTTAATTTTTTTGCCTGCATAATAATAAATTCGCAAAAACTATAGGTGCATAGGTAAGATGCGAAGAAGAAAAATATAGCTAGGTAGTAAATTACAACAATTTTAATAACATATTATTGTGTAGTAAGTAATATGTGACAGGCGTGTACACTGTACAGTCGAGCGTGTCACAAACGACCTTAAACCATTGCGTAGGCACATTGATTGACCATACGCGATCTTTAAATGGGCTTTGCCACTTAAGTTGCCCACTTGACTGTTTAAACGAACATAATTGCACAAAACATTTTGACTTCCACATTCCTAAATGAGTGAAATTTACGATTGGATTGCGAAAATATTGCGTGAACGTTAAATGTGTTAAGCATTCCAATAAACGAAATTTTTGCTTAGAAATGGTTTTTATTGCACATGTGTATCGTCATATTATTTTATTTGATTATAAAAGAGGTCTAATAAAATTTAGTACACACTACAATCTATATCTTCAATGAATCAATATGGAAACAAAAACATTTATTTCTTTATAATAAAGTGATCACAATCAAACAAAATTATTACGAAAGTTTTTAATAGCACACAAGCATAACTTTTTATAAATAGAATAGAATAGAAAATAGAACTACGCATCAGCATATCATAGCTGCAGTACAAAAGGTTCGATCGGTAAAGGACCGCGCATAAAGATAATACCAGCATAAAACTGTCGTGTTTCGCCAAGCATAATATGGTGAAGAGACTCGAAATACCTAATTACTGGGTAATAACGCATTCTATCGAGTCCGTCAAGGGTAACAACCACAGAAATCTAATTTAGATCTAGATTTCTGTGGTAACAACTCATCTACATTTTAGTTTTTAAACAAAGGCAGATATCGGTGTCTAAGGACCACAGAAATTGCTTATCATCAAGTGGACTGTGTGCAAACTGGTCTCCCTTACTTCTATTATAAAAGAAAATCAAAAATTTTGTATTGTATAATGAATTAAGTAATAACATATTATACTTTCTCTTGTATGTCCTCAAGACAAAGGCTGTAATGCTGGCCATAAGTTACTAAGTTTAAGGAAATATGGAAATTCTATCTCTTCTTTGATATAAATTAATCATAAGTTTACAAAGAAAGCAAGAGCGTTGTCGTACATTAAAAGTTATGCCGAAATCATGCTAAGCCTTTCTTCTTTCTTTCTTTTCCAGTCGTATTATTCGAAAATATAGAATATTTGATTGTGTAGAAATAATAACAGCTGAATTTTGTTAAAAGTAAATTTAATTATTATGAGAGACAATAATTATCTCTATATACTGCATAGTTTACCATTTCGGAGTACCCAACTCGCAGTAGTTTACCTATAATGTAGTGTCGTAAGAGGCGACAGAGTCGAAATGAAACAGAAGATGAGCCGCAGCATTTTCCTGAAAACAATTCAACATAATAAAAAAATTGCGGCTGTGAACCCGCTTGGCAAGCGCGGCAACTATTCAAAATTCCCCCATAAAGAAATGTATGAGGGAGGCCTTTGTTCAGCAGTGGACTTTTATAGGCTGTAATGGATGCATGGGTACAATTACCGTTACCGTACTGCCTACCAAAAGTCCGAAAACAAATGCCTCCCCCATAGATTGTCTTATAGACGAATATTCGCCATTTTTTTGTAGGGGAGGGGGCAAACGAGCAAACGACTCACCTGATGTTAAGTGCCTACCGCCACCCATGAACAACTGCAATACCAGGGGAATTGCAGGTGCGTTGCCTGCCTTTTAGAAAGGAGTAAGCTCTATTCTCCTATTCTTGAAGGTCCAGTCGTATCGCTACGGAAAAATCGCCGGTGGTAAACTATTCCACAGAGACGTCGTACGCGGAAGATAACTCCTAGTGAAACGTACAGTGGTGGACCGCCAAGCATCCAGATGGTGTGGATTGTAGTGTGGAGTTTTGCCGCGATGTGTTCTTTTTTAGTTGTTATTAGAAAGATTGCTGCTCATCTCCTGATTTATCCCCTTCTCAATAGACACGATATAGGTGGAAAATTCTGCTAAACTATAACGTCTTCATATCCAAAATTCATAGATTTTTTAAAGAAATATGGTTTACAAACGAACACAACGTCCATATGTTGGTAAATGGTTTTTTTAATACAATGAGAACGTAAAACGAGCACATAGTACATCTGAAGCCCATAGACATCTTTTTTTTTATAGGATAGGGTGACAAACAAGCACACAGTCCACCTGATGGTAAGTGGTTGCTGCGGCCCATAGACATCTACATCTATCTTCCATTACAAATCAAAATGCAGATGCGTTGTCACCCGTGAGGATTGAGATGGAATGCCTCATTTCCAGTAAAAAGGGTCTCCGGTTCTCTACACTCACCATACGAAATACAGCAGCATTAAGCTACTATTTCACGCTGGTATTCTGTGAGAGCGTGGTCCTTCCCCGGTCGAGCCGACCCATTCGTGCTACAACTATACTACTAATATAATTGCAGCATGGCTCTACCACGTTAAAGTCTACAGTTATCCTCACTTAAGAATCAAAATGCAGATGCGTTGTCATACCTGAGGATTAAGATGAATGTCTCGTGTCCAGTGAAAGGGATTTCCGGCTCTCTACACTCACGATACGCTATTTGCTGGTATATATTAAGCTGCTATATTCTGGTATTCTATGAGAGCGTGGTTTTTCCCCCGGTCGAGCATTTGTGATACAAATGTAATAGAAGTAGCATGGCTTTACCACTTGAATAGATATAAAACATTTCAGTTTTATTTGAATGAAAATGAACCTAACTACTTTTTGTAACATATAACAAATTACCAATTTAAATAATTTGCATAAAAGCTGTAAGCCTTTACAGCTAGCTATGCGTCTTGGGGCTTACAAACTAATTACAAACAGTTTCCTGACTTCAATATGATTTTTTCTGATTTCCTTAGGATTACAACTATAACAAATTTGACTCGAACTATGTCTGATTTAAAAAATCAATTGACAATGATATTCTTAAAAATGCGAACTGGAAAGTGACAAGTACAAAAATATATCTCTGAACAGATTAAAACAATTTCAGAGTAATTGTTTTAATGTTGGCATTTCGTGACAAGAACCCATCATTAGAGTTCCGCAGTCAACGAGACTCGTTGAATCAAAGTGGACATATCATTATCATAAAGCATAATACATATTACTGCTTATTACTCCATTCGTTAATGACACGTGTGCAAACTTTACTACTATACATGAGTTCAAAATATACGAGGTTGAGGATATTTAACAATGTTTATGGGTTGCTTTACGTTAAAATAATGATTGCGTATTATTTCTGCGAATAATACACATAATAAAATAAATTTCACGGTTTTTATGGTGTTTAATGTTAACTTATCACCCGATATTAGGTAACATAAAAAAGCTAGTTTAGGCATAAAGAAGTTAAATTTAAACTAAGTTTCATTTCTTGTTAAAATTTTAAAGATATATGAGTATTATATATAGTTATGCGCGATTTTGGTGATAACTTTTCTCTCTAAACGTTTTTTGCTACTTACACCGTTATGAAAAACCATTTTGAAATTATTTTCGTGTTTATTCTAAGCCACAAAATGTTTTTACAACATTAATGAAATTATTAATTGTAGTTTTATGTGCCAATTTACCACGTTCACGGCGGTAAAGGGAAATATCACAAGGAAACAATTTTGTCTGCGAAATTAAAAATATTTTGAAGAGATTTGAAGTCAACTCCAGTCCCTCCACCTGGTCATCATGGCCATCTCTTGCCTGACCAAAAACCCTCTCAGAAATGAGTGTTGCCTTGTTGTGACTTTAAATTTCACAACTTGAAAAATATCGGTCCCATTAAAATTAATAACAATTTAAATAAAAATAATTATAGATCAAATACTTACCATGTTTTAAATATATACGCAATAATAATTGCAGTTTTTTTTTTAATAAAAGAAAAGGTGAAAAACGATCACACAATTCACCTGATGGTAAGAACCTATAGATACAAGGTTCAGTTTGACAGTTATATTCCGATTTTCTTATCCTTTGGAGCATACACAAGCCCAATCATTATCATTATAATCTCAAATCAACTGCTAAACACTATCGGCCTTACTCATAAAAATCGACGTATATTCATAAAATGTTCTAAGTTAGCTCTCTCTCATTTTACTAAATGCCCATAGTAAGAGACAGACAGGTATAGAAATAATTAATACCTAAAAGTAAGCGATAATCTAGGATTACAAGTAGAGCCAAATACTTTGCTAAAGACTGCATTCACCAGTTATTACTCTATGATGATGAAATATTCTAACTTTCACATAGTATTCGAATAATTTATCATCATAATAATCATTATCGACACACGATATTACATTTATTTTTAAAGAACACGGGAAAAAATAGAGCATTTAAATTTACAGATGTTGAATAACCATGTCATAAATTTAAGTAATAGCCTCGTAATGTCGGCGTAAAATAATTCGTCCTCCCATTTATTCCGTAGATGTCGTAAAAGGCAATTATGGGAAATGCCAAAAAATGTTAATATAACACATTACAATAGAATAGAATAATTTTTATTGAAGTAATACTTATTGAAGTCATTCTTAACTTTTAATTGATTAAAATTTAATTTACTTATAAAAGTTTTCTTCCTCGCACAACTTCCTTGTGAAATCGACTACCACCAGATATTTTCCAGACCGATACGACTTAGGAACCTTCAAGAAAAGAGCCTACTCATTTTTAGGAACCGGGAATGTATCTGCAATTCCCCTGGTTTTCCAGTTGTTAATGGGCGGCGATAATTACTTACCATCAGGTGAGCCGTATGCTCCTTTGCCTCCTCTACTATAAAAAAAAACTCTTTTACCACTGGTTCTTATAAAACCTATGCAACGGGGAGAATATATAGATATATGAAAAACCCGCATGAAACCCAACAGAACTCTTTATCTCATAAATGATAATTTAAAATAATTTACAATTTAGTACAATTAAATTATAAATTAGAAACATCATGGTAGTCGTAGTAGGTCGACTCATTCCCAGGGGTTTAGCATTCATGTATTCTTTGATATTTTAATAACCCTTGTTTACAGATTTTGTTAAGTAAAATATTAAGCTTTTTGATAATTTAAGTATATTAAATACGTGGCAAAGCTACACTGCTGCTATATCAGTTGTAGCACGAATGGGCTCAACCGGGGCAGGACCATGCTCTCACAGAATACCAGCGTAAAATAGCAGCTTAAAGCTGCTGTATTTCGTATTCGTAGTGTAGAGTAGAGAACTGATGAGCCTTTTTACTGGAAACGAGGCATACCATCTTAGCCCTCAGGGGTGACAATGCATCTGCGTTTGGATTCTTAATCGAGGATAAATGAAGATACCTATATATGGGCCACAGCATCCGCTTACCATTAGGTGGACTGTGTGCTCGTTTGTCACACTCTTATTCTATAAAAAAAGTAGGTCATGCATATTTTCTGGGAATTTATTGTAAAATTGTACAATTTTACAACAAATTGATGAAATGAATGAAAGCATTACTGACTCTTTGAAGTCAAGTAACTCGTGTTATTAGATTGTTCTTGTTCCTTCTATTTATAATTAAATAAGGATTAGCGTTGATTGTAGCATGATTGTGTATTTAATCAAGTACTTATGCAAATTAAAACCTTCCGTTTCTCAATACGGCTACACATACATTTTATGCTATTAAGTGCAGCTTTGTATCAAATAGGAACAAAGAATTTACAGACATTTAAAACAACATTGTTAGCCTTCCCTCTTCAAAAATTTGCTCAATATACAAATTTAAACAAGTCGAATATTTTTAAAATAGAAATATGGGTAACAGAGAAGCACACTGTCGATGTGGTAAGTGGATGCTGAGACCCATTGACAACTACAACTATCCTAGGTTAAAAGTCCAAATACTGATATAGTGATGCCAAGAAACAGGGTCTAATTCGACAAATATTGTAAAAACTAATGTTTGTTCGTATTTTACGCGCAGCCATACCCTTCATCAGTTTGGGGTAAAACTTTGTCAACTTGTTACTTGCACTTGTTCAAAGGTTACAGTTACAGGTATTGTAAAATTAGCTTAAATAGATGGTGCGTGTATCGTACCGACAAATTTATTTGAAAATTATAATAAATCATTCAATTTCCATTAGTATACTATCGTTCCTAATTAAACAACATAACTCTTTCTTTAAAACGATATTTCCACTATTATTTCATCTGCGGCAGCAATGCGCCGGGCACCAGCTAGTTTGGAATATATTCCATTAGCTTATAGCATTAGCTGGTAAAGATGCACTAAATGACCGTTTATCCCGTAGTGAATTTTCTTTTCTTTTTTAAAGAATATGGGTGACAAACGAGTACACAGTCCATCTCACAGTAAGAGGATGCTGTGGCCCATTGATACCGACACCTTAAACTCAAATTGCACGTGCATTTTGATTTTTGATGTGTTGTCAACCCTAAGGACTACAACGGAATACCTCGTTTTCAGAAAAACTATACGAAGCACAACTGAATGAAGCTGAATAAAGCTGCTATTTCTATTTCCTAAGCACTATGCTCAATGACCTCAATAGTGCCTCCCAACGGAAAGGTCTTAAGATGAACGTGGACGAAACAAAGATCATGTGTAACGTCCTTGTCACACCTATGCCGGAAGTTGTTGAGGGCACTAAGCTCGGAGTTGTTGACGAGTATGTTTGCCTGGGAAAATAGTCCGACTAGGTAAGTCCAACTTTGACCGAGAGATCAATCGACGGATTCAACTCGGCTGGGTAGTGTTTGGGACATTAGGACACACCTTCTCGTAGGCCTAGACCTCAAAATCTGAAAACGAGTCTGTACAACCTGTGCGTGTTATCCATGACTTATGGAACTGAGACGTGGTCCCTCACTGCTGGCCGTATGAGGACGCTCAAGGTCGCTCAGCGAGCTAAAGAGAGGGCTATGCTTGGGGTTTCTCTGCGTGATAAACTTAGAAATGAGGATATCTACAGTAGAGCCAGAGTGACCGACATAGCCCAACGGATGTGTAAGCTGAAATGGCAATGGGCCGGCCATATAGCTCGAAGAACCGACAACCGATAGGGAAGAAAGGTTCTAGAACGACAGCCTCGTACTCGTACCGGTAGGCGAATTGTAAGGTGACCCTTCTACTAGATGGAGTGACGACCTGGTAAGACATGCAGGAAGTCAATGGATGCAGGTGGCTCAAGACCGTGCTTTGTGGCATTACTTGGGGAGGCCTATGTTCAGCAGTGAACTTGTGAAGGGCTGTAACGATGATGATGATGATAAGCCGTAATACAAGTAAAAAAAATATTGGGTCCACAGCAAACGGTAATATATGTATTCGACGTATAAAACATCTTCGATGTATTCATTTAAAAGTTTTTCTGCTTTTTCAAAAGGCCAAAGCCATATGCTATTTTCACACGCAATAACTGGCTGCGACACGACGTTAGCACTTTTCAGGAGGGGTAAAACAACAGCTTTTTAATTGTTCGAAAAAAAAATTGTGCTATAGTGTGTGAGTAACTCTACTCCGCAATCAGTAATCACCAACGGAATTCGTTTTCTTTATTCTGTATACTGACCTCAAAAAAATTACCTGCTAAGATAAGTTTCGATACTTTTGTAAAAATTACACATAATAGAAAAGGAGTGCAATTAGCTTGTATTCGCCCAACATCTGCTTCTGCTCATCAACGTCTATTTCAGTTATATTATCAAACTTAGGTGTGGCTTGGTAATAAACTGGACCAAAAAGACGGGTTAGAGGTTAATTGACAATACATTGGAACTATTTTTTTATATGACAGGGTGACAAACTAGCACACAGTCTACCTGATGGTAAGTGGTTGCTCCGGCCCATAGACGTCTACATATATCCTCGATTACAAATTAAAATGCAGATGCGTTGTCACCCGTGAGGACTAAGATGGAATGCCTCGATTCCAGTAAAAAGGGTTCAGCCTAAGATACTTCTTAAAAAGGGTTCTCTACACTCACCATACGAAACACAGCAGCATTAAGCTTCTATTTTACGCTAGTATTCTGTGAGAGCGTGTTACAACTATACTACTAATATAATTGCAGCATGGCTCTACCACGTATAAAATTATAACGTAAATAATTCAGACTACTCCCACCTGCACTAGAAAATCTTGTCAGTACAATTTTTTGCAATTGCAAAAACTAAATTAGATTGTTTTGCTCACTAGCCTGAACCAGTTATCAAGGTTAATCGTGCTCCAAAGTTGAATTGCCATTAGATGAGGATTCTTACGATATCAGCGAGGAGACATCTATATCGCTCTTCGAACAGTTCATATGTATCCAAGAAAAAGAAGAAGAAGAAAAAGGAGACATTACATATTGGCTTGGAGACAGACCAATAATTTTCCCTAATTAAGGCAGACACAAACTGGTCCCACGAAGGCAACGTACGCAACGCATTATGACATCTCAAAGCTTGATTTTGTATGAAAAACTATACATTGGAAACACACTTATCGTATGCAACGCAATTACATTTTATACAAAATATATATAAAATATCATCATCTAGAAATGTCTACTATGATAGAAAGTACTCAAGTAATCGATGATAAAACCAATGTCGCTTACTTTGCATTGAAAAATCTATTAGAATTTTTTTGTAAAGGGACGTAATAGTAAGTTAAAAAAGCGACGACGCGACGTCGCGACAAAATCCCTAAAGTTAGTTTCATTTGATAAAAAAGTTTTATTAAGTGTATTATCCGCGACAATTTAAGCCCATATATCACATCATGTACAGTGAGTTTAACAAATTGTAACACCTACGAAAAATTCAATTGAAAAGCGGAGAAAATTGTCGTTTAAAGACGAAGAGCAAACAGCCAATTTACCAGATAAAAATAACAGACATAAATACAAATAACGACCTTAGTTAAAACGTAAAAAGTAAAGTTACGGTCTATATACGTCCCACTGATGGGCACAGGCCTCCCCTGAATTCTGAAAGGGTTTTAGGGCAAGGAAGTGTCCGCCATGCTGCCCCAATGCGTGATGGCAAAATTCACATGTCTTCGAAATATTTTTTTGTCTTATTCCTCAGACACGCAGGTTTCCTCACGATGTTTTCCTTCACCGCCGAGCACGTGGTAAATCAGCACTTAAAACTGCAATTAACAATTTCATTAGTGCCGGCGGGGATCGAACCCGGGTTAGTAATAACAGAACGCGTTCTCTTATATTTACAGCGAGCGTTAACCATCTGAGCTACCACGGTGAGTTAAAACGTGTTTTTGGAAAATTACATTTAGGTATAAAACATATAATATGTGTATTACGCTAAAGTGCCTCTTCCTATATTATTTAAATATGATACTTCTCGTATGTAACTCTATCAACCTCATACAGACATAATCAACCAAAACGTCCATTCGAATAATATATTTACGATAACTTGTTACCATAATAGTCTCGTGGCGCCGCGCTGTGGGCAGTATCGATAATATTCACGTAGAGTAGCTGTTTCGAGTTACCTGATACGGTCACTAATACAACTCCGAACAATATTTTAATTTTAATGCGTCATAATTTATGTAGAGTTAAATAAGAACTTAAAAAAAAATAGTGTTATGAAAATTAAACCTATCAGTGGCGTATAGCCCCGAGCGGCAGACTTCAGGGCGCGTCATTTTTAGAAAGAAAAATCAGCTACTCGCCTTAATTTTTTAATTAAGATTCCTAAAATCTCTATTTTTTAATAGAAATTACCGTTCTGTACGCACAAACTTGTCAATGGTAGGAATAGATATATAAATACATTGTATTATTATATTCACGTTCAAATAATGAACAAAGACAGAAAGACAACGATTTTATAATATTTTAAAGTACTTGTGAAAATTAGGGGAGGAAAAGGGGCGGGACTTTTGGCTATAGCAAAAAATGCCGCCGTCGCGTTATGCGTCGACTTCGTTAGAATCTGAATTTCACCTTAACAATTTAGTACAGAGTATGTGTACTGATACTATAATATGTTTTAATAAAAACCACTATTGTACTTTTTAACTTCCAATATTAACAAGTTTACGTTTCAAGTGAACTCGCATGTAAAGAAAATATTACTAAATATATCAAAATTTAAAAATTCGAAGAACAATTAAAAATAACTACAAAGCAAGCGATACACTGTTTCTTAATTTATTGTTTCCAGTTATTTACACAGGTGTTTTGAATAACATGTAAACAATAAGATCGCAATCCAATAGCAAATTAAAATATGCAATTATAATAATGCGAATACAAAAATATTTCAAATATTATGAACTTTTTAATAGATAGCGTTATAAATGAAACTTTTATAACGCCATCTATTAAAAATACGTCGAAGTTAAACTTATTCTTGTGCAGTCTGCTGCCATCTGTTATGAAACCACTAATATGGTTCTTTTTCTCACCGTTAAGACGGAGGCGGCGCTGTCGTCGCATTCTTACAGATAAGCTGTCCCAATCGTCATCCATGTTTGGTTGTCCTTCTCTTTCAACTGTGCACAAATACATTTTATTAAAATTAAGATTCAATAAATTCAATATCAGAATACGTAAAGTAAATAAATTTTACAGTATGCGAATTACCCGGATTCGATATCAGCCAGCAACAATGAAATTGTTAGTGTCAATTTTAAGTGCTAATTTACCACGTGCTCGGTGGCAAAGAAAAAAAATCTTCAAGAAACCTGCATGTATAGGGAATAAAATATTTAGAGAAATTGTAAAGTCAGCCAACAGAACAGAGAAATCCACTTTTTCTGCCACCAGGGCGACGCCACTCAAAAATGAGGTGTAATATTTGACAAATTTCATAGCGGGGAAGTTAAATTGTTCGAAAAATGTAAAGGTTAATGTTTCTTTCTTTACTATTAGTAATACTTTATATAAATAAGTTCGAGACGTATCTAAGAGGCAGCAAAGTAATAATATTAACAGATCATAAAGCATTATTGTTTATGATTAATATAAAATTATTCCACGGTCGAGTCACTCGATGGATTTATTAAAAAAAAAAACCGAACCACAGAAAAGTAGAAAATTTAAAAATGGATTAAAATGTTCCAAAATATTAAAGAGCAAACCACTGAGGAATTGTTTTGTGTAATGCTGTAGAACTGATAAAATTTATTTCTTTTCAGTTTTCTTCATTCTCAGTCAGTTTTATAACTTATCAATGACATTGTCAAATTTCGTTAACTAGCGACATCTGGTGAGCGGAAGATTAGTAGCCCTCATTGCCTGTCCAGCCATAATGTACAGGGAATATATGTATATATATATATATATATATATATATATATATATATATATATGTCCAGGGAGTGGAACGTATATAGACTGTAACTTTATATATTAACATATTACAAATGATAAGGGAGATATAAGGATATTGAACGAGTGATTGCAGGAAATAAAGTAAATGAGGCTCTACACTCTATTGTGAAAAGTCAGAATGTGTCAAAAAAGGCACGTATGGCAATTCACAATGCTGTATTAGTCCCTACTTTAACGTATGGTAGTGAAAGTTGGGTGTGGCAGAAGAAGCACGAGAGTAGAATAAATGCAGTAGAAATGCGGTCGCTAAGGAGTATGTTAGGGCTGAATCTAAGTGACAGCGTGAGAAACTGTAATAAAAGAAGAGTGTGGTTTGCAAGATGATGCGGTGACCAGGATTAAGAAAGGAATGCTTCGGTGGTTGGTCACGTAGAAAGAATGAATGAGGAAAGACTGACAAAGCAAATATATGTTGAAGAAGTGAATGGAAGAGTCGGAAAGGGACGTCCTAGGCGAAAGTTTGTCGACCAAATTAGCGATATACTACTAAAAATGGGCCAAATTAAGAGTACCCTTAACCGACCAGCATGTATGCGTAGGTATATGGATGTGGAAGAGCCGAGAGAGGTATGTCAGGATCGTGCTAAATGGAAGTCTGTAGTCTCTGTCTACCCCTCTGGGTGACAGGCGTGAGTGTTTATGTTTATGTTTTTTTTTATATTACAAATATTTGACCAAACAGGTCTTAATTTAAATATCAAAAACGATTGAAGATTTTTATAAAATAAGCGGTAAGCGTATACTAGACTTTAAAGACCGCAACCTTCTTCCGTGCGCGTCCGTGAGTGAAGTTGCGTGGCGACGCGCAGGCCGCCCGCCATCAGATCAGTCGTATGCTCGAGATCCACACGCTTACGTCGCTCCGTACCGCCCTTCTCTTCAATCACGCTCTCGTTGCTCGCTATCGAACGTGCCTAGTATATGAATAAAAACATATTAGATATACTTACATTTAAAACATTGGAACTTCAAATTGCGAAATTAATTGCGATGAATCAATGTAGTAGAGCCATGCTGCATATTATAATTGTAACAGAAATAGGTCGGCACGACCGTGGAAGGACTACGCTCTCCGCTACCATCGTGAAATAACAGTTTAATGCTGCTGTGTTTCGTATGGTGAATGTAGAGTACCGGACACCTTTTTAACTGGAAACGAGGCATTCCATCCTAGTACTCAGGGGTGACAACGCATCTGCATTTTAATTCTGAATTGAGGATATATGTAAATGTCTACGGGCCTCAGCATCTACTTACCATCAAGGGGACAGTGCTCGCTTGTTATGCCTATTCACTATATAAAAAAGTGAAAGAAATTACCTTATCTTTTACTTAAATGTCTAAAATATCTTTGCCACCTGCTCAGTAGTGGAAGATATCATCGTAAGGCTACTTGCATGGTTGAGAAATGAAAAACTTCAAGGATATTTAACACTTACCACTACACTTTGAAGCACAGGGGCTCCTCTCTGCCCCAAAAGACTTCCAGAAATAAAAATTTGCCAAACATTGGAACATAATAAATATATAAATCACTTTGTAAAGTAACTATAGACCACACAACATAGCGGTGGTTCTTATCAAAATCTTTTTCTTAATTCTAAAGCCTTACCTCTTCTTTTGGTTCCTCGTCACACAACCGCTCTTCCTCCCTGGTGTGACGTGTCTCCGTCACGATCGTTCCATCCGGCCGCAGTGCTCGCAGTTCTTCCTAAAAAACAAATTTTCTGTCGTTAATGTAAGTTTAATTACGACTAGTAACGATAGCTTTTTTTTAATTCTCATTAAAATTTTTGAGCATTATGCAAAGGGTTTTAAAATCCCTTCCAGATTTGTTTATTTTTTTAACTCCGTACTTAAAAATCGATAACATTTACACATTTTGTGATAAAGACAGATATTTAGAAATATAACATGCAATATGTTTTAAATGATAATAATAAAAGTATATAATCAAAATTTTATATATATATATATATATATATATATATATATATATATATATATATATATATATATATATAGCCGTGTAGTGGCGGTTGAGAATATCCACTACCCCATATCTTCCCGTGGGTGTCGTAAAAGGCGACAGAGGGAGACAGGCAGGAGATGGGCAGCAGCATCTTCCTGATAACAACTGTGACGTAATAAAAAAACTGCGGTCGCCAACCCGCTCGCCAAGCGTGGCAACTATGGCAAATAACCCCCAATGAATAAATACACAAACAGACGGCCCCCAGTCCCCGGCGGCCCCGCTATTCCTGGCTACGGTGGCGACCATGGTAACGGCGGGGCAGGGGGTGCTAAGAATCTCCGGTGGAGGTTCGGTTGCCACCTACGATGACTCGACCTGGCAACATATAACGCACGCACCCTGAGGACTGACGAGAAGATACTAGAGCTGGAAGAAGAGGTAGACAAGTTGCGCTGGCATATTATTGGATTATCCGAGGTCCGAAGAGAGGGGGAGGACACGGCAATCCTCGAGTCCGGCAACTTGTTCTATCACCGGGAGGGCGACCATCTGTCCCAAGGAGGTGTTGGATTTATCGTCCACAAGTCTCTCGTCAACAACGTTGTAAAGATTGGGAGTGTGTCGACGAGGGTCGCGTACCTGATACTCAGAATCACCAAACGGTATTCGCTGAAGGTCATTCAGGTTTACGCACCAACCTCGGCACATCCCGATGAGGAGGTGGAGGAAATGTATGAGGATATTTCCAGAGCCATACATTCCTCCAAAACCCACTACACGGTGTTGATGGGAGACTTCAACGCAAAACTAGGCACAAGAGAAAGCGGTGAGCTGAAGGTAGGGAAATTTGGAGTAGGGCAACGGAACCGAAGGGGCCAGCAGCTGGCCGACTTTATGGAGAAAGAGGGACTCTTTATGATGAACTCTTTCTTCCAGAAGCGGCCCCACAGGAAGTGGACCTGGTCGAGCCCCGACGGTTCGACAAAAAATGAGATTGACTTCATTATGACGACCAGACGCCAACTGTTCAGTGATGTCTCAGTGATCGCAAGGGTGAAAACTGGCAGCGATCACCGAATGGTTAGAGGCACACTGAACCTAAACGTTAAGTTGGAGAGGTCTCGTCTAATGAAGTCAACGCTCCGTCCCCCTCGTGCTCTAATCCAGAATCCCGAAACCTTTCAGCTCGAGTTACGTAACCGCTTCCAGTGCCTAGAAGATTGCAATGCAGTGGACGATATGAACGACAAGCTCGTGGAAACTGTCCATGCGGTCGGAGCTAAGTTCTGCAAGACCCGCCGCAGAAGAACACAAAAACTCTCCGATCACACTCTTAATCTCATGGCTGTTAGACGGGAGATGAGGCTGCAATCGTCAACAGATTTGACAGCATACAGGCAACTGAACAGACAGATCTCCAAATGCATGCGGCGAGACTTACGCAACTTTAATACTTCTCGTATTAAAGAAGCGATCGAGCGGAACCAGGGCTCCAAAGTCTTTGCCAGAGATCTGTCTGCCAGAAAGAGCCAACTGTCAAAGCTGAAGACTGAGTGTGGCAACATCGTTTCCGGGACGCCTGAGATTTTGAGTGAGATTGAGAGGTTCTATGGGCAGCTGTACACATCATCGTTGGAGCCACACGCAAGTGTGAGTAACGATCCAAGAGCAAGTCTTATCCGACACTATTCCGATGATATCCCGGACGTCAGTCTGAGCGAGATTAGAGTGGCTCTCCACCACCTTAAAAACGGCAAGGCCCCGGGCGAGGATGGAATTACAGCGGAGCTTCTGAAAGCGGGTGGAAAACCGGTACTTGAAGTCCTTCGGAAGCTCTTCAATTCCGTCCTCCATGGTGGCACTACTCCGGAGGCGTGGAGCAGAAGCGCGGTGGTTTTGTTCTTTAAGAAAGGCGACAACGCTCTCTTGAAGAACTACAGACCGATTTCCCTTCTGAGCCGCGTCTACATGCTATTTTTGAGGGTCATTACGAATCGTCTCGCACGCAGACTCGACGACTTCCAGCCTCCCGAACAAGCCGGTTTCCGAAAAGGCTTCAGTACCATAGACCACATACATACCCTGCGGCAGATTGTACAGAAGACCGAAGAGTACAATCTGCCACTTTGCATGGCATATGTGGACTATGAGAAAGCCTTTGATTCCGTCGAAATTTGGGCGGTGCTACAGTCCCTTCAGCGGTGCCAAGTTGACTGTCGGTACATCGAAGTGCTGAAGTGTTTGTACAGTAGGGCTACGATGGCTATCCGAGTACAGAACCAGAGTTCGAAACCTATCCAACTGCAGAGAGGTGTAAGACAGGGTGATGTTATATCCCCGAAACTCTTCACCGCTGCGTTGGAAGACGTTTTCAAGCTACTGGACTGGAAAGGATACGGTATTAATATCAATGGCGAGTACACCACTCACCTTCGATTTGTCGACGATATAGTCATTATGGCAGAATCGCTGGAGGACTTAAGCATTATGCTCAATGACCTCAATAGTGCCTCCCAACGGATAGGTCTTAAGATGAACATGGACAAAACAAAGATCATGTTTAATGTCCATGTCACACCTATGCCGGTAGTTGTTGGGAGCACTATGCTCGAAGTTGTTGACGAGTACGTTTACCTGGGACAAATAGTCCGACTAGGTAAGTCCAACTTCGACCGAGAGGTCAATCGACGGATTCAACTCGGCTGGGCAGCGTTCGGGAAATTACGACATATCTTTTCGTCAGGTATACCTCAATCTCTAAAAACTAGATTGTACAACCAGTGCGTGTTGCCAGTGATGACTTACGGATCTGAGACGTGGTCCTTCACTGCTGGCCGTATGAGGACGCTTAAGGTCGCTCAGCGAGCTATGGAGAGGGCTATGCTTGGAGTTTCTCTGCGTGATAGACTCAGAAATGAGGATATCCGCAGTAAAACCAGAGTTACCGACATAGCCCAACGGATTAGTAAGCTGAAGTGGCAATGGGCCGGCCATATAGCTCGAAGAACCGATAACCGATGGGGAAGAAAGGTTCTCGAGTGGCAGCCTCGTACCGGTAGGCGTAGTGTAGGGCGACCCCCCACTAGATGGAGTGACGACCTGGTAAGACATGCAGGAAGTCGATGGATGCAGGTGGCTCAGGACCGTGCTTTGTGACATTACTTGGGGGAGGCCTATGTTCAGCAGTGGACTTGTGAAGGGCTGTAATGATGATGATATATATATATATATATATATATATATATATATATATATATATATATATATATATATATATAAATGTGTGTGTTGTGTGTGTGTGTGTGTCTCACTATTCCGCTTTTACAGTAAATTCTCTGTTTCTTCGTCATGTAATTTCATAAGCCAATCTGTTAATTTTTTCTTACATTTATATTTTATTAGTTATAAATTGAGTGTTTTTTATTAACTTTATTATATAACCTGCCTATTCCGTACCCATAAAACTTTTGGACGAAAGTAGATTTTGCTTGTTTTTGTGTGTTGTAGATCGTTTCACATACCTCATAATTTCTTCTCCTAGTTTGTAGTAAATTGGGTGTTTCGTGCTGTAAGAACGTTAGCTTCACTGAATAAACTGGTTGTTAAGAAAAATTTTGGTTTATAAAGTGCAACTTTTAAAATCATTCGTTGAGTTCTTTCCAATTCAAGCATGTGTGTTTTATTGGAACAGTAATACCGTAGGTTAATATATTTTGGCACAAAGATATATAAACAGTTTTTAGCAATATCCAGTTTGTGACATGTCTTAAGTTTTTAAAAATGTAAGTTAGTTTTCTGACTCTTTGGGTTAAATTTCTTATGTGTGCTTTGGAATTTAAGATTGTTATCTATTGTTATTCCTAAATATTTGATTTCTTGTGTATTTATTATATTAAAGCAGTTGCAGTTTGAACTAGGAAACTGAAAACATGAATGAGCTATAATTTTATAATTGCTAATAAATTTTGGTAATTTTCGAATCGAGAACGTAATATATTTGGTTTTATCAACATTAAGTGAAAGTGAATTTGTTGCTAGCCACTGACAGACGGTATTAAAACCTTCTTGTGCAATGTTAAAAACTTCTTCCCATGAATCCCCATAAAAAGTTAGTGTAGTATCATCGGCATACGATATTATTTTACAATTTTTTATATTTAAGTTACAAAGTTCATTAATGTAGCATAAAATATAGCGTTGGGCCAAGCATACGCCTTGTGGGATGTCGTAACTAATGGGTTGTTCAATCGATTAACTATGTTACCTATCCGAACGCTCTGTGTTCGATTATGTAAATAATCCATAAGAAGTAGTAACTGTTTGTCCCTTATGCCCATCATTTCTAGTTTTTCAGAAAACATAGCGAAATGAACTGTATCAAACGCTTTTAGAAGGTCAATAAAAATGGTTAGGCATTTTTTTTACTATCCAATTTCTCAACAATAAAACTAGTTAAGGCGTGTACAGCATCAGTTGTTGACTTTCCCTTTCTAAAACCGTATTAAATCATTATTATTAATCAAGCTGTTAGCTTTCCATATATAATACATATAAATAGGTTAAGTAATATAAATAAATAATAAAACTTGAATTTGTTTCTCACCGTGTCATCAGTCTTGATAGTGGTATTATATGCTACGGTATCCTTGATGAGCTCAGGGCCTCGGGGCACCAGCGCCAGCTGATTTTCTGTCTGTACCTTCAGAGCATCTCGGATATCTTCTTCAGAAGTCTCATTCACGGCTGCTATTAACGCCTAGAGCCAAAGAAAAGCCGTTATAAATTTTTGGATCGTTTGACTTTTGAGCATGTTACACAAATATATTATACCATTTTACTTTTAATTCTACAAAATTAACTTTATTTGAGAGAGTACAGTGCAAGTGCAGTTCGTTTGTACATGTTAAATTACAGGTTAAGGCTGTAGCACGAATGTTTCGGTTTAACCGGGATAGGACCACGCTTACATAGAGTAGCAGCATAAAATAGCATCATGATGCTGCTGAATTACGTATGGTGAGTGACAATAACAGGATACACTTTTTTATTGGTGGCGATGCATTATATGTGGTGTTCTGTTGATAAACAATTTGTAATACATAATAATTTGAAAGATAGTAATAAAATTGCTGATCCGAAATTAATATATTTGGATTCATTTAATTTATACATTAATTACAGCCTCTTATGTAGCAATCTGGAGGAGATCTATGTTCACCGGTGGACTGTAACGTACTTTTTACATGTAAGTTGCGGCAATTTTACGTTTTCCCATTTCTAATGAAAACTACAAGTAGGTATGTTCTGCAAAATTTAGGGGGTCGTCTACTTCCCTTTAATAGGGTTTAGGAAATAAGGTTTAGGAAATAGGGTTTAGGACATAGGGTTTAGTAAATAGGGTTTAGGAAAGGTATTGTCTGTCACATGCGTCATATTTGTGAATAAATGGGCTTGCGGGGGCTGGTCTGTCCGATCAGGTTATTTGTATTTCATACAAAAAAATTTCTCTGGCTTTTTTTTTTAAAATAAGAAGATTTTTATAAAAACAACACAAAAAAATAAAAAAGAAAAAAAAAAAATTTTTTTTTAAAAAAATAAAAAAAAAAGTTTAACTCCGCCTGTCAACGTTGAGGATATTAGAAAAAAAAAAAAAAAAATTGGTTTTTAATAGGGAGAAAAAAAAAAAAAAATAAAAAACAACACACCAAAAACACCAAAAAAAAACAAAACAACCCCACGGGGGTGGGTGTTTATTAAACTAGAAAAAAAAAAAAAATTTAATTTTTTGAAAAAACTGCAAGAATTCAAGATACCATAAGTTCATACTGTGTAGATCGGAACAAAAGTTAAATTTTAATCTATGGTAACCGCGATTAACTATGACATCTGGACGTTGAAAATCTCAGTCCCAACCCCGTGACCATGGGTGCTGTAAAGTGCTCGAAACGTCGGGTATTTAAAAAGTTAAATATACGCGATAAAATCGGTAAAATCTAGTACAATTTTCTATAGGTTATATTTTATATAGGAAAATCAGTCCGAATTGCAGTTGTTTCTGTCGTTTGCCTCCATAAAGCGACATAGGCCACCGGCGCGGCGGTCCGGAGGTTTCCTCGGTCGTTTGGACACAGCGTGATAGCAGTAGATCGTAAAAGCATATTCATCAAACTTCTTGTAACATGGATATTTTTTTAAATACAAAAAAAGTGAATAAGTACACATGTAAATTAGCTAAATGGAACTGGTTTTAAATACATAAGCATACATTGCTTATTATTAAAAATAAACTAAATGTGTCATGAAAGTCGCCCAAATTTAATATAACAATGACACAGCGTAAATTTTACAAAAACGCTGCAAATTACTGGGCCAAAGTTCCAGCAACGGTAAATGGCGTTCTTGGCGGTTTTGGTCACATTTCGGACATTGACATAGGTGGATCTAGAACATTTCTGAATCATTTATTATCACTTCAAGACCCACCAAATACAAATATCGCATTGGACTGCGGAGCAGGTATTGGACGAGTGAGTAAAAAATTACTGATTTCTTATTTTAACAAAGTCGATTTGGTAGAGCAAGATGAAAAATTCATTAACACTGCAAAAAAAATTATCGGTGAAGATAACGCGAAACTTGGAACAATATATAATCTTAGTCTTCAACATTTCAAACCAGAAAAAATGTATGACATAATTTGGTGTCAATGGATTCTTGGATATTTGAACGATTACGATCTCATAAATTTCTTAATAAGATGTAGCAAGTCCCTCACAACGAATGGATTGATCATCGTCAAAGAGAACATAACATCGTCGAACGAACTCGTTTATGATGAGAAAGACTATTCTGTCACTCGACCTTACGAATTGATGTTAATGTTATTCGATGCAGCTTGTCTTGAAATAGTTAAAACCGAAGTACAAGTTGATTTTCCTGATGAAATCTATTCTGTACATATGTTCGCTTTAAAACCAAAGTAGAATAATATTAGATCACTATGTCTTCGAATATTTGTATTAGGTTATTAATTTATATAAAAATTAATATCCGACTAATTTTTTTTTAATTTATGGAAGCTGACTACGATATAACTAAACTACAGTATACGATTCCGTCTAAATTAAATATTACTTTAATCAGACATGACAGCTTTTATAAAACCTTAGCTTTATAACGGATAACCGCAAGAAATTCTACATCATGCTCATACTGAATGGGGGCTTATCTTTGATGAAGTAGCGAATCGTGGGCAGAATTCGTGATTGCATCGTTTAATAAAGTTGGATCTTGAACGTGCCATGGCAGCACTATGATATCAGCAAGTGCATTCACCGTTTAAGCGCAGAACTTGCGAAATTCTTGCTTTGGACACAATTTGGAACTATCATATTTTAAGCAAATCGTTTAAAAACTATAAATAATGATGAAATTGCACGTCCTTTGGGAAATTATGTTTATCATTCAAGAATCATATTCACTACTACAACCTGTCGTAACCCGATATTGTTGTACAATAAACAAAATTGTAATAATTCTAAAAATGACATGATACTGAAAAGAAATCATGAACACAAAAAACGAAACTAAACGAAGTAAGGCAAACGAACGAAGTTAAGCGAAAAATTTGTTGTCAATCTTTTAGCAGCACATTTTTATATAATGGTTTTTAAATACCATAAAGTAATAAACCATTGTCAACCAATGATAACGAACTATATAGCGTAGATCTCAGCAAAGTTCAACAGAAGAATTTAATCACCAGCAGGGACATATTTTGAATAAGAAATGAAACATATAAAATAATAACAATCTTGTGGAGAATTATAAATGATTAGTGATACTCCTTGGCTTCGCACGGGTGATTTCTGAATCTCGAAAACAGCGCCACCTACCGGGTCCAAATATGAATATAAGCCATCTAGGGACCCATTTAAACACATTTTTGCACATTTAAACACACAACAAAGTTTAATCAAAATTGGATGGTTTCAAAGTCTATAACGGACATAGGTAGAAACAATTTTTGTGTTTTTAATAGATAGACAATGGATGTGAAATAAGAGCTGATACGCAATAACAAGCTTTTAATGATATTCTATCAATAATTAACTGGAGGACCGATCCTATCAGAGAACAGTTAGCGAGTGTATTTATTAAGATAAGTACAGTTATGTTCGAGTCGTGGAAATAAAGACGTGACAGTGTCCTATTAATGTTTGTGATTATAATATAGTTGGTCCTTAATCCAAACTACCAGTGCGAAAAAATTAATTAATACATTTTCCATATATTAAATATAAAAATAAAAACATTCACATAGACAATTGTTTTCTTCTATTGTGTTGTTTAAATAAAACGAAATACATTATCATTAACTGCAAAATATCGGTATTTGCACTATTATATACAGCAAGATTTTGATGATTCTTTTTTTATTTGGAAACTGGTGCTTCTCGTGTGATACCATATAAATTTAATCAAGATCTGACCAGAAGCTTTTGAGTTATTCTTAATAATGCGTATTTAATTGACTTCAAAAACACTGATGTTGTTCTCACTTTAATTATATTGAAGTCGGTTGTAAAAATAATTTTACCACTTTATGCATAAACTACGGTAGATTCACAGTGCAGATTAAAAAATCGCAAATCATGAATAGCTGTATATTATATAGCTGTATAGTATATTGGAGGTAATGTAGTAAAAAAAAAAGAATAACAATCATTATCATTATTAACTGGTAATGTGTTATGGAATTTCATTTCGGCGCTTTGATTCTTGGCTCAATTAACGGTTAAATACGACAATTCAATCGTATATAGAATAACTTGAAAAAATTACAATAAGACTGCTTTTATTGGAAGTTCCAATACATCTCACAGAATACCAGCTTAAAAAAGCAGCTTAGTACTGATGTGTTTCGTGTAATGAGTGTAGAGAACCGGAGACCCTTTTTACTGGATACGAGGCATCCCATCCTGGTCCTCAGTGGTGGCAACACATTTGTATTTTGATTCGTAATTGGGGATAGGTGTAAATGTCTATGGGCCACAGCATCCACTTACCATCAGCATATACTGTGCCATCAGGTGGACTGCGTGCTTGTTTGTCACATTTGTTCTATAAAATGACACATATGTTAAGTATCATAGTTTTTTTAATTATATTTTTTAACTCATGAGAGGAGTCGTAAGTCGACAGAGGAAAACCGAAACAGGTGATGGGATGGTGATAATTGAGTTATTGTCACGACAAAAAGCTGCGTTTGCGAACCGGCCTACCGAGTGTGGCAACTTTGGCAAATCCCCTCTATGAGGCAAACTATGAGAGAGGCACGAATATGTACAGCAGACAAATATTTTAGGCTGTAATATATGTTATGCACATATAGGAGTATTTTGTTACTGAGATAATTTAAACGGTACATTCAGTTTACATACTAACAAACTATAACATACAGCAACTTATTGTATAACTTCTAAGTTTTGTTATGTATTCTAAATAAAATACAGTATCAGTAAGATCATTTAAATTACTAAAGATGTTGATACACATTTTTGAAACGTACCTTCAGGGCGTTTAGGATATAGACATTACCCCACAGCTGCTATAGCTGCACGTATAAAATTTCTTTTTGTTGTTTTTTTTTTCTTAAATTGTAATTGCGTTGTGAAAATATAACTTAGCACACCAAATGTAACGTACAGTAAACGTAATCTATAGTACTGTTACGAGCTTGAGGTTCGTGACAATAAAAATTGCCGATAGAATCACATAAATTAACACTTTAATTCACTTTACACTAATTAAAGTTAAAAACAGTAATAATTAATCACACTGATTCACTTTATTCCGCTCCGAAGCTTCGCTTGTCTCGCCGAATCCAATACTTCCCGATCGCATCTCGCAGCGCCTATTTATATAAATTAGCAGCGAAATATCCAGAATATTCAAGTAAACACGCGCAAGGTACCGAGAGTTCGTGTTTCGACTTCAAGAAGTTTAGTTCTTTGGTTCGACACTAGATGGCGCTAGTGCCGTCGACTTTGGCGCGTAACACTGCCCCCTCCTAAGACATGCTCGTCCCGAGCATTATCGGACCCATAATAACGCGCCAAGCGATCCACATGGACGATCTTAGTAGTCCCCTTTGCGCCTTTCTGTAACGGCTCCGCAATGTCAAGGGATGTCCTATCCCATGGTGCACCAACATTGCACAATTTCGATGCTCCTCTACTACGTGTCTGAGGTCCCTTCACGGCCGCACAACTTGTACATGCACGACACCAATCCTCGACATCGTCACGATAATGGACCCAGAAAAACTGTTCTCGGACCTTCAGTAGAGTTCGTTTAACTCCCAGATGGACTCTTGAACGACCATTATGGCACAGCTGTAGAACATTCGGCACTTTAGCTTTAGGGACAACCATTTGCAAACGACAGCTGTCTCCTCGACCATTGTCCCATTTACGGCACAGGACTCCATCCTGAATCAGCAAGCTGTCCCATTGGGCCCAATAGCTTTTCGTGGTTGAACTCATCGCTGAGACGTCCCTCCACTTAGGCTTGGTAGCCCGGGCCTTCATCTCTTCCAGAATCGGCTTGATGTCCGGATCTTCCTGCTGTGCATGTCGTAGGCTGTCCTTCCACCCGTTGCTGAGGTGTCTGTCCTGAGCATCCTCACGGATACCACTTCCTTACTCTCTTTGCCTACTACAATGGTTACAATACCTCAGGACAAGGTCTTCTTGACAATGCATCTGCGTTGCTGTGAGATTTCCCGCTGCAGTGTCTGATAGTAAAGTCGTATTCCTGCTGCTGCTGGGCGGTGCTGTTAGCCGCACTTCCTTTATGAGACCGTTCACCTTCCCTTCCTAGGGTGTGCTTAGGGCAGCTGGACCGAAGATGGCCCCTTTCCCCACAGCCATAGCACCTAGGGCGGTATCTTTATTGTGGTCGCGAACCGTAACTGCTGTAACCTCCCTAGCGTGAGGTGAACGATGATCCTGTCGCCGCCAGGCAGTGCCGTTAGCTGCATTACCCTCCTGATATCGTTCACTTTCCCTTTCTGCGGTTCGCTTAGGGCAGCTGGATCGAAGGTGGCCCTTTTCCCCACAGCCATAGCACCTAGGGCTGTATCCTTTGTTGCGGTCGCGAACTGTAGCTGCTGCAACCTCCCTGACGCGATGGGAACGAAGATCCTGCCGCACGGCTTCCACCTCCAGTGCATGGGCCAAGGCGTCCTTAAGCGTCTCGTGGTGCCCGAGCCTCACAGCAGCTCTGACTTCCAGGTCGCGGATGCCGTCGATGAATGTCTGCACCAGGTTCCCTTCAATGAGCGCCGGTACAGACCGGTATGCTTTTCGCACCAGCTTCTCCACCTCTAGAGCCCACTGCTGCAGGCTTTCGTTGATGCGCTGCGCGCGATCTTTAAGCTGCGCACGAAAGACGTGTTCCAGGTGAGCGTCGCCATATCTCGCCTCCAATGCCTCAAGGAGTTGCTCATAAGTCACTTCCTCACCGAGAGCTTCCAGAACTGTTAAGGCCTGGTCGCGCAGGCCTAGTGTGAGAGCAGTCATGGCCTGACTTTTATTCCAGCCGTTCGCCTTCATAACAGCCTCGAACTGGATTTTATAGGCTGACCAGGAAGAAGTCCCGTCGAACGGTGGCACCTTGAACCCACGTAGCGAAGGTGTAGTAGCTACTACGGGAGCTGTAGTTCCATCCCCAAGTTTGAGTTCGTCCAGTGATTTCTTCATGTCAGCCATTACGTTGTCAACCCGATTGTTCACTTGGTCGATTCGGGTTTCAGCTTCCGACAGGCGGTTGTCATGTTGAGCAACCTTATCTTTCACCTCCCGTATCTCTTTTCCGAAGGTAACGTGGATATCTTTCATGAGAAGCATCTGCTCTTCCTTATCGCGTTTGAGCTGCTCTTCCAAACGACGGACCTGTTCCTCCTGTCCACTCCGCAGCTGCTCTTCCAATCGGCGGGCCTGTTCCTCCTGTCCGCGCTGCAGCTGCTGCAGCATCACCATCAGAGCACCTAAGTCAGGTGCTGCAGATGCAGGAGCTACTGACGGGCCGACCTCCGTTGCCTGCGGCTGGCCCTCCGAAGTCTGCGGCGTTGCACCACCAAATCTTCTCTGGTCCGTCTCCTGCTGGCGTTGACTTCGGGTACGGACACCCTCCGTTTCCTCCTTAGGTAAAATCGGCATGATTTAATCCCACTTCTGACACCAATTGTTACGAGCTTGAGGTTCGTGACAATAAAAATTGCCGATAGAATTACCTAAATTAACACTTTAATTCACTTTACACTAATTAAAGTTAAAAACACTAATAATTAATCACACTCATTCACTTTATTCCGCTCCGAAGCTTCGCTTGTCTCGCCGAATCCAATACTTCCCGATCGCATCTTGCAGCGCCTATTTATATAAATTAGCAGCGAAATATCCAGAATATTCAAGTAAACACGCGCAAGGTACCGAGAGTTCGTGTTTCGACTTCAAGAAGTTTAGTTCTTTGGTTCGACACTAGATGGCGCTAGTGCCGTCGACATTTGGCGCGTAACAGTACGTACATTCTATGGCATTGTCGTTGACGGAGAAACTAGTAGGACCATCTATCTCTCTACTATTTATTTCTACATTTGAAATAGAACGTGACTCGTAAATTAACATTATAATTCCACCTTCATGGTCTATTGTAAGCATGCGTCCGTAAAACGCTGTCTCTAGTGGTGAGATTTAGAAAGCTTCTAAAGTTCGTAAGGTCGCGCGAAATTTTAAAACAATGTTTACGTTAATATCTTTGGAGTTTATAAGTAGTTCAACTTATAATTTTATATTATTTACATATTTATTTATAAAGGCGAGCTTAATGATATATGGCATTCTCTACCAGCTAACCTTGGGTAGAACCACAGAAATAGTAATATTATTATGACGATTTCCGATGAAAAGTAAATTATCGGCAGTATAGTTGTCATGATCATATTTGGTTTAAATATGTACAAGATACACATACGCAAAATATACGTACGTATATACACACACATATTCACACACACACACACACACACACACACACATATACACACACACACACACACACACACACACATATATATATATATATATATATATATATTAAATCATATATAATTGATACACATATAACATATAAATAGACATTTATACATGTATATCATATTAAATGTATATTATATAAATAACTATAAACATAAAATAAGTCGACTCAACTTTGTTGGCTAAGGGTATGTTCGTATAGTTTTCTTTCAAAAACATTTTTGGCGTGTTTTATTCGCAGATCGCAGAACAGGCAATTTGTTCCAGAGGGAGATGGAAGTTACTGTGAAAGAATATGATATAAATCTAGAATAGAGGCGAGGAGTAGACAATAATAAATTGTGTGAAGAAGTGTCACTCATTACAGCCCTTCACAAGTCCACTGCTGAACATAGGCCTCCCCCAAGGTATGCCAAAACTACTAAATTAGTGTCACTACGGAATTGGAATCTTTCTTTCAGTTAAAGGGGTGATCCATTACTACCTAAAGAAGTTCACATCTGAACATAAGATTTTTTGTTTTATTATTGTCACACGTTTGGCAGGCAGAATTGGCAGACGCAGTTTTTAATAATTTTGAGTTGATATCAGGTAGATGCTACTTCTCACATTCTGTTTCAAGTTTCCCTCTGCCGCCTTTTACGACACGCACGGGAAGATGTGGAGTAATAGATATTCTTACACCGCCACGACACGGTTAACTATATGTTATTTGGGGATTTTAATATGAATATTTGTACATAAGCTGTGAACCGCCGTAGCCAGGATTCAACTCGGCTGGGCAGCGTTCCGGAAATTACGACATATCTTCTCGTCAGGTATACCTCAATCTCTGAAAACTAAAGTGTACAACCAGTGCGTGTTGCCAGTGATGACTTACGGATCAGAGACGTGGTCCTTCACTGCTGGCCGTATGAGGACGCTCAAGGTCGCTCAGCGAGCTATGGAGACGGCTATGCTCGGAGTTTCTCTGCGTGATAGACTCAGAAATGAGGATATCCGCAGTAAAACCAGAGTGACTAACATAGCCCAACGGATTAGTAAGCTGAAGTGGCAATGGGCCGGCCATATAGCTCGAAGAACCGATAACCGATGGGGAAGAAAGGTTCTCGAGTGGCAGCCTCGTACCGGTAGGCGTAGTGTAGGGCGACCCCCCACTAGATGGAGTGACGACCTGGTAAGACGTGCAGGAAGTCGATGGATGCAGGTGGCTCAGGACCGTGCTTTGTGGCATTGCTTGTGGGAGGCCTATGTTCAGCAGTGGACTTGTGAAGGGCTGTAATGATGATGATGATGATGATGTGAACCAATCTCAAACAAACGTAAAATAGAGCATTATGTTGATACAGCAGCAAAATGCAGCTATTTTATACTATTTTACGTACAGTGATTGATGAAAAACCGGAGACCCTATTACTGCAGCAAAGCAACTTTAGTTGCAACTCGCTTGTCACACATATATGTATTTAAAAAATCTAAATTCGTAAGTATTTCGCCAATAAAATTCATTTTAGTAACCCGAACTTCTAAATTGTCGTAAGGAAATTATTACAAACAAGAATACACTGGTCACGAAATGCAGCCATTTAAAAAATGTAGTTCAGTTTCCATTCAGCTTGTATCGTGTATCACCTGTGTTAATATTGATTTCGTTGTTAATACTAAGAAGTAAAAGTAATCCGCACGAAGTGTGCCGGCTCGATACTTTGAACCGGTTCACTAAAATAGTGATGAACGACTCTCGGGTTTTTGGTCTTCGGGAATTATATAATAATAAATAATAAATAAAATAAATATTACCAAAATAATTTTACTATGTTATTAAACAGTTAGGTTTTCGTATATATCGTTCTTATAATGATTTACGCGAACACTATACATTGAATGAAATTATTTATACGGATTTTATATCGTTTAATTAACTTATTTTTAATTTTTTAATATTATTTTTTTATGTTTGGTCATTTGTTAATATTCAAAAACTGAAGGTACCCGGGCTAACTATGACATTGGGATGTCAAATCCCCCCCCCCCTCATGACCATGGATGCTGTAAAGCACCCGAAATGTCGGGAATTAAAAATAAGTTAGTTAAACGCGATAAAATCCATATAAACATTTTAATTCATTATCGTTAGGTCATTGGAAACGTTTCTCTTATATTATTGTACTTGTTCTGTTATGAAGGTTTTATCAATTGTAAGTTATTTATGATCCCAATAATATAGTGGATTTACAGTATGAAGAATATAATAACAAAAGGATAATAACAAAAAGCCCTGGAATGATTTTTAAAATTCTGTATGAATTACTTAATGAAATATTAAGTAGCACGATTGGAGGAAAAAGAGAAGATAAATAAATCGATAGAATAAAAGTAATACAAAGTATTATTCGTAAGGCTTAGCTTTAAAAAAAATTATGACGTAATATATTGGTACAATAACTTTTGGATTAGTGACCGCATCTCGCAGAAAAATGCAATGGAAATCTCTGTTTATTTTTATAATTTTTGATTAAAAAACTTTTCATTCGATGAAGGAATGATATTAAAAAACAAGATAAAAAGTGTTTATCATCTGTTCTAGTTTATACTGTTTTTAATAAGGATTATTTATTAAAACCTAGTATACTCTACTAATTACCATTTATGTAAAATAATAAACATAACAAAAATTACAATAGTTTTACCTTTTACCATCCTACTGCACATCACTAGCATGATATGAAACAGTATACAGTCAATGTACGCGCGAATGTTTTGCCAAATTCAACTGACTAAAACCACTTCCACGCAAATGCACTGATGGATATCTCAATATACTAAAAGTTTAATGTTACACTTGCTTGTTTGTTACACGAGCACTGCTTAAATTGTGTCGCGAAAGGATAAATTTAAACGGTACCGGTATTGCTGGTACGTAAACGTAATTTACAAAATTTACAGCGAAAATTTAAAATAATTAGCGAGGAATCATTACGATTATTTACTTATGGTAACTCATACAGTTGTGCTTTGAAGCTCAAAGTTTTTTTTTTACATGTACAACTTTTATTATATTGAATACACCTAGGTATAATCTGAAAAATATATGACAAGTTAAAAACACTATTAAAACATTTTTCATTAAACGCGTGAAATGTATTTTCAGTGTTACGTTTACAAGATGGTTGGTATTATGCATTGCGGTCCTTCCGTCATCATTGCTAATTTCCTTTAAAACCAAAAACATCCAATCAATCTCACAAACAGCTAAATCCCTCGCACGTAGGAGAATATTTATTTCCTGTCTCCAGTCACAAACCACCTAAAGGACATAATTGTTTCCCTTTATCCAACAATATCTCTACAATTTTAGGCAATATAATTTAGTCGGACCTTAAATTAAAAAAATCTGTAGTGTCGAAGAAAGATAATATTTCAGTTATCTGCTATTTTTCCGGTGTAGTGGCAGAGTAACAATTGCCATTATCCCCATATCATACCGTGGCAGCATGCAGCAGGAGATGTTTACGTAGTAAAGTCACGTTGCAGCTATATTATGTTTGTAGCAAAATTGGATCGGCTCGACCGGAGAAGGAACTCTCACAGAGTACCAGCGTGAAATAGCAGCTTAATGCTACTGTGTTTCGTTTGATGCGTGTAGAGGACCGGATACCCTTTTTTACTGAGAACGAGGCATTCCATCGTAGTCTTTGGGGGTTACGATGCGTCTGTGTTTTAATTTTTTATTGAAGATAAATCTATGGACCACAACTTCCACTCGTCATCAGGTGGACTGTGCGCTTGTATGTCAAACCCATTCTATAAAAAAAACTTCTTCCTGATAACGACTTAAAATGAAAACAATTGTGGTTGCCAAGCGTAGCAACTATGGCAAGTATCCCCTCTATGACGTAATCTATAGGGGAGGCCTATGCTCAGCTGTAAGCTTTAATAGGCTGTAACGGAGTCTGCTAGCTATACTAAATATATTGATGGAACAACATCATTAATTTCTAGGTTAATTCTTTCTTCATTAATAAAATATTAATAAAATAATAATTATTTTGTTCCTTTGCTTTGTGGCATTACTTGGGGGAGGCCTATGTTCAGCAGTGGACTTGTGAAGGGCTGTAATGATGATGATGATAATGATTTGCTGTTTGTAAAGCCGCAGATTCGCTTTTGCAAAGTAATATTAAATCAAAGTTAAGCAATAGCTCAACTGAATAAATACATCATTCGTGTCGGTCTTGTCATTTTCGTTACCTATGAAAACTAAGTAGAATATTATTTGCACTTTCTTATAAAGATGCAAAGAACTTGCTTAGTGTTTGTTTAGAATATACGAGTATGTTTTCAACCAACGTCAAAAAAGGAGGAGTTTCTCAGTTCGACTGCATTTTTTAAGTTTACTTCAGAACTTTTTTCTAGGTGCACCGATTGTGATAATTTTTTTTATTTGAAAGCTGGTGCTTCTCATGATCCCATATAAATTTGATCACGATCTGACTAGTAGTTTTTGAGTCATTCTTAAAAATGCGTATTTATTTGAATTCGCATTTTTGATGATGTTCTCATTTTATTTATATTGAAGACGGTTGTAAAAGAAATTAATTTTACCACTTTTGTTGAAATGAAAATGTTATTCATAAGCATACAATTTTACTTAATGGTATAGCAAGTGCAGTGTATTATGTATGCGTCTCGCTCAGAATTCTAACGTAAAATATCAGCATAATCCTATCATGCTTCGAAAGATGAGTAAATTTCTTTTAAATAATACTCTTTTAACTGGTAATAGGGTTTTCAATCGATTTTTCAGGGCAAACTTATTTAATCGGACCTCCTAATAACTGACTAGATGCGTAGGTGTATATTGACCGGAAAAGGCTGGCAACACACCTTCAAATCACTTTTTGTTGCAGTTTTTTATGAGTGGCATTCGAAACTTACCATCAGGTGAATCGCATGCTTGTTTGCCTCTTATTCTATAAAAAAACTTACCATCAGGCTGACTACTTACTCGTTTAGAACCCTTACTTCTGTATAAAAGAAAAATGCATCAATTCATAATGTTTACCAAACTTATAAGATACCCGTTAGTAGAATAAATAAGTAATTACTTAGTATGTTGTCATCCATAATTGTAAATAATTATGAATATATCGATATCGAAGTTTTATATATGAGTTTATTTATCGATATATCGAAAATTTGATATTTTAAAAAACATTAACAGTCCTAGTTTGAACTGATCAGTTCGAATGATCAGTTAAACTGACCGCGTGTGTTGTCCATTAGTATTGTTGGTCGGAACTACAATAACATAGGTACTAACATATGTTAAAAGAAATACATGTTTTAAATAATTTTCATAACACAAACGTTTCGAAATTAAGCATACATCCTTACAGAACATAAACAGGTCTGTATGACCACCCAATAAGCGCTGCAAAGACGATTAAATTTAACTTATTTAATATTAAGCACACATAAATTAATTTCAAATAATACACACTCGTTATTCTCCACACTATTAAACACAACGAGAGATATTAATAAGTGCCTTCAGGTTTATCTAACGATAAAGTCGGCCCACGCGCTCACTAGAACCTTTGCAGTTTCATTCATGCCCTCTGAAGTAACCAACGTTATTAGAGACCCGTAAATCAAGGATGCAAGGGCCTACATATTCTAACTACTGGAAAATAATGATGCAATTTTTTATAAGCTAGGTAGCTAGCTCTCTTAGTGTTTTGAAAAACCGTTTGTTCTTGTAAAAAGTTAATTGAAGATGTGCAGTGGATATCAATATGATATCAATAGTGTCGTCCTCCTACACCAATACGTCTCATAGTTTCCATATATAAATATATAAAAACATTTTTAACAATGTCCAATGAAAGATTAGCTTAAAATTAAAATACAATAGTGATAATGATAAATGTGTCATAAATTATCAAAAATTATATGAAAAAACTTACATTAAATTTTAAAAATACAGCATGGGTATTATTTTTATATATTTTCATATAATTAAGTTTACATTATAAGAGGGTAGTATAATTAATAGTAGTATAATTATTACAGTATGAGGTGTTCAACGTGCATGGAGGCCTCTAATAGTAAATGATCGCCGCCGTCGTTACATCTGGGGAATTGCATGTGCGTTGCTGGCTTTTAAGAAAAGAGTAATCTTTTGTCCGGAAAAATTGTTGGAGTCAGCAGATTCCTCGAATAAAACTTTATTTTAAAAGTTGTATTAAGAAAGCATTAGTTGTAACATCCGTTCTTAACTGAGAAAATTACTAAGGAAAGCAGATTAGCCCTAACACGTAGATTGAGTTCTACTAAAATTGCAAATAAGTACACAGGTTTGCGCCGGACGAGACAAATTCTCAATTAATGGTAGTGGACATACTTGTTTGCCGTGTTATCTTATGACTCACGGCATCTCGGATGCTCTCTAGGAACGTCTACCAAGCCCCACGATCGAATAGGCGATAATCGACGTAAAGTACCCGCGAGTTTCACAATCGTTAAATGTTCGTCTTTTTGTCTCGTCTATCAAGTCTTATCTGATAATATATCTTGGTAAAAGTCATTCCTTACCGCCTCATTAGCATTAGTGGTTTCTATTAAAATGCATTTCCTAAGAGCGGCTGCAGAGTCGCATATTAACTTTGTCCTATAAAAATAAAGTTTACGAGCTAGGAACGTGGTTATGACTTGTTTTAATGCTGTGTTTATGCAAAAATCTCTTTATGCTTTTAGTGTTTGCAAGTAATTTAGATAGCCAGTATCTAAGTATGGTAAAGTTCGTAGAGAAATAAAATGATTTACTCATAATGCTCATTTGAACTTTCAGTCTGAATTTTAACGTGCATACTTAAATTATGAAAACATTTGCTGGCCAAGCAGGCGTTTTTATTTTGATCTTTAAATGTATATATTTCTTAACCTGTTAATATATAATTAGACATATTGAAGTAATGTTTGAATTATTTAACTACGTCCTATAAATTAATTTCTATAAATATATCCAATAAATAATTCAATGCAAAATACATTAGGAATAACATTCCGGTGTAAATAATAACATGTCATACGTTGCCCTTCGCTTAATAGAGCGTAATGGAAATTCTATACTCCGTATAATGTACAGTGTATACTGTATAATGACGAAATAATGACACCTAATGAAGGCCAAATGCTTTATACAATTTGCATTTCTAATAAAGCGAGATATCGCTTTATGTGATAACATTTAGCTATCCACGATTATTCGTGCTACAATTCACGTGATAGGTGATAGGCCCAAAGACACCAACATCTACCGGTATGTTTTTTATTGATTTTCAAAGAAATTTTACTATAATGTCAATATTTTCGGTGGTAATGCGTTCTAATTATACAAAGCAATTTTTGACAAAAATCTTTATTTTATTTTACCAACTATTAGGACGCTAGTCTGTTTTCTTTACTTAATAATAGTATATGGAATGGTCTTTAAATTATCAACTAAATTATTATTATTAATAAATTATTATTACAATTAGCTGTACTAATATTATTAGAAAAAATAATGATATAGTTTTTTTAAAGTATATTAACAATGCTATAAACATTACTAATATTCCCCTTAACTACTCGTGGTAAGCTTAAATTGCTTGTGTTACGAGTGGGTCACGCCAGTAGTCGAATGGCGGATTCGAACCCACGACCTTATTGAGTTCGCGGTCCGCACCCTGCCATTAGTCTACTGTCGCTTTTGTTATGACATATATTAACTGCCTCGTTGGTTTAGTGGTCGTAAGCACGACTGCTGATTGTGAAGTCCCAGTTTCGAATCCCGTCGGTCAGGCTTGAAATATGTCTTTGGGATTTTCTTTCAATAAGATCTCAATAGATGGCTGGTGTCAGAAATCTGGTGGTGTTTCACCCCGGTTCGTTAGTCCTGCGCCTGATCTCTCTCCGATGGTGTCGGATTGCCGTCTTACCGGACTATGAGAGTAAGGGAATAGAGAGTGTACCTGTGTTTTTTACTTTTAATTGTACTTATATATAGTTTTTAAGTAGTATGTTAGGTTAAGGAGTATGTTAGATTAAGGAGTATGTTAGGGCTGAATCTGAATGACAGGGTGAGAAAATGTTGTGATAAGAGAAGAGTGTGGTTTGCAAGATGATGTTGTGACCAGGATTAAGAAAGGAATGCTTCGGTAGTTTGGTCATGTGGAAAGAATGAATGAGGAAAGAGTGACAAAGAAAATGTGTGGTGCAGAAGTGAATGGCAGAGTCGGAAAGGGACGTCTTAGGCGAAAATTTATCGACCTAATTAGCGATTTATTGAAAACGGGCCAAATTAGTAGTACCCTTAACCGACGAGCATATATGCGTAGGTATATGGATGTGAAGGAGGCGAGAGAGGTGTGTCAGGATCGTGCCAAATGGAAGTCTGTAGTCTCTGCCTACCCCTCTGGGTGACAGGCTTATGTGCTTATGTTATGTTACTGCCTTTCGAAAGTCGACTGCTGAATATAGGTCTCCCCATAGGCTGTCTCATATAGGAGGAGCATTAGCAATAGTTGCCAGACGTGTTGGCAACCGCAGTTTATTTTTTAGTTATTATTAGTCGCTGACTTAAGACGCTGATCACCTAGTTTGTTTCCATAAGTCGCCTCTTACGGCACCCAAGGGACGTTAAGGGTAGTGAATATTCTCATACCTCCACTACGCGATAAACACCGCCACTACACAATATTTTATTTAATAATTAATTTCTTACTAGTATTTGGGACACGCTTTATAATGATTTGTTGACCTATCGAACGACCTCACTTTACAAGTGTTCAAAGGCTGGTCGTTGGTCAGAGATTGTCTCTAGTTACCTTTCAATAAATTGTGTTACCTGTAATGCGATAGGTTTATTATCGCGGGCTGTTTCACGTTGGCAATAAAACATAATATTACAAGGTGGTATGTTACAATTACAAGGTAAGGTTGCTTTTCTGTCTTCAGTCCGGCTGGGCTAGTCCCAACATTTTACCTTGTCATGCTGTCGATCAACACAACATACACTGCTATGTTCCGGTTTTAAGGGTAGACAAGAGTATTAGTTCATAATATGAAAAGTTTCATGGCACTACAGTTAGGGAGGCTTTTCATCGTATCCTCAGAAGTAAAACGATTCTATAATCTTCTTTGTGTGTAGTTGGTTGCTGTAGGTTGGATACATATTGGTTGCAGAAGCTTGAATGGATAACATTTAACTTCAGATGAACTATTAGCTCGATTGTCACTAATAAAAAAGTATTTTTTTTGTTTAAAAGCTTATTTCTAACGTTGAGCTCTCTACTAAACATGATATATGTCGATAACCTATTAATACTTGTTATGACATATCATATTCATTTTTCATATTATTCATGATTTTTATCATTTATTTTCTTTTTGTTTTTAAATTATGTTACCCCTTAACTAGGGCTTTCTCTTAAATTGGCTAAACTTTTTACATACATAAAACTGCACATGGAAATCTTCCAAATTCCTACAATTACTTGCAGATCATACGAATGATGGTTCCGGGCCTCTAAACTGCGGCTTACAGCTCCATAGCCAATCGCTTAGCCACTAGGTTACCAAGCTTCCAAATATTTGTATAATTTTAAAACAAATGCTATGACAAATATTGTAAGGCCTTATCCAAAACTAGGAAAGGGCTATTTTCAATAACAGCTATTTATAAAAAAATCCCTTGGTCATTTGTAAATATAGCAATAATTACAAACCTTAGGACGCTATATTATACAAAGAGTACTCTGTGACGCTATATTTTCATTACTTGTAACATTTAACGTACCGTAGTTATGAAATTTCCTTTATTATGTAACATAAACAATATAATAATTTAATCATTAATAATCAAGCTTATTTTCACATGACGATTGTAATTATAAATTATTATCGATGATTAAATAAATACAATACTCCTAAACCGCTTTACAGGTGGAGCAAGGCACAAGTCTCACGATATCTAGCCCGTGCATCGGCCTTGAGAAAGCCGCGGTTGCGCCTCTCGCTTTGCTCCGCGCTGACCTTTCCGCCCCTCGCCAGCCAAGTTATTTACGACCACCGACTGTGTGATAAATCTTCGCCATGTGCTGTGTGCATCCGCGTTGTCCCAACTAGCCAGGAATAACGAATTGACTTACTTGAATTGTTAGAAATTGCATAAAACTAATTTTCTATAATAGTGCTTGTTTTCGACATAAAGTATAGAATGTAAGTAATGATCCCGAACGAAACGAATAATATATTTGGTTATTTGAATTCATTCGGATATACCTAGACACAGCCGAATGCGGAATAAGGTTCTAGTTAAATCCAAAGAATAATTAAAATAACTATAACTTCCAATAACTGCCAAAAATATGATAGGCAAAGTCGCGGATATTAATTATTTAATTATGTAATATATAAATTCTCAAAATACAGAAAAAACTGTTTTTTTTTTAAGAAAATTAATTATTAGTGACTATTTTCTTTTTTTGAAATATAACGGCTATAAACTAATGTGCTCAAGCATTAGTACAGACAAGAATCTTTCTTCTACTTTTATTTAACACTAATTTTTTATGAGATTTTTTTTGCCTGTCTAAAGTTAATATTCCTGTTCATTAATAGCTGTGGTGATGACAACTTAATCAACCATCATAACCTTATTGTCGCCTAGTAGCTTCTAACAAATAATATTGAAAACCAGTAAGAAGTTAACCTCAAAAAAAAGACAAAACAATACTCGTAATAAGATGCACTCTCACAATTTGTTGGTATTTCAAGAAAATTCCATATTAATTGGATTCCAATTCTCCATTTAAAATAATTCAAAGGTGTAATTTGAAACAGGTTTAAATAATGTAGCATAGAAACAACACAGGTCCCCGCAGCCCTATGGTCTTGTCCAAGCTTCTCGGGATCACTATCGAGTCTAAACTTTGTGCCGTTTGCGACAATACCAACATTTTATCAAGTAAGTTACATTATTTACTATACTTCCTGCAACGTCAGCATGATTTGTAAATTTAACTAACGGAAGAGAATAGAAAGCAATATGTTTGTACAAAGACAATAACGTTAGATTACTCGAGAGTATACCTTGAGATGTATTAAATCAAACTTACTAGACCAGCTCATTCATAGTGCTCTAGACAACTGTAATCCAGTCTTGCAACGTGCAATTTTATAAAGCTCGAGAGAAACCAAACGTTACGAACAACCTACTTAAATTGCGAAGAAAAGAAAATGTATTGGGAACTCGTCGTCGCAATAAGAAAGAGAAATTACCCGATGGGGGAATAAAACAACTCGAAGTCGATGTTTATAGGTACCGTGAAAGTTATTACTTATAAGTTATAAGCAATCACACGTCAACAAATGCTTTAGCTTAGCAATGCAAACACACGTTATTGAGCAATGTCTGCATAAATGTATTTATAGAAATACGATTATGCGACATTACAAGACATACAAATAAACATTACTTAATAACAATGCTTCAATGGCGATAAAGCACACTATCATTTTACCAAAAAGCTAATACATACTGAAACAAGTTCTCACTATAGGCGAACATTGCTTACAGTCTTGAAAAGATCTTACCATAACAAGGGTACCAAGTTTGTTTCAAATGGATACTATTGAAATTTTTTTAATATTCATTATACAATAAAAGTTCATTTATAATCATTCGGATATAAAGCTTTAAAATTAAGAAACTATAAAAGTTATAGTTACTGTGCTGTAAGAAATTTATAAAGTTAATATGAAGAAATGTTTATATTATTTTCAAAAATATGGCATATAAACGAATTTATCTAAAAGTTTTGTTAGCTTACAAAAGTATCAAAGAAATTCACAAGCTAAACATAATCCATCTAATGTTATGGTTTGACTTCGTAACAGAGGCAGCGTGAACAACTTACCTCTTGCCAGTACTCAACAACACTGTATGATTAGCATCGCCCTGCCGTACAGTAGTAATGGAAGGATTATGTGAATCGGAAGTATATAATATGAGGGATAATGTTTAGACATTACATCACTCTAGCTCATCGGAATCATACTGGAAGGACCTGGCCTCCGACAAATGGCAGTTTAACCATCTAATAAGTTCACCTCACATATAAGAGGGAACTATTAACGTACTCTTATAGAAAAAATTATATTTTAAACAAGTTCTATATTTTTTCTTCTATCTTTTTGAATTAATTAAATGTCAAATCGTAAATTACTAATTTAAAAATAACCTTTAAATTACAAACGCAACAGATAAGCAATGTTTATAAAAATCAGTTTTACTCTTATGAGCGTGACCATGCGACCATAGTGATACCAATTTCACTCAAGACACACACGTTCCGCTTAACCTACATCTAACTTCGCACATCGCACACATATCGATGTTCTGCCACTACACAATCGAATACCTCTTGAAATTCATATCACATTTGTAATAACACTACCACTAAGTGCAATCACGTACGTTCCAAGAATGCACCTCAATCGTGTAACAAGTAGTTAATGCTACGTTTATATTCCACATTTGTAATTCTTTTGTCTATTATTTTAAATTCTACATAACACCCGAGTATGCGTTATATTCTATTTATTTTAAAGTTTAAATATTTGTAGGGTTAAATACACAAAATATAACGTGATCTATCAAATGTGAAAAAAAAAACAATATAAATATGCGCAAATTCTTGCTATTTTCTCTATTTAATATACAGCTTTATAATTTATATAAATACAGATAATGAGTCATCTTCGTTGTCATCATAAGTGACGTTTACAAGTTCATTGTTAAATGAAGGCCTACTTAATTAGTCACTGTGTTATATTTATTAGCTGTATATGTTTTTACACGTGGTAGAGCCACACTGCAGCTAGATTATAGTTGTAGCACGAATAGGTCAGCTAGACCGTTGAAAGACCACGCTCTCACAGAATACCAACGTAAAATAACAGCTTAATACTGCTGTGTTTCGTATGGTGAGTGCGGAGATCCGGAGATCCGTATGGTGAGTACTGTAAACAAGGCATTCCATCTTAGTCCTCAGGGGTGACAACGCATGATCACCCCTGTTTTGATTCTTGAGGATAAATATAGATGTCTATAGGCCACAGCATCCAATTACACGTGGTAGAGCCACGCTGTAGCTATATTATAGTTGTAGCACGAATAGGTCGGTTCGATCGGGGAAGGACCACGCTCTCACAGAATACCAGAATAAAATAGCAGCTTAATACTGCCGTGTTTCGTATGGTTCGTGTAGAGATCCGGAAACCTTTTTTTACTGGAAACGAGCCATTCCATCTTAGTCCTCAGGGGTGACAACGCATCCAGGTTTTGATTCTTAATCGAGGATAAATGTAGATGTCTATGGGCCACAGCATCCACTTACCATCAGGTGGTGGTGTGCTCGTTTGTCACCCTATCCTATAAAAAAAACAAGGTGGTAGTACTCCTTTTATCTCTAGAAGTCCATCCGGATAAGTATCACCATCAAAGTAGGTAATATTTTGTAAGCACTGTTATTTGGTGACAGAAATAGCTAGAAGAATACGTCTGAAGGATATAGAGCCAGTACTAGTTATAGCTGCGGAGCAATCTATCTTAGTCCTCACTCCACAGAGGCCACCTCTGCATCGATGACCTTCTTTGATTGAAATTGGTTGTGGATGTTCATGGACTGCAGTTATCACTTACCATCGGATGGACTAGGTTCATTCGCTACCTCTGTTTTTTTAATGCAAAACTAATTTCTACTGTATACTATATATACTTTTATATTTTGATAGAAAATATTAAATTATTTATTTTATGCATGGAACGCTAAACCCTGAAACAGAAACTTTTTGAAAGATAATTTTTTTTATTATTTAATATGGATTATAAATAATACTTATTTGAAAGTCACTTTTTTCATTACCACTGGTTCGCAAAAAGAAACCTCTGTTCTGGGAAGAACCAGCAAGAAACCCAACGGCAATTTTTATAAAAAAATAAGAGCTTACAATCATGTATGTTACAATTAACAACACAAAACAAATTATAAATAGATTGGTAGCGACCACCCTTCCCAGGGGTTATTATCATCCATAAATTCCTTAATATTATAATAATCCTTTTTATACAAACTTAGTTTAATAAAGTTTTTGAACTTTGTGTATGTCAAATTTTGTAGATTTTCTGGGGTTTTGTTGCAAAAGCGTATATATCACCCCAAGAATGTATTACTGACTCAGCGGAGTCGAGTAACTGGTAGGTACTACTAGCTTGTATTTGTTCCTAGTATTTACAGAATGAATATCACTTATTTTTGGAAAACTACATACGCTCATATAAACATTTTGTCAAGATAATACCATACCCCAAAATAAAATTCGCGAAGCGTCCGCTAAGTAACTCTGTGTAAGTCAAACCATGCGCATGCTCAGACATTCAAGTTTGAAGTGCCCAGTCCGACAGGACGTCATTTAAAACGGCGCGGCCTTTGGTCTCTCTGTCCACGAATTGTTAATGCGACCCGACACAAAATGCGTGCCATTACCACTGAGCTTTTATAATGTATGACTATATTCTAACAATATTCGACAACGTACCATTCCACTTTCAACCCGTTTTGTCTGAAGATATTTTAATTATTTTTATTTATATTTTAATTTTTTAAACAAAATATACCGAGAAAAACTAAGAAAACGAAATAATAAAATTTAAAGTCAACTAAGTATATAAAACTGCAAATTAAATATACAACTTCAGCGAAATACAATTGTCTAAACATAATGAATAAGAAAGTTTTCTACGTGGCATTTAATTTTGTTTCTACCACAGAATGGACGACTCCGGCAAAAGTTAATGAACAATGGATAAGTGAGAACTTCTTGAACACAAATGCTTATGAATAGACATGGTAACTGTTGTAGGAAGTAGGTGCAATTATGATAGTGGTCCCGTTAACCAAGTAAAGCAAGATGTTTTTAAGTAAAAAATAAACATACAACAACTCTATATGCCTGGTAGTTCAGGGACGGAAGCTTGTTTGTTTTATACTTTGTAATTTGTAATAATGTTCTTTAGGCCGTTAATTCAGAGACATATTATGAAAGCAAGTACAAATTATTGGAAGCTATACGATGGAAGCCATAGAACATAATATTATAGGTAACGTCTACTTAACCCCACCAAACGTACCAAAACCAGAAGGGAACAATCAAACAAGTCTATTTAATGAATTCACAAAAATGCATCTATTCCAGGGTCGCTCACGATAAGGCACAATACAGCTTAATCAGACGGCTGCCTGTCCCCAAAGGCGGTTTTTAGAGGGTATCACTTAGGGTCCCCGGTAGGACAGTGAGTCCCTCATAACCACGATAGACCGGCTATCGTGGTATGCGTAATGCATTTTCCGCCTCCCTACGTATAGGGAGCCCTTTAATTGCTTCGGGCGCAAAAAAAATGCATCTATTCCATAATAAAACCCTGAAAAGAGCAATTTTTTCAAAAACCTGTTTCAATAAAATCATATAGTGATTATCCACGGAAAGACAAAAATACCTATATTCATAAACAGTACAGGAAGTAAAGATACAGCCTATATACATACCACAGCTGGGCACAGACCTCCTCTCACTTCTGAAAGTGTTTTAGGGCAAGGAAGTGTCCGCCGCGCTGCCGTAATTCATAACATGTTTTCGAAGTATTTTTTATGTTTTTATTTCTCAGGCATGCTTTTTGTTGGCATCGCCTGGTTTCCTCCCTATGTTTTCTTTAACGGCTGAGCACGTGGTAAGGATTTCCGTATGTCATAACCAGTGAAAATCCTAAAAATACGCTATCCACTAAATATTTTAGGACTTGTTAGGTATTACACATTTATCATAATTTTCTTTGTATTAAGAAGGGGCAAACGAGCATGCGGCTTACCTGATGGTAAGTGACTACCACCATCCGTTAAAGTGTCAAGTGTCAACAGCGTAAAATATTCATTAATTAGTAGTGTATAGAAAACGGTGTGTGTGTATTTATCACCCCTATATGAAATGTTAAGAAATCTTATGGTTCCCGATAGATGCTGCATACCATTTCGTTTATGCCAGAATTAAAATACATATGGTGACGAGCTATAGTGACCAAAGTGCAAGAAATCTAGTCCAGTTTAACTCAGTAACTTAGACGCAGTTTACTACGAAAACTCATAGAGTTAACGTAAGATCCGTGCAATACCACAAGACTTGTGCAACATTTAGTGTTTAATAACACTCCTCTGCATACTGTACAACACATACAACTCAACCCCTTAACATCTTTTGTATTTCCCGGGTTTGAAGAAGTGAGTTAACACATCCGGCGCAGTGAAATGTTCACGATTAAGGTAAACCTTTCCTGTCGCGGGAGAGGCCCACGTCTATCAGTGGATTTCTACGGGCTGATAAATAAAATGTCAAGAAGAGAGTTTTGAACATACTCGTAACAATAAAAAATTACAAGAACTATATCGATTTATGTTTTCCTGGTACTCAAATTTACCCAGTTTGAATCCGAACCTTAACCTCGTCATGCATTACACTGTTCATTAAGCAATTAAATATAAAATTATTCGCATACAACATACATTAATTTTATTAATGCACTTCTCAATTCAATAAACGCATGGAAGATTTCTCGTTTAGACTACGAAGTTAACATTCAAGACGCGTTCTTACAACTCGCATGGCTCCCATTGCTTGTGTATGCATGCGTCCACGCGTCGTAATATGTGATTATATTCCGAAAGGTTTGATTCAATAAAGATAATGCCACATAACCTTGAAATAGGGTTGCAACAAAAATATCTATAGTAATATCGATATTCATATCCCAGTGTAGTATGGATTGGTAACCGATATATCACCAGTTACAACGCGATATTAACCATATTTTAGTACTTTTAATTTAAGGTAGTGAAATAAAGGGAGTATTAGTAGTACAAAGAGCTCTGCTAGTATTTTATACACTATGGATACTCCCGTATACTATGTATATTCTATGCAACATCGAAAACAAAATATTTGTGTTTTTGACTTAATTTTAATATCAACAAAGGTTCAATATTGATAAAGGAGTCTGGTTAATATCGATATTATGGGCTCATATTATCGATATTACTGGATTTTCGATATATCTTTGCAAGCATATCTTGAAATAGGTTGAATCACCTCGCACTTTAATGTGGTCACTCACTTCACGTGAAATTAATTTCAAGTAGCAAGTGCACACAACCGTCTAAAATGGAAGTTATATTACAAAATAAGATATTTTTACATTGTGATGTTTTATAGTAAACTTTTCTGGTAATGAATGCTTTATATTATAACGCCAGCTAGTAAAGTAAGAAATTGTGGACACTGACCTCCTTTGATTTAGACGCTTTTTAAAAATAGTAACACATCATAGAATAACAGCGCTTTGGCCGTGGCAACGCTGTTGCAGTATCATGCTAAGTTGATGTGATTTCTAACAGAGATTGGTAACAGAGCTAACCACCGCGTAGTATAAGAATACCCACTACCTCATATCACCTTGTGAGTTCTATAAGAAGTGCCAGCGTGAAACAACCCAGTATCAGCAGCAGCGTCTTTCTAATTACATTTGGAAAATAAAAACTTCAGCTGCCAACTCGCCTGCAAAGCTTGGCGAATATTCCCCCTGTGAGTGGGAGAGGCCTATGTTCAGTAGTGGACTTTTGATAGGCTGTATCGGTAACATTCCTTTTATATAAGAAATTCTTAATATTTTCTTTTTATAAGGCACGTGAGGGTAATATGGTCACCTTGAGCTTTGCCGCTCTATAAAACCAAAACTAGAAGATAGATAGAGACAAAATCATACACTATAACTAATATATTAAAGGAAAAATAGCAAGAAAGCATTTAAAATCATTAGAAACACTTCGAAAAATTAACTTAAAAAAACTACCTACACTACACCATACTAAAATCGACTAAAATATTTACTATAATGTCAACTATCAAAATGGCGTCCATAAAGCATTGCCCTTTCGAACCTTTATTATTTGATGGACTGATGAAGAGCTATCATATCACGTAGCCATTTATGCAAACAAGGCTGTAGTTTTTGAGTTATAAGAAAGTGACCATATTAACCGGTTGACCATATCAAACGCACGTACTATATATGTATTATATTAATATTTTTTTGAATAAGTTTTCGCAAAAATTTAATGAATATACTCGTAGTAGCTACCAAGCACTAGGAATCCAAAAGAGAAAAGACTTTAAATAAACATATAAGAGATAGTTTCTTATTTAATAACACTTTTAAGAAAGGCAATAATGGTATATATTTGTAAACTACGTATACAAATACCCAATTTTTGCCATATTTATCCTATCATACTTAATTAGCTCGATTTAAAAATATTGTGACCAAAGTGTGCTGTTATAAAAATCACTTCGAATAGAAAGCCAATAACAATAAAAAACGATTCTAATATTTTATTTGCCTATTTACGAAATAAGGCGTGGTCAGTAATATCTCGTAATTATTTCGCGATATCTATGGCACACATTTTGTAAAATATAGAACTATGACGTAACGGAAACGATATAAAGTCGAAAAGCGCTCCCATTCCGTAACAGTCGCCGGAGTCGTGTAATGCAATTAAGTATGAAATTATGACCTATTGTCTGAAGCCCGTACGTATCCAGTATTTTCACGTAACAAGGTCTCGCAACGTCTCGTATAAATCAATTAGTAGTGAATAGAAAATTCACAAGGAAGTCTTGGGTCGCGGTTGTTTCAACATAACTGTTCTATCAGTTTAATAGAGAGCTTTAAGCTGCCTGCCCTTCAATACGAGTATCAAGATTCTTGTATACCACTACCTGTGCTATTTTACCTTTTTAATAAAAATAAAATAAAAATTAACACTATTAAATGGGCACCGTTACGCACACCATTTCGACTGTGTCTTTAGAAGCGAGGGAGGGAAATGAAATAAATAGGAGATGGGCATGGCCAGCATCTTTCTGATAATAACTTTTAAAAAAATTGCGGTGTTCAACCCGCCTTTCAAGCATGGCAACTAGTTTAGAAAAAACTTAGTAAACAATAAACAAAAATAACTTCATTACAAAACTATACTTAACCCAATTTTTTTAAAGGATAGGGTGACAAACGAGCACACAGTCCACCTGATGGTAAGTGGTTGCTGCGGTCCATAGACCTCAACGTCTATCCTCGATTACGAATCAAAATGCAGATGCGTTGTCACCCGTGAGGACTAAGACGGAATGCCTCGTTTCCAGTAAAAAGGGTCTCCGGTTCTCTACACTCACCATACGAAACACAGCAGCATTAAGCTACTATTTGACGCTAGTATTCTGTGAGAGCGTGATCCTTCCCGGTCGAGCCGACCTATTCGTGCTACAACTATACTACTAATATAACTGCAGCATGGCTCTACCACGTATAAAAATATACCACGTTTAAATATTTAGATTATTATAACATTTTATTAAAGACTGAACTTTATTTAAGTCCTTTCTAAGAATATACTAGCTGACCTTACTCGAAAATTTGTTCAACTGACCAATCTGGTCAGGGAGGGTCAAGCAACCTAATACCCGAGCGCAGCCGATAGGTACTCGTACTGTTAATGTTATTATTAAATCTATAATTTTTATTAATGATGTTAGTAAACACTAGTCTGAAAATGCGTGGTTAATTCAGCATTATTGGATGGATTCCCGCATCGTCATTCTCGTCTTTTAGAGCCTCATCCGCCTGTCAGCAGGCTCATAGACTCATATTCCTATTCCCCATTGCACTACAATCTTATTCATACTTATTATGACGAAAATATTGCTGAAATAATGCTGGCTTTACACGAATCATCTAACACATCAACACTCTTTTTTCACTACACATTTGTGATTGGCGCGCTAGATATTTCGACCGAGTTCTAATTGCTGATGGGATGGAGCAGCCGTAAATTCAAACCATCTTTAATGAATTTGACGAAGTTGAATTACTGCAAAGAAGGTTTTTTATTTTCTATTTATTATAGGATAATGGTGACAAACGAGCACACAGTAAGTGGTTGCCCATAGACATCTACATCAATACTCGATTATGAATAAATACTGATGCGTTGTCACCCCCGGGGGCTAAGATGGAATTCCTCCTTTCTAAAAAAAAAAAGCTCTCCGGATCTCTTTTTTTTCTCTTTATTAGGAATAGCAAACAACTGCATAGTATAATCTTACACAAAATAATGTTAGCTAATGTAAAAATAAGAATAAATATGTACTCAAATACACTATCCACATATTAACAAATGTGAACTTAAATATAAATTATCGGACACGATCAGATGCTAAGCAACAACAGCTGATATTGAGTAAGTAGTTAGGTACAGTCACCAACAATAAAATGTAAGCTCCTATGTTTAACTTTATTAAAGTAATATTAAACTTTTTACTTAATTAAAGTGTACACATACCAGTGCCAGCGACTGCACGTAATACCCAAGTTAATCATTAACAGAATATAATTACAATGAACATATTTATAAAGATGACCCAGGAGAGATTATTGTTAAGAACTATACAACTGTACATTTTATTCCATACATTATCTATGGTATAAGTGATGTGTAATAACAAGTATCCATCTAAATCTAAATAGCGACATAACGTAACAAAAGAGTTAAAAAAATGGTTAAAAAACTCACTAAAAAGTGTTAAATATATTACAGATGTAACTCAGAAAGATGGAATTTGTCAGAGTCAACAGCGTTGTCACCCCCGGGGGCTAAGATGGAATTCCTCCTTTCTAAAAAAGGGGTCTCCGGATCTCTTAACTCACCATACGAAACACATCAGTATTAAGCTGCTATTTTACGCTGCTATTCTGTGAGAGCGTGGTCCTTCCCCGGTCGGCTGCCAACCCACCTACCCAGCGTGGCAACTGGAGCAAATATTCCACCTATATGGCAATAAATGGGGAGGCCTATGTTCACAGTACACTTTTTCTATGAATGAATTTATGAATGAACACATCACCTATCTTTAGGAATAAAATTTGTTAAAAACAAATTGTGAATAAAAACGAAATAAAATTCTCAAATCATATACAAAGAATCTTACACAATTGCCAGAAACAAAATGTTTGTTGACAAAATAAATGACTCCGATTATCAATTACGTATCAAGCGAACCCTTGAGATTACGATCTGCTATAGGATCTATCTAACACCGACAACGTGCTTGTATCTGCACCTCTAACTGATAAACAGGAAAGCATTGACACGGCATAAAACATACTGTCAGCGATACTTTACTTGCACCATCTCTCATGTCCATTGGTACACGCGAATTTTATTTTTATGGTAATAAAACACGTTTCACATCCTATTATTCCCGATTATTCTCGAGATACAGCTATTTGTTGATGTAATATATTACCCTTTTTCATGTTTTGTAAGAAAGTATAAAGGCAGACTTACTATCTACTATTAAAGTTACAGCGGTGTGTATTAAAACGCGCAAAAAAAATGAGTTTAATGAATCAAACAATTATTAAATCAGATGCAGATAGTTTTTAGAACTACGCTTTCACCTAAATTAAAAAAAAAAATTGATTTAACCAGCAGCTTAGCTCTGCGACCTTGGTAGAACTACAACACTGACTTGATAGTGGTAATTTGGCCGCAGGGGGAGAGAAGAGTCGGTATTACAGGCGTTGCTTCCTTACTCTCCGCAGCTGAAACCGTCCGTTGGCGATGGAGGCTGTGGGCTAGAGGCCTTGTGTTGTCGCGCTTTGTCTGAGAAGAAAGGAGAAATGTTCCCCCTCCCCCAAGGGGAGAGCCACAAGCCCCCTGAAAAGATCTATAATGAAAGGCCTATGTACAGCAGTACACTTGTAATAGATAATGAATAAATAAATGAGAATGAATATTATGACTTTTAATTCTGAATTTTATTTTATGTCGACCTTGTAACTGAGTGTAGAAAAGTCTGCCTTAACTTTTCGAATGTCGTTAGAAAATCTCAAAAAGTCTAAAACATGCTGACTTGTAAAACCAACGCCATGTGATAATTGATAGATATAAAACCGAGAAATATATTCTATTATATCTCTCAAGTATTATTAAGTCTATCGGCACGAACATTTCCCATTACCTTACATACGTGAGGTAACTAATACGCCAAATTTACACTACTAACCCAACATCACACCTCCGTCGATAATACTATCATTAATTTATCATCTATAATGTAATTAAGTACTACAAGGCTTATTCTGTAGTCGTTACAGCCTATCAAACTCTACTGCTGAACATAGGCCACCCCCATAGATTGGCTGCGTTTGGCAGAAAAAAGCGCTAGCAAGCGCTTGTAAGCAAAATGGCGAAATTAAACAGTTTTCGACCAGGACACGTTTGCTAACTTCAGTAGCGCTGACACAATCCGCCATTTTGCTTATTTAGTTTGTTTGTTTTGAAGTGGAGTTTATAAGTTGTTTTGTGCAATATTAGTTTCAAGTAATATAATGACTTGAATAAACATATTATACATGTTATTAAAAATTCATGATTGATAGATAAGTTTTTAATATGAATACTTTACAAACATATATTTAAATTAGGTTAGGTTCCCCAATTAAAGCTAACTTCGTGTCCTAGATGAAAATAGCTAGATACGATTTGACAGCGCTTACCGCTTACGATCGCCATTTTGCTTACAAGCGCTTGCTAGCGCTTTTTTCTCCCAAACGCAGCCATTGGCTCATAGAAGAAATATTCGCTACAGTTGTCACGTTTGGCAGGCAGTTTGGCAACCACAGTTTTACGCCATCTTTTGATTTGTATCCCTCTGTCACCTCTTACAACATTCACGGGACGACAAGGAGTGGTGAATACTTTTACACCGCCACTACACGATGAGTGATTCTGTTAAACTATTTTTTTATAGGATAAGGGTGACAAACGAGCACACAGTCCACCTGATGGTAAGTGGATGCTGTGGCCCATAGACATCTACATTCGATTAAGAATCAAAATGCAAATGCGTTGTCACCCCTGAGGACTAAGATGGAATGCCTCGATCACAGTAAAACGGGTCTTCGGTTCTCTACACTCACCATACGAAACACAGCAGCATTAAGCTGCTATTTTATACTGGTTTTCTGTGAGACCGTGGTCCTTCCCCGGTCGAGCCATAATATAGCTGCAGCGTGGCTCTACTACGTAAAAAATCTGTATATTATCTGGAGATCCTTGTTCTCGTGTAACTTTTGTAAAAGAAACTCAATTTCTTCGTTTTTGGAACTTAGCCTTAGGAATGTACCCTCGTTTCTGACACTGTATCCTGGCTTTCCGCCAAAATTTTATAATTACGTTAATTTTATTTTATTTTATCGTAATTATTTCTTATATTTACGCGAACATTACACATTTAAATAAAACTAGTTTTTACGGATTTTATCGCGTATATTAATTCATTTTATATATCTGAAGTTTCGAGCACTTTACAACACCCGTGGTCACGAGGGGGACTGAGGTGTTCGACATCCCAATGTCGTAGTTAACCACGGCTACCTCCAGATTAAAATTATTTATTTTGGTTAAAATCTACGCAGTATGAACTTATAGTATCTCTGAAGTCTTGCAGTTGTATGCTTGAGTTGGAATTTTATTTTATATTTATAGGATCCGAAGCTGAAAGTACAAGAAGTAAGTAGCCCCCAGCCATCTTCTCTATTGAAATTAGGATTTTTTTTTATTTCAATAGTCTCGGGAATCATCCTTGCAAGGAATCGGTGTTCTTCAGGGAAGATTTGTGGTTTATCAAATCTGATGTAGTGTCGTGGGCGATCCTGTAAGTGTTCATGGACTGCAGACTTCCCGGAGCGTCGATTTTTCACATCAGCTATGTTCAAGAAACGTCGCCAATATAAAATAAGTTATAATAAAATACGCGACAAAATCCGCACAAACTATTTTTATTTAAATTATTTTATCGTTACATCTACATAGTGTAGGTAAACAAAGACGAGTGAACACCTTTGCATCAGCGACACTAGTTACTCCAGATTTTGGAGCCGCTGTTGCAGTAGTTTGGAATGCCGCCCATTATCGCTAGAACCAAAACCACAAGTATTCATTTTCGCAATCGTCTTAAAAAATCGATAAAGGTATTCTTAAGTCTTTTGCTATTATGAGCAATTTAAAAGAAATTTCTAATTGAATCTTATCGTCGAATGTGGCCGCCGCTTTACATTTTCACATGGTAGTGACAATGGAATTCGACCCGAGGTTGCTCACCTTTCATTGTTCGAGCGTGAGCGTCTTACTATCTAATATTGTAATATCACATGAAATATCTTATTATATATATACATTTATATTAAGTTTAATAAGCGTTTTAAAATACAATCTAGTGTTTAGTGTAAAAAAGGACCAAAGCAAAGAAAAGCGAGAATATTTCATTAAATAAACGTTTTCAAATAAAATACAATGCCAATTTTCTGTTTCAATCCCTATCGACTCAACGAAATTTTAGACGCAGATAAGCGATAGCAGTGCCATGTTCTAACATAATATCACTAACGCGGCCATTTTTCGTCTGATATCTTTCTCTTCACAATCATTAGCCCATAAAAGTACTACGGGACATACCTAGGCGGCTTATATGCCTCTTCCGTTGTAGGGAAGATTTACTAAAATAGAGTAGTTGCATTATTTTATTTGCCACAAATTCATTTATAAATTAAAGAATAATTTATCTTAAATATATTTAATTTTTTTTTTAAAATTAGTGTTTTCATTTTTTTGTAAATATTAATAAAAAATAGTTAAATTTTTGAATGAAACAAACGACTTGTAATTGGTTGTGACGTCATTATATGCGTTGAGGCTGTGAGCCAATTAGGTAAAATCAAACTATACTTTTGTATTTTCTGTATTCTAAATAAAATATATATAACCTTTTTTTTAGTTTTAGGCATTTTTTAATTTTGACAATGTAAACACGATAAAACACAGTGTTTTATCATTTCACCATAGACCTAGGATTACGCTTATTGTAAATCTATGCATTTCACCATGCAGTGGCGTTACTATAGTAATATAATGACATCACTGGCGTTTAAATTCACATTTAAGAAAAACCATTTTAAATGTAAAATTACATGAAAAACATTTATTTTTTATTTTTCTTAATAATTCATAATAAATTTAAAAAAACACGCAAGTTCTCTATTAGCGACCGCAGTAGGACTCTCGACTTCTCGCATGTTTTACCGTCACCAGTACGAGTTCGTACGCGATGGTTATGCCAGAAGGTTTTATGGTACTTCTCCTAAACTCCCACAGGAAGAAATCAGGTCATTTGTTGCGTTTAAAGGCCGTGGTACTTCTCCAATACTACTAGACTTAAAATGTAGTGACCAAAAAATCTAATATCAGAAATTTTCAAAACTTGGATTCATATTTCAATATCACGTACAACGTACGAGTATCGCGTTCTTTCTCTTTTCGAGCGATTCGAAGTTTATATGAGATACAGGAACGGTTAACTATTTATGGTTTATTAAACATAATTTAAGCATATTTATAATTAATCATAAAATTTGTTCATGGATTGAAAGGATAATGGGCAAGATAATTGATTTACGGCAGTAATAAAGTCCCAAAAAATTTGTACCGCAATTTTCAATTACATAGGTAATAAAAGTATTAAAAATATATTTAGTGTCGGATCAAATAATGAGACAATACTTACTCGTAGTTTAATTATTTCTTTCTATTCCCGACATGCATGACATGGAGCCGTGGTAGCTCAGTGGTTAACGCTCGCTGGAAATATAACAGAACGCGAGTAACCCGGGTTCGATCCCCGCCGGCACCAATGAAATTGTTAATTGCAATTTTAAGTGTTGATTTACCACGTGCTCGGCGGTGAAGGAAAACATCGTGAGGAAACCTGCATGTCTGAGGAATAAGAAAAAAAAAATATTTCGAAGACATGTGAAGTTCGTCAACACGCATTTGGGCAGCGCGGCGGACACTTCCTTGCCCTAAACCCTCTCAGAAATGAGGGGAGGCCTGAGCCCAGCAGTGGGACGTATATAGGCTGTAACTTTACTTTACTTTTTATTCCCGACATGCATATATCTTAAATTACATTCACCACTTTAACTTTTACAATTTTTCAACAAATTTAAATTTTATGCATCTAGATTTTATGATAAGTTTCTTTTATCTATAGTTCTTATTAGAATGTTAATATAGTGTTTAGTATGTAAATTTTAATTATTATGGTAATACGACGCGTAATATATCGTTAATTCGCTGTAAACGTTTACACGCCGACGGTATCTGTCCATCGAGTCGTAACTGATGCGGGCAATTTTCCGAAGAGTAACCACACACGGCGCTCCCTTTCAACACTGCCATGCATGACGGTATAACTTAAGTTTTAATTATCATGTAAAAGCTGTAATTTTTTTGGTATCAATAATTAAGTCTCAGCTTTCTTATTGCACGAGCAATCCAAAATCGATTCCCAAACTTAACAACATTAGAATCATTAACTGCTACCTACCTAACGCCATGTAAATTTTCATAATAATTTTTAGGCAAAGAAACATTTTATACACAATCTAAAATATTTTGCGGTTATATCAGGGCTATCAACACGCATTCGAAAAACATAGAGGATCTAACTGCTTCTATCTAATGTTTTCAAAATTAGAGGAGGCATAAGTCTTGGTGTAATATATTGACTTAATAGATTTTTGTTATTTTATTACACGAAAAAAATCTGTATTATCGAATCGAATTTTCACTATGTTTCTTTCACTCTATGCTATGACTTGTAGAGAATGCCTTAAGACATAAAGTCCGTTCTTTATCATTTTTTGATAATGAAAATGCAATAACCAATAATAAATAAAAAAAAATTCTTAAAGTAAATTTGAATAAATGTTACCGTCCTTGGTAATATTTGCTTTAAAAGTGATCCTTGGTAGGATCATTTTTAAATCTACTTTTTTATTCAAATTTTCTTTAAGAATTTTTTTAAGCCTAGGCATTTATATTTGCGTAGAATACCAACGCCTTTAGCCTCGAAGCAATCTAAATACAATCAGCAGTTCTCGTAATGTTTTCGTAAATTTAACGCTACCGTTTTATGTAAATAAACCTATTCAAAACGCATAATGGCATTTAATACGATTTAAGCAAATGCGACTGGATGGTATCAGAAGCGGTCGATTGTTAGTTTCTATTGTAATTGCAAATTTTACCTTGGGCTAACTAATAAACGCATAAATAAGCCTGTAACGGCATTATGAAATTTAACCATATTTAGTGTATTAACGTAACCACACCTTAGTGAAGCTTGCGAACGGGAATACTATTTACTTCCGGGTAGTCGCTCTTCTCGGACCCGAGATCTCGACATAACGGACTTAGGATGTCTATTGCGCAGGTAGAGATGAAGGTAATTAATTATCACAATGAAGAAAATTATGCGATATTTTAGCTTGTTGACGTGCTTTGTCTGAGGAGAAATAGGTGGAAAATATTCTCTCATGAAGAGGAGCATATTACAGAACATTCTTTACTTAGGCCTTAGGCTAACATTCATTATAGAGATCGCAACACTCTATAATCAAGTCGATTCCCTGCTGCGCTGAAAAAAATCTCAGGCAGGATCCATATTTGTGCAAAACACAAATATGGATTTTGTGTACCACATAGTTTGTGAAACTGACATATCACCATACCATTTTTCATACCATAAATTTTACATAGGTTAGGTCTAGAGCATCTGTATTTTCACGTAGATAGTGACGATTACCGTGTGGTGACGTCATGAGAGATACAATTACTCCGTTTCGTGCCCTGACTGTCCTAAGCGACTATAGGAATTACAAAAAATCATAAGATATCCAATAGATCGTGGTAAACCATCTCGTTGACGTCAGATGTAAAATAGTCAGAGGGAACGGGCAACAGCTTCATAGTTACGAGATGTCTCGTACTGCGATTGTCAGTTCAACAATGGACAGACTATTTTACCAAATCCTACCATAAATTTCTACTACCTAATAATTCATATTATGACTCTTGATGTCGGTCAAGATCGTCATGCTAAATGCGTCGACATGAAAAACGCATTTAGCATGACGTCTATAACGTATATAGACGTCATGCTAAATGCGTTTTAGCCTTAAGGCATCGTAATAGCCTCGAGAAGAGATGTACAACAGCATAGCGAGGAAAAAGAAGATAGGTTCTTGTAAAAGCTTACAAAAGTCACGGTAGCATTTTAATTGATAAACTCGATATAGCCGGCTAATCTAAAGGTGTAGAACCTGGTACTTAAAAATGGAACTTAAATAAAAAGTAAAAGCTGACTTCAGGTAACTGAAAAAAAATGGCGTAACATCCACTTAAAAGCTTCAGAAGTCAGTACAAACTCATAGTTTATCAATGTATTTAAATGTAATTATACGTGGTAGAGCCATGCTGTAGTTATATTAGTAGTATAGTTTCAGCACGAAGGGTCGGCTTGACCGGGGAAGGACCACGCTCTCACAGAATAACAGTGTAAAATAGTACCTTAATGCTGTTGTTTCGTATGGTAAGTGTAGAGAACCGGAGACCCTTTTTACTGGAAACGAGGCATTCCATCTTAGTCCTCACGGGTGACAACGCATCTGCATTTTGATTTCTAATCGAGGATGGATGTAGATGTCTATAGATCGCAGCAACCACTTACCATCAGGTGGACTGTGTGCTCGTTTATCACCCTATCCTATAAAAAAATGTATTAAAGCTATGATCTGTGAACCTATTATATAGAAATTATTTTATTCTTTATAATCATTTGAACTCGTCTTCTACTTTTTAAAAAAAAATACCTTTTTAAGTGGTCTTAAAATATCAAAAGCTTGAATGTCGGCTAAATATTTATATTAAAACATTCATCACCCATTTTTCCATACTGAGGTGCATTTTTCTTTTAAGCTTATATTGGACCACCCATGAAGTATGAAACTAATTAATAAAAAAGAACCATCAGTATTGATTCGCAATTGCCGACACATACAAAAAAATAACATATATTCGAATTGAAAACTTTCTCCTTTTTTTAAAATCAGCTAAAAATTTAATTAAGAAAAAATAAACACCGCATTTTATCTTATAATAAGAACGTGAAGGGGCGTCGTAATGGGCCATTCGTTAATTACGTAAAGGATAATTTTGGCGATTTTGACACAATTTTTACAGCCCCCTCACAAGTCCACTGCTGAACATAGACCTCCCACAAGGAATGCCACACAGCACGGTCCTGAACCACCTGCATCCATCGACTTCCTGCAAGTCTCACTAGGTCATGCCTCGCTGCCGATACGAGTCTGCTACTCGAGAACCTTTCTTCTCAATTGGTTGTCGGTTATTCGAGCTACATGGCCGGCCCATTACCACTTCAGCTTACTAATCTGTTGGGCTATGTCGATCACTCTGGTTCTACTGCGGATATCCTCATTCCTAAGTTTATCACACAGAGAAAACCGGAGCATAGCCCTCTCCATAGCTCGCTGAGCAACTTTGAGCTTCCTTATACGACCAGCAGTGAAAAACATCGTCTCAGATCCACAGCTCATCACAGTCCACATACGCAAGACAAAGTGGCAAATTGTACTCTTCGGTCTTCTGAACAATTTGCCGAAGGATATGTATGTGGTCTATGGTGCAAAACCGGTCTGTAGTTCTTCAAGAGATCGTTGTCGCTTTTCTTGAAGAACAAGACTGCACTGCACTTCTGCTCCACACCTCTAGAGTAGTGAATGACTTTACTCCGCTGTAATTTCATCCCACCCGAGGACTTGCCGATTTTAGAGAGCCATTCTGATCTCGCTCCGACAGACGTCAGAGATATCATCGGAATAGTGTCGGATAAGACTTGCTCTTGGACCGTTACTCACACTTGCGTTTGGCTCCAACGATGACGTGTACAGCTTGCCATAAAACCTCTCAATCTTTACAACGTTGTTAACGAGAGAATTGTGGACGATAAATCCAACACCGCCTTGGTACAGATGGTCGCCCTGTCGGTGATAGAACAAGTTGTCGGATTCGAGGATTACCGTATTCTCAGTCCTCACCCTCTATTCCATCTTCGGATATTCCTATAATATTTCAGCGCAACTTGTAAACCTCTTCTTCCAGCTCCAGGATCTTCATATCAGTATTCAGGGTGCGTGCGTTGTATATTGCCAGATTAAGGTATCTTAGATGGCAACCGACCCTCCACCGGAGATTCTTAGCACCCCCTGCCCCGCCGTTACCATGGTCACCACCGTCATCAGTAATAGCGAGGACGCCGAGAACTGGGGGCCGTTTATTTGTGACTTTACTCATGGTCATTGTACTCTTTATCGTCAATATGCCCCATATTGCAATAGTTGCCACGCTTCGCAACCTCAGTTTTTATTTCTTTTTGCTGTTATCAGAAAGATGCTGCTGCCCATCTTCTGCGTCAGTTTCCCTCTGTCGCCTCTTACGACACCCACGGGAAGATATGGCGTAGTGGGAATTCTTATATGTCATTATAAGAGAATAAATTTAATAATACGTACCGGCGTTTAACTTGGAATTTAATCTATATCTACATTGATACCCGAGTCGGATCCATAACCAGTCTGGTTAACGAACATAATTATTTTCTCACTAAACACTCGGCTCGTTGAACTCGATTTTATAGCTATGGGGTTTCGATTTCACTACTTTGAATGTAATAAAATCGAATAAGAGAATGAAATTTATTTCAATTAATTAAACAGCATTCACTCTACAACGGGCAATTGAATTCTAGATTCGATAGAAATCAATTTATATCCTCACTCGCATTTAATGATATTTTAAGAGAGCAGACTGATGGTCGCTACTTGCTTTATCGAAAGTTCCATTACATAAACATTATTTATGCCCAGTTTATTTTTTTATTTCAATATTGATTATTAATAATACTTACTGAAAGTCACTCTTTTGTTTACTTTACTACTGATTAAGAAAAACACCTCTGTCCTGGGAAGTACCAGCAAGAAACCCAGCGGGTTTTAAAAAAAACTGCTTGAATTCATATGTTAAAATATTAACAACACACAAAAAATAGCGTGGTAGTGATCACCTCATTAACATCATCCATGAATTCATTAATATTATGATAACCCTTTTAGTAATAAGTAAGTATAATATAATAGCAGTATCAAGCCAACCCATTATAAATATATGATTGGTTTCGGTGAACATTTTTCTTCTTCTTTATATTTTTTTAATATTCTTTGTAACTGGCCTACATGAAGAAATTTCATTATGAAATTAGGCTTTTATTTCTGTAGTTGGTTTAAAATATGGAGCCCACAAAGCAAATATGTAAGTTAAAATGAATTAGGTTGTATTGTACTTGTGTGTTTATTTTTATTCCATTGGAGAGAAACGAACGAACTTTATATTATATCTGACTTACTCTAAAATGTTTCGGACGCTTATTGAAATAATGATCGTTGGAATTTTAGGTATGGACTGTGACTAGTGAAAGTCGATTGTGTAATATTAATTTTGAATAGTTATTGATACGAAACTAATCATAATCATACATCAGGCACAATTTGAGATTAAGTAATTAAAGTGAAACTACTATCTAAGGCTTTGCACGCATGATTGTAAATATAAACAATCCAGAGACCTACTCAAACACACACGAAAAATCTCATCAGGATCGGTTGAGCCGTTTTCGAGTTTATGCGTGACTGACGGACAGCAATTGATTTTTATATAGAGAGATGGAAATAAGTAGTAACTCTAGGTGTTTTCTGTCCCTTGTTTGTGTGCACAATAAATTGGCAAATTGTTTTTAATTTAAAAATTCATATTTCGGCCACGGCGGCCTGCCTCAACGGAGGATAGCCAACGGCGCAGGACAGGATTATAGTGCTCAAGTGGTTCTCTATTCCCTCACTATCATAATCCGATGGGACTTTACGTGCTTTCCGAGGCACGGGGGTGAGACACCGCCAACTTCCTGACTCCGGGCATCTACTGAGAATTTCTTGACAGAAAAACTCAATAATTGATTTTTTGGCCCGACCCGGGATTCGAACCCAGGACCTCATGATCAGCAGTCGCGCTACCACAACCGCTAGACCAACGAGGCAGTCGAGTCGTAATAATGTAGTAGTAGTATCAATATGTGTATTTTATATTAATAAAGATTTTAAAAAAATTCTCTATATACACGTTATATTTATTTTTAATCTGATATTTTTTTTGAACAAAATATGCAAGATATTGTTGGTGTCGGCGAACATTTCTAAAAATATATTTTACAATTTCAATTTATCATTTATTTTAATTGGTATGTAATAACGCTTAAATTTATTAACTTTTGCTTCGGTACACTGATTCTATACTGTACATTGCTAGTTCAACCAGTAAAATAATTATAAGGAATACCATACAATTACGCATTACGTTTGACGACTTAATTTAATAATTGGATTCATCTAATCTAAAACAATTAAGAATAATGCGGAATACACACCCCTCTTACCTTGAAAATAACTCTTAATAACTAGGTGTAAGTCTCAGTTAGAAGTTGTAAAAATAGTCATTAAACGTTTACATACAAGGGCACTAATTTATGTTAATGTCTGTAAAGATTTATATTTAACTCAGGGCTTCAATAAAAGTATACAAATCCAACTTACATTTAATATATTCCAATATACATGTGTGTATATTGTATTATATATAAAGTTAAATAATGTTTTATATTCGTCAGTGTGAGATTCCACGTAATCTATTACATAGACTTATAAAATTAATACACTGTTTTCCTTATTGCATCTTAAACATATTGCATAGTAAAGGAAATGTGATGCAAAACACGTCTCGGACGATAAATCCTTTAATTCTAATATTACCAAGCTGTCTCAGTTGCAATTCACTTCCTGCGTTCACGTTGACACAGCAATACTTAGATATGCAATATCCGTTTGTATATACACTATTAATAACCGTATTAATAGTGTATATATTTTATTTGTGGGTAAAAGATTAGACGCGGTTTGCAACGTTCAGTCAACGTCAATATCATTAGATCATTAAAAAGACTTTCCTTTCTTTCTTTAAATGTTTGCAGTGGTTTATCTTTTTTTAATTCTGCGAAACTATTTCTGGCTTGAAGACGCTTATTCTCTAAACACAGAGAAATTAAAAATGTTTCAAGGACATGGAGTAATGCGGAAAACTTTTAGAAATGAGAGGTTGCCCTAATACTTTTTTAAAGTTTGTTTCATTATACTTGGTAGATATTTTTTTTAAATAAATATTAGTAATCTTATTACATTAACATTACTAATATTCCTTATAACCACTCCTGGTAAGCTTGAAATGCTTGTGTTAGGAGTGGTTCACGACAGTAGTCAAATGGTGGATTCGAACCCACGACCTTTTGAGTTATCAATCCGCGCCCTGCCATTAGGCTACTGTCGCTACTAGATATTAAGCGCACAGATACAACATGAGTTCTTTCTTTTACGTAATAAATAGAGTTCTGGTTTGCAACTCTTGTCAAAATTTGTATAGATTATATGAGGGCTTGTGAAGATAATGGTTTTTAACCTTCAATAAGAAGTTATTTTTATCTCTGCTTATTATTCTTATGGTTGACTATAGAGCTAGAAAAGATGAGAGAATGAAGATGCCCATTATGTTCAACTCTTATATCCTCTCAGCAGTCCGGGCCAAAATAGCCGCTTAGGCGCATCTGTCAAACCCTAAACGAGTGATATATTGCCTACGTGGCGCGTGTCATTAAAATGGAAATATCTTAATATTTATGTATGAAAACTATATAATATGATATGTTGTTAGAATTATTGTTAAATAAGCTAATAGAATATATGTAAATGTGTACGTTCACCCTTTTGGTATGTTATAAATTCGATGGTAAAATTGCTAGAAGCGATTTTTTTCCAGTTTGTTGAATATAAAATGTAATCATTAAAAAAATTAAGCAATTATTTCAATAAATATTTACTTCATTTACTGTACGAAAACACACTTTACAATAATGAATAAAAAAAACACAACTCTACATACAGTTTTTTCACACCACAAGCTCGACAATAATGTGGGCCACTTAAGATGAACCGAAAAAGGCACAAAAAAAGGCACATTGTGTACTTCAATATCGACGACGCCTGAGGCACAATGGGCTTTAAATCTTAACTTATTCTATAGTTTGGTCTTTGTTCTTAATATAAACAGTTTCAAATGTTACAACTATTTAGTTATTAAGAAATGAATGAGTTGTAACAAACACTTGAAAAAGTGACCCTAAAAAAATGCTTTCAAACTTTTGCAATTGTAAGGAACAATTTTGTGATTTATTTACATGTGAATGTATATTCCTAAATTTAATAACATTTCCTAAGTTAAAAACAAAACAAAGGAGGCATCTTTCATACAAAATTATGTTAGAAATCAACAACTAAAAGTTACACATTCACTACAAAAAGTACCAAGTATGACGTAGTACGCTGCTATGCTAGTATGGATACGCTCTGTGGTGACTTCTTTAATAATTATAATCATGAATATAAAATTAAAATGAAATACAAATTAGTTATTTTTCATTGCTTTTTTATGTTTTTAATTAACATTCGAATGTTATTATAAAAAACCGCGAGTCCTCGGTCGTCTTGTTTCACTTGTCAATCAAGTGCAAAAAAATATAATGACATGCACATACAAAAAGTAAAACAATTTACTGACAAAAAATAAAACAAAACAAATAAGAAAACCAAATAAAAATCCACACCAAAAATTATCGCAAAAATATACCAACACTGGCATTCCCAAAATCGTATCCATACTATACAACCTGCTCTCTAAGATGGCGGATTTCATGTCAATAACTTTAGGACCCATGTCTGTCCGCGCCCGCCAGGTGGACGCGATATTTAAGCAATTTGTTATTTTTAGTTTTATGAAAGATTTAATCGAAACTATACAATTGTAATTATTGTTATGTTTGTAAATATGTATGTTAACGATACTAAAACAATGTTTACCATTCACAATTGTACTTTTAATTTAAAACAATTGAAATTAATACGAACATGGTATCAACATGGCGGTCGAAATGGCAAGCAATGTTTGATAAAATGGAATAATTTATGTACAAATCGTCATCTAATATGTTTTAAATTAATAAAAAAGTATTTATGACTTACCCATTCATGTTTATCTTTAATATTAACTTCCGAAATCACTTTCAACAATTAATACTTTGCACGTAAACACACGACACCGCGTCACAGAACGAGCAACTGAACGGAATAAATGTATTACTATTTCAAAGCTTCTATGGTTCATATATGAAGCGTATGTGATATTAATTGCCGTCTTTGTTTAATTCTCTGCATGTTGTACTAGTTATAGGGAGATACGTATACTTTTACTAGGGCTGTTTCGAATCTGAAGTTTATAAGTAAACAGCAACCTTCTGATGGTTGTGGACAGATGCGTACTTTTTTGACAGCAACCTTTAGAAGGTTTTGGACTGACGAGAGGATATATAAAAATGTGTACTTTTTATACATAAGAGTCGAAGTAGTTAAAGAAAACTGGGATGATATATATCGAGAGTCCTACGTACAGCATTGGTTATTGATATGCTATAATGGCGATTGTCTTTTAAATGTCTCATACTTATGGAAAATTGCATTTTTAATGATTTACGAGGGCGGCACTGAAAATTTCGGGTATCAAGGAAGTGACACAACATTACTATTTAAAAATGTATTTATTGCTTTTCGAAGTATTCTCCGCGAAATTTGACACATTTTTCCATACGATGGAACCAATCATTGAAGCAACCATTCCATTCGGAAGTTGGGGTCTCCAAAATGGCCGTTTTGTAGGCGTCCACAGCTTCTTCAGGTGATGAAAACCTCTGTCCACGCAATTTATTCTTTATTTTAGGGAAAGTATAGAAATCATTAGGGCTTAGGTCGGGGCTGTACGGCGGATGGTCTAATAATTCTATGTTTTCTTGCTCTAAAACCTCTTTTGTTCTGTGTGCGTTATGAGAACTCGCATTGTTGTGATGGAGGATTATGCTGCGGTTGCAGTTCTCTTTACGGAGTTCAGAAACGACCTGTGGCAAACAAATGCTAGCATACCATTCTGCATTAACCGTTCTTTGTCCCACAAGAGGAATAGTCGTAACATGGCCGGTTTTGGAGACAAACGTGGCCACCATTTTTTTTTGCAACACTCCGTGAACGAACAATTTTTGTTGGCTTTAACTCATTTTCGAACACCCAAACTCGTGACTGGTTTTTTGTTTTGGGTTCGTACGCGTATATCCAAGATTCGTCACCTGATACAATGTTGTATACAGCATTTGAGGATCTTGCGTGGAATCTTTCGAGAGTTCTGACGCACCAAGTAACGCGAGCCGCTTTTTTGCTCTTCACAGAGCGAATGCGGTATCCATCGGGAAAACAACTTTTTTTACACCTAATTGTTCATGCAAGATTATTTGGATTTGACTCATGCCAATGTCTAAAGTGTACAACCAGTGCGTGTTGCCAGTGATGACTTACGGATCAGAGACGTGGTCCTTCACTGCTGGCCGTATGAGGACGCTCAAGGTCGCTCAGCGAGCTATGGAGAGGGCTATGCTCGGAGTTTCTCTGCGTGATAGACTCAGAAATGAGGATATCCGCAGTAAAACCAGATTGACCGACATAGCCCAACGGATTAGTAAGCTGAAGTGGCAATGGGCCGGCCATATAGCTCGAAGAACCGATAACCGATGGGGAAGAAAGGTTCTCGAGTGGCAGCCTCGTACCGGTAGGCGTAGTGTAGGGCGACCCCCCACTAGATGGAGTGACGACCTGGTAAGATATGCAGGAAGTCGATGGATGCAGGTGGCTCAGGACCGTGCTTTGTGGCATTACTTGGGGGAGGCCTATGTTCAGCAGTGGACTTGTGAAAGGCTGTGATGATGATGATGATGAATGTCTAAAGTTGCCTGAATTTCGCAGTATGTCACAAGTCGATCTTCCCTCAATCAGCTTACGCACAGCATCAACGTTTTCTTGGGTGACTGCAGTTTTTGGACGACCTTAACGGGGATCATCACTGAGTTTGACACGTCCACGTTGAAATCCAGCAAACCAGCGATAAATTGTGGTTTTGGATAGGGCTTCATCACCAAATGCAGAAATCATCCGGTCAACACACTGTTTTTGTGTTAAACCACTTCGAAAGTCATAATAAATCATCGCTCTTGAATTTTCTCGAGTCAATTCCATTTTCTCAACGACTAAACAAGCTTGACAAAACCTTGTGACAAGACCGAGAATCTTTTTTTAAATAAATAAATTGTATTCGATTTTTAAAACCAAGGAGTTTTCAATGAAAAAGATTTTAATATGACAGGAACATTGGAAATATTCCATTCCCGATACTTTTAGTGCAGCCTAGTAATGTGTTTAATTGATTAAAAAGGAAACCTTTTAAAAGACCTTTTAAAGTAAACACCTTTTCGAAAGCGATTTTAACGGAATTCGCTAATTAAAATAACGTCTTCCCTCATTCAACATTTAGCGATTCTAATTGAGGTAACTAATCTAATTGAGGTTGTACAAGCGGCTTGCTCTTGCGGGCGCGACAACTCAGCACCGCTTCCTGATTGCAACGCCTGCGGGTAGATCCTCGCACCGCCCGACCTGTCAAGTTCACTACGAAGAGTTGTCTAGGTAATGGACGAGGGACACGCTCTGTTTTTACTCTTTATAATTCGCAGGTTACTAATACGCCTTGGGAAAGATCGAGTTGCATTCCGTTCCGTCAGTTGTTTGATATCTGAATTATCATTATGCTCATAGTGAAAAGTGTATTATAATGCGGCAATGAATAAATATTTATTCCGTGCGGTAATAAGACTGTACACGCAAGTCGTAAACTGTGATTTCCCAATCAATGTTTCCAATCAAATGCTTTTAAAGTTTTTGTTCTTTAATTGCGGCTGTAATAATAATACATATAATAAATATATGAACGATTAAAAAATCTTTACATTTAGTGTTTTATTTTAAAATGAATTTCCAATAAAATCATTGAAATAGTGTAATTTTTTGTCTTATGAAGGGTTGATGATGATGATAAATTAAGTATTGTACCTACGAGTGTCTAGTATTTTTCAATATTGAACTAAACTTAATATAATAGTATTCTTAATAATTTAAACATATAATATTATTTTTATTTAATTTTTTATCAATATAATAGAATCCCGGCTTCAACTACTATGCTGCATTTAGCAACCATCGCTTCCTTGATTGATACTTTATACTTAAAGCATGTCGGTTATCCCAGGTTCGAGGTAGTTTCACTGCTTAATATTTGTTTCAGATTCTGCCATCATCATCAATACACCAATAAAGTTTGAGAGCGAACAGCAAGTATTGAAAGAGAACTACTTCCAAAACTCGTTGAGCAATTCTGAGGTTCCTCATATTACACATACCAAACATATTATGTCAAGCGAGAAAGAATCACGTCTTAGTTTCTCACTGAAAACATACATTGTGAATAGAGAGTTTCTAACTACACTAGAACACACTAGAAAAATTCTGACTACAGCCTTTGCAATCTTTATCTCTAAAACTTTCCAATTTTGTGTTTTCCTAAACGGTTACCAATTGAGGGCTACGTCTTGCTTTTGAATGTGCTACTGGCAACATCAATTAATTGAAATAGTGTATTTGGAACTAAAAAATAAAATTATAACTTTTTACATTCAGTTATTTTATACCATCGGTATATCAAATATATACCGTAAGTTATATTGTAAGGCGGCTATTTAGCAAATAGCAATCACTGCGAACTTGCTCTACATACATAGATCGAACTAATAAAATATTTGAATACAGTTAATTTTATGGTTGATTACAGGTCAACAACTCACGGTAGGCCGCTACTCAAGTAATTGAAAAATATATGATTGAATCCGAACAATTATACGGATTTTTTAAGGTAAAAATCAAAATTAAATTTAAAATTATTATTATAATAAAATAATACTTCCTATTTCAAAATACTCATAATCACAAATCTATTTAAGCATAAAAGTAATGATTTTAAATACTTATAGGAATTACACCCCTAAAACAATTTTTAATAGGGTTAGCAGTAGTAATGTTGGCCCCCCCCCTCAATGATTGGCCTCTCGAATGTAAAATCAATATATTAAGAGTTAGCCTTGAGTACAAGGTAGAAAAAAATTGTTATATTTTTCTTTGATGACAACACTCTAGAACGCAACTGGTAGTTTTAAAACTAAACAGCTAGCAACACTCGAAAAAAAATCACATTGCAGCCACTACAACTAAGGGAGTGTTTTGTTACGAAAATCGTAAGAAGTAAGTATTTTTATATTGATATTTACCCGTTTTCTTCTTATTCTAATTGTGAGATATGTATTTCTATATGTCAATTACCATTCAATTTAGATTTTCATATTATAATTGATGTAAAAATACTCAAGATAACCTAAAAATAAGTAGGCCAAAGTTAGTATCCATGGTTGATATGAAAGATTAATTGATTGGCATCCCTGCCAATAATAGTAGTAAGCGTTTTAAATTAACTCCAATATTTTAAGCTTTTGATAAATGCTACTGACAACTCCCTTTTAAATGACAATAATCAAAATGTCATAAGTTCGCAGTAACTATATTTTGGCGGGGCCAATCATTATACATTTACGTTATTAGCCGTGATAATCATTATACTTTTAGCTATGCTAATTTTTGTAGAAAGAGATCTTAAATACGCAGTGATGTACCGATGTCGATACTAAATTATGTATACTTATTTAATGTATTTTTATGGGTTACATATTAAACTCATGTTTAAATGTCTAATTCTTTGCCCGAGCGTTTTGGTGAATTTGAGTGTTTCGTGTGTTGTTTAATTCAGCCTAATATCGTTTAAAACTTTTGAGATTTTTCTTATCTTTTAGTATAGCATATCTGGTTTTGCTTCAAAAATAATTTATTAGTTTTTCTTTCCATGCTATATTTCTACTTTTTCGTAAGTTCTATATAGTAACTAATAAAACAAGTCAATATTTAAAAACATAATTGGGATTTTTACAAAAAAAAATAAGCTTATATATTGTTGCAGAAAAATGCCAAAGTCTGCAAAAGGAGAAGTATATATAAAAAAATATACTGAGGAAGATTTAGAAGCGGCAATCCAAGCAATTCAAAATGGTATGTCTAAAAGAGCAGCTGCCAAAGTATTTGGGATACCTCGAGGAACTTTGCAGTTTCGATTACAAGGGAATTTTTTAAAAACGAGACCGGGTCCGCCTACAATCCTTACAAATGACGAGGAAAACACTTTGGTTGAGTGGATAATACAAAGCAGTAGAAAAGGTTTTCCACGGCGTAAAGAAGATCTATTACAAAGTGTTCTGACTTTCTAAAGAAATCACCTAGGCCAAATAATTTTATATATAAGCCAGGAGAGGGGTGGTACAAGTTGTTTCTTAAACGTCATCCCGAAATAGTACAAAGAACGGCTGAAGCTGTTACTTCGGCAAGTGCCAATGTATCAGAAGAGAACATCAAAAAATGGTTTCAGCAAATTGAAACTTGGTTAGAAGAAGAAGAATTCCGGCATATTCTACGAGATCCTAAACGTATTTTTAACGGCGATGAAACAAATTTCTTGTTATGTCCAAAAACCTCCAAAGTTTTAGCCCTAAAAGGTACTCGCGACGTGTATGAGGTGGATAACGCGCCTGCGAAATGTGGACTGACGGTGATGTTCACATTTTCGGCTACCGGAGTTATTACTCCACCGATGATTATCTACCCACTCAAACGTAACAGAGCAGATATTACGGCGTCTGTACCACCAGAATGGGGTTTAGGTCTGTCATCAAATGGATGGATGAACAAAGATCTATTTTTACAATACATTACTAATGTTTTACATCCATATCTTGTAAAAGAAAATACAAAATTCCCCATTCTTCTGTTTGTTGATGGACACAAAAGTCATATCAATTTTGAACTTAGCAAAGCATGCAAAGAAAGAGGTATAATACTTATAGCATTATACCCAAACGCGACTCGCATCTTACAACCCGCAGATGTAGCTGCCTTTAAGCCGATAAAAAGTGCATGGAAAAAGGGAGTTTTAGAATGGAGAAGGGAAAATGCGACAAAAAATTTGACAAAAATTGATTTTGGACCAATACTAAGCATAGTATTAAAGAAATATATAGACAAACAAATTATTATAAACGGATTTCGAGCTTGTGGATTGTATCCTTGGAATCCAAATGCAATTAACTACTGAAAATGCCTTGGCAAAATGTGACCCAATCGACCAGAATTCAAGAAAACAGACCACAAAGGACAATAACATTCACAGATTTGAAAAAATCGTGGGACAAAACATCGTATCCCGTCTTACTTCTGAGACACCCGATAAATCAAATTGTTTTTACAAAGCATTAAAAGACATATACGACCATTTGAAAGGCAAAAATATAGAACTATATATAGGAAGACAAAATATAGGAAGACAGTACTATTTCAAGCGATTATTTAGTAATTGAAAATAAATTGATGGCAATAAATGACATACCGATCGTAATTTCAAACTCCAATAATATTGAAGAATCTCATACAGACACTATTGAAACTGAAACTACAGAGAATACTGAATTACCTACAACAGACTTATTTGACGATTTGAAGACCCTAAACCTAACAGAGTCCTACAATTTGTCAGCAGATATTCGGAATACTATTGAAATGAATAATAATTACAAACAGAGCCAACTTATAGCGAATTCAGATTCAGACACTCAAAATTACTTAAAAAATGAAATATTTAATGTTCTGGAACCTACCAGTGATAATGTCGTTAAAGACCCTAATCAATTGATGTCACCTAAATTAACAGCTATTGCTGAAATGCATAATGTTGACAAACTGAGCGAAAGTACAGCGACTGTTAATGTTCTAAACAAAGAGTCAAATGAAATAACAAACCCAAATTTATTAGTAATAGATAACGTTACAGAGACTATTAATAAATCAAATATTAATAACCAAAACCAAATAGCAGAGACAGAAAATAACAAAAAATATGATTTTAATTTTGGCAATGCTAAATGCGATAGCGAAATGACACCTCCGAAATTAAAAGAAATTCTCAATTGGCCCCAGACACCACAACGTAAAGGGAAAATTATGACCCACAATCCCATTTATGTCTTGACTAGTCGCAAATGGCTTGAAATCGAGGAAAAAGAAAAAAAATGAGAAGAAAACAAAAGAAAAAGAGAAAGAAGAACGTAAAAAAAGAGAGAGAAGAGAAAAGAAAACAGACAGTAAAAAGCGTCACAAAAATATCAAAGCATACCAAAAAATATGAAAATCGATTCGGAAAACTTAGAAAACATTGAAATATTAAGACAAAAAGAAAAAGTTACTAGGCATCTATTAAATAAAAACTCAAAAATTGAAGAAAATAACAGAAAAAATAAAGAGGAAACAAAAACCGAAATAAAAGAACGAAAAAGAAAATATGATAAATCAATAACCACTGCATACAATAAAAAAATTAAAATAGATGTATGTGATAAAGAGACTGAGAACAATATTTTTAAGTGTGATGATACCAAGACTGAGTTATTAGATATAGACCAGATTAAAAAAAACTACTCCAAAGCCTAATAAAGAAAGTAACATTAAAATTTTGTCTGTTGTGAAGGCGCCAGTTATGCATAATCCAAGAAATATTTTTAATGAAAACAGTTGCGTTGATACAAAGGTACCATTCGTTTTATCCAAACCCAAATCTATACTAAACAGAAGAGAGACATTCCGAAATGAAGAAGAACTGAGTAATTTTCTTAATGATGAATACCTAAATATGGACGAAAGCTCGATGTAAATATAAATCGATAAAAAAAATTATACCCTGCACATCACTATCGTTAAATATTATAATTTTTTTAGTGATTGGCCCTAACATGGTATAATAATTGGCAGTGCTAATAAACACAAAGTACAATGATTGACATGACATGACATGCCAATAATTATACTTTTGATATGCCAATTTCTATACACCAATGGCCAATGATTGTACTTTTGGCTCCTTTTTTATGTTTATTGCAATAAAGTTATTAATTAGATGCAAAATGATTATGGTTGTGATTTATTCAATTTCCCAGGTTCTTAAGACACAACTTGACAGTAAATGTTATATGATTATGAACCTTATTTAGGTATAAGAAATTTTCAAATTCAATGATCACCTTAAAGGGCCAATCATTGTACTCCTTACCCTACATAAATTATTTGTAAACAGCTCATATTAATATTTATAAACTTGTTTTTCAGCATCCTACGTGATGGAGCCATGCTGCAACCATGTTAGTAGTATAGTTGCAGCACGAATGGGTAGGATGACTTGGGAAGGACCACGCTCTCACAGAATACTAGCGTAAAATGTAGCTTAATGCTACTGTGTTTCGTATGGCGAGTGTGGAGAACCGGAGACCCTTCTTACTGGAAACGAGGCATTCCATCTTAGTCCTCACGGGTTTTAACGCATCTGTACTTTGATTCGTAATCGAGGATAGATGTAGATTTCTATGGGCCACAGCAACCACTTACCATCAGGTGGACTGTGCGGTCGCTTGTCACCCTATCCTATACAAAAAATCTTCCTGGTAACAACTCAACATAATATAAAACTGAGGTTGCGAACCCCCCCCCTCCCTCGTTGAGCGGTTTTCCCCCCTATTCAATACATAGTAGGCAATCCATAACAGATGTCTATACTCAGCAGTGGGCGTTAATAAGCTCTATCTATATAGATGAATCGATGGATGCCTCAATATATTAACTGCTGAAATTATAATTAAAAACATGTGTGTTTACGCACACAGCTGTGTGAGCTAGATCATATTATAATCATTTTATCACAACTATGCTGTAACGATTAATTTCCCGTCACAAGCTCACTGTTAAACATAGGCCTTCCCGAAGGAATGCCATAAAGCACGGTCCTAACCGACCTGCATAATGCATACAAATTAATTATGATAGCATAGGTCGCCTGTGTCCATTTACTTTAATATCGTCTAAGTAATCGTTAAAGAAATATATTGAATTTTATAATATCCTTCAACAACCGAATGCGAGTGTGCGCAAGCCATCCCCACTTCCTGCGCTTTGATAATGATTACCTTCAAATTGTTATAGCGACAACCCGCATTTAATTATTTTGTGAATTAAAGTATTTTAAATTATTTATCTGGTAACAATAATCAACTAATTATAAAAATAAAGACACATGTTATAAAAATCAGCTTATAAAGTTATTTCAGAAGTTGAAATAACGTCTATTGATTTTTAACTGAATAATAATTGTTTAAGTAATGCGCCGATACGTCGCTTATACTTTGTTGCGCCGATACGGCCATTCTGATTGGTGGTGCGTGCTCAGCACCTATCAAAATTTGTTTGTTATTTGTGTTTCGACCATACATCACGTCTACACTCATAATTCTCGTCGTCTCGTAGAATGGAAATGGAGTGATGCTGTGTTCTGGGCGGTCCCGTTCGCCGTGGTACACAGGGGCTCTATAGGAATTAGGAAAAGGTCGATTCTGTGTTAAACACAGTGGCTCTAAAATAGAAAATAGAATTTTTATTTTTATTTTTTTTCTTACAGCTTTACTGCTGTTTGTTTATTATTTGTGTTTCGACCATACATAACGTCTACACATAATTCTCGTCGCCTCGTAGAATGGAAATAGAGTGATGCTATGTTCTGAGCGGTCCTGTTCGCTGTAGTACATAGGGGCTCTATAGGAACTAGGATAAGGTCGATGCTGTGTTATACACAGTGGCTCTAAAATAGAAAGTTGAAAATTACTTTACAAGCGTTAAAAGTTTTGTTCTTGAGTTAGGTTCTGCTGTTATAATTCTTAAGAAGTGGATAGGCCGGGCTCACTTGTTGTACTAATATTACGGCTGCGGGGCACGGCGTAGTTGATCGTGGGCGACTTTTCGAGGTCGTCCTCTGCCAATTACCTTTTTTACCAAATAACGGTCGTTTTCAAGGGGTAATATATACAATATATACTCTACATATCTCATAGGGTTCACTAAATTTGAGATCTAATGAGGTTTGATTGCGTGGATTATTTTTGATAAGTACGTATTCTACTTTCTGAAAATGACAGATCTTAGCGTTACGTTTCATAAATCGTTGTCTATCTTGTTCCGACGCTTAAGACATTCTATTCTGCACCTGTCTGGAAAGGGGTTCAATATCGTTAGTTTGATTATTAATATTTACTAACCCGAGTAGTTCCGGTGGAACACAGTGTTTTCGTCTTGTAAGTAGACTAAGCGGAGCGACACCTGTTACTCGATGAGCAGTACAATTTATGGCCAACTGAAGTTCTTCTAATGCAGTATGCCATTGTTCTGTTTTATAATTTTTTATCATTATTAATGCATTTTTGAGCGTTGCTATTATTCGTTCAACTTGTCCGTTAGCTCGGCTGATTCCTGGTGATAAATCATGGATGTTTATTCCAAGCTGTTGGTAATAAGTCTTGAATTCCCCCAAGAATTCTCTGCCTCCATCCACAATAATTTGAAGTGGTGTTCCGAATAGGTGTATAGTACGTTTTAGTGCAGCCAATGTGCTGTGCGGACCCTTATTGGTAGCATAATAAAATAGCACATATTTTGAGAAAGCATCGATAGTTACTATAACATATCGTTGGTCATCTGTAGTACCGAGCTTGCCAGTGATATCCATATGTATCACTTAAAAAGCTGTAGTTGGCTTTTGGATTGGATGTAGTTGAGCTTGTACAGCGCCCGATGTTTCTTTTGATGTTCTGCACACGATACAGTTGTCCACAAACCTGCGCACCAGGGTATTCATTTTATCAAACCAGTAAGATTCTTTAATTTTATGTAGAGTCTTTTCCCATCCAGGGTGCTTAAACGCTGTATGAAATGATTTTATTATTCTCCACTGGAAGGATTTAGGCACCACAATACAGATTTGCTGTCCAAAAATTGGGTCTTTTACGATACGTTTTAAAACATCGTTTTCTAGAAGGTCCCATCCACTGGATTTCCGTTATTGAAGCTGTCCATCAGACGACGTAACATCTCATCTCGGCGTTGTTCGACCTTTAACCAATCCAGGTCTCTTGTCATAATGTTAGCCTCACAACTACTTGGATTTCTACTAAAGAAGTCGGCATGTTGAGACGATTTCCTTTGCGATATTCTACTTCAAAATCCTAGTTCTGTAAAAACGCCCACCACCGATGAATTCTCGGGAGGAGATCCTTTTTGTACTTAGATGCCTTTAAGGCATTGCAATCAGTTATAATTTTGAACTTCCGTCCATACAGGTACTGTCGAAAATGTTTTATTTTATTGCACGTACTACCGCCAAGGTCTCCAGCTCGTACGAGTGATATCTGCTTTCAGTATCAGTAGTCCTCATACTCATGAAGGTGACTGCATGTTGACGTTTGTTGATTATCTGTACTAGTACGGCACCAAATCCCAAGCTACTAGCATCCGTGTATAATTCTATCGGTGCTTCTTCCTGAAATATTGTTAACACAGGAGATGATGTCAAACATTGGATTATCTTATTACGTGCTTCTTCGTGTCGATCATTCCACTCCCACTTAGCACCTTGTTTAGTCAACTCATACAAGGGTATCATTATACGGGAAAAGTCGGGGATAAATTTCCGAAAATATCCAGCTAAACCATTGAACTGTCTTACTTTTTTAGCAGTATTTGGAACTGGTGACTTGACTATAGCTTCAACTTTCTTTGGACTTGGACGGATTTGACCATTGGAAATAACGTTACCCAAATATTCTATTGAGCGTTTGAAGAAGCTGCACTTATCTGCATTAATAGAAAACCCAGCCTTCTGTAATGCTATGAGAATGCGTTCAATGTTTACTAGTCCTTGAGCAAAATCAGCACTTGTGCTCAAAACATTGTCGACGTAAACTTGAGCAGCACTCCCTAGTAACGAAAACAATGCCCTATTAATACACCTTTGGTACACTGCATATGCATTGGATAAACCAAATGGCATAGTAAGGTATTCATATAACCCATCAGGTGTAACAAATGCAGTCTTCTCTATGGAATTCTCCGAAATAGGTATCTGATGGAAACCTGCCGCCGTATCAAATGTAGTTAAGTAGAGTCCATTGGCCAGTTGATCGATCTGGTCGGAGATGAGTGGGAGTGGGTAATGGTCCCGCAATGTATTAGCATTTAATTCGCGGAAGTCTACACAAAGACGGTCATCTCCATTCTTCTTTTTTTACCAAAATAATAGGGCTTGAGGACGGCATGTATAATGTTGTGCTTCAGTAATTCGTTAACAATGCTACGAACCTTTTCCCTCTCCACTGGGCTTATAGATTTATGGTGATGGATTATTATTTATGGTTTTCGTTCAACGTATTTATCCGGATTCTTCAATCTGATTTCTAACATACCTGTATTAACTTGGGTTTTAGGGTATCCTCGAATAAATAGGTGTTCAAATTTATTAAGGAGTATGCGAAGTTGTTTGATCTCTTCAGGGTTGGAAAGATCACAGTCTAGTTTTTCAAATATTGGATTATTTGTGGTGATATGATTGACAAACCCTTGGTGTACTAATTTTGTTTCGCTAGACGTGACTATAACTCTCAAATTTGTGCCTCGAATCAAGTTCAAGCCCACCAAAATGTCTGTAGATATCTCACAGTCAGGCGGAACATAAAATTGAATTTCAACGCTGATATTATCTATGACACATATAATCAGTAAGCTCGTGAGTGACAGTACGGGAAATCGTCCAATACCTCAAGTAGTTAGCTGTTTGAACTCTTTGTCCAGACAGAGCTGCGGCTACAGATTCCCGTATAACTGAACATTCTGCACCACTCGAACATCTAACACTGCCCTTAAAGATTTTATTCCTATCCTGATAGTTAAAGGGGCGAGTTTTGCACCTTCAATGTGATTTACATTTGATGTCAAAAAACGATCACGTTTAAAGCATTGGTCGTAAGTATGTCCTAATTTTTTACAAAATGTGCAGGTAGACTTACTATCACTTTCACTTCTTTTACTAAATTGTTCCCGACTCGATGCTGTTGGTTTGAAACGACATTCATCGGCAGAATGATTTTTCCTTTTACAGATGCGACAGAATGATGGAGCGTAAGCATGATTATTGCTTGATAATCGGGGACGTTTGTGTGGCATTGTCATGCTACTATTTGATGGATTGAACGCGCTTTAATCGTATTGAGGATGCAATAGATATAAGTTCTGGCACTGTTGTTGCGCGCGCGTTTAATAGTTCAATCCGTAGATGTTCATCACTAATGCAACCTATGACGGCCTCAACCGCATCTTCATTACCTAATTTATCCTTGGTAACTCGTCTCCATAGTACCCACGCTCTCTATAAGAATTCCGCTATATCCTTTGATGAATCAAAAACATGTTCCCTGAATCTTAATATGTCTCGAGAATACCGGTTTTTTAGTTCAAATGTAGTTATAAGTTTGTTGTGTAGTTCTTCCCAAGTAGATGTAGTTATCATCCAATCATCGACCCACATTTTATCGCGTCCTTTCAATAAACTGCCAACCATCATGCGTATATCAAAATCATTGAGGTTGTACGTTTGAATTGCTTCATTAATATGTTGACACCACTCACGTACTCCAACGTTAGTATCTGGATCAAATGAAGGTAGGTAAATATCATTGATTCTTACCTTTGTTTCCGATGGAGTATTCAGTCTATCCGACATATTTTGCATCATATGCATCATCTGCATAAAAAATGTGATGGTACATTAATCGTTGAAGTATTATCACTATAAGATTCTGTTGCATTGTTTCAGTGTTAGATGACATCGATGGTTGTTCAATAGCAGATGGTTGAGCAGAAGTGGTAGAGCGTTGTTCACATCCCACTTCTGATGACGGAATATTTGCACCAGAAGTATTTTTTAAAACTATGACATCATCATTGATGACGTCATTATTGAGATTTCTAGTTTCACTCATTATTGTTTTCTTTAATAATAAGAATCACTTATTTACTTTTAACTGATTTTACTAATCACAACTAATAGTTACTCACAATCAAAAATTACACGCTATTGTCCACAATTAACGATTTAATAATTATTCACTATTGTTCACAATTTATAGTTCGCGAATTCAATTTACAGTCCGAACAGCACGACAGCTCGAGCAAGAATGAATCCTGCCCCAGGCGTCGCGCGCCTTTTAAACCGAATGCGAGTGTGCGCAAGCCATCCCCACTTCCTGCGCTCTGAGAATGATTACCTTCAAATTGTTATAGCGACAACCCGCAGTTAATTATATTGTGAATTAAAGTATTTTAAATTATTTATCTGGTAACATTAATCAACTAATTATAAAAATAAAGACATGTTATAAAAATTACGGACGTCGCTTATACTTTGTTGCACCGATATATGTTATATAACATTGCAGTATATTTTTTTTATAATCGCAATGTTTCGTAAGTTTAGTGTAAAGTCAACTGTATAGTAGAAATAACTACTTGCTGAAAACGAAATATTTTAATCTCCCTTTTTATATTTTGAGGTTTTGTAATCTAATCGACGGATTAGTTCATAGGCAGGCGAAGTGAAACTAGAGCCTTGTATAATACTTTAATATTAATCACTTAGTTAATTACTTAGTCTCAAATTGTGCCTCACTTATTATGATTAGTTTCGTATCGATACCTACTCAATTAATATTACACAAGCGACTTTCACCAGTCACAATCTATACCTAAAATTCCAACGATCATTATTTCAATAAGCATCCGAAACGTTTTAGAGTAAGACAAATATAATATAAATTTCGTTCGTTTTTCTCAAATATAATAAAAATAAAATCAATTATAATACTACCTATTAATTTTAATTTGCCTATTTACTTTGTGGGCACCGTATTTAAGGCATATTTTAAAACGGCCAAATTATATATACGTAATCACATTTATTTGCTTTAAGTGTTTAATTATTGTAATAATAATTTGATTCAGAGTTGCTTTCAGCTTTAGGCTTAGAGTATAAACAAGCAAACTATGCTATCCTTATGCATAGTCTAAGGTTTAGGTTTACAAAGTCGCGTTTTAAACGTAAGTTTCTGTTCTACATTTGAAGTAAAAAAATCTAAGTAATCTAAATTCGAAGTTAATTTATGTAATAAAATTTAACCTAACCGTCACAAAACACCATGTTTGCGTAACAAGTTATACAATTATAGAAGTAGCATCCTTAATAAATTTGTTTCTATTTCTTAATAACATAACTATTTAGCTAGTCCAAGTACGTTTAAAATTCTTGTGTTTTCTTGTGGAATCGACTACCACCAGAGATTTTTCTGGACCGATGCAACTTAGGGACCTTCAAGAAAATAGCCTACTCCCTTTTAAAAGGCCGGCAACGCATCTGCGATTCCCCTGGTGTTGCAGTTGTTCATTGGCGACGGTAATCACTTACCATCAGGTGCGCTTTATGCTCGTTTGCCCCCTCTCCTATAATAAAAATTATTTTTAGATGAGTGTATGTTATATAGAAAAAGAATATATTTATAGAAACTCTTGTTACATTCTATAAAACCTATTTATTAGTTTTACTAAAGATAAATGCACCCAGACCCAGAGAAGTAAATGAACGAAACAAAAAGTTTCTGGTTGGATTTGATTCATCGTATAAAGCTTCGGGGTCTAATCAAGCGTGGCTAGCGCTTCACAGGTTCACAGCACCATAGCCCATAGCGCCGGTTTTTATTTTGCAACACCGGCATCTTGCCGAGTCAACTATTGTGTTGTAATCGACGGTTACTAATGCATTTTTTACTCAACAACATTTTTATCGAGGTTTTGTACCTTCAATGGCAGTACCGCTACATAAACGGTGCAAACAAAAATAAGTAAGTAAGTTAGCATTAGTGGAAATACACAACTATCTGACTTTGTAGAAGTTGTTCTGCCCCTACCGGTTGGAGACGCGATGAGTTTAACTTCAAATTTGTTAAAACTCGAATTCAGCGGAACCTTCTGATAGGTATAGTGAATTTCTTTTATGGCTTACACATGATTGTAAATTTAAGTAAGTTTAGTCCATACATAGAGATATTGTAAATAAGTTGTCTACAGCAACACCTATCGAATCCTTGCGTAGCTTAGGTAGTAACTATCGTCGAAACAAATACATCTATTATGTGAATTTGATCTGTTCTTAAGTCCTTCGTATGTTACACAATCATTAACATACGCACTATCGATTATAAGATATTATTTCCATTATAATGGTGTTTACTTTTCATGTTTACCTATCACATATCTCACTACGTCTATGGCCTAAGGTCGACTAGGAAAAAATGTCTAAAAGCTAAAGTAAAAAGGTTTACAAAGGATGGACTTGATTGTCCTTTGTAAATCTTTATGTTTAGGTTAACATAATATAGTGTTTGTCTAATTAAACAATCAAAATTAAAATTGTTAAAAACCCCTGAAACAAAAAGATCAGATGATCTTGAAACGACTGAACAGATTTTCTTTAATCATAGCTAATAACACACTCGATCGACTAAAACTAAATCTTTAGATTAAACCACGTTATCTGCGGTGAAGAAAACATCGTGCGGAAACCTGAATGTCTGAGAAATAAGAAAAAAATATTTGGAAGACATGTGAAGTTCGCCAGTACGCATTAGGGCATCGCGGCGGACACTTCCTAGTCCTAAAACCCTTTCAGAAACGAGGGGAGGGCTATGCCCAGCAGTGACGCTGTAACTTGAATCTGTACATGCTCCTCGGTTAGGGTTATTCTTATTTCGACCCATCTTTAAAGTATCGCCAATTTGATCGATAAAGTATACGTACGTAGTACAGTACAGTATACGTACGTAGTTATTAAGTATAAACCTACAGGGAGGAACCTTCAGGGCGCCTGATCCTGCTGGCAATAGTTCTTTTTCAATTAGGCTTACATGATTAGGAAAATCTAAACCCCTTTTTATTTCTTACGTTGTATATTACAGGTGCTTTACTTTTAATTTCCTGTTTAATGTAATAAAATGTTAACACATAAATGATGATATGAAATAAAGTAAGTTTTGTGTTGACGGCCTATTGAAAACAAAATAAAATAATACTGATAGAGTCAAGATCAAGATATTGAGTTGGCATATAGAAGAGATGGTTATTTAAAAAAAATATTTCAATACCTATGTTATTTTTAATTTAGTAATATCTAAATATCTTTTATTCACACTACTGCTTTTCATCTACGCTGCTCATTTTAACAATCTCTACTTTTAATCTTATCCTAACATCGGGACGCTGTAAAAACAAGTTAGTCAGCTTAGAATAATTTATACATTAAAAGTATTGCCCGCCGTCCATGTGGAGATAGTTGTATAATTTGATCGATGATGCCTCGAACGATTCAACGGGCATAATATCTTATTCTCCAACTACCATGACACCCACGCTGATTGCGATCTACACAAATGCTTTCACGCACGATTACATTAGACTAACGTAATGTACCTGTTGTGCGTGATATTTCACTTTGATGTTCATTGTATTAGTTTGCTTATGAATTATGGTTGCTTTTTTTATTGTTTCATCTCATCGGACTATGAGAATGAGGTAAAGAGTGTGTGTGTGTGTGCTTGGGCACACACTCGTGCACTATAATTTTGTCCTGCGTGGTGTCCGAAATATGGTCTCCAAGACATTATGGTTGTGTTTGTGTGCTTAATTTGTGTACTTTTAAATATTTATACAAGCTGTTCGGGCAATGATAGCGCAACTTCGCTTCGGCGCTAGTGGTTATAAAAATATGTTAAAGAACTCTATCTATCTAAGTTCTTCTGTAACGTGTTATAATTTATAAGAGACAAATCACGAATGGTACGTTATAAAGTACGTCGTAATCGCGGCCAAGTCGGAGGCAGGGCAGGGCATCAATATGCGGTGGCTAGGGGCAAAATCAGACCATACATCAAAAAGATACAATCTAACCCGATGTCGCCCGCAACTAAACTGAGCAATTACCAGATAATATACGAACGCAATGCGCACTCGAATTACAATAACCGCTGTCAAACAACCGTATAAGTGATTGTTTTCATTTAAAATACAGTCCAAACGAATCATTGTAGTGTAGTTGTAGTAGTTATTGTGAAAATATTAAAACTAAAGTAAGGGAACATAAAATTGAATACACGAAATGATTAAATTAAGTATACGAGTAGACCGAATAAAGCACAAAATTAAACATTTCATCCATTACAGGTACATTGAAGGTTCTCGAGTGGGAGCCTCCTACCGGTAGGGTGACCCCCCACTAGATGGAGTGACGACCTGGTAAGACATGTAGGAAGGCGATGAATGCTTTGTGGCATTCCTTGGGGGAGGCCTATGTTCGGCAGTGGACTTGTGAAAGGCTGTAATGTTGATGATGATGATCCATTATAGCCTATTATAGTTCACTGCTGACATATGACTTGCCCATAGAGCTTGAAGGGGAATTTTTTGCACTGTTGTTACGATTGCCAGGCGGGTGGCAACCACAGTTTTTATTTTCTAATTTTTATAAGCAAGACGCTGCTCCCTATCTCCTGGCTTGTTTCCCCAGAGGGAACAATAGCGCGGATCAAAGCGACTCTTACATCCACAGATCCATTATACAATGATATTGGATAGTGGATATTCTTACTAAGGTGCGATTAGTGAACCTGAGTAACAAATAAACCTTTTCAATATCTGTTTGTATAAAAATTTAGTGTCACGTTGTTTGTCCGCGATGAACTCCTAAACTACTAAACTGATTTTAATGAAATTTTGCGCACTGTGTGCAGTTTGGTCCAACTTGAGAGATAGGATAGTTTTTATTCCGATAAGTGACCCTCGATATTTTTTTATAGGAGAAAAATAATAAGAAGTATAATTAGAATATATTGGAAAAACTTGTTCTGTAGTAAATAATTTAATTCCGATAAGTAACCCTGGATATATTTTTATAGGAGAAAAATAAAAAGAAATATAAAGATAATATATTGGAAAAACTTGTTCTTTAGTAAATAATTTAATTTTTAGATTAGATTAGATTAGATAGAATTAGATTTTTTATGGGACAAAGGGTTGTCGAAGAGGGCAGAACAACGTCTGCCTGGCCAGCTAGTGTAATAAATGATAAAAACTATCACTATATTACGAATATCTTCTTACGTAATTTCGAATGAGTATGCGTTTCTTCGGTAGTTGAACTCTATGCATCCAAATAAACTGAATAAATTAAAGAACGCACTTATTTACTTCAATAATAAAGTAATAACAATTAGTTATCATAACTAATATTTTAGTTAATCACTCTAAGCCTAAATGCTTTTAGTCAAAGAGATTTAAATATACATACTATAGAGCGGCCATTGGGACCATTTGCATACAAAAACTTTTAGCTCGCACGCGTGTGACACCCTATAGCTAAACATAACAAAACTACGCTGATCATTTATTAGAAAAAAAATTCAGCTATTCCCCAGTAGTTGTAGCTAATAAATATATGGTAAAAACCCGTTTCAGAAATATGACCGTTTCGACATCAAAGTGTGTAATACTACTGTAACTTCAAATATTTTACTATATAATAATCGGAAATATGTATGATTACTTTATTATATAAATCTATTTATTATGACTCCTATCATACCAAAAAAATCATATTAACTTTTTACTTCATTTTTGTATCATACAATTAATTATTTAGTATTCAATAACTAGTAGTAGAATCAACTCAAACAGCAGTCACATTGGTGGCATACTGGATGAAGTCACTCGATCTAATAGACGCTATAATAATAGCATATGATTGGTCAGTCGGCGTTGAAGGTACATCGAGAAACGTCGAATCCAATAAGAGAGCGCCTCCGTGTTTTTGAAATTCATTCCCTCTACAAAAATAAACTTAAAATAATAACATATTTGAGGAAAGCACTGAACTTAAAAGTCGTTTCACGATAAATCATTATACAAATCATTCACAAGTTTTGTTTTGTATCTCCTCAATTTCGGGGCTCTTTCCTTGTTGCCGCAGCCAGTATTGGAATCCTCAGCCTCGACATATTATCGTATGACCTGCAGTTTCTTGGTCATTTGGAAGAAAAAGCTAAGTTGACTTCTAAAAAGCTTGTCTTACTCAGCAGAGCGGGACAGTATTTCATGTCGGCACACCACTTGCAATTTTACAAGGCGCATATTTGACCTCACATGAATACTGTTCTCATCTCTGGGCTGGGGCTCCCCAGTGCGAGCTCTTTCCACTGGACTGCATAAAGCCGCTCGATCATCAGCTTCGTCGGTTTTTTTTTGATTCGCTTGATTCACTGGTAGAAATTTTGCATCCCTTTACATTTTCTACCGTATTTACTACGGGGAGTGCTGTGAGGATTAATTCCAGCCACGTAAATTTACCAACATACATCGCGACAAAACTTACGTTACCATCTACATAATTTGGATGCTTGGTGGTCCACTACGGTGCGATTTATTAGGAGTTTTCTTCTTCGCACGAATACTTTTTGAAATAGTTTACCATCGGCGATTTTTACCGATATGACTTAGGAACCCTTAAGAAACGAGCTTACTCCTTTTTAAAAGGCCGGCAACGCATCTGACATTCTCCTGGTGTTATTAGTATTTTATTATAATATTTAAAACGAAGGCTATCCTGTTTTTTGTCTTCTTTTTTTTTCAAATTTAATTTCTTTATTGGTGTGGGTACAGTATCGTTTACTGTTTAAATCGGCATCCTATATAATATTTTTTGTCGATAACACAAATCGATAAACAAATAAATCACTAACTCATTTGGTAAATCAATAGTGACATTACTGGATAACAGAGGACGCTTATTACAATAATGATAAATATTCTAGAAAAATGTACTAGAAACAATAAAATTTAAATACTATTAGATAAATATACATTATACTTGCGATAATAAAACGAAATCAGATTCAGTTTTTGCTCCATATCGGGACTTACAATCCCTTAATGCACAACTGGGCAATATTTTGTTTAAAAATATTTTTAACTTATATACTGAAATGAATATACGAAATAATATATGAAATATAATATATGAAATAATACTAGTTTTTACGGATTTTATCGCGTATATTTAACTATAAATACCCGACGTTTCAAGCGCTTTACAGCACCCATGGTCATGGGGAGGACTGAGACGTTCAACGTCCAAATGTCATAGTTAACAACGGTTACCATAGATAAAAATTTAACTTTTGTTCCGATCTACACAGTATGAACTTATGGTATCTTCTTCGGCGGTGTGAAGTATGTTTTGATAGAAGCGCGCTTCAAGATGTAGCCAATCTTGTCAGTGATCTTGTCAGTGAGTAGAATTGTGAAAGTGTCGTCTACGTACCGCTTGTAGAATCTTGAATTTATGGGAGAAGTAAGCAAATCAGTGCAGTGGGTAAAAGCAGTGGGTAAATCTTTGTTTCAGAGAGCACGAGGGATCTGTGACAGTAAACACCTGGCTGCCAAGCTCCACCATGTCAAGCAAGTTTTGCATGACAATAAGCTTCGGGTCCCACGCCTATGTCACAGTTAACGAGTGAAGCCGGCCACAGTCGAGCGTGTACCTGCTGTACTCCCATTTGTTAGAGGAGTCACTGACAAGATTAGCTACATCTTGAAGCGCGCTTCCATCAAAACATACTTCAAGCCACCGAAGAATATTGGTCAGTTTTTACTATCAGTCAAGTGTAACGTCCCTCTGCAAGATGCAGGATTGATTGTGAGTGTGGTCTCTCCTACATAGGACAAACTAAAAGATCAATTAAAACCCGGGTTAAAGAACATATAGCGGTGTGAAGAATCGACGCTCCGGGAAGTCTGCAGTCTGTGAACACATATAGGTTCGTCCCCGTCACTACATCAGATTTGATAGATCACAAGTCCTCGCTAAAGAACACCGATTCCTTCCAAGGATGAATCGCGAGGCTATTGAAATCAAAAATCATCCTATTTTCAATAGAGAAGATGGCTGGGTGCTACCATCTGCTTGGGATCCTATAATAAATAAAATTAAATCCCAACCCAAGCATACAACTGCAAGACTTCAAGATACCATAAGTTCATACTGTGTAGATCGGAACAAAAGTTAAATTTTTATCTATGGTAACCGCTGTTAACTATGACATTTGGACGTTGAACATCTCAGTCCTCCCCGTGACCAAAATATAGTTAAATATACCATATTAAAAACAGTTTCAATGTGTAGTGTTCGCGTAAATATAAGAAATCATAAGATTTAGAGAAATCACAAAAATAAAAATTTTGAAAAACTATTTTTTTGGAATAATTTTTAAACTTTTATATTTTAAGCTTTTAACCTTGAAAAACCACGTCGATCGCTGCCAGTCCAGTCAAAATCGGTTGATTCGTTCGTGAGGTATTGTTAATGAAAAATTTTGAAAAAAAATTGATTTTTTTAAATTACTACGATTATCCATATTCAACGTCATAATTTGGTAAAATTTGTAGCGTTTTGCACTTAAAATTAGCGGGAAGTTCCAGGGATGGCCTGCAGGGTCAACCAATTTCTTAAATTTAGGAAACGAATTCGTCTTGACCTTTTGACGATGTCACTGAGACTAAATGCCATAAATCCAAAATATATCCTATAGAACAAAAGTAACAGATGACCTCTTTGTTGCTGATGTTCGCTTTATTACTACTATGTACTTAAGTATCTTTGCTTTGAGTAGAAAATAATTCCTAAAGTTTTCAATTGGCAGTTTGAATGACATCCGCTAAGATTTCCAGTCTGTATCCTAAAACACTCGTTGACAGACGGTCAATTTCAATATTTAAAAAAATATTGGCAGAAATGCACTTTAAATAGGATTGAAATTATTTCATTTATTAAGACACTAGATTGCTGGTTTAAATTTATTAAAGTGAAACAGGTGTAAATTAAACAGTCTAATTTACAACCTCAAGATAAAAATACATCTATTTCTGAGAAAACTAAAATCCCGAACGAGCTCGTTATTTCATCTTAATCTTTCAATCACAACTTGATGGATAAACTTGATTTGAGCCTTATTTACACGACGAGATCGTCAACCGATAAGTACGATATGTGTACATCGTGAAAGAGCATACGTAAACTCTAGTATGAAAAAACCCTTGCAGCCCGTCAAAACATAGCGCGATAAAAGTATATTTCATAGACAAGAATCTGGACTGACAAAACTTCACACTTTAGAGTAATATCAAGCATTTTTATGTGTGCTTTATATTTATCAAACAACATAAGTTGAAAATTGGTAATTATAACATAAATAAAAAAAATTGGAACCCCCGAAAAAAAGAGCTAATGAATGATCTTCAAACGTCTGAATCGATTTTCTTGAATTATAGCTAAGATCACTCGCGATTAAAACACCTTTCAAACGAAACAGACAGACAAACATATACACAGATACGGACTACAAACTTATAACACGCCTCTTTTTCGTCGGGAGATAAAATATTCAGTATAATTATAACGTCAGTTGAACTGTAACCACATGGATCGTACCATCTTATCAATATTCGCAGTTTATAAGAAATAAAGAAAAAACAAATTTGACCCACGCTGCAGGAGGAATTCATGAGTGTTTGTCTACAACGCTCACAAAGAGTACTAGCGTAAAAATGAAAACCGAAAATGATTAGTGGTGTGTTGATAACGCATAATCTATATTTTTTATCGAGGATAATATGTGTAGGCCTAACCATCCATGTATCATCAGGTGGACTAAAAGCTCTTTTGCATCCTTAATGTTTATATTTAAAAAAACGACTTAAATTCAAAACTAATGTCATAACTCAGCAATAATAGCTAAAGCAAATAGAGTTCTAAAACTTTAAACAGTTTATTTATTTAATACTTCATGAATTGGTTTGCTGCTCTTATCGAAAATAGTTTAGTAAGTAGTGTTATTCGAGATACAAGTCGTAAGTTTAAAAATCAAAGAAAGGTACATTCACAAACTTCATGCAACTCAACCGTAGCGTCCATTAGCGTTGTAGGCCTTTATTTGCCTCCACTGAGTTTTTGCTCATGAACCTTACGTAATGCCGGCACCGATCGCCACATCACCGGTCATTATCACGTCGACCGCTGCATCATAGCAATTTTCTATTTGAATAAGCAAGTGCAGGAAAACGTTAGATATTTTACTACCTAGACCTACAAAATATTTTCGCACGATCCTTTTATATATATATATATATATATATATATATATATATATATATATATATATATATTCCGATTGACTAATTATCCACCACCGAAGAATTCCTCAATCATGATACAGGAAGACTAATTAAGTATATTATGAATCTATTATAAAAACTAGTCGGAAAGGGACGTCATAGGCGAAAATTTATCGACCAAATTGGCGATTTATTGAAAACGGGCCAAATTAGGAGTACCCTTAACCGACGAGCATGTATGCGTAGGTGTATGGATGTGAAGGAGGCGAGAGAGGTGTGTCAGGATCGTGCCAAATGGAAGTCTGTAGTCTCTGCCTACCCCTCTGGGTTACAGGCGTGAGTGTTTATGTATTATGTATGTATGTATAAAAACTAAGGAGCATATTTTTATTACACTTTTAAATTAGCTCATGAATTCATTTAACTACAATTTGTTTGTGAGGTTTCATTCTATACAGTCAATAAACTGTTCACAATTGTCCAAGTAAACAACTTTATAACAAAGAGTTCAGTTAGATTAAATAAAAATTGCTTTATTATAGTATATAAATAATTTAAAACAGCGTTGTTATTAAAAGTTCAGTTAATTTTGTACAAAACTATTAAAAGCAAAAGAAATTTAAGGATATAAGGAAATATTTTAGAAATTAAATTATTTACCGTACTATTATTATATCTGCATATTTCCAATCAATGAGGCGACAGATACCAATGGTAGGTTGTGGACAGCGAGTTTAAAAAGACGTAGGTTCGAATCCGCCATTCGACAATTGTGTCATCCTTCTATGTCTACTGCTTCTAGGTTTAAAGCTTATTTTTAAGTAAAAATATAGAAAATAATTGTAATGGCGTTTGTCGAACGGACTGACAGTAAGAGCTTTTTAAGGTCTTTAAATATATCTATTACAAATTTTTATGTCTTTCAAATTTGTTTCAATGGTAAAAATATTATTAACGACACCTTATCCTTGTTAGATTTTTTCTTTTCTTTACCACCCATTGTATTGTTTCTGTCTAACATCAATTCAATATGTTAAATCGTTTATAATAACTTAACGCCTCTCTCGAACCGAAAGCGGAGAAATCGCCTTCAGCATTACTTCCAATAACATTGTTAGTTACATACATGCTACTTTCTTTCTAATCCATTGGCCATTGAAATTGGAAAAAAAATTAAATTAACTTAGATGTAAATTTTCATAAGTAAAACTTTTTTAAACTAATGTTGTTTTATTAAGTGCAGATTTTTTTATCGACAGATAAAAATCATTTAGAGAATAAAATATAACACAAATCATTAAAAAATTACAGTTGTAGGCATAAAATAGTTTGATTGTCTGACTTTTATATTCAGTAACGTTATAATTCATTTGATGAATAACATTTATATATATTTACGTTATGTATATTTATATTGCACCATTATACCTAGTATTCTTTGTTTTATTCCTTTACACCTTTGGTTGCCTGGAAGAGATCGCTATGTAGCGATAGGGCCGCCAAATTGTACATATAATCTGCTTTTGTTTGTGATGTACAATAAATAACAATAATAATAATATGTTCATTCATTTATCTGGCGATTGAAATACCAGTCCAGGAGGTATGTTATTTCCGCAGTCAACTTTGCTGATATTTTAACATTCTGAATTCCAACGGAAACATTTTTATTTATCGTGACATTTATGAGGTAGTATCGGAGCTATACTGTTACTCCAAGGATTCTCATTTCATATTGATGAAGGTGTGACCGCTTCATTACCTGCATTATTTTTATGCTATTTGCATTTCTAAAATCTTCCAATATTTTTCCCATAGATATAATAAGGGTTACATTACTACAAAAATTCGCATAACGAATCTTCATTTTACATAAATAAATATATAAACATAAGTTAGATCCCTACTATTACTAGACTTAATAGTTTAATTGTTTTTACCCACGCTTTGATTGTGTTGATATTGATACTAGGTCATAGTTATCGAATTATTGTATTATTTCCGTTTCTCAATACGTCTTCAAAATTTCAGGAAATTCAAATGTCTGGAAATGGGTGAAAACAGAATTATAAAATTCCATTACATTTATACAACATATACAGGTCAAGCTAACTATAAAGCGTGTAAAAAACATTCGAATTTTTCTTTATGAAGAGCGTTGTAGGAAAATATTCCCAAAATGTAGTTAGCAAATTCAATTATATAAAAATAGTTTTTACAGATTAAATCACATATATTAACTTATTTTATACAACCGCCGTTTCGAGCACATTACAGTACCCATGGTCATGGGTGCCGTAAAGTTAAAAGTGTAGTGTTCGCGTAAACATAAGAAATCATTAAATTCAATTTAAAGATAATCTTAACATCATTTGAGTGCGGACAAAATGAACGTTAAACCAGTTACTACAATATCTGTCATAGGGCATCGAGAATTATGTAACGTAAAACATGGATGACTCCCGAGAAAAAGGTACCAGACGGAGATCGTAGCACCCCTCTCAATGCCAGTCCGGTCGGACGAGCTGCGAGATTCCAGAAAGCGGCTGCGAGCGGTTTGCTTTCAAAAGCCGTCGTTTGCAAAGGTTTTGCTCTGCGATGCTAATTAATATTGCATTCTGTCTCATCTATAGAACTGTATATGATAAAGAACCGTTATTTTTACATTTTGATTTATGAATACCTGGATAAAACCATAGCAAGGATTAATAATATGATTATGAACATATTTTACAATGACGATATTTTGCTATACCGATGTAACGTCTATAATTATTAACATAAAGAAAGTGCTTACTACTACTATAAATACAGTCTTTATATTCTAAAACTAAACTTTATAAAAAAATCCCATAATTCTATATCATAACGTATTTTGTGTTCATTTTCGTTGTATTCATTCAACAGTTGCGAAAATTAAAAAATTAAAATAAAAAAACTTAGTTAGCAAAATTAATAATATATTAATTTTGCCAACTAAGTTTTTTTATTTATATTTATTTATTTTTAGTAATATTTAACTTATAATAATAGTTATATATTCACAAACCGGAATATAAGCTGTTAATTATTTATTACTGCCTTATAAACAAGCTACAGATTAAGCATTTCCCTAAAACAGGATAAAACTAATTCTTTACAAGAAGATTGATGTATCTTATATAAATGTAGCTTCTTTGGATACGTATATTTAGTCTGTATACCACTTCCAATCGGTTATGCAAGCTAAATTTTGTAAGAAACCACGATAGCATTTGATGCAGTTCAAACTAAAAAGAACGTACCTCACGTACCCCACTTCTTGTTCCTGTGTTAAATTTAAATGTCACTTTAAAACAACAGTAACTTATCACCAAAACACGCACATATTTTATAGTTTATGTCAAGAATTGTTTGTAACCGAACAAAAAGGAATTAAAGCTCGAACACACGGTACTACTAAAGAGTTCAACGTGTGCCGGCGAGCGATTCACTCGCCGTTCGGCCGACAACTGAGCCTAGTGCTCGTATACTATACTATCTCCTCTATAAGCTTTAGTTCTCTGATAACGCATACCAATAATTTATCGTGATAATTCCTTTTTTGAATATAATATTAAAGCGTATTTTTAAACTTGCAAATCTTGTGCCTACATGTAGCATCAGATTCTACGTAGTTTTTATAATTCTCTCGCATGTAACGCAGCCGTCGAGTAAGCCGGCGATTGATACAATCATGGCGAAAAATAAATGGTTCTTAATAAACGATGCACCGCAAGTGTACTTAGTAAAACTTTTTATCGGGAGCTTTAAACTTGGCGATGAGTTAAATAAAGTAGTTTCTAAATATAAACGGCGTATCTCGACGGGCCATTGGCAGGTGCGAGGTTATGCTTAATGCTTTTTTACTACTGTCTACATCACTTTTTTTATTTTACTTCGTAGTTTGAATGACAACTTTATGATTTAACTAAATTATTGCTATTTCTCTCTTTATATCTCTTCGTCTCTCAGGAAATTGCAGTTATGTGCCGCGGTTGCTAGCCGTCCATGTCTTATCGTAAAGATTTACTAAAACAATGGCTCTACTTTTGCTCTATCGGTAACAGTAGCACTTTTATTTATGTTTAAACAATGTTGCAACTAAAATAGCATTTTTTCCATTTAAATTTTAATTAGAAAGATACAAACTAGTTGTTTCCTTACCGTACAAAAAAATCGGCAATATAATTAACAAAAACTTACTAAGTTATTTACGTAAATCATGATGAATGATATTTTCATGATTTTGATGATTGGATTGGTTTTCTATTTTATATATAAATTTTTAGTGATACTTTATACGTGGTAGAGCCACGCTGCAGATATATTATGGCTTTAGCATGAATGGGTCGGCTCGACCGGGGAAAGACCACGCTCTCACAGAATACCAGCGTAAAATAGCAGCAAGTAACACAGCAATATTAAACTGCTGTGTTTCGTATGGGGAGTGTAGAGATACGGAGACCCTTTTTACTGGAAACGAGGCATTCTATCGTAGATCTCAGGAGTGATAACGCAACGAAAGCGCACGTTTGGATTCTTAATCGAGGATAAACGAAGATGTTTATGGGCCACCACATCTATTTACCATCAGGTGGACTGTGTGCTCGTTTGTCACCCTTATGCTATAAAACAGTGAAAAAACAAAAAATATTTTAGTTAAATCGAAAATCTAATACAGATGCAATAGAAATAAGGAACTTAATAATTAGTGCTATTTACGCATCTTCAAATAGTTGCGAAAAAATGATTGAGTAAAAAAGGTTTGACTCTACCTTTTTTTTGTCAATAATTTTATTTTTGTCATTAATAAATAGAACAATGAGTTGTTATTTTGCGAGATGAATTAAGCACAGGTAATTTAAATGGTCCGAAATCCTGTGTTGTGAAAACTTGTGGTAAGCTTTTATAATAATAAGTAACAGTTTTATACGTGGTAGAGCCATGCTGCAGTTATATTAGTAGTATAGTTGTAGCACGAATGGGTCGGCTCGACCGGGGAAGGACCACGCTCTCACAGATTACCAGCGTGAAATAGTAGCTTAATGCTGCTGTATTTCGTATGGTGAGTGTAGAGAACCGGAGACCCTTTTTACTGGAAACGAGGCATTCCATCTCAGTGCTCACGGGTGACAACGCATCTGCATTTTGATTTTTAATGGAGGATAGATGTAGATGTCTACGGAAATAACTCATTGAGGATCTATCCATGCAACAATTATAACAGAAACGAAGTTTTGCCATTATATATCATCAAGTAAATATGTAATAAATAATATACACTGTTTTTTAAATAACATTTAAAAAATTCAACTATTTTATTCTACAATTAAATATACTAAACACTAAACAAAAACTATTTCGATATTTATTTACAAAAAACTATTTACGTAAACAGTGTCGAAAAACTTTAAAATTCACTCGACTAGAACGCATTAGCCCTGACTGCGTATGTAACCTGAGGTTCCCGCGCGACTTCACGCAGATAGCAAGAGTGACAGAGACCTGCCCACCTAGGAGTAGATTCTTACCATTAGGTCAGTCTCTGTTGATAAAAAATTGAATTGCAAAAACATTTTTAATTGTAATGTTATTCAACAGTAATCTTATAAAGATTGAAATGAAGATATCTTATGTAACCTTTGACCCATTAGATACCATTAATCTGTTGGAAACTTCGTTAATATTTCCCGTTACTGCCGAGAGTAATTAAATTCAACATTTTTATAAATTTCATTTCCGTTACTCTCAAATAATTAATATTCGTTAATTAAATCGCCCATTATCTTAATTTCATGTTAGAAAACAATTTTCTTATTACGTAAGATTAACATTGTCTATTGGCTTCCATATCTAAAACAAAAATATTATACAGTTTACTGATGAGGAAGAAAATTGTGACGTGAGGTTTCACTCCTGGTCATTATGACAAGACACAAAAAAAAGAAAGAGAGAGGGAGAGAAAACTACTTTTATTCGGGATTCCTTTCTTAGCAATGATGCAGTAGAGAGTTCAGTGACATACCGAAAAGAAAGATACCAAGAAATAGCGATGGGTCGGCAATATTACCGTTAGGACAACGGATGAGATACGCCGCTCACTCCTCTAAACCGCGTACATACCGTACACCCGAGCGACTGGGCGGTTTTCAAAGCCCAGAACTTTAAACGATACGAGTACGATGAGTCACTCATGCAGACCACTCGTCTGCATGGGTGAACATCGTTATGACAGTAACGTTGGAAAGAAAAGCCATACTCATCATATTATCACTAACTTCAATATCATGATCATCATCAATCCCCATTTTTACAGCTTTGATCCCGATGAAACTTTAAAAACCAACTGGCTTACAGACTAACATCATAGAAACTAAACTAAGTCGGCAATATAGCTCGAAGAATCAATAATACTTATATTTATTACTTATATGGTAAGCAAAAGATAAAAATCAATAAACTAATAGAATAATAAATTACTCAAAACATAATATGACAACATAATATGTACATATTTTGAAATGAATATGTAACCGAACAACTCAGCAGTGAACGAAAACGTAAAGAAACTTTAGTTTAGAAGTATTAAAAATTAACTTACTCCTTCAAAACGTTAACCGCACATTTAGTTAAAGAATCACTTGTTCATACTCTAAAAAATAAGCAAAGCATATTCATGCACACAGCACACACACATTTCCACACACACACACACACACACTTCGCTGCACACTACACACACACACACACACACACACACACACACACAAACAAAGAAACACACACACACACACACAAAACACACACACACACACACACACACACACGCTGATTTTCGTCTTTTCAAGTATTGGATATATTACGTGATATCTCCGCCAATTGTAAAGGACGGTTTTTGATTTACTCATTTGAATTAGAGAGTGAATTTTTATGTAACTATTTACACAAAATTCTAGTTCTTACATTGAGCTTGTAATATTGCTAAGTCCGAAGGGATAAATAACATAAAAAGTAAAAAAACCTATGATTAATTGTTTAAGAAAATAAAATAATAAAGCTCCGAATTCAGACGCTATGTGATAATATTTACTTTTTTAAATTTAGTAATTTATTTAGTCGCAGTTTAATACCACTCGATTTTAGTATGCAAAAGTTTGTTTTAAAAACTACTAATGAATGTAACGTGTAATAAAATTAACTATTCCAACAACTTAATTGGCTTACTAAGGCTTTGGGAGCCTCTATAAATAAATACAATCATCCGCAAGTTGACAACGTAGCCAAATTTTATACACAATCAGAGTAACTGTCCTTTTAACATTAATTTGTTACTATAATTGGTATAGTTTTAACGTCATTAACATATTTTGTAGCATTAAATTTGTTGCTCATACGATATATTTATACTTTTTTCTTAACTTCTTAAATTATTTAATTAACTCACCTACAGATGACATCATATTTTTTTTACATAAAATAAGGGTGGCAAACAAGCACACAGGCCACCTGATGGTAAGTGGATGTTGTGACCCATAGATATCTATATTTATCTTCATTTAAGAATCAAAATGCGGATGCGTTGTCATGCTGAGATAGATTGCCTCGTTGTCAGTAAAAAGAGCCTCCGGTTCTCTACACTCAACATACGAAACACATCAGCATTAAGCTACTATTTTACGTTGGTATTCTTTGAGAGCGTGGTCCTTCCCCGGTCGAACCGACCTATTCGTGCTACAACTATACTACTAATATAACTGCAGCATGGCTCCACCACGTAAAAATATGATTGAATTTGAATAGACTGTCAACCTACGTACATAATATTATGTAACTATAATCCCACCAAAAACATTCTGAAAAAAACTAGCCAAGTCTCGATGGAGCTGCTTGTTTATCTCTTAAAAAGTAATGAAATATAGACAAAGTCGTGCCAAGTCTAAGCTTCCTTTATTATAGTTAATGTTGTGTGACTTGGCCGTTGAAGGGTACACAAGGGTACAAAATCAGGTGCTACATGACACCTTTGCACCAATCTGTCGCCAGAACCGCTATCCATTGACGAGGGAAAATTGCCACTTGGAAAACGTTGATTGAATAACCAGTCAATTGTAGGCTTGATAAAGCTACGTATTTCAATAATACTTTTGTATAGGCGAGCCTGAAACAAACAGTATAAAAAAATTTTTCCAGTACAGGCGGACTTCGAATCATTGATAGAAGTCCGTCTGTACGTCTATTTTATGTTAGATCGGTGGTCGATTTGATGCTCCAAAAAGAAGAGAGCAGAAGTCAGCATTGTCAATGCTGAATGCATGTGTTGCACAATCAACAACCGCCTAAAATGAGACACTAGCGTCCAATTACCAATACCAGTATGGGCTATTAACTAGCTTAACAAACATAGGTAGTTACAACAGATATAACATTACGTGTAAACACAATTACGTGCAACATTACGTGTAAACACAACTTTATCAAGCCTACAATTGACTGGTTAATCAATCAACGTTTTCCAAGTGGCAATTTTCCATCGTCAAAGGGTAGCGGTTCTGGCGACAGATTGGTGCAAGGGTGTCATGTAGCACCTGGTTTTGTACCCTTGTGTACGTTTCAACGGCCAAGTCATACAACATTAACTATAATAATAAAGAAATCGCAGTAAGCAATCTTAGACTTGGCACGACTTTGTCTAGATTTCATTACTTTTTAGAGATAAACAAGCAGCTCCATCGAGACTTGGCTAGTTTTTTACAGAATATTTTTGGTGGGATTTCACTTCTTTTTGTAGAAACGTGGGCACATTGGTTTATTTTATTAGATTTTCTTATTCGACACATTTTTTTTTCTTTTTAGGACCTTTAGTATATGGTAGAGATGAAGCGTATATACTAGAACAGATCCAGGGACTAAGTATTTAACGAGACTAGGTTGCACCTATTCCAACATTTAAAATACTTGATCCATCTAGTCTCACTGTGCCTACGCGTCGTACTCGTATTTTGTTGCCATAGACTGTAATTACTGGGCGCTCAACTCGGTTCGTCTTTGCCTAAATCATTAGTTTATCAATCATTTGAATTTGAACCAAATTTTAATGATCATAAAGGTAACGTGACACGCACTTGTGTTTGTTGTGTAATAATATATTCTGTCCTTTTTTAACTAGACAATTCCGTAGTCTTTCTATCTTTGTCTGTCAATACTCGAGACTCGAGACTAGTTGGGACTCGGACTAGTTCAACCAAATACTAGTACGAGCCTAGTCGGGACTCGGACTATTTCAACCAAATACTTATACAATAGTACAAGGCAGGCGAGTGTCTATTGTCAAATACAGTACGGACTCATGCGAATGTGATCTCGGTGTACGCTGTTTTCATGTTTCCACGACTACATTACATAGTATTGGAAGCGTAAACAATTTACGTTTCGATGATTATGCAATATATTTTGATGAATATACATTAAATAATTAATATAAGTAAATGTGTCATGCATGCTTTCAGTAGTATAAAAATGCGTTCATTTACCCACATTTACTAATCTATATATTTATAATCGTTCGTAAGGAGTAAACTTCAGTCGTGCGCCGGAACTGACAAACTCACTTTTTATTTTTCAGAACAATTCCTTTTTTTAATATTATTTAATAATATTACAAGAATTATGCAAACAATATTCTAAAAAATATTATAATTAGGCTCGTTACTATTAAGATTATATGAGAGATAACTGAAAATAATCCACTTTAAATTCTCCCTTCCGTCATTAGTATGAGCTGCATCAACCAATTATAGAATTATAGCAATAGTAAAAAAAACATAGCAGCTTAAAATCAAGACATACAAAATGAATAGGTGAGTACTCCCATTCTAGAGTTTTTAAATAAATAAAAGATAAACATCTTTTAAAACAAATTTTACAAAATATGAAGTACTACTAAGTAGCATTTGAAGTAAATTATCTTAATTTATTTCTCATATAACCTTAATTCTCGTAATTTAGTTACGAGAATAATTATAATAATTTTGTAAAGTATGAAGGGAAGATGTATGAATTCATTATTGCACACGTTTCAGTAGTACGCACGTAAAATATGGTACTTGAAGCTATAGCGTATCTTAATCCAACAATACTAAACTTTATGCGTACTTGATACTTAATGGACTAGGTGGAACAGGTATTTGGATCGAGTATTTATACAGACTTGGACTAGGTGCACCTAGTACGACTCATCTCTAGTATATGGACAACAAATCAGAAATACCGATAATATTTAGACTAAAACAATAATAACCTATATCTTTAAGACTTCTTTTGTCTTAATAAAAAAAAAACTCAAAGAAAATATTACTCAGTCTACTCAATCTATACAAACTATAAACAAAACGTTAACTCTTCATTATTAGACAAGTGTCACTATAATTAATTATCAATGAACTTTCTACCAAAGGTATTACCTCTACCTAGTACTGAAATACAGCTAAATTAATATTTTTAAACGAAACGAATTAATATCTAATTAAATAAACTAAACCTATAATACTAGAAAAGTACTTACTTACCTCAAAAGTTATCTCAAAAACAAAACGTAAGCGCGTTTTAAAATACAGTCAGCGCCATCTAGCGACGTGTGCGGGTATCACTGCCACTCAGTCCATTGCATTATATTTTGACCAAATTTTGAGCGAAATTAATATTTTAGTGTAATTTGTTTATTTAATTTGAGTAATGTTCGAGTAGAATAAAGTTAATCGTTCGACTATTTTTTCTTGTAAACTTGTAAGTATAAGTATAAAAGCCAATCTAGTGTTATCCAGAGTTTTCCTTTAATTTTATTTATATGCGTATTAAAAGCAGAAGGGGGAGGCATTCGCCCAGCAGTGGGACGTTATAGGCTAGATTAAATTAGAAAATGTGTCCCACTACGCAGGATTTTTGCAATGACAGTAGATTTTTATGTACCAATGGTAGAAGGGGGCATTACCATATCTCTAATACAGCTGAGACCAGCTGAGGGTTCTTCATCAGATACTTTAGACCTTCGATTTTTGACGTCAAATGAATCGGCCCACCAAGTTGAATATTTTTTGTAAAGGCGGTATTATGTCGATCTCTTCTAATAGTTCGGTTGGGCTCTTGTGTTTTCTATTCAGAGTCACCAGGTACTCCAGATGTTCGATTATCCTAGTTTTTATAGTTTTCCCTTTATGTAGCCATTAAACCCTAACTCTGTACCAAATTTCAGCTCTCTGAGTTTATGGGAAGTACTAGTTCTATTCTGATGATCACGAGTGAGTGAGTGAGTGTCATAAATGCGAAACTTTGCTTTCGCTTAACTTCGGAACTAAATGATCTACAGACTTGAAATTTTGGATTTTAGGTACGTGATTATAGTTTACTGGATGACGAAAATTTCTGCGTTCTGGTATTATCTAGAGGTTCTCAAATAGGGGCCTGAAAATGCGGCGAAATGGTTCCAGTAAAGGATGGTATGGCAGTGTTTGCTACGCGCTCGACTTGGCGGAGGCACTGCCGTGCCCCCCGATGTACTCCAGACCGAATTTCGGCCACGGCGGCCTGCCTCAGCGGAGACTAGCCATCGGCGCAGGACAGGATTATAGTGCCCAAGTGTATGCGCAAGCACAGGTGTACTCTCTATTCCCTCACTCTCATAATCCGATGGGACGGTAAACCGACACGACCGGAGAGAAATCAGGCGCAGGACTAACAGCTTTACGTGCTTTCCGAGGAACTAGGGTGAGACACCGCCAACTTCCTGACTCCAGGCAACTACTGAGAATTTGTTGACGGAAAAACTCAATAATTAATTTTTTGGCCCGACCCGGGATTCGAATCCAGGACCTCATGATCAGCAGTCGCACTACTACAACCATTAGTCCAACGAGGCAGTCTATGTAAACTATATACTGTATAGTTACGTAAACTACCTCGTTGCCTCGTACTATATATGTAAATAAATATTATTTGAATTATTTCCATACAAGTCATACTCATCAAGGTACAAGCACATACTTGCGGACGGAGATGGATTGCTTGGGATGGCAAGTAACAAAGCTAATAATCGCCCAACTATCGATACGCGATGAGATTTATGTTCAGTTATGACCATAAATTTTATTTCCACCAGACGCCTGTGGGTGTGGAACAGTCTACCGCGGCACAATATATTTGTTCTCTTTGCTTCTTCACATGCTATCAGTACAACGAGGTAATAACTTCGAAATTAGTAACTTGCTTCTCATCTTTGAATATTAACAATGAATTTATTATAAACAACTTATAAATCTTTTGGTTAAAATAATCTGTAGTCTGGCTTATTGCTTGCATTTTCAATAAACATGTAACTGTATGGAATATGCATGTATGAATTTATTGGAATATGTAATTTCGTTTTCACCCTAAGTATTCTGAATAATCTGACATTGTTCAGATGTATTAAGAACCGATGACGACCGTACAACAAATTCATGGCACCGGCAGTGTGTTTTAATGTTTTTTAAGCCTGTATTATTATTACATAGTTTGTTTTCCACTTAACCACGAATTTAACATAATTCAATTACTGGCCATGCATGATTATTATATATAACATTAAATTATACTATAGTAAAAAAACTAATAACTTAATTATCGTATAGTCTCATTCCTCAGGGCGTAGCTACCGTCGTATCAGCCGTATCAATGATATGGGGCCCCAGGGCTACATGGGCCCCGAACATGTGTAAACGAAAATTCGTAAAATGTTATCCCTAATCTAACTCAAACTCTTAGGCCGTACTTCTCGAGGAAAAAATCATATCATCAAATGGTGTCCAACGTGTTATAATAATGTACCTAAAGAAATAAAAATCTGCGAGTTCTTTTTGGGGTTTATAGCAGTATCCGATTATGGATTACCTAAAACTGTAATTTTAAATTCCATAAAAAATATGGAATTGGGTTATCAAAATGTAGAGGGCTGGGTTACTATACTAATATCATGTCGTTTGTATATGGAGGATTAGAAACCCTTATAAAAGAGCATGCCCCAAATGCCGATTATGTTCATCGTGCAGCACATGCAATAAATTTAATTTTAAACGATGCTACGAAATCTGTTTCTGAAGTGTCAATTTTTTTCGATAATTTGGAAAAAATTGGGTTATTCCATTTATCCACCCTAAAAAATCCACCCTAGGGCGGATACTCGGAAACGCGTGTTCACCTAGCCACCCTAGACTACAAATAAATAATAGTAATAATGATCCCATTCAGTCTCTCGGGACATCTGAGGCGGCTGGGACTCTGTGACGGACCGGTCCGGGCTCAAATGCAGAAAGCGGTGCTCATCTACACGGCCTGCATCATTAGCCGGTTTCTTTCCCTTTTCCCCTAACCCTCGGCCGTTTGGTCTCCCCTACCGAGGGTTTCCATCTGGTTGGGCTTTTATTTATTTATGTATTATTTATTTATGTCAGTATATAAATATATATTTATGTATATTTATCATTTCCTTTTATATATTTATTCAGCTCAACCAGATGAGAATACTCTATTAATACCCCGTCTTTAATGAGAAACATGTTACATGTACAAAATTGACAGGGGTCATTAGCCCCTAAACTAGGATATTATACCTGTATTCCAGGATCTGAATGAAAAGGTGCCTAGAAATAATGGAGAGATTACAGACTTTCATTTGGACCGATCCTGACACACCTCTCTCGCCTCCTCCACATTCCTACTATATACCTACGCATATGTACATGCTCATCGGTTAATGGCACTCCTAATTTGGCCCATTTTCAATATATCGCCAATGCGGTCGATAAACTTTTGCTTAGGACGTTCCTTTCCGACTCTTCCATTCACTTATGCAACATAAATTTGCTTTCCTCATTCATTATTTCTACATGACCAATTCACCGAAGCATTCCTTTCTTTATCCTGGTCACAACATCATCTTGCAAACGACATTCTTCTTTTATCACACAATTTCTCACCCTGTCACTCAGATTCATCCCTAATATACTCCTTAGTGACCGCATTTCTACTGCAATTATTCTACTCTCGTGCTTCTTCTGCGACATACAACTCTCACTACCATACGTAAAAGTAGTCTTTTTTGACATATTCTGACTTTTCACAATAGAGTGTAGTGCCCCATTTACTTTATTTCCTGAGTTCACTTGTCGTTCTATATCCTTATTATATCTCCCATTCCTGCTGAATACACATCCCATATACACAAATTCATCTACTTGCCCCCTAACTCCTCTTCTATTCTTATTTCACATATCCTTTTTTTATTTATTGAATAAGGGTTCATAGTCCACATGATGCTAAGCGGATGCTGTGGCCGATAGACATCTACATTTATCTTCGATTATAAATCAAAACGATGATGCGTAGTTACCCCTGAGGACTAAGATGGAATGCCTCGTTTCCAGTAAGAGGTCTCCGGATCTCTACTACACTCACCATACGAAACACAGCAGGCTGCTATTTTACGCTGGTATTCAAAACTTTCTTCTCTTTCAAACACCATAGCTTTCTTCTTACTTGCGTTCACTTTCCTATCCCTTTCACACCCATTACGCAATAATAATATTTAAAACGAGGAAGTTTAATTTTATTTTAATTTCGCAATACATAATGCATGGAATTTAATTAGCTGTAACGGTGACGGTAACGGCAATACGTAATATGTTTTTTGAATAAATTTTTGTTTATTAAAAATGAATTAATAATTAAGTGTTTGTATTAAACTTATTTAAAAGTCTGAAGAACAAATAAAAGTAAACTCCGATTATCAACCCAGTTTGGGGTGGATAAAGAACACGCGTTTGCTAGAATCCACTCTAGGATGGAATTTTAGGGTTGATAAAGGGAATAACCCATAAAATATAATTTTTTTAGCAGTAGTATAAAACACTTGTCAAAACTGAGTAACGATTCATCTTAATAACATAAAAATAGCCTTAAAAAGGTGTCCTACTAGATGGTCTTCAAGAAACGGAGCTTTATCAGTTATAAGGAAAAATTATTTTGATAATTATATTAATAATGAAAACTTCGTACCGAGTAAATTTAATTTCCACTAAAAAGGGGAACGTGACGATCGTAAAAATATAGTTACAATTTTAAAGAGCTACAATTTTATAGTGCTTATCGCCTTTTTTATTCATCAAAATTCATTCCATGGTTTGCTGAGCGAGTCTAGAGATTAACAAAGAGTAGAGTGTAAAAACTGCTTTCAAAAATAAAAGAAAGAAGACAACTAAGCGTTTTTTATATTTAATATATCATAATATATTTTATATATCAGAAGGTGAGAGAAATTCATACCCGAAATATTACTTTAAAGTCAATATGTACTACTGCTGTTTAGATATATTAATCTCTCAAACGAAACAAAGATTTCACAGCCTCTGAGACCCAAGTAATGTATTCAAAGTATTACAACTACTTCGAATACATTAGATAGATATAGATATTTAGGTACCACACGAGCTCACAGAAAGAAACCTGAGGAATCGTGTACTCATTTGCGATTCTCTATTGAAACATAATAAAACTGAAGCATTTTAAAGATTAATTTCTGGTGATGAGTTTGGATCACCTAGAACAAGATTGTGCGAAAAAGATCATGGTCAAAGGGTAGTCAAGTCCACAGACTGTAGCGAAATCCGGATTAACACGCAATAAGGTGATGCTGAGTGTATGGTGGGATTAGAAGAGCATCGTTTATTATGAGCTTTCGAATATCTGGGCACAAACATTGATTCGGATTTCTACTGCCAACAACTAGTAAGACTCTAGCAAGAAATTGAGGAAAAACGGCTGGAATTGACCAACAGAAAAAGGACCACCCTTTTATCAGCCTTTCTTTCATAACGCCAGACCACACAGATGTTTAGCCACTCAACAACACTTGAGAGAGCTTGGTTGGGAAGTGTTAATGCATTCACCACATAGTCCTGATTTTGCACCCTCAGATTTTCACCTGTTTCGGTCTCTTCAAATTTTGGAAAGGGTTAAGTTAACATCAAGAGAGTAGGTACTGTCAAAACTACTTTTCGCATTTTTGATCAAAAATCCCAAAACTTCTACAGCAACGGGATTATGTCATCTATCTACAACATGGCAACAAGTTATCGAACAAAATGAAACATTTATATGTTATAATTAAATGTAATAAAACTTTGAAAAAAAAATGTATATAAAAGTTACAACTTTGCGCGTTAACCGCTAAAAAGAACCCCTTTGTCCTATTTCCTCAATTTCAAGGCACTCCCCTTGTTGCCTCAGCCAGTATCGGAATCCTCGGCGTCAACATATCGAGTGACGTGCAGTTTCGTGGTAACTTGGAAGAGAAGGCCAAATTGGCCTCTAAAAAGCTTGGCGTGCTCAGCAGAGCGGGACAGTATTTCATGCCGGCACACCGCCTGCAACTCTACAAGGCGCAGGTTCGGCCGCACATGGAATACTGTTCCCATCTCTGGGCTGGGGCTCCCCAGTACCAGCTCCTTCCACTTGACCGCATCCAGCACAGAGCGGCTTAAATCGTCGACGACCGAGTGTTTTCTGATCGGCTCGATTCACTGGCGCTGCGAAGATATGTTGCATCTCTTTGCATTTTCTTTCGCATATACCATGAGGAGTGCTCTGAGGATTTGTTCGGATTAATCCCAGCCGCCAAGTTTCGTGAACGCACTACGCGGCAAACGTCTCGATAATATCTACACCATCTGGATGCTTGGCGGTCCACCAATGTACGTTTTAAAAGGAGTTTTCTTCCGCGTACGACCTCTCTGTGGAATAGTTTACCACCGGCGATTTTTCCGGACCGATACGACCTGGGGACCTTCAAGAAAAGAGCTTACTCCTTTCTAAAGGGCCGGCAACGCACCTGTAATTCCCCTGGTGTTGCAGTTGATCATGGTCGGCGGTAGTCACTTAACATCAGGTGAGCCGCATGTTCGTTTGCTCCCTCTTCTAATAAAAAAAATACGAAGCAACTTTTCCCCCACCAATTAAGTTCGCCGAACAAGACAAGCAAAGTGTGTATTTGATTTGAATCATTTGGCTAGCTTAGTTTCTAGGAGTATTGATAGTAATTATTAACTAGTAATCAATATATAATTATTTTAATTCATGTGACCGATTTCGGACCTTTCATTTGGGCCCCAACAAATTTTGAAACAGAGCCCGTCAGAGGCACGTTACGCCACTGCTACTCCCCGTGGTATCGTGTCAAGAATGCTGGTAGGGTTTCCTCGCTGAATGGTTACACTTAGCCTTTAATCGAGAAAATAGCAAGCCCTCTTATCACTAGCAGCACCGATCAGTCGCGAATAGAGTTCCTTTAGGAACTTCGCCGCACGTGGCCTCACGGACCGATAGTCTCTACAGCAAATGGCACGAATATGTAGTCATCTCTCAGGGACTCTATATCTCATATCAGCTTTTGCGTCTAATTTAAGTGCTGCTAAGTCTGAGTGTGTTCATTTTCAAAAATACATTCGTTCTCTCCGACTACGCACACCGACATAAGACAAAAATATGGTGCGCATACTTGCTTGGGATAATAATTGATGGATTAAATAGGGACTAGTAAAATTTAATTTCGAAAAATAAAATTAAAATTATTTAGGTATAATAATATGGTACCAGAAAGGATTCCGAAAATCCAATCATGTTTTTATTGTGCTTTGCTGAGTTACTGTGCTCTTTAATTGACGCAAGTCTGGGCAAAAGTTTTCGAATTAATAGCAAGCTTTGTAAAATGCACGATATTTGTCTTCAGTAAATTTACACAACCACTTGGAGAACAGTGGGTTTTCTTCCTATTCAGCACGACAGTGTTGCTCATATTTTCTTTTCGTTATATACTGCCGCCGCTTAATCGATCACACTTCACATCTGTCACAAAACCGAATGAAAAATATTCGTAGTCATAAAAATAAAGAAACTACACAATCTGCTTAACAGGATACAAGTCTTAAAGACACATTTTACTAAAATTAAATATTATCACTAAAGCAATAAAGTTCATTTTTTCAGTTATCATTTAACTAAACTTTTCGGGAATCCAAAGTATTGCGATCTTATTAATGTATTGCCATCAATCATCTTCAACATTATCAAAACAACTACGTTCCGTAACAACGTAGAACGTACTAAAATCATAATTTAAGCTCATAATCTACAAAAAAAGGTAGAAATCCACCAAAAGTGATCACGCTGTCGACGACGGTCGCCGACCGATGGTGACAAGTGTTGTGCGTGGTCGCAAACCCATTGCCGCTCATTTGTAAGGGCCCTCAAGTGTTGTTTTTTTTTTTTCAGAAATTTGTAATGAATGAGAATGCATAGAAGTATTGGGAGGCAGGAGGCAGCGGTAAATTCTGAGATGTATTGACTGAAGGATGCTTCTGACGAAGACCTTCAAAAGTTTCGAATTACGAGGAGCCAGGATGTCGTCTGATAATAAAATACGGTATGCAATTATTAAGTCGTCATCCATTACTTTCGACTTAACTACATATTTTTTTACGTGGTAGAGCCATGCTGCAGTTATATTAGTAGTATAGTTGTAGCACGAATGGGTCGGCTCGACCGGGGAAGGACCACGCTCTCACAAAATACCAGCGTGAAATAGTAGCTTAATGCTGCTGTATTTCGTATGGTGAGTGTAGAGAACCGGAGACCCTTTTTACTGCAAACGAGGCATTCCATCTCAGTCCTCACGGGTGACAACGCATCTGCATTTTGATTTGTAATGGAGGATAGATGTAGACGTCTATGGGCCGCAGCAACCACTTACCATCAGGTGGACTGTGTGCTCGTTTGTCACCCTATCTTATAAAAAAATACTTTTGGTAAATCTAATTGAGGACGAGGTTGAGATAAGTGAGACTTAATTGGGTAATCTAAATTTTGAAAAGATGTCTCTTTTAGTTGAGACATAATTGATTATTTTATTAAAATAAAAATGGAAATACCTACGCGAAAGTAAATAATTTCCCCAACTCTTTTCACTATTAGTGAAACAGCTTTGAATAGTGCATGACAATGCTTTAGCAAGTTCCATCGTCGCACCTCTGGGAATTCTTTTAACCAACATTGCGATGATAATTGTAAATTTGCTCTGACAAAAGTGAAAAATTTGTGTCATTAAAGAAATTACTAATAGAGTTATGAATTTCTACGTAAACGAGAACGTTAAATATGTATATTTAATCCCCTTTCACCCTTAAACAGCCTACCGTCGGCACAATTTTAACACTGTAGGAAATCCGGCTGTGGATGTAGTGAAGCGACGATATTCATTAAAAATTTTAAACAGATCTGACCTTTAAATTACCTTGTACTTTATTTTGATTAGAAGTTAATAATAACCTTTAAAGTTACAAAGCTTTTATGGCGATTAGTCACCGATCATTCCATTTCATTTTCAATCCATCAACATTCCAACGAAACGTAATTAGATTCCACACGCAACAGCGTTTTTTCACATAATTTATTCCTCCACTTATAAAGCTTTTTACATGTTATTATTTCTATGATATAAGACGGTATTGTGGCTTATATATAATAAAAAGTATTTTTTCTTGCTTACCACACATAGTAGATGACATAATGTACATGTTATGGATAAAAACCAAATTGCTTTTATGTGGTTTACCTGGGTTTACTTAGAATTAGGTATGGATTTCTGTTAAAGTTTGAATATTTTATATTATATATAAAATATATATTCATATTTTGTGTATTATATATGATACCGAGAATCGCCGAAGAAGTAGTAAACATAAGCTTATTCGGCTTTTTTGGTAAAGTCCGAATAATGTACGTGGCATAACCTACTGTCGCTGATATAATTTGATACTCGCTCTCGCTTACATATTTTTAACAGATTTAACAAAAATCAGAGTAATTTTCAATATTATTCAGACTTTCCACAAAAATCTGGGTAAATATAAGTTTACTAGTTTTTCTAGTATTCCCGTAACGTATACATATCCGCGGCTTCAGGCCTATTGCTGACATTAGTTAATGGTTATTTCGTATTTTTGACAAAGTTAATATTTGTTCTGCTTCTTGATATAATTAATCTAACATAAATCTAGGAGTCTATTAACCAGGTAACCTGCTTATCCTCAGAAGGACACATCTAAATTATGAAATACATTGCCAATTCCTATGCAAAATATTATAATTCATTTTACCAAAGTCGATTCTTCGTCGAGTCTAAAATAAATATTTAAAAGTTTACTCGATGGAATAAACTTTATTTACAATTTATAAAGAGAAAGGTTTAAAAATATTTGTAGCCTGTTTAGTAAATAATTTTAATGTCACTGAATTTAATTTGCTTAATAAAAGATTTATACGGAAATAAAATCTTATTGGTTAGTATGATATGGTTTAGATTGCTGCCTTTATTTGTGTTAAAATTACCTGGTTTTCTCGAACTTTTAGATTTTTTATACGCGAATAGAATTTTTTAAATATATTTTGCGAGATAAATTTACAGTTGCCTCAACTAATGGAAATACGGTTTTGAAAGCTATTGTCCATAATCACGAAGACATAAGGTTTTTAATTTCATGTGACTGTACGATCATAAGCAACGCGCGACTAGCGCGGATATTCATAACCTTTGACAATAAACAGGTCCCCGTAGCTGGAGATAATTTTTCGTAACATCACCTCCTAGAGTCCGTATCTAAGATTAGATCTAGAGTTGATCACATGAATTCTTGAGCACACCATACGCGGACTTGTAGATGCTATCTAAACACCTTAAATTATTGTCTCGGGTGCGACTACCTCGATTCTCATCTGCAATATAATCACGAAGTAAATGACCCACGCTATGTTGGATGAGGCATTCGTTAGTAAATGCAAATACTAGTTCGATTTTAAGTGGTACACATTTATCAACGTTGTTTAGCGTTGGTGCAGATTAATAGTATAAATTTGTAAGGTTCACATGAGCTCCATACATTATACTCATTTTGTTTTGGAGTATAGTATCAAGCTATTATTTTCATTGATGGCATACTAATATGAAAACGTAACACGCAAGAATAAAAATCATCTTAAAGTATATAATATTTGATAAATGTTGATAATGTGTAATATGAATACTTTTTTTTGGGTTTCGAAACTCGAAACGGATTCGGCTTTGTTTTCTATTCAAAAATTATTTTATCATTTCTAACAACTATTATGCTATGACCAAAAAATAGATCTCGAATGAATGGTAGACTCTTTCTGCACAGTGGAGTCGGCGTCGCTAGACCAGTTCTAAAAGTCTGGTTTCGGTGATATTTATTATGTAAGCCACGAAACTTCCGCTGCAAATAGTGGCCGAAATGGAAGGGTGTCTACATAATTACCAAAGCGAAGGTGGTGGACCAAAAGAGACTCAGCAAAAGCGTATTGCACATGGACACATCTTTAGAGCAATCCTACTACGTGTCGAAAAGTGACCTACAGACTTACACAGTTAATCAACGGATGTTGGTGCTTTGGTGATTGCCAGCTTAAGATCGGATGCAAAGTGAGCCAGAAGAGATAAGTACTCAGCAACGCATACGCTCGCGATGTACACAGCGTGGTAACGGGAACGGCGGGTCTCGTTGAGTATTACTGGATGTATATTGTCTATGCCAGCATTCATGTCCGCCTTTTTTTGACATTAGGGACACATCCTCATTCTGTGAATTCATTATGGAAAAGAAAAAGGCTACCGAAAAGAAACGAGAGAGGTCAGATCCCACTCAGAGGTCTCGTCACGGACCTCCTGTTACTGGTGAGTCTCTACCAATAACAGGACTTATGTGGTCTTTTATTTAGGGGTTTTTTGTTTTGTTTTGTATGTTGAGGTAATTAGACTAAAGGCGCCCAAAAAAAGTGGCCCCGAGGAAGAAGAAGCTTAGACGTGGGTCGCGAATCATCAAGTGCTTTCGTCACTAGCCACAAAACCATTGCGTTATCATTTTATTTTCCAGCGAAGTTCGTGTAGACGAACTCGATCAGGACGATAAAAACGTTTCAGGATCCTCGGAAAATCACCGCTTTGTTAAGTGTTGGAGCATAGGTGACTTTAATCACCTGCTGATTTGGATGGATTTCGGCGCTTTACTAAAGGCCTCAATCTCTCAAAAATATGTGCTTCGCTGGACATGTTTTAAAGGGAGATTAGTACACATTTGATTATACAGCGGCCCCGCGGCAACCCGACAAACGTTTTACAAGTAAGCAATGGTGTCGCATTATCGCATTTGTGGGACTATAGAATACTGCCACAGCCCTCTGGGAGTCCGCAACTTTTGGAAAAAGAGTACCTTGTAATCCGACAGATTACATATCAAATATAAAATAATAAAAAAATATCATGTTGTGATGAATAATGAATACCTAAACAGTAAATAATGAAAGCCTGCTAGGCAGCCATAGTTACATTTGAACTGAGACAATACCCGTCAAGCTAAATTCGTGGTGGTGCGAACCAATTGCAACCTGTTTGTCCACGTATTCATGAAGGAATCCTCCCTGCGGATCATAATGCGACTCGAATCTATTGTAGCTAAAAATATGTCAGATTACGGGGGGGGGGGGCTGATTAGCCAGGGGCCGGATTACCGAGGGTCCGCTGTAGTGACATTTTTTACTATCATACATATCGACTTATTCACATTATTTTTGATATTAAAAAAAAAGATGTTTCGTAGTCCCAAATAACTAGCAAAATTGTATAAAATTCAAGCTTTACTCTTAGTTTCATTTTATGTTCCAATTTGGATTAAGTGGCAATTTCAGATGTTTTGTAAAATTTATAAGGCTTATTTCTTATTGGTACCTTATTACACAGTCAAATAGCCAGCAAACTAAATGTTTGATCAAATCGTAACAAAATAGTTTTTTCTATTTAAAATATATATTATACGAAACAATACTCCCAAAAACGCTTGGCTCGATTACTAACTAACTAATTTTGCCAATCCCAAAAACAATGATTCGTATTACCATAAAAGAATCGAAGGTAAACGAGTCGCATCCAAAGTGCGCCGTAATCTTAAACGTGAAACGTATTCCGTGGTTTTATTGGTAAGCGTTGAAAGCACGCCGGGCACTCCTACTAATGCTCGGCGTAAGGTCAAATTACTAGCCTGCGTACAACCAAGTGCTTAGATAGCCCTCGCTCAAATTGCCTCGAATAAAAACTAGGTTTGGTGAGATTGCAAGTGTTTCCAATTGACTTTAAAACGGCATTGCAAACACTCACAAGGCTTATTACCATGCAATACAAACTCAATTTTATTCCTTTTATTATGTTATAGGAAAATTGAAAAGGTACATTCCAAGTATACAGTTGTGCAAAAAATTTAAAGTTTGCGTAGGGAGGTTAATGTTATATTTGTAGTGAACGCTATTTTTAAAATACTTTACTTTGGTTTTTATTGTATGAAATGCTTAAAATTGTTACCAAATAACAATCCAAGAAAATTATATACTAGATTACTGGTGAACCAATTACGTAGTGGTTCAAATAAACGTGCACGCGATGTTGCAAACAAACATTTGACTCCTCGCAACTTAAATTTAGAACATGGCGATTATCATACACAAGTCGTACCGAGGATTTCGTGTTTAAGGGCTCCGCAGTAACTTTATTCTGTCCTCCTTAAACGCATATTAATATAGTAGTATATTTGATCACGAAATATTGTTCATAATCGACTATACATACGGTATCGTATCTGCTGATACCTGCCGAGATTATTAAAAGAAGGGTATTTTTATAAAACTATGAGTTTCTATTAAACTTATTTTAGTAGTTAAATTTAGTTTTAGAACTGTTAAGCTTTAAAAAAAGTAGCCTTCCACAAGGTCTCCCCCGGATCTTTCGCTTCTTTAATAATACTTAAGAGTTTACTAAAACATTACTGACGGAGCATTCACTAAAACAACTCGTTTAATTTATTACGAAAACTGTACCAATCTCTATCCCTTTTCACTCCAGGACTGTCATGTATGATTTAATACAAATTAAAACCTTTTGTGTCATCATAAAATTTGTGTAAGAAGGCAATATTCATTTCTAACTTAAATTAAATTTTATGACGCGGATTTTAGTTAATTAACTTTTAACATCATATTTTTTTATAAGATAAGGGTGACAAACGAGTACACAGTCCACCTGATGTTAGGTGGATGCTGTGGCCCATAGACATCCACAGTTTATCTCGATTAAGAATCAAAATGCAGATGCGTTGTCACCCTTGAGGACTAAGATAGAATGCCTCGATTCCAGTAAAACTCTTTCTCCGGTTCTCAAGGTCTCCGGTTCTCTACACTCACCATACGAAACACAGCAGCATTAAGCTGCTATTTTACGCTGGTATTCTGTGAGAGCGTGGTCCTTCCCCAATCGAGCCGACCCATTCGTGCTACAACTATAATAATATACTGCATCCCCTCCATTACATCACTTAGCTTGGCTTTACCACGTATTAAAATATAAATATAATGGATTTCCGCATCGTAACGCCTGATTCAATTTATTATATTAATTTCGGCTAATAATCATGTCTATATTATTATTGAATATAAGATGAGCATGTGACAAAGATAGGTTATGATGACTACTCTGATGCGTTTATAGCTCATAACATATCGCTTCAGCAAAACATTTTAATCAGAATCACTACGGGGAGAAAAGACAAAGATGGAATGTCTTGAAATTTCAATTTAGTTTAATTGCACCATAAAACTTGCCTTGTTCCAATATTTTAGCTCCAAAACATACTCAGTGCTACTTACTACCTCCAGTTGTTTTCTAATAGATTGCTTGTAGTCCCACATAATATCACCACCATTTTGCTTTTTGTAAATAATTATTCTCAGCTAATTCTAAACTGACAGTGTAGTAGGGGTGTAAAATTTTATAATATTTGTAGCGGTTTTTTAATAGTATTGAGTGACAAACGAGCACAGAGTCCACCTTATGGTAAGTGAATGCTGTGCTCATAGACATCTAAATTTATTCCCAATTAAGAATCAAAATGCAGTTGCGCTGTCACCCCTGAGGACTAAGATGGAATGCCTGTTTCCAGTAACAGGGTACAATACCATCCCATTATTCATTTCGCGAGACTGGTCCTCCCCACCCAATATAGTTGCACCCACCACCTTTAGTCTCTAATATCTCTAATAATGAGATCACACAATACCAAGTGTTTATAACTTGACTTATTGTTTGCTGCAAATCAACAAATTATTCAATTGTTTATTAATGGTAGATTATTGTCATACTTAAATAAAATAATATATTGTCATACTTAAATAAAATAAAAAGGCTATTCACTTCCATTAACTTTATACAATTCAGTTTTATATTAAAGTTAATCAAGTTACACAATAATATGTATTGATTGCATTTCATTTGTCTCTACATATGTCATAAGTTATGCTAATTTAAAAAAAAACGTGTTTTCTGAAAGTAAATAACGCATATACATAATCGAAAATAAATTTTGTTGTAAATAAAAGCTCGGTTGACAAATAATGAGTCATCCACTCGACCAATAGTCATGGTTTAAAACAATAAGACGGTCCGATTTCAAAGAAATCTAAAAACTAGAAAAAGTATACAATGATCTTTTCTGTGATTGGATTGCGGTTGGAAAAGAATACGCTCTACACCTAAACCAATAATTCTAAAATTGACTATGTCTATGAAAATAATAGAATTTGTAACCATTACGTTAACCGTGTATTGGCGGTGTAAGAATACCCACTACTCCATATCATTAAGTGGGGCATATAAGGCGATAAAAGAAAATTAAAACTGGAGGTAGGCAGCATCGTCTTCCTAATACAACTCAAAGTTATACAAAATGCGGCAAAATGGTGTAGCAAAATCCCCTCTATGAGGCAATCAATGGAGGATGCTTATGTTGAGCTTTATAGTTGACTTTTATAAGCTGTAATATGTAATATGTATAGATGAACGATTACAGAATAATAAAATAATATTTACATACCCAAATTTATAATAAGACAGATAAATGTTCCAAGTATTTTATTTCAGTTACTTTACAAATAAAAGCAGTAAGAACCAATTACCTACCAATGTTATTTTTAAACATTTGTGCAATTTTAAAATTTAAACGTGAAACTATTATTTTTTTGAAAATTTGTAATAGAATTATATGTTAAAAATTACATTTGAAATACGTCGATTGGCAGAATTTTTTTCTCACTTCTAAGAGGATTGTGGAACAATAGTTCTACCGCTTTGCTGTAATGCGTATTGGGGACTTCACGAATCTTTGAAATATTTTATTCTTTAGAATTGTAGTGCTTTCCTCACGATGTTTCCGTCACCGCCGAGCACGTGGTGAATCAGCAGGTTGAATTGTAATTTACAATTTTATTGGATGTAAATTTACTATGAGCACTTAGCCACTTACTTCACCTTAACCAAAACTGGTAAGCTTAAAATGCTTGTGTTAGGAGTGGTCCACGATAATAGTCGAATAGTGGATTCGAACTCATGACCTTTAGAGTTCGCGGTCCGCACCCTACCTTTAGGATACTTTTGCTTTGACAATTGGTCAGATTCGATAGAATTTAAAACAAATGTCGCATAACTTTGGGCGTGTAAAGGGAATGTACGTCTTTTCTTCAAACGCCTACCACACCTACACGCAGTGCACTCTGCTGATTGACAACTGACTATTGGAGGAAAATCTGAATTATCTACCCAATACTACTGATCCCAAATTTTACAAGCTGGTGATGGGAAACATCATTACCAGCGACAGGCAGCTTTACAAGTGTGGGCAAATCTTCTATGTATTGCTTGTCAGATAGTGAAAACACCAATACTGGATACAAAGGATGTTGATGGTGATAATAATGACCTTCGGATAACTATACAAATAAATCGATTACGTGATTTTTCGTCATCAGTTAATTCATTCAATTCGAATTCAATCATAACATTTTATTTTTATTTTTATCGAGCGTCGTATCCGATTACATCAACGGTATTATTATGTTCTAAAATCTCGGCTGCGGTCACCCCCAGCCAAAATGCAACAGGTTTGCCTTCGATAAAGACAACTTGACCTCGGCAACAAGAACGGAACTCACGCAACACCCATTATAATACAAATACTATCCAATTCAGTTACTCAAATCGTTATACAATTTATAAAATCGTTCACCTTCACTTAACCCCGATTTCACTCTTTCCCATCTCATAAAAGTGTTTTAATCGATTTTTTTTGCAATTAGTTTAGAATTTTTAGTTGTTTAACATGCTCGCCTATAATAATATCATCCTTTTAATTCGATTATTTTATAGTAACTAGTTCAATTAAGTGATGTTTAAACAGAATGAAAAATTTAGACGAATGCTTTCTTTGCTTTCTGTTTAATATATACAGTCCTCATCGGTCTCCGACTCTAGAAATTATGTCTATGACTTGCTAAGCTAAACTTAGTTTTGAAGTCTCTAATCATCTGAGTTAGACTAGAGTTAGTTCGGGTGGTAGGAGGTCTTAGGCCTTTCTTTGCACATTTGGCGTTTTCGTTCTAAAGTTTTAAAGCGACTTGTCGTTTCATATAAAATTAATAATAAGATTAAAATTCTTAACTAAATGAAATACGACTCAAGCACGAATTGGTCAGCGTGAAAGAAAAGTAACATTCGCACGGAATACCATTGTAAAAAGCAGCGTAATGTCGCCGTGTTCGGTAAGTGTCGTGAAACGAAAACCATTTTAACATCTACTTACTCGTTTCATAAAATAGATCGTACGTTTATAAAAGAAAACTTGTTAATTTTCGGGATAATATTGTGGTGTAACTAGCAAATCGTTTATCTAATAGTATAAATATTAATTATTTTAACTATCGTTGTAACGATAACGTTACAAAGTAAAGGAATTTTATAGACGTATCAAAATCTATAAATAAATGTATGGTCATTATCGATCAATGACTACGCAACATTTTCGTTTTTATATTGACTTTAAAACTTTCACTTGCCTCGTTAACGTTGTATGTTCATGGCGACAAGAAACTATTCTTATGAAAAACTATTAGATCGTTTTACTTATCCAGAAATAATACTTCAAAATCAGTATTTTTTTTAAGTATATTGTCACGGTAGTAAAATTTATGAGTATGTGGTAGTTAATAGTAAGCCTAGTTCCGGAGCTCTGACTATGACGACGAGTTCACTTCGTGAGTGGTAATAAATGCCGTGAAACTATTATTTTATTCTTACTGCAAAGAGTAGAGATTATTTTTTTGCAATAAGAAAACGATCTTGCCTTTCCGTTACGGCTACAGTCTATCAAAAATCCACTGCTGAACATAGGCCTCCCCATAGATCGCTTGATAGGGGGGATATTTGCAATGATTATCACGCTTCACTGGCAGGTTGGCAACGCAGTTCTTATTGTTATTAGGGAGACGCTGCTCCCCATCTCCTTGTTTCTTTCCCTATGTCACGTGTTACGACACCCACGGGACGTTCATGTAATGGATATTCTTACACTGCCACTACTCGGTTAACGGTTCATAATAATAATGTCCTCCAGACCGAATTGCCATCATGGCGGCCTAACTCAACGGAGACTAGCCATCTGCGCAGGACAGAACTATAGTGCCCAAGTGTATTCGCAAGCACAGGTGCACTCTTTATTACCTCATTCTCATAGCCCCATGGAACGGTATTCCGGCACGACCGGAGAGAGATCAGACGCAGAACCTTTGGCTGTACGTGCTTTCCGAGTCACGGGGATGAATCACTGCCAAATTCCTAACTCCGGGCTGCTTCTGAGAATGTCTTGACAGAAAAACACAAAAACTGATTTTGATCCGACCCGGAATTAAAACCCAGGACCTCATGATCAGCATCCGCGTTTACGGCCACTAAGCCAACGACGCAATCAAAATATATCAAACAGCTCTGTTCGGTAAAAAATACGTTTGACCCTACAGACCATCTCTGGAACTTTCCGCTAATTTCAATTGCTAAAGATATTAATAGTTAATTCGCAACCATCCGCTCAATTAAATACAATGATGTGTCTTATCTGTATTGAAGAGCACCTCCCGCCCTCCCTCAATTGCGTGCACCTATCCCATCACCACTACTCCCAATACCACTACTCCCAATACCACTACTCCCAATACCACTACTCCCAATACCACCACTCCCAATACCACTACTCCCGGCACCACTAATCGCAACACCACTATTCCAGGAAAAACACACCATCGGCCGATAATACGACACGTGTTTCGCCTCTACACGTGGTATCTTCAGATGAAGTAGACTCTACGGCAGCTGACCACTAGGCTTTGACTTAGCGGTCAGCTGCCGTAGAGTGAGAGATAGTGTGTTTTTCCTGGAATAATGGTGTTGGGAGCAGTGGTGCCGGGAGTAGTGGTGTTGGGAACAGTGGTGTTAGGAGTAGTGGTGCTGGGATCAGTGGTGACAGGATTCGTGCACGCAATTGAGGGAGAGCGGGAGGTGCTCTTCAATCCAGGTAAGGCACATCATTGTATTTAATGGAGTGGATGGTTGCGAATTAACTATTAATATCTTTATTATAATGGATTTCCACAAAGTAACGCCTGATTCTATCAATTATAATTGCAAATGCAACGCGCTCCAAATTCCACCAATTATATAATTTAAAGAATTCACTTTTTTTTTTCAAAATAGAACATTTCACGAACAAATCAACCGATTTTGTAAAACTTGACGGTGTTTGATGCTTTTTAAGCACTTATAATAAATTTATTACATCAAAAACATTCCGCGAAGAAATTTCAAAAAAATATTTTTTTTCGAAATTCTCTTCGACGCACCAATGATTTTGATGTGATTTACTGCAATCGACATCGTTTTTTATAGTTTAAGTGCTAATTAGATATTGGTATTGATCGTTACGTCTGTTTAAAAGTTATTTCCAAAAAACATTTTTTTGAAAATTTATTTTTAAGATTTCTCAAAATCTACTGATCCGAATTGGTTCAAATGGTTCTTTTAAATCGCTCAAGCCTTTACTCGTAAAAACCTATGAGAGGGTTACAGACGCAGTGACATCCTTGTAGGAATAGTCAGAAGGGCTTCCTATTACCTCAAAACCTCGAGATCTGATGAAAACTAGATTGTCGAAAATTGGGGTAAAATCAACAACTTACCGATTGTTTGAAAATCATTTATTTTCATAGCGGGAAGTTAAAAAGTAAAATTACAGCTCTTTATACGTTCCTCTCCTGGGTGTAGGGCAAGGAAGTGTACACCGCGCTGCCCCAATGCGTTTTGGTGGATTTCACATGTCTTCGAAATATTTCTTTAATTTCTCATGCATGCAGTGTTAATCACGATGTTTTTCTTAACTATTTAACACGTAAATGGGATCGAATCCGGGTTGCTCGCGTACTATAAAATTGACAGCGAGTGCTTAGCTCGTAAGCTTTCACAGCTCCTTATATCGATGTCAAAGAATAATGCATGAAGCATAATCGATGTAAAAGTGACGACCAATGAACCAAAGAAAGATTCTTACACTTGAGATACAATACAATTAAATTTAGAAATACAATTGCATTTCAAACTTGTTATAAAAATAAAAGCTTTAGGTGCGGAAACACTTCGGAATTCGGTTCGGGTTGACTCATTAGCACTACAAAATTTAAAATGAAATGAAAAACTTATTTTAACTATCAGCACTCCAAACTAAAATTTTGCAAATGTACAGTGTTATTAAAATAATTTTATTAAATAATCAAATAAATGAAAAACAAAGTCTCGAGCTCAGAATTTATGTAAAAACAAAAAAACCATAAATAATCAATATGAAAAAAAAGTTCTTAGAGCCTATTTTATGTAAATTTTTGCCAAGATTGATGCTATATGAGAAATCAGCGATATAAAACAAAATACGTCTTCAAAATTTGAAACCTGTAAATAACATTTTTTAAATTTAAGTGGTGAAATAAATTAAGAAAAACAGATGCTAAAGTCCCCGCATCCAAAAACAATCAACACCTGTTATGAAAAAACTTCACGAATTTTTAGACAACTTATAAACATTTATTCCAAAAATATATACATACATAAGCCTAAAATAATATATATCTTTGATATTGTTGATAGTTTGTCAGTAAAAAATAATAAACTCTAAATAAATGAGAAATGAATAAAAAATACAGTCTTATAAAAGACGGATAAAGCGATTATTTAGCTATTTGTAAATGCATTAATCCCGTTCCCATGGCTCCATTAGCGCCTGTCGGGCAATATCAGTCGAATGGACCGAATCAAATCGAACCTTGACACTCTATCAACGCGTCTCCTCACATATTATGGGTCTAGATAAATGTCACTATAGCACTATACGCCACTAAAAGCGTTCATAAAATGCTCTGTGATGATAGGTGCAAGGTGGTCCTTTAAAATGTATTATAATATCGACATTAAAATTAATTTACATTATTTCTTCAATTTAAAGTTATATTCGAGATCTTACATAATCGAATATTAATGAATTATTTTAATTTTCTTCATTTTATGTCGTTAACGAGCTCCAGTATCTCAAGGTTCGATGCTCGCGCTTTAATTTTATAGCACGGGTGCGATTCGTGTTTGAGCCTGCTCTGAGCAGCGTCACTGAAAATGTTAATCGTGATCATAGATGTCTAAAACTGTATGCTAAGGTACTAATTGAAAGGGTCATGAAAGAGACTGATGGAAAAATTTGGGATGTGCAGTGTGTGATTTAGAAGGGGAATGGGGTGCACGGACCAAGTCTTTTCCATGCGCATGATCGCGGAGAAATTTTTGGCCAAAAACCATATTTTTTGTGCGTGATAAAATTTTCATGTGCCTAGAAAGTGCTTATGACAGAGTGGACAGGAATGTTTTATGGCAAACACTGAACTCATTTGAGTTGAGCGTTGGGTTGATACAGGAATTAATGTCTTTTTATAGGGACTCTAGTGCTTGTGTTAGGGTCAACGGGGTGTATACTCAGACTGGTTTAGCATCCATAAAGGTGTCAGACAGGGCTGTGTGGCTTCACCGTGGCTGTTCAACCTATATATGGACAGTTGTTTGGAAAATTTGAAAGTTAAAGAATGTGGATTAAGAATGGGTGAGTTAACCGTCATACGCCTCCTGTACGCAGATGGTCAAGTTATTTTTGCACCGTCAGCGGCCGAGTTGCAAATGACGGTTACATTAATGAACAGATCATTAAAAGAAAGGGGTTTGAAAGTGAACGCAAGTAAGACGAAAGCTATGGTTTTTGAAAGAGAACAAAGTAAAACGATATGTGAAATAAGAATAGAAGGGGAGTTGTAGTAGATGAATTTGTATATTTGGGATGCGTCATTAGCAAGGATGGGAGATATGATAAGGATATAGAACGAGGAGTGAACGCAGGAAATAGAGTAAATGGGGCCTTACACTCTATTGTGAAAAGCCAGAATGTGTCAAAAAAGGCACGTATGGCAACTCACAATGCTATGTTTACTACTTTAACGTATGGTAGTGAAAGTTGGGTGTGACAGAAGAAGCACGAGTATAGAATAAATGCAGTAGAAATGCGGGCGTTAAGGAGTATGTTAGGGCTGAATCTGAGTGACAGGGTGAGAAATTGTGTGATAAGATAAGAGTGTGGTTTGCAAGATGATGTTGTGACCAGGATTAAGAAAGGAATGCTTCGGTGGTTTGGTCATGTGGAAGGAATGAATGAGGAAAGAGTGACAAAGCAAATTTATGTTTCAGAAAAGAACGGCAGAATTGGAAAGGGACGTCCGTCGACCAAATTGGCGATATATTGAAAATGGACTAAATTAAGAGTACCCTTAACGGACGAGCATGTATGGCATAGGTATGTGGGTGTAGAGGAGAGGAGAGAGGTGTGTCAGTATCGTGCCAAATGGAAGTCTGTAGTCTCTGCCTACCCCTCTGGTTGACAGGCGTGAGTGTTTATGTATTACGTATGTAAGTCTTTACCATTATTATTGGCAAAATTTTATTATAATTTATAAATGTATATTTCCTAACAAGTGCTTTTAAAAATGATTTTACTTAAAAATTTCAGCATGGTAGAAGAGTTACTAATACCGCTCAGAAGCTCCTATCAATATTTTCTATCACTGAAAATAAATTAATCAAAACAATTAAAACATTTAAAATAAAAATCAACAAAGTTTCGATAAATCTCACACGAAATAGCTTCAAGCTAGACTTATTATAGAAATTGCCAGTCATAAAATTAATTCACGTCTCGTGTTATAAAGGAAATAAAAGTAGAGATAATGAGATAAAAATAAAAGTGACAGAAATAAGTTTTTATATCATAACATTGTATCACAACATTATAATTTCAATTTTAAGAACTGAGAATAAAATTTTGTACTCACGTCATGGGTCGTATCACCATGATGGAAGCGCTCTTCGGTTTCGCGTACGCGTTCTGTGACGTTCCTGGTTAGTACTCGAAGATCGCGGCTTTCCCGCACCTTGCCGTCAGGGTTGGCAACCACACGAGAGGACACCAGCACTTTCGCACCGGCTGGTGCTACCTCTCCACCCACTTCTGGTCCAACGAGTTCTGCAAATAAAATAACCAAAATTATTTTATTTTTCTACCTTTCTTATAGAATTAGGGTGACAAACGAGCACATAGTCCACCTGATACGAGGGTGACACTGAAACTTCTTAGAAAATCAAAAACTGAACAAACTAGCAAGTTATTAGTTTTAGTACATCTTTTCAAAATAGTGTCATTTATATCAATACATCGCTGCATCCGATGGAACCACTGAGAAAAGCACTTTGCCAACTCGTCCTTAGGGGTCTCTTCGACGGCATTTTGAAACGCAGCCACAGCTTCCTCGGCGTCCATAAAACGTTTTCCTCGAAGTTTTTCTTTTATTTTCGGAAATAAGTAAAAATCGCAAGGTGCGAGGTCGGGGCTATAGGGCAGGATTCCATTCTGACGTCGCCAATTAGTCGATATTTTGTTTGACTGTGTGCGACGAGGCGTTATCGTGGTGAAGGAGGATCCAAAGTCGTTTCGTCGGTCGTTTCTCCCGAATTTTTTCCTGGTCAAATTACAAACAATTGTTAGTGTACCACTATATAGTAACTGTTTTACGATTCTCTAAAACAATTATTGCGTAATGACCTGTCCTTCCAAGGAACGAGGCCACCATCTTTTTTCCCACGCTTTGAACTCTCTTCACTTAAGTTGACCACTTCTCGGAAGGAAACACCCAGACAGCAGACTGTCTCTTAGTTTCAGGATCTTCACAATAAATCTAGCTTTCGTCACCCGTAAGTATGTCGAACACAGTATTTGAGTCACCTCCGTTCAATCTTTGAACCATTTTACGACAACAATCAACACGACGGAGTTTCGGACCTCTGTCAAAATATGAGGTATCCACCGGACGCAAAGCTTCCTGGCCGCTAAATGTTCATGGAAGATTTTGTGCACTTGACTCATACCGATGCCTAAGCGTGTTCAAATCTGCTGATAACTCACTCTTTTGTCAGACTCTATCATACGCCGCACAAAACTGATGTTATCTTCAGTCGTCGCCGTAAAGACTGCGCTCACGCAGATCATCGGTGAGATTAGTGCGACTATGTTTAAACTGATTAAACCAGTCGTAAACAGTGGCACGAGATGGGACTTCATCGTGAAAGACCAATCGAAGTCTATCATAACTATCTTGTTGACTTTTATGACACCGAAAGTCATAAAAAAATCATTGTACGAACATTTTTTGCGTTATATTTCGGTTGACGTGGCACAGACAATATTCAATTTGCCACCAAATCGTAAACAAATGACAAATGAATAAAATACATACACAATAATATTTGCAAAAAGATCCGTTTTCAAAATTTGAACATATTTTTTTAATTTTATCCTTTACAAGCAGCCAGTTCTAAAAACTTTCAGTGTCGCCCTCGTAGTAAGTGGATGATGTGGCTCATAGATATCTACATTTTATGATTATGAACTAAAATGCATAGATGCGTTGTCACCCCTGAGGACTAAGATGAAATGCGTCGTCTCCAGTAAAAGGGGATCTCCGATTATCTACAGACACCACACGAAACACAGCAGCATTAAGCTGCTATTTTACGCTGGTATTCAGAGAGCACGGTCAAATCCCGATCGAACCGACCCATTCGTACCACAACCATAATAGAGCTGCAGCTTAGCTCTGCCACGTATAAAACACCTATTTTATACCTATCACCTACGAGTATATCACTGTACTTATTCTATACGTGACAGAAATATGCGACAGCTATATTATGATTGTAGTACGATTAGATCGCGATCAATTAAAGACTTCACTCTTACAGAATACCAGCGTAGAATATCAGCTTTTTAATATAAATATGACAATTTCATATTAATATTATATTTTTTTTTTGTTAACAGGCGGAACCAGGGGAAGTGATTGCAACAACAAAAGAAGGTTGGTATGCAAAAATCTTGACAACCGAAACAAAAATATGATATGATTTGTAAACACGAACCACACGATATTAGCTTAACCAAGTTCCAAAGACGAGAATGGATGCTTAAGTTTTTTTTGTATGTTCACCGATTCTTTGGAAACGACTGGAAAGGTTTAGATGATTTTTCTTTTATTTTTGTTCTGGGTAGGCCATGCTGCTGCTATAACGTGGTTGTAGCACGGATGAGTCGATCAAGGAATAACCATCACAAAATATCTGCGTAAATTAGCAGCTTAATGTTGCTGTATTTCGTACGGTAAGTGTAGAAATCCGGAGACCCTTTTTACTGGAAACGAGGTATTCTATTTTAGTCCTCAGGGGTAATACGCATCGGCATTAGGATTCTTAATCGAGAAATAGTTGCAGATGTCTATATGCCGCAGTATCCACTTACTATCAGGTGGACTGTGTGCTCGTTTGTCACCCTGCTCAAAAATAAACTTGTTATCTCATCAGGGGTAGATAGCCTTTATATCTCCATCATTGAAGGCACCTCATGCGAGAATTAAGACCGTCCAATAATGTAGTTAATTGTATTCATTACCATTCTCTGGTGATCCAGTTTCGTTCGCATCTTCGATTTGAGCTCCGCCAACGGGTTTGCCTTCTTCGCCATCTTGGCCATCGGGTACACGATGCTAAATAAATCAAAAAATTATACTTGAATAAAAAATAAAAGCCTGCGAATTTACATTACTGTACTGTAATTGTATTTTGTCTTCAACTGTAGATCTACACTCTACGATTTTTTTATTTGATCTAAATAAAATTAATTGTTGATTATGAAAAACTACATTAATATTCTAAAAGTTAGATTTTTAGAGTTGGAAATTGGAAATTTTGATTATATCTATGGGTGTGTTTACTGCATCACCCCAGACGACGTGGGTAAAATCCTGTAATATTATTAGCGTCTAATATATGGCGTTAAAAGAGTTGGTAGCTGAGTAGGTACCTATTTATGTCGCCTAGTAGCGCTTGCACTGGTGCGTTCCTGTCTGAATAGAAAGCCAGTATACTCGTAGTAACAGGCTTTGAGGCCTACCATCTCAGTCCTCAGACACATCTGTAACCTTCTTTGTTTAAATTTGGCTACAGGTTTTACGTGGTAGAGGCACGCTGCAGCTATATTATGATTGCAGCACAAAAGAGTCGGCTCGAGCTGGGAAGGAACACGCTTTCACAAAATACCAGCATAAAATAGCAGCTTGATGCTGCTGTGTTTCGTAAGGTAAGTGTCGAGAACCAGAGACCCTTTTTACTGGAATCGTGGCATTCCTTTTTAGTCCTCAGGGGTGACTATGTATCTCTATTTTGATTCTTAATCGAGGTTAAATGTAGATGTCCATGGGCCGCAGGATCCACTTACCATCAGGTGGACAGTGTGCTCGTTTGTCACTCCAATTCTATAACAAAAAGTTATATATAGAATGCAGTAACCACTTACCATAAGATGAACTATATTTTGTCACTTCAGTTTAAAAATACGAATAAAAGATTATAAATGTGACACCGTGTTATTATGTGGATTGGTGAGCGTCTGGCAACTTAGCCGCAAGTTCCGAATTTAAATTCAGCTCTATAATTGCCAGTTTACATTATCTTAGTCATAAGGAAAATCATTTAGGAGAGTATATTAGTAGAAAGATGTAAACGGTAGCTTTTAATAATTAGAACATATTTAAAGTATTGCGCTCCTGGCCGCTCATAAACTTTTGAATTTCGAATGTGCAATATTTCTTTGGTTTAAAAATCTGCGTGCTGCTAATGTAAAGCACTGCGATAATAATATAAACCTAAAAGGTCATGTTATAAACCTTCGTAATCAAAATCAAACAAGAGGACATCATCATCGTATAATTTAAAAAAAACCGTCGACAAGCAGTCGCGTGCGAGTGATGGACTGATAAACAAATTTATGTATAATTTTTTTAATATACTACGATTTTAAAACGGACTACAAGGTATAAAATTATTTGCTCTTTTTTATACTCGTACATCGTCATCAGAGTCTGAGCTATGTTCAAAATTTCAAGCTTATAGCTAACTAACTCATCGAGAAGTAAGTTTAAAATCAATTTATAAATTCGTATCGAACAGACATCACGATAGCGTGTTAATAAAAACGTAGCAAAAAGACTATTTTCCATGAAAAAAGTTCCATTAACACACTCAATTACTTACTTCGGTTTGTTGAAAATTGGTGGTATGCGTGTCTTCATTGACGGAAGTTGATATCTTTGGTCCAGAGTCGCTGAGAATACGCCCATCTTCTAACACCAGTTCACGCTTGACTCTCGTGGCAATTTGCCGCGTAGTCGTCACCTCACTTTTTTTACGCGTCACCCATTCTTCTGTAAATATAACATTTATTGACATTAAATTAATGATACTTTAATTCTTAGCAAGTTAACATAGTTTGGGCTTAATAAGGCGATTATAACATTTCCAAACTTCAGGAAAATTCTTTACAAGTGCAATCTACTAATATTCTGAAAATCCGATTCAAAATCCCACAAATTATTGACAGAAAACAGCATAACTATAGTCAACCAAATCTAAGAAATACATTTTGACAACTGTCAGACTTATTGCACCAAGCATGCCAACCAAAAAATGGCAACGTACAATATTCGATTCCTAAAAAAATCGATATCGATTATTTAAAGTTCGTAATCATTTATAGTTTGATTTGAATAATACCAGAATAAATTAAAAACGGATAATTTAAGACACAAGATTTATCAGTTTCTTTGTATTTTTGTAACTTTCCATTTCTAGAGGCACAATTATAAACATTTTAGATTGAAACTAGAGTAAAAATAAATTTATTCAATCACTTTCAGTACAACAACTTGAGCTGTCGTTGTTTAGATTAATTATTATTTGATTTTCAATAATGCAGTCAAAATCAATATCTCGCAAAGTCATCCATAATCTTTTTTTCTACCACTTTTGCCTAATCATCGTTTTTGACGTGGGCACATGCTTCAACGAATATAGAAGAAACAATCCAAAAAGTTTAAAACAGAGTCACAAAATAAGAAGACAAACACAAAATCACAAAATTACGCACAATAAGCTCCCGCAATGGCGGGAAATTGAAATTACGTAGTGGTGTTTTTCAACGCGAAAGGACAATTACGAAATAATAGGTGATGGAATTATTAAGCGTCTACCTAAGTCACCTTTACAGATATCAATAAAATAATTTACTATGTATTTACTAATCAAGCTTATGGGCTATAGAAAAAGTAATCATACACAATTCAAAACTTAATGTACTAGTTGTTGTAATTGTTACGATTCGTCAGTTAAGACAGACAAAGGTCTTATAAAATATAGCCGAGTTTTACGTGTATTTTATTCAGAAAACTATTCTATATATACTAATATGTTCTTTAAGGATTCCCTCTATGCTAGTAACTACCCTTTATAAATGTTTATGAAAATTATATTGACTAGTTGTTGTTGTAACGATTTGCCTGTTAAAGCGTTTTATACCCTACAGCCTAGTCTGATGTGTATTTTGTTTAAACTGGAATATCTCTTATTAATTACCTCCTGCAGTAGTATGACCAAAGAAAAAAATGTTTAGGATCTTAAACTATATTTTCACATATTTTGCATTTGTAGACGCAAGAAAAAAAGTCAACTAAAAATTATTTTGGAGTTCGCTATTGAGTAAACTTTTTTATCTATGGTTTATGCATAGCATCCATAGCGTCCATGCAATTTAAGGAATTTTAAAAATAAAAAATTTAATTAAACAAATAATACATTAAAAAAAATTAATGATTGGATTGTTTGAATATTTTTAACGATTATTTGAATCTTTTTGCCGATTATTCGCATATCAATGAATTTTAATCATCCAAACACTACGGTAAGGCACATAGCGACATATCATTGAAACGACGTCACTTAAAAAAAGTTGATACCGGTTATTTTTTAATATTTTGCTTAAATTAAATTAGCGATAAAAACTAAACACGTTGTAATTAAACATAGATAACTTCATAATTCTTCGGATTTAGGTAAAAGGTTATTGTAAATCGTATGAGTACGCTTGTACAAAGTTATTGCGGAATGATTAATGTGAAACGTCAAAAGATATTTCTTAGATTTAGTTGACTAGTGCGTTTCAGTGCGGTAGGTACTCACTGCTTACGCCTGCCCCACACTGGGCTGAAAGTGGATTAATTTTTCAGCAGAACATTAGAAAAGACGAAGAAGAAACAGAAATAGATATCAACATGCATCATTAATTAGCCTTTTTATATACTAAATAATTTTATATTTTCATCTAGGTCGATTATTACATTTTTTTTAATTAAACTTTAAAAAAATGTTATACTTTTTTCTTTGTTCTAATACACATAAACAATAATTTCACATAATAGCTTCATTATTATGGTTATAAGTATATTTTAGTGTTATGTAAACGAAGAAATTGTTTCAAAAAACAAAAAAGTATAAATCTGTTTCAAATTATTTTCTTTTTATAGAATTATGGTGTCAAATTAGCACAACCAAACAAGCAAACAGTCCACCCGATAGTAAATGGGTGTTGTAACCCATAACACCTACATCTATCCTCGATCAAGAATCAAAATGCGAATGCGTTATCACCCCTGAGGACTACGAGAGAATGCCTAGTTTCCAGTAAAAAGTCCCTGGTTCTCTACACTCACCATACGAAATACAACAACATTAAGCTGCTAATTTACGCAGATATTTTGTGAAACGTGGTCATTCCCTGATCGACCCATTCGTGCTACAACCACGATATAGCTGTAGCATGGCCTACTCAGTACAAAAATAAAAGAAAAATCATTAAAACCTGTCCAGGCGTTTCCAAAGAATCGGTGAACATACAAAAAAAACTTAAGCATCTGATGTAGTAACTTCTCGTTTTTGGAACTTGGTTAAGCCAATATCGTGTGGTTCGTGTTTACAAATCATATCATATTTTTGTTTCGATTGTCAAGATTTTTGTATACTAACCTTCTTTTGTTGTTGCAATCACTTCCCCCGGTTCCGCCTGTTAACAAAAGATAGTAATATTAATATAAAATTGTCATATTTATATTAAAAACAAACCAAAATAAATCAAAATGATCAAAATAGTTGTATAAATTACATCAAAATAATATTATTGTCTTATTCTACAGCGCCATCTCTTACCGAGTAGTTAAAGTTAATCTCGAAGCCTCTTCGTTCGGGCGACCGAGACGTGAAACGCATAAGTACACGTGGTCGCCGCTTGATGGCGCCATGATCGCTTAATGTGAAAACTGTTACCATCAAAATTCATTAAATTTTCGCGAAAAGAATAAAAATAATAAGTCACCATGCAGAAAGTCCCAGTCCGTATTTACAGTTTAGTACACAAATAAATTTACACATTGATTTCTAAGCACCATTGCGAAAAAACTTGTTTCTGCACCATGAATTTTAACACTTATTAGCACCTTCGTAAACATTATATTTACTTTCGTATATATTACCTAAAAATCAAGTTGCCAAATGTACATTTGCAAACAATTACTTAAAATATCTTATTTACTGTCAAAACATCAGGCGTCTTTTCTAAGCGTCAGTAATTGACTGAAGAAAATCAAGGCTTAGCTGCAAATATAAATTTTATGAACCAATAGAGATTAACATTTTCTTTTGGCGCACTGTACTGTTCGTAACGCAATGAGCATTCAGCTTGTACACCTCTATTTCCGTTTGTTCTGCACGTTTCGAATTACTCAAATTCTATTTTCAATATTAAATAAATATAGAAATATACTAAAGCTTACAGCATTCTACGAGTACTACTCATATAAGTCAATCCTTTAAAGACATTGTTAAAATAATACGCATTTTAGGTACTATAGTCATTGAAGTAATATTTACTATAGTATTATACTTCAATGGCTATAGTTAACTGAGAAGATTCGTCTACTTGTTATTATTTTTAGGTTATTAGCTTATGTCCTTTAGCGTGGCTGATATTTAATATTCTTATATACATTATAATATATCTACGTATTTTATACTTAGTATATAATTAAGAATGTATTTAATTTTTTAATTGAGAAAAGTAACGGATTACATTTATATACATAGCGTAATAATATACAGTCACGAACATATAAAAATTGAATTGAATTGAAGATTGTTCAATAACAAAATCATTAAGTTAATTTATTGCAAGAAATAATTCATTTCACTATTTTCCGGTTTCAGTGGAGCAGTTTCATCAATTCCTATTGATAGGGTAGGGTATATAGGGTAGGTATCTAATCTCAAGATGAAGGTGCAGTATAATGATGCTTTCCGCGTGTTGTTCAGTCAGCCGCGATATTGTAGTGCAACTCAGGTGTTCGTAGAAGCCCGTGTGGCTGGTTTGGATGCTCTGATTTGTCACCGTATCGCGCGATTTAGAAGTTCTGTTTTTGGGTTGCAGAATAACCTTATTAAAGTTATTTTAACATTTGTGTATTAAGTGATATTATTAGCAGTTGATGAAAATTATTAACATTAAAACAATTTAATTAATTAACCAAAAATAAGCATTAATATTTATGGACTAAAATAAAAACTCAATTTTCTAATAGATCATTGTTGTTTGTATCAAATATATTATTATAATATCTCAGGTATACTAAAGATAACCTAACCAAGTTTTAGAGATTTTTCTTTTTCCACAACGATTGTAATGCGCTCGAGACGTTCAATTACAACCACTCATCATGTTCACTTAATAGCTTAGTACACTTGTATAACCGGCAAGTTCAAGGTCAGGCGTAAAGAACAACAAAAACGCGACATTGATATAACGTCTCAGTTTAATTGCGTAGTGCCTTGTAATGTCATGGTTTCTTTTCTATATCTAGTAATGATGACAAACTAACACTCACTCCACCTGATGGTAAGTGGACGCTGTGTACCACTGTTATTATATACAAGCGTGGCTCTTCCCCGTGGAGCCGACATTTATACTGAAAAACTGTTTCGCTAAATCACCCTAAAATAAATTATAAAAATTAAACATTTAAAAAGTAAACGCGTTCTCCTTCTTCAAAGGACTAAAATGAATCAAAACGTTCAAGTAATAACTTCAAAAGTTCCCGTCTTCAGAAGATATTAGGTGGAAAATATGTTATTACTTTTAGTTCTCGGAAAGTCGGCATTTACTTTTTTTAATGTTTACATTTGACCTTTTGAGCGACTACCTCTAAATAGTGAATTCAAAATGCAGCCTTCAGCTATTTTTTCATTGAATGAATTGGTGGATTTTTTTTTCCAAATTTATATTTTAGGGAACCATCCCTGAAGGTTAACCTGTTTAGTAAAATAGAATCATTTAAAAGTCAGTTGCAATTGACGAAGATAGGATAACATACATACAAAAAAAAGAACATACAGTCAAATTTAAAACGTTCTCATTTTTATAGTTTATGTTAATAAAAAATATGCTTTGCTTAATTGCGAAGTTTGCTTTAATCCTTTCGTGACGCCTCTAGATCTCTGATTCATATCACAAATACGGAAACCGATATAATGCACTATATATAGCTAACTATGTAATTATTGCACGTGGCACGTGTGAGACACCACGACCGCGCCCTTGTACGGTGGGCAGTGCAGCGCGACGCATCACGAGGCCATGCATTGTTGATGCACCCGGCTGTATGCGCCGCTCATTGTATTCGTTGAATTGGGTCACGGCTGTTACTCCCGCTTCAGTGAAGAATCACTATCTAGCAAAATCTTTCGCTATTGTTTTTTATAGGCCTGTATCTAGCGCGTTTATTTACAACCAGTAGGTTAGAAGATAAATGATAAAAACAAAATTTGTAACGGTCTGCAAAGCAAATTCATACGTGGTAAAGCCACGCTACAGCTATACTATGGTTGTAGCACGAATGGGTCGGTTCGACCGTGGAAGGACCACGCTCTCACAGAATACCAGCGTAAAATAGCAGCATAATACTGCTGTGTTTCGTATGGTGAGTGTAGAGATGCGGAGACCCTTTTTTACTGGAAACGAGGCATTCCGTCTTAGTTCTCAAGGGTGCGTTTAGATTCTTAATCGAGGATATATGTAGATGTCTATGGGCCATAGCAACCACTTACCATCAGGTCGACTGTGTGCTCGTTTGTCACCCTTCTTCTATATAAAAAATTGAGATTCGTTTTAAACTAATAAATAAAAAAACAATATTGCCCGGTCTCGAAACGTAGAAATAATTGTGAAACAAAAAATATACGAAAACCAACACAAACAAAGGGTGTGATCTAACAAAAGTGTGGTCTAATGATTGAATACCAGCCCTACAAAACATTTATGCAAAAACATATTTGTTTTGTGTGATGAGGGCTGTTTGAATGAATTTTATTTTTTTGTAAGAGGGTTCATACAAGCACGCGGCTTACCTGATGGTAATTGACTAACACCGCCCACCATGTCTGCTGTAGACCACACGATCATTTGTAGTCATTAGAGCAAAAACGCCCTCTTTGATATAAATACCTTGCATTCAATTAACTATATAATGAAATTTATGTTTGTAAACTACCCCCACGATACAGGAGAAAATCCTAGTGTGGAGGTAACGTTTAAAAAAGTGGTTATTGCGGCCAATGGACAACTGCAACCAACGAATAAAGAAGTTTTAGGTTTCACTTCTGAGAATTAAAATGTAATGCTTTAGAGCCTGTTGTTATACTGGGTCTCTTGTCGTTCAAACAGAAACACAGCAGCCTGGGCAGTAAAAAATTATTAAAATATATCATTTGATCTAGTCCTTTTGCGATACTACTGTTAGTGGACCGGTTCTCTACACCGTATTCTACACTCGCTGCTCCAACCCTATGCCATACGAAACACAGAAGTTTACTTTTTTGGCCTCCCTGCATAGTCTAAAACAAAAGAAGTAAGGAGATAAAGAAGAATAATCTAGATACCAAACGCATACATACCGAAATTTTGTATGTTTACATGCAGTTCACAATAACACGGAGAATCGGTACTCCCCTGAGAAGACCTCCTGGTAAAAAGGTTGGCCTTGAGACCCGATACCCGCGGGGTTGTATAATAACACCTGCGACCGACGACCCACTGACTTAAACATAGAACCATTAAGCTGCCATTTTACGCTGATATTTTGAGAGAGCGTGTTCCTTTCTTGGTCGGGCCCTGCTGCAATCCCAATTAGATGCAGAGTGTCCATCACGTCAAAAGATGCATTCAAAATATCTTCGTCCAAGTGTTTGTACAAACATAGATGACCTTTAGAAGAAAATAATCATCATAACTCCGTTTTGAAAAAAAAATGGTGTGTATCTTCCTTTTCTTTTCCTTTTTGTGTACCTTTCTAATTTAAATCCTTTTGTTAACCCTAATATAATATATCATAGAGTGAAACAATGAAGTGTTTTAGGTAGAGTCAAGTAGAGTGCAATATTTCGACCGTCTCTTATATAGAGTATCTCCTTGTGCGAGCTTCAGACAATGGGTACTGCAGCGCTATCTGACAAGCATCTCTCCAGCCGACGCAGTGGGGTGGGTTCTTGGTTAATAATTAATATGCTGTTATTTGGCACATTTGGGCGCGACCCAATCAACACCAAAAGCTATTAAAAGGTCTTGCACATTAAATTATATAAAAATTCAATAACTATTCGTGTAAATTATCATTACGTTTAAGATGCGAAAGTTTTTTAACTTAAATCCGAGAATAAAAATAAAATAACGGTTAGCCATCCTATAGTCTTTATTGTTTCTTCCGATTTCTCCTCATTAATGGGCGAAGCACGTGATGTGATTCGAATGATCGAAGATATGTGTGCATTTTTTTGTACAGGTTAGAGTGATAGTTATTGTGTACGCGGTTGTAAGAGGGAAGTAATATGCTTATCTTACCGCATTAATTATCTATTGATCTCTTAAATTTTATACCATCATGGTCGTCCTATGACCTCTGTCGTAATTTACGATCGCAGTTATTAAATGAGTAGTTTAGAATTAACTGTATAATAAAAAGCTCAATCCGCAATATAACACGAGCTTATAATATTTAAACATTTTATTTATTAGATTGTGGGACACTCGGAGGACTCTCCTTGCAATGCATCCTACATGCGACGTAAAAAGATATGTATTGGAGCTGAAGGAATAAGGGGAAGAATAATCAATGCTCGAAGGTCTGCCTTATCATCATCATTACAATTTACAACCCATCTCTGCTGATCATAGGCCTTCCTCATAAATTGCAACAAAACTAGGTCCTGAGTCAACTGCGCCCATTATATTTTTTATCAAATCTTCACTCCATCTATAAGAAACCCCCCAAAACTGCGATTGTCATTGCGAGGCTGCCAGTAGAGAACTTTTATTCCGCACTGTTTGTCGGTGCTATGAGCTATATAACTCCGGTCCATAGCCGCTTACGCGTACCGATCCGCACTATTACGGTAAAATATTAACAAACATTAAATACAACTACCTATCTGTTTGTTTAATAAAAAACCGGACAAGTGCAAATAAAATAGCGCCCCGAGGATAGCGTATAAACTTAATTAGATAAATAATTTCGTCAAAATAATTAAGTATTTAAATTCATAAATTATAATTAAGATACAAGCATTGTTTTAACGAAAAGTCGTATTAAAAGGCAAATTTAAGTTTAGAGATGAAAAATTTTGCCATACATCGGTCTATATTACGGTCAATGCTCAAACTGCAAATGTAAATTTATAATCGTACGAAAAAATGTGATATAAATACGAATCGAAGATATTAGATTTTTTCTTTTGCTAATGCTGTGAGATCTTGAGTCCTTTCAAATATGGTATATGACCATATTGCGAATATGGTATATGACTTAAATAGCCGTATATTTTGGTTACGTTGTAGAAGCTTAAATTTTTCACATCTCGAAATGGTCTACGGTCAATGGTCTAATGGTCACGAAAAATTTAAGAGATGTGAAATATTTCTATTTGATATAAATTTAAACTTGATATATCTACCGGGTTTATAGAGAAAGGGCCGCGAGATGAACGGACGGTCGGATAAAGTCATCCAATAAGAGTTCCGTTGTTTTCTTTTGAGGCATGGAACCCTGACAAAATATTTCTAGGAACAGGAAGAGTCAATGTAATTTTATAAATGACGGGGAACGTCAAAAACAGGCCGATGATCGTGTATCAATGGGTAATTTATGAAACAAGACGAAAAGGTCAAACCGACTATAACACAATGTTGCTAAAATTACGAGTATATTTACCAGCATTGGCGTTGGATTGGAGTTTTTAAATATAATTTTTACAAAATAAAGTCCTATTGCGCTTATTTTATGAATATGTTTGTCACATAAACTTATCCTCACGCTTTTCAAAACGACATTTTTTATCCGTAATCTTAGTGGTTTTTCTTTTTAAGGGCATTTTCAAAATGAAAATATAATTTATTGTATAATATAATATATTTTTGCTTTTATCGTTACAGCCTATCAAAAGTCCACTACTGAACACAGACCATAGATTTCTTCACACACACGCACATACACATGCGCTCACACACGCACGCACGCAAGCACGCACGCACGCAGGCACGCATGCATGCACGCATGCACGCATGCACGCACGCACGCACGAACCTACGCACACACATGCTCACACACACATGCACACACACACACACACACACACACACACACACACACGCACGCACGCACACACGCACGCCACGCACACACGTACGCACGCACGCACACACGCACGCACGTACGCACGCACGTACGCACGCATGCACGCACGCACAAAAGAATTAGCACAATGATGTAACGAGCCAAAGAATGTCATAAAGCACAGTAGTTACAGTAAAGGATTTCTTATAGAATAGGGAAGAGTACACAGGAGTATGGAGAGATAGATTGACAGATGAGACTGATGAGAGTAACCGATCATAATACCGATAATAATAAATGAGTGTATGTATGTTACCCTGGTATTTTGTCAGAAATATACTGGAAACGATCCTTCAAGTAATGGGGAGTAGAATGACGCACGCCTTACAAAGCATAGAGCATGTGAGAAAGGGCAAATATATAACACAAAATTATAAATTAAAACAGGTTGGTTTTGACTATTATGCTGCTTATTTTTATTTTTCTGGTGTATTTCTTCGTGGCTTTCGATCGAATCGATGGTTTTGCCCTGCGATAAAAGCTAATAATAAACGATGCCCTTCTGCCCTGTACCTTATTGCGTGTTAATCCGGGTTTCGCTACAGTCAGAGCTTGCTGGAGCTGGAGCTGGAGCTTGACCAACCTTTGACCATGATTGTTTCGCACCTTCTTGTCAAAGGTTCCCCTTTTTATCACCAGTAATCAATCAAGAATAAGCGTGAGAAAATTTTTTCGTGGTTTGAGTCACATTTTTCCCTTTTTTATTAATAAAACTTCATAATTTATAAAAGTTCTTCACTAAATTCACTCATTTTGGCGTCAGAAAAACAGTTGAAAAATGGACGGAAAGTGTTTTTTACTTTTTATTTTTCTTTTTTTAATGTCCTATATGTAATAATATCAAAACCAGCTAGATACAAACGTTATAAGTAAAGATATTTTTCTTCAATTTTATAGAAATATAATAGGACGAAACTTTGCCCCCGACGAAATATTTTTACTACTGGGAAATATTATTATTATTATTATAACAAAAAAATCATTTTGGTATATTATAGTACATAATTATTTAAGGATACAATAAATAAGTCATTTAAGTACTTATTTTTATTATACGACCAGTGCAGTGTAAAATTACACATACAAATATATTCATAAAAAAGACTTCAACGATTAATAACCATAACTATCATTGGTCTATAATTATTATAGTAGGTCTTATAAACAAATATTCATAATTAACCTATTTTTAAATAACAAGACTAAACCATACGAAAACTACAAAATAATGTTATAAACTGACTTAATATTTCGAAGTTATTTTTCGGTGTGTTTGGCCACAATTTATAACAAACATGTCATCCCTCGTCTCAGATAAGGTACGGAACGGCGGCTTTTACGCTAAATTGCTTCTTCAAGTTTTCAATTATAAACAATATTACCTAAAATGTATTACAAATCGAAAACTCCATTTTAAGCTTACGAAATTTCACCATAACTTTGCTCACAATATTACAAATTCGTTACTTTTTCGTTCGTTCTTACCCTTTTTTGTTAAGACTAATAATTTTATTTTAGAGTATTTATTTAAATTGTTCGATTATATGTAGTATAGATATTTATTTGAATTGTTCGAAAAATCAGCATTAAAAATTAAATGCGTGCGTATGTGTACATATTATGTGTATGCACGTGGTGTGTAAATGAGTGTATGTATGTTGTTATGCGAGCGCGTGTCTGTGAGTGTGTGTGTGTGTGTGTGTGTGTGTGTGTGTGTGTGTGTGTGTGTGTGAGCGTGTGTATATGTCGGTCACCTATAATGCATTAGAGAATCTACTACCCAATATCAACCCGTAAGTATGATCGATTAATGAATATAACGCATAGAGGCCGATGCAGCGCGTGAGTCAGAGAGGGACAGCGACACTTTAACGTAAGGGATAAATACTAGTAGAGTGCGCGTAATAAATAATTAAAAAAAAAAAAAGATTTAAAAATAATTTTTTTATTCATGCTTAAGGATATTACTAAACTATTTAAAATATCTTTTATATTTTTTTTCTTTATACACTTTTAATGGATCAAAAGTATCCGAATTTGGGAGTCAAAACTTTAAAACTTCATAACTCCTAAAAAAATTTTAACTTTATCGTAAAAAGTCATAGAACCTTTTTTATTTGTATTTCATCAACGAATATAAAAAATAACAATTGCAATTGCTTAAACAATTTCGTTTTAAACAATGTGGCACCGAGTTGCCCCGTGGCAACATGCATTTATATCATCAGTAGGACAATTTGAAGAGAATCGCATAAAAAAATATGAGTCGGAATTAGTTTTCGGTACTCAAGCGCCCATTCCTCCTGGACTATGTTGACTTGATTGAGGACAATGATAACTTCAAAACATCTACACTTTTTACACGCGTGAAAATTGATTCTATTTCATGTTATGTGCACGATACAATCAAATAAAAACACGACAGAAAATATTTAAACTTGGCAAAGGAGAGGATATATCATTTATGTATTATGTCGGTTATATCTATCGCCCCATATTGTACCGTGGGTTCGACAGATGGAGGTGTGACGTTATAATATAACCTCAAGAAATCCACCTAAAAAGCTAGCTAAAAACATATACAAGTGTATCGAAACATCCTTAATTTTGTAAGGGTCAAATAAGAATGCGATTTGAAAACGAATATGGTCTAATATCACCTTAAAACATTAACAATGCATAAGACCAAAAATAGTCGTCTGCACGACTCGTGTAGTTAAAATTGGTGTCAATTACTAATATACTTCATAATCAAAGACATTTTTACATGTGTTTAATATATATATATATATATATATATAAAAAAAAAAACACAAATATAAAGAAGTTTTTTTCTTTAACTGTTTAAAATAAGTTACCACCACACTAGTATTTTCTCCTGTATCGTGAGGGCAGTTTACGTACATAAATTCAACAAAGACAAATATCCTGACCCGGAACAATTATTTGGAAGACAAACAAAAACTTGTTCCGTGCGGGATTTGAACCCGCAGCCCTCAACGCCTGCTAACTCAATGCTAAGCGGACGCCAGAGCGTCATATAAACATCATTTTAAATTAACTTTTAACTTCTTTAATGACTTTATTGCAGACCTAATGATAATATTCATACCAAAATACTTCCCACCGAAATAAATTTTAGAAACGGCAGCAAATGTTTTGAATGCTATCATAAAGTAAAGTAAACAACACAACGCAACCGTTCTCCCATAGTGTTTGAATTTAAGAGTAGCTCCGAGGATCGTTGTAAAGTGGCCCATTGACCGGCCACCTGACCCGTTAACGCAAGGCCGTCCGTACACGATGTTATAACAAATAGATCGTTCAAAGGGAAACAGGCTGTTTAAGTATTTGCACATGAGTGCAGTTTAGCAAAATTGAAACCTTCGATATTTTTATATTACATTGTGATGTTACTAAAATAATACATAAAATATGCAGCCAATATTATGAATAGTTTGATGATTGTTATATTAATACTTGAATCAACAATTCGTTATTTCGGTATTTATTATAAAAGGAGTAAAATGAAATTCATATTGTTTAAAAATTACTGTGATATCACAAGGTGTAGAAATAAAACATACAAAACACTGACGAATTGAATGGTTGTATTTTGACTACATTTTGCAGTGAAATCAAGAAATAAAAATGTAAACGTAATAACTATCTACACGTGCGGTCTTTAGCGTCAAATGGTTATTCGTGCACATTAATCAAATTGGTCGACAATAAATTAAATTACGTTCACGCTAGTCACGATTTTCTTTTAAAATATAAGTTTATTATTGTTGTGTGACAATGTGACGTTTTTCGTCTAATAAATCGGTTAAGTAAATACAAATAAAATCAAAGAAAGTCCCGCTTTTTTAATTTTATTGGTATTTCCTGAAGCCACCGAAAATACCAGACCTAGTGCTGCGACCGCCATTAACGTGCCAATCGTGTTTATTCTTATACCTAATAGAGCCACGCTGCTATATTACAGTCGTAGCATGAGTGGGTCGGCTCAACCGGGGAAGGACCATGCGCTCACAGAATACCAGCGTAAAATAGCACCTTAATGCTATTGTGTTTCATATGGTGAGTGCAGAGAACCGGAGACCATTTTTACTGGTAACGAGGCATTCCATCTTAATCCGCAGAGCTGACGACGTATCTACATTTTGATTCTTAATCAAGAACAAATGTAAATGGGCCACAGCATCCACTTACCATCAAGTATACTGTGTGATCGCTTGTCACCCTTTTCTGTACAAAAAATATGCTTTCCAACTGAAGAGAAGTTTCCAACCCTATGTTACGTATTAACGTGTCAATATTTTACAACATGTAACAAAAACCCCGTGATTCCCGTTAACAGCGTTATCAGAATCAGTATCCAAGCATATAGAAATAATTTATTTAAAAAAAAAACAAATTTAAAAATTAATTTAAATGAAAAAAATTAATTTGCAAATTGTATGTGGTTTTATTATCTCTGCGTTGGTCGAGGAGTAAGAGGATTGTCAAAGACTCCGCATTACCGATTCTCGTGTGAGTTAGAGGAAAAGGATTTTTTTTCATTAAAATTAAAAAAAAATATGTTTTTTTGCAAAAAAAATATTTCTATACGCTTGGATACTGATTCTAATAACACACTTAACGGGAACCACAGTGTTTTTGTTATAAATATTCTGTGCTATGGTGTTGACTTTTGTCCACTTTTAATTTATACAATAATTTATGACTGTTTCGTGTAAATTACATATTATGATTTAAAAGTTTCATAAAATGTTTATTTCTTTGTGTCAATAAACGCTGTTACTTGCAATTTTATAACAAAGCAACATTATAGAGTATGCTTCGCTCTAAAATTAGTATTGCAGTTTCTTTTTTACCTGTTGTTGTTAATTAGGACGTAATTAGAACGATCGAACTAGAATGCGTTTTCACATTTTGCATAGTTATCCCACTGTTTAGTTAGATTACGTTGAAATTACGAATTCGTGTCGTAATATATTGAAAGCAGTTCTGAAACTCGATTAGCCCACCCTGTTTTGAATGAACATAATAAACAAGTTGTGAATTAACAAGTTTATCATCGCAAAAATACATCATTTTAAAAACTTAAAGAACGTTTGATCGTCTCCCTTCATAGTTTAATAAGAGGCTAATGGATCAGAATAGCGGAGCTAGACAAATAAACAAATTACAGAAAGATTTTTTCTTCGAGCAATAAGTGACAAACGAGTACGCCATTCAACCAAATACAATCGAAAATTCAGCGCTTTCGATTATTAATAGCGTATTTTTTTAATTTAGCAAGCGTTTTTATGTTGAAAAATAACAGGTGATGTTAAATAAAACTAAATTTACGGATTTTATCGCGTTTATTTCACTACTTTTACTTATTTTTAATTCCCGACGTTTCGGGTGCTTTACAGCAACCATGGTCACGGGGGGGACTGTCCCCCCCGTGACCATGGTTGCTGTAAAGCACCCGAAACCCTTGCTTTTATTCAATGTGTAGTGTTCGCGTAAATTTAAGAAATCATTAGGTGATGTTAAAACTATGTCCAGTATATTCACATTCAATCCATACAAAATTTAGTAATCTTACAATCAATTAACAATAAAAAAATTCATTCATACCGGATTCTATATTCCTAAAAATTGCTGCAAAAATTATTTAAGTTGTTTTATTTAATTAAGTTTTTTTATCTCCTTGTGTACACCGATGTCGATGTCGATATTAATTATTTAAAAACATCTCGGGTAAGATGAAGGTCAAAATGTCATCATGACTAAAATTGTTTTGACTAAATCGGTGTTGAATTCGTATCAAGAATGATTGTAATATTTTACAATATTTTGATGAGAAGATTATATCATATACATATATCATCATATTTATAAATTCGATGTAGTTTTAATTTCTAAATGTGTCTACAATATATATATATATATATATATATATATATATATATTATAATCTCAAGCGTGCATTTCTGTTGTCATCAATTAGAAAACGTGAGTTTTCGCTATCTACTGAAACAAGTTTCACTGCAAAAATTACAAATGGCGAGGTAAAAATGTAATGTGAACACGCATCTTCAAAGTGAAAATCTAAGTAGATAGTTACTACACAATGTACATATCGATGAAATAGTATATAATATTTCCACTTTCTACCAAATCTGGAATAACATTTATAATTATATAATTACGCTAAAGTATTAAGTATATGTTTAAAAGTGATTGTCTGAGCTTATTGTTGGAAGTCGCGAAGTTACTCGAGAATAATACTTGTATGGACCCCGAAATATACAGAACGTATGTATTAATGATATATTTTCATTACGAGGGTGTCGTAGGAGATGACAGAGGGAAACTAAAATAGGAGATGAACAACAGCATCTTCCTGACAGCAAAAAGTTAAGAAATAAACAATAAATATTAAAATCCCTGGTTTTGCCAAAACAAGCGTTATAAGTAGTAGGCTAGTTGAGCCGTGGTAGCTCCGATGGTTAGCGCAGTGCGCGAGCAAACCGGGTTCGATCCCCCCCGGCACCAATGAAATTGTTAATTGCAATTTTAAGTGCTGACTTACCACGTGCTCAGCGGTGCAGGAAAACATCGTGAGGAAACCTGCATGTCTGAGAAATAAGAAAAAAAAATATTTCGAAAACATGTGAAGTTCGCCAACACGCATTGGGGCTGCGCGGCGGACAATTCCTTGCCCTAAAACCCTCTCAGAAATAAGCGGAGGCCTGTGCCCAGGAGTGGGACGTATATAGGCTGTAACTTTAACTAACTTTTGTAGCTAGTAGGTTCCGAAGTAGTCTAAGTACCCTTCAATTAATTACTACCCCAATAGTGATAGCTGTGGCTTGTAAATTCAGTTTCCGATTTATAGTGTTAGAAAAAAATACTTAACTAGTTAAATTAAAAAAGAAGTTCGCTAGTTTATGATTCATGTTTCATGAAGAACTTCAGAAGAGCCTTGACACAAACCTCAACAACCTCGGTGGTTTTTCTTGGCAGGTAGATATATTTCAATGTTAATCAGTGAGGTTTCCGCACAATATTTTCTAAATGTGAATGTATGTATATATGTGCTTAGCTATCTTTATATTAATGTGAATTGGATACTGATATAAAAGATAAGCTACTTGTCAAATGCCCGGTGCCAAAAATCACCATATCCAAAACATTCCTTACTAGTGACGGGATATAATAACTATATACTCACAATGATGAGTAAAACTGAATGTTATGGTATATCTCGATACAATACATCTTCATAATCTGTGAGTGAGTGCGCAAGCACAGGTGTACTCTCTACTTTGTCACGCTCGTAGCGTGATGGGACGGTAATGTGACACGACTGGCGAGAGAGATTAAGCACCGAACCAACGGCTTTACTTGGTTTCCGAGGCGCGAGGGTAGAACACCGTCAATTGCTTATCGACGAGCAGCTACTGAGAATTTCTAGACAGAAAAACCCAATGACTGATTTTGGACGAACCAAAACCATATGATCAATAATTGCGATCAACAAAGTAGTCATATATATCACACATACGTATGTGTTTTTAATTTAAAAAAAAGAATTGAAATATCTTGAGCTCGGGACTACATGTTAATGACGAAGGTTGAGACGGGTTTCGAGAGAATGAATTAAATTTTAACAGTAACAGAACCAATAAAACACTCGATATCCTTGACTTATCACTGATAAGTTATAAAATAAGCAAGAATTTTTTCCTTTTTTAATCAGTTAATTCAAACAAAAAAAATAACACCGATACTATATATTACATATACATACATACAGCTTAGCACACAACTTGATGTACACTGTAAGAGTACAGTAATATAGTAACAAATTAACAGAAGATTAAACTATCAATGAAACAGCCTGTATAAGCGACACGATCCTCTATCATTTCTGAGAGGGTTTTTAAAGTCCATGTTGTACTTAGCGAGAAATCTACTTTACTATCATATTGTCCCACGACCTTCTCCTTTATCACGGAGCACATGGTAAATCGTCATATACAATTGTTTAAAATTATATACATTACGAAACTATCAATTAGCCCACTCTATACTGCGTAGTTATCATATCGTCAACTATACAACTCAGCCAACTTATACTAATTGTACAGAATTCAATCCTATAAAAGTTTGTCATTCGCGTCTTCAGCACATCGCGATGCATCGTGTTTTATTGTATGCATAAGTAGATTGCAGTTACGTGACCATTATTGAGGCATGCTTTGTTCAACGTAACGAATAATCGATAAATCGACCAATAAATTATAATTGATAATTCTAAGCACGTTGGCTTTGTTTACGCACAATTTGATTGGGTTCATCGTTTTCCTGTTTTCAAGAGTTATAGATGGTAAAACAAGGGAACATAATTATTTAAAGAAATAAATTAGCGTCAACAGTTTTTTTTTCTTTATAGAAGAGGGGGCAAACGAGCATGTGGCTCACCTGATGTTAAGTGACTACCGTCGCCCATGATCAACCGCAACACCAGGGGAATTGCAGGTGCGTTGCCGGCCCTTTAGAAAGGAGTAAGCTCTTTTCTTGAAGGTCCCCAGGTCGTATCGGTCCGAAAAAATCGCTGGTGGTAAACTATTCCACAGAGAGGTTGTACGCGGAAGAAAACTCCTTTTGAAACGTACAGTGATGGACCGCCAAGAATTCAAATGGTGTGGATGATATAGGGACGTTTGCCGCGTAGTGCGTTCACGAAATTTTTTAGTTAATTTTTAATTTAATACCTGATTTTCATTTAAAGCCGTTATTTTCGATAGTATTGGTATTATTTCACCTTGTATGTAGTGGTGTTGCGAATGATTCCACGACACAAAACAATGACTCAAAATTATAAAAATCACAGTTGCCAGCCCACCTATCAAATATATATAATGTTAGCCTGGGGTTAGCAGTCAACTCTAAACAAACTAAAACAAGACATATGTCAATTTTTCTTGTCACCACTTAATGCCACCCTCACCTGTACTCGCCGCACTATGTTGGTTTACAAGCAAAGATACAACGACCGACCTTTATTGTAAAATCGATCCAAAAACACCAAATATTCACAGGCTAGCGGTAATAAGCATTATAGGGCGAGGGTATAAATCCTGCCTTCAACAGTCCGGCTGCCCAACGTAGTGAGTCGTCAAGCAAATAGTGGATATACATATTAAGGCATTGTTCACACAGTAACAAACACCGGGCACTGATAAAGCGGCGGATAGTGATTCATCGCAAGGCGATCTTATACGCAAGGTGACTGCACTGTCCAAAAACCGCACACAGAAAAAGCTTTTTCGAAACGTCAAGCAATATCAGGTGACATTGACAGACGTACGTTATTTTTATAGCTATCAAATACAAGCAGATAGGTTTACAAAGTTTGAACCTTTGAATGACATTGTTGAATTTTATTTGTTACTTGCTTTTGATAATGATTTCGCGTTAAAAAATTATTATTATTTCATTTTATACAAAGTTACACCCATAAACAAGGATTTGCTTCCGTATCGTGGAGTCGTTTTACATGCATAAATATCGTCACGAAGCCGATATAGCTGCTAATTGGTAAAAATTATGCCATTTCTGATAATTTCAAAGACGGCAACTGATTCTGAAAGCTAAAAACCGCGGAGGATGTAATATGCCATAGAGTGCGAGTACGCGCAAGCACACATTTGCTCGTCCAAACCCGGCTAGATCCGACCATAACGTTTAACGTAATTGACCGGTGTTATAAAACGAACGCAGGGTTGTAATGTTAGACAATTTAAGTTTTTGCACAAATGTACAACATACCGCAATAATAACTACCCGTTGACACTGTTAACCACTAATTCAAAGAATTTTGCATTTATCATTTTAAGATAAAGAAATTAAGTTCAAAACTTATTTATGGTTTCAGTTTGTCATTTAGATAACATAAATTAAGACTTATATTCTAGAGCTTTCAACAGCTAACGTTCACACATTATCATTCCTAAAGTCATTTACTGAATTAGTCTTTCATTTATAGACAAATTGGCATATAGACAAATTTCTTGAAAGATTGCCTGTCTTCACCAGGCTGGTGTGGGTAGCTAGCGTAGAGGCAATACACTATGAACGGTAATACTTTCTATCTTCAATCTACAAGATATTAGAGAGTAAGGCACAAAACTTCAAAGGCCATTTTTAAATGAAGTTTGCACAATTTGTCCATCTCTGCAAGGGATAAGGTTGAAATTCAAAGCAAATTTTTCATACTCATCCTATAGTGTAGGATAAACCCTATACTCCATAATGAGATTACACACTAAATAGAAGGCACGGAAGATGTTTGCAAATTTGCTCCTGCTTCTTCACTGTGCTTTAAATTTTATTTTCAAAAAAAATCTTTTTATTGTGAGCTGACATGCCCATGTCAACTTGTAAAATGTTAGCAGGGATTATAAAGTCTCCGGCGCACATAACAGCTTCCAAAAAAATTTAGGAATTGTCATCGTGGCCACAAACTACACAATTTTCATAAAATACTTACTTGGACGTTGTTTTATAATATCGAGTTACTTATGTTTTGTTTGTGTTATTTATATCCAGATAATCATGAGGCATGAACACGTGTTCATGCAACTGTAATACTAATAAAGTTCATGGAATTCCTTAGCGGAAATTATGTATAACTACATAACTTATACATAAATTCCAATACTTGTATGTATATTAGAGAAATAAAAATGTTATTATATGCTTATCAATCATTGTGTTGACTTATAGAACAAATCAAAATATGTAATCTATTGTTAAAAAGGACACAAAAGGGCGAAATTCTATGTAAAAGTTTATACGATTATTGGTATGTTTATCACTCAATTACACAAAAATGGTTTAAGACACTGATACAATCGATTGCACTCTGGATTAGCACATAGAACACTTTAGCCACGGAAAAACAAGTTAACGTAGAAAAAATTATAGACGTTTCTGTTTTCATTCAGGGCTCGCCGTGAGCACAATCTGGTGTTTTATGTTTTGTCCTATCTTTTTAATTTTGTTATTCGTTGTAAAAATATTTCAGCAGCAAAAGAAGTTTCTTCTGAGTTTCAGATATACTTGGTGATGAAAATAATAAATCGATCAAATCATAAACAACAGAAAAAGAATGGAAAAGATATGAGAAAATAATCGTGATGTTAAAATTTTATTTGCCAGAAAAGAAAGGAAAATGATAGCGCATTAATTATATTTATTATTGATAATTGAAATGCCACTTTCAAACACTATTGTGTCACGTAATCTATATAAGAAATATTTAAATAAAAAGAATTTAAAGTACACATCATTACCTGATCTTTATTTAAAGGCTTATTATATTTCTGAAAAATGTTTATGTTGCACATAACCATTTTAAATTAGGAATCAATATGTGGGGGAGGCCAGTGCAGTTCAGCAGTAGACTTTAATAGGCAGTAACAGTAACAATTAATTTTACCAAAACGCATTACTTTCAAATTTTCAAAAAGCACTCCTACAAGGAGTAGGTGCTTTTCAGTTCACGCGGTAACGTTATGGAAATCACTACCGTCTAATATAAAGAATTCCGATTTTTCTTCTTCACATTCTTCTTCTTTGCATCCTGGTAATTAATATACATTATTCTATTAGAATTCGTTTATATGTATATAATATGTAACATAATTAACGCACACCCTCAGACACCCCAATTAGTATATTATGTTATAATCGTAATACATACACTGAATTTTTATTGAAACATTTTTATGCACTGATTATTTATCAAATTAGTTATACTAGTTCCGGAAGAATGTTGTGGTCACAGTACAAATCCACGAACGCAAAGACTTTAACATGCTTGAAATAAAGTTCATTTTTCTTTATTTTTATTGAATAACAGATTTAGTAATAATACAAATAAAACTGCACTCTTAAAAGTCTTATTGCCTTAAGTTACGGTCCATTTCAGTTTGTTTTGACTGTACAGATTTAGTGTGACTGTAATTTACGTATTTTTTTTATGGAAAAAAATACCTATTTATTAAAAAAGGATAGGAATCGATTCAGTAAACGATTCTGAACAAACTACTTTTTCAAAGTGCGTTAATTATGTTACGTGTTGTATATATATAAACTAATACTAAGTACCTAATAAACAAATTAATAAATAATAAATACGATAGTTACATATGATATTATATATCATCATATCACTATCGTATTTATTATTTTTATATATTGATTTATTTTATTTTTATTTATAGTTTTATTTAATTTCATTTACGTAAAATTTTGTATATTATTTATTTATTAGTAGTAGTAATGTACGCACTAAGTTTGCCACTTCAATATAATTTCCTTTATGTGGAATAGACTGGAAGATACTTCAGCAAATTATGGAATAACTAGAACCTTTGTACGAACTTACTATAAGACTACTCCTGTATCTTGATATGTGTACATAAATAAATTAAAAAAAAACCACAATAAGCCCCAAACAGAATCTGATGTACGTACAATAAATTCAAAATGAGGTTTAATAAAATATGATTAATTACAAATTAACTTTAAAATTGAGTATCGATCGCGTGATCGCGCGAGGCAAAGAACAAGTTGGCAGTATGTAACATTTTTACGAGTAGGCTTAACAAAAACGCGGTAGTCTACGCGTGGAATTTACTCAAAAAGTCGCTCCCACGGACCGCCGCAAGGTAAACAGGCTATTCTTAAATTGTCACAGAGTACAATCTGTTACGCAACGGATGAATTACGTCACACAAGGCACGTATATGCTTAATGACGTCCACTTTGTTTAGTGATCAGAGTACTTACTGGTTTCAGCCTGTATGTATTAAACACAAATTGTTGTTCACCTGATCTGGATGTCTTTAAGCATGAGTTCAGACACGAATAGATAATATAATGATATTATACTTTGATATTATATATAATATATGATATATCTTGGCAAGTACATACTAGATATTATTCCAATTCTAATAAAATTTTATTGATTCAATGATTACATAAAAATTCAACTGTGCTAATTATACTAATTATAAGAATACCTTAAATGTCAAAATCAATTCATTAATAAATAATAACAATTATAATAACCGCATTTCAAATTCAATGTGTGTATGTTTAAATTATATAATAAATATTAGTATTAAATAATTATTTAAGAATATTATTAATAATAAAACAAAATAAATGTTCCTCCATCGTCCATAGAGATACCATAAAACTATGTAACATCTTTTGTAACCTATGGAATGCAATAAAGTTATTGAGTATTGAGTACGCTGGGTATCTATGGTGTGTGGTCAGCATAAGAAAACCCATCACCGTCTTTCGTCCTGCGAGAGTCATAAGGCGCGATATGGAAAATACGAGAAAGATGCCAGACGTGAAAATCCAGCGGAAGCGAATGAATTTACGCTCCATCGGTAACTGGCTACTGCTGTTTACGAGCACCTTTAGCCGATCTCAAACAAAGTAGACTACAAATACGTTATCACCTCCGAAGACTGACACTTTATACCCTTCAGAACAAAACACAAGCACTGCTATTTAGCGGTGCTAAGAGTTGAGAAGTAAAAAACTAACATAACTAACTTAACTACCCTAACGGACTCCGAGGCAGAAAATTAATCCTACCACTTAGTAGATTGCGTTCGTAGATTTATCTCCAGATAGATCTTTCAACACTTTAAGCAACATTTATGTTCCTGAATTTTTTGCAGGTCAATGCTGCTGAGTTTCGTATGGAGAATGTAGAGAACCGGAGACCCTTTTTACTGGAAACGAGGCATTTCATCTTAGTCCTCACGAGTGACAACGCATTTGCATTTTGATTCTTAATCGAGGATAAATGTAGATGTCTATGGGCCATAGCATCCACTTAATATCAGATGCACTGTGTTCTCGTAAAATCACAGCTTATTACAAGGTCTGGGTCTGGTCAATTACTGTACTACTGAAGATTTTCTTCAGGAAATGCCACAAAGCACATCCGTGAACAACCTGCATCCATCGACTTCCTACATCGAGCGAGGCTGCCGCTTGAAAACTTTTCTTCCCCATCAGTTATCGGTTCTTCGTGCTTTATGGCCTTAGACCATACTTTATGGCCGGCCCATTGCCCTTTCAGTATAATGATTCGTAACAAAATATGTTAGTAAAAGCCTATAGAGGCTACTGCATACAGGCGTAAAACGATATTTGATGATGTTGTGGAGCAGAATAAGTGAATTATTTAAAAAAAATGTAAACCGACCTCGAATGTCATTGAATGTGATTATAATATACTTGTGAGTACTTTGAACTTAATATGCTAGTATATATATGTAAATAAATATATATATATACATATATATATATATATATATATATATATATATATATATATATATAAAAATGCAATTAGTTTACTTAAAATTTTCTTATTTTTAAAAAATACTAAAAAAAGGGCTCGAAATAATAGATTTTCTCACAAAAGAAGGGAATTTGAAAAAAAAGGAAAAGTCGGACCCAAGAGGGGACGCGAACCAAGGCATTACGATTTCACGACCGCTCGATATCCACTTGAGCTATTACGATCATTAACAAAGTCTCAAAATTTACCTTCTTATATTGTAGCAGTTTTTCATTGCCTGAAAACACGGACAAAAAGACATGTTCTAAAAATAAATCCCTGCTAGATAGATTTATTGCCTCCGAAACTTCCTGGACACAAAATTTTATGAAAATCGTTGGAGCCATTTCCGAGATTCCCATTACACACATATATATATTAATATACAAAAAATAACTTTTTAAATTTGGTAAAGAATACCGCCACTTCCTTTGTATTAAATTTAAGGAAAAAGCATGCCTACCAGATACAACGCCAAGTGCCACTGTTGAAGATGTAAAAAAAAAGAATATTCAATTTATCTTTAGTTTTAAAAACCTGGCCAAGCTACTTAATAGAGATTCGGCTTACTATCATCTAGCTATATTAAATTTCGGTGTCATTTATTATGACGTCTTTAAGTCCAATCGATTTCACTGTTATTTGAGCCAAGTAAGAAACTTTACAAATCCGTTTACGTAACAAAAAATACGTCATATATTTGCCTATTACAAACCTAATGTTACAACTCAAGTGATGTACTCGGTATTTTATTTTTGGAACACGCTTCGTGTTTTAAAATTTGTACGGAAATCATTATAATACTTACACATAACAATTTTTTTTAAAATACCACGATAGGTATTACTCATATGAATCCATTTCACTTAATACATTACACATGAAAAAAAAATCCAAACCCACAACATTTATTTGTAAACATTTAAATGAATTGCCGTTACGCTACCGAGCTATTATTTTTAAAGAAGCCGTTTTTAAAGAAACGAATAAAAACGTAGTTCTTCACGGTATCTTACTTCACCATAATTACAAAATGAACATAATATAAAAATGTAATAAATTTGATTGTACTAAATAACGCATAAAGCCAAGGTTGGGACTGTCATTTAGCGAACCGTTGCACACGCAAACGATGTTTTGTTATGTTATAAAACTAATATAAAACTAACAAACATGAGGTAAATAGCCTAAAATGCTTTTAAAAACACTAAATATCTCAACGAAGATATCCCTCGACACATTATTAATTTTGATAACATGCGATTTTAAATACCACTACAAATGAATTTTCACACTATAACCACTAGAAAATATTGCTATAGTCGTAACACCAAATATGTACATATACTTAATTCAGCGTTAATTCTTAATATGAAACTCGGTAGAGGCCGCGCGTTTCGTACTGGGAACTGCACTAAACTAAGCTACGAAGCTATTGTATGCAGGTGAATTGTACTATTCGACCGTTTGCCTTATAATGGACATTTTCCACACAATAGAGCAATCCAATCGCGAAGTCGCTGCCTATATATTGCATTAAAAACGTCGCACGATTCGTGTGAAATGTGTTCTATGAATATTAGACGATGCTAATCACTCTTCAAGGCGATAATCGTTTGGCGCGTGTAAAGTTATACTTTGGTATAACAATATGTAAGGTTTATGTGACATTCTATTCAACGATATTAGTTTATACTATTAATTATTTGCAATATATCTCATGTTTTATTTAGTGTATAAGTATGTATTAAGTAGAGGTTATATATGTACGTCACATGCTCCATCGATTTTTAAGAATATTTTCGAGCTTTCAAGATTTTATACGTGGTAGAGCCACGCTGCAGCTTATTATGGTTATAGCACAGATAGGTTGGCTCGACTGGGAAAGGACCACGCTCTCACAGAATACTAGCGCAAAATAGCAGATTAATACTGCTGTGTTCGTATGGTAAGTGCAGAGATCCGGACTCTTTTTTAACGGAAACGAGGCATTCAATCTTAGTCCTCAGGGGTGGCAATTCACCTGCGTTTTGATTCTTAACCGAAAATAAATGTAGATGTCTATGGGCCACAGTATCCACTTATTCTCAGGTGGACCGTGTGCTCGTTTGTGACCCATATTCTATAAAAAATAGGCTATACTGCTCCAGTACGAGTTAGCGGACTTCAAAGGTCCTCGAAAATTATGGCCTACGTTATTTACTAGCTACCACCCAATTATCTATTTCGGCTGAAGGGATCAGTACTAATGTTGTATTCTAGTGTGAAGTTTAACAGAGCAAGGTTTACATTTTAGTCCTCAGGAATGACAATTCATTACTAGCCTTCTTTGGTGTTACTAACATGTTTTTAACCGCTGCACTAGCCATATACCATCAAGTGGACAATTAACTCAAATGTAATTTCATTTCATTTAAAAAAAAAACGTTTTTCTTTATCACCGAGCATGTAGTAAATCAAACAACACGAAGAAGAGAATTCTTTAACCACAATTTTGTAATAATATGTGGTTCGAAAAGTTAATTACGCACTCTAAGTGTTAAATATTCCGTAACATTATGCATCAGAACCAGATAGAAATTTGCGTGATTCTCTTGAAAGTTTACAATTTCATATTTGACCATCGACGACTTACTTTTACCTATTAAAAATTATTAATTTTCATATAAAAATGACATATCAATAATCATGCGATTGTGGAATTTTTTGTCTGCTTCGTCTGAAACTTACAGAACTGCAATAAGTTATACACACACACACACACACACACACATATATATATATATATATATATCATCATTACAGCCCTTCACAAGTCCAATGCTGAACATAGGCCTCCCCCAAGTAATGCCACAAACCACGGCCCTGAGCCACCTGCATCCATCGACTTCCTGCATGTCTTACCAGGTCGTCACTCCATCTAGTGGGGGGGTCGCCCTACACTACGCCTACCGGTACGAGGCTGCCACTCGATAACCTTTCTTCCCCATCGGTTATCGGTTCTTCGAGCTATATGGCCTGCCCATTGCCACTTCAGCTTACTAATCCGTTGGGCTATGTCGGTCACCCTGGTTCCACTGCGGATATGTTCATTTCTGTGTTTATCACGCAGCGAAATCCAGAGCATAGCCCTCTCCATAGCTCGCTGAGCGACCTTGAGCGTCCTCATACGACCAGCAGTGAAGGACTGCGTCTCAGATCCGTAAGTTATCACTGGCATTGTCGTAATTTCCCGGACGCTGCCCAGCCGAGTTAAACGTACTTGACAACAACTTCGAGCATAGTGCTCCCAACATCTACCGCCATAGGTGTGACATGGACATTAAACATGATCTTTGTTTTGTCCATGTTCATCTTAAGAGATGAGAGAGTTGGGAGACACCACTGAGGTCACTGAGCATAGTGCTTATGTCCTCCAGCGACTCTGCCAAAAGGACTATATTGTCGGCAAATCGAAGGTGAAATATGTACTCGCCATTGATGTCAATACCGTATCCTTTCCAGTCCAGTAGCTTGGAAACTTCTTCCAATGCAGTGGTGAAGAGTTTCGGAGATATATCGTCACCCTGTCTTACACCTCTCTGCAGTTGGATAGGTTTCGAACACTGTTTCTGTACGCGGATAGCCATCGTAGCCCTACTGTACAAATACTTCAGCACTTCGATATACCGACAATCAACTTGGCACCGCCTAAGGGACTGTAGCACAGCCCAAATTTCGACGGAATCAAACGCTTTCTCATAGTCCACGTACGCCAGGCAAAGTGGCAGATTTTACTCTTCCGTCTTCAGTACAATCTGCCGCAGGATATGTATGTGGTCTATGGTACTGAAGCCTTTTCGGAAACCAGCTTGTTTGGGAGGCTGAAAGTCGTCGAATCTGCGTGCGAGACGATTCGTAACGACTCTCGAAAACAGCACACATAATTAAAATAGCACATCAAGTAAAATTGTAGAGTTTGTAATAACAACAAGCAGTTCCCTTAATGGCAAGTGGCCTCGGCATTCTTAAGGTGTGCCTGCACCTGCACTTTAAGGTGTACAAAATTTATGGATGAAGATAACCCCTGGGAGAGGTGATCGCTACGGAGCTATTTCTATTTCTAATGTGTTTTGTGTTTTTAATTGTAATATACATGATTTTAGGCTTTTATATAAAAAGTCACGTTGGGTTTCTTGCTGGTTCTTCCTTCTTCTTTTCCGAACCAGTGTAGTAAATTAAGAAAAGTGACTTGTAATAAGTATTATTTATAATCTATATTGAATAAAAACGTTTCCGTTTCTGTACCTGTAACTGTAGCCAAATCCCAACAAATAACAAACAAACGCAATATGCAAAATTAACCCTAACATATACTCATCAAATGTAACGCATTTAAGCGTTACATTTGATGAGTATATGTTACAGTAATACCAGAGGTGGGTTATCGATACAGTCCAGTGTAGGCACAATCACGTCAACAATCCAAGAAATCGTGTTGCTTGCCCGGGATTCACAATTGGTAGTAGTACCGTATAAAATAGTAATTAATCTATTTATTCTGATTTCTTTACTCTGGCAACTTATGCTTTTGGTGACTTAAATGAAACAAATTTAAACGCCTCGTATGTTATAGTAGATGCAAAGTGCATTTATACCCTTTCATACTCTCTGCTCTAAAAATTAAAGCAAGAAGAGTTTTTAATTATAGAAGCCCGGCTTAAGTTACGTCGTTACACAGGCAGGTAAATTTAAAGAACACGTGCAATTAAATAATCCAAAACACGAACAGCATTTATATGGATAAAACTAAAAGTACATTCATGCAGGACCAAATTAAGACCGTGTCATATATAATTTAAAGGTAGTTAAAATCTCATTTTAGCAGTTAAGACCTACTTATGTAATTAAATAAAACCAGTTTTAAATGTGTCTTATTTTAATGAGATTTTAAGTATTTATATTATTTCCCTTCTTCGGTATTTTTTTATATAAGAATAGGTGACAAATGAGCACACAGTCCTAACAAAGTGCTAAAAGTACTAACTGTGACACATAGATAATTACATATGTCTTCAATTAGAACTAAAATGCAGATGCGTTGTTATCCGTGAGGACTAATATGGCATGCCTCGTTTCCAGCAAAGAGTCTCCGGTCTACAACACTTTATTATACGAAAGATGCAGCGTTGAGCTGCTATTTTATGCTGGTATTCTGTCAAAGTGTACTACAACTATACTACTAATATAGCGGTAGCATCCTTTCCGTAAAAACGATATATGAATTACACAAATTATCAGAAGAATTTTCTAATAATTTGTGTGATTTATTATTTGAAACAGTATTTTGTTTCCTATTATATTTTGTAAACAAGAAAGTCATCAATCGAGGACAGTCACTTAGTGGTAAATAATTGCTGTGTCCCAACCACACCTACGTCTACCGTCGATTAAAATCAATGTGCAGATGTGTTGTGACCGCTGAGGACTAGGATGAAATGTCTTGTTACCATCGTATACGTCTCGGGTTCTAGTCACACTTCCAAACGAAACACGGTAGCAAATGGTGCTATTTCACCCTGGTAATCTGTGCCAGCATATACCTCCTCCCCGGATGAGCTGCTGCCTACCTATACTAGAGCCACGTTAAAAGTGTAGCATGGCTTCGCCATTCGCTTCGGCTATGCTAAAGGCTTGTGTTTGGAGTGTTACGACGGTAGACCAATGGCAATTTTGTACCACGACCTTTTAGGTCAGGCTTCAGTCGCTCAAAAATATAAATATGTACTACTTGTCTCCGACGTAATTAGATTTCTCCACCTATTGTCTGCGAGCAACGGCCCACTTCTATAATTTAATTTGCAGTGCTACATGATGTGTTCTACACAATTGAATGTTCGAAAGCAATTGAAATAAATCACCATTGTCCATAACAAAGGTCATATCAGTAATGTACCAGAGTGAGCTTAGAGGTCATCTGATGGGTGAATACTAGGTGGACCGTATGATGACTTACCATTAGGTGGACTATGAGATCGCTTGTCACCTTTATTCTTATATAAAAAAATAGTAGGCAGTGCACCAATCAGACCGAAAACTATTAATTGCTTTCTTTTATATAATTATTTTAAGCTTTTGTAAATGTTACTTATTTTAGGTAATCAGTTTAGTTTATAACATAAGTTTTACATAAGAATGTAAAAACATTATAAGGTTTTTAACGTTTTTGTAATATTTTATCGTTCAGATTCAGGTATTATAGTTCGGCCGTTCAGAGAATGCGTTTCTGACACGTCGCGATTGAACTGACGACGTAACTTTGTAATGGCGTTGCAGTTACGATAAAAATATTTTTGCTGGTTGTTTACCGTTTTAACAATTGATGAGCATTAAAACAACATTATTATATCAATAATCAATTAATGTTATAATTTTGTGCCAAACTGAGTGTCAAATAACTTGGTAAACAATATTTTTCTAAATCTATACTGCGCTATTACAAGGTTATGTCAGCGCTTTATATTTGTAGTGCTGTGCTAACAATAACAAGCAATAACAGTATCGTAATCCGTTCTTATACAGTTATACTTTATAAAATAATACGTTTTGTTTTTCTTTTTAAGAATTTGAAAGTAATGGACTATAAGATAACTTTTATTAAATATAAAAATAAAACTACGACCAAACCGAACGCGCAAAAGAAAGTAGCATTTTTATATTTAGGTTGAAAATGGTAACCCCAAATGGCGTTATGGGCCGCCATTTTGTGACGCTAAAACAGTCGTCTTCTAACTTCTTCATGTTTTCGATCTGTTTTTATTTGATTACCCGGCTTTCGTTTAATGGACTATTTCTGCTTTTCAAACTGACATCGGCGCTAAATCGGACTTCGATTGTGTTTTGTATTGCGTTCTTTTTACTTTTGGTGCATAATAATGCCTAAACGTGGACAAACATTGAAAAGTGGAGCCCGTGAGTGCAAGCAAGCAGTCCCAAGCTGCAAGATTACTTTGAGCGGGAGCGGCAAAATGGCGGACCCCTGTTACCTGTCGAACAAGTACAAGAACGCGTCTCTCAGGCGCTTAGAGTTAGCAAACGAACGATAACAAATATTAATAAAGAAAAGTTCGGCTCTACTGGCACGGAAGATAATATTTTTCGTACTCCGAAGAAGAAACGTAGAACTAAACGCGTGACTGATATTGACACCTTTGACGCCGATGCAATCAGAAATCATATATATGGTTACTATTACAGAAATGAATATCTCAACAGGAAGAAGCTTTTGGCATCGTTAAGAGAAGCTGGACTGTTTAGCGGGGGTAAAACCGCTTTAACCAAAATCTTAAAAGATATTGGTTTTTCGTATAAAAGATCTAAAAGAAAAATTATTAAACATACGACATAATTTTAAAACGGATAAGTTTTTTGAGAGAAGCAAAAAATATTGATAACTGGGATAATGTCATGTTCATTGACGAGACATGGCTAACGCCAATCACACGGTTTCCCGTTCTTGGACGGATGATACACAAGCGTCGACGTCGAAAGTACCAATGGGTAAGGGGGCCCGTCTGATAATATGCCACGCAGGTTCTGCAAAATACGGCTTTGTGGAGAACGCGTTACTGGCATTTCAATCAAAAACCACAAATGACTACCACGAGGAAATGAATGCCCACATTTAAAGAGTGGTTCTAGGTTATAGATTTTTTGAAATACTTACAGTTGCCAATGCATCCTCATATGTTTTGGGATTAGTAGGCGATGCTGATGCGATGTCGCGCGAAACTGCTGTGCTGGGCATGTCAAAACATTACTGGGCACCTGAAAATATAAAAACAGTGTATAATTATATGAATTTTACTGAATTAGAATATACTATTTTTCTAATATTTTTCTCGAGAGAAACAAAAATCCCTACCACCACTTCGACAGACCTACTTCCTCTTGATGATGATTCAGGGTTTTAATACTTGGGCTCTAAGACCTGTAGCCTATTCTTTTTAACTTTGACTGATTATAAAAATGTAACGTGTATTTGCTTTTTTGAAAAGATTAAGTTTACATAACAACATTTGCTTAACAAAAGAGAAATTAAAGAGATAGCCAAACTTCCTCAAAAAAAGTTATTTGTAACCAAATCATGATCCATAATATTAATTAGTAGATTAAGTATGATTCAGTTTTTAATTAGTCTAGAAAGTATTTAAGTAAAAGTTTTATTCCGTAAATAATAACTTTATATGGTGGAAAATAAAGTATGAATTCTTATCACGAAGAGAAGATGAGAGTCTCGCACAAAAATCTAAATAATAAGGCAATAGAAGTCGTAAAAGGGCATGACCTTGTCGCCGCACATGTGACTCGTAGGCCACAAGCGCGCGAGGAGCGTTTATTATTTCGGACGCAGAGACGTAAAAATGGTGTTTTGAAGACAATTTCAAATAAAGGGATAAAATTTAATTTTTTAAAGTACTTATGTTGTTTGTTTTAAATAATGTTGAATTAAATATACTAAATAAAATTATTCACCTCCTGTACTACATTCCTTCTTAATTGTTTTCACATTTCAATATCCATTGATTCTTAAGCTCATGTCTGTAAGTTCATGTCTACGAGTACGACAGCTAAAAGCAGTGATGGATTTATAGTATAGACAATAAACAATATTGTCGCGTACGTAAATTTCCAAGAACACGTTCGCAGGAGTCGAGCGCGAGTCAGAGATGTGACATTACTATTTTGTATCGTGATTTATTATGTTTGGCTTACCTAGATTTACCGAAATGGGAATGAAATATTATTTTTCGGTATATATTTATATACACCTTCTCTGTTTTTTTCTTTCTGAATATTTTATACCGTTAACCATTTATAAGCGATTATCTGTTTGTTTGTACTTATAAATTACTTGATAAATTTTTATTTAGTTTAGTCAGAAATGTATGAGGATATTTCTAGAGCTATGCATTCCTCCAAAACCCACTACACGGTGTTGATGGGAGACTTCAACACAAAACTAGGCACAAGAGAAAACGGTGGGCTTAAGGTAGGAAACTTTAGAAGAGGGCAACAGAACCCAAGGGGCCAGAAGCTGGACGACTTCATGGAGAATGAAGGACTCTTTATGATGAACTATTTCTTCGAGAAGCGGTCCATAGAAACCGGACCTGGTCTAGGCCCCGACGGTTCGATAAAAAATGAGATCGACTTCATTATGACGACCAGACGCCAACCGTTGAGTAATCGTGAGGGTGAAAACTGGCAGCGATCACCGAATGGTGAGAGGCACACTGAACCTAAGCATTAAGGGCCTATACTACTACAGCTCAAATTGTAATTTCGCCCCCACTTCCCCGTGCGTAGTATGCTCTCTACCGACATGTTTGCAGTCACTAATACTGTAAGTAAATAGGTCGTTAGATACTTATTTCATTAGGTTTATCATATTTATGTCTGTTTCTTTACGCCGCTTTTTATTTTTATTACGGTTATTTCCCATTACCATATTACGTCGTCCTGTTGCGTAATTTTTATTCTGATCGTAAGCGACACAACTTTCTCATTCGAAAGCCGAAGTTAGACTGAGCTGAGGTATCGGGCGACAGGGAACATGCTTCAGGACGCCGATAGTTTAGGTAATTTCTTTTTACAGTGAAAATGATGATAATTAAAAAAAATAAAAACATAAGCCCTACTTTATAAAAAGTTCAGTTGGTATGCAAAGTTTTATGATCTAATTTAAAGTATTTTGTGAATACCAGCGGTTTATTGTTCGGTTTGGAGGTAACTTTGATTTTTTTTCTATCGAGAAAATTTTACGGAATTGTGTTTTCGTCTAACTTAGTACTTAACATTAATCCTCGACTTTACCATATATTTATTTCAAAATTAATGCTGCAATATTTTCGGCATAACGGAGGATCTTGCTAATTAATTTGAGGTACTAAAGAGGGTGTCTAAAGAAGTCAACGCTTTGCCTCCCTTGGAGGACTTTCAGGACTCTAATCCAGAGTCCTGAAAACTTTCAGCTCGAGTTACACAATCGTTTTCAGTGCCTAGAAGACTGCAATGAAGTGGACGATATAAATGAAAAGCTCGTGGATACTGTCCATGCGTTCGGAGCTAACTTCTACAAGACCTGCCGCAAAAGAACACAAAAACTCTTCGACCACACTCTTAATCTTATTGCTTGTAATTTTTTGTAAGACAAAAATAAATGCGAATTCACGAAATGTGTTTTCAACATGACCTAAGCCTTTTCATACTTTCTTACTGAATCTCTAACCTATATCCCTACATAATTAATTTTATAAATACGAAAGTGTGTTTGTTGACTTGTCCTTCTTTCACGCGGTATTGAGTAACGAATCGACAAAACTTCATTAGGATATATCTAAAGCGAAAGACTATATAACCACTTGACTGCGCGTACAATGCCCCGACGCTCGAAAACTATTAGTATTTTGTCACCTATGCATATGCTATGGTACTATTAACCATTTTAGTATTGTCCAAGTGTTAGACCTATGTGCACGCTAAATTAATGCAAATTTTTTATGCAATTATAATGCATCAAAATGCCTTCATGCGCGGTGAAGCGGTATGGGAAACATCCCAGGACAGATTTCCAAAAAGAATGGAGTAACTTTTCATTGCTAAGTTTACTTATATATTTTTAAACATGAAAATTATTGTTGATTAATTCAGATTATGAGCCACCGCTGGGGTCTATTTAAAACGGTGGCCGGGTAAATACCGACATGGTTGAGTCGCGCGTTGATGTCTTTTGGAAAAGTCTCGTTCTATTATTAGACAATTCTAATGCTTCTATCCCTTTCTTTCCCTTTGTACGTTTATCGTAAACATTAGTACTTATTGTTACCTTTAATAGCTGAAAGTCGATATCGAAAATAATAAAATTAAAATTAATAAAAAAGATTATTCAATTCACACACTGTGAAAAAATACTTATCTACTTTTAACCGTCTTCAGAAAAAAGAGGAGGTTCTCAGTTTGTCGGTATTTTTTCCTAGTTAAAGTTACCTAGTTAAATTACTGTTAATATATTACTGTACACTCCTCGACATCTTATGATAAATCTTTTGCTGTTCTTGGAGTAAGACTCTGGAACTCCTTACCAGTGGCGTAGCTAAGTCACCAAGGGCCCCGGGGCAAAAATGAAATTAGGGCCCTCTTCGATCAATAATAGTATTATTAGGGCCCTATTTTAACTAAGCTAAATACATAAGGTGCAGGACAACTTCATCATCAGCTCTTTATCGACAACTGCAGGACATAATAAAACAAAGCTATTTACTATTAAGTATGTAGTATGTGTATCGTAGCAGTTAATATTTATTTGTGCTTCCTTATCTATACATATATACAAAAGAGAATTCCCTGAGTGACTGACTCATCCACTAACGCACAGTCGAAACCGCTATACATAGAAATCTGAAAATTGGACAAGTAGCTGCCTTTTATAACGTAGGCATCCACTAAGAAAGGATTTAGGAAAATTCAACCTCTAAGGGGGTGAAGTAGGGTGTTACAGTATGTATGAAACTTTTTATTTTACTGGACGATTGACTTAATAATACTTACTTAAGTAAGTATAGAGGTACTCTGTAATGAAATAAGTGAATTCGGATTAAGCGTTTTTTGAAAACAACCCATTACCCCACGGAAACATAGAAAAATTAATCTTTTTTTTTTAATTTGAAAATTATTGCATACACTCTGGAATTAAAAATAATAAAATTCACTTTTTTACTTATTATAAGACAGTGCTTGACCACAACCCCACCTGGTGGTAAGTGGTGATGTAGCCTTAGATGGTAAATCGCACTGCATCTAACGTAACCAAATTCTTCAAAAATCTACTCTTAGGGTCTTTAAAAGTGGGTGCAAGGTTTTTATGTAAAATATTATATTAATACGCATATCCCAAAAAGCTAGACATAAAAATCTGTCAGTAGCTGCCTTGTATGACGTAGGGCACTAAGAAATAATTTTGGAAAATTTTATCCTTAGTAAGAAGAGTGGGCGTTACCATGTAGTGGCGGTGTAATAATATCCAATACCTCATATCATCCCATATCATATCACATCCCTTGGGTGTCGTAAGTGGCGACAGAGGGAAACAAATCAGGAGATTAGCAGCAGCGTCTTCCTAATAACGACTGAAAATAAAATACTGCGGTTGTCGACCCGCTTGCCAAGCGTGGCAACAGTGGCAAATCAATCGTGGCAATGGAAGTCTATGTTAAGCCGTACTTTAATAGGCTGAAATGATTGACAGTTCAAAGCGCAGACTCAAACTCAAACGTAGAAGCATTAAATTGTGAGTATCATTTATTATATATTTATATATTTTTCATAATCCTTTATACGTGGTAGAGCCACGCTTCAGCTATATTATGGTTGTAGCACGAATGGGTCAGCTTGACCGGGGAAGGACCACGCTCTCACAGAATACCAGCGTAAAATAGCAGCTTAATGTTGCTGTGTTTCGTATGGTGAGTGTAGAGGACCGGAAACCCGTTTTACTGGAATGGAGGCATTCCATTTTAGTCCTCAAGAGTGACAACGCACCTGCATTTTGATTCGTAATCGAGGATAGATGTAGATATCTATGGGCCACAGCATCCACTTACCATCAGGTGGACTGTGTGCTCGTTTGTCACCCTATCCTATACAAAAAAATATCCTATCTTAGTTAATGCCTACGTAAGAAAAGGAAGCTTTTATTACCTAGGCATTAACTAAAATAGGATTTTGAGAATTTCCACCTCTCAAAGGGTGAAATAAGGTGTTACCTACAGTTTGTACTACACTTTTTATTTTACTTTACGCAAAACTTACTATAAGCACTCTGTTCGTTAAAATAAATGAGTATGTAGTTTTCGACTTTTGAAAGTAAACCCCTTACTTACTTCTTTTAAACTACGCAACCACACATCGTATTTTATACGATTTTCACTGTTATTTACAGATTTTTTACGGTAGGTGTACAATACATTCTAATTAAGTTAATAATAACTAGAGATAGTTCAATATTTTTTGTCTTAATAAATATGTTAGTTAACTAAAAATGTTAAAAGTCAAAAATTCTTTATTTAACTAGGATATTACATAACTTTTCGAACGTCGTTCATGGAGGCCAAGAGGCCCTTTGAGCTTGGGGGCCCCGAGGCACTGTCCCGCCTAGCCCCAAGGTAGCTACGCCACTGCTCCTTACCCCAGTCCATTAAAAGTGCTCAATCTTTAAATGTGTTCAAGAAACAAATTAAGGAACACTATTTGTCTCTTTAACTCCTCTCTCTTCCTCCTCTTAGTTATGGTCACTAATATACCTTAAAGTATATTGTCATTTTGTAGTATATAAGTTGTATTTTTTTGTCTAATTTAGTGCACCCTACCCGTTAATCTTATTTTTATTTTTATTAATTTCCTCTACTGGGTTGTCTGGAAGAGATTGCTATGTAGCAATAAGACCGCCTTTTGTTTTTCCCTCATTGTTTGTTCATTATTTGTTATATTTATGTTTTGTTGGTATACAATAAAAATTATTATATTGTTAAATTAGTTAGATTGGTGTACCAAATCAGAACGGCTTACAATTTCAAAAGGACACTAAAGACAAGTTATTCTACGGATCTACTACAATAATAGATATTTGTCGTCGTTGTAAAATTTTTAATAAGAGGGCGATCAATGAGAGTGGTTCAAAAGTGCTGTCTTCAAAATATAATACCAATTATTTTATGAGAACTGTTTTAAAATCTCAGATTAGGTATTATTGATTCCTGGATATTCATTTTCATCAATTTGAAATAGAATCAACAAATCATTTAATTGAATTAGCAAGATGCATAATTTACAAATATGTAAGACGCTTGTTTATATTTTTATAAAAAGAACAATCAGGACCCTTAAACTTTAATTCGAAATAAATATAACAAATTAATTCATTTCAAAAATCAATAATAATAAAATAAATACATATTTTTCGTTGTACTGATTGATTTTGATTAAATATTATTTCTATGATTTTAATTGAGTATTTTTCATAATGATAAAATCAATTTTATCGATAACGAATATTTTCCTTTATTAAGAAGAGCAACCCTAAAGATAGCCATAACAACGCAACTTGACCATTTGCAGCCACGCGTTCTTCCTCGTCCCCCGGCCCGCAGTAGTGAGTCGTGTGCTTAGAAGAAATCTGCCTATACGCTATCTAGTGGTTATATTCTCTATGTCTAAAGCGTAATTAATGTAAATACTTTTGCGTAAATAATCTTGTAATAACACAACTACTACTATACTACAGCCCATCAGAAGTACGCAGCTGAACACTATACTCCTCTATAATATTACCACAAAACACAGACATGAGCCACCTTCATCATACCATGTCAAACAATATCAAGCACTACCCCATGTCATCCCGTGGGTGTTGTAATAGGCGACAGAGGGAAACTGACACAAGAGGTGGGAAGTAACATCCTCTTGATGACAGTTTAATTTAAAAAAAAACTGCTATTGCCAACCCGTTTATATCCCCTCTGTAAAAGCTTAGAATAAAGCCCTGGATACTTTTTATCTCGGAAATTCCTGTGGGATAGCTATTTAACATTTACAATAACCATACAGTTTATTTATTCATTTAAACTTCGTTGCACAAAGACGTACTAAGCCGAACTTAACGCCTTAAGTGCCGCAAGCTTCTTTACCAGCCAACTTATAAGTAAGGAGAGAACACTACTTTGGAGGTATAAAAATAAATTATAATAGGATTCGAAAAAAAAAGAATTAAATATCAACAAAATAACCTTAAGAAAATTAACTATGTGTATATACATATATTACTGAGAACAAATTATTGTAAAAACAATAAGCCATAAGAAACCAGAATTAAGCTTAAGGAGTGTCAAGAAAAAAGTCAGTGACCGCTTTATTAAAACAGAAGAGTTTTTTAATTAAGGAAACATACTGCATAATATATACCATATACGTAATTTAACATTGAATTAATATATGAAGCCAAAACTGTTTTCACAAGAACATTTTAAACAAAATTCTATTGAATTTGTTTCTAACAAAGTCCTATTAAAGCTAGGTGTTATTGTACTATGACCCGGGCAGAAACCAGATTTAAGTGTTTAAAAACCAAATTAAATATTTGTTTATTTACCAAAGAAGTGTTCTCTGCTTCAAAAATTTCAGGCAGAATTGGAAAGATGGAGATAAGCCTAAAATTAGACAGAGACAAGGGGTTGAGGATTCTTGTTTAATGAAGAATAAGAGCCTTACACCATGCAGAATTGCAACATTACGCAATTTTTTCTTCATACAAAAACTACTAAACTGTATTTTATAAAATTCAATATAGAGATTTCCCAAGTCCCTGGAAGAACTTATTAAATACGTTTTATTTCGAGAAAATGCACAGTTCCTGTGGATACTTAAATTTGTTTTTTATTTAAATTGCAAAGCATCAGAGACTGCTTTTACTGGATACATTATATCTTAGTCACCAAGGGTGACAACGCATTTGTATTTAGAATCTTAATTCAAGGTAAATGTAGATCTCAATGGACCACAGTACCCACTTCCCATCAGGTGAACTGTGTGCTCGTTTACCACTCCTGATTCTATAAAAAAATATCGTGAAGCAATTTTGTGAGTGAAATGTGAAATCGTGTCATTCGTCAGTGTGTGTGTTTACTACATCAATAGGTATGTATAAAATAACGGCATCATACACGCTAAAAATTAACACTAAGCTCCGTAATGTTACTCTGCAGATGTAAATAAATAAAATTACGCATTATAAGAAGATGTCACGCATCGTCTACAAGGCACGCATAGTGATATAATCAGTGATGAAGCATTGAAGTTAATCTAGGTAAAATGATACCACAGCGAAGGGAAAAATTTAAATGCACTGTTATCAAGAAACTCAGCTACAAAATTTAGGATTTAGAAATTCATGTGACCGAAATGGTGCCACGTATGCTTCTGAACAAAATAAATAGTGGAGACGGGATCGCTCCTTCCAAATGCACCTGGGAGAACGGGAAAACATTAACTTACTGCTGGCTTAACTTCGCAAGAACCCGCAATATAGCCCTAGGAATGTATCAATAGCTTTATATCAATGATGAATGGACTTCTATATTCACATTATATATACAAATTGCTACTAAATCTTTTTTTTATTCTTATCTCTGAAGCGATTATGATGCCCTGATAGTTACAACAAAATTCTTAAATAGAATAAATACTAAAAAATAAACTTAATAATTACTTAATCTCTTACTTACTAACACATAAAGTTTTTTGGCATCATCTGATAAAATACGTTCTTACTAAATATTACAAGCGAAGAGATGCCAATATGCAGCATTAGCAAGAACAGCAGTCGCGACGCTGTCACGTAGCGGTGCAAGCTACGGTGTCGGACAAGCGCACGGTAGAAGCCAGCCTGCAGGAATTTCGTAGCAGCCAGACTCTGATAGGTGAAGTTTTCGTTTCTTTTTCAAGCAATTTTAGACAGACGCTGCGCGCTGTCAGTTTTAGGAAAGGCACACCGGCGGATGAAATGAACGCATGTTCAAGACGTCGCCACTGTACATCGGGGTGGAAAAACTACATATCATACTTTCTTAACCTTACACACCAGATATAGCAGTGGGCATAGTGCTGCCTGTAGTTAGAAATAGATGTGAGGTTGGCACCGACTCAGATAACTCCTAAATATAGACAGAAGAGTGGCTACTTCTTACCTTACAACCTTATAAATAGTGACTATGAAATGTCTACGTTTATATTGTTAACATCTTGAAATACTTTATACATTAAGAAGAAATCTACACAGAGTCGTCTTTGACCTTGTCGTCTTTAGCGTCGCGGCGTCGTTTGTACAAAGACTGATTACCATTTCTATCAATATAATTATGCTGATATAACTAACGCCTTACAAGGCTTTTAATATTATTGACAATATGTGTTGCGATATTATCAACATCAGATACACAATAATATTAAAAGAAATATATATTAGAGAGTAAACAGACAGTAAATATACAGATACAAGTACATCTTAGTACACAATCTAAGTAATCCGCGTAGTGGCGGTGTGAGAACTCCCACTATCCTATATCATCCCATGGGTGATCCATGCGTAAGAGGCGATAGAGAGAAACAGATCAGGAAACCGGCAGCAGCCTATCCCCCCCCCTTTGAGGCAAGCTATGCATGCTTATTTTCCGCAGTGGACTTTAGCTGTAACGGCAACGGTAAAAACGAGCGTTTGTCATGCCTACATCACTGGAAGAATTATTTTCCATCACTTGTTTTTCCATCCGATTACAATGTGCGTTTTTTCAAGGCAAAAGTGGACAGGCTTTTTTGTTGAGCTGATTCAGTGCGTTTTTCTATCTTCGGCTCCATCACAACTTACCATCAGGTGAGATAGATAAACAGTGGTTAATATAAATAATATTTTAATTTCAAAGGCAGGCAACGCACATGCAATTCATAGGCGGCGGTGATCGGGTGAGTCATATGTTCTTTTACCTCCTCCTTCCATAAAAAAAAATCTATCCGTTTCCATTAATAACGAAGATGTATTGTTCATTTTCTCGATTAGACCTACAACTCAACAACGAAACTACGCTAGCAATGACAACAGTAGTGTTTATAAGACATCAGTTATTGCATAGGGACAATATTTATTATTGCCTGACTGCGAGGAAGTCAATGTTTACTTATGTTTGTTTCTGTCAATTCCTACGTAGCCCCTAACCATGTTATAGGTTATAAATAAATTACATCTCAATCGTTTTGTGAAATTTACGAGAATGACATGGATTTACTTTCAGTTTCCAATTTAAGTATAATCGTTCATTACAATAATAGTGACCAACAACCAACCCACTTATTTATTTATTTGTATGGATCTCCAACAGTTGTACACATTAAATTACTTCTAACACATGCTTTATATCTATAAATTACTATGTACTACCAATTATAGGAGAACACATCATTCTAAAACAATAGCAGTGTTTATAATTTGCCTATTTTAGTGGTAGTTGTAACAAAAATAACTTTTGCGAACAAAAGATAGTTAATAGTTTTGTAACATAAATAAAAGTTAAGTTTAGCAAAGAGTTAGAGAATAATTAATTTTCTAAACAGTCGTTACATTTTTTTATAAAAAGTGTGAGCCCGTCCCGACCAATGTCCAGTGTTGCTATGTTTTTACACATACATTGTATACGCGTGATATACGTGTTATTGGAGCATTCTGTCCAAGTTTTGTTCTAGTGCTGTCAGTCACATGGGTTGGTACTACATGATAAGTGGACGTCATAACCCATAGGCTTCGAGATTTGTCATCGATTAGGCATTAATACAGACGCGTTGTTACCCCTGAGAACTAAGACGGAGTATCTCAATGCATCAATCCAGTAAAACATCGTACGGAGAATAGCAGCAATATGCAACTATTTTACGCTAATATTATCTGAGAAAGTGCGTGATTCTTCCAACTAATGGCGTTTCAACTAAATATAATGAAACAACAGCTCTACTCTACGCCACAAGCATTATAGAAGTTTCTGTACTTAACGGCCCTTTACAGATTGAATGGCATCATTAAATGCGAAAATCCTAAACTGTGAGGCAATAAAAATAGTAAGGCATAATAATCTGAGTGCACGAAAAGTTGTCATGGGGTATTTTCCTAAGTTACCTAGTACAATACCTTTCGATAATATGGTGATGTGTGATGGGTTCTCTTATATTTTTTTAGAATGAGAGTGACAAGCGAGCACACAGTCCACCTGATTGTAAGTGTAAGCTGTGGCCCATAGACATCAACATGTATCCTCAATTAAGAACTAAAATGCAGATACATGCAGATAAATGCAGATACTTTTGAGTCATAGAGAATATAACCACTGTGGTTATATTGATTTTTGGTTTGTGTTGAGCGCTGGCTTGATACAGGCATTGGATCAACGGGGTCTACTCGGCCTGATTTGGCATCCGTAAAGGTGTCAGATAGAACTGTGTAGCTTCCCCATGGCTGTTCAACCTATTTATGGACAGTTGTTTGGAAAATTTGAAAGTTGAAGAATGTGGATTAAGAGTGAGGGTGAGTTAACTGTCAAATTCCTTTTGTACGCTGCTGATCAAGTAATTCATGTGTCGTCGGCGGCCGAGTTGCAAATGATGGTTACATTAATGAACAGATCATTAAAAGAAAGGGGTACGAAAGTGAAAGCAAGTAAGATGAAAATTATGGTTTTTGAAAGAGAAGAAAGTAAAACGATGTGTGAAATAAGAATAGAAGGGGAGTTGTAGTAGATGAATTTTTATATTTGGGATGCGTCTTTAGCATGATTTGATGGGAGATATGAAAAGGATATAGAACGAGGAATGAACGCAGGAAATAGAGTAAATGGGGCCCTACACTCTATTGTGAAAAGCCAGAATGTGTCAAAAAAGGCACGAATGGCAATTCACAATGCTGTATAGGTCCCTACTTTAACGTATGGTAGTAAGCAAGTAGAACAAACGCAGTAGAAATGCGGTCATTAAGGAGTATGTTAAGGCTGAATCTGAATGACAGGGTGAAAAATTGTGTGATAAGAGAAGAGTGTGGTTTGAAAGATGATATTGTGACCAGGATTAAGAAAGGAATGCTTCGGTGGTTTGGTCATGTGGAAAGAATGAATGAGGAAAGAGTGACAAAGAACATTTATGTTGCAGAAGTGAATGGCAGAGTCGGAAAGGGACGCCCTAGGCGAAAATTTATCGACCAAATTAGTAATTTATTGAAAACAGACCAAATTAGGAATACCTTAACCGACGAGCATGTTTGCGTAGGTATATGGATGTGAAGGAGGTGAGAGAGGTGTGTCAGGATCATGCCAAATGGAAGTCTGTAGTCTCTGCCTACCCCTCTGGGTGATAAGCGTGAGTATTTATGTATGTATTATGTAAATCCAGATACGTTGTCAACCTTGAGAACTAAGATGGAATACCTCGTTTCCAGTAAAAACGGTCTCCGGTTCTCTACACTCACAATATGAAACACAGAAGCATTTAGCTGCTATTTTACGCTGGTATTCTGTGAAAGCGTGGTCCTTCCTCGGTCGAGCCGTCCCATGCGTACTACGACTATAACATGCTGTAGCATGGCTCTACCACGTAACACAGCGATAATTTATCTTTGTAACTAAAACAATACTCGTATCAAACATACCATCTGATGAAAAATGCACCGCTGCACGAATATGTGAACCTTCAATACACGAATTCTTTCGACACGACGTTGAAGTCTTAAAAATACACACGTAAGCAAACACAATGGCTTATGGAGCGTAAACACGCCAAGGCTCCTACGAGTATTGTTATCGGAAGTAACATACATAATATACTGTTTTATTGTTTATTTATAGCTTAAGGAGTTGCTATTGAAGTACTTGTTTGTTTAAACCGCATATGTCTTTTTTATTTTGCGTCTGTCGTTAAACGATGTGCCTCTAGCACGCTATTGTATGTACACTGTTGTCCTACTTAAGCTGCATTTTAAAAAAGTGGTAAGATTGGTGATTCAAAAGTTATATTAGATTCTTGTGGGCTTTTGTACACAATAGTGAATTATAAGCATGTGAAGGCCTTATTTTAACACATTTAACTAACATTTTTCTTATAAGAAGTATTCAATGTTGACTTCAGAAAATTTATACTCATTAAAAAAACAATTTCGTCCTGTGGGTGCCGTAAAAGGCAATTAGCATAAAATTCGGAAAGTTTAAAAAAACTTCATGGTCGAAAATAGATGGTGCTATATAATTTTGTATAATGTGTGTGTGATCCGTTGTAAAGTAAAACATCGTGAGGAAGCCTGCATGTCTGAGAAAAGTAAAAAAAAAACTCCGGGTGTGCCGGCAGAAGTGAAAACTTGAATATTAACGTTGTGCATTTTTGATATTTTGGAATGGTTAGGTAATACAACGAACCAATCCGATCCCAATCTTTACAACAACGTTGTAAAGATTGGGAGTGTGTCGACGAGGATCGCGTACTCAGAATCACCAAACGGTCTTAATCAATCAAATCAAAATCATACAGGTCTACGCACCAACCTCGGCACATCCCGATGAGAAGGTGGAGGAAATGTATGAGGATATTTCTAGAGCCATGCATTCCTCCAAAACCCACTACACGGTGTTGATGGGAGACTTCAACGCAAAACTAGGCACAAGAGAAGGCGGTGAGCTATAGTTAGGGAAATTTGGAGTAGGGCAACGGAACCGTAAGGGCCAGCAGCTGGCTGACTTTATGGAGAAAGAGGGACTCTTTATGATGAACTCTTTCTTCCAGAAGCGGCCCCACAGGAAGTGGACCTGGTCGAGCCCCGACGGTTCGACAAAAAATGAAATTGCTTTCATTATGACGACCAGACGCCAACTGTTCAGTGATGTCTCAGTGATCGCAAGGGTGAAAACCGTCAACAGATTTGACAGCATACAGGCAACTGAACAGACAGATCTCCAAATGCATGCGGCGAGACTTACGCAACTTTAATACTGCTCGTATTAAAGAAGCGATCGAGCGGAACCAGGGCTCCAAAGGCTTTGCCAGAGATCTGTCTGCCAGTAAGAGCCAACTGTCAAAGCTGAAGACTGAGTGTGGCAGCAACGTTTCCGGGACACCTGAGATTTTGAGTGAGATTGAGAGGTTCTATGGGCAGCTGTACACATCATCGTTGGAACCACACGCAAGTGTGAGTAACGATCCAAGAGCAAGTCTTATTCGACACAATTCCGATGATATCCTGGACGTCAGTCTAAGCGAGATCAGAATGGCTCTCCAGCACCTTAAAAACGGCAGGGCCCCAGGCGAGGATGGAATTACAGCGGAGCTTCTGAAAGCGGGTGGAACACCGGTACTTGAAGTCCTTTAGAAGCTCTTCAATTCCTTCCTCCATGGTGGCACTACTCCGGAGGCGTGGAGCAGAAGTGCGGTGGTCTTGTTCTTTAAGAAAGGCGACAACGCTCTCTTGAAGAACTACAGACCGATTTCCCTTCTGAGCCGCGTCTACGTGCTGTTTTCGAGAGTCATTACGAATCGTCTCGAACGCAGACTCGACGACTTCCAGCCTCCCGAACAAGCCGGTTTCCGAAAAGGCTTCAGTACCATAGACCACATACATACCCTGCGGCAGATTGTGCAGAAGACCGAAGAGTACAATCTGCCACTTTGCCTGGCGTACGTGGATTATGAGAAAGCGTTTGATTCCGTCGAAATTTGGGTTGTGCTACAGTCCCATAAGCGGTGCCAAGTTGATTGTAGGTATATCGAAGTGCTGAAGTGTTTGTATAGTAGGGCTACGATGGCTATCAGAGTACAGAACCAGAGTTCGAAACCTATCCAACTGCAGAGAGGTGTAAGACAGGGTGACGTTATATCCCCGAAACTCTTCACCGCTGCGTTGGAAGACGTTTTCCAGCTGCTGGACTGGAAAGGATACGGTATTAACATCAATGGCGATTACATCACTCACCTTCGATTTGCCGACGATATAGTCCTTATGGCAGAATCGCGGAAGGACCTTAGCACTATGCTCAATGACCTCAATGGTGTCTCCCAACGGATAGGTCTTAAGATGAACATGGACAAAACAAAGGTCATGTTTAATGTCCATGTCACACCTATGCCGGTAGTTGTTGGGAGCACTATGCTCGAAGTTGTTGACGAGTACGTTTGCCTGGGACAAATAGTCCGACTAGGCAAGTCCAACTTCGACCGAGAGGTCAATTGACGGATTCAACTCGGCTGGGCAGCGTTCGGGAAATTACGACACATCTTCTCGTCAGGTATACCTCAATCTCTAAAAACTAAAGTGTACAACCAGTGCGTGTTGCCAGTGATGACTTACGGATCAGAGACGTGGTCCTTCACTGCTGGCCGTATGAGGACGCTCAAGGTCGCTCAGCGAGCTATGGAGAGGGCTATTCTCGGAGTTTCTCTGCGTGATAGACTCAGAAATGAGGATATCCGCAGTAAAACCAGAGTGACCGACATAGCCCAACAGATTAGTAAGCTGAAGTGGCAATGGGCCGGCCATATAGCTCGAAGAACCGATAACCGATGGGGAAGAAAGGTTCTCGAGTGGCAGCCTCGTACCGGTAGGCCTAGTGTAGGGCGACCCCCCACCAGATGGAGTGACGACCTGGTAAGATATGCAGGAAGTCGATGTATGCAGGTGGCTCAGGACTGTGCTTTGTGGCATTGCTTGGGGGAGGCCTATGTTCAGCAGTGGACTTGTGAAGGGCTGTAATGATGATGATGATGATGATGAATCGTTATTGAACATTACAAACCGTATAGGATCAAGAGCCATGCTGCAGTTATATTAGTAATATAGCTGTAACACGAATGGGTCGACTCTACCGCTCAACGCTCTCAAAGAATACCAGCGTAAAATAGTAGCTTGATGCTGCTGTGACGTATGGTGATTATAGAGAACCGGCAAACCTTTTTGCCGGAAACGAGGCATTCCATCTTAGTCCTCACGGCTGACAACGCATTTGCATTTATATTCCTAATCGATTCCAGTATTTGCGTCGCTAATAGCATTCTCTGCCAGAAGGCAGTAGCAAATGACATATAAAATAATTATATATAAAAAGAAAACATATATTATACACACAAATATATATAATATATTGTAAGAACATATGACATAAGATACATAATATTCTAAATAAACTACAGAGATAACAATAATGATGACAGCTTAGTAGTTTTGAATCAATAACAGTAAATAAGCTCGAACGTACCGAACAGCTTAATGCTGCTGTATTTCTTATGATGAGTGTGGGGACTCTTTATTGATCGCTTCTGTATTTGGACTCTTTACTTAGAAAAGACGTAGATTTCTACCATTTACTTAAGATCATAGTGACCGTGTATTGTTTGAGTTCTGGAGCAGGCAAAGAATCCTCGGTGCTTCCCAAATACGTGTTGGGGACTTAACAAGTCTTCGAAACTTTTTAATATCTCAGACATGTTTAATAGGTTTATTCCCGAATTTTGTTCGATTTACCATACAAGACTGCTAACAAATTTCGTAAATAATAAATTTTATTAAAATGTGTTGGCCCATGTGTGTTTGATGAGGTTTGTACTTATTAAGTGCCTACTTATTCACATATGTATATCTTAAACGCCTTATGATAGTAATTGGGTCATCGCCCACAGATCCTGTGACCAAAAGAATTGCACTGACTTTCACTAACTTCCTTTAAAAGTAAGATGATGAAATTGAAACTACGTTAGACTGGCGATTATCTATGACAGAATCACAATTTATTTAAAAAAAACTCACGGAGCTCTCTGTATTATACCTATCTGTAATGATTTTTCGCGCATCATTTTATATAATTCATATCGAATTACCTGAATCATTATAATTTCGCTGGAGATTTGATGGCTGAGTAGTACAGTGACCAAATATAATACCAATATAATGAATTTTTCTGTGACGCTGCATGGTCAAAGGTCCGGTGGTGTTAATTCAAATAAAATATCGTCGAAATTACTCATTTTGTGCAACAAACAACTAAACTCGCAAAGAACATTTTTGGAAAATGGCGCCAACCGTAAGCTGAGTTTTTTTTTTGTTTTCTTCACCCATTCTGGGTATGCAAAGGGAACTATTCCCATACAGCCAAGTCTTCAGTAGAATTTTTATATTGATATGAAATAAAAATGAAATTTAATAAGATGAAATGAAATGAAACCTAACCTAACTCATTGAATCAAATCATTAAATCTTTACAAATTAGTAGCTTCTTTTTGGAAATATTTGCATGAATCATAAAAACTTCTATAAATTTTTTTTAGTAATAACTTCATGGTTGGTTTTTTCTTTTTAATAGACATCATTTTGACAGTTGGGAAAGAGAACGCACGAGTTCGGAAAAGGTAAAGAAAAAGCTCGAGTATGTTATAGCCCACATCCCGAACGCTATACGTCACTTTTTGAGCAACTGTATTAAAAAACCTTATTACTATTTACTTGCAAAACACGTGAAGTTCATACATATTTAAGTTCGTCAATATATTTTTCATGCAATTGTAAACGTCCACTGCTGTACCTATCGTAAAATACCCACAGGTATTTTACGCCTGGCTATAGCGACATGGCTAATCCCCCTATCTATAGGAAGACATAAGGTCTATCTAGCATTACTCATAGTTTCCTCTTACAACACCCACGCGACGAAATGTATGTCGTGTTCAAAGTTCAAACATAAAACCTGAAAAAATTAAAAAAAAACCGATAGAATGACATCAGCTTACAAAGTATTCTTAAACTTACAACAGAACACACACACCTAGCTATTATCAACGTTAACGCAATCAAAGCTGCATATAAACTAAATCCTGGTTCAACGGAGAAAATATTAACATATTACGAGTAAACACGATTTGATGATTCAAAGGCTTACTAATTATTTAAGTCCTTCTTATTCCAATGGTCTTTTACACTGACTGGTTTCGATGATATTGATGCTGCTAGTGGTTATATAGTCTTTGTGCTAGCCTATGCGGTTCTCACAGCTTCGTATGACTCAGGGCCTGGGCCCTTTCAGGCCGCGGGCTTTTTATTTAATAAAGTGAATGTAAATTCATACACTCAGCATCGTTACCTGCGTAACGATGGCTCCTATGACTGTCACAATGCACGTGGTAGAGTTATCTAACGGCCTTCCGAACAGGGGGTGGCGAGCCCCGGTTCTGACGGCCCAGGGACGCGGGTGTACTCACTGTGCCTCGCTGTGTCTCATCCGTTGTCCTACCAGTGTTTGTAGCACTAGGTGAGTGTGTAGTGTTCGTGTAGTCATCGGAATCTAGCGGAACTGGGGGTTCAATTCAAACGTTGCCAGGCCTTGGCCAGGCCACGCTTGTTTAATATTTTGAGTCGGAGCGTAAGTTGCTGCGTTTACCACTAGCGGATTGGAATGTGTCTCAGGGCTCTCGAAGTATTGCCGAGACATTTCCTTGAAATATTCAGAGATCGTTGGAAGTTGACAATCTCTGTGTAAATCCGAGTTACGCTAGTACCCCCGAGCTCTGGTGGCGATGCGAGTGAATCTATCTTGGATGACTTGTAGGTCGTTAAGACGTTCGGGAGCTATGTGTGCGAATGCTACGCTTGCGTAGGACATGATAGGTCTTACGCAAGCTTTGTAGAGGTGGAGCTTGTGTCTTAGGGACAGTTTGCTCTTGTTGTTAACAAGCGGGTGGAGTCGACTAGTGACGAATTCTTTTACACTTGTACATGATTTTTCCCTCAAACATCAACGTGACAAGAAATTTTATCCTAGTTTTCAGGGGTGAAAACAAATCTACACTTTGATTCATATAGTTATTATATATATACAACATGTCCCAAAATTCAACAATAAGCCAACACCGGAGGATAGACCTGCCCCGGACTAATCGGGGAAAAAAAGAAAAAAATATATATCCCAATTATATTTTAAGTTATATAAAAAAATGAAATTCTTCAGAAATTGAGACCGTTTATGATATTTTTCACTACCATGACCACAATTTTTTTTAATATTTGTTTCTTTTTTTTTTATAGGCAACCTGAATAGCACTGCTATCTACTACAATTCTTAAAAAATCCAGAATAACTCTTGTTTTATCACGAAAATTAATGAAACTTATTTTATTCCCTAAATTTTTTGAAGATTGTGTAATAAGAGAAGAGTGTGGTTTGCAAGATGATGTTGTGACCAGGATTAAGAAAGGAATGCTTCGGTGGTTTGGTCATGTGGAAAGAATGAATGAGGAAAGAGTGACAAAGAAAATTTATGTTGCAGAAGTGAATGGCAGAGTCGGAAAGGGACGTCCTAGGTGAAAATTTATCGACCAAATTGGCGATTTATTGAAAACGGGCCAAATTAGGAGTACCCTTAACCGACGAGCATGTATGCGTAGGTGTATGGATGTGAAGGAGGCGAGAGAGGTGTGTCAGGATCGTGCCAAATGGAAGTCTGTAGTCTCTGCCTACCCCTCTGGGTGAAAGGCGTGAGTGTTTATGTTATGTTATTTTTTGAAGACTTTTACTTTTAACCAACTTTAACTTATCGTGGTGTAAAAAAAAGTATGAACACTAGTATGGCAAGTTTTGTAAAAATTGACGCAACTAACCAACATTCCGAAATGGTATAATACTCTAGGAAAACAAGTTATAAAAAAATATGGGCCTATTATTTCTAAACATATGGGGCTAAATTCCTTAAGTTGTAATTGTCAGTAATCACTTTTACTACATGCCCAAAATGGGTTCTTGTTACAATTTCTAGGAATTTGAATGGGGCATACATACCTTAGATGTTAGAGAGAGAGATATACAGAGCTGTAATTATTCTCAGCAAGTCAGTTCATTACGCTCTGCTCCTTTGTTTACTGTGCACCGTTCCCAATTCAACTTACGTGGCTCTCGTACATACTATCGAATTTTGTCTTGGCTTTTTGGATTGGAATCGACCTGCAAACTTAACTGAACTGGCATTATTTGGACTGTAAGTGATCTGCAAACTGAACTGACCTGGCATTATCTTGGACTACGATTGTGTGTTTTGTGATTTAGAGTTCTGGCGCATTTTGGACTGTTTGGCGTTTAACATGCCGCAACCGTACACACCACAGGAATACGCTAATATGCATTTAATCTATTGAGAATGCCGATTTAATGCTAATGCTGCTAGCAGACTGTATTGAGAAAGATACCCAAATGCTCAGAGATATCCTGATTATCGAGTGTTCATTAATGTGCATCAAACGTTTTCGGAGGGTCATATCCAATAGGAGAGGCGCTGGAAGACCTAGATTGGATCGTGATGAAGAAGTTCTCAATAAGATAGAAAATGATTCGACTACTTCGGTACGTGCCATAGAAGAAGCTACAGGAATCCCGAAAAGTTCTGCACATTAAATATTAAAAGGTCACAAGCTTCACCCATATCACTACAGGCATATGCAGACGTAATTACCGCGGGACTATCCGCACAGTGAAGATCCCCAATGCCTAAACAAAATTCTATGGTCGGATGAAACAACTTGCAAGAAAGATGGGTATTTAATCTTCACAACCTACATAGTTGGAGTAATGAAAATCCGCACTTGATGAGACAAGACATATCCCAATATCAATTCAAGGTTAACCTATGGAACGGCATATTAAATGGAAAAGTAATTGGGCCCTTTGAGTTACAAGGAAACTTAGATGGCAATAGTTATTTAAACTTTTTACAAAATGACTTGCAAGAATTGTTAGACGACGTGCCCTTAAATGATCTTCAAAACATGTGGTTCCAAAATGATGGTTGCCCAGCACATTATGCCCGTCCTCTACGAGACTATTTAAATCAAGAGTATCCAGGGCGTTGGATCGGGCGACTTGGTCCTATCTTATGGCCACCCCGTTCACCCGATTTGAACCCCCTGGACTTCTTCTATTGGGGTTGTCTTAAAAACAGGGTCTACTCAAAACCCATTACGACATTGGACGAGCTTCGTCGAAATATCACTCAGGCTGCTGATTACATTAATAGCAGAAGATATGCAAGACAAATAAAACGATCATTTTTAAGGCGATGTCGTGCATGTATTAATGCTGGTGGCAAACAGTCCGAACATTTGCTATAATGTTAATAACTTAATAAATTACACGTGAAACTGTTTGTACCATTTGTTTTGAAATAAAACATTTTTCAGGAACTAATACTTTTATTACACCCGACCGTCATTTGGCCCCTGTTAAGAAATAATAGGCCCATATTTTTTTATAACTTGTTTTCCTAGAGTATTATACCATTTTGGAATGTTGGTTAGTTGCGTAAATTTAAAAAAAAACATGCCATACTAGTGTTCATACTTTTTTTACACCACGATAAGTTAAAGTTGGTTAAAAGTAAAAGTCTTCAAAAAAATTAGGGAATAAAATAAGTTTCACTAATTTTCGTGATAAAACAAGAGTTATTCCGGATTTTTTTAAGAATTGTGGTAGATAGCAGCGCTATTCAGGTTGCCTATATAAAAAAAGAAACAAATATTAAAACAATTGTGATCCCGGTAGTGAAAAATATCATAAACGGTCTCAATTTCTGAAGAATTTAATTTTTTTATATAACTTAAAATATAATTGGGATATATTTTTTTTCTTTTTTCCCCGATTAGTCCGGGGAGGTCTATCCTCCGGTGTTAGCTTATCATTGAATTTTGGGACATGTTGTATATAGTAACTATATGAATCAAATAATAAATAAAAAAAAAAAAGCATACTTAATCAAAATACTACGTTCATTAACCACCCAAAACTGAATAAAGAAGACTTTTATCATATCATAAACACTGACGCTTATCGCCCAGAGTGGTAGGCAGAGATTACGGACTTCCATTTGACACACCTCTCTCGTCTCCTTTAAGCGTTAAGGGTGCTCTTAATGTGACCCACCTTCAATATGTCACTAATTTGGTCGATAAACTTTCTTCTAGGGTGGCTCTTCCCGACTCTGCCGTTCACTTCTACAACATAAATTTGCGTTGTTACTCTTATCTCGTTCATTATTTCTACATAACCAAACTACGGGACACACATATCTTCAATACAGCTCGCATTGATGAAGCGATCGAGCAAAGCCGGGACTCCAAAATCTTTGCCAGAGATTTGTGTGCTAGAAAGTGCCAACTATTGAAGCTGAAGACCGAATACTGCAGAATCGTCTCCGGGACATCGGGGTTTGGGAAGATCTATGGCCAAGCTGTACACGTCTTCGTTGGAACCACACGCAAGTGTGAGAAACGATCCTAAGGCAAGTCTTATCCGACACTATTCCCATGATATCTCGGACGTTAGTCTAAGCGAGATTAGAATAGCTCTCCATCACCCTAAAACAGCAAGGCCCCGGGCGAAGATAAAATTACAGCGGAGCTTTTGAAAGCAGGTGGAAAAACAGGACTTCAAAACCTTCAGAAGGTTTTTGTCTACCGTCATTGATGTTAATACCGTATCCTTTCCAGTCCAATAGCTTGTAAACGTCTTTTAAGGATCTGTCAGCAGTGTAGAGTTTCGCGCATATAACGTCACCTTTTCTTATACCTTTATGCAGTTGGATAGGTTTTGTACTCTTATTCTGTACTCTGATAACCGTTATAGCACTACTCTACAAACACTAGTATTTCGATATATCGACAGTCGACTTGGCACCGTTGAAGAAACCCCAAATTTCGACGCACTCAAAGGCTTAGTCACAATTCACGTACGCAAGACAAAATGACAGATTGTACTCTTCATCTTCTGTACAATTTGCTGAAGGGTATGTATGTGGTCTTTGGTGCTAAAGCCTTTTTGGAAACTGGCTTATTCAGAAGGCTGAAAGTCGTCTAGTCTGCATGCTAGACGATTCGTAATTACTCTCAAATAGAGCACAGCGTTGTCGCCATTCTTGTAAAACACGACCTCTGTACTTCTGTTCCACGACTCCGGAGTAGTGCCGGTAGTAATGTTGAAAAAAACAGGTAATTTTTATAACAAGTACCATAGGTTAATAGATAAATCTTAGACCAGTTAGCAGGCAGCACGACTTTTACCATGGGTGACGAGAAAAACCAACGGAGCTTTTGCCCAGCCTGACTGATTCTCCAATTGGCTTAATTTTCGTAGTTATTCTTACCTAGTTGCAATATCTGCCCGAGGTAAGTATATTCATGGACAGCTTCGGAGAATCTCACAACCATCGTAATGAGAACGGATGTGATGTGCCCGTTGATTTGTAACATAACTTTGACATAACTCTCGTCTTATCCAGATTATTCACAAACACAAAACAACACGTCGTAAGGATTCATTTAGACTGTTCAGCCTATTCTGAAGTTCATGCAGCAATTCCGTTATGGCGAGGTTATCATCAACATAGCTTAAGTGTGACATATTTTCACCCTACTCACCGTCTTGAAAAAAATTTCCGGTGCATTTGTAAACAGTTTACGAAATATAACACTCTGTCTCAACTCTGCGGTGCAACTGGATAGGTTTTATATGACTGTACTTGAACGAACAACGTATTGATGTTGTTAAGGCATCACAGCATCTGGATGTACCGCCAGTCAATTTGGCACCGCCGCGATAAATCCAGAACAACTAAGTTTCTTTGGAGTCCAAGGTTTTCTCCTAGTCCACAAATGCAAGGCACAGGGGCTTACTCAATCTGTCGTCTACTGCATTATCTGCCGCACTATATGAATGTGGTTTAAAACGCCAAATCCTTCTAGACACCCAGCCTGTTCAAGTCCTAACTTACTAATCTGCGTAGAAGTAATACAGGTGCCTAAAGATTACGTTTACATAACTTTATTAATATTTATAACGTAAATACATATTGCACAGTTCAATGTGAACTATACTGGTATGTCATTAAAATCTTCATTATTAATAAAAATACAGCCGTTACCAGTCGTCCTCAGCATACCCATAGTAGACCTCGAAACTGATGAGTCAATACAAATTTGACCTCGCTTACATCAAATATGGAAATCGGTACACATGTACACAATACTTTCTTCACAAGCACAAAAACGTATAGCGTTCTCAAGTTATTGCTGTCTTTAAACGTAAGGTTTGAATTAACATTGTGAATTCCGTGCAATTTGCTACCCAAACAAATGATGTAGTTACGTCAATTTACATGTAATTTAAAGTTTTAGAACAGTTTCCTATTACTTTAAACTAGTATCCCGCCTATTCTCACTAGGATTAATCATTTATTTTCTACAGATTTACATTTTTTTTTCAAACAAAAAAATTCCCCAAGTTTTTCGGATAAAATATATCACTCCTGGCATTGCTTTCTATCTTTCGTTCTTGAAGTTTCAATACAAGTTGTTCATCTATTACAAAGATCAGACTGGAAGTCCTTATTCATGTCTTAATGGAATGCAAATTACCGCTTAGCAGTATCAGTATAATGCAGTTACTACGATATTACAGACAGACAACTTAATTTTATTTATATGTATAAAAACTGGTAAATTGCGTAGTTCAAAACAAGATATAGGATTAAATGTGCTTGTTTTTTTCAACCGACTTCAAAATAATGTATTTTACCTCAGAACTTATCGAGGTGAACGTATTTTGATGATTTTTTTACTTCAAAACTGATGCTTCATATGTGACCCCATGTAAATTTGATCAAGATCTGACTTGTAGTTTTTGAGTTATCATTAATAATGCGTATTTAATTGACCTCGACTACATTGATGATGTTCACATTTTATTTATATTGAAGTTCACTGTACAAAATTTTTAATTTTACTACTTGTCTTGTTTTTATTATATTTTTCCACCAAAACATAAGAATTAAGAACTATAAGCAATAAACCGCATCGATTGTGAAATCGTCGAATCGCTTAGTCCACAAATGTCCTATTTACTAGTTCTCACAGGCACGCGTAGGAGTTAACAAAATTGCACAATAACGCCTCAATCTCATCGAGCACTATCCTTGCGTGAAATATGCGCAGCGTTAATTGAACTATTCAACTAACAAATTGACCGTGAAGGCTGTGTATTTGTTCATTTTGTTTGTAACGGTTGCGAGATTAGTACGATCGAATTAAACCCCAGCGATTTTACTGAAAATAGTTTTAGCATTTAGCCCAGTAAAACCGCTAATTTCAATTTGTGTACATGTACATTACTATATATATCTTATATCGATTTTGAGTTAGCCCTCGAGAGATCTCACACTTTAAAAAAAAACAACACAAACAAGACATTTTTCTGTACCGTGAAAGCGTCTTATGGTTAAAGAAACTTTTAAAAATGTTTTTTAAAGAAATACACAATTTGCAAATTAATAGTATATGGATGCCAAAGTAACTCAAAAACAATTTGTATGATTTAAGTCCATAAATAGGACCTTCGCACTATGCTCAACGACCTCAATGGTGTCTCCCAACGGATAGGTCTTAAGATGAACATGGACAAAACAAAGATCATGTTTAATGTCCATGTCACACCCATGCCGGTAGTTTTTGGGAGCACTATGCTCGAAGTTGTTGACGAGTACGTTTACGTGCGACAAATAGTCCGACTAGGTAAGTCCAACTTCGACCGAGAGGTCAATCGACGGATTCAACTCGGCTGGGCAGCGTTCGGGAAATTACGACATATCTTCTGGTCAGGTATACCTCAATCTCTGAAAACTAAAGTGTATAACCAGTGCGTGTTGCCAGTGATGACTTACGGATCTGAGACGTGGTCCTTGACTGCTGGCCGTATGAGGACGCTCAAGGTCGCTCAGCGAGCTATGGAGAGGGCTATGCTCGGAGTTTCTCTGCGTGATAGACTCAGAAATGAGGATATCCGCAGTAAAAACAGAGTGACCGACATAGCCCAACGGATTAGTAAGCTGAAGTGGCAATGGGCCGGCCATATAGCTCGAAGAACCGATAACCGATGGGGAAGAAAGGTACCGGTAGGCGTAGTGTAGGGCGACCCCCCACTAGATGGAGTGACGATCTGGTAAGACATGCAGGAATTCGATGGATGCAAGTGGCTCAGGACCGTGCTTTGTGGCATTACTTACTTGGGAGGCCTATGTTCAGCAGTGGACTTGTGAAGGGCTGAAATGATGATGATGATGATGATGAAGTCCACAAATAGCACATGGGCAAACATGCCGATCCGGTACAATTACGTGTAGGTTCACTTTGCGGACATTATTCGAACACTTGTACCGTACCCGATTCGAATCCGCGTCCTTCTAAGCAGCCAAGTGCTTCATCTCATCCACATTCGTGACATTAATAAGCCGTGGAAAAATAAAAAAACCCGGTCTCTGCTTCACAAAATATATCATTATTTACATAACTATAAATAATACGGACGTGGAGTTCTTGGATGCTTGCTTTATTTCCAAAATGTTTTTTTCACGAACACTACTATTGATTCAAACGGCTTCTTAGTCGTACATTGTATGCAGTCGTGACACATGAACGCTTGACGTTGTTTGTAACATGGTAAGGCACGTAGAATCGGGATCTAATACATATTAAGCAACTCCTAGAATTAGACTAGGATCTCCTTCATTCGCTGATATAATATTAATACAAAACAGAACTTGCCTATCAAATTCGAATGCTGAATAGGCCTCCACATAGATCGCCTCTAAAGTAAAATAGTTGGCAGATTTGCCAGACGGGTTGGCAGCCGCAATTTTTTATTTTTTGTTTTATTAGAAAGACGCCGCTGCTGAGGACCTCCTGGTTTCTTTCCTATCGCCTCTTATGAAACATACGTAACGATATTCGATTGGGGGTAGTCACTGACACTGCACGGTAAACCATCAGGATATAAATATATGAATCAAATAACAAAAAAATCTGTTGTATTCACTGATATAGGTATACAAAGACACAACTTCAGTTTATATTTTTTTACTTATTATGATGATTATAATGTCCTCAAGGCCGAATATCGGTTACGGTGGCCAGTTTCAATATAAACTAGCAAACACCGTAGGATTATACCGCACGAGTGTGTGCGCAGCACAGTTGCACTTTCTATTCCCTCTCTGTCATAGACTAATGGAAAGACAATCCACTACCAGCTAGGAGACATTAGGCTCAGGACCAACTGCTGTACTCTGAAGTACGAGGGTGAAGCACCGCTAAATTCCTGACTCCGGGCTGCTACTGAACCTGTGATATAATGATCATCTGTCACTTACGCTTACATCCACTAGGTAAACGAAGCAGTCAATTACTTATTATAAGCCAATGCCCGACTGCCTCGTTGGTCTAGTGGTTGTAGTAGTGCGACTGCTGATCATGAGGTCCTGGGTTCGAATCCCGGGTTGGCCAAAAATTAATTATTGAGTTTTTCGGTCAAGAAATTCTCAGTAGCTGCCCAGAGTCAAGAAGTATGCGGTGTATCACCCACGTGCCTCGGAAAGCACGTAAAGCCGTTGGTCTTCTACCTGACCTCTCTCCGGTCGTGTCGGTTTACCTTCCCATCGGATTATGAGAGTGAGGGAATAGAGAGTGCACCTGTGCTTGCGCATACACTTGTGCACTATAGTCCTGTCCTGCGCCGATGGCTAGCCTCCGTTGAGGCAGGCCGCCGTAACCGAAATTCGGTCTAGAGGACATTATTATAAGCGAATACTTTTAACTATAAATACCCGACGCGACGTTTCGAGCGCTTTACAGCACCCATGGTCACGGGGGGGGGGGGACTGAGATGTTCAACGTCCAAATATCATACTTAACAGCGGTTACCATAGATAAAAATTTAACTTTTGTTCCGATCTACACTTACACCGTATCTTGAAGTCTTGCAGTTGTATGTTTGGGTTGGGATTTAATTTTATTTATTATAGGATCCCAAGGAGATGGTAGCACCCAACCATCTTCTCTATTGAAATTAGGATGTTTTTTGATTTCAATAGCCTCGCGAATCATCCTTGGAAGGAATCGGTGTTCTTTAGCGAGGATTTGTGGTCTATCAAATCTGATGTAGTGACGGGGGCGATCCTGTCCGTGTTCACAGACTGCAGACTTTCCGGAGCGTCGATTCTTCACATCAGCTATATGTTCTTTAACGCGGGTTTTAATTGATCTTTTAGTTTGTCCTATGTAGGAGAGACCACACTCGAAACGTCGTGTATTTATAGTAAAATATACGCGATAAAATCCGTAAAAACTAGTATTATTTCAATGTGTAGTGCTCGCATAAATATAAGAAATCATTATGAAAACCTGTCCTCTCTTGCGTTTAAAACACCGAGACTGAAATCGGATTGAAAGACAGAGGCTGGCAAATTATTCATCTCCTTTGTTGTACAAAATACAAAGCAAAATGTTTGGTTGCAAATTGCAACTTGCAATACGTGGAATATTGAAAACAAAGGGCTGGATACACCCTAACCGTTGGGCTATCCAATGCTGGAATGGGAAGGAGGAGTTCAATCATGTTGTTGATTTATGAAATAATATACATTAAGTACGTATTATTTTAATTTCGATAGGTTTTAATTGATTTATTTATTTAGTTCAAAAATTTATTATTATTTTTTTAGTATCGAAAGTTTTTTACAAATTAGTACCTAGTATTTATTGATTTATTTTTTCCCAGACGGTAAAAAAATCACCCAGTTTAAATAATGTAAGTGAAGCAAAGAAATATATTACGCTATTACGCTTTCATGTGCTACATTTTCTAATAAGAGTTGTTTGAGGTAATGCAGGGAAGGCGTACAACCTTTTTTATTTGTTCGACATTATTAACGCATATTATATAATATATGTTTATACCTGCATTTAAATAAAATTTTAGTTGTAATATCAAAATAACTACCATTTATTGAGCACAGGAGTTTATTTGCATGCTGTTAAAAAATGAATACCTAACCATTTTTAAAATTTTTGCCTGCCTGTCTATCTGTCTCTCTGTCCGCACTAATCTTCGTAATGACAAAACCAATTGTAGTGAAACTACAAGAACAGATAGAGAACAGTGCCAGGGGCGACCTGGGCACAGAAACAGATGAAATAAATGGTTTTTGATTACCTTAAATCGAAATAACGCTACATTAATAGAACCTACGCAGACGAAACCGGGGCTGGTCGCTAGTTTTTAATACAATTTGTATATTAAAATATTAAAATCTGTATAAACGAGATTCGCGTATACCTCTATACTTAAAAACTGCCAGTGGTGCATTTGTAACGTGGTTCTTCACTACTGGCCGTATGAGGTAGGTCAAGGTTGCTCAATGAGCAACGGACAGCGCTATTGTTGGAGTTTCTCTGCGTGATAGTGATAGACATCGAAATCAGCATATCCGCAGTAGAGTCAGGGTGACCATGAAATGGCAACGGCAAACTATATAGAAAAGAAAATTTTTGAGTGACAGCCACATACCGGTAAATGATGGGCTTGACAGCCTCCACTAAAAGGTGTGACATGGTAAGAGATGCAGGAACACAATGCTTGTAGGTAGCTCAGAAACCTGCATTGTGGCATTCCTTGAGGAAACCTACGTTCAGCAGTGGACTTGTGATGGGTTGCAAAGATGATGATGATGATAATAGCTGATAGATAAAATAATAAATACATACTATTACGATTTATTACAATAAACTTTTAAGCATCATCGATTACGGCAAGCTTGTTATATATTGTTAGAGTGGCAAATAAACAGCTGATGTAAGTGTTTTTTTTTTCAACCTGTGGACACCTGCCACCTTAAACATGTAAAAGGAGGTCACAGTGTTCTCATAACTGAAGACTTTGAGATTTTTCTTTTGTTGTTCTTAAAAGTGACCTGCAATTATACTGGAAAACAGTAAAGTTACAGCCTATATACGTCCCACTGCTGGGCACAGGCCTCCCATCATTTCTGTGAGGGTTTTAGGGCAAGGAAATGTACGCCGCGCTGCCCCAATGCATGTTGGCGAACTTCAAATGTCTTCAAAATATTTTTTTCTTATTCCTCGGACATGCAGATTTCCTCATGATGTTTTCCTTCACCGCTGAGTACGTGGTAAATCAGCACTCAAAATTGCAATTACCAATTTCTTTGGTCGGTACCAACCACCAAGTTTGTAACTCAAATTTTTTTCTTAAATAATTGGTCGGCGTTTATTAAGACCTACTAAATTTCAGGCCTTATTATACTCGCTCTTCATGTGTAGCTTTTTTTTGTTTTATTGTGTATTTTATATCACTTTTAAAATATTATAAATACAAATAAATCGTATGTTTTTATTACTAAACTATTGTCGTAGTCAGAAAACGACCTGGTTTCAGCTGTACAAACAATGCTTAACTTACTATAAGAAAATGTCTATACAACACGTAACATAATTAACGCTCTTTAAGAAAGTAGTTTGTTAAGAATCGTTTACTGAATTGATTCCTATAATTTTTAATATAGGTAATTTGTTATCCCAAAAATAATCAAAACTACGTAAATTACAGTCACACTAAATCTGTACAGTCAAAACAAACTGAAATGGACCGTAACTAAGGCAAAAAGACTTTTAAGAGTGCAGTTTTATTTGTATTATTACTAATTCTGTCATTCAATAAAAATAAAGAAAAATGAATTTTATTTCAAGCACGTTAAAGTCTTTGCGTTCGTGGATTTGTACTGTGACCACAACATTCTTCCGGAATTAGTATAACTAATGTGATAAATAATCAGTGCATAAAAATGTTTAACTAAAAATTCAGTGTATGTATTATGATTATAACATAATATACTAATTTGGGTGTCTGAGGGTGTTCGTTAATTACGTTACATATTGTAACGTAATATATCTCTCTCATCATATCCATATTACTCTCACGTAAGTAGTGAAAAATCAATTGATAACGCTGTTCCTAATTTAACACATTGCTAGCATTGTGCACCACGCGAAGCTATGGACTCTATGTCACGCATAGATTATGTACTCGTAGGAAAATCTTTTAAGAAATACATACAGGCTGGCCGGAAATACATTTAAAAATGCAAATGATACAGTGTTACTAATACTAAAATTGGATATTAGTAAAATTACTAAATTATGTTTACCACTTGTTATACTTGCTAATTGGATTGTTTTCAGAATCTGCGGTTGCCAACCCGCCGGCCAATTTATCAACTATGGCAAATATGCTTCATGTGAGACAATCTATAGGGGAGGAAAATTTTCAGCAATGGACTTTTATGGGCTATAACAAATAAATGAATGACTTATTGATATTTCCACGCGTTAGACTCTTTAACCTCAGTAACCTCACTATTCCCAAGTAATATACGAGCATGACTTCAAAATTTTATTTTAGCGATATCTAGTAGAAACAACACCCCGAGTGCTTAAAATTTGACCATAAATCCCAAAGCTACACCTACCTAATTATGGATGCCAGCCAAAAGTTTGTAAGTGCTCTATCAGTTTTCGAAATCTCGCCAAACTCGTCGATATTCGATACTGGTCGTAGAAATAATTTATTAGTCTTTCAGCACAATAGGGTTGGCGGAATCAATATTTATGGGACGTAATAAAGAACAAACATAGGTGGTTTTTATTAGAGATTTTTTTTATAAAGGAGAGGTCTAATGAGCCTGCGGCTAATCTAATTGTTAGTGTCTACCACCTCCCATGAAATGCACCACTAAGGGAATTGCGAGTGCGGTGCGGTTTTAAAAAGGAGTAAGCTCTTTTCTTGAAGGTCCCCGATTCGTATCAGTCCGGAAAAGTGGCTGCTAGTATCTATTCTATTCCTTAATGAAGTAGTGTGAGAAAGAAAACTTCTGGAAGATCGCACAGTGGCGAACCACCTTTCAATCGGAATGAATAATAACGCTAATAACTTTGTTCTCCTAACCTCTAAGCACTCAAGTGGTAGACTCACGCACTCAGGTCTTACTTCGACCAAATCTAACACTCATGGGCGCTCACACACTAACCCTTACTTCGACTCATTATATAATATGCAAAGGGATGCAACAACTCTACTCAGCGCCTATGAGTCAAGCCTATCAGAAAGAACTCGGTCGTTGACAATTCAGGACGTTGTTAGCTGAATGTGGTCAAGTGAAAGGAGCTGGCTATAGCGTCGTCGGTCTAAAAATAACAACAGTAGATAAACATTTTAGGAGAAGAAAATTTGTAGTTCATTATTGATTACATTATGTTTATCTTTATCAATTTAAAGCCTTTACACTCGCATCTCTTGACTTTTGTAAGTATATAAAATAAATAACCTAAGTTTAGAAGTGAAAGACATATGTTGTTATATTGCTGTGTTCTGAGCTGCCGCCGCTCAGGTCAATAGGATAGAGCACGTGTTTCTCAAGTACGCTACATTCCTCGCTCTTCTGTACACTCTTTTAAAGCAGGCACTCAGATCTTACCACAGATACAGTATAGTAACACTTAGTACTAAATCCTTAGTGCGACCATAGGCTTAGAATATACTGGTGTAAGTATATTCTCAGTCTATGAGTGCGACTCATCAATGTTTCGAAACATCTGAGAAATTCACGGGTACATTTTATGGGAATATACAACCCACATAACAAGTGATTTAATTTATAGGCTATCATTTAAACAGTTCGTAATACATTACACAAATTGTATGTTCATGGACCGTGTAGTAGCGGTATAAGAATATCCTCTGCCTCATATCATCTCGTGGATGTCTGAGGGCTGAGGGAAATAAACCAGATGAGCGGCAGCGTCCTCAAATCAGATGCCAACACGCATATCAAGCGTGACAACTATGGCAATTATCCCCCCTAATTATCCCCCCTACGGCGCAATCCATAATATAATTCGTCATCACTATTTATCATAGAAGCCAAACACAAATCTACCGTTAAACATAGGTCTCTTAAGGAGTGCACAAAGCACGATCCTGAGCCGCCTGCATCCATCTACTCCCTGCATCTCTACCAGCCAACAATAAAGGTCGAAATCTCCCGAACCCTGCCCAGCTGAGTTAAATCCTTTTTAAATATCCGTCCGCATTTATTTTACAAGGGGGTTATTATAATATTAAAGAATACATAAATGAAAATAAACCCTGGGAATGAGGTGAGGCTTTGAAGAACGTAAAATACTCAAAATATTTATAAGGTGAGAAGCATCATCTTGAACCTTAGTAATGACAATGCAGTTGTTGGCGTCGTTGTTTGAACTTACAACTATAGCTCATGGATTTACAAAGGGTCTATGAAGTGGACTTTTAGCTGACCTGTAACTTAATTATGTATTATAAAATATACTTTAAAACATCTTTAAGTATTAGCTAGCATTGAAGGAAAACCAGCTTCCAAGAGATAAAAACAGCATTTAATTATTTTATAGAATCATGATATAAAACGAAATAAGTTTGTTGCTTTTAAAACCTACATGGTCTACAAAGAAACGCAGACTAAACATATTTTTTCTACAAAAGAACTATTAAAACACAAATTACAATTACGTTGGCAATAAATCTTGCATGCTCCTGCTGTTGCTTTGTTCAATCATTGTCTATAGCCCGTAACGTCTTCACGATCCGCCATTGTATGCGAAGTCAATTTAACTATTTGTTGGTTACTCGCGAGACCACACAGGGAATGACAAACAAGACCTCTCTTGTAGTGATTGTTAATCATCTTATGAAGTCGAGATCAATAGGATGATTGCTATAAAATTACCATAATTAGAGCCTGTAATGATTTTGAATGAATAACGTGGGTGAAATAAACATTGCGTTAAAGAGTAAATAGCGAATCAATTTACAATATATCGTTTGTACGCCTAATTTATACGTTTATTCATTTGTAAGATAACCGTCGATAAATAATTAATAAGGCTGCCGATTCTGACACTTCAACTTTGATTCCATCTTAGTGGTCAGGCAACGCATCAGTAGTTTTTTTTGTTTGATATATTATACTGCAAGTGTTTGTTTGCTATTATTTCTTTGTTCTATAAAAAAGAGTATTTTTATTACATGTATACTCCTAGAAACCCAAAAAAAACTACAGTTCCACCGTCTTCGCTGAATACAACAGTGTTTATATACCTGTGATGTGTTATGTGCAATATTTCAAAGACGAACACAACGATCCCGTAACGCTGCTATTAAGCGCTTAAATTACTAGAGTATTTGATTACCCAGATAAAAACCTAGACCAGAAAGTAGCTACGAGCATGTGGCCCTGTTATTAAAAAAGCGGTCTAAGTGCGATCCGAAAGGTCCACACGACTAACTTCCCAGTGGAAAGAATAAAAAAATATCATTTTTAATAATTGGTTGGTAAATTTTATACGTGGTAGAGCCATGCTGCAGTTATATTAGATGTATAGTTGTAGCACGAATGGGTCGGCTCGACCGGGGAAGGACCACGCTCTCACAGAATACCAGCGTGAAATAGTAGCTTAATGCTGCTGTATTTCGTATGGTGAGTGTAGAGAACCGGAGACCCTTTTTACTGGAAACGAGGCATTCCATCTTAGTCCTCACGGGTGACAACGCATCTGCATTTTGATTCGTAATTGAGGATAGATGTAGATGTCTATGGGCCACAGCAACCACTTACCATCAGGTGGACTGTGTGCTCGTTTGTCACCCTATCCTATAAAAAAAAAAAAAAAAAAAATCATTTTTAATATTTTACACAATTTTTCATTCGCCACAAAAAACGACTTGACCGATTTTGCTCAAAATTTAATGAGGTCTAAGCTTAATAAGTATGCCTTTAAACGATATATATATATATTATAATATATATATATATATATATATATATATATATATATATATATATATATATATATATATATATATATATAATCGGAATCTCGGAAACGGCTCCAACGATTTTCATAAAATTTAGTGTCCAGGGAGTTTCGGGGGCAATAAATCGATCTAGCTAGGATTTATTTTTAGAAAATGTTTTTTGTCCGTCTTTTCAGGCAAAGAAAAACTGCTACAATATAAGAAGCTATATTTTGACACTGTGTTAATGATCGTAATAGCTCAAGTGGATATCGAGCGGTCGCGAAATCGTAATGCCTTGGTTCGCGTCCTGTCTTCAGTCCGATTTTTTTCCTTTTTTTTTTCAAGTTACCTTCTTTTGTGAGAAAATCTATTATTTCGAGCCCTTTTTTTAGTATTTTTTTTAAATACGAAAATTTTAATGTAACTAATTGCACTCATGATTTTTTATTCAAATAACCAGTTCAGTTTTTTCTATTATGTCAATGAGATCAAAAAATATTATTCATCAGTATGTAATTTGTATCTAAATGTAATTTCAAAAAAAAAACCGAGCAAAGCTCGGTCATCCGGGGACTTATGCTTTAAATGAAACTGGTCCCATGTCAATATCACTCTTTGTGCGCGAGATACACGAGGCGAAAATGGAATCCGACATACATTTCATTTCATTTTCATTTCATTTATTATATCATATACATACATACATACGTACAAACATGTGCACACACGGACATCCTCTTAAAACCATACTATTCGACTCTAAAGACGTGGTGATTTGTTAAAATTTTCAATTTGCAAAATCGGACTCATTACCAATAACTTCCCAGCGGGAACTTAACAAACTGCTTGTATATATTTAGTCCTTGCACTTATTCTATCAATCGGCTTTTAAGTACAGCACTCTCTATTCCGTCACTCTCGTAGTCGTCGTAGAAGGGACGACAACACACGACGAGAAAGAAAACAGGGGCAGAATCAAAGACTTAATGCGCTTTATAAACCACGAGTGAAACTCCATCAACTTCCTGACTCTAGGCTCCTATTCAGAATTTCTTAACAGTAAACCCGCTAATCTATTTTGGCTCGACCCGGAATTCGAACCCGGGATGTCATGACGCTCACGATGACTAGACGAAGAAGGCAGTTATCAATCAACATTATAACATAGTTGTGTGAGGTGAAGTCTCATGATATTTAATTTCTTATTTCATAAAGTGATGCATCTTATTATGAGGCTTACAGATCAGGAGCTCCTGAAATCTGAAAGATAAAAGTCGAAGTCAGCATCAGCTGGTAAAAGTCCACTAATAGACTGCCCGAGTGTCCTTTTGTAGAAGTTTATAATGACTAAAAGTTTAATTCTTACCACTTATTATACGTGGTAGCCACGCTGCAGCTATATTATAGTTGTAGCATGAATGGCTCGGCTCGACCAGGGTCGGACCACGCTCTCAAAGAATACCAGCGTAAAATAGCAGCTTAATACTGCTGTGTTTCGTATGGTGAGGGTAGAGATCCGGAGACCCTTTTTTACAGGTTACGAGGCATTCCGTCTTAGTCCTCAGGTGTGACAACGCACCTGCGTTTTGATTCTTAATCACGGATAAATGTAGATGTCTATGGGCCACAGCATCCACTTACCATCAGGTGGACTGTGTGCTCGTTTGTCACCCTTATTCTATAAAAAAAAACTTCTAACTCGCCACTTAATGTCGGTGTAAGAAATTCCAGTGTTCCAAATCTTCTCGTGCTGTAAAGAACTGCGACAATAGGAAACTAAAAAAGGAGATGGGAAACAGCATCGTCCATAGATAACGACTCCAAGTACTAAAACGATATGACAAATACCCTGGATAATATGAGAGAATCTATTAGTTTCGTAGGCTTTCATAATGTTGATGATGTTGATGACGACTACTTCTAATGAAAGCTACTAATTTTGCGTTAATTTTGTTAATTTACATACCAGTAAAATATATCATTAAAAACCTGTAATAAGCAAAAATAAATACGTGTAGTATTCGTGATAATGCTTGTTTGCTCTAAACGTATTTAACAAGTCATGTGACTAAAATACTGAATTCTTTGACTTCAACTAATTTTGTGTTATAATCACGTTTATATTGTAAAATGAATCGCAGTAGGTATTCTATTTTGTTGATAACATCTTCCATATTTTATTGAACAAACCGTCTTCTAAATTCATACATCTCCTAAATTACAATAAATTACAACATCATTATACTTTTAAGATTAAGTCCGTACCATTTTTTGAGAGATGATTTCATAGTTTAAGCAAACTTACGAAAGAGGCGATATCATAAATTCAATAATCACTCTGGGTGTGTCGCCATATTTTATTTTGACTATCGATGTTAGAATTTTGATTAACATAACCATTTGAACCTTTACATAACATTTTCAACGTATAGAACGTATATTATGTATTTAGAAATTATTTTAAAATTAATAAGCTTTGTTGATTGTTTGTTTGACTTAATAAACGTAACGTTAACATATTTCTCATTGCTTGTGTCAACATCATCGTAATGTTAAAGACGAGGCGTCGATATTTTAGCTATATTTGCGAACACACGCATCCATTTATGGACAGATCCATAATATTCCTAATTAATAATTGGAATATTCGTAAATAATATTCAATATATTCCTAATTAAATATTTATAATAAGTAGAATATTTTACATGATACAAATTTGATGTAGAGAAGAGGTTGCACGTGACATTGCTCGACGTAAGCTCGACATGCTGTCTTTTTTATATAGTATGGGATGACAAACGAGCACAGCCTGATCGTAAATAGATACTGTGGCTCATAGACATCTACATATATCCTTAATTAAGCATCAAAATGCAAATGCGTAGTCACCCCTGAGGACTAAGATGGAATGCCTCGTTTCCAGTAAAAAAGGTCTCCGGTTCTCTACACTCACCATACAAAACACAGCAACATTAAGCTGCTATTTCACGCTAGTATTCTGTGAGAGAGTAGTCCTACCCCGGTCGAGCCGACCGATTTATGCTACATCCATAATATAACTGCAGCGTAGCTCTACCAATAAAAAACACTTTGTGATGTTAGCACTGTTCGTACCAATCACGAAACGGTTTTATACACAGAAATAGTAATAATATCTTTACGATTTCTGTGGTTTTATATGTATGCCCTCGCAATGGCACTGATGAGGCACCGCGCCGCGCCAACCTCGCAAGCTCGTAACACACTGTGTGGATCTGCTCTAAGACCGGTTCAAATGTTATTCAGTGTTTCGAACAATTTTAAATTTTAAATTTCCCATGCTCTTTCATAATTAATATTATAGTCAATGCCCTCATCAAGTGGTCGTTTACAATTTTATCTTTACACTTATTTACGCTTAAAAATAATTAATGGTTACTTGTTTTAATAGGCTCTATCACGGACTTTTCATATTTAAAATATTTCATAAACTATGAATATGAATTTAATCTGTAATTAACTTCTACTGTCCATCGATGATTAATAACCCCAAAATTATTGTAATGAAATTAACCTCTATATTTCTCGATGTAAAAAACAAAAATATCGTGTGTCAAGTTCCATTTCAATATCATGTTCAAAATCAAAAACCACCGCTGAAATTCCTTTTTCGCTCTTTTTAAAAGCAAGTAATAAGTTATTAAAATAAATTATGTTTACACAAATCGAATGGAACAAAACCCATAGGCATATTGTATTAGAAAATTGACAAATATTTAAGTTTGCTTTCCTAAAATTAATAGTATTTACACGATAGCTCTAGAAGCATTTTGCTATTGCCATTTAAACAATCAAATTTAGATAATGTCGTAAAGTTGAGTAGCCATTAACTTCACGAATTCGCCTCGCCGTGCCGTCACATTAAATGTGAAAGTTTAGCGACAAGAAATTTATAAATGAAATGAGTTTTGGGTGTGTGTGTGTGTGTGTGTGTGTGTGTGTGTATTTTTTTTTTGTTTTCTTTGTTTTAAGTTGTTAAAATAAAATAGACAGATACTCCCTGCAAACAAATAATATTTAGGCTCATAGAACTACAATATCGCTGCACAGTTTTCAAGCGTCCATGAGTTTCTCGAAACCAAATATTTCTATGTATTTTAATCTCATATTGAGACACGAGGTCACATTTTGTTCAAACTTAGAGCCGCTTTTTTACGCTAATAATTTGCGTATCAAAGTTAAATACTGATACTAACGGTGTACTGAAATACTGGTTATCGACAGTATTGCTAATCACGCTGCCAATTTTTCCTCTTTTGTAATCGCTGCAAATTTCTACGCTAGTAATCGCATCATGTCGCCAGTACTCTGTCTGAACCTTAAGCATCTTCGCAATAACTAAGTTCACAACACATTATTACGTAAACTTTTTGACAAGTTGTTTAGTCGTGTCATATCTATTCACTTATCTGCCTATTTTATAAGACCCATAAATGTTCTCTTCAAATTTCACAATTAATGTGCAAATACTATAACTACCGCAGTTCTCTTTAATTTGGTCGCCACTCGCTATAAAAGCACGAATATTTCGTGGGAAAAGTCGTTTTCGTGGTAAAAATTAAAATAAGTATTATTTGATAAAATATACACAATGGAGTAACTTTTTGTACTAGAGTAAATACGAGTGCCTTAAAAACCCGTTTGTATTTAAAATATTCAGAAGGGAAGTGTAAAAACCTTAATCACCAACTTAAACCTTTTTTCCATAAAACTCTTAGTAATAAAGGACCTTATTTACCTTTTTACTTCTTAGTTTATTTACAGTGATGTAATAAATGTGAATAAAAGAAATTTCAAAAAAATCCATTCAGCAGATAGCTATGTAGTGCCTAAAAAATGCCAAGTCTTAATTGCCTGTCATGAAGAGCAGCTATTACGCTACGATGAGTCTGAGACTGCGATACGCTTGCCAAGTTTTGCTATTAAAGCACATTTTTACAAATTGAACAAGTTCTTAGTTTAATTTTTTATAGGCTGGTGCAAAATAATAATAACCTAGTACTTAAAAGTATCAATTAATCTACGTGTGCGAGTGCGTCGTGCGAGTACAAATAGGAGTTCTAAGTATTATGTAATTTAAGAAAAAAAAATTCTTACTAAACATAGTAATTAATTCCAAAGTTCTGTCTAATAATTTAATTAATGAAGTCGAACAATCATTGTCTTCGATTAGACGACAGAACAAAAGGAAAGGATTTATTTTATTTGTCTAATTCGCACATCCTTTGTTGTCGTTTATTTATTTGTCTGATGTCACTCACCTGCGTCCTTAGAACTCGGTCAATGCAAAATTTCCGTTCCGTGTAATTTTAGCATCATCCTCTAACGTTTGTATGATTGCATACATAATGGCTTTATGCAAATATTATTAAAAATATTCAATATATTATGTGAATGAAATATAAAAGTTATTTGTTATAACACACAAAAACTGACGTAGACTTAAAACTTTTTCAGGGCATGGAGAGTTTGACCATAGAATACTTAAAATTTGTTGGTTGGTAAATCGGTTGGTTAAAAATTATAACTAGAAAGTCAAATAAGTTCCATGAACAATGGAAGAAGTAAGGGTAACAAACGAACACCAGTCTACTTATATTAATTAGATAGTGAGGCCTACAAACCCTAGTTACCTAGTTCACTAGCTAGATGCGTGTGTCACCCTGAGGACAAGATCGAATTCCTCCTTCGCAGTAAAACGACTTATACGTGGTAGAGCCATGCTGCAGTCATATTAGTAGTATAGTTGTAGCACGAATGGTTCGGCTCGACCGGGGAAGGACCACGCTCTCACAGAATACCGGTGTAAAATAGTAGCTTTATGCAGCTGTGTTTCGTGTGGTGAGTGTAGAGAACCGGAGACCCTTTTTACTGGAAACGAGGCATTCCATCTTAGACCCCATGGGTGACAACGCATCTGCATTTCGATTCGTAATCGAGGATAGATGTAGATGTCTATGGGCCACAGCAACAACTTACCATCAGGTGGACTGCGTGCTTGTTTGTCATCCTATCTTGTAAAAAAACGAGCCGCTAGTTTTCTCCACTAAGTATTCGAAGTATAGCAGTATTATGCTGCTATTTTACGCTGATATTATGTAACTGCGTGGTTTCTTCTCAGTTTAATCATCGTAATATTTATTTATATTATTATTGTATTTATATTATACACTATTTATGAATATGGAAATAGACATATAGAAATAAATATATTTTGTATAAACGTACACATAAACTAAAACAAAAGAACCCAGGAGGTAACGATATTAATCCAATTTCTATTCCAACTTCATTCACTACTTCCTTATATGGCACCAATAGTCAAGCTATTCTATTACTACACTCAAAAATAGGTTAGAGAGTGGTACCAAACCAGGAAAACGGATTTTACATTTCCAAGGCGAAATGAGTACCTTCCACCTTAATGTAATTAAAGTACCCGTCGCTTAATGTAATTAAAGGCTTAGGAAGTTTATTCTTCAAGTTGAACATCATTATTCCTTTATTAATAAATAATATTAATTATATTAATCCTATATTAAGAAATAAATAATAATGTATATGTCCTAAAATATTTAAATGTTAAAATATTAACACAAACAATACATTCATAAAGTAAACCAATCTTTAATTTCTCGCAGTCTCACGGTATTTAAATTTAAAAAATATAAATATTTAATAATATTATCCGTGCTACAATCTGTTAAGGACGACATTGACCGTCGAATTCTATACGATGCGTGTTACGTGTTATCCTTGCGTTTCGCGAATCGTATTTCGTCCGCGATCCCACGTCAGCCTTGTCGTAAGCCTTTGTTCCTGAGCAGCGTGTTAAAGTCGACGCCAAACACGCGTGATACGAATAATGAAGAGGATACGACGAATTATGGAAAACAATATTTAGATTGTTGTCTATACGGATTGTACGCATGACGTCAACCGTGGTAAATACATGAGGGAATGTTAACGACAGATAACTTTTTCCAAATTTTATTTTCGGATAGTAAAAATTTAAACTATAAAAAATATTTTTAAAAATGAACGAAGATAACCTATACAGAAGCGTATAACAGAATTCGTCTTTTCTTTTAATCAGGGCGTAACAATCTACTAACCGTAGTGTGGTAGTACTAGCCTAGTTAGAATATCCACAACCCCATATCGTCCCGTGGGTGTCGTAAGGGGTGAGTGAGGGAAATAAACTAGCATCGTCTTCCTAATAAGAACTGCAAATAGAAACTATGGTTGCTAAGCCGCCTGTCAAGCGTAGCAACTATGGCGAATCTCCCCTAGGCAGTCTATCGAGTAGTCGTATGTCCTGCAGTGGGCTTAGATAGGCTGTAACGCAACAATTCACTAGGTCACTCCCATTTTGGAAAGGATTTACTGTGATTATCCCACTTTGCGGGATTGTCGTATCGCCATGTACGATTTCTAGTGCATTTGATGCTGTTTTACATCGTTGACCTGGGGAACTCGATAAATTATATGTGAAATGGCATAAGACACTATCTATATCAATTGTTATAAACCATATAGCCGTGGTAGCTCAGATGTTTAGCGCTCGCTGTAAATTTCACAGTACGCGAGAAATCCGGGCTCGATCCCCGCCGGCACCAATAAAAAAAATTATTGCAATTTTAAGTGCTGATTTACCACGTGCTCGGCGGTGAAGGAAAACATCGTGAGGAAACCTGCATGTCTGATCAGTCATGCAGGTTTCCTCACGATGTTTTCCTTCAACGCCGAGCACGTGGTAAATCAGCACTTAATTTTGCAATAATTTTTTTAAAAAATATTTCGAAGACATGTGAAGTTCACCAACACGCATTGGGGCAGCGCGGCGGAGCGCGGCTCCCTCATAAATAAGACGAGGCCTGTGACGTATATAGGCTGTAACTTTAACTTTATATCAATTGGAGATTATGAGGTCTTTCCGGGATTTCCCATAGTTGCCTCATATGACTTCCGGGACGATTTTTATACATATAACTGAAGTAACTAACGAACTTACAGTATACCTGATAGTAACTGCGCATACTGCGGTCCATGGACTGCAACAACAGAAAAATGCAGCCATCTTTAATCAAAGTAGCAGCAACTACAAAATAAAAAGGTACTTCGTGGTAGAGCCACGCTGCAGCTATATTATGGTTGTATCACAAATGGGTCAGCTCGACCGGGGGCTCACACAGAATACCAGCCTGAAATAGCAGTTCAATACATCTGTGTTTCCTATGTATCATATACCCATTCTACGGGAAATGAGGCATTCTATCTCAGTCCTCAGGGGTGACAACGCATCTGCATTTTGATACTTAATAAATTTAGATGCTTATGGGTCACAGCACCCACTTGCCATGAGGTGGACTGTGTGCTCGTTTGTCACCCATCTATAAAAAAATGTAAACTAGGTGTTAAGTTTTCTGCCTAAGTTTTGGGATGGTTGGTTGGAACCTTTTCGGATGCCAAGCAGAAGAGCATACTCTGCCGTGTCCAGTTTATAAGAGAACCAGGATACTTATTCTACTGTATTATTTATGAATAATTACTAATTAATCATAAATTTACCCCCTATAAGGGAAGCCTGTCTCTATGGGGAAAGCCTGTGTTTAGCAGTAGACTTTAATAGGCTCTAACGGTAACTAAGTAATTATACACTTCTAGACATTCCATTTAAGTCCTCAAGGGTAACACATCTATAGCCTGCTTTTTTTCCACGGCCGCTTATCCTTATGTGATAGATCTTTTGTCTCTTTATTGATAATAACACGTAGTCAAAGCAAAGGATATTCATAGACAAGGAAAACCTTTGGTTCTTAGAATGCAAATTGTGACAAACATAAATTTTTATCTTTAATAACGTTTTAGAATCCTGCAATTATGTCGTTGCCTTGTATGTCAATATTAATTTTATAAGTGTTTAATAACTGACAGGGATTTAGACAATTTGGAATATTAAATGATAAATAATTTAAATTTGCCAGGACCCGCATGCAAAACGAAATAAGAAAAAGTCGTAGGTTCGACCATTGTAATTTTCATTTCCAGTACAAGCATTTTACCTACTTGCAGTGAATAAATGGATTTTATGAATAAAGACATTGTTAATATTTTATTAAAATAAAAATATTAATTATATTTAATAAATTTTTATTTATTTATCCATACACATAAATAAAATTAAAGTATCTGTCTGTAATATCCTGATATATATCAAGCTCAGGGGGCTAGTTTTAGGCTATCATTAGATATGTCTATCCAGCTAATACTCAGAACGGCTGAACTGATTGTGACGAAAAAATAATGTGTAATTTTCAAAATAATAGCAAAAAACTTATATATATACGGTAGTTTTGGTTATAAAAGCGCTCAACAATCACAATGTTCATTATTTTTAGTTTTATTGGTAAATTTATGTTAAATAGTAACGGAAAAATGGTAACAATACACAGATAAAACTATAATAGATGTCTTTTGTAGCGGTAGCGGTAGGTAAAATAGGATAACTTCTTTCGATGAAGGATACAAGAGTGAATTGCTTACTGCTATATATATATATATATATATATATATATATATATATATATATATATATATATATATATATATATATATATATATATATATATATATATATATATATATATATATATATATATATATATTATGATGATAGAATTTGTCAAACAAATTTTCATTGGTTTAATGGGAACAGTAACAGGACCTAAAATAAAAACCTATCGCATATTTTACTTTTTCGGAGGCCACTTTAAACTTATCATGTCACGTATATGTTCAACCTTGTCAATGTTTTTGCGTTGCTTCAACTCAAGCGCGGTTACAATAGATGACATCTAGCTTACGGTACCTACATTTTTGCTAACTCGGTACACACAAGTCACACAATTTAAAGGAAATTTACACAAATAATTCAGCCATTCTACGGTTAGGCAGTAGTTTCCTAAATGGGCTATAAGGCACATCTTTACTGAAATGTTTTATACTTAATACTAGTTTTTACCTGCGGTCCGCGTAGAACTACAAAAAGAAGAGATTTGATAATAGTGGTCTATGGGCAAGTAGAGTAGTTCAATAATTATATAGTTCAAATACAATATAAATAACTAAGTTTCTTCGCTATTATCTCGAAAACTATGTATGATATAGGAAAATGTTTTGTATGTCCTAGCATTAATTACACTTTATTGTTCGTCACAATCAGTTCAGCCGTTCTGAGTATTAGCTGAATAGACAGACAGACAAAATTCAAAAAAAATGGTTCTACATATCTAATGATAGCCTAAAACTAGCCTAAACTAGCCCCCTGAGCTTGATATATGTATATCAGGATATTACAGACAGATAGCTCAATTTTATTTATGTGTATGGATAAATAAATAAAAATTTATTATATAGATTTACTATTTTAATTAAAAAATATTAACCGTACCTTTATTCATAAAAATCCATTTATTCACTTCAAGTAGGTAAAAATGCTTGTTCTGCTATTTCTATGTACAAATCGGACATTTTAGTCAAAATGCGATCCAAAAATCTTTTATTCAGTGGTATTGTAAACACAAATACATTGATTCATTGAAATCAAAGTTGGTTTACGGTCAATTTTGTGCCACTTTAACATTTTATACAAATTCTTTCGTTTGTTATATCATAAAACCTAAAGGCACGAAGACTTAAAACTTGCTTATTTTTCACGATCCTCCCAAAGCATAAAATTATAAATAGATCAAAAGCATTGTTTACTACCTACCGGTACATCTAATATTTGTTGTCACTTTATTTGATATTGAAACATTTAAAAAAAATTGAAAACGTTAGTTTTGGATTTTATCTTGCTTTGTGGAGGCAACATGTGCACATCCACAAACATTCAAGCCCAGCATAACACTTGTTCTGTACAAGATTCGAACTCGCACACTAAGCGCCGCAGGCGAACGTTTAGTCACAACCCGATACTAATAGGCTTACAACTACCAAGGAGTCTATGAAAGTCCAAGGTAGGAATGGCCTATCACGTAGGTGACAGGTAGAGAGACCAAAATATTATAGATAAAAAGTTAGTTATTTTTTAAATGAATAGGCATACAAACAGATTTTACATTGTTGACACATAACTAATTTAAGTACACTCAAATTTTAGGTCGCCATATGTATTTGGCATTGGATTTTACTGAGTCCAACAATTTGGATCCTTTATTACTATTTAGAAAAGATTTAAAATTTACTTCAAGGGTCAGTCTAATTACTAACTTAGCTTTTATTAAATCGAGAAGAGAAGCCGTTTGTCTGGAGATTTTGAGTGTTTTCGGTCTAGGTCGGTCGGTAGATTTTGAGTCTGGAGTTCATTTAAATTGTCGGGAGAATCTAGATGAATCCCAATCATCTGTTAACCCTAGTCCCAGGTAAGAAGCTTTTTGAATGTTGTTTGCACATTAGTAACCTAAACGAAATGAGAATAACCGCTAGTAGTTAAGATGTGTCTATATACTTCAAGGGTTGAAATGACTTTGTGGTTAGAGCCTCTTCTCGTGTTTAACAACTTCTTTGTCCGTGAAAAAGATACACTAGTAAAACAATCGAAATGTTCATATGTGACACACGGGGCAGTGAAATGGTTAATAATAAGGATATATTATTACACTATCTCTAGATATAAAAACCAATTGGTGTCCGTAAGTTTCGCTAAAACTCAAAAACGGCTCAACCTATTTTGACGACATTTATGTGTGTGTTTTTTTGTTTATATAGCATTGGGTGACTAACGAGTACACCACCCGATGGTAAGTAGATGCTGTGACCCATCATAGACATCCACATTTATCCTCAATTAAGAATTAAAATGCAGAGGCGATGTCACCCTGAGGACTAAGATGGAATAAAATAAATAAACTAAAATTCCAGTGAAAGGGATCTCCAGTTCTCTACACTCACCATACGCAACATAGCAGCAATACGCTGCTATTTTACACTTTATTCTGTGAGAGTGTAGTCCTGCCCCGGTCGAGCCGGCCAATTCGTGCTACAACTATAATATAGCTGCAGCGTGGCTGTGTCACGTAAAAATTTGAATGGGTCCCTAGATGGTTTAGATTCACATTTGGGTACCCTGTAGGTGGCGCTGCTGTCAAGATCCAGAAATCACCCGTACGAAGCCGGGGTGTAACGCTACTACTAGATATTAAGCTTGCTTTTATTTATAATACATATTAAATTTTATTGCACCATGTTAATCTTGAAATTCCGCCGTATTTACATTCTTAGGTAATTTGCAATTATACTAACATTTAGTTATATAGCTTAGTTAATTTGCAATTATACGCAACAGCTTCAAATTACTGTATTATCATCTACATTTACTTATAAACTAGAAATCTATTCACGACTCGTTATTCTACTAGTAATAAAATTTACCTAATAAAAAAGCAATAATGCTGTCAAACGAGATTAAGTTAGTATGAGTAGTAAGTCGTAACAGGCATAGAAAAATTTCGATGGTTCCTTCAAAGTTTTGTTCCTTTATTTTGAAATAAAAATACATACCACTTATAATATTATAATTTATCCTGACACTTAAAAAATATTTTATTTTATTCTATTGAAATTATTTTACAATACAATATATTGCTTATTATTTTTAAAATATTGTCTATAAAATATTATTCGCTTACGACTTTATTATTTTCGCCTTGTTACCTGAAATTTACAATTTCAGTGTGTCGAAGTAGTTCAAAATCGAGTTGCACGTATGCTATGAGATTAACTGCGAGCGCGAAAGCAATGACTTACCACAGCAATGTTCTCTTTATTTTTATATCTTTGTTAAACTGAAAGTTCACCTGATGGTAAATAACTTCTGCAGTCCTTGGACAGCTATCTTGAGAAAAAGGTCACCTCAGAGGACAGATATGGAATGCCCCTCAGCCTGTAATAATTATACCGGGCTCTCTATAACCATCAGAGCGGAACGCATTAGTGCAAGCACTACCATTTGGCGCTGAAATAGGCACGAGGTAGAGCCTTGCTGCAGTTATATTAGTAGTATAGTTGTAGCACGAATGGTTCTGCTCGACCGGGGAAGGACCACGCTCTCACAGAATACCAGCGTAAAATAGTAGCTTAATGCTGCTGTATTTCGTATGGTGAGTGTAGAGAACCGGAGACCCTTTTTACTGGAAACGAGGCATTCCATCTTAGTCCTCACGGGCTTAATAATTTAAGGGCCCGAGTCCCGAAACTAACCAAAAAAAGGCCAATGACAACGCATCTGCATTTTGATTTGTAATCGAGAATAGATGTAGATGTCTATGGGCCGCAGCAACCACTTACCATCAGGTGGGCTGTGTGCTCGTTTGTCACCCTATCCTATAAAAAACGAGGGTGGTATCTACTTACGAGTATAATAATAATGTCCTCCAGACCGAATTTCGGTCACGGTGGCCTGCCTCAACGGAGACTAGACATCGGCGCTGGACAGGATTATAATGATTGAGTGTATGCGCAAGCACAGGTGCACTCTCTATTCTCAAGCTCTCATAGTCCGATGGGACGAAAAACTGCCACCGGAGAGCTTTCCCAGGTAGGCACAAAAACAACCGCTATACGTTCTTTCTGAGGCACGTGGATGAGACACTGTCAACTTATTGAGAATTTCTTGACGGAAAACTCAATAACAGATAACTTACTAATAGAAAACTTCATATTATATAATCACAATTTTCTATCTGTTAATGTTAATATCAAATTTGCTTAACAAGCACTTACAAGGCTAAGTGGCTAACGTATTTATAAAATAGAATGTATTTAAATTAATCAAGATTACTCAATGATCGACGGTTCAACTCGGTTGGGCTGCGTTAGGGAGATTATGTCACTTCTTCTCGTCAGATATACTTTAAAACTTGAAAACAAGATTTAAAAACTAATTATAAAAGAGAATATCTGCATTAAAACTAGAGTAACTGACATAACCCAACAGATTAGTAAGCTGAAGTAACAATATGCTAGCCATATAGCTCAAAGAGCCGACAACCGATGGGGAAGAAGTAGCAGCCTCGTACCGCCAGACGAAGTATGGGCTGGCCCGTCAGCTGATAGAGTGACGACCTAATAAGTCATGGAGGCAATCGATAGATGCAGGTGACTCAGGACCGTGCCGCTGACTTGTGAAGGGCTGTAATCATGATGATGATGAACTCAATCGTATATTCAAACTTTGACTTAAGTCTAGAGTGTGCTTAAAAAAGAATTTAAGAACCTGTAAAGATAATATAACCTAAGAATATTCACGTATCTTGCATTATTCAAAAACGGTTATGAGATGTTAGTAACGCCGACTGTAGCCAGCCATCAAGAAGCGTGTTTCCTTGACTGCGCAAGCTTCTTCGGAGATGAACTAATCAACACTTTAACGCCGTTACTGATCACGAGATATGACGGCAGTAAATTTTATTTATTATATATATTGTAGCGGCGCTGACGTCGCGCCACCAGCACACCGAAACACCCCGAAGCATAAATCGCGCTATTAACTTTCCAAATCATAGACAGTATATATAGAACTTCTCCGAACTATCACACGGAGTGTCGGCCGCTCCCCGGGCAGAACACCTTGCCCGCCGGGAGATCTCCCCTTTTCCTATCACGGCCACAGTGGTGACCATCCGACGTGATCTGAACATGCAACCAAAAACAACCTTCGGAAACTTCAAGCTTCATCATCGTCATAGAATACCCCACCCATTCGCTCCCGAGCAGATATCGTCTGCAGTCTTCATATCCTGAAAGCCATCTAGCTTCGCAAGGTTCATCATAGCACTGGAATAATAATGCTTCCTGTTCCTTCAAGCTACACTCTGCGCTTCAGTGTTCGGCACGGCTCTGAGCCTTACTGCTCGCCTCTGCTTCACGGCACTCTCGCAGATTACTTGCCTTCTTCTCGACTCACCACAGACTACAAGGCAATCTTCTGGTACTTGCACATTCGTCGGCAACGATGCACTATCGACCTCCGGTCTGAGCAGGGGGTGATGTAGCGGCGCTGACGTCGCGCCACCAGCACACCGAAACACCCCGAAGCATAAATCGCGCTATTAACTTTCCAAATCATAGACAGTATATATAGAACTTCTCCGAACTATCACACGGAGTGTCGGCCGCTCCCCGGGCAGAACACCTTGCCCGGCGGGAGATCTCCCCTTTCCTTCCACGGCCACAATTATAATCGTTTTTAAAATAAGTTTTAGACACACGACGACTATTAAAATTCGAAATCCACAACCAAATATTGGTTCCAAGCAACGTTACATGATTGATTTTGAGACATATTTCATATGGACATATAAAACAAAATTGACGTCATAATATTATTTATATTCAGTGAGTTTTGACATATTATTTTACGTAAACTGATTGTGCAGTAGGGCTTCTTCTTAAGGTCGCTGCATACGTAACGTGTTTTATTCCGGACGGAGCGGGACCTGAAATTTGTAAATATCGTTTCATAGAAAACGTACGTGACAGTACATACGGTACGGAGGCACAAGTACGGGACGTGGCATGAATGAGACGGGAAAAATATCGTCGGCGATGATGTTTACCCTGTCCCGCCCGGCGCGTGCCACATCCCGTTCACCTTCTTGATCTCTTTTCTGCCACATAGGATGTAAAGAATATTTCCTTTTACTATTGACAGTCTAAAGCAATAGCAATAAATGCCAATAAATGAAAAATCTATCCTTCACAACACTAACACGTTAATTTCGAGTCACTGTCACGGTGCGTATGCATTAAACTACCATCCGTGTTAACATACAACCACGTTCCGTCTCCGTCCCGTGCACTTGCTGATTCCGTCCTGTATACAGCGACCTTCACTTGAAATGAAATCCGTCATATTTTATTTTGTTTGGTATTTGAAGCAGAGCTAGTGTATGTAATAGCGGCATCTAAACCGTTCCATATTAGACTTCAAAGGTCTAAAAAAGAATTTTCTTCAAAGAATCCATGATCTTCAGCAACCACTTACTACGACGTGGAATATAAGTTCGTTTTTAATTTTAATGTAAAAAAAAGATAACCTAACACCACACGGTGTTCTTTGCTTCATAAAAAGTAAAGTAATAAAAATGTAATGGTAGTCTCTGTAATTAATTAATCTGTAAAAATAAAGTCTCGGTAGAATTTTTTTTAAATGTTGCCTATACACTAGGATTTTCTCCTGTATCGTGGGAGCAGTTTACAAACACAAATTTCACAAGGACAAACATCTAGAACCGGAAGAATACTTATAAGCCATACAAATACTTGTTCCGTGCGGGATTCGAACCCGCGGCCCTTAGCGCTGTAACTCATAGCTAAGCCACTGCGCAAAGGAGCCGTTGAAAATAAAGTAAGTGTGTCAAATATTCCAAGAGAGGCCACTTAATTTCAGGAACTCTAGGTTTAGCAGTAGCTAGACCAAAGATGGACCACGCTCACATAGAACACCGGTGTAAAATAGAAACATGATAATACTCTGTTTCGCATGATAAGTGACGAAAACCGGAAACCCTTTTTAAGAGTGCGGAGGCATGAATTATTGATTTTCATTGGTTCTTAACCGAGGATAAATATAATTATCTATGGGCCTTCGTCCGTTTAAAATTGGCTGCGCTGTGTGCTGGCAAGAGTTACACTTAATTTTATTTGAAAAAGAGTTTTTTTGGACTTCTTATTCGTTATGTATTTTACTAAAAACAGTTCCTACATTCAGGTTTTTAAAAATATTTTTTTCTATTTAACTGCTTTACAAGTATTTTTTTAAAACTACATAACACACGTAAAAATATTATACGCCATTTTTGTCATTTTGAGTTGTTATCAGGAAGATGCTCTCATCTTCAGTTTTATTTGCCTCTGTTACATCTTATGGCCGCTACACACGGTCAGTTCAACTGATCATTCCAACTGATCAGTTCAAACTAAAACTGTTGTATTTTAAAAAATTTTCATAAATAAAAATAATAATATCGGAGTTTTACATATAAGTTTATTGATGGATATATTGAAAATCCAATATTTTAAAAAATATCAACAGTTTTAGTTTGAACTGATCAGTTGGAATGATCAGTTTAATTGACCGTGTGTGGCCACCATTACGACACCCACAAGTTGATATGACAGGTAGTGATTTTTCGCACGCTCCATGAAGGAGGTTTATGTTCAGCAGTAGACTTACTAGGCATGGTAATGATGATGATAAATAAGCTAATGCATATGCATTCGACTAATATTCAAGTTCAGAGCTCCCAATATTGAAAAAGCCAACTAATCACAGAACTTAGCGGAGCAAACCTAAATAACAAAGTTGCAAACACACACACATATACAACATGTAACAAAAACCTCTACATTGGGTGGGGAGTAAGTGTATTGTCAAAGACCCGTATCAGTTAGAGGTAATAAAACCGCATACAATTTGCTAAAAAAAATATTTTAATTTAATCGAATTTTTCATGGTCGAATTTTCGTAAGCTGAAACAATGTATAACATTTTTGTTTCATGTTATATAAGCCTTACGACAGATTACAGCAAATAACTCAGACATTAAATGTATTTCCATTATGGGTGTGCAGATAGCTAAATAAGTCGCCGAGTAAGGTATGACTAAGTTTCTGAGAAAATACTGGCACGTTCGAAGCCTACTCGGACACTAGCGTCCTACATACTCGTAGGCGCAGGTTTTTGATTGACTAATACTTGATGTACTCTAGAGCAGCGGTTCCTAACTTTTTGGCTGGGATCCCTAAAGAGAGCTGTACTTGGATCTCGCGATTCTGTACCTATAGTGGTATAAATTAAAAGTAATAAAAAATAATATAAGATAAATACTATTGTTGTGTCAATGGGTAACAAAATAATGTAGTGATTGACATAACCACCAAGCTTTCCTCGTTTCAGGTTATATTATGTATATAATGCGTTCTCTGTAATGCAAAAATCTTTATAACAAAATTTTTCTTTTAAAAAGTGTAAACATTATTTTAACAGATGCCTGTTAAAATAATGTGTGTGTAGTGGTATTCTTCAATGTTTCTTCAGTGGTATTCTTCAAGATCTTAATATTTATTGAATATTGTGTTAATTATTTTTTGTGTATTAAAAATGGTTTTCACAGTGTGTCTTTATGGGTAGGGATCGCTTCATCTTATATTTAATATGTATATTTTGTTTAAAAAAAAAATAAGTTCCCTAATTTAAAAATGTGGCTGGTACTGACAATGGGCTTTTCCCATAGTAGGAGTTTCCGTTATTGCTTTTTTATACATAAGATGGAGCAAACGAGTGGCTCACGTGGTGACTACCGCCACACATGAACAACTGCAACAGCAGAAGAGGGGCAGGTGTGTTGCCAGCCTTTTAGAAGAGTAGGGAATAATCGCTGGTCGTATCCGATTCCACAAAGAAGTTGTGCGAGGAGGAAAAATTCTGTTAAATTCCATAGTGATGGAACGCCAATCATCCAGATGGTATCGATGGTATCGCGAGTCTACGACGCTGACAGATATCTCACACTTACAACGCTGCTCATCGTTGCTGGTCTTAGTATTTTACACCTGTCATATATTATACGATATAACGCAATGTTACAGACTACCACCGCCCATGAACATCTACAAGAACACAAGAGTAGCAGGTACGTTGCCGGCCTTTTAGAAGAGTAGGGAATAATCGCTGGCTGTAGCTGATTCCAGAAAGAAGTTGTGCGAGGAAGAAAACCTGTAGTAAGTTGCACAGTGGTAGAATGTCAATCATCCAGATGGTATTTACGGTATCGCTAGTCTACGACGTTGAGTAGAAGTATCGGCGACCGCGGCACCAGATATCTCACACTTACAAAGCTGTTTTTCGTCGCTGATCTGTATTTTACACCTGTCATATATTATATAATATACAGCAATGTTACAAGAGACATTAGGATTTTATTACAACAAACATAAGACAAAATAGGGTAAGAGTCTTACGACTCTACCCAACTTCGAATTCGTCAATAATAGTAGTTTAAGAAAATCTACATGGCAGATACTTTCTGTAGTAAGTATTATCAACATCAACTTGCAAAATCTACATCGAACAATACTGGAATCGTTGGAAATATATGTGGTAGAGCCATGCTGCAGTTAGTAGTATAGTAGTAGCATGAATGGGTCGGCTCGACCGGGGAAGGACCACGCTTTCACAAAATACCAGCGTCAAATAGTAGCTTAATGCTGCTGTGTTTCGTATGGTTAGTGTAGAGAACCGGAGATCCTTTTTACTGGAAAACAGGCGTTCCATCTTAGTCTGCATTTTCATTTATAATCTAGGATAGATGTAGATGTCTATGGGCCGCAGCAACCACTTACCATCAGGTCCAGTGTGTGCTCGTTTGTCACACTATCCTATAAAAAACATATATAAAGAAGGTTCAAATTAAACAATCAAATTTTTGAAAATAATTTTAAACAGAACCCAACTTAATTTATACCATAGATTGATTCTTTATAAATATCGCATATCAATAAAACGAAAAAATAACTTATATACATACATATTAATCAAGTAATATAAAATATAATCTTTTTTATATAGGAGAGGCCAAACGAGCATGCGGCTCATCTTATAACGTATTCAGACTATATGTATAAAATAATAGTTATTTGCCTTATCAGCGTGCACAAAGGTCAATGATCTAAAATTAACGCTGTTTGAATCGAACTAACAATGACGTTAAACTTGAAATTAAGTTTCGAAGCTTAAAGCTTGCGTAGGCGCACAGCCGACACCTATCATTATTATTCGACGTAACATTATAATTCCTTTGTCAAAGCTTTCTTGACTCTGTTACTTTTAGAACATACTCTATAAAAAATAAAGTAAGGTAATTTTATCATTAATTCGTTAATACTTTGATGACAGTATAGACAAATGAATACCACTGTTATTGCGCTTAGGGGTTACGTAATCATAAATACAGCCTTTTTAATACAGTATATAATATATAATATTATAATATTTTTTACACTGCATGATATCACTGTTTCTAGAAAGCGGCGCCTGGAATATAAATCTCGAAAAAGCCTATTGCAACCTTGTAATTAACTGATAAAACTTTTTTAAAGAATAAAGATTACAAGCGAGCACACTGTCCTCCTGATGGTAAGTGGATGCTGTGGCTCATAGACATCTACATCTATCATGATTTCTTATATTTACGCGAACACTACACATTGAAATAATACTAGTTTTTACGGAATTTATCGCGTATATTTAACTTTTTAAATACCCGACGTTTCGAACGCTTTACAGCACTCATGGTCACGGGCGGGACTGAGATGTTCAACGTCCATATGTCATAGTTAACCGCGATTACCATAGATTAAAATTTAACTTTTGTTCCGATCTATACAGTATGAACTTATGGTATCTTGAAGTCTTGCAGCTCATATACACAACATATAGCTGATGTGAAGAATCGACGCTCCGGGAAGTCTGCAGTCTGTGAACACGTACAGGATCGCCCCCGTCACTACATCAGATTTGATAGACCGCAAATCCTCGCTAAAGAACACCGATTCCTTCCAAGGATGATTCGCGAAGCTATTGAAATCAAAAAACATCCTAATTTCAATAGAGAAGATGGCTGGGTGCTACCATCTGCTTGGGATCCGATAATAAATAAAATTAAATCCCAACCCAAGCATACAACTGCAAGACTTCAAGATACCATAAGTTCATACTGTATAGATCGGAACAAAAGTTAAATTATAATCTATGGTAACCGCGGTTAACTATGACATATGGACGTTGAACATCTCAGTCCCGCCCGTGACCATGAGTGCTGTAAAGCGTTCGAAACGTCGGGTATTTCAAAAGTTAAATATACGAGATAAATTCCGTAAAAACTAGTATTATTTCAATATACATCTATCCTCAATTACGAATCAAGGATGGAATGCCTCGTATCCAGTAAAAAGGATCTCCGGTTCTCTACACTCGCCATACGATACATACAAGTATTAAGCTGCTATTTCACGCTGGTATTCAGTGAGCACGTGGTCCTATCCCGATCGAGCCGACCCATTCGTGATACAACTATAATATAGCTGCAGAATGGCTCTACCACGTAGCGTAGCTCTTGCACATAAAGAAAAATTCATCTAAGAAGGCTGATAGTATCTGAGGCTTGTGATGTAGGGAAGCAACTAGTAACAAGTGCGAGGGTATTAGTTTTACGCTCACTATCCTACCAGTCCAATTTAGTGAACATAGGCAAATCTTTTTGAAGTAATGCGTGCATACATGCAAATTATGTACCTCCAGTATATTATTTTAAAGTTAAGTTGAATACGTTATTTTCTGTATTCGTGGGATGCCTTCTTCTTCATTACCATAACCTAGTAAAATTCCACTACTATATGTATGTTTCTTCCATTTTAAGTGAGGGAAAAAGAAGGTTTTGTTAATCGCTATGATTAGCAGGCGGATTAGCAATTGGAATACCAGATATCACGCACCTTTGACACTGCTCTTCATTGACGATCATAGTAATTTACGTTTGGCATAAGCGAGATGGTTTTACCGCCATTTATCGGAAGCTGTGAGATTTTTTAGCCTTTTCGTTGCCACCTCTTACGTCATCCACGGGACGATATAGGTTGATGATTTTTTACGGCATCACCACTACATGTAACATATGATTAGGTATTACAGGTATGTTACAGATAGAGAAAGTTCGTCATTCCTTCACATCTCGTCGGTAAAGCGACTACTTAATTGACCAAACTGTAAGTGTCATCCTCTTTATATAAAACCATGCACCGGTGCTTAACTATTAGCCAGATATGTTATTTTATAATTATTAACAACTTTTGACCATTTGGCAAACAAAATACGTGAAAAAAACGTAGAAAAAAATAAGAAAAAACGATCTATAACTATATTTATAGAGAATATGTAAAGGACCGATCAAGAATTTTTAAATTTACATTTCATAAATAATTAAACTAAAATTTTGATGGTCAGCTAAATAACAAAATAAATCTAATACCACACTATTGGTAACGATACTACCTTACTAGATTATCCAAAAATGGTCTAGCAAGGTAAAAACATAGCAGTAAAGGTAATCCTTTTGAAAGGTCGTTACTTTGATTAAGTTGAAAATAAATAGATTTTTTATTCAACTTACATTGTAGATAATATTATTTGAGATCCAATCAAAAATTTACTATTAAGTTGAAAATAAATAGATTTTTTATTCAACTTACATTGTAGATAATATTATTTGAAAGTTATTCCTATGTTTAATTTATTACTGTTTCGGAAAATACCTCTATTCAGGAAAGAACCAACAGGGAACCAATGGATTTTTTTAAAAGAACTGTTTACAATCTTGTATAATGTAAGACAGTTACACTACCACTTCATTCTAGCGAGTTATTGTCATCCATAAATTCCTTAATATTACAATAACCCTTTTTATACTTATATCTTCTTTTGAAAAATTAATCTGTGTAAAAATTTTTATTCTTGTTTTATTTAGGGATTTTTGTTTGTTAACATGTCAATCCCATTAAAGCTAACTTAAAATCTATACATTTGTTATTAATCTGCACATACCTAATGCAATATCCTAGGTGGGGGCATGTAGGATGCCCTGCGCAATACCTATATTGTACACATTTATATTATATGTCCTTACAAATAATACCCTTGCCCCTCCTTTGTTAAATAATTCTTTCGAACTTGGCAGTGAACAAATGAATCGTAAGAAAAGAACGTATATATTATAAGAACGTATATGTCAAGTATGTAAGCTGTGTAATTCCGGCTTAAGATAATCCACTATCCGATATCATCCCGTGGGTGTCGTAAGACGCGATAGAAGAGAACTGGAATAGGAAATGGACAGCAACATTTTCTTTTTTGGTAATAAATCAAAAATAATAATAGAAACTACGGTTATCAACGCGCCTGCCAATCGTGCCAATCAGCCTGACTAACTGATGAAGCCTCCTCCTCCCTCCACATAACTGCCTACTGGGATATGTGGGATAATTATTCAGGATAGCCTATAAATCAGATTTATAGGATGTCGATCTCGTTATTATATTTGTAAATTGCATATATTTTTAGAGAAATAACTGTTAGAAAAAATTATATAAATGATCCTGGATGTCTTGTTAGAATATGACATTAATAATGCCTATTCCTATAGTGTTCCGTTTCGTAGAGAAGTATATAGAGAAATTTTGTTAGAATGTAGTATCAAATACAGCATTCGTAAATTTTATTCATCTGACGATAAACAATTTCACTTTATCTATGCATAAGCCATAAAATATCTTGGAAACAAATTATGTCAATATTTTATCATAAAACAACGCTTAATATGAATTGAACGCCGAAGTGCGTCACTGAATAAATATCGAAGTTATTTACATACATGTTATGTCATTGCTAACCTTATACGTTGAGACATTGAAGTTAGTGGTCCGGAATATACACGAAAATAATTGAGTTAATATGTTTACTTAAAAACGTACCTAACAAATTAGTCAATTGGTGTAAAAGTATTAACAATAATTACAATATCATTGTACTGTAATCAAAGAAACACATAATATGTAACATGATGTCTTAACTGAAACATAAATATAAAATAAAATAAAAGTATTTTATATAAACATGCATCTTACCTCTTGTAAGACAAAAATTCCTTCGTAACGGATGAATGAAGTATTGTTTACATAAATATTCAGACACTGAAACGCAGTAAAGATGAACACAAAACACAAAAACTTTTAACACGCGTAATTTAAAATTACGTTTGTTAACGGCACTGCACAGTAACCCGTAACTATTGTTTGTAACTCACTTTACGCAGACTTTTCATTCAGAAAAGTTTGTAAAACGGAGCGGAAAATTGTAGTCTATGATCGATGGAAGACAGGCGGTCGCGAGAGGGACAGAGAGAATAAGATATGATATAGGCGCGGAAATACCGGCGTGTATTGCGCAGGAGTGGGGGTCAGAGGACCGGCGCGTGAACTGCGTGGACGCAACCTTAGCATTAAATATTTATTTTATTCGCAACGAAGTCAAATCAAAAAAGAGTTGGCCCAAAATGTATCTACTTTAGCCGGTTTTAATACGACCCAATCCAGTTCTCAATTCTAATACAGGTTTCGCGTTATTGTATTTTTTGTAAAATCGAGATTCGACGCTGGGAAAAGGGTTCGTTATGTTTAAATAAATATTCGCATATAAATGTGTTCGATAACATCATAACAGAATAACATCTAATTTTTTTTTACCACAAGGCACGGTCTTGTCTTGGCTTGACATTTTTGAAAGAATAATGGAGCAATTAATAAATAAAAACAGCAGAAAATAATACATTTTACTCCTCTCTAAAGAGATATTAAATATTCTTTACTTTTTTCTTTACACAATAATACTTTAATTTTAAATTGGCAATTCAAGGAGGAATATCACTAGACGGACCTCAGGTTGGTAGAAAATATAAAACAAGAGTCTTGTTACTTCTGGCCTAATATTATTTATTTCTGTAGTACATTACTTATGTAGCTCGTGAACACTTGTTACAAAATTGAAATTCGGAAGGCGACTAATGAATAGAGATCACTGCCTCACCTACAACGTATGGTATACTGGTACTGGGTTTCTTACCCGAACTGCAATTCAACATAGGTTGAATTGCAGTTCGGGTTTACAGACAGACAGAGGCTGAAACCTTCCCAGATGCAGCATATATTACAACTGTCGTTACAGTCTATTAAAAGTCAACAGCTGAACATAGGCCTACTCCATAGATTGGTTCGTCATATGAGAGATATTTTCCATAGTGATCACGCTTGGTAACGGCAGTTTATTATATTTTTTAGTTGTCGTTAGGAAGACGCTGCTGCTAATCTCCTGATTTCTTTATAGGATAGGGTGACAAACGAGCACACACTCCACCTGATGGTAAGTGGATGCTGTGGCCCATGGACATCTACATTTATACTCGATTAAAAATCAAAACGCAGATGCATGCTCCTGAGGACAGATGGAATGCCTCGTTTCCAGTAAAAAAGGGTCTCCGGTTCTCTACAATCACCATACGAAACACAGCAGTATTAAGCTGCTATTTTACGCTGGTATTCTGTGTGAGCGTGGTCCTTCCCCGGTCGACCCGACCCATTCGTGCTACAACCATTATATAGCTGCGTCGTCGTTGTTGTCCTCTGCAGGGCATAAATGCCGTGCAGGTCTCGGGCCTCGGGGTGTACCCCTTTACCCGGATGTTCCTCACGGCACACTACAATGTGCCGGTCCTGGGCGCCTCGATGTTAGAGGCGTTGCTTATAGCGACTATTGTCGCAGTCGGTAAATTTGTAGTAAAAGATGGTTATCTAAAAATTGTGTTTAAATAACACAATTTGTCAAAGTTGGCCTTTCTGCGGCATTGAGGGATTTACTCGGACTCCCTAATCTATATAGGGAGGAGTTCTCTTGGATAAGGTCGCCCGTCCGGCGGCCTTGCATGCAACGGCGCGAAGCCGTTGAGGTGTTCATGTGGTCCGTTGTCGGCGCGGTCAAACATACCGCGCGCCAGCCGGACCACGAAATCATGTAGGCTCTCCATCTTGAGGTTGGCCGCTATGACGTCATTACGGACGTAGCGACCCGCTCCGACTATGGTTCGTAATGACAAACTCTGCTGGGCCTGAAGTCGCCGCTTCTGATGATCGCTCAGGAGTGCATACCAGGCCGGAGCAGCGTATGTTAGCAGGGGTCTTATATATGTTTTGTAAATAGTTAACTTCGACTTTGTCGGTAACTTGGATGTCAGGACAGGGCGGAGCATTGCCCGCGCACATCGAGCTTTGCGTATAGCAGAGTCGACGTGCGCAGTCATACGCAGCATCCTGTCAATCCGACATCCAAGGTAGGTCACGGCCTTCTCATATGCGATCTCCTGGCCTCCGAGGGTTAGCGGTGGTGGTAGATTTCTATAGCGGCGAGTGAGTAGAGCGGTCGTCTTGCTAACATTGACGGCCATCCTCCACTCACCCAACCATGGTGGCAGCAGGTCCAACAGACGTTGCATCCTGGCAGCTGCTATGTGGGCTCTTCTGGACGACGTGAAGTATGCGCTGTCATCCGCAAACAGTGCTAGTTCGACGTCGTCCTCCCATTCTTGCAAGTGTCCTGCCAGGGTGGGTATGTCATTGGTGTACGCCGCGTACAGGGCTGGAGATAGACAGCTGCCCTGTGGCACACCAGCTGCTATGGTCTTGATTGCGGACTCGGCGTCCTCTACGCAGACGTAGAACTTCCTGGCTTCCAGGAAAGACGCCACTAGCCGCAATATAGCAGGAGGGATACTTGTTTGCACATCTAATTTATAGAGTAATCCTATGTGCCACACCCGGTCGAACGCTTTCTCGATATCAAGAAAGACGCCCAACGATATGCGGCCTCGGTTGTGTTCGGCCGCAAGCAGGTGCAGCACTCTAGTCAGCTGTGTTGCTGTTGAGTGTCCCCTCCTGAATCCATGTTGCTCCGCCCGAAGTTGGATGCACGGGCGGAGACGTCTTAACAGTAATCTTTCGCACAGTTTAGCTATATGCGGTAGCAGCGTGATCGGCCTATAATTGGCAGCTCTACGCCTGTCCTTCCCGGGTTTCGGCAAGACGATGACTTTGCCTTTCTTCCAGTCCTCCGGGAAGTGGGATGTCCGCAATATTCCATTGTAGAGCCGACCTATCTCTACAAGGACTCTATTGGGCAGCTGTCGTAGTGCAGCATTAGTAATCCCGTCGTGCCCCGGCGCCTTCCTCGGTTGCAGGCGGGTTACTGTCCTCCGCAATTCAGCGGGGGGAGATAAACCACTCTCCTGCAAGCGGTGGCGCGGGCGACGACAGGAGCTCCTGCACGCGGCTTTCTTTCCGTAAATGGGATTCCAGGAACTCCGCACTCGTAGGGTTCGGCATAAACTGCTCCTCGAAGTGCTCAGCTAGGATATCCGCTCTGCCCTTGGCATCGTAACATTGAATGCCCGCGTTGTTGGTCAGCGGGCAAACAGGTGGTCGAGTTTTCGTTAACTGCCGGTTCAATGTGTAGAGCGACGCGTGCTGTTCATCAGCTTTCCATATGCGCCGCTCCCAGGCCTCTCCTCTGTGGGCCTGTATTGCAACCGACAGTTCGTCTGACAAGGTGTTCAATTTTCTCTTTACTCTAGGGCAGCGGGTACGCGCCCAGAGCTTCCTCAGCGCTCTTTTATGATTTAGCTGCACGCGTATCTTTAGCGGCAGCTCCTCCTTCCTTCCCGAGAGAGGGACGATCGTAGAGGCCGCGTTGAGGGCCTCCTTGATGCTCGTGGAAATTCTGGTTGCAGCGGCCTCTACGTCGTCCGCTGAGGTGATCGGTGTATGGACTGGAGGTCTCTCCTGCAGGTGTTGGTGGTAGAGCCTCCAGTCGATCTTGGTCTTACTGGCTCTGGGCGGTGAGGTCACTGCCTTAGTGCCAAGGGTTATCAGAATCGGGAGGTGCTGTGTATTCAGGTCATACAGCACTTCTACCACTACTGGATAGTTGACGTTCCTAGTGAGCACGATGTCTAATACATCCGGACGCTTCCTATGGTCGCTAGGAATATGCGTCGGTTCCTCGGGACCTAGAACGTCATAGTCGTGGTGTTCAGCGTCTTCGTATAGTTCACGACCCGGCGGGGTGATCATTCTGGACCCCCACGCCGGGTGTTTGGCGTTCAGGTCCCCGGCGATGATGGTGGGTGTTGTGCCTTCCATTACCGTCCGGATGTCTGAGGAGTGAAATGGAGTCCCTGGCGGGCGGTATGCTGCAAAGATCCTAAGTTCCTCGCCCGCCGCCTCCATTTTTATGCCGATGGAACGCATCGTCTGGAAGTCTGGCAGTTCCAGCTCCTGGTGGACGATGTCTCTCCTCACCAGGATCGCTGTCCCTCTATAAGCGACCCCTTGAGGATCGACCTCGTCCCTCCTGTATATATGGTAGTTAGGCAGCTTAAGATGCGTTGATGGTCTTAATTTAGTTTCACCCAGCAAGATCACCTGGATGTCCTGTTGCTGGGTGAGAGTGCGGAGTTCATGGATCCTTTGACGGATCCCGTCCGGGTTCCAATATAACAGGCGCAGGTTGCTATCCTCCATAGTGCCTTGCCAGTAAGGATGCCAGCGCCTTCATGACGGCGGTAACGGGATCCGTCCCGGCCCTTATGTCGGCCAGGACTTGTGTGCCGACTTCGATGGCTATGCCTACCAATCTATGGATGGCATCAGCCGTCTCGAAGCCGGACGCTGGTGGTCTGCGGTCTGAACTCCGCTGTGAAGGCACTGGTCTCGGGGCATTAGTGGTAATTCTCCTTTGCATTGAGCGCGCTCTGTGCATAGAGCGAGCTCTGCTTTCTGGCAGGGCCCTTTCAGGTGCTTTACCTGCCGTAGGTGGTGCTGGTGTTCTTGTAGCAACCTGCGCCTGGGAGGCTATTGGTCCTGCAGTCATAGGGGTAGAGGTGGTTGCAGCCTGAGGAGGTGGCTGCTCCGTTCTCTTGCTCCTGTTCCTCCGCCTCTTCCTCCTGGAGGGTTGCCTCTCAGTGGCGTCGTTGGCAGGAGGTCGGAGAGTCGCCCCGGTGGTTGCCCTTTCATCTGTGGGACCAACCGTTTCTGATGGTACTGCAGGAGGGGGGTGGGGGGGGCTGATTGCCTACCCTTTCCTCTAGTGATGGTGGCCCACCCGTCCTCCTGTATGGTGACGGCCTTTGGGCGACTTGAGGGGATCCTCTTTGGGTTCTCCGGCTGTAGCCCTGGTAAGACGATCCCCTGCTTCCTGGCTATCCTCCTCAGGACCGGGCAGCGGCGATCGTTGGCTGTGTGGTTCTTGGCGCAATTTGCGCACTTTGGTTCGTCCTCTCTACCCCTTGGGCAAAGGCTGGCAATATGTTCACCGGCACAGCGAACGCATTTCACTGGCCTGAAACAATTAGCGGAGGCATGTCCGAAAGCCTGGCAACGGTGGCATTGTGCCGGTCCGGTCTTCCTCTGCCAGGCTTCGATGACGACTCCTCTCATGTAGAGGAGCTCGTCGAGTTGGTAAAGTTGCTGCAGCCGTTCCAGGCTCAGATGCTCCAGCTGTGCGTAGTAGAGGCAGCCCGGTCTGCCCCTACGTGGTGGTATGGCCTTCACATAATTGATGGGGAAGCCTTTTGCCCGAATAGCCTCCTCAATCAATTTTACGTCGGTGCCCACAGGCAGGCCACGGATGCCCACTTTGGTGGGCTTCTCCTCTGCCGGTGTGTAACAGTACCACGACATTGTCTTATCCTTTTCGGAGAGTTCTACCATGTACCTCTGTATGGTACGGAACTCATCCGGGCTCTGTGGAGTGAACCTAACCCCTTTCCCGAACGGACGGGCATTAGGTGGATGGCCCAACTTCTCATTGAGGACCTTAAAATGCCTGGTCCAGTCCGGGAGGCATTCTGCGACAATCGGCGGATATCTCTTCTCCTTTTCCTTTTCCTTCTCAGTTCCCTGAGGTTGCTCCGCCGATTGCGGTCGTGGTACTGCCGGGGCTGCTGCCATGTGGGCATAGCTCGTTGATGGACGCTGTCCATCATCATGAGCTAACCCGGACGGGTTGGTTGTTTGTACCGGAGATGACTTTCCGGCTGATGCAGCTAGGGTTGCGTATGTTGTCGAGCCCCAGCTGTAGGACTCCTCACCTCCTTGTTCAAACTGGGCCGAATCATGACTGTGTCGGTCCGGTGAGATGGATGGTGGCTGTTGCGGTGGTGATGGTGACTTAGGAGGTGAGGTGTGGACCTTCTTCCTAGTCTCCGCTTGGGGCTCTTCATCATCCGAAGACGCTGATGATGATTCCGATGGTTGTCCTGTACGCTGCCTCTTCTCGTAGAGTGAGGCTTCGGTCTCAGGAGGCGTGTGCCTTCGTGGCGTCTTCATGGCCCGCTGAGGCTGAGAGGGCAGCGGTTCACGCCCAGTCGTACACTCAGGTACGATGGGCGAGAGTGCAACCCTAGGTGCGGACTCCTTACCCGGCGACGAAGGTTTCCGGGTGGGTATTTGGGAGTAGGATGAGACAACTCTCATCCTCTCCGGGTTAAAAATGTCCCTATAGGCGATGGGTCTATCCAAAACGCCTGGTCGATCCGGTGGTTTTCTTGCTCTCGGAGGAGGTTCCCCCTTATCATTCCCTGACATCCTAACCTACCAGTCAGTGTCAGCGGTAATCTACTTGAGGCCCTATCTAACTTCCAAACGATCGGCAGCAGGTGTTGATGCGCGACGCGGATGGTGGTGATAATGTTATAGAGACTTTCTACACTATGGGCACTGCCTACCCCTTTCACAACGAAAGGTTTGGGGGAAGTGCAAAGGTGGCACTTTATGACGCGACTAGGCACAGAATGCACGAAACGCATAAAGTGCCAAGAATCACCTAGGGGCCGGTGACCTCGACGCCTCACGGAATCACGGGACTCGACGTTCGGCGGAGTATGTCGTACCGGCGGTTAATTGCAGCCACTGTATACTGCAAGTAACGCACACCTAGGAGATCCTTACTATAGCTGCAGCGCGAGCGTGTCTCTTGTAGAATCAGGCGTTACTTTGCGGAAATCATAGCGGTCAGCCGCCGTAGAGTCAACATCACCTGAAGATGCCTCATGTAGAGGCGAAACACGCGTCGTATTACCGTTGATAGTGTGTCTTACCTGGAATAGTGGTGTTGGGAGTAGTGGAGCTGGGATTGGTGATGACGGGATTAGTGCACGCAATTGAGGGAGGGCGGGAGCTGCTCTTCAAACTAGGTAAGACACATCATTTTATTTAATTTAGCAGATGGTTGCAAAATAAATATTAATATCATTTATTAAAGTCCAAAACGTCAAACCTAAAGAAGCTATAACGATATAGCTAATACCAGATCAAAATGGTGTAATATAAAATTAATTGTCTGCATAATTTACAAGGTGCTTAAGCTGGAGGCACCGTGGTGGGAGGACCGGCCGCCGACCGATCTTATTTATCGCACCGGGCCCCAGTTGCATGCCAATGAAGCGTGGGCGAAGTTTTACATAAACATTACAAACGATGTCATAATCCAAAAGACAGGGTCACTAATGCAAGATATACCTTGTTCAATGTTCATATCTTGGATGTGATCACTTCTGCATGACCCCAATACACCTATATGGTAGGTGATTGCACATCATTTTTTCAATTACAAATTAGTCGTACATGGAAATGAGAAATTTCTGTACAAATACACTTTCCTTTTTAGTGTTTGATAAATTAAATAAAACTTCGTTCTTCTGTTTAACGTGTCGACATAAATTGCAAGGATTAAAATAAGAACATCATTAGATAAGTTTTTTAAAGAAGTAATGGTAACAGACAAACACACAGTCCACCTGATGACAAGTACGTGTTGCAGATGCAAAGGTAAATATAATAACTCGATGCGTTTTCGCCCCTGAGGATTAGGTTGATATATTTTCGAAAACGCTGTACCTTGTTAGTATTACTCTACCATGTATAAACCTTCGATCCTTCCTTGCAGCCCAAATTTATATCCCCTTTTTACCCAAATGATTAAAGGAAAAGTTTATGGAGCACCTCTATACTCCATGGAAAAGTTATCCAACAATGTTTCTATGTTGTACGCTTTTCAAAACAGTTAGCATTTAAAATATAATTGATTAAATCTTCCAGAAAATAAAACATTTCTTAAAAAGTAATAACCTATTTCTAACACTAAGAAGATTAAAATATTTTCCATATATAAAATATATATTTTTAAATATATGGTGAATTTTTCTATCCCATAATGGCTTCTGATGTCGGTACCAAGTAAGGTGTATCGAGAAATAAAAGACCCAGAATGTTAAGGAAACGAAATCTTAATTAAATAAATAAATATTGAGAAATTCATTAAAACATGACGAATCCCCGAAAACTCTTATTTTCGACTTACCGAAAATTAATTTAGGGCTGATTTTAGTAGTGTAGTTTAAGGTATTATATCGTGAAAACAGGAAGTCGAGAAACATATGACAACAATTTAAAACCTTTTCTATATCAGAAGTTTCTATAATTTTAGTTGTATTCGTTTAAAGGAAAAACAAAATCAGTGAATGAAGTTAATTCTAAAGCTACGAGATGCGCTTCAGACGTTTGTGTCCTCCATCGTCCTCCTCCAACATAATAAAGAGGCGCTGACCTTCTTATTTATGTTCTTGTTTAATAATAATATGGTTAATTATGCTATTATTTAAGAAAGTAAAATTTTCATGTATTATACAGATACTCTTATGATGCACCCTTATGTAGTTAGTACCCTTAACGGACGAGCATGTATGCGTAGGCATATGAATGTGGAGGAGACGAGAGAGATGTGTCAGGATCGTGCAAATGGAAGTCTGTAGTATCTGCCTACCCCTCAGGGTGACGAGCGTGTGTGTTTATGTTTTTTTTATGATGTTTATATATATACAAGCTACTATTCTTAGTGCGTTAGTGTAAATAATTCAATTAACTATGATAAAAAGCGGTATAATGAGTATCAAGATTGAATATGTATATACCTTTGTACTCGTAACTACCCGGTACCTAGGCAGATAGATTCCAATACAACATTTAGATTCTATCAAACATTCTACTTAATATCGTACCACATTATATATATTTAGAATTCACCTTTCATTTGATACCTAACATGATAGAGCTTATTGTTAGTTAAGTTTTTGATATAACTTATTTTACTGACTCAGATACTTGATCGAGATATTTATCAAAATTCATCAAGTAATTTAAGAGTAACGAACGTATATAGAAACTCGGTCGGGTAAAATTTAAATACTCTTTTATAAAATAATAAATGATTTAAATACCAACTGACTAACAAAGCTTATCCTTCATGCGTAATGTAAATGGGCATGGGCAACCTATCTTGATGGCCTGTAGCAAAGCGGCACAATAAAGAATATATTGCATTCCTGATATGAAGGCCTGAGACGTATGAACTGCCGTGTGGACGATCATTTGCTTCGTTAAGATGGTCATACATATGTATAAAAAGGTCTCTCGGAGGGAGATTCGTTAGCTGCACATAAATTCACTATTAATATGGCAATATTCTTAAAGATTTCTCAAGTAAACAAAAGAAGATATAAGTTGTGATAGGTGAAAAATGTTCGTCCTATAAAATTCGTGGTTCGTTTTTAAGTTTTAAGGTTATTGCGTTTGAACCAAGTCCACCGCACCGGTACCAATTAAAATTGCTAATTTATCAAGTTATCGATGATGAAGGGAAAACATGATGGTTAAACTAATAATTAGACTTACAGGTTACGCATTATGACAATACGTATTGTGGTAAAGCAGCTGAATTTCCCTACTCTAAAATCCTCTCAAAACATGAAAGGATCCTTTGCCGAGCAATGGAACGCATATTGTTTAGAAATAACAAAAACTATTTATCATTAACAATGAATATAACCATTGATGAACAAAAGTACTAAAACTATAATCGTTACACACAGCTTTAATATACCTTGTACGTTAACTCGTTTTTTGCGTATATTGAGTTAGACATGCCTAACAAATTTTATCGTACGTTATAACTACAGCGGAGTCGTTATGCAGTGTTTAGGTAATATATTCTAGTAACATACATAATTGTTACAGAACGTAATAACGGTAATTAATCGTGATTTTCCTGTTCATCATTGCGGAAAAAAGTTTAGTATTACAAGTGACAAAAAAATCAATTAACTACCTAAAAAACTATCTACTCCTTTATTTTTGTGCTGAGTATTAAGAATTTAGTAGGTATTACCATTAATTAAACTACATTTTAGCAAAGTATGGAACCGACTGCATTTCCAAAAAAAATTATACCTATCATTATAGTATAAAACCCATTTTCCTCTTAAGAACTTAATCAATTGTTACTTAGAGCCACAATAGCTTATTAGTCAAATCTATCCTTCAACTAATTTTCAGACCAGAAAATAAAATCCTGGCCCATGTGTTTTGAACGACAGTAGCTGTCGAATTTGCCAAGTAAATATTTTGTAAACTATACCTAGCTACGTAGTACTATTATTTATTCTGTGACCTAGCATAAGCTTTTATAGGTTATTTGGAATCCATTCTCTAACCATCCATACATGGATATAGTACATATATATATAAAGATTTTAATAAAATCTCTTTTCTAATCTGTCTGTGATATTGAAATATCGGGCTTCTATTGAGCCTAGCCTAAGAGTTATTTGCATGGTATTAACATATAAATAACCTTTTTCTGAATTTATGGTCTGTTTCTTTGCCTGTCTGTGCTGTCTACTGAATGGTTGCTCAGATCATGATGAAACATTATAAAGAGATAGACAACAATGCCATATATTTATGCTATGTATTGTAATGTAAAGTAAAGTTACAGCCTATATACGTCCCACTGCTGGGCATCATTCCTCCCCCCATTTCTGAGAGGGTTTTAGGGCCAGAAAGTGTCCGCCGCGCTGCCCCAATGCGTGTTGACGAACTTCACATGTCTTCGAAAAAAAGTTTTCTTATTCTTCGGACATGCAGGTTTTCTCACGATGTTTTCCTTCACCACCGAGCACGTGGTAAATCAGCACCTAAAATTGCAATTAACAATTTCATTGGTGCCGGCGGCCATCAAACCCGGGTTACTCGCGTTCTATTATATTTACAGCGATTATCATTACCCATCTGAGCTACCACGGCTCAGATGGGTAATGATTTCCTACATTTACGCAAACACTACACATTGATTAAAACTACATTTGCGGATTTTATGATTTTTATTTTCCGACGTTTCGGGTGCTTTCCAGCACCCATGGTTACAGGGGACTGAGGTGACTGACGTCCCGATGTCAGTGTTAACCCAGAGTACCTTCAGCTTTATAATTATTATTTATGGTCCGATCTAAGCAGAATGAACTTACTGTCTTGAAGTCTTGCAGTGATATGCTTGAGTTTAGTTTTATTTTTATTAATTATAGGGTCCCAAGCAGGTGGTAGTACCCAGCCTCCATATCGCTATATATTTTTTCCGAAAAACTCAAAGATTAGATCGGTAAGCGAAGTACAGGAGAACCCCTCACTAGACGGAGTGACGTCCCAGATGTACATGTAGTCGATGGAGGCAAGTGGATCAGTATTTGTGTTTTGTGGCTTCATTTGGGGGAAGATTATGTTCAGCCGCGGACTTGAGAAGGGTAAATGGGAAGAAAGGTTCTCTTTGGCAGCCTTGTTACTGGCAAGCGCAGTGTTAAGTGATACCCACTAAGAAGATGAAGTGACGACCAGATGAATCATACAGAGAGACGATGGATGCAGGTGGTTTATGACCGCACTTTATGGCAATCTATGACATAATCTATAAGAGGTATGTTCAGTAGTAGATGTTTTAAATAATGCGAAATTTTTGATTAGGCTATAATGATGATAATATAACATAATATAAACACTCACGCCTGTGACTTCCATTTGACACGATCCTGACATACCTCTCTCGCCTCCTTTACATCCATATATCTATACATACATGCTCGTCTTTTAAGGGTACTTCTAATGTGGCACATTTTCAAAATATCGCTAATATGGTCGATAAACTTACTTCTATGGCGTCTCTTCCCGACTCTGCCGTTCACAGCTGCCATGTAAATTTGTTACTCTTTCCTAATTCATTCTTTCTACATGACCAAACCACCGAAGCATTTCTTTCTCAATCCTAGGTAAATAATATCTAGGTAGAAATAGGTGTAAAAGCTTAGCCTTCATAGAAAACGGTTTCTCCATCTCGGAAACCGCTGGTTACATCAAAAAGGATGTTTCTTAATGATATTAAGTTTGACCAATTAATATAAAAAATATTGAACTTTGCGTTATAAATTCACGCTATATAATAAATTCAATCCAATTTCCTAAATTTAAGTGAAATTGACTTTAATTCGTGAAAAATTTACATAATATTGCTAGATATTATATACTTTGGCCCGTTTTCAATAAATCGCCAATTTGGTCGATAATTTTTCGCCTAGGACGTCCCTTTCCAACTCTGCCCTTCACTTCTACAACGTAAATTTTCTTTGTCACTCTTTCCTCATTCATTCTTTCCACATGACCAAACCACCGAAGCATTCCTTTCTTAATCCTGGTCACATCATCTTGCAAACCACACTCTTCTCTTATTACATAATTTCTTACCCTGTCGTTCAGATTCAGCCCTAACATACTTCTTAACGACCGCATTTCTACTGCGTTGATTCTACTCCCGTGCTTCTTCTGCCACACCCAACTTTCACTACTATACGTTAAAGTAGGGACCAACACAGCATTGTGAATGGCAAACGTGCCTTTTTTGACACATTTTGACTCTTCACAATAGAGTGCAGGGCCCCATTTACACTATTTCCTGCATTCACTCGTCGTTCTATATCCTTATCATATCTCCCATTCCTGCTAAATACGCAGCCCAAATATACAAACTCATCTACTTGCTCGATCTACTCCGCTTCTATTCTTATTTCACAAATCGTTTTACTTTCTTCTCTTACAAAAACCATAACCTTCGTCTTACTTGCGTTCACTTTCATACCCCTTTCTTTTAATGATCTGTTCATTAATGTAACCATCATTTGCAATTCGGCCGCCGACGACGCAAGGATAACTTGATCATCGGCGTACAAAAGGCATTTGACGGTTAACTCACCCATTCTTAAACCGTATTCTTCAACTTTCAAATTTTGCAAACAACTGTCCATAAATAGGTTGAACAGCCACGGGGAAGCCACACAGCCCTGTCTGACACCTTTATGGATGTCAAACCAGTCCGAGTAGACCCCGTTGATCCTAACACAAGCGCTAGAGTCCCTATAAAGAGACTCCAATGCCTGTATCAAGCCAGCGCTCAACCCAAATGAGTTCAGTGTTTGCCATAGCACATCCCTATCCACTCTTTTAGGAGTACCCTTAACCGACGAGCATGTATGCGTAGGTGTATGGATGTGAAGGAGGCGAGAGAGGTGTGTCAAGATCGTGCCAAATGGAAGTCTGTAGTCTCTGCCTACCCCTCTGGGTGAAAGGCGTGAGTGTTTATGTTATTATATACTTGAACTTGAAATATAATTTTATAACAACTGGTTTTCTAAAAGGAGAGGCTAATAATTTTCAAAACTTTAAAAGCTGGTCTCTGATTGTCTCGATATTTATAGAATATAATGAATTTTACTCAATATAGACAACAAAATTACTTATTTAAATTGTGCTTTTACCACTGGTTCAAGAAGTAGCAAGAAGCTAAGCGGAACTATACTTTATACTTATACTTTAACAATAATTTACACTATAATATATTGTACAATTAAATATGAAAATATTTAGAGTTCATTCACCTCCTGGGAGGTGGGGGAGAATATAGAGGTTGTTCGCAAGAAATGTTCGCAATGTAAAAGGTTAGTCGCAAATTTAAGGGGATAACCAAAAATTTGTTACATCAAGGAAGTCGTTATATTGAGGTACGTTATATTGCACTGTATATACATATACAAACACACACACATACACACACACACACACACACACACATATATATATAACCTTTTTGTTCATAAGTCCATAAAAGTACATTGCCGGATATATGTTTAACTGGTGGGAGGACTTTACCCGGCTAGGTGTCTGAACTGGGTAGGCACCGCCCTCGTACCTGTTTGTGCTTGTTTAAGAGCCATTCTGATTACAGGTTGTGAGGCATTCCAACATAGTCTAAGCCAGCCCTAATGCAGTAAATATGAGAATATTCCTAAACGAAAGCTATCGATGTGTCAATATGTGATAATAAACCCTGGGAATGAGGTGACCTCCCCCACTGGGAATGAAATTCATTCCCAGGGTTTATTATCACATATTGACACATCGATAGCTTTCGTTTAGGAATATTCTTATATTTACTGGATTAGGACTGGCTTAGACTATGTTGGAATGCCTCACAACTTGTAATTAGAATGGCTCTTAAACCAGCACAAACAGGTACGAGGGCGGTGCCTACCCAGTTCAGACACCTAGGCAGGTAAAGTCCTCCCACCAGTTAAACATATATCCGGCAATGTACTTTTATGGACTTATGAACAAAAAGGTTATATATATATATATATATATATATATATATATATATGTGTGTGTGTGTATATATGTGTGTGTGTGTGTGTGTGTGTGTGTGTGTGTGTGTTTGTATATGTATAATGCAACCTATATAACGTACCTCAATATAACGACTTCCTTGATTTAACAAATTTTTGGTTATCCCCTTAAATTTACGACTAACCTTTACATTGCGAACATTTCTTGCGTACAACCTCTTTATAATGAATTTTCAACTATCAAGCAAAGTGTGAATACATCTAACTAACGAATTATGTCAATGTAAAACCTTTATATAAAGTTCCCACCAATGTATGACTCTTAACCCCATAGTATGTTATTCATGTCGCGATGTTTTTACCTTTTTAAAACAAATTTTCGAACCACTTAACCTCAACATAACAAACCTCTGGTCAACAAACTACTTGATATAACGAATATTTACTTGTTCCCTTCCGATTTGTTATATCGCGGTTGCACTGTATATATATATATATATATGGTAGTGCCATGTTGCAGCTATATTGTGGCTGTAGTACGAATGGGTCGCCTCGACGCATAACACAGAATTACAGCGTATAATAACAGCTTAATATTGCTGTGTTTCGTATAGTGAGTGTAGAGATCCGGAGACCCTTTTTTACTGAAAACGAGACATTCCATCTTAGTCCTCTGGCTGTGACAACCCATCTGCGTTTTGATTCTTAAACGAGGATTAATGTAGATGTAGACTGTGTGCTCGTTTGTCACCCTTATTCTATAATTAATAATATTCGCAGGTTTTTGCTATGGCCCTATAAAAGCCCACTGCTGAACAAAGGTCTCCCCCACAGATTGCACCACAGAGGGAAATTTGCCATACTTGACACGCTTGGCGAGCGGGTTATCGACCACCCATCACCTGGTTCAGTTTCCCTCAATCGCCTCTTTTGACACCCATGGGACGATATGGGGTAGTAGCTATATGGGAAAGAAACGCGTTAAATAAAAATTCAGCAGATTTTCAATAAAATTCAAATACATGACTCGCCAACTAACTGACGCTTAATATCCTATATACTTTTATGGTACTATCATTAAGCTATTAAATTGTTAAGTTAATAAAGCATGATATTGCCCACAAAAATGTTAGAGGTGCTGTCATTTAAAATGTCCTTAAAAATAGAATGATTTGAATTTAAAAACAAAGTTTCAAACTCAATCAAATTAATTTATTGCCTCGGTAGCCACTTATTCCCTTTTTAGGTTTCCTAATCAAAGAAGTCAATAAATTTCACATTTTAATAATAATATCCTTAAAAGTCTTTACAAGTTGTTTATCATTTTCAGTTTAAGAGGGACATTTATATTCATTATTAAACATATAGTTTCATAAGAACATAAATAACACTTTTTCTTTATTTTTATGAATCCCTCTTATAAGGCCGTTACGGAGCAAGTGCGCGTTATGTGTGCATTTCGACAGTTATATGTACCTAATATAAACTGTGTTGAAGACGTCACTCGAATTCGGTTTCTTAAGCAACGTACGTGCTCATGGGTAAACAATAAAATTTCTTTCATATAATATAGAAAAAGCTAGTTGTATTCGTTCAGCAAAGCACATTTAAGGTAGATATGGCCTTTAGATTTTTTCTAAGTAAACTAAAAATTACTAAAATGCAAATAGAAAAAAAATAAAAAGCAGCTTTTAAACGTTCTTTATGTCTTGGGTTCTAAAATGAATGCTGGTCCCGAAAATGAAGTTTGGGTCCGGATTGGTTCACGATACATTTTAAATGGAGGACTCACGATTTTTAAGTTAATTTTCCCTACACTCTTTTGCATTTTAATTATGTGGGTACTTTTGTTGAAAACCCTGTTGGCTCAAATAATATTGGGCATTATTATTGTCCGTCACAAGTCCACTGCTGAAAATAGGCGCGATATTAAAACAGCCCTTAACCACGGCTCTGAATCTGAACTCCATTCGAGGATTTCGTAAAAATGATTACCCACATATTAAATAATAATAATGTCCTCCAGACCGAATTTCGGCCACGGCGGCCTGCCTCAACGGAGGCTAGCCATCGACGCAGGACAGAATTATAGTGCCCAAGTGTATGCGCAAGCACAGGTGCACTCTCTATTCCCTCACTCTCATAATCCGATGGGACGGTAAACCGACACGACCGGAAGAGAGATCAGGTGCAGGAACAACGGCTTTACGTGCTTTCCGAGGCACGGGGGGTGACACACCGCCAACATATTATATTATAACTCATTGCAATTAACAGGCCTCCCCTTGCTTTATAAAGAATATTGGAGCAGATATAATTCATACAATTTCACCTTCCCCCGAAATAATTAAATTTCTCAAAAATACCAGTTTCCTCACGGACTATCGCTGCCAAAAAAACAGTGAAGCTTGCGTAGGGAATTCAACTCAGGTTGATTTTGATGGATTAAAGGTGAGTGCACATGCCAGGGTCAGGGTTTACGAAATCTGAGAAACAAATAAAACTACACTAAAGTAAACACAATGAAAGAGTACTCCATTTTATAACCAGTTTCAGCTTATTGCTGACAAGTACTCGTATATAAAAGGAAGTTGCTCCAAAAACTCATTTAAAGGACGAACGCACTCGAACCTCAAGGTGTATGTCTAAATAAGGCACATCGACGTAGGCTAAACGAGTTGCGGATAATTATATTATAACGTATACCGAATAGTTATTACAAAGTACGCGTAGGCAAGCTTTGTGTGCAAATTTGGAAGACCGCGCACCTAACAGTGCCGTAAAAATATCAAAAACATGATTCATGCAGCGTATAAGGTTACAAGAATTAAGCAAATTATGGTCCGTGACATATTTTTGTACGACAGTAGAACTGTAAAAGAACGCGTAAAGCATTGGCAACTTGTTTATATTTCATCACGAATATTTCTAAACTCATAAAGTAATTATTTGTACATTTATAAGCTACTAGCTTTTATCCGCGACTACGTACGCGCAGGACTTAAAAAAACCTGCAGATGTATAATAATTGCCTTTGAGCAATAAGTTCAACTACCGAAAAACTAAACTCAGTTTTTTACTATTACCTCCAAAACGAAAAGTGTCCAAAAGTGGGAAAATGTTAAAAATTTAATTGAAGATTTATTAATTTCACATAAAAAGGTCATCACACCTTATCTTTAACACATAGTTTTTTTGTAAAATGGTTTAACGTAAAATAATAGTAAAAGTCTAGTTTTTTACTTTCATGATGTACAGTTTTCACACCGGCGTTTTTTCTTTTCTGTATAAAAATCTAAAATCTCATTTAAAACAATGTTTAATTAAAAAAGGTAGATTATTAAATAAAGTTTTCTTGAATATACAGGGTCATTTTTCTTTAAATAAGGCTTCTACTTTTATTTTAAAGTATCTGAAATTGAATGTAACATATTGGCAACAACGTTTTTGCCTACCGATAATGTGTGCGTGCGCAGTAAAATCAGTTTAAATAATGCATTACCACGCATTTTGAATTTAAAAGATAAAAAGTACAGAATGTTTGAGATTTTTTAATTTTTTTTCACCACTTGCCTATATTACTTATTCTGAACCTCCTCTGCAAATTTGGCTGGTTGTTGTAAAATAACCCTGTATGTCTGAAGAAAATATTGACATACTTTTTAGAATTAATGTGATGTTAAAATATCCCTATACCATGTTAATGTGTTTACTTATGCGTACTCTACACATTAAACAAAATTGTTTTTACAGATTTTATCGCGTATATTTTTAATTCCTGACATTTCAGACGCTTTGCAGCACCCATGGTCACAGGGAGTTAGGTGATTGACGTCGCGGAATACTTTCAGCTTTTAATTGTCTCCATACTGTACGTCGATTATCTGAATCTATCACAAATAGATATATGTGTTAATGGACTATTAAATCCATTTACGATCATATAGAGTATAGAGTAATAGACTCCCAGAACCAGCGGAAACCATTTGATAACAGACTGATGTGTTAAATATTTCCTTATCACTTAAAAATCTTTATTACGTGTTACGACATAACCTTTATAGTATGTAGTTACTTCTACACTCCATACTTTATAGTTTTAATGGCAAAACTTATAATGACATAGTGGTTATACGAGTTATTAATAAATTGTTAGGAATATAAGCTATATTCTTAAGATACAAAAAACCTTAACCGTAAGATAATAAGAAATTGCAAATATTTTCAATGTTTTGGAATAGTACACATGTACACTAATTACATCCTTCATATTTTAAATTAAGATATTATGGTCCTTAGATACCTACTGTTATTAGTGATATTATATAACCGTGATGTGTGTAAGCCTCAGGGTTTCTTCGTATCATTATATTATTAATTATTTAAATGTTTAAAAATTATTGAAAAATATATATTTCTGATAATAACTGTCCTAATTTGCAAACTATAGTATATTATCAACTAAGTATATTATAAACAATCTAGCAAGACACTTCAAATTTTAACAGAGCCATCTAGTATTTCTCTACTTAAGTTCTACTCCACGACAGATGACGCTACTTACAGGAAACTTATTAAAATATAGTTATAATTACTCGCTAGATGGCGCATGACGAAACACACATGAAAATTAAAACAACTTGTCATTTATATGTTTTTATTTAATATATTTATTTTATATTATATTTATTTTATTTTAGTAGCAATTAATACTTTTTTCTTGTTAATAAATACTACAAGCATACCATTAATGAAATATGTTGAAACACATACGATACAAAAATCAAATAATACAAAAAGTAAAAGATAAGCGAGGTACACACTCGACGCTATTGCCGCCAAAGACAGAAGGTACTGTATCCGAACAACCACTGGATGTTCAAATGTAGCTGTAATAGAAAAAAAGAAATTATGACTAAGTTAATTACTGCTATTTCTTCTGATCTTTAGATCACTTAATCATTATAAAAATACATAGGTAAAAGATAAAAAAATTAAATCTAAATGACATGAGACAAATAAAAGTTAACGTAATGTTAACGGAAACCTTTTTTCTACTTATAGTACTGTGTTGTCCTGTTGTCAATTATAAATAAGAAGGCGTAATAGCAGAAAAAATACCTAGTAAAATTAGAGTAAAAGTAATAATATGTATGATGTTGAAGTTAAGCGAGACCTTAAAATACGTGGAGTATTAAAGTACGCAGAAATATAGTCGGATAAATGTTCGAAGCCGTGCAGTGACAGTTTAACAATTCCACTAATCCATATCGTCTCATGGATGTCGTAAGAGGCGACAGAGAAAACTAAAACAGGTACCTAATTGGCGGCAGCATCTTTACGCTAACAATACAAACCGCCGTTGCCAACCCGCTTTCCTGCTCAGTTGTGGACTTTTTCGAAATCTAAAGATGGATGGAAATATTCTGAAAATAAACACTTTGTTTGGTTTATGTATTAAAAATTTAATTTCTTTTCTCATTTACGAAACAATTACTTTTAATTACAAATTAAAATAAAGAAAACTCTACCTACAATACCATTGAAAATGTAAAAACTAAAATTTAAATTTTACACTAAGAAAATATTTGCAATAATAGGATTTACAAAATCTTGTATCTCTAAGCAGTAAGCACTGAGCAATAAATGTTTCCGCGTGCAAATCGCATTTGTAATCTTTCTCACTTCCCACGAACGAAAAGTCGCGAATGAAGAAATTTTACGATTACAGTTATTCACAACTCGTGAGCTACCAAATAAGTGCTGATTCTCGCTACATCTTCCGCGGTAAGTCACGAAAATGAAATAAAACTTCGATGACGTAAAATTTTCTCAAAACGTATAAAAGAATAAAAATCATACTTTTTTTAATTATTTTAGTTAGGTTACCTTATTAATATATATAAAAATAAACTAGGCTAGTTTATTACCGGCTGGATCTTAAATTACAGCTGAAATTACAGTTATTTATTTTACTTTATATTTACTCCATTTTCCCAGTTTTATTTAGTATTATCCCCATTTCCATTAATTAAAGTCGGTTGTAGCTCAGGGGCAAAATACTCACTGTGAATTTCAAAGCACCCGGACAGCATAAGTTTGCCGACAGCACCAATGTGATGTACCTAAATGCAAACCAAAAAATATGCGTGATTGCAAATTTAAGTTTTGATTTACGACTTGCACAGAGGTGAAAGAAAACGTCGTGAGGAAACATATTACCATCTCACATGCAAACGAATTAAATTCATTGGGGAAATAAAATATTTTTCAGGACATATGATGTCCGCCAACTCTCAATGTAGCAGCGCGGCGGACAAGATAGCTCCAGCTGTCAGAAATAAGATACCTGTTCTCAGCAGGGCACCCTATTTAAACCGTAACATCGTTTCCGAGTAACTATTTCTACTTTTATATTTTTGAAAGTTATCCCACACTAGAATTCTCTGATGTATCGTGGCGGCAGGATAAGGTAAGGAGATTTCACGGTGCAAAGTATTGTACTCCCACATTGATCATCTCTCAACATATTTGTTGATTTTCGAAATACTGTTTGCGTTTCATATTATAAAGATTGTTTTATGCCTGCGTAGAATATACCGAAAGCTATTAAATATAGAAAATGTGATTACAACTTACAATAATATGAAGCAAACATAATAAAAGGGGAAACATTTTCAGGTTCAGGTTTTAAACCACCTGTATTAATCGAACTTTTAAACATCCATTTCCAAAAATTTATAAAAAGTTCCTTTATTCAGAGAGGTGAACAAGAGATATCTAGATAGCTTTTGGGCACTTATCTTTCTCTACATATTTTTCTAAGTATAAAATGAAATTTATTATACGAAAAGATTTATTATTAATGACATTCCAATTACTGTTCTTTTTTACTTGTATAATGGTGATGGGTTCTTTTACTTCTTAGATGTTCATTAACGATTGTCTGTTAAACTGGAAATTAACCAAAGAAAAATATTAATGCGGCAAACAGTTTGTTTACCACCTGCACCCACTGTAGTGTTTCAGTTACCCGTTTAAATACGCATAATTCGATTATGTAATTTTTATCATCGTCATAAAACATCAAGAACCGCCTTACTTGTACAATAAACTTGGCTGGGTTGCTACAAGGAGGTAATGTGATGGAAGACAGTGCTCGCAGCAACTTTCAGTACAAAAGCACAAATCGGCATCTTTCAAGGGAGCATTTCGCCATGCAGCCTCGAAAATATGGAATAACATACCACCACCTCTAAGGCAGTTAAGCTCTATTACTACATTACTACCTTTAACTACCTTTCAAAGTCACCTAAAATAGTACTTGTTAAATGCACAAAAAGACCTAGGCATGGTTAACACTAATGCTAACATGTCCTATGTTTGATGGTTATTTGAGAGGTACATTTTATGTTTTATATTTTGTTTTACTTTGTTTTTATTTTTTTATTTTTTGCTGATGTTACTATGTTGTTACAGTTTCACGCGCTGTATCTTGTTAATAATAAAGTATTTAATTTGTATCCTGTCATATATTATATACATATTTTATTAATCATTTGTTTTATAAGTAATTATATATATATATATATATATATATATATATATATATATATATATATATATATATATATATATATATATAGATATATCTTTTCATAGAGTTCACGTATACTGATTGTTCTTGCGGAAGTACACGGTAACTGGTTTCGAAGGTGAAGACGAATGCAATCCAAGGGGGCCAGTAGAAAATCAGCGTTAGGTTTCCAACCTGACATCATGCTGAATTGGATCCTATCTTTTGGCATCACTCTGAGGCACTAGTTTTAAGATTATATATTTTGTATAATTTTTTTTATCTAATTTTAACTGGCTGTTTGTTTGTTCTTAAATTGTTACTTTTTTTTTTGTTTTGACTTTGTTTCTATGTTCTGGTGCCTTGTGTGTGTCAAAAATAAATATTTTTTCTTTCTTTCTTTCTTTAATTGTTAATTATGAGGCATTCCATCTTAGTTCACAGTAGTATTGGATTAATTACCATTTACACAAATATCTTAGTATGCGAATTTTCATTTTGCATTTAACAAATTAATAGATTAGCAAAATTTTATGAAATTTGAATGTTCATTGTCTTGGTTTCGTACTTCGTAAGATAGCGCGTCGAGGTAGCGTGCGTGGGCTCACATTCGCATTCACGGGATTGCTAAAATCTACTAAATAGTAAGAATTTATTAATGATACTCAGGCTACGAATTTTATTACGTAATCTCTAACTTGAGGAATGAATTTCGCAGAAAATAATGTCCGAGAAACAATGTACTCGTACCTATTGACATTTTGTAATATTTACGTATTTACAGACTGCTAAGACTCCATTAGGCGGTCTACAGCTTATATGTCATTGTTCATAATCATCATCATTACCGCCCATCACAAGTCCACTGCTGAACATAGCCCTCCCCCCAAGGAATGCCACAAAGAACGTGCTAATAAAAAAGAAATTTGACATGATTATTCGATTGATTCCTTATCGATACTTGGTGAATGACTACAGAGCAGACAGTGTATCGTAATAACGCGCCGCCAATAACTGTCAATGCTCATTGTAAGATAGTAATTGTGAGTCACCGAGCCACTCATAAATTATCTAAGCTCGCATCAAAGAAATACATTGTTTGTTTCTCTAATACATTTCACTATGACATGTTTATCAACGAGTATGTAGAATGAAGCTGTAATCATGCTTTATATTAGTTTATTAACGTAATAAATTTAATTTAATTAATATTGAGCATCTGTTTCATTTAAATTATCGATCTGTTTTATTATCCAGTATACAAATTCAATCGTTATATCAATAAAAAAATATTTTATTGCTATTCTGCCATATTAAGAAACTAACTTATATCTGTAAATTTAGGTATTAATTAAACTTACATAGAAGTATCATTATGCAGTAAAACAAGATTCCATATAAGCAGTTAGGAATTTCTAGCGATGAATCTTCCCAAACAAATCCAAATCCCTTAGAAAACCTAAAATAAATAAAATATATTTTAGTATAATACATTGAGATAAGTTGCTTTTTCTAATTTAAAAAATATTTACACAAGTTACTTGTTTTCCTTCCACCATTTTGTTCAAATGAAACATTTTTACATGCTGGCTGCGAGGCAGATTGCCTATCACAATACCAGATGTTTATCACATTTATACAAGAAGAGATGAGATGGTTCTTCCGCTACCTGACGGACCCCATAATATTTATCTGATTTAACTCCTTACACCCATCCTTGGACCAAAATGGATAATAGGTAATCTGATTGTCAAACTTTTATTATACTTTACCATGTTCCATCTATCCTTTGTTTCGTTTACTCGTTTGAAAATAAGCATTTACTTATAAACACAAAACGCAGTTTTCATATTTTGCTTGTTATTGTCTTCGTGTCATCGACACTGTATCCGAGCGTTCCCCTGACGTTATCGAAAAAACTACAAAGGTGAGTAACGAAGAACGAGTCAGTTAGTTTTATTAAAAGTTACAGCCTATACGTCACTGGTGAGAACCTGAGAACAGGCCTCCTCTAATTGAGATGGTTACGGAGTAACGAGTCCGTCGTGCTGCTAGACAGTAGACATGCGGATTTCCTCGCGATGTTTTCCTTTACTGCGAAGCATGTGGTAAATCAGCACTTAAAATTGAAATCTAAAATTTCATGGGTGCCGGCCGGCATGCCGGCGGGAATTGAACGCAGGAAGTTTAGGGCGAGCGCTTGAGCCCCAAGCTACCTCGGTTTATAAGAACGAGTGAGTGCTTCTAGTTATATTCATGTGCTTGTGACTTTGTGACACTTTAATACGACCTGCGCCATAGAATACTATAATACATACATAATAGAACGGGGGAGTGGGCGAAGCCCGTGTAGCCACTAACATTCACTAATTTGTCAATTCACACGTATAAATGTCAACACAATCAATCGTTTCCAATTTTCGTGTCAAGTCGTCGCCGCATGCAAATTATTTAAAAAATGGCAAATTGTGTAATAATTACGTGTCGAAAGAACAGCGAGAAATGGAATTTAAATAAAGGAGACATATTCTACAACCAGTAAGTCGAAACTATTTATATTTTGTGAATATTAGAAACAAAAATAAAGAAATATTTATGTGTCAAAAATATGAATCAAAAGTCTAAAATGTGTTTGTAGTAGTGATAACTGATAATACGACGTAATTGCTTGTATGTGTGCTCCCGGCGACGCCAATCCACCTACAAAATACGGTTGAAAGCCATTCTATTGTGTATTATAGTATTCTATGACCTGCGCAGTTGATACGAATATACTTCGAACAACGTACGAAAGTTCTGATCGTAATTGAAATCAGAATGAGAACAGTCACAAAACATCAGTAATCAGTATCGTCACTAACTGATGATGATGAAAAATTTTGCAGTACGGAAGTATACAGTCACGCTGCAGCTATATTATGTTTGTAGCACGAATGGGTCGGCTCGACGGGGGAAGGACAACGATCTCACGGAATACCAGCGTAAAATAGCAGCTTAATGCTGCTGTGTTTCGTATGGCGAGTGTAGAGAACCAGAGAGCCTTTTTTACTGGAAACGATGCATTCCAGCTTACCTGACGGGTGACCCCATAATGCATTTATCTGATTTAACTCTTAACCCATCCGGACCAAAATGGATAAATATTCCATGGGCCATAGCATCCACTTACTATTGTCACCCTTAACTATGATAAAACTCCACAATATAATAATTACATTAGCACTTAGTAAACATGTACCAAACTAAATCAAAGTTTGACAATTAAGTTAAATATTCGAACATTCGTATGATATACCTGTGATACAAGCGGTTTGAGTTTATTTAGCACATAGCTTGTTACAAGCCGGAACCGGTTAATTTATAAAATTACCTTAACCTTGTGTCTTTATAACGTTACATAAAAAATCTCCTAATAGTGTGTTAGAAATTTATATTTAGACAAAGGATTATTTTATTGCATAAAATCTTTCAACCGTGTAGTGGCTAGTGGCGATGTAAGGATCCACTACACCACAATACCGTCCAGAGGATGTCGTAAAAGACAACAAAGAGAAAATGAAACGGGAGATGGGCAGGGTCAACTTACTGATTTCAACTCATAATAATACAAAACTGCGGTTGCTCATCTGCTTGTCAAGCTTGACAACGAACGAGTGGCAAAATCCCATGAGCCCAAAGGTTTAATAGCTTCATGGGATTTTGAACAATGAACATAGGTCTCGTTCATTGATATGAACGAGTCCTATGTTCAGCAACGGCCTTTTATAGGCTATTATATATGGATTAATGGATAAAATCTTTAAAAAAGGTAATTTTTATTAAGGGTGACAAACGAGCTCACAGTCCCCCTGGTGGTAAGAAGATGCTGTGGCCTATAAACATCTACATATATCCTCGATTAAGAATCAAAATGCAGTTACGTTGTCAGTTGTCACCCATGAAGCCTAAGATGGAATATGCCTCGTTTCCAGTAAAAAAGGCTCTCTGGTTCTCTACACTCACCATACGAAAGCGGGCTACATACGACACGATATCGGTGGCGATCTAGGGTGGAAAAAAATCGGGGCTTTTATCGGGGTAGACCTTACACACGGGCCTGCCTAGCAGTACGCGTTCGGACTTGGAGCGGAATGCATATGCGGTAGAGTTCTTCAAAATACCTCCAACTCTCTTAAAACACCACCGTGTTGGTTTGGCATTAGCCATCTCGGTTAATTTATTCGAAAATAGAAAAAGAGAAGTTGCTGGGTGAAAAAATGGCTCCAAAAGAGATAAAAATTAAGCTACATAAACGTACTAAATGGCCTGTATCCAAGGACGTGATTAATTTTCTCCGGATGGATGAAGACAGTTTTTATAACCTTCTAGAAATGATTTCGCCACTTATATAAAAACGTCAATTTCTCCTACCTATGCTATTTAGTTATTTCTTCTCTTTGTTCATTTCTGCTTTGGTCAAAATCTGGTTATGTATTACACACAACAAACAAGGAAATAAAATACTTTTGTATAATAATATGTATACTTTTTTTTTAATGTAATCTTTATTTATGGAGTAAAACTATCAGAAAATAAAATAGCTTATATCTTTTTTTAAACATAAAGAAACCTTTAATTTCGGACATACTCCCTTTTATATAACTTGTTTGTTGATGTGGAGATGGTGAAGGAGTAGAAGTTAGTTGTTGATAAGAGGATGAAAGCACGTAAGAGATCGAAGTGCGGTCTTATGGAGTTGTAAGAGATATGAGTGCGGTCTTGGGTTGATAGCGTTGGAATAGGAGTTAGTTGTTGAGGAGAGGCTTTATCTTCTCCTTACTTACATCATACACTCTACTTTACGAACGGCAATAAAAAAATTAGTTTAGTAGGCATTCTTGACCATGTCACTTCGCAGGGTCACAGGCTACCCCCCCCCCGAACGGGTTCCCGCCTTGTCGTGGCGGGGGGGCTTAGTAGCCGTGGCTTGGTCTCCCACGGTGAACAAAGAGGAACCCACGTGGCTGGCCCGAGGTGAAGGGCCGGCCTGAGGTGGCCACTCCGAGTGGGCTTGGAGAGCCCACTTCGGATGTGTGCTGGTGGACTGCAGCGAGTGGGGACTCCGCACCCTCTACCGCTGCAGCCGAGGTGGAGTCGCGGAGGAAGAGGAGTGTTGGTATGGCGATGCGCCACTCGCCCTATCCTCCGCGACTCAAACGGGGCCGCACCGTTGATGCGGTGGTGATGGGGCTGCGAGGGGAGAGGATTGTCGGTATTGCGAGGCGCCGCTCTCCCTATCCTCCGCAGCCGAATCTTGGTTGGCGGCGGAGCCATAGACCAGATCCGCCGCTGGGGTCGGGAAGGCTAGTACTTTTAAGTGCTCGTTTTTCCTGGTCCCATGGCCTTCGCGCATCGGACGCGGGGGGCGTCTGTTGCGCAGATGCAATTGGAGGCCGTGGAGGAAGGCGTGCCATGTGTTCTGGTGCGCCTTACTTGGGAAGGAGAACGCGGAGGAATATTCCTCTCCCGAGGAGGTGCTGCCATGGGGCGGCAGTCGCTGGTAGGGCCACGGAAGTGTGCGAAAGCGTTCCCGTAGCCCTGCCAATATGCGACGAAGGTGGAACACCATGGGGTTTTAGTCGGTGCGAGTCCGACATAACCCGTCCTTGCCCCCGCGAGGCGGGTATGCGTAGGCATTTCCCCATGTTAAAAAAAAGGGTCACAGGCTAGGGTGGATATGATTTGAATTTCGATAAAATTTCATTTTCATCATTTATTTATTTTATTCACTTTTTTTTGTTTTTTTGTAAAATATCAGTGCCATAGGCTTCTACTCCGTTTATATGATTAAAATGTAAAAATTTTGTTATATAAAAAAGGTCATTCAGTATCACTGTTTTGTTAACTTCCTTCCGCGAGGGTTGCCGGCAGCGACTGCCAAAAGAAATCGGGCCGATGCGCCTACACACACGCAGTAAGGAGGGGGGCGGTGCCCCGATCTAGGAAGCATCGGCTGATCTAGGAAGCATTTTTGCTCCTGCCAGCCGATTAAGGAGGCGATATCGGCCACGACTTAGGATGGCCCTACATACGACACGATTTAGAGGCAATCTAGGAGGCATCCCCACTACTCCACCCTAGATCGCCACCGATATCGTGTCGTATGTAGCCCGTTTTAAACTGCTATTTCACGCTGGTATTCTGTAATAGCGTGGTCCTTCCCCGGTCGAGCCGACTCATTCGTGCTACAACCATAATATAACTGCAGCATGGCTCTACCACGTATGGTTATGTGATGAATGCGTTCGAATGCGCACAAGAACGCGTCTGTAGCCTTCTCTACTTGACGTTGGGTGCAGGTATACATACATTGGCTGCGGTAGCCACTTTCCATCAGGTGGAATACGACAAAGAACATCTACACAGGTTATGTAACATTACGAAAGAAAGGGAAACCTACTCTGATGTAAGTACCCGCGTACAGCTTGCATGCTCCGAAAGGTCACACAACGCTTTATAGCCGGGCCGCGCTTCGGCTGCCATCTCCACGTATAAAGCATATGTGGAAACCAATATTCCTAATATCGAAGTAGCGACGATAGCGCGATCACAACCTTTAGTATTCATCCTTTGAGTTGAAGTTTGCTGAAACATTGAAAGAAAACTTTTAAATTATCCAAATATGAAAAGATGAAAAGTATGCATGCCTTCATCTATTCTTATGACTATGAAGTACTTACAATTTTTTTTTAGTTATTATAGCCTATGAAACTAACATAAAGAGTTAATAGGTTATTACATAAGGTGGATATTTTATGTTGCCAAGCTTGGCATGCTGGTTGGCAACCGTAGTTTTTCATTTTCTTGACGTTACTAAGGAGGCGCAGAAATAATATCTATTGATGAAATCGTTAGCCTACTGGGTGGTCGAGACCTTTTCTGTTTTAGAGTCCATCTGGCTTGGTACTACACCCCACGGAATATAATAAAACAACACCCGATAAACATCCCCTATGTTGCCGCTTCAAGGGTAAAAGAACCGTGATAATTTAAAATAAGAACTTATTTAAATATTCTAATAATTTATTGGTAGATTACACTAGGAATTTCCGCAGGATCGTGTAGGTGTTTTAAATACATATATTGGAAATAATCTACAAACATCCAAGCGCGAAATATTTATTTGTAAGTCATCCTTCGTTCCGTGCGGGATTCAAACCCGCAATACCGACCGCTAACTAACTTCCGGTTGGATTGGTAAGGATACTCATCAGTGACATTCTTTGTTTGACGTTCATAGACTTGCACCTTTTAATTTTAAATGGGTCCGCCTGTTGCGTTACGATTACTGTATTACTGATATCTGAAATGAACTTCGATCAGTAAGATCGAAGGAATTGAAATTCTTTTTCGCCACGTTCGAAGTCACAATATCATCCTAGCCTTTATCTTGGTATACTTTTGTAACCCTAATTTGAGATGGAGTTTAATCAAGAATGAGTCGGCTCGACCGAGGATGAACCACGCTCTTACAGAAAACCAGCGTAAAATAGCAGCATAGTGCTGCTGTGTTTCAAATGGTGACTGTAGAGAACCAGAGACCCTTTTTACTGGAAACGAGGCATTCCATCTTAGTACTCAGGGGTGGCAACGCATCTGCATTTCGGTTCTTAATCGAGGATAGATGTAAATGTCTATGGGCCACAGCATCCAATTATCACCAGGTGAATTGTGTACTCGTTTATCACTCTTATTATGTATGAAAAAAGTAGAAGTAATGACTTCCACTCTAACAATACAAATCTACCAAATAATAAGATCCATTAAAAATAACTTTGCAATTAACCTGTTGGCAAGAGTTTTAGCGTTATTAAAATAGCAGTAAACAAATTACGAAATTCTAATTTTGTCGATAACGGTAATTACTTAGAGGAACAAAAAAGACATGAATTTAATCAGCTATATTAGCATAATAACTACGTTAAACCTCAAAATATATTTTATTCAGTGATAAAAATAATGTTCAAAAACGTAACGGGCAATTAAATTTATAAAAGTGTATTTCTACGTTTTTTATCCTTGTTTCGTTAAATCAAAATCGGTAGTTATAAAATAGGGGACTCCGTATCTACTTACAAGTCGACGACATGAAAAACAAACAATGGTACACTAAGATTATATCATAAAACGTTTACCACCCCTTCGTGTTTTGAGCTTATTATAGTTGCAAAACATAAAATATAAACGGAATACAAATTAACCCATATTTTACCTTCCCATTAACATTTTAAGTTGTATAAAAATGCTTATAAGATTATTATATAAAATTTTATTATAGATTTATTATATAAATAGCACATAATAGTGAAAAACAAAGTAACGACATTTAACTATATAGATAGTAGTACAACGAGCCACTGGCGAGGACATTATTCTTGAGAAGGTTTTAAGTTAAAGAGGAGTCCACCGCGTTAGCTTAATGCTTATTGGTGGACATCACATGATCGACATGATGATAAGGTCTCTATATATTAGCATTTTTAATTTCTTATATGCAGATTTCCTTAAGATGTTGCCATTCGCCGCCGAGCCAGTAGTAAAACAGCACACAATTATTTCTTTAAAAAAAAAACACATTTACAATTTCATTGGTGCTAGCACGGTTCAAACATTTCACTGAACTTTACAGCTCTTGTTCCACGAAATTGAAGGCATGAAAGATTAGTTTGTGACTGAACGCTGTTTTTTAAATCTAAGTTGTCAGTCTTGACATATCCTTAAGATGTTTCTTTCTCGCCTAAGACATAACATTCGCGAAATTAACTTTAAAACCAACCCTTTAATTTAGTTTCCATAGGCGTCTGTGAATTTCTTAATTGCACTAAAGAAATAAAACCCTCATCGTAAGGAAAACTACATGGCTGAGTAATTAAATTCCTAGGCTACCTAACAAATATACTACTAGTAGTATATAGTCCTGTCCATGTCCAAGACCAGCGACATTATAACCTACCACTAATCCCCTGGTGACACGTAATTGAAATAATATTTGAGATAATAACAGTCATTGCTACTTAAGTTTACAAAGCTCCTTATAAAGAAATAATAAAAACATACAAAAACCTAGTAATAGATTTAAATAAATACCTGAATAAAATCAATTCTCCCCAACTACACCTCACATAAATTATAAAAGACGTATCATAATACTCTTCATCATTTTTATTTTATTAACCAATACATTCGGATGGTTGCACAACTTCACTCCGTGGTATCACACGACCAAATGATAAAAATCCGTGCTACTGTATCTATCGATCGGAGTACATTAATTACGTTAATTTTATGTATTGAGTTGTTAAATAATTCATTACATGTTGTTGTCAGCTAAACGACATTTGCCTAACTGCACAATTACCGTAAGTACAGAATCTGTATCGAATCGTTTACACCTGCAAAGCCTACATTTTTATTTTCATAATAAAGTAACGAAAAACGGTTGACCGTGTAGTGGCGGTGTAAGACCATATCGTCCCGTGGGCATCGTAAGAAGCGACAAAGGTGCACAAGCCAGAAGATGAGTAGCAGCGTATTCCTGAAAACAACACAAATTGTAAAAAAAAACTGCCAACCCGCCTGCCAAACTTGGCAACTATGGCCAAATCCTCTCTATGCGGTTATCTTCGGGAGAGGCCTATGTTCAGCAGTGGACTTATATAGGACTGTAATGGGAACACCAGATGGTCTTTTCTACACCTGATATGTGATTGATTATCTGCGTTGCCATAACATGTATTACACACACAATATACATTTATATTCATTTCATTCGTCCGTCTGATGAGTAAGAGTAAACTGCGCATACCTAAATCAATTATTCTATTACATCCTATCGTAAGGGGTCCGCCTGGAGTAATAGTGTTTTGAGAAATGTCCAAAAGATCTCACGGCTTCTGATAGCTGACGATATAATATGTATACCTAACCATCTCGAAAAAACTCAAACGGGCAACGGGTAGTAGTGTTAAGTGCCAGAGCTGTGCTTCTTTCTTCCTTAATCTTTAATCCATCTGACAAACGCAACGAATGAGGCAAATGCACAGAAATCTAAATAATAGTGCATTATTATTTAGATTTGTGTGGGCAAATGCTTCCCCTACACGGGAGGGATACCTTTCTAACAATGTATCATATACACCTTAATGTTTCAATACAATATACGAGTATGTCTCAATAATAATAATAAATAATAATAATAAAACTAACTCCGTGACGGACTGCTCCGGGCTCAAATGCAGAAGGCGGTGCTCCTCGATACCGCCCGCATCGTCCGCCGGTTTCTTTCCCTTTCCCCCTAACCCTCGGCCGTTTGGTCTCCCCTGCCGAGGGCCTCCATCTGGTTGGGCTTTTATTTATTTATGTATTATTTACTTATTTATGTTAGTATATGAAATATATGTTTATGTATATTTATCATTTCCTTTTATATATTTATTCAGCCCAATCAGATGAGAATACACTACTAATACCCCAGTCTAGTTTCTGGATGTTAGCGCTGTTAGTCTATGCAACTCTTACGGCTTCATCTGACTCAGGAATAATTAAAAAAGGGAAAGGCAATGAGGTGAGGATGATGATGAATGGTTTATGATTTGGTATTGTTACCAATCATCATTTCGGCTTTTTAGGCGTTTTTGAGCTATCTAACCGCAGTCCGAGGGGAGGAGTGCGGACCCCCGTCTCCAACTGCTCAGCTCGTGTCGGTCGATGGTCTGGGCGGTGAGAACCGCCCAGGAACGTGTGCGGGTGCGACGCGCCCCATTCGTAATCCTTTGTCCCATTTAGTGTGGGTGTAGTGTCATTGTGTGATGTGCCTGCGACGTTTCAGTTGACTGGATCGAGCGGTACTAATACCCCATAAACTAATAATACTAATTATAAAATGATATTCTTATTATCTTACTACATATATTAAGAGTTGTCTAGATAATGTAACAGTATGAAGGTTGAACTATTCTTCTATATAATATTATTGTTAAATTAGATTATATGTTAGATTGCCCTTGCATCACATCAGTCACATAAGTTATGTGAAATAAGCCTTCTTGTCTATTTAATTTGATTGAATTCCAGGTTGAACTGCATCTTTCACACAGATCGTCTACATATCAGTGATATTGGAGTGGCATCAAGAAAGAGAGAAATGTTAAAAATGATATTCAAATTAAAGAAAAGAATAATCTAAAATAATTCTACATATATATTATATTGCTATAATGCGAATTCTCTGCTACTTCAAAATATATTAGCATTAAGTGATTTTCTTTGCCATGTATATAAGAAAAAAATTAATATTGTTTTGCAATATAATTAAAGGTTTGTAAAAGTTTTAAACAAACATTATAAAACAAACTTATAAGTAAAACTGATCATTGAGAAGTTTTTTTAAACAAAATAATTATGTGTGAACACAAATGGCAAAATGTAAATAAGGACAGCATTCGGAAATTTTATAATAAAATTATTTTTATTATTTATTTTTAATGGTACTTGAATAAATATTTTTTATATGTCTTTATTTTATTTAAACTTTTTTCCTGTTGATATTAGCATAAATGTACTTTACACGGCAACAACTTGGTATATATATTCCTAGTCATTGTCAGTTGATAACTTTAGGAATACAAATATAATTGTTGCCAACTTTAGTTAGTCAGGAGACTGAGTAGAGTAACATCAGTGTGGTAGAGCCATGCTACAGCTATATAATGTTTGTAGCACGAATGGGTTGACTCAATCGAGATAGGTTTCGTATGGTGAGTGTAGAGAACCGGAGACCCTGTTTACTGGAAATAAGGTATTCCATCTTAGTCCTCAGGGGTAACAACGCATCTGCATTTGATGCTTAATAAGGGATAAATGAAGATGTCTATGAGCCGTAGCATCCACTTACCATCAGGTGGACGACTGTGTGCTCGTTTGTCAATCTAGTTTCATTAAATTAAAAAGAAACAGTCGCATGTCGACACAACATGTGAGGCCTTGTCAGTGGCAGACACCGGTCGCAGATTGTCAGGGCTGAGCATCCGTACCGTCACATTTTAGTCTGGAATGGATCGCAGTATGCGAATGCATCAAATTGGTTTGATAAAAAATATCCGCTACACACAAGCGTGTTTAGGCAACTGTGGTTTGAACTTACAAATGTTATCATTGTATTAAGCGTTAGTATTTTTTTATTTTCCTAGAAATATGTGATTATTCGTCCTAACATTTCCTTTAGGTTTGCATTACTTTGCTTGCACTAAATTATGCTTGCAATGCTTTAAGAATCGAGCCAGAAATTTGACCCAAAAGTTACTTGTTACCAAAAACTAGCTTATTGGCCGAGCATCTAGTAGTGTGTGCTAAAAGATTGCGCGTTAATATTCTGCCTGTGGCGAAATTTCACTTCGTATATTCTTTATGTCTTCATCCCATTCCAACCTGCAGGTGTTTTAAAGTACGAAAGGTTATTATAACAAAAGACCGAAAACTCAAACGAATCCCTATGCCTCATCAACCCGTCTGGCTTATAGTAAAATAGGCGTATAGGCGTACCAGAAGTGGAATATGAATAGGCCGTGATGATATTCAACAAAAAATATGTACCTATATAACAAACCTGGCTTAATACATTTTTTAGAAATATTGTTTCCAATCTGAAAACTTATACATAAAATAGGAAAGGATATTATATGACATATGTACAGTGTCTTTCATATTGGTACATTTTATTTAACGTTAATTTTGATCGATATCGATAAATTATTACAGTACAACAATATTAATGCACACATTGACAATCTACACACACAAAGAGAATCAGTTTTTTGTCTTGTTTGTTGGTTGTAGTTGCCAAACTATGGAGTTTATACTAAATCTATGCTTTTAAATCATGACGATATTATAGAAGTTTTCCTCAGAGTAATGACTAGCATAGAGATTTCTAAAATAGGAACAAAATTTTTATAGCTGAAGTCTTTATACATTTGACGTTTAACATAGTTCAAAATAAGATAGCTATATTATTCTCATTTTCTTTTTTTCCAAGGTTGTTGTCGTTTTTTCATTCCATAGACACCTCTATTGATGTGCTATTAGCGAAACAAAAAACGTTGTGGATAAATTCATTTAGTCTATGACTTAGTAAAGTTAATAATTTTTATTAATCCGGTTCGTAATACTTATTGATATCAACAAAAGTTTATGAAAGCTTCATCTGACATCTTAAAACAAAAACTTAGCCGATTAGTGTGGAGTTTTGTACTATCGTTGTATAACTTAAAATATGTCGTGAAAAGTTCACGATGAAATCTACTTAAATTCAGCCGGTATATTTCCGCCGAATTATCCTAAGACTTAATATGGGTTTCACAGGGAGTAATAACTGTGTTTGTTTAATGGAAACTGGGTTTATGTCACGGATACGTATAGGGCACTGCTACGATAGTTTTTTTATAGACTAGGGGTGACAAACGAACACAACACAATCCACCTGATGGTAAGTGGATGCTGTGGCCCATAGACATTACATTTATTCTCGATTAAGAATCAAAATGCAGATTCGTAGTCACCCCTGAGGACTAAGATGAAATGCCTCGTTTCCAGTAAAAAAGGGTCTCCGAATCTCTGCACTCACCTAAAGCTGCAGCGTGGCTCCACCACGTAAATTAGTATAGTTATATAATCACTTCATTTACAAAACAATTTACTTGATCGTTTTATCATTATAAATCTAGTTCTATTTTTTGTATATATTTTAGGTATATAAGGTAATAAAAATAAATAAATAAACTAAAACGGATATATCGATGTCGATTGTTGCTAACATTGCGAAAGAAATCAATATAGATTAACACCAAGGACCAAGGTCGTTGGACATCAACCAAAATATTGGTCAGGCAACCGATGTCCACACCGTCCATTTTTACATCAACTCGACCAAGGTCACGACGGTTGTGGTTGGTCCCGACAGTCTAGAACGGGCTTAATACTACAACAATAGGGATGTCATACGTGTGTACTTCTTATTCTCATATTTGGCTTATTATAAAGAGACCAGAGATGACCACTTGAGTCAATTTACTTTACATTTCTATTTCCACGCATGAATGACACGCAACATCTTTCAATAGATTTATCTATTTTTGACTTATTTGAAAATTAAATAAAAAAAGGAGACAAGTATATTGACTCTAGAATTGTAGGTTCTCTCTATTCACATACGTATGTACATGGAGGTTAGAGAACAGGAGAACGATCGCTATATAAAATAGTGTCCCAGAAGTATGGACAAAATAAGTGAGGCGCTGCGATCGCTAAATTGTCACTAATTTTCATTATTATAAACATTATAAATTATTACTAATAATAAATATTAATTATTATTAATTTATTAATATTATTATTATTTGTTATAATATTTCACCATTTTTCAACGTTTCTTTTTGTCAAAAATTAAAAAATTACTTCGCAGACACTACTTACCGACGGCAGCGCGGCTATAAATTCTACAATTTTTCGGGGACAGGCGGGCTATGCTTTAGCAAGTAGCGATCGTTCTCCTGTTCACTAACCTCCATACGTATGTATATATTACTTTAAGAGGTTTTTACTTCAATATAATAACAGTCATAAATTTAAACGTTAATTTGAATGCAGCTTGACACAAAACGTCAAAGATAACAAAAAACTTAAACGTCACATTTTTGCGTTTAGATCTGGTAACACAGAACTTTCAACTATTCAACAAGAACAAAAATAAACATGAAAGCAAGTGCTAGCACTTAATAGAAAAAAGAGTTATTGTTATTAGATTCCAATAACTCTGTGATTAGACGTTTGTGTCTCTTGGAGTAGGTGAAGATGTACAAAGATGTCGAACACTTTACACATTACACTACAGTACCAACCTTAAAAATATCTGCACAAAACCCTCTTTCTTAAAAGTTATTATTAAGTTTATTTTTGTTAAGAAACTTATCAATCCATAGTTAATGCATTTATTTATTTATTTGTAATAAAAGTATGTATGTATAATAAACTTTAATATTTAGCGCTATAACATGAAATAGGTCAACAAAATAATATTCATTTTATGACATAAAAAGAGAACAATGTAAGTTAGAAGAGTAAAACCGAGCGCCACATTGCCAATGACGCCCGACCCGAATCGCGGAATGTACTCCCCTCATGTTGGTAGCCCTGTTTTAGTTCACCATCGCGACCGCAACGTAGCGTTGGCGTCGTGCAACACCTTTCATTGTATTGACTATTGACTGATTCCGAACACAGAGAATAATGTATAAATCTAATTTATTCTTTTATTGTTTTAGTTCTTGTTAAGATTAATTGTAATATATATTAGTTTAAGTGTAATTATGTCTCCATTTACGTAAATGTGAAATAATTCAGCCCTTTGAGTGCTACGCGGCCATTTTACTTGCAATGCGGCAACGGTGTACGATCCGCCATTGGAAACGACCAGTGTCTTTTTCTGAGGGCAATATTTGTAATTCGTCAAATAACACGGCATAAAAACAAGGTAATACCATGTGTGATAAAAGTGTAGTGCGGACTTTAGTGTAGTGAAGCACGGTGGTCGGGTGTTTCGAATAATGTGCGAACGATGGAAAACGAAGTGAAGCAGCGCAATCAAAGAAATAGGCGAAGGGAGCGGGCGCAGCGCATGCAAGCACAGCGAGAGAGCAAAGTTAAGGATGGGGACAGCGGCGAGGACGAGTCTCCGGCGAGAGAGAAGCCGCCTCGTCCTCCAGCCAGGAGAAAGAAGTCGAAGGAGCCGCTCGGGGAAGAAGATATCATTGATGGTTTCGCCATAATGGCATTTCGCACCTATGAAGATCTTGAGGTAACTTAGTGGTATATTTTATGTCCCACCCTAGAACTTCAAATATTTCCTTTGTACACGATGATGCAAATTTACACCCCAAGTTAAAAATCCATACCTATGCGATTAGCTTTTAATGTCGTCCCTACCATACATAATTGTTTATATTTACATAAAACTACCTATACTATATTTTACTGAGTTCTGCACTTTGAGTACACTACATATGAAAGTGTTTGTTTAGTTTTCAAAATTAACAAGAATATTTATTGCAATTCCTTAACATACCGATTTTGTTAAGATGATAAGTGTTTTGAAAAGTTGGATACTCTTGTTTTTTATGCATTCCATATTAAAAAAACAGCGCTCCTTAATAGCTTCGGACGTCGTCTCGGAAGTGCAATGACCTATTGAATGAACTCTAAGTACTTTTATTTTTACAAGTTAAATATGCTGATATAAATTCATGCGATAGGTAAATGCGTTTTGTAATCAATTTATTTTTAAAGCATTTTCTTTCTATAAATGATACGTGTATATATATATAACTAGTATTATGTAGTTAGCAGCTGACGGTATGGAGCGCGCGACAGCGCTATCGTCAGGCATAGTGCAACCGTGGTCTCCCGCTAAGTGTAAATTTGGTCTAAGTGGCTTTCGCTCGTTTGTGTTCATTTGTTGGGCTGTTCAAGAACGACAATGTGTTGCATATATTAAAGTCGCGTTCATGCACAATAAAACTGCATTCCGTGCTAACGTTCTAAATTATGATATAGCGACGGGTCTGCAGTTTGTGACTCGTTGGAGAAGTGCTCTCGTATATTATAGGCCCGAACAGGTTTCGTTACTCCTATTTAATTCACCACATGCAATGTGCAACGTTTATGCAATTTCTGCTTACAATGGTTGTAATTTTCTGCATGAAACAGGTTTTTATGAAAGTTACGTCAACGAATTGACGAACATATGGTTAATAAATATGAGTAGCTCTTGCTTTAAGAATTACAATTGTACAAAGAAAGACAACAATATTATAAAGAAAGATATATGTATACTCCAAAAGTGTATGTATTACGTTTGAATGAATTACCTATTTAAATAATAAATAATGACCTATATTTTATAAAAAATGCAAACATGCAATACAAAAAGGCGTGATTATTATCAAAATTAGTTTGAAATATTTTCATAGATAAATTTAAATTTAAAACGTCCTAAAATAATGACGAAAAAACCTGCCTACTTTATCTTGTTTGCCTGTTTTGAGACCGCGATCGATGCATTCGGGTTTTTCGCTTTTCTTACCAAATTACCCAGTCTAGAAAATTGCAGGTGCCTAATACATGCTTTCATTCCTAACCTCCCGGTAATTACGTGCTTTAATTCCTCCCTCTCCTTTCCACCATTGGACAACCAGATGGCCTGCGGGTCTTCCTCCTACCTCTTTGTTGTTGATATTCCATGTATTAGAACCTAACAGTTTTGCTTCATCTTTTATAATGCGTACAGCTAAGAAGTGAAATAATTTGCCTGCATCTGTCTTTCCGACGGAATACAATCTGGGCGTATTCAAGGCGAGAGTAAATAGGCTTCCGTTGAGCCGTCGTAGCTCAGATGGTTAGCGCTCGCTGTAAATTTCACAGTACGCGAGCAAACCGGGTTCGAACTCTGCCGGCACCAATGAAGTTGTTAATTGCAATTTTAAGTGGAAACCTGCATGTCTGCGAAATAAGAAAAAAAATTCGAAGACATGTGAAGTTCGCCAACACACATTGGGGCAGTGCGGCGGACACTGCCTTGCCCTACAACCCTCTCAGAAATGAGGGGAGGTCTGTGACCAGCTGTGGGACGTATATAGGCTGTAACTTTAAATTTAACGCTAAGACAGTACGATTTAACATCTAGGACTTCATCACCACTTACCATCCACTGGGGTTGTGGTCAAGCACTGGTTTAGAATAAATAAATTTAAAAACGAATTGGCGTTTACTTTTATCATTTAGGTACAATAATTTTCACCGTTTATTGTTATTGTAAGGTAATTTTTGGGCATGCAACAAAAACTACACATTTCTTCCATTTAAGTCTTCAAGTCCCTCTTCAATTTCTCTCTTTCAAATTTACGTGGTAGAGCCATACTGCAGTTATATTAGTAGTACCTATAGTTGTAAGCACGAATGGGTCGGCTCGACCGGGGAGGGACCACGCTCTCACAGAATACTAGCGTCAAATAGTAGCTTAATGCTGCAGTGTTTCGTATAGTGAGTGTAGAGAACCGGAGACCCTTTTAACTGGAAACGAGGCATTCCATCTTAGTCCTTACGGGTGACAACGCATCTGCATTTTGATTCGTAATCGAGGATAGATGTAGATGTCGATGGGCCACAGCCACCACTTACCATCAAGTGGACTGTGTGCTTGTTTGTCACCCTATCCTAAAAAAAAATCTTTTTTTAAAAGATTTTTTTTTAGGATAGGGACACATATTTAAGTTAATGTACACCCAAGATTGCTTATTTTCTTTCATGAAAATTATTTTGCGTTCATGGTTTCCTATTTAAGGTTAGTCGTAACTGTTTAATTAGACCTTTAGAATTATGGCGATCTTCGGTTGGCTCACGTTATCAGAATGTACGTGGACCTTGAATAAAATAGATTAGGTAACGAAAATTATGATTGTTACAAATATTGCCGATATAACCGACAAAATAATGTAGTGGCGAGAAACCTCATGTAGATAATTCAACTTTAATATACAAAGTGCATGCATTTAATGAATACACTTAAATAAATCTGTTTATTTTTCACACGCATCATACTATAATTATTTCAATAAAAGGCGTCGAATTAAAAAATGTTAGCGTGACCGTGTCATCTGACGCGCCCGCCAAGCCACGCTCTACAAAAACAATGAGTAGGTATGAGGTAAATGATTTATTTTCCCACGGCGCTGTTACCCTGTCTCGCTTCAAATCAAGGACCTTATCGAATTAACCAGTGTCATGAACTCATGATTATTTCATTTGTTTTGCTTGACACCTTGTTGCTAGGTAGTTTTTTCATAATTTTCGGTATTTTAAACAACAATATTTATAACTTTACCATGTCAATATTTGGACATGTTTTAGTTGATAAATAGTTCCGATTTCAAAGTTTAAGACATTGCTTGTTTTCAAATTAGCACGTTAAATAAACTGTATGAATTTTACAAATGCTATCGTAATAAAGTCATTCGTAAAGATATTAATAACTACAATAAACACATTTTAATATTCAGCATAGGCTAGTAAATATACATCAAAATAATAATGAATTATACGAGAATTTAAAGGAATTTGCAAAAGATTCTTAGTCGTTTAGGAAGGTGCACCGAAAGTGATGTAATGTTAGTCTAATACAACTTTGTTAAATAAATTACAATTATAATTAGCATAATTATTTGGCAATCTTTTTTTGAGTAAAATGTAGCATGCATTTATACAAATCTTCTAATTCCAAAAAAAGCGGTCTAGATGCGACCCGAAAGGTCCACACGACTATCTTCCCAGTGGAAAGAATAAAAAAATATCATATGCTTTAATATTTTATACAATTTTTCATTCGGCACAAAAAACGACTTGACCGATTTTGCTCAAAATTTAATGAGGTCTAAGTTACATAAATATGCGTTAAATGAAACTGGTCCCATGTCAATATCACTCTTTGTTCTGGAGATACACGAGGCGAAAATTGAATCCGAACATACATACGTACGTACGTACATGTGCACACACGGACATCCTTTTAAAACCATACTATTATTCGACCTAAAGACCTTGAAACGTGGAGATATGTTAAAATTTCCAATTTGCAAAATCGGACCCCTTACAATAACTTTCCACTGGGAAGTTAAAAATCTAGTAACAAGTATTAAGGATTTATTCTCGTATTTAACAACACAAAAATTCATTCCGTTTTAATCAAATTTCATTTTTTTTTCACGTTTCGTATTTAATTTAGTACGTTTTAAATCTTGCTATTTACGAATTCAATCAACCTCCTTTCTTGGGATGTTACTAAAATAATACGTTGAAATCATCTATAAGCTAAGCACATTATTTAGCAAATATTAGGTTTAGACGAAGCCAGTGCTGGCTTGTTATTGGCCTCCTATAAACAATTTTTCAAGACAAGCCAGTGACCTCCGCCCTCATGTCCCGCAACCCCCGCGCGAGAATAAATAATTTGTAATATAAAAATTTTACTATTCATATTGTACAAATACTTATATTTGATGTATGTAGGTATATGATAAACATTATTTTTCAGTCAGTTTAAAAAATCATTAATTTAATACAACGATTTACAAGAATAATCTAGGAATGAAATGAATCTATCTAGCCTCATCTAAACAACACGGGCCAGGCCAGCGCTGGCTTCTCGGAAGACTGGCATCAGCGTTACTGGCTTCGTCTAAACCTTGCTTAGTATAAAAATTAATTGCCGACAGTTAGTCTATCTAAAACTCGAAAACGGCTCGAACAATTTTGGTGAAATTGTTTGAGTGGGGTCTCTGAATCGTTTAGACTCACAATTGGACCCCGTAATTGGCGCATTTGTCCAGATACAGAAATCACCCGTGCAAAGCCAGGGAGGATCGCCTGTAGCATTTTAAAATAAATTCAGTGGAATAGATAATATATATACATGCTCCTTCTTGGGTGTTACCACACCAATCGATCAATCGTCGATCGATGGCATCGATCGATAGTGGAATGGATTCGTCGGCGTCGATCCATAGTTTCTATCGCACTGATCGATCGATGGTAGAATGGATTAGTCGACGTAGATCGAGCTGCCTTATTAATCGTGAACCCGCCCCGCTCCACTGACCTGTCTGTAATTAGTGTCCAGTTTCGCAATTGAAGGAGCCACCATATTAAGGAGATTTTGAATACCACTGTTACTCATTCAAAAAGCATCCAAAAAACTGCTATTTAAAATGTCTAGATGAAATAAGCGATCTCTGGCCTTAAAAAACGATTCAACCTCGAGTCTTTTGCGTTTGTGTCTCCGTACTAATAACACCAGCAAGAGCGTACTGGCCAACTAACGCGTCTTCTTCTGAATATATTTTGAAAGATACTGACGATGAGCACACAACCACATCGATTCATTGTCGATCGACAGTCCGTAAAGTCTTGTAGTCTTCTATTGATAGCTCAATCTTATATAATAGATATCTCTTAGATGTAAAATACTTAATCTAGCGATAAGTAGTAATATCAAGGCGCGAAATATTCTGTATTGAGATCGCAAATTTGCCTGCAAAACATGGTGATTATCTACTGATTACAGTAAATTATTATCATCGGACGGTTCCATACGCAGTAATGGATCTGGACTGCTTACGAACTGATAAAGGATATTGTGTATTGTTAGGAAAGTGCACTGAGCATTGCGCACGAGAACACGCCCTTACACACTTTGCAAGTAAACCGGGTTAGATACCCGCCGGCACCAATGTAATTGTTATTTGCAATAATCATTTTAAGTGCTGACTTACCACGTGCTTAGCGGCGATGAAAAGCATCATTAAAATAAAAAAAAATCTGTTATAATATAGAGGTACCTACAATGTTGTAAAATTATTTTAATTGCTTTCATCATTTAAATTGCTATCGACACAGCATTTTATACAACAATAAAAATTAAATGTTGCGAGTTATTATAATTGATTGTTATGTAAAGTTTATTCTTTCTATGGATGAATCTTTGATGACTATAATTTCGCGTTGTAGTCATCTAAGATTCTTTTCGATACAAGACTGATGGGCCGCACCGCACCAAAATTTGTTAAACGAAACGCGTAGAATCACGTTGGTATTTATCAATGTATGTTTACATATACATATGTTTTTTTTTTTTTGCAAAATCTGTTGTATAAATATTACTTTAATGCGGCATAGTTGAAAAATGTGTTCGACGTCAATATATTATTATTTATTGAGAATGTCACTTATATACATAACATGTTGCATAATATATTGGAACGTTACAAAAGTAACTGAGAACTAATTTTGCGATCAATATATAATTTTGGATTATTGGTAAATTGATATTTTGTTGTGTAGCCACTATAACCCTATGTTATTTTATTACCGTCACCGCTTCTCGCCTTGTGAGTTCAGTAAATACCAAGAAATATTGAGGCATGTATGACATATTATGACGAAGTTTATTTATTAGAACAGTAATGAATAAGAGAAGAAACTGAAGCGAATAAATAATTATTTTTGCCAAGAATAAGCCGAACTTTCTCTTTACCTACTTTGTTCTTTCCAACTATAGAACTCATATTCATCACTCAGAAATTTTCCACTTTTATGGATGGAAATTTACATTCATTTTTATTAAATAAAAAAGACTTACCAAAATCAGTTTACAATTAACAAAGATGTGGCATGAATATATACAAAAAACTTACAGTGGAATTGTAAACCCCCGCCTTTTGTGAGTCGGCTACAAAAAATCTGGCTGTCCAAATGTAACAAACACTATATGTTTATAAAGAGATTTAATATAATTGTAAGTATATAGAGATAATAATAATAATGTCCTCCAGACCGAATTTCGGCCACGGCGGCCTGCCTCAGCGGAGACTAGCCATCGGCGCAGGACAGGATTATAGTGCACGAGTGTATGCGCAAGCACAGGTGCACTCTCTATTCCCTCACTCTCATAGTCCGATGGGACGGTAAATCGACACGACCGGAGAGAAATCAGGCGCAGGACCAACGGCTTTACGTGCTTTCCGAGGCACGGGGGTGAGACACCACCAACTTCCTGACTCCGGGCAACTACCGAGAATTGCTTGACGGAAAACTCAATAATTAATTTTTTGGCATAGAGATACTTATATAATAGCCGATAGTTGCGGTATTCCATTCGCCGTTTGTTCCCCGTTCAGCATCACCTTATTTTGGAAACGTTTATGTTAAAAAATGACGTTTTAATAAACGATATTTCATTTGCTTACTTCGGAACATAGTTTTCATTGCATTTCTAATTATTATTGGTAATTTTTAATTTTAATGTTATACGTCATTTATGTATTATTTTACCCAATATTTTTGATAACAAAATTAATAACTGGGGTTAAATTAACCGATTTTAGTAGGTAGCTCATTTATTTATTTTTTATTATGCCTACTACGGACGTAAAACCTTGTACGATAAACATGTTACAAAAAACATGTTATGTGCACTTGATTAAACGACTACGTATGCTTAAAAAATCAATATAAATTTTAGAAGACGGAGTAAGACGATCGGGAGCGGCGACCGAGTGTCTCGGCGCCCTTAGACACCCCTATGTCCCCTCCCCTCCTAGTATTCCCTGGAGCTTAATGTTAGCACGCCGTGACATAAATACTTACCTGGAAAGTTCAAACCGCTTCTCTCTGCTTTTATTACGGCTCATGCTACTTCTTAAACTGTACACAGTTGTCGACACTGGTCGAATGAGTGTCGGAAGTTAGTACGTTTAAACTTCGTACTTTACGGAACTGTTTGCTAAGCGAAATACTTTTTTGCTCTATTTAACACCAAACAAATATAAGTGTTTTTCTTGATATAATTACCATTTGCAGATATTTTTTCTAAAGCTTGCGAAAAAAAATTATCACCGTCGGATCGTATCCTGCCGGGGTCACCTTCCAAAATAGAAAGATTTGCAAAGATCGATACGTTGAGCAGACGCATTATCAAACTTAGTTACCAGTTGTTTTAGACTAACTTATCTAACTTTTAGACTTATTGATTGACATTATTTGTAGTTTTTTTTTTGAAAAAGGAAATTTTCCTTTTTTTATTCCTTAGCTCACTTTACTCGTTTCATCTGATAAAAATATTTCAGTGAGTATGCTGTTTCAGTCGCCGAGAAAATGTTTATTTCTTATGAACCAAAAAGCTCGCTGTGCATTCAAAGATAAATAAATAATCTACAAAAAAGACGAAAGAACGTATGCTTTACGTATGTTTGTTTTGTTTTTATTTTATATCTTAGTCTACAATAATGTGATGCCTGTACTTTATTATATGTTGGGTTATTATAATTTTGTTGTACTATTTATATTTTCTTTTTATAATACACGGCTTGTAATATATCATTTTAAAAAGAGATTTTTGAAACAACAACCCGTCCTACGTATTTTACACACCTCTATTCAACAATCAATAAAACTGTAGACCAATACATTATTGGCAATATTAGCTACTATTAATAAATGTTGTTGTATATTGCGTGCTCGGAAGATCGTTGTTAAAATAAATCCATTGGTAAATAAATTAACGACGTTTTACAATGCAAGCTATTGCGAAAACTTCTATCAGCAATATTTGCAAGACCAGCTATACCGCTTTAGCATGTTTACAATACAAAACGTTATTTAATATACACATGCTCATGTATGTTAACTATATAAATACTTCTGGAAACACGTTTTGCATCACAAGTAGGCTTAATATCGCGTTTGCGATGGCGTGCATAGAAACTCCGCTTAAAATTTCATTACGGTACTTTTACTGATTGTTCGCGTTCGCCTCCCCTACTTTGTGTTCCTCCACTCGACTGCCTCTTCTTCACGCTCACGTTGCCATGCCAGCTGTAATTTCAGTGCATCTGACAGCTATATTCGCTCGCGAGCCTCCGACTTTATCTTTAATGCTCCTTCGCATCAACTTTTAACCATTTTGAATTGCACAAAACATTTCCTTTTTATGTGGTAATAATGAGTGCGTGTATATTTTTTTCGCCTATATGTATTAAAATATAAATTTAACTTTTTGGTTCTTATATAAATCACATCACAGCTTTTACACCACCCACCCCACCCCCGTTCCTTTTTGTGTCACATTTTGTCCTCCCCCTCCCCCCCCTCAACGTGTGATGTAATTTATGGATGACCCATTATCAAATCTTTTCAAATTACTCTACTACACCAGTACATAAAGTCTACCATGCGACAGAATCAATTTTGTCCTTCTTTTTCTACGGTCTGCTAGAACTCTGCTAACGCATCTTACGGCCCGAAGGGTAACCCAAAAGCTTAAACGTTGTGGTGCCTAGGAAGTCTAGAAAGTACGTGTGCTGAGACTGCGGGAGCACTTAGCTCTTAAAACTAGAGATTTTTTGTCATGGTCGGTCACATGTTGCTCACAGCAGTGAACACTTCAGGCAAACGTTTGGTAGCATACCAGTCGGCATTATTTTTTTACGATTTCTTAATGGAACTACTTACCAAAGTGATCACCAAGTTGTTAGTTGATTTTGTAACAGTTATCAGTCGACTTGCCTGTATAACCGGTACTAATAATAATAAATATAACTATATTCTGTAATAAGGTCGGTAAACACGCCGTGATTATTCTGCTTCAAATTTAGTAATCATATCACGGCACCTGCTTCTAAGCATTAGAGGGGCTGTGCGGTAGTCAACGCGAAACTGTCCTCCTCATGCCAAGGTGTTCGTTTAAAATCTTGTGAACGCTTTTCTCATAATTCCTTCCGTAACAGCCGTCAAAGGCCGACTAATTTCGAGATGTTCTTCGATCGTGTCTTAATTTGTTATAATATGAACGTTACCACTTGCTTTGTTAAGGGCCATTATCCATAAATACTATTAGAACTTTGTCAAACGATTCGACCGGTTCAAAGCGACATTTTAAATAAAAAATATCACGCGAAGTTCATTTTTCAATGAAACGTGATATTTCAATTTAGCTCGTTATATATAACATGGAGGACAATTTGAAATATTACTTTTAAATAATCTATTTTCAAAATAAATTATAATTGGTCATACATCAAATGAAATATGGCATGGCCCGTCGTATATTGAGCTCACCGTTTAAACTTTCATTTTCAGCGATATTCTATTTAAACTTTAACTGATTATACTTTGTAAAATAAACTTGATACTAGAATATTTCTTAATACGACAAGACTTCTTAAAGTTTTGTCTGTGTCATCTAGATGACATTTGTTTTGCATGGCTTTAAGAATATGTTATTAATATGTTCCTTTCATTCAACTTGCATGGAATGGAAGCATAAGTATTTACTATTTACTAACGAAACCCCTTAGTGTTATTCTTTGAGCGGGGAATGTTGCACTAACGTAAACATGTAGCCGGGAAAACAGCTCGTAAATTCAAACGAAATTAAAGAGAGCCTTTCCAATGTTAATTGTTTTTGCTGTTCTATTTCACCCAGCAAACAAAGCTTTTCATTTGAAAACAGAACGTTACACGTACTTTCATATCAAAAGTGACGCTCGTCGGCGGCGGGTCACTACTAAAAAAAATAGTAATTTGCTTTTTAAATGTGTGTTAATCCAGTAAACATTTAAATAACGCTGTACTTAATATTATGTTAGTCAATCAATATACATAGCAATTTAGTTGTCTAGTCAATACTAAAACATATAATAAATACGTTTTTAAATTGGCCAACGACACTAATATCTTTAATATTTATAGTATTTTTTATAAGTTGATTAAGTTTTTTTTTATTTAATAAAGTTGTAATCTAACCATTGCAGTTAAAAGCAAATACTTACTAATTGGTAGGAACGATCGAACTGGGTAGGTGAGGTCCTCTTACGAATTTCTGGCGCCAAACAGTTGTTGCATTGTTATGTTTAGGTCTGGGGGTACAGAGGAGCTAGTATAATTACATGATGCGAGCCAAACCGTATTTTGGCCTCAGTGGTGGAATTAGGGTCGCCAGATGACGGGATTCGTCTGGATTCTCCCATTTTAAATGATCTCCCGACTCCGACCAAAGTCAAAATCTCCAGACAAACATCTTCTAGGAAAATTCTATACAAATTAATAATTTAAAGTTGACGCGCGCTTTCACGTTCTTCTTCGTCATGTCCTAACAATATGTTTATCTCTTTGGCCCGCTTTGGATCGTTTACTATATTGATAACCTGCTGCAAAGAAGTATCTTTTTGTCGAAAGGGGAAAACGAATGTCGAAAGGATATCTTAATATGAGAGTTTGTAACAAAAAGTCGAAGCTATATTGATAATAGTGAAGGGGTTTACGAATGCAAGTAGGAAGGGATTTCAGAAGCTTATTTACATACTTTGTACACATAATCTATCTATATATTACTATACAAAAAACTCGGCGTATTCTCTGTAAAAAGTGCAAATTTATTAACGTGGGAAGAACTATCCGTATTGCGTGACAAACTTAACATTTCAATCGATATTGATTATTATGGACCAAGTTACTTTTTATACCAATTACTGTTGTCTTCGAGAAATACTTGAACATCTTCTAAAAGACAAGCACGTGTTAAATGATAAAATTTGGGCATATTTTGTTTTAAATTAAATAAAACGACCTAAAAAATTTAAAAAATAGTATATCATTTGTGTTGCCGATTCCTGTAAGCAATGCTTAATGTGAAAGGGTGTTTAGTTTGCTAAATAATTTATGTACCAAACACCGATATTGTATGATCTTTGATTTAATAAAAGCTGAGTTAGTATCGGACTGAACTTACTTCAAGTAAATTGTTTGACTTTTAAATCATTTCTGAATACTAGTAAAGGCAGAGACTACAGACTTCCATTTGGCACGATCCTGACACACCTCTCTCGCCTCCTTCACATCCATACACCTACGCATGCATGCTCGTCGGTTAAGGGTACTCCTAATTTGGCCCGTTTTCAATAAATCGCCAATTTGGTCGATAAATTTTCGCCTAGGACGTCCCTTTCCGACTCTGCCATTCACTTCTGCAACATAAATTTTCTTTGTCACTCTTTCCTCATCCATTCTTTCCACATGCCTACCCCTCTGGGTGACAGGCGTGAGTGTTTATGTGTAAAGGATCCAAAGTGGCGGACTCACTAAATGTATATCCAATGCCAAATACATGTGACAACCTGAAAATTAAGTGTACTTAAATTGGTTATATGTCAACAATGTTAATTCTTATTTTTCATATTTATTTCTCCCTACAGCAACCCCAAAATCCCGAAATTCCCGAAATCCGAAATTTCGTCCAGATATTTTGGTCTTCCGATCGGAGAAGCCTAGATGTAATCTTTGTTGAAGTTGGCGTGTCCATTGGATGCTCTAGTCACTGGCCATTAAGTGGACTGTTAAATCTTTGTCAGTTCAATTTTACAAAAGAAATATAATTTAGTTTCAAGCTACCTAACTCGATTATTGTTTATACTTTGAATATTCACCGTGGAATGGATATTAGCACATATTATAAGCAATTATTGCCGGACACAATATAAACATTTGTAACCATATTGCACCATTATCGTCAAGCTAGTGTAAATGTTTACAACAAAGTTAGTAGAAGGAATGTGATGCGGTCGATGCGTGTGTTAACCTTTTAATTCCTATACGATACAATGTAGTAAACAGTTAAAATATTTTCACGACTAAACGATCGATAGCTTTAAATAAAAATATCGTACACGTTTATTTACCTAAATAAAAACTTCTGTCTGAAAACGAATGGGAATGTCGAAAATATCACGCGTTTAAAGTATCAACTTTTTATTCAATTCTGACTTAATTTAAACACTTGTGTACGAAAAAGGAAAGGAGGATTTAAAAATTTGAAATAGCCTAGCCGAATACTTGTGCGGGAAGTTTTTTTTTTTTTTGATATAAAAGATCCGCTGAGTTTCCTACCTACTGAGCCAAAATATATTATACATTAAACTTTATGAAGACGAAACTTGTAGTAAATTCTTCGACGAAAAAGTCATCCGGGTCAGAAAGATTATTTATTATAAATTCATTACGGTTCTACATTTAAAGATTTTTTTTATTGTAAGATGATAAAATCATTTAACGCGTAAAATATACAAAATTTAATTATAGTACATGATTATTCATCTTCAATAAGGAGAAGTGTCACCGAGTCCTGGTCGAGTGAGGAATCGAGAATTAAGGCATGTCTACCTGCGCACTCTCCCCGAAATGCATCCTAAAGAATACCAAAAGGTTGACTCAAAATCAGCATCTTTATTTGAAATTAAATTGTTAAATGCAATTCAATGACCACTTTTATTGGTGCCGGCGGTGATCAAATTCTGTTTGCCTTTACGGCGCACATCGTCTTTAATTTCACTAAAAAAACAAAATACCTAAAATGTCTTTCATAAAAGCGACAATCGTACCAATCACTAGGTCAATTAGAGCAAAGTACCCAGGCGCGGTGGCCTCCCCTGTCCGTGGGAGGTGCGAGGCGAGCGATATAATCGTCCGGCAACACGCGACAACCGTTTACAAATATTTCGATTACACCCCCTTGGTTAATTACTTCCTTATTTCGCTATCGTACACCATCGTAAATCTATTATTAACTCGAGTCTGTACAGGACTACGTCGTGCTTTAAAGTTGTTTATTAGCGTTTTGTTTACGTATGAATTTATTGGAGTAAAATTGATTCGTTCGGAAGTGTTTATTTTGTGGCATGGAATGCAGAAAAATTTCGTAAAACTTTAAACAAGAAGTGTCTGAGGTTTTGTTACATAATTTTTTTTCAGTTTTCTTAATTATGTGGCTTTGTCTATTTCCGTTACTCAAACTTAAAAGGTCTACAAAGAATACAAAAGGAATAAAACTTCCGAAGTAGAAATAGGTTTCGTTATTTTTTACAGCCTTTTGTTCGCTTTATATATAATGTTTGCTGTCAAGAAGTAATCCTTTTTTCTGTCAGCTATTACAAAGAGATAGACTTTACTTTTATGCTCGTAATTGCTATAATACGCGTGTTAGTATTTTTTGTTGCAAAATTGTAATAAAAATATATCCACCCTTGCAACTTGCTAACATTTAAAATGTATTAATACTTATTTATCTATCATCATTTTATTATCCTTATAAGCCATATTGCAGAAATTTGTTTTCCTTTATTTCATAAAGTTAACATTATATTTAATTATATATACAGTTAATTAAAAATAATAATTGATGTTTTAAACATTTACCATATGTAGATGACACGAAATGAATCAATAAACATCTGTATTCCGGAAACAGGCCTTAGCTGGCCAGGCCAGTTGATAGAAATAATAGATTTTTAAGGATGAGCACTATTATGTTTGTTTATATTTTTATTGATCTTATTCTGATTTTAGTCATATAATGTTTACTATCTATTGACTCATCATTTTTACAGCTATTCACAAGTCGACTGTTGAACACAGACTTTTCAGTCAATTAATAGATTGGTACCATAAAAACGATAAAAATAATAATAATAAATGGTCAGACAGCGTGACGTTGCAGCTCAGCTTTGGTTCATATTATGTCAGTAAGGAATGTTGCATAGTAACAGTGTGCAATAAAGCTGACGTATTGTGTGGACTGTGGACCTTACTCTGCTTATAAATATCGATCGATGGTTGGGTGAAAAAACCGGTAGAAAAAGACTTACTTTTAAAACAGCTCTCTGAGCTCTTTCAATTTTAATTATAAGGTTTTAGGTGATCCACCTCAGGCAGAAATACAGTAACTAAGTTGCCACTGTCCAAGAGCAAGGTAAACCGAATATATTAACTCCTTATCAGCAACATGTCGCAGGTTCTTAAAAATATAAATTATTTTGAGCATTCTTGATGCTAATAAGTTAATGTGTTTCTGGAAACTTAATTTACCGTCCATCATAATACCAAAACACTTAACCGTATTTGTCCTTTCTAGACTAGAACACAAACAACCGGAGTCATTGTGATTCGAGTATGTGTGGGATATAATTTTACATTGGTTAATTTCAGATACTGCATTTCACAAGGAAAAGGTTATGTATTTCGTCTTTCTTCGTTCTTTCGTACGTTAAGAGTTAGGATATTGTCATTCAGCTAATTTTTTACCACATTAAAGCACCTCTGTCTTATGTTTCTATTGGATTTGAATTGATATGCTTTCTTTAATAAATTTGCTCAGCAACTCGCCAGCTTTGCTTGGTGGTGAGGTATGTCTTTAACCGACCCAACCGATGATTACCTGAAAGAGTCTATCCAGCCTAGTGGATTGGAAAAAAGACTGTTAATGTTAGTGCGTGTATGTAGAATCGGCGTTCTTTTAATATTTATTAATATTGTTCTTTTACGACAGTTTCGTGGTCGATTGAAGGGGTTAATTAATAGTGCGGTTGTACCGACTAGGACAACTTATTAGTTCATTAACATATAGTACGGCATCTAATCTTCGGCTTACCGACGCCGAGCTCTGATGACTTAATTAATGAGCCGCCGTGTCGCTAGTAATTAAACGATTCCGTTAAATTGAACTCGGTGATGGAGCCGGCGGCTGCCGGCAGATTAAAAACAAAATGCAATTTGGTGCTCAACGACTACCTCTGACACGGGTTCAAAATTATTAAAGGCAAGGTCGCTAAATATATGTTAAACTGTACGAATAACTTTAGTTTGGTTCTCAAAGTATTTTAATGTTAAATTACAACTATTTTACTATTAATATTAATTTAATAGGATGTACCTGAACACAGCTATATTTTAAAAGTTATATTTCATATTAAGAATAGCAGCAAGTACCTACTCCTAATAGTACACCATAATATATAATAACCATAAAGTAGGTAAGTACCCATTACATTTTTAATTTTTGATTGCATATTTCTATCATTTTTTATCTTTGTATGCTATAAAAAAATAGTAATCAGCTTAATATATATAGTAAATTATTACTAGAAAAATGTAAAAAAACAAAAGACAAACAAAAACATTATGGTAAGTGGAACGCAACAGCGTAACGATGTTATTATGCGGATATTATTTCCTCAGTCATAACACTTGAATCAAAGCTGTCACTTAGTGATTAATTTGTTGTTGGTTAAGCAATTACAGCAAGACCGTTGTTGTTGGACTGTCCGCTAGGTACACGAGTCGCACAGGCGAAGCCATTACCGAGCCTCACCGAACTATTAACCGACACTAATTATTATTAGATACAATCTTGTAAACACTACTCTGTTTACTTACAACTTTGTAAAGAATAAATAATAAATTATTCAATTCCTCCCATTTAAGTTCTCGGCGTTTGTGAGAAATACTTGGAAGAATTTATGGCCATTTTAAAAGTCGCTTCGACCTGCGATGGGAGAGCATGGCAATTAAAACATAACCCATGACAGGTATTTGCTTAGTACTAGCAGTGGCAGAAATTTTATAAATAAAAAGTTTAGGGAAGTCTTTGCATTAAAATAATCATTTAGCCGCTGGATACAGTTATGCTAATAATTATACTATAATATATTACATTTATACGTGGTAGAGCCACGGTACAGCCATATTATGGTTGTAGCGTGAATGGGTCGGCACAAACGGGGAAGGATCACGCTCTCACAGAATACCATCGTAAAATATCAGCTTAATACTGCTGTGTTTCGTATGGTGAGTAAATAGATCCGGAGACACGTTTTACTGGATTCGAGACATTGCATCTTAGTCCCCGAGGATGACAACGCATCTGCATTTTGATTCTTAATCGAGGTTAAATGTAGATATCTGTAGGCCACAGCATCCACTTACCATCAGGTGGACTGTGTGCTCGTTTGTCACCTTTATCCTATAAAAAATAATTCTGCACAGTATAGTAGACAATAGCCGGGTATGTCATTATAGTTAAAATAAGCAATAAGGATACATTACGAGAGTTAAGTTACATTCCTACATAATCATATTAAAACAGCTATCATGTTAATTAGTACTAAATTTACAATTTAATTAAATCACTCAGAAATTCATCGCACAGAAATTTGAGACTTCGCTGGAGATACATTTAATTTTACAACGAATAAATCTCTTTAGAACTGTGACGAAAACAAAATTCTCTCGGGATCTTTATTTGGCTTCCACAAAAGATTTCATACAATTCATTTCGGTCTCATAAAAAAAGTTATCACGAATTCACAGAAATCGAGTCGAGCTATTTTTCTGCGGGCGGTTGTTCTCCCCGTGGGAAAGCCATTTTAAAGTCAAATGGATGCCTACAACCATAACGTTTTGGATGTACGCGTCGCGTCGCTACGTTATCGGTGTAATAAACGATCGTCTATAAACCGTATTTTTACACGAAGCGTTGTGTTATATTTTCAATATATTAACATGATAGTATAATTAATTTATCGGCAAAAATACTCGTGCAAACATTTCCGTTTAATGTTTGCAGTATAAAACGTAAATTTTGCATTTTATTACAACTACATAAAATAAGTAATATATCTTTTTAATTTTTTACAGACGTTATTAAAATTAGTTACAAACTAGATTTTTGAACAAATTTAATAACATGGCTATAAATAAATAGGTAATCAATATCTAAGGTCATGTCATACAATATATAAGTATCTCTATTGTGTATTTTTTATGCAATGTTTTTTTAAATAAAAAATATTAAATAAAATTCAAGGTTTGCTTACACATAAAACATATAAAACAACTATATGCGCTATTAGAGGCTAGCATAAATCCGCTTTTAGATATACATATTATGCCGTCTTGTTCTAAAGCCGATTGTCATACAACAAGGTCCTGGGCCACCTGTTCGCAGAAATTTTTAAAAATCAATGATAGTAAATAAAAAAGTTTATAATTATTACCGTGTCAGGTATTGTGCGACCGCTTTTTAATTTCCTTTTAAGTTAAGTGGTATCCGAAATGTTTAATATGTTAAAATGTTATAACATTTTATACTGTTTATAATTTTTCTTGTTTTTCTTACAAAAAAAACATCTTTTATCACTTGTTGTGAAATACCGTTTAAAATAGGCATAATATAATCTGTGATGTTATTTTTAACTTGTACTTATTAATAATAAAAAATAATGTTTTATTTAATATTATATACGTATATGTATATAATGGATATAACCGTCAGCTACTTTACGCGAACTTTAAAAAAATTAAAACTATTTTTTAATGTTACAATATAAGTATTAAGTTATTTGCTATCTGTTGTACCAGACCTCGTAACAAAACATAACATTCAATAAATCCTACATCAAATCTATTAGTTTTTACAAGTTTACGAAACGGCTGTCGCGCGAGGAATGCGAAATATATAATCTCACACGTCAATTTAGACCTTGTGAATAATTTAGAGTCGTGATTTGCTTACTAGTTTGTCTGATATATCACGAGAAATTTTCTAACAAATCAATCTTGTATTTCATCTAGCGGCCAGTTTTTATGTAATAACCATACGAGTAATTATTAATTATTTTATTTGATTAAAACTACTTTTACGGATTTTATCGCGTTTTTTTTTTTTTTTTTTACTTTTTATTTTTAATTCCCGACGTTTCGGGCGCTTTCCAGCACCCATGGTCACGGGGGACTGAGATGACTGACGTCCCGATGTCATTGTTAAACCCGGAGTACCTTCAGCTTTTTTAATTATTGTTTATGGTCCGATCTATGCAAAATGAACTGACTATGTCCTGAGGTCTTGCAGTGGTATGCTTGGGTTTAGTTTTAATTTTATTGATTATAGGATCCCAAGCAGGTGGTAGTACCCAGCCTCCTTCTCTATTGAAATTAGGATGTTTTTTAATTTCAATAGCCTCACGTATCATCCTTGGTAGGAATCGGTGTTCTTTCGCGAGGATTTGTGGTCTATCAAATCTGATGTAATGGTTGGGGCCGTCTAGGATATGATCACAAACTGCAGACTTCCCGGAACGTTGATGCTTCACATCAGCTATATATTCTTTTACGCGGGTCCTAATTGATCTTTTGGTTTGTCCTATATAAGAGAGACCACATTCACAATCAAGCTTGTACACTCCTGCATCTTGTAGAGGAATATGACACTTGACGGATGGTAGGTACTGACTAATCTTCTTCGGCGGCTTGTAGAATGTTCTAATAGAAGCTCGCTTCAAGATATAGCCAATCTTGTCTGTGACACCTCTGACATATGGTAGTACAGCTGGAACACGCTCGACTGTGGCCGGCTCACTCGGTCACTGTGACGGAGGCGCGGGACCCGAAGCTTGTTGTCGTGCAGAACTTGCTTGACGTGCTGAAGCTCGGCGGCCAGGTGTTTGCTGTCACAGATCCCTCGTGCTCTCTGTAACAAAGATTTGCCCACGGTAGCTAACTGTGAAGGATGGTGGTGAGATTCACCGTTTAAATATCGGTTTGTATGGGTCTTTTTCCTATACACAGTGTGACCAATGGTGTTATTACGATTTCGGATGACTAACACATCTAGGAAAGGTAAGGAATTATTTGCCTCTAACTCCATAGTAAATTGTATTTTAGCGTTTATGGAATTAAGATGTTCTAAAAATGCAGTTACTTTGTCTGATGGTAAAATTGTGAAAGTATCGTCTACGTACCGCTTGTAGATCCTTGGTGTAACAGGTGCAGTAAGGAGGGCTTTCTCTTCAAAGTCTTCCATGAATATATCGGCGACAATGGGAGATACAGGTGAGCCCATCGCCACACCATCTACTTGCTTGTAAAACTCTTCCTTCCACAATAATGAATTCATTATGAATGAATAAATTCCACAATAAAAAATGAGGCTATTGAAATTAAAAAAACATCCTAATTTCAATAGAGAAGGAGGCTGGGTACTACCACCTGCTTGGGATCCTATAATCAATAAAATTAAAACTAAACCCAAGCATACCACTGCAAGACCTCAGGACATAGTCAGTTCATTTTGCATAGATCGGACCATAAACAATAATTAAAAAAGCTGAAGGTACTCCGGGTTTAACAATGACATCGGGACGTCAGTCATCTCAGTCCCCCGTGACCATGGGTGCTGGAAAGCGCCCGAAACGTCGGGAATTAAAAATAAAAAGTAAAAAATAAACGCGATAAAATCCGTAAAAGTAGTTTTAATCATGTGCAATGTTCGCGTAAATATAAGAAATCATAATGATTTTATGAATAATACGCATATTATTAAGACAAGTATTTAAACGAGTGATTTTAAATTTAAAGTCAAGATTTCAAAAATAATGAGTACTGGTTGTTAAAATACAAAGTGAGCGTGTAGTCGCTCCGGCCGAAAACAGTGACTGATAAAAACTTTATTTTATTTACCATTTATTTAAAGCGAACAGCATGATAGTTGTTGAGCAACCTAATTACCTAATAAAATTCACTACGAAATTACTTGCTGAGCTGCGTAATATTACTCGTATGTAGTGATAACGTTAGCCTTTGTTCAAAGCTAAACTTAGAGTTAGTTATCTTATTGTATATTATATAAATGTTCTCTTTGGGCACGCACCTTAACCTACAAGTTGCTTATATAGTATTTTAATGCCTTTTTTGATATTCATATCGCTCTCCTAAAATGTTAATATGCATTACGGATATAATATGTGGCGCACTACTTTTTGTAGCTCAATAAGATTCTGCTTGTGGTAGTTTGCTCCTTAAGTTATTATAAAGTCGGCAACACATTTTTTATTCGCTCTTCTAGTAAGTAATTTAATTTTTTTTTAATTTAATTAAATATATTTTTGATCCAAACTAAAGATAATTAGGTCTGCCGCTTTGAACAGATGATATGTAATTCTTATAATATATATGAATACCTATATAATACACAAACATTTTACATTTATTAAAAAGTAAAACCAGAGTTGAAAGTATTAAAATGAGTGGCTAAGTAAGACATAGCAGAAGAATTGAAGCCCCGACTTCTGAATGTAACTTGTTTTATTATTTTTTAGTTAGTTTCTACTTTTATTAAAAGTTAGTTTTTACTCTTTGGAATGGACTGTCAGATATCACAACACACTCCATCTCCATTTTTCCCACCATTAGGAGTGGAATTTTTTTCCAAATTTATATAGAACAGCCTTGGAAGTATGGCTTATTTAAATGGAAAAAGAATTATCGAAATCGATTTACAATAATTGTAGAAGATATCGCGTAAAATACATACAAAAATATACAATTTAACTTTATACCGTCACCAATCATCAATGAGGTTTATTTCATATTATAGATAATTCATATATTTTAGTGCTTGACGTTTGGTTAACAGTGGTATTCACCTTTAACTTTAAGGGAAACACATTTTTTCCCCATGTATGTTTGCATGTCAATTATTTTTATTACAATCATCATTATTCAAAAGTCCAATGCTGAAAATAGGGCTTCACAAATATTGTCTTATAGAGAGATACTTGCCATATTTGTTGCTATGTTTGGCGATAGGGTTGGCAACCGAATTTTTTATCCTGTTTCATATCCCTCTGTCGCCTCTTACTATACTCACAGGGCTATACACTTAATATTTTATAAGGTGCTAGTTGACTGCATGTCATACTGATAAATAATTATTCCAAATAAACATAGTTACAATTTATGATGAAAAGTTTTAATTAGAGAATAACGTACCTAATGTGTTATTAAAATTTGCTCATCATATTCTATAGACTCGTTCATTGAATAAAATATTAATAATATTCGAACAATTTTCTTTTAAAACTGAATCTTATTGATTCCATGACATTCAGAATTTTACTATACTTTCAAATGTAACTTACATACATTTATCCATAATTATACGTGCGTAAGCTACTACATTATGTTGTATGTTGGAAAATAAGTGCAATGATTGTGTTAGGGGATAGTTTGCCACATTCAAATTATTGTTAACATAATTTTTTGTTATCAGGCTGCTGTAAAATGCGCTTCTTCACCTCGTACCAACGCGCTGTCCACCAAGCCGCGAATGCCGCTCGCTGCGCTAGCCAGCGACGCGGCGCGGAACCACCCGCCCAACAATGTTAACTCGCATGTAAGTTGCATCTTTTCTGCAGCCAGTAACCTCACATATTACACTTTTAGTGGTTTTTGGTCGTGGGCGGACTGCTGCGCCTATATTGTTGCTTAAAAACGGGTTAAACTGTCGTCGAAGTCGTCCGCTTCGCAATGTTTTTATAAATACGAGTACGAGTGATAACAAGTAAGTGGATGTTGTGACTCATGTACATTTACATCTATCCTCAATGGAGAATCAAAACGAATTTTTTTTACCTTTACATACATTTGATAACTTATCACAACTGGTGATGGTGACCCCATGATATCGATCATCTAAGAGGGTCATTATATTTTAACAATTTCGTGATAAGTAAAAAAATAAACATTTTATAATGTTACGTTCCTTAGTCGGCAAAATATTCCATGACTAACTCGTTCTTCCTTTGAATATAAATGGTATGTTGAAGACTACTAACTACGTTCTTTACAAGAAATTGCTATAGTAATTGTTATTGTTAATGTCATAATTCAATCGCTTAAAAGGCATAGCCAAAGTAACGCTCCGTGCTTTCTCACCGTACATGCCTTACGTTAATGCATCGGGTGATCTCACACGTCTAAATGCAGCGAATCTAAATTTGTATTCCATCAGCGTGCCTCTTCCGGGCCTTGCTTTCTCGTTAAACGAATAATGCGTACGTAAACCGCCACTAGACTTACCAACACGCCTCGAAGCCTAATGCTAAACGTCAAAATGTTCCTTGTGTATGATGATGTGTGAATGTATTGTGTGTGTTTACTTATATTCTACGGTTTACCTAACAATTAGTTGTAATTGAATACCGACTAATATTAAATCCGATGCCTTTTGCTTGGTTTTCAAATTTTGTTGTGACGCAATAATGCAAACACTTTTTACAATTCAAAATGTTTTGTAGTGTTTATTACAGCCTTTATAAATGTTAATAGCGTAAGTAAAGCTAGGCTGTAATTAAAAACTTTTGAAACAACGCTTTCATTGGCTGTACAGATGCACTGGATTGTTGTGTCGAGGTTCTCTTTTGTGAAACGGGTGTTACTCGTAGTGAAGACGGGCGATTGTGAATCACAATGCGCTTGAATATTGCAGTAGATAAAGCTGGGATAGGATGGGACGGATTGTGGATAGTCGGAAGCGTGCACTCGACACGGTATTAAAATAAAATGCCGGCGCGCCTGCGGCCGATATTACCTAGCTATCTTTTGGTCTTCCATTTTATTCCCTTGTGTGTAAATTGAACGATTATCGTTGACCTACCTGGTTAGAAAATATTTGATATTGTACCTGTTTTATCAGCTCCTCTGTGCATGTATATGCCGCACATATATTTTTTTCCTTATTTAAAAATGAAGTAACCAGTTAGTTACATTGACTTATAAATTAATAATTATAATTAATAACTTTAACGTAGTATTCGTTTCATTGCTATATCTCAGACTTTCTAAGGATTTACATGTGATTTTCCTTTTACATGGAGATATTTTCGTTAAAGGATCAAAATAAAGCAAAACGTTTTTTGTGTATGATATTTCTAGATATCAACCTCTTTACCGTGAATAATCCTTTTACAATAAAAGCTCACATCAACCTTAAAGAGACTCACGTTTTTCCCTATTTGAAAAGAGTACTAGGTGGAATGAGAGCAGTTTACCCGCATTTCGTCGGTTCGCCGCCAGCCAAGATATGTCGCAATCCCATCCAATTTGCCTCCCGCCGCTTGTGCTTTTGCTTGAATAAAGCAGAAAATCTTGCTCCACAGAGAAAAGAATAATTTATATCGACTCGAGTATGAGCCAGTTAAATTTTGTATTGGAGAACTTTTAGAATATATAACTTTACAAGAATATTATTCATTTCGATATTAAAAAGATAACATTAATTTCAATGTAGTTTTTATAAATTGATATTTATATATCAAATGATCACCAAATCAATGCGCTTACCAGTTTTTTATCACACTACTCAATTATCAGTTATCGATAAGATTAGCTTTTACCCGCGACTTCGTTCGTGCAAAAACTTACATTAAACTCAAGTGTTTTGCTACTATCTTCAAATCTATGCGCAATGTGATCATGGGGTCCTGGGTTCGATCTCAGGTCGGGACAGAAATCAGTTATTGTCTGACAAGAATTCTCTGTAGCAGCCCAGAGTCAGGAAGTTAGCAGTGTTTCACTCCCGTGCCCTGCGCCAGATCTCTCTGCTGTCATGTCATACAACCGTTCCATCGGGCTATGAGTGTGGAGGAAATTATTTACATTACATTATTACTAAACTCCCAAAAGGCACGCTAACCTTTTGGGTAAGCTTCCAGCGTATGGCTTATCCCCTGATCTGATTGACTAGGTAAAGAACTTTATGAGTGAACGGTTTCTCTGGGTCGTCGTTGGTAGGTGCTCATCCGATTCTGTGACGACTAACGCCAGTGTTCCTCAGGGGTGGTTCAACTCTCTTCCTGCTGCATATTAATGATCTGCTTCTGCACTATCTATGGCTATGCAGATGACAACACAGTTGTAGAGAGATACCAACCAAGTTTTCGGGTCAGTCTGGATCAAATCCAGTCCGAAAGAGAAGCTATGGTTGAGCGTGTGAATCACATTACAGGCAGGGAGAGTGTGCGCAGGAATTGCATTATTTAATTCCTCCCTCTCCCTTCCACCATCGGACAACCAGACGTTTGGCCAGTCGGCCGCCCTTTTGTTGTTGAACCAAACGGTTTGCTACATCGTTCTTCATGCGTACAGCAAAGCAGCGGAATAAGTTGCCGGCATCTATCTTTCCATACGATTATAATGTTGTTGTCTTCATGGGATTTAGAAAGGGAATGGGATGTACAGATCAAGTCTTCTCCATGCGCATGATCGCGGAGAAGTTTTTGGCCAAAAACCAAAAGGTTTTTTGCGCGTTCATAGACTTGGAGAAGGCCTATGACAGAGTGGATAGGAATGTGCTATGGCAAACACTGAACTCATTTGGGTTGAGCGCTGGCTTGATACAGGCATTGGAATCTCTTTATAGGGACTCTAGTGCTTGTGTTAGGATCAACGGGGTCTACTCGGACTGGTTTGGCATCCATAAAGGTGTCAGACAGGGCTGTGTGGCTTCCCCGTGGTTGTTCAACCTATTTATGGACAGTTGTTTGCAAAATTTGAAAGTTGAAGAATGCGGATTAAGAATGGGTGAGTTAACCATCAAATGCCTTTTGTACGCCGATGATCAAGTTATTCTTGCGTCGTCGGCGGCTGAGTTGCAAATGATGGTTACATTAATGAACAGATCATTAAAAGAAAGGGGTATGAAAGTGAACGCAAGTAAGACAAAAATTATGGTTTTTGAAAGAGATGAAAGTAAAACGATATGTGAAATAAGAATAGAAGGGGAGTTGATCGAGCAAGTAGATGAATTTGTATATTTGGGTTGCGTATTTAGCAGGGATGGGAGATATAATAAGGATATAGAACGACGAGTGAACGCAGGAAACAGAGTAAATGGAGCCCTGCACTCTATTGTGAAGAGTCAAAATGTGTCGAAAAAGGCACGTATGGCAATTCACAATGCTGTGTTGGTCCCTACTTTAACGTATGGTAGTGAAAGTTGGGTGTGGCAGAAGAAGCACGAGAGTAGAATAAATGCAGTAGAAATGCGGTCGTTAAGGAGTATGTTAGGGCTGAATCTGAATGACAGGGTGAAAAATTGTGTGATAAGAGAAGAGTGTGGTTTGCAAGACGATGTTGTGACCAGGATTAAGAAAGGAATGCTTCGGTGGTTTGGTCATGTGGAAATAATGGATGAGGAAAGAGTGACAAAGAAAATTTATGTTGCAGAAGTGAATGGCAGAGTCGGAAAGGGACGTCCTAGGCGAAAATTTATCGACCAAATTGGCGATTTATTGAAAACGGGCCAAATTAGGAGTACCCTTAACCGACGAGCATGCATGCGTAGGTTTATGGATGTGAAGGAGGCGAGAGAGGTGTGTCAGGATCGTGCCAAATGGAAGTCTGTAGTCTCTGCCTACCCCTCTGGGTGACAGGCGTGAGTGTTTATGTATGTATGTATGTCTTCATGGCGAGAGTGAATAGGCTTTTGTTAGGTTCGTGCGCTTCACCATCTTAGGCTACATCAAGACTTAACATCAGGATTGATTATAGTTAAGCGCTGGCTTAGAATAGTAAAAAAATAAAATACGAGTGCACTTGTGTTTGCGCATACTCTCGGGCACAATGATCCTGTCCTGCGTAGATGGCTAATCACTTTTAACATTGGCTGCCGTGACCAAAAGTCTAGTCTAGAGGAAATTATATTCGTTGACGCCTCCTCTGTGTTGTATACTATGTAGGCATGAATTGACGGACCGAATCGCACGAATTTTAAACTTCCATGGTAAAAAATAAGATTTTTTACTGGTATCCTGCATGTGCTCCTACTGGCAACACTATACGCCTCATGTCATTGTGAATATTTCGTGCCGAATCAACGAGTCGAACTCTCCAACTTAAATTATTTTTGTAATTTTATAAGTGATATTCTTAATAAAAGTGATATTTATAAGTGAATGCTAACATGAGTAAAAAGAGGAAACTCATAGAAATGCTGGTTAATCTTTTAGACGATTCCAATGAAGGTAATTTTTTATTTGATACATAATGGCGTCATAACTCATAATTGCGTAGAAACGTAAATTGTAATAAAATTCCAATCTAGGAGACAGGACGGGAGCCTGTACATACTTAGCATTATTATATACATTTTATTATATTTTGATAATTTGACAACCTATTTTAACACTAAACATTAATAATTGTCTTGCGATGCAACGAGGGTGTACACGAGACATGAAATATTAATGATTGCCTTCAGGTGCCACAAGGGGGTACACGAGGCATGGAATAACATTATTATATACATTTTATTATATTTTGATAATTTGACAACCTATTTTAACACTAAACATTAATAATTGTCTTGCGATGCAACGAGGGTGTACACGAGACACGAAATATTAATGATTGCCTTGAGGTGCCACAAGAGGGGTACACGAGGCATGGAATTCGAAGTTTATTTTACTTTATTATCAAAAAATTTACAAATTAGGACATATTTTACTCATGGTACCACTGAGGGGGTACATGAGGTTATATTTTTATGTTTCTTTTACAACTGATCTCACTCAATTTCAGAACCAAAAAAGAGATATATTATTTATTCGAGCGATGAGGAAGCCACCAATACCCAAGATAATGATATAGATATTCTTAGGTTGATTGGTGAACCTTGTCAAAAGAAAAATCCCTTAGAAATAAATTCTAAGATAGCAGAACTACGGCAGTCTCTTATTATAACCAAGGGCTTAGATAAAGAATCAAAGATGGGTATTGTAGAAAAAATTCCTTGTGTAACACATTGTACCTTAAATGCCCCAAAATTAAACCATAAAATTACTGCTATTTTAAGAAGTAATGCTAAAACCATAGATATAAAGTTAAGTGAAAAACAAGACCAAATTGGCTTAGTAATTTCAAATTTGAATATTGTACTGTCAGATCTCATTAACCCTTTCGCTGCTCCACACGTATATATTCGCAAAAAAAACTTGTGTATCATACGCTCCTGACGAATATTTTCGCGCTTAGTTTTAAATTAGTTAGCTGCTCAATACGACTATTTTTACTATGTATTATTCATGTTTTAAAAAAAATAAACTGCTCTACACGAATAAACTCGCAATACTTAATTTCTTTAAACAGCTCAACACGAATTAATTCGCAGCGTTTAAATGGTCAAACTGCTCAACACGAATAAAGATGAAACTACTAAAATAAATGCGCACAGCAGGCACAAAATCTCAAAACGAATTGCGCAGCGAAAAGGTTAAGAAAAAAATAAAGAAAACATTGATGTGATAAGTGACAGCAATAGACTATTATGTGATTTACACTACATGGAGTCTGCTACAAGAGGAGCAGTTATTCTACTAGATTTAAATAAAAATATGAAAGAAGCCCTTGAGGAATCTCAAATTACAAACTTCCTATTTGAAGGAGAAATAAGCAGTGTCCTTAAAAAAATTAAAGATCCTTGAAAGGTGTAGAAGGCTTACTGACTCCTTTAAACTATTGACGCCCATCTCCATCAATGTCAACTCAATATCAGCCTCGAGGCAGGCAAAGGGGCAACTACCCGAGCAGGATAAAGTCACAACAGAGAAGATACAAACAAGACATGCAAGATCCTCAACTAGCTCGAGCTCCTGCTCTAGCCCAGCAGTGGGGAAATTTTCGAGCAGCTCGCAGCAGATGCCGAGTGCATTCATCGAGGAGGAGATAATAGAAGTAACCACAGCCGGTCGCCTACTTTCCTTATTTTACTCTAAATGGGCTGATATTATTAAAAATAAGACAGTTTTACAGTGGGTCAAGTTAGGTTATAAAAAATTCCTGTAAATCATAGTGTGTGTCAACCATATCCCCCCAATAATACTAATTTAAGTCAATCAGAAAAGCTCATCATTAAGAATTGTATTAAAGAATTGGAACAAATAGGGGCAATAAAAGTATGTGAACCAATTATTGGTCAATATTTACCTAGAATATTCCTAATTTCTTAATCAGATAAATGATTTCAAATTTAGAATCAATCTTGAGGACCTAACACATTTGTCCAAACCTACCGTTTTAAAATGGAGGATATAAGAACAGCTTTAAAGTTAATAAGTAGAGGGTCCTACCTAGGTTCCATTGATTTGAAAGATGCATATTATTTGTTAAACATACATCCAAGCAGTCGCAAATATTTAAGGTTTATGTTTAATGAGTTTCAAGTCTTACCTTTTGGACTTTCCTCTGCTCCATACGCATTTACAAAATTGAGAAAACCAATATTATTTTACCTTAGGGAACAGGGCTTCAACTCTGTTACTTATTTAGATGATTTTTTGCTTATAGGTAATTCAGAAAAAAAAAGAGTGTCAGGAAAATATAGATATGAGTCGTAAAGTGCTACAATTGCTGGTTTTTATTATAAATTTTAAGAAAATTAATCTAATACCTTCAAAACATTGTACGTTTCTTGGGTTTGTGTTAGATTGTGAAAATTATACAATTTCCATACCAAATGAAAAACGCATAAATATTTTACATAAATTAGAGTCACTTATTAAATTAAAATCCACAACAATTAGGTCTTTTGCTTCCTTAATAAGTATGTTTATATAAGTTTGTCCAGCTATCCCATATGGGTTAATGTATACAAAATGCTTAGAGGGTATAAGTATAAGTATTTATCTTTGAAGAAATATAATAATAATTTAAATTCTTAATTAACTGGAAAATCAAATAGAGTTTGTTGAGGATCTTATTTGGTGAAAAACTCATATTCGGATTACTTGATAATCCGATTAAAGAGGGTGTTTATCAAATGTAAATATTTTCAGATAGTTCACGCAGTTGATGGGGTCTTGTATGTGGCTCAAAAAGACTAAATGGGTTTTGGAATTACAAAGACAAAAAACAACACATTGATTTTTTAGAGTTACAGGCGGTACACTTCGGATTACAATGTTTTGCTAAATATTCCCATGACTGTGAAATACTAATCCGTTATGATAACATTACAGCTATATCTTACATTAACCGAATGGGTGGCATACAATACCCACACCTAAGTAACTTAGCTCGAAAAATTAGGCAATTTTGTGAAAAAAGAAATATATTCATATTTGCTTCTTACATATCATCAAATGATAGTTACCTTGCTGACAAAGAATCCAGAAAAGTTATTGAAGAAACAGAATGGGAACTAAATTCTTATGGCTATAGAAAAATTGTCACTAAGTTTGGATACTCTAAAGTTGATTTATTTGCTACCAGAGAAAATGCTAAATGTAAAAAATTTGTTTTTTGGCATATGGAACCCAACTATATGTCTGTAAGATGGTTTTACTTTTTCTTGGACCAACCTCAAATTTTATGCCTTTCCATGATTCTCCTTAATCTTAAAATGTCTAAAAAAAGATAGAAATTGATAGGACAGAAGGTATATTGGTGGTACCTTTTTGGCCTTCTTAAGCCTGGTTCCCATACTTTGTCTTTAAAAAAGTCTGCTTTATTAAAATTTTACTCAGATAAACAATTGTTAACATCTACTTTCAGGAGTCTTCACCCGTTGCACCAGAAACTTATCCTGGTTGCCGCAGTGCTATCAGGGAAATATATACAAGAAAAGGGCTAACTGATGAAAGCATAAAAGTAATAATTAATTCATTGTCTGAAAACACAATTAAACAATATGATTCATGTATAAAACAGTGGTGGAGTTACTGTAGGAGTGAGAAAATTGATGCATTTCTATTGAACAGAAATTTAGTCGTGGTTTTGCCTATGGAACTCTCAACTCCATCAGGTCATCATTATCACTCATAATTAGATGATGATGATTTGGGTTCTGATAGAAATGTTAAGCGGTTCTTTTCTGGTATTTATAAAATGAGGCCAAATAAACCCAAATATGATCAAACCTGGAGTCCAACACAAGTTTTAGATTATGTAGCTAAATTTTACCCAAATATTGAACTTTCTCTAGATATTTTATCAAAAAAAATTATAATTCTCTTAAGTTTAGTAACTTCAGACTGTCATTAATTAAAATAAGTAATGTAAGTTATAATGAAGATAGCATTAAGATTAAAATTCCTGATACAGTTATAACATCTAAAATAAACAATTTTCAACCTTTATTAATTATATCATTTTGTAAACTAAATATTTTTATATGTCCAACTACAACCTTGAAAGATTACCTATATGTCACAAAAAATTTAAGGAAGTCTGAAAATTTGTTCATTATTTGCAAAAAAACCTCACACCGTTGCTACAAGCCGGACATTAGCTAGATGGATTAAAAATGTGTTAACAGAAGCATAGATACATCAATTTTTACTGCACACAGCACAAGACATCCATCTACTCCTCACGCTCAGAGAAATGGTATTAGCATTGACAATATTAGGAAAACCGCTGGCTGGACTAGCACATCCCAAACCTTCACCAACTTTTATAACAAGCCACTAATAAATGAAAATAACTTCGGCTTTACCATTTTAAACAATATAGAACGGAGGAAAGAATAATTTATGTAACAAACACGTTTGTCAAGATCTATGATTGTATAATATTATGTATAACTTTTATTTGTTTTATGGTAAATTGTTCGATTTAGATGTAATTAATACAATAACAAATAATTAAAATGAAGCAATCTAATCTTTCAACATCTACATAGTATACAACACAGACGAGGCGTCAACGAATATAATTAATTGATCAAAATAACTTACCTGTAATTGTCCTTCGATCAAAATTATAGTTTAGTAAGTTGACACCTCCTCCATGTACAACCCTACCCTGCTGTACATTCTTACCCACCCTTAGTGCTTGCTTGCATTTTAATTATTTCCTAATTCTAGATGAAATAAATTCACGATGAAAATGAAAATTTATACGTGGTAGAGCCCTGCTGCAGTTATATTAGTAGTATAATTGTAGCACAAATGGGTCGGCTCAACCGGGGAAGGACCACGCTCTCACAGAATACCAGCGTGAAATAGTAGCTTAATGCTGCTGTATTTCGTATGGTGAGTGTAGAGAACCGGAGAACCCTTTTTACTGGCAACGAGGCAATCCATCTTAGTTCTCACAGGTGACAACGCATCTGCATTTTGATTTGTAATCGAGGATAGATGTAGATGTCTATGGGCCGCAGCAACCACTTACCATCAGGTGAACTGTGTGCTCGTTTGCCACCCTATCCTATGAAAAAAAAAACAATGACATGAGGGCGTATAGTATTGCCAGTAGGAGCTCATACAGGATACCCATAAAAAATCTTATTTTTTAATATAGAAGGTTAAAATTCGTGTGATTCGGTCCGTCAATTCACGACTACGTAGTATACAACACAGAGGAGGCGTCAACTTCATATAATTTTGATTGAAGGACTAATTCTAGATGAAATAAATTCACAATGATATGAAGCGTATAGTGTTGCCAGTAGGAGCTCATACAGGATACCCGTAAAAAAAACTTATTTTTTACCATAGAAGGTTAAAATTCGTGTGATTTGGCCCGTTAATTCATGACTACATAGTATACAACACAGAGGAGTCAACTTCATATAATTTTGATCGGAGGACACTTACGGGTAAGTTACTTTGGTCGATTAATTATTATTAAATAAACTAAGAGAGCTAGGGTTCTACCTCATATTCCGGCATAGCTATTTTCCCATATCATCATAATTATAAATATATTTATTTGCGATAACAAACTTACTTTAGCAATTTTAACTACTGTGATTTTTTCACTTTAAAGTTAAGTTCTACTGCATTTGCCCTACATTTAAACTTTTTTTTAACCACCGACGCAAACAGAGGGGTGTTGTAAGATGACGTGTATTCTGTGTACCTGTGTGTCTGTCTGTGGCATCGTAGCTCTCAAACGGATGAACCGATTTAAATTTATTTTTTTTGTTTGAAAGTTTACTTGGTCGAGTGTTCTTAGCTATAATTTAAGAAAATCTTTTCAGCTGTTTACATATCATCACCCTTTTTGTAGTAGTTTAAGGGATTTGAAATTTCATGTCAATGATATTGCAAGAATGTGATAACCTTGACCTGATGCTAAAACGTCACCTGGATACCCAACTTCCCACCAACCTACAGCAGTATCATGTTAGTGATTATTAGAAGGTTTATCATATTATTTTATTAGAAATTAATGTATGAATGTGTTAAGTGAATGACATAATAAATGAATGAATGGAATCAAGCGTTTTTAAGAATTTTTGTTGTCTCAGTTTTTTTTTTATTTGTACCTAATTTAAGTTTTATTTATAGAATAAAGGTGACGAAAGAGCACAATCAACCTGGTAGTGGATTTTGTGGTCTATAGACACTACATATAACCTCGTTTGAGAATCGAAATGTAGATGTGCTATCATCCCAGAAGACTTAGAAATCTAGTTTCCCGTACAATGGTCTCCGATTCTCTATACTCACCATACGAAACAACAGCATTTAGCTGTTGTATCACGCTGGTATTCTGTGAGGTGTGGTACTTCCCCGGTCGAGTCAACTCATTCGTTGATCACCCGTAATATAGCTGTAAAAGCTAAAATTTCACCTTTTTGTTAGAACAATGTTCTGTACTTACCTTACACATAATCTAGGGATAGATAAACTATCTACATACATAATTAAATTTGTACGTAACCATCAGAGCGAAGTCCTTCTCACACTTGCTCAGAGTTTTTTTTTTCACGTTAGTTCATAAATTCTTAAATACCTAGTGTTGCTTATTTCGCATACGTTTTAAAGCTTGCTTGAATGAGCGTGATCATTTGACGCGTGGAGAGAGTGAGGCGCACCGCAGCAGTGTCGACTAATAGCTCTTCGCAGATTCAATTTGCCGTCGAATAGAGCATAGCCTCCCGGCGGGCTGTCGTGATCATTAAGTTTCACTCCCCATATCCGACGACTAGGCATTGAATTTTGCTCGGAACATCCACCCCGAAATGACGTTTATGCCTAAAGTAACTTGAAGTTATAATTAAAAAAATTAATTTTATATTTTTTCTAATTGATAATTATTGAGGTGTAAGAGGGAATATACTAAAACATCTTCCAATAAATGATCCAACAGTCGATTCTTAAGCCTGATAAAAGAGAATATAGGACTGAACGTTTATTTGTAATGGTCGAATTTTAATAAAGAAAATACATTTGGCACAATACATTTATACAAAGAAGAAAAAACATTCAAGACAGAAGAAATAATACGTTTCATCTTTACTACAAAAATATAAAAAAATAATAACTTAATATACACCAAATTGTTTTCCATTCGGCTTTGAAGGTAGACATCAGTTTTTAATACTTTCGTTTACTCAACCATTTCATTAAAATGACAATTTAAATTATAAGTGATATATGTTTTTTTTTTTCATCTATGATTATATTTTAAAATTAATTAATTAATTATTCTTAAGCAAGTAGTCGATGAATGCAGGTAGCTCACGACCGTACTTTTTAATAGTGGACATAAGTAGTAATGGTGTTATTAAGGTAAGCAGTCAAATCCATCAAGGAATCCGAACAAAAAATCATGTTAATTGGCCTTCATTTCATTTACGTAGTTTTTTTAAAGTTGTTACAACTTTAATTACTTTTTGAAAACCCACCCCTAAAATAACTAAAATTGTAAAGGAGCTCGCATACCAATCAATGGAGAAGTTCACGTCGATCCGTAACTATACAGCGCAATTGCATTTGTACGTCCTCATGGAATTGGTTGCGGTGAAGTGAACACGACTTGATTGCTTTCGACAGCGGCGTCCTTATTGTGTTGTCACTGAGAACTGGCGAGCCGCCACCGGCGGGTCGACCGAATGTTTTTATTCCTTGTTTCCTGATATCGTTTGCTTAAGTCACCTTCGATTTTTCGTATCTGGCAGCCGGCGAAAGTAATAAAAACATAATGTATATATATTCCAAAAATAATTTTGCAATAGCAAATATGCAACATGCAATAGCTTATATATGTATTATTTCGCTTATACACGTATAGACCATTATATTTCAGTGATTATATATCAGTCTGCAAGTGTCTTAAATATCGTGTGCGTTAAATTAAAATATATTTTTATTCAATTATTATTGGTACTTTCGTGCATCGTTATATTAAAAGAGACTATGATACTACTTTACTACATTATTGTTTACTATCTGGGTATATTACTTACTAGCTGTAGAAATAAATTGTTGTTTACTTTCGACTTAAAATGTGACCTACATTTTACAAATTTTTGTAGAACAAGGGTGACAAGTGAGCACACAGTCCATCTGATGGTAAGTGGATACTGTGGCACATATACATCTAGATCTGTCCTCGATTAAAAATCAAAAAGCAGAATGTGTTATCACCACTGAGAGGTCTAAGATTGAATGCCTAGTTTCCAGTAAAATGGTCTCTAGTTCTCTACACTTACCATACGAAACACAGCAATATTAAACTGCTATGTTACGCTGCTATTCCGTAAGTGCGATATATTTATGATTTACCTTATCAAATTTGCTAAAATAAAAATATCTTCCATATGGATATTATCATTTTTCCATTAAAGTGATAAAGCAACTCCAAATGCTTAAAGCCATAATAGATAATATATGTGATAAAATACTGAACGATAACAATAACTACCGCAGACCATACATTGAATACTACCGAGTCAATCACAGTTCCATTAGTTGGTGTAATATTAATCGGGTCTGTCGCGGGTTTCCATTTAGTAAAGGCGCGGAACGTTAGAGTCGAAGCTGATTGATGTGGATTGCTTGCTGCTGCCGAGATCGTCACTGAAATGCAATGTTTAAGTTATTTTAGGCCTCCCAATCTGCGTACGCTCTGACGTTTATATTATTCATAGGTCGGTTCAAAACGGCTGAAATATTCGATCTGCATTGGTTTTTGGGTAGAGTTGTGGCTGTTGAATATGATTTAAAATAAATTATTGATAAATCCATGGCTTTTAAAAAAACCCGCAATCTTAATACAGAAAGAAGCTTGTTTATAGTCAACCAAATCTAAGAAATACATTTTGACAGCTGTCAGACTTATTGCACCAAGCATGCCAACCAAAAACTGGGAATGTACAATATTCGATTCTTAAAAAAATCGATTATTTAGAGTGGTAATCATTTATAGTTTGGTTTGAATAATACCAGAATAAATTAAAAACGCATAATTTAAAACACAAATTTATCAGCTTCTTCGCATTTGTTGTAATTGCTTATTTCTAGAGGCACATTATAAAAATTTTGGATTGAAGCTGATTAAAAATAAATATATTCAATCACTTTCAGTACAAGTACTTGAGCTGTCGTTGTTTAGATTAATTATTATTTGATTTTCAATAATGCAGTCAAAATTAATGTCTCACAAAGTCATCCATAAACATTTTTTTTTGTTTTTTCTACCACTTTTGCCCAATCATCGTTTTCGACATGGACACATGCTTCAACGAATATAGAAGAAAGAGTCCAAAAAATTAAAGCCGAGTCACAAAATAAGAAGGCAATCACAAAATCACAAAATTACGCACAGTAAGCTCCCGAAATGGCGGGAGATTGAAATTACTTAGTGGTTTTTTCAGCGCGGCCTTGTCTATGACTTTTTTGTCTACACAAAGTTTAAGTCACCATTATAGATATCAATAAAATAATTTACTATGTATTATCTTATCTAATCAAGCTTATGGGCTATAGAAAAAATAATCATACATAATTCAAAGCTTAATTGACTATAGTCGTTACGATTCGTCAGTTAAGACAGACAATGGTCTTGTAACATACAGTCGAGTTTGACGTGTATTTTATTCAGAAAACTCTTCTATATATACTAATGCGTTTTTTAAAGTTTCTTTTTATGCTAGTAACTACCCTATATAAACATAATACATGTAAATTATATTGACTAGTTGTTGTTGTAACGATTTGCCAATAAGGCGTTTCATATTATACAGCCTAGTCTGATGTGTATATTGCTTAAACTGGAATATCTTTAATTCCTGATTTCCTGCAGTAGTATGACCGAAGAAAAAATGTTCAGGATTTTAAAGTATATTTTTACATATTTTGCATTTACGCACCACCTTCATTTCGAAATCGTAAAAAACAAAAAAAATACAAAATTTTACAGGAGAGCTAATTTACTATTTTTGCATTACCGTTTACCTCTTAATAAGAAAGTAATGAACACATTATGAAATATTTCTGAGATTATTTCTTTTTAAGGTGTGTAGTCATTTTGATTTAATATGTTCTATAATGAATTACGAGTATTATTTAATCTTTTTAATTTTTATAGTAACACTTGCATTATTTCTTTTTTCAATTAGGATTGAATTAAGTAAAGTTAGTATAAAAACAATATTACTATATTAAAAATCGAATTCTAGCTATTATATGAACTGTTAAAATATATTTCAAAAGTATTTAGGCAAACTGTCGATTAAAACATAATACCTAATTCAAATTAATATATATTAAAGAAATATCTTAAAATTGTACTTTTATGACAATTAAACCAACTAACAGGTGACAACTGGTATAGGAACGGTTTCGTATTTATTTATGTTTCAGTTTAGTAACGTTTTAATTTAACACCATCTACCAAAATATTGGAAAGTAAATAGACCTGTGAAATTCATTGTGTAGATTTTGCCGATTTAAGTAAGATGACATTATCTCAATTTCGTGAAAATTTCGTTTAGTAACAGTTTCGAAATGAAGGTGCGAATTTGAAGACGCAAGAAAAAAAGTCAACTAAAATTTATTTGGGAGTTCGCCATTTTCCTTTACGTTGAAAAAGTAAAAAAAAATAACTTGTTTTATTCATGATTCGTGTAAATTAGGAGGATTATTTGAATCTTTTTGCTGATTATTCGCTTAACAATGCATTATAATCATCCAAACACTACGGTAAGGCACATAGCGACATATCGTTGAAACGACGTCAGGTAAAAAAGTTGATACTGGTTATTTTTTTAATATTTTGCTTTGAAAGATTCGAATTTAAATTAGCGATAAAAAACTAAACACGTTGTAATTAAATATAGATAACTTCATAATTCTTCGGATTTAGGTAAACGGTTATTGTAAATCGTATGAGTACGCTTGTGCAAAGTTATTGCGGAATGATTAATGTGAAACGTCAAAAGGTATTTCTTAGATTTGGTTGACTATAGTATTAGTTTCAAACTAGTCTGCTTTAATAAAAAATAAATAAAAACAATAGAATAAAGTAAGCTAATTTGACAGCAAATGTCATATTCGCGAAGACTGTGGCGCCCCGGCTAGGGGATTTCTTTTGTAACAAAGACCCGACACTGTCAATAAACCACCTTTGGTAATAAGGTTGTAAGAGTTGTTTATTATAGGTGCTCAACAGTAACAAGACAACTTTAAATAAGAACTTACGCACTCGCCGCTTATTTAAAACTTACAAAGACAAATTAATAAATGTGCAATTTTCTAAATAATGGAATATCATAAAATAAATGACAAAGAAAGCAATTTCAAATTCAAAATAAATAATGCTCAATTTTCTAATATAACAAAATAACAGTGTTTTACAGTTTCGTTAAATATAACCAACAAAAAATTAGAACGGCCCATAGACATAGACACATATCCGCCAGTCCCCCACCGATAAAGTAACGTGCTGTGACATAAATAAATTATGCAACGACACTTAACGCCGCCGCACTATACACCGCGACGTTGGCTCCATACACTCGACTCCATAAAGCTGCATAATTTATCGATAATTATTATTATTAAGATTGCGCGCTGAGACACCCGATACCCGTAGCTTAACCTCTATACCAAACCTACTCGAAAATCTACAATAATTTTCACTGTACAATGTTAAATTATAAGAAATTCATCCATCAGTATTTATTTAAAATTTAATAGCACCAGCTATGGATTATGACACTATCCTATAAGTTTGTACCGAAAAAGGCTGAACTTGTACATAGTTCAGTCCTTTTCGGTCCACTGTTAAACGTAAAGTATTCCAAGAATATACACAGCAGTCAGTGTGTACCTATTTATTAGGGTTGCCGTAGTGTCTTGAACCACCTGCCTGCATCACATTTCTGCATACCCTTACCAGATCGTCATTTCATCTAGTAAAGTGCCAACCTACACTTAGTTTACCGGTAAAAAGCTCTTTGATGAACCTTTCTTCCCCATCGGTTGCCGGTTCTTTTAGCTATGTGGCGGGCCCGTTGACTGTTTAGCTTAGTGATTCGTTGGGCTATGTCGGTTATTCGGGTTCTATTGCGGATAACTTCATTTGAAGTTTTATCACTCAGAGAAATTACGCGTAACCATCTCCATACCCGCTGCCAAACCCTTAGCTTCATTATAGCTTTTTTTAATAAACTCCTCTCAAACTAAACGCTTCCTTCGCATTTTTCATTAAGTGCTTTTTTTATAGGATAGGGTGACAAACGAGCAAGTCACCCAACACAGGCACCTACATCTATCCTCGATTACGAATCAAAATGCAGATGCGTTGTCATCCGTGAGGACTTGCCTGCCTGGTGGAATGCCTCGTTTCCAGTAAAAAGGGTCCCCGGTTCTCTACACTCACCATACGAAACACAGCAGCATTAAGCTAATATTTGACGCTGGTATTCTGTGAGAGCGTAGTCCCTCCCCGGTCGAGCCGACCCATTCGTACTACACCTATACTACAAATATAACTGCAGCATGGCTCGACCACGTAATTTTTTTAAACCACTTAAAATATTTTTAATTTACTACTTTTTACTTTTAATATTCTCAATCAGTCTTTACCTTTTGGTCGAGAACCCTTTCCGCAGTAGGTCAATTTTTAAATTTAAGAACAGGAAGTAGTCGCTAGAGACCAAGTTTGGACTGTAGAATGAATGAGTGAGCTCCTCGAAGCCAGTTTCCGCCTCGCAAATTGTGAAGTATTGAGAGGCGCGTTGTCTTGCAAAAACAAAACGCTTTTGTTTATTTTGCCTCTTCTATCTCCGCCATGGCATTCTTATTAAAAGTCCAACGTAATATTTACCGTTCATTGTAGACGCTTCGAGTAAATAATCTAATAATGCTTCGCTATACCTAACAAAAAATAGTAACCATGAATTTGGAAGCAGACTTCAGTTTGAATATCTTCGTAGGCTTTTCACCTTTCTTATTTTAAAAGAGAAATGGCTCCATCGTTTAACTGATGATTCTCTGCCAATATCATGGTTTAAAAATATAACGGGCATATTACCTACAAAAAAAATTTGAAAAACTGTTTAAGTGTATTTTGACTATGATAGTTTTAGAACGATTTTGTGCATAACTCAAGAAATTGAGATATCTAAAAAGGAAATAAACGTCACAGGATTAGTTACCAATTATAGTGAAAATACAGGAATTAAACTTGAAATTATGTTATGAATTAAAATAATCATAATTTTTTTGTTATTAATTATTTTTATTTATATAGTTTGGATTTAGGATTGTACTGACCACCACCTTATAGTAGGTAAGTGAATGATGTGCCTTTAGAAAGCTAAATCATAGTTTTAAAATCAAAATGCAAATGTGTTGTCACCCCTAAAAGCTAAGATATAATACCTAGTTACCAGTACATGAGCATGCTGATGGTACTGCCAATAATGTTCTGGTTGCGCAAAATGCCAGCTTGCCAAAATACTATATGACAGCTTTGAATTCATAGGCGTGCTTAGAGGTTTATTGGTTGTTTCAATCTGGTAAAAGCCAGTCTTACCAGTCTCGAGCACAAGCGCAAAATAGCCAGCCAGTCGGTGTTCTACAGGATATAATTTCAGAGAATACAGACGTTGCTTCCTCTCTCTTCTACTATTGATCAGATGCTTGATCATTATCCGCAACTAAGTTATCGAAAAACCACGGTTTACCAAACGGTTTGCTTCGTAATTAAAATAATTTGCTAGAATCTGCCTTCTCATCCGATCATCAATGTATGTTTGTTCAAGGCTAATAAATAGACGTTTGTTTACTAAGTGTGTTTTACCATTTTCGGCTACATCACCACATACCATTAGGTAGGGGAGGTAGTCAAACACTGACTTATAAAGATTAAAGAGTTACTTAATGATGACACTGTACCTAAATCAGCTCAAATTACAGATGCTACAACTGTAAGAAAATAAATGGTACCAAAATATTTCCAATTAAAGTACTTAGTTCTTATCCATTATTTTGCAAGAAAAATCGGACATAACCATGTATCATTACGTTTATAGTGACTAGTAAGTGTAGATTATTTATCTCGAGAGTACTTTAGATTAAATGAAATGTCGCAAATTTACTGAAGTTTGTATTTTTATTGCAAAAACGCTATCCGAGTTGTTCAATAACATCTTTTATTACTGTCATGTGATGTTTATAAAATTTTTATCTGAGACATGATCTTGCGTTAAAAGATTTTATTTATTTGTTCATTCCAATTTTCTTTTATATCCAAAGCTATGACACTATTTTATTTTATTATGTTATGACTTAGTTCAAAATATATTTTATTCAGATATTTGTGTTTAATATGATTTTTCATTTTGCGAACGTTTTTGTCGAATGTTATTCTTTCTATTTTGCATTGAAAACGGAAAATTACACAAGACGGAGTATGTATGACCCCAATATTTTTAAGTGAATACCAAACGTTACTACCTATTCACGATAATTGAATGATTTATCGCTTTGGTCACGTTTCGCCGCCATATGGAGTTCTCATGAATAAGTAATGTTCTGGCACGGTCGTTGTTTCAATTAGCGGTTGTGTCGTCGGTCGGCCGCCAACCGTCGCCCCCCAAGCCCTCCCGTCAGCCCGACATAACTAGTCTTGTCATGAAGAATCTGATTTAATAGATAGTTGTCCCTTACGCGGCAAACGTTTATTGGTATCAAAGTCGTACTAGTCGTACTATACAGAAAGTAGGAAATCTCTTAATATTGTAATTCTTTTTATAATTATTTCTTCTTTCGCAAAAAAATTAGGAAAGTATTTTTTTAATATTATGAACTGCTACTTTGATATGTTGAGATATTGAAAAAATTGACATCAGAGTGCGTTATCTCCTAATGATATAAGATGTAAATTAGTGCTCAACTTGTGCTGCAAGCTGCAATAACCCACCTGGATGTCAATTTTTCATCACTGAATCTGCCAAAGTGAATGTTTACAGTATATGAAAAAAAAAATAGCGTTTTTTTTCGCATGTCCTTGCAACACAAATTAAGTACTGAATTTACATCTTATGTCATTAGGGTGACAACCCACTCTGATGTAATTTTTTTTCGTTACATACTCTGCTTAAAGATGTCAAAATAGCAGTTTCTATTTTTAAAAAAAAATTTTCCTAAATGTTTCGAGTATTCGACCACTAAATTATTGATGATTCTATTTGGTGCTGTATTAAGCGGTTATAGTTTTTGGAGGTAGAACACTGCTAGCTTAATTCAAAGCTAGCAGTTTTCTTATTTTTGATCAAGCTATTTTGACGTGAAATTTAATTTTAGAGCACTAAATTAGCATTAAATGAGCAATACATTTTTAGTGATTTTGCCCAAATGACCACTCCAGGTTTACAGACGTACTACAGATGCGTTGCCACCTGCTAAGATGGAATAACTTTTTTTTATAGGATAAGAGTAACGAACGAGCACACAGTCCACCTGATGGTAAGTGGTTACTGTGGCCCATAGACATCTACATTTAACCTCGGTTAAGAATCAAAATGGAGATGCGTTGTCACCCTTGAGGACTAAGATGGAATGCCTCGATTCCAGTAAAACGGGTCTCCGGTTCTCTACACTCACTATACGAAACACAGCAGCATTAAGCTGCTATTTTACGCTGGTATTCTGTGAGAGCGTGGTCCTTCTCCGGTCGAGCCGACCCATTCATGCTACAACCATAATAGCTGCAGTGTGGCTCTACCTGGCAGTCTGTAATTATACTCGCTCTCCATGCCCTTCAGACTACGCACGCTGTTATACTACAGTAACAGCTAAGAGACTACTACCCTACTAAGACGGACTCTAGGCAGAAAGACATTTCTATCACCTAGTAATAGAAGAGCGTTTTATTTTACACGTTGAATGCTAGTCACTTAGTTGCTTTACTAAATCTTTATTTCATTGTTATATCTAGTAGAAGATGATTTTGAAATGCTTGTTACAATGGCTACATAATTTTGCTAATAATATCATTATGTTTATAATTAATATTTTAATTATTTATAGTTACTGCTACCGCTTTATTGTTGAAACAATATAAGTTATGTATATAACCTTCATGCCAACTTACATGTTTTTATGTGTTCAATCAGTTAACTATTCGAATGTTTATAATCATAACACAATATAAAGTGTTAACAGTGAACGTGGTAGGTGTCTCGAAAGCTCATTAAAAAGTTAAAAAGCGTTTCATTCAAAGCGGTAATGTCACACCAGTGTTTATTATAATTAAAGCGCATTTGTAATGTGGTATAGAAATTATGAGACCATCCGGTACTACCCGCCAAATTACGCATGTCCCGGATTAAGGGTATCTTGTTAGTTTATGGGATTAAATTGATATGCGAGCTACTTCGCTCGACTTGTCTATCTATGTAAAGGGTCGGAAGCCAATCCCTTTTATTAGAAACGGGGACGTAAACGTGCACGTATAGCTTATTGTTGTCTGTTATGTGGGAATAAGGACCCGTTCAACTTTTATTACGTCTCGGTGACTACTTAAGACGCCGTTAACAAAGTTATGCTTTCACGCTTCCGTGGCGGCGCTGTGATGTCGCGTTCGATTTATGTGATTGAATAATAAAATTGTGAGGAAATTATATGTGTTTTTAAAATATGATTGTTCGAATATTGTTGTTTTCTACATATAATATCAATATTCGTAATGTTTTTTATTATATTTAGTGTCGCACGTATTTTCATTTATAACAAATTAACATAAATTTATAGTTTTTTAAAAGGAATTAGTTTCTCAGATTTTACATAGAATGCTTAAAAATATAATAGTAATAGGGATTTTGCTATTAAAAATTCAAAGAAAATGTATTCCAGACACTATTAAAACCTTAACAATTGTAACTATATTACTTGAAATAAACCACCATTTGCTATAAAAACCTAGGACACAAAAAAGTTAAATCTTCCGTTGCCTATTATAGTCGGATCTAGATAATATCTTACACACAAATAAAACATTCGTATTGTAACTTAGAGTAGAATAACATTAATAAAAAAAATGCGACGATGTGTGAATAAATCGTATTGACTTTGAATAATCATGTGACACGTAAATCAAAACATATTTGATACTCCGTAATAAAATTGTGAAAGTTCATTGAGCGAGCATGGTCGGAGAGAGTTATCCATTTACAGAGAGTTACTAGTCGTTTTATTTTCTTTCATTCGTCCCGTCGAGCGCCTGTCCGGGGCTCGCAGTCGCCTCCCTCTGAACCCTGCCGTAAAATAGACGCGAAATGTGATAAATGGAAAACTCTTTTTACTGTCGGCTCCCGGCTACATTACGTTATGGGTAAGCAGTCGGTCGCTCCGCCTGCGCTCTATAGCCGTCCCGGTCCGCCCTATCAAGTTTCCTTATATCCTAGTTACCGCTCAATTTTGCGAGCCTATATAAAAAGCTTTCCTTTTACCCTCTTCTAATAGAATTTTGCCCTCTTACTGTATAAAAGTAGTTACGGCTTTGGTTCAAATATATGTATTGACGTAGGTAGATCTTACACAATCTGTTGTTAAAATTGCCAAGGTTTAAAAGGGTTCATACATTTTTTTTTATTTTTTTTTTCTGATTACAAACCAGTGCTTGATTACTACTGCGCCTATTGTCCTTAACTTTTCTTGTACTTAAAAATATTATTCGTGGCACGACTTTAAATACGTAATAACGTGAACTTTTTTAGTTCAAAAACATTCATATTTTTTAAAACTTGATTTAAAAACGCTGTAAGGTACCTAATATTTGTAAATAATAGTTCGACTTGTCAAAAGCTTTAATACACAACAGTCTTGTGCAAATAAACATTAATATTTTCCCAGTCTCTCGGATACAAAGCAATACAGCTGAATAATTTATCCATTTAGATCCGCTTAGTAATGTTTACATGATGCGTGTACAAATTGAAAACGAACAGCTAAAATAAATTTTCTTTATTACGTATATTTGTATATAGCCCCTAATTATATATTATCACTTATTTTGTTTTAATACCGCTAATTTTCTTCTTAATCTCACTATTATATTTACAAAATAATAATAGCGATTCTCTTTTAATGGACTTAGTTAAAATTGTGAATCCGATAATAATGTAGTTTCATTTATTTTTAAATATCACTAAACATTTTTACTTTCAGACTCTTAGAGGTATTTGTATATATAGTTAAGTTATAAAATTTCCAGCTACTACTCCATGAATTCGAAATGAAACGACTTGATGTAAATGTAGTTGTTAATCCCTTTCACGTTCATTCGAAACTGAAGGCTTATGCCTCTGCCCTGCCGTAAGACGTAAATAGATTGTTTTTACTTTACATACTTGTTGTGCAGGGCATTACGCTGCTTCAAGACGCTGGCACGTCGGATGACAGTGGAAGGGCATCTGAACGGCTCACGGGCAGCTCAGTGGCGCCACGTGATCCCGATTCCTCGCGCGACCGTCTTAGTGACGTACGTATACACAATCGTCACAAAAAATCGATACACACCGATCATTCATCGATACTGTGGGCTTGCAATATCGGGATTCAAAATTATCCTTGACTTTCTCGTCTTAAATTTTAAATTTACTGTCAAATTTAATGTAAAACTTGACGAACCAAACACTAGCTATTTCGTTTGCTTACGTTGCTATTTCTAATGTATTATTTCAACTTCAATGCATGTAAATGATATTTTTATTTCATTCTATGTTGTGTAACTGTTTCTCAATGTTAGAATTTCAAACAATAACTAGTTGATGTTTATACAAACTGTTTGCTATCCCATATCCGACTCTCCCAGAGTTGAATTGAACCATAATGCTCACTTCAAGTATTAAATAAAGTGTTACATTGATAACGTTAAATTTAAAAAGAAATCAGCAGCAACTCTTTTGTAGTTTATAATTAAATACTTTATAGCAAAACAAGGGAGGGTCGGCTATAATTACCTACCTCAGTCAGCCCAGTTCACTCATATGTTTGCTTTCTCTCCTTCCTACAGGCCAGTAGCCGCTGTAGTTCCGGAAAGGGCTATATCGTGAGTATCATCATTGTTGTCCTCCCCTAGTGCACGAGCTGCCACCGACATGTCTCATGTCCATCGGCTTTACTTATTTTTTATAATTGTAGCAAGCATGTATTTAGTGGGTTTTTCTTGTCTTACTAATTTTAAGTTCTCATTTATCTTTTAACTCTTAAAAATCTAAGCGATATTATTGTGATATAAATGTAAGGTAAATAGCAATATTTTATATTCCCATAGCCGCAGTCTGAACCCCGTTATGTTATAATGATTTCTTATATTTACGCGAACAATATACATTGATTGAAACTACGTTTACGGATTTTATCGCGTTTTATTTATTTTATTTTTAATACCCGACGTTTCGGGTGCTTCATGATCACGGGGGACTGGGGTGACTGACGTCCCGATGTCAAAGTTAACACGTCAAACTCGATCTTATCGACTGATCGACACGATCATATCCTAGATGGCCCCAACCATTACATCAGATTTGATAGACTATAAATCATCGCGAAAGAATATCGATTCCTACCAAGGATGATTCGTGAGGCTATTGAAATTAAAAAACATTCTAATTTCAATAGAGAAGGAGGCTACTACCACCTGCTTGGGACCCTATAATTAATAAAATTGAAACTAAACCCAAGCATACCACTGCAAGACTTCAAAACACAGTTCATTCTGCGTAGATCGGACCAAAGACAATAATTAAAAAGCTGAAGCGGAGTACCTTACTCCGTGTTAACTTTGACATCGGGACGTCAGTCACCTCAGTCCCCCGTGACCATGGGTGCTGGAAAGCACCTGAAACGTCGGGTATTAAAAATAAAATAAATAAAACGCGATAAAATCCCTAAAAGTAGTTTTAATCCCGTTATGTTATATATTGATAATATTCGTGTTAGCGGACCAAGCACGTAATCGATATTCCACATTTCAATGAAGCTAATAATGTATCATTCAGTTGCCAATTTCTATTCGCTAAGCGACCCGGTAAATGCTATTAGAAGTTATTTAAAGGTGAAAGCCATAATTTTCGATTACAGTGTGCAAATTTACTCTGATCACGCAACACATAATCCCTGTTCGATATTCGGCGCGTATCGCAGGTAAATCACGAGATTTGTCGAGGCGGTACCGCTCCGTACTACATAACATTACCCACGCCCGCCCTGAATACTTCATGTACTGTATTTATTTGAAATTGTTATATCTCAGCCTGATACTTTGTTTCCTTCGGTGCGAACATACTTTTTTTTTTTAAATTTTATATGGATTATTTTTCCTCGGCACGATGAAAGAATTTATATTTCTATTCAAACAATTTGTGTGTTGAATGATATTTTCCTATTTTAGGTGGATTGATTTACTTTTAACATTAAAATATTTTGAATTATTTACTTTAAGCAAACATTTTTTTAAATAATAACAACAATATTTTGCTGCTTAACTGCCAGCATTGCATAAACTTTCTGTTTGAACAGTATGTTGATTGATATTTTCCTATCTGGGTGGATTAGTTTACTTTTAACTGTACAAACTCTGCAATAATAACAAATACTTAGCCCATTATTGTACTTACCAGCATCGCTTGCACCTTTATAAATATTAAACTTATAAATTATTTTGCCTCGGCACGATAATAGACTATCTATTCAAACAATTCGTTTGCAGATTGATAATCTCTTATTTGGGTGGATTGGTTCATTTTTTGCTTTAGAAAATTTACTTTTACATTGTACAAACTTTTATAATATTAAGTAATATTTTGCCGAATATTTTACTACCAGCATCGCTTATTTACTGTACTGTAAACACAAATAATCATTTGATTGTTATTTTAATCACATTCATAAAATCATAATTTGCTGTATGAAATCATTTATGCATGAATAAGGCTCGCTTTGCATTGACAGGATTTTACTATATGAGTTATTAATGGATAAATATCTCTCTTTTGCAGTGTGATAGTGAAGGCGACGACGACAAGGCAAGTGCAATAAAAATTATTTTACTACCGTCATTTGTGAGTGAATTTGCAAATGATATTTACGAAGCGCGTAAATTAATTAAAGCGGTTCTCAAGTCCTTGTGGGCGTAAAGTTGAAACCGAGCGTCGGGAATAAAATGTCCGTGTAATGTAAGTGGCGAAGTTGTTCGCTCCCCTGTTTATTACCCGGTCTCACTCGCATCGGGATAAATCTTTTCCAGGGCGAAAGCCTGCACTTGTTTACATATTAATTACTGTCTACTTAGTTTTATGTCACTTAATTTCTGTTAATTTAACTAGGTACCTTTCAGTATTTTTAGCCACTACTAAGTGTAGGGCGTATATTTTCAAGCAATATATTGCGATAAACAGGCACATAGTCCACTTAATTGCAAATTAATACTGTGACCTATTCCTGGTTTTAGAACCAAAATTGTTACTTTTGAAAATTAAGCTTTCACATAATATACACTCGATACAATATACTATAATATACATACATACCACGTTAATTGCACATACAGTTGCAGTCCATTTACGTTTAAAGTTTAAAGATAAACACACGCTGGCAAACACCAACGACCAATATAATTATTAAAGTTACTTTTGTAAATAATATAATTAAATTTAAAATTTTCTTTCTTAAACTTTAGTATCTTAATAAAAATATAAAACAAGTACCTATATATCGTTATACAAATATTACATTTAAGTAAAATTATTTGATTTTTAATAGACGATTACGAGTGTAATGCTTGACTAAACAACACAAAAAAAACGAATCATGATGGTCGAAAATCGCCTGTTATTTTCCAAGCGGGTCAGTTTTGCAAGGACTACATCTGAAGGGGTTAACGAGTTACTCTGTACGGACTAGTAGTTGCCAGTGCCAGGTGTAGAGGCTTAACTAACTCGTCAACAGGTTGTGAAATGCGAGTGAAAAGCTTGAGTTGTAAGCGTCGAGCGCTCTCCGACGCGAGTCGACGTAGCAAAGGGCGCTGATTACGCGCCACCGCGCTGCTTCCTAATTGCAAGATTGGCGCAGACGCGAAGTGTTTGTAATTAAACATTACATTAAGTCTTTAGCCGACGCCAGGTTCTCCTAAGAAGCACACCATTTGAAGAGCGAGTTTAAGCTATCACTCCTTCAAATTATATGCAAGTTGCTTATGTACTCAAAAGGTAGGTTTGTAACGATATTTATTTCAGTTTCTGTTATTTTTAGGTCCTCAACTAATTAAAAAGTTCATAAGTTCCTTTAGTGTTCCCCATTTTATGATAATAACCGGTAATGTCGAAATAAGCTCGCAGTCTATTTGATAGGCGGTGGTCATTTTAGGTCATACATCTTTTATAAGGGATCAGTATAATATAATTATAATAATAAGTGTTTCTGACCCTCACTGCAACAATATTCTGATAGCAAAGTTCTCTAGAAATAAAATCTCGAAAAACCGACTTTGGCAACTTTTATTTATGAACATACTAAAATCATAAATAAACCCACACCTTCCCTATCATATCGCAATAAAATATTAAAAAATGACAATTACATAAAAACATGTTGAAATCGAACGCTTCGGGTGCACTAGTTAAACACAATCCGATTTAAGTGGCACTGTAACACCGGTTAATGGATATTTGAGGAGGAAATCAGTTTCAGCCTCGCCGCTCTGCTATGTTGATTAATTAAATTACCTCGGGAGACTGTTGGCGGCTCGGTCTGAATCGCTTATTCCAATACCTACGATCGGGAGTAAGAGAAAGGTTTAATTAAGATTGTCTGGCGACCGATATTAATTCACCATGTCAGTGAGCATTTTTTTTAAATAATTCTATTGAGAATTTGCCACGATATCATGCATAACCATTCATACATTATAATAAAGAATTACTCATAGATCATTTGTCAACAAATAATATTTATTCTCTTACTTCATTCTATTGTCAGTGATCGTATTTAGTAAAATAGAGATTTTACTATTAGATATTTGTGTATATTTCATTAAACATCCCTAAATAATTCTACAAAAAATAACGAAATATTTTTTACATTCAACGCTCAGCTTATGTACTGAGTGGATACGCATAAACTTCAACTATTCACAATGGCTATTCAATTATAATATGTAATTGTCTCTTTGCTATGTAAATGTAGTCACTTTAATACATTTGGAGCGTTTACGCATATTGACACCGTAATTGTTGTGACACAGCGTTTTTATTCAATTATTATGTGAAGTTAAATTAAAGGGCTGATTTTTCATTGTCAATATGCAAGCAATGTCCCTGATAAAATAGAAATTTTAAAGATGGTTTGACCACCAAAACCAGGATCGTCTCTTTTTGATAGAATTTTTAGCGTTTATTTGTATTGTCTTAAAATACGAACTTTGTTAAAAAGTCATAATTCTGAAGATGAATTTGTACTAAAGTTAGCAAAGTAAAAAAAGGAAAGTATTTTTTATTATATATATGTATAGTATAATTTAAATTATTTTTATGAATGCCGAATGTGCTGCATATACTAACAAAAGAAACAAACAACCTGTACTTTATCGAGTTTCTTTTAAGTAGAATGTTCGAGGATCGTTGCGGAAGTTATGAATAGTAGAAGCTTGAATCTCGGCAAACTGGAAACCTGGCTAATTCTGTTATTAGCTTAGAAATAACGGGAGTCGATCGGCTTTGTAGTCGTGCTTGGCCACCCCCGTCTAACCACAGTCCAGAGCCCCCTATTTATACATACGTATTCGTAACTTACGTTCTTGTGCCTATATAGTCTATTTTCATACAATAAAGGTTCCATTTTTTAACATTTGGTCTCTTAATGTCCATACATGATTCCTTTCAAACAGTATTGATATAAGAATAAGAGTGAGGATATTAAAACTAAAAAATATTTCCCCCCTCTAAGACACTATTATATGAAGTATAGAAATAGGGTAAATTCCTAAAGAATATGCACAAAGCTCATCATCATTTATCAGTCCGTATATCACTTCTAGTCGATTAGAGCCTGGCCAAAGTTGCTACGCGAACACGTCAAAGAAAATTTAGGGAGCATGAATAAAATCATGAATATATATTAACTTCAACTGACCATCAATTTCTCTTTTCTACAATGGTAGGACATTTTATTAGGCTTAAAATTAATTCATCTTTATCTCCCTGCCATAATTGAAACTCCATAAGAAGTATAAATCTTAGGATAACGTCGAAAGAAATATTTTCAACGTGACAGCAGAATTTACCTTACGCAAATCTGCCTCGATTAATTGAAAGCGCTTCTTTCATTAAGTCAATACGTATTTCATGGCGCGGAGTCTGGGGGAGAGAACGTGGTTTCTCTCAAACACTTCTTATTTGAACCTTCTTATTCAACATGCGGTTATGAGTTATGACTCTTTGTAGCGCTCAAACTAACAAGAAAATAATTTAATCTTTCCTACGAAATCGGAATATAAATTTGTTTCCAACATTATCTTAATTGCTACTTCTGCTTTATTAACTTCAGCTTTTCTTAATATGAATTGTTTTAAACTGATTTTTATTTTTAATTACAAAAATGTTATTTGCATTCCTCTAAAATAATTTTGTATTAAACTTATCCTTAATGGTGTATGATGCTATACCGTGGCAGGAGAGTGTTATAATTAGCGTTCAAGTCGGAGGGTCCTTACTGTGGAGTGCCTGCCTACACGCGCCGCAATAAATTGCCGACGACCGCGACTTTGCTGAGGCACGCAAGATAAGGCTCATAGTTGCACCATTAAGTATTAATACAATGTACACTCTACGATCGACTACATAAACCCCCATCATTCAACGACACACTTTACGACTTCTCACATCTATTAACACATCACCATACAGAACTTATTTCGTAAAACCATATAAAATACTTATAAAGCTCGTTTTATAAATTACAATAAACTACGTACATAAATACGTGATTAACATAATGTTTCTGAAATGTTCCACTTTTGTCTTGTAAACGAGCATAAAGTGAAAGAACAAATTGCGAGTTTCCCCCGTATTTTCCTCGCTCGGAAAAATATATGTTTTATTAAAGCTCGGCATTTCCGAGAGCGAGGCAAGCCTCGGACGGGGTGGTTACGCCTACAGGGTGGGGGGTGGGGGGAGGGCAGTGTATAACTGACAGTAGAAGGATATAAAACATATTTACGCGCCTATAAAGTACTCTTGTAAGTTCGCCCTCCACCATTTTCTTTGTTCCTCACTTGCAGCCAATGATATTTTTACTGTTAGCTTGGTTTTTCCGTCTTATCTAGCTTTTTCGACTGTTTTATTTACAATTTTAACAGTGTAATCAGACAGTTACGTGAGGTTCAATCATTACAGCTACTTTATTTTTATAATAATTTGTCGTATATTATCTTTGGTACCTAAACCTTACATTATCTCCATTTTTTTAAACCAATAGGGCAAATACATTAAAAGAACATATTGCTCTTTTGTCAAGACAAATGACAAAATTAAATTAGGTCCTGTTGAGCCCAGTGAGTATAGAATGGCGAACACTCGAAGCTATTGAAAACGAGTAAAACGGAGCCCAGAGCGTCAATAGTAAAGCAAGTGGCATCTTAATATTGTGCGACAGTATATCATGGTAAAACTCCTCGCTTAGGTGAGAGGGTGTAATAACAATCTCCCTCCCTGCACTTCACCACCCGTTTATCGCCCACAAGCTTTTCTGGTTGCAAACTTTGGAGATCCGTATTATTCTCTCCAATACACGGGACTCAACTTTCTTCGATTCGAGTTCTTTCGATTTTTAATAATATATATTATATATATTAAAACCAACATGGTTGATAAGGAACAATTTAATTTTATGTATACGCGATTTCTTTTATAATGAAATCTTGCATTTGTTATTTTAAAAAAGTTATTCTCAACATATTTGAATGTCAACTGAGCAACTTAAACAATTTTAGAATAGATTATTCGTATTAAAAAAAAACGACGGGTTGCACTCCGGGAGTGCCGGCAGAAGTGAAAACTTGAATATTAATGTTGTGTATTTTTGATATTTTGGAATGATTAGAGAATATTTTGCACGAATTGCTTTTATCACACAGGAACATTCGCGCAAGCGCCCTGCGCCGCCTAAACGAAACAGCAGGCGCAGGCATACATTTTCGCCGCGCCGTAGAAAGAGAGAAGGATACTTCCTCTCCTACGCCGCGCCGGCCTTCTCTCTCTCTCTCCATCCGTCTTACGAATTTTCGATCTGGATCACGTGTCCTGACGCGAGTTTAACATTTTTTACCTATTACAAAAAAGTGTACAACGCCGCTAAAGAAGTTTTCACTTCAGAAATATTATCCGGATAGGAAATAAAAACATTGTTGTCACTTCGGAAGCATATAGAGACAAAGACGCTTCGTCAAAGAGCCGTAATTATCCGTAGGCGGATGAGTGGTAGCACTCGACGCTGAGGTTGAGATATCTCTCGACGGATCAGCGGCTCACTCGGGATGCACTTTGCGATTCCGTTTGTCACTGTGCTTGGCTGCGCAGCTTTTGCTCTGATAAATGCGTGTCAACGCGCTTTGAGTGCAAAGCGCCTTTAAACCACCGAAGCAATCAGAGAGCTTAGCGCTGCCGCTGCCTTATGTGTTAGGGTGGAGTGACATGCGATACGGTGATATTTGCACTCATTCATGTATGTTTGACATGTTATCGTATTATTGTAAGCTAGGTCTCAAATAGTGTGTATGATTATTGTGTGTGAGTTGTATGAATGATGTTGGCAAATAATGATGCAATCTATGGGAAAGGCCTAAAAAAGTCGTCCACGGCTGAACGTATAATCAGCAGTCAACGCTTGTCCATCATTTACATTAATGTTTGATACTTAATTTGATCGTTAATTTTTTAGTGTTTCTTTATTTGTTTTTTTTTTTTAATCTGTGAAATACAAAAAATATGAAATGTCGAATATCGTTTTTTGAACTTAGATCAAAATCTTTATAGTCAGTGTGCATTTAATTCTGGAACGACCCTGCTCGTGATGTATATCATCATTACATTACAAACAAATATTATATAATATAGACTAATTATTTAAATTATTTTGTGTCCTATATTATAAAACCAATAGTGTAAGTGATGGTCTGAAACACAGGTACTCAACTTAGTTCAAACATGTAGCTAATATTATAAACTTGAGTTTTCAATTTTTCTTTTATAGATTCTAAATTATTAAGCTACACATAGTTTTAATTTTTATTATTGCATGTTATTTTTATAAGGCTTATTGTTACTTTCTTTAATTGTAATCATATTTGTTCCTTTATGTAAACGTGTGTTAAAAAATGAAATAAAAATAATATTGTTATTATTATCATTGCATCATAAAATTAAAAGTGTATTATATGAAAATAAATTAATAAATATTAAGATATCTATACCGTTACGTCATCCAATCTATCAAGCATGGCAACTATGGCAAATATGAGCTATGGAGAGCTCATACTCAGCAGTGGACTTTCTAAGCTAATAATTAAATTCGTGTGAACGCCTCCACGATGTAGTAGGTAATTCTACTGTCTACAGAAAAAATGTAATTTAAAATTTAAAAAATGTTACCTCTAGGTAACATTTTTTAAAGTATAAAATAAAATTAATGAACACCATTAATGAACATCAATATCATGTGAATCAATTAGCATAAATTAAAACGGCATGTTAAATAGCTAAACTACAAAGCTATTTGCACATTGCCAAGTGCGATCCGGGATGGGACATAATTAACCAAATTCATTTCACATCTAAATTATTCAAGTCCCGCCCGACAAGCGAATGCTCCTGCCCTTTTTGTTAATTCCAATTATTTCACAAAAGGAATCACATCGTACTCCATTTCGAGTAGGTGTAAGTACAAACTTGTTGGAAAGCGTGGCACCTTTTACTGATTAGTTTGCCCCAATCACTTCTTTCCTTGTTTCCTTTTTGTTTCGATTGGCTTAAGTATCATTGTACGTTTTCTTATTAGCGGGAAAATAAAATTCACTCAAAAAGTTAGCGTACGGGAAAGTAAATTGGTTAGCAGCGTTGATAAATGGAAAAGTTTTCGATGTACAATTTGTATAAAGCAGCCGCGTTTTTCGGCAAATATGATAAACTTTATTGCTTTTTTATCCTCTAGAAAGACGTTTGTCTTTTTAATATCTGAAACGTTTTGATTTTAGAACATTTATTACGGTTTCCTGGTCATTAAATATCTCAAGTATCGCAAGAGAAACGAGCATCCACTCGCAATAGGAAGATAAGAAGTTACGGTTCAAGTTTCAGCGGTCGTTATTTATGTCGTAAATTGTTCTTGATCGTTAGCGGCGAGGAACAGCGAAAATAAGCATGCGACGACGTCTTGATAAAGTGGCCGCGTCTATCGCTTCATAACTTTAACCGTTCTAATCCATTAATAATTTAGCAACTCCGTGACAAAAGCCAATTTGTGTATTCCGTCTGGAATGAAATTTTAGAAAATTATTATAAAGTAATCTAAGTTAGGCGATCCGTAGGGAGATAAGAGGGAGGGCTTTCAGCTAGGGTTACCAACTGACTGGGCCTTTAATAAATTTTTCATGGTTCAAACTTAACTTTTAATGCATTATAATAGACTCTATATATATATATATATATATATATATATATATATATATATATATATATATATTAAAAAAGGGATTAATAATTTTTTTTATTCACCATTGGTTATTTATTATGATTATTCAGTCTCAAAAGTTTAATCATTGCATAAACCTTCCTCATAGCTTACTACTACATATAGCGGGATATTTGACATAACTCTGTCGCCTTCTATGACACTCATGAGATGATATGGGGGTAATGCCGGCAATAATAGGTAACTATAATATACTAGTGGTCGTCCAATGGTCAAAATTTAACCGTGGTCTATTACGATTACGTTTTTAAGTTTGTATAATAAGCAATCTTTTTTCCTTCAACTCTCAGTATATACATATATTATCGAAGCTTTCAACTACACACTAATAAATACATTTACTTATATATAAAAATTTTATGATTTTTGCCTTGACATACACTCTACAAACCATTGAACATTTGAAATCATACAAAATACACATAAACTCATTCAGTAAATCTGTCAGTAATTATTTCTTGGCAACATTTTTAAATTCTTTGGCGACAATTTATACTCTGTGCCTGTTTGACCTCACACTATTTATTATGTGTTTGTCATTGCCTCAATGAGCGTAAAAAAATGTTTTTATTTAATTTGTTGTATTTTGTAACATACCATTATATATAAATTTTAGCTTTATGCACTCCTCCATATATAAACGGACTATACCGAGCCTTACACTCCTCAGTGCAAGCAATACGCTTGAAAAGAGGTACAAATTGATTAAAACTACTTTTACGGATTTTATCGCCTGTATTTTACTTTTAATTACTTTTATTTTTCATTCCCGACGTTTCGGGCGCTTTCCAGGACCCATGGTCACGGGGGACTGAGATGACTGACGTCCCGATGTCATTGTTAAACCCGGATTACCTTCATCTTTTTTTTAATTATTGTTTATGGTCCGATCTATGCAAAATGAACTGACTATGTCCTGAGGTCTTGCAGTGGTATGCTTGTGTTTAGTTTTAATTTTATTGATTATAGGATCCCAAGGAGGTGGTAGTACCCAGCCTCCTTCTCTATTGAAATTAGGATGTTTTTTAATTTCAATAGCCTCACGTATCGTCCTTGGTAGGAATCGGTGTTCTTTCGCGAGGATTTGTGGTCTATCAAATCTGATGTAATGGTTGGGGCCGTCTAGGATATGATCACAAACTACAGACTTCCCGGAACGTTGATGCTTCACATCAGCTGTATGTTCTTTTGCGCGGGTTCTAATTGATCTTTTTGTTTGTCCTATATAAGAGAGACCACATTCACAATCAAGCTTGTACACTCCTGCATCTTGTACAGGAATATGACACTTGACGGATGGTAGGAACCGACTAATCTTCTTCGGCGGCTTGTAGAATGTTCTAATAGAAGCTCGCTTCAAGATGTAGCCAATCTTGTCTGTGACACCTCTGACATATGGTAGTACAGCAGGCACACGCTCGACTGTGGCCGGCTTCACTCGGTCACTGTGACGTAGTCGCGGGACCCGAAGCTTGTTGTCGTGCAGAACTTGCTTGACGTGCTGAAGCTCGACGGCCAGGTGTTTGACAGCAAACACCTGGCCGTCGAGATCCCTCGTGCTCTCTGTAACAAAGATTTGCCCACGGTAGCTAACTGTGAAGGATGGTGGTGAGATTCACCGTTTAAATATCGGTTTGTATGGGTCTTTTTCCTATACACAGTGTGACCAATGGTGTTGTTAGGATTTCGGATGACTAACACATCACAGTAAGGAATTATTTGCTTTTAACTCCTTAGTAAATTGAATTTTAGAGTTTTTGGAATTAAGATTTTCTAAGAATGCAGTTACTTTGTCTGATGGTAAAATTGTGAAAGTATCGTCTACGTACCGCTTGTAGATCCTTGGTGTAACAGGTGGAGTAAGGAGGGCTTTCTCCTCAAAGTCTTCCATGAATATATCGGCGACAATGGGAGATACAGGTGAGCCCATCGCAACACCATCTACTTGATTGTGAATGTGGTCTCTCTTATATAGGACAAACAAAATTTCAATTAGAACCCGCGCAAAAGAACATATAGCTGATGTGAAGCATCAACGTTCCGGGAAGTCTGCAGTTTGCGATCATATCCTAGACGGCCCCAACCATTACATCAGATTTGATAGACCACAAATCCTCGCGAAAGAACACCGATTCCTACCAAGGATGATACGTGAGGCTATTGAAATTAAAAAACATCCTAATTTCAATAGAGAAGGAGGCTGGATACTACCACCTGCTTGGGATCCTATAATCAATAAAATTAAAACTAAACACAAGCATACCACTGCAAGACCTCAGGACATAGTCAGTTCGTTTTGCATCGGATCGGACCATAAACAATAATTAAAAAAAGCTGAAGGTACTCCGGGTTTAACAATGACATCGGGACTCAGTCATCTCAGTCCCCCGCCCGTGACCATGGGTGCTGGAAAGCGCCCGAAACGTCTGGAATGAAAAATAAAAGTAATTAAAAGTAAAATAAACACGATAAAATCCGTAAAAGTAGTTTTAATCAATGTGTAGTGTTCGCGTAAATATAAGAAATCATTAAGAGGTACAAAATTCACATTCAAAGTATTAAGCTTTTTAAAATATAGCGAACTAAACTTACAACAACTCGTAAGTCGCACTGTTAGGCGTAGACTTCTCTCCACTTCTGAAAGGATTTTATGACAAGTGTCTGCTGCGCTGTTGCAATTCATGTTGGCGAACTCCAAGTCTTCGAAAAATTTGTTTATAATTTCTCATACATGCAGATTTCCTTAAAACATTTTCCTTTTCTGTCAAGCACGTTGTAAAATAGTACTTAAAATTGCAATTAACAGCAATGAAATAGTAATTTTGTAAGTTTCGGCGGAGATCAAACCCGCGAAATTCGCGATATGTAAAATTTACTGCGAGCACACAGACCCTGATCACGATTCGAACTTAGTCACATAATCATGATGACAGGGTAATGTACATTGCAAAATTTTATTCTATAGACTTCGAAGCAAGTAACAAGTTAATGATAATATTAGAAGTTTATGTTTTAATAACTGTGATTAAAAAATGCTAGGCTGAAGTGTCCGCACCCTTTTACGTCTGGTATCACGACCATCGATCGTTGCCGACTCTTCTACATTGATTATGACATTTCTCTAAGGGAGTCCTTTTGTCTAACCGTGAACGTGACTTAAAAAAAATATAAGTGATAATATTGGCCAATGGAAATTAATGTCCACGACAGTATAAATTATTGTATTTTGGATCCAACTCTTTGTCCGTAAAGTTAAGGTTCTAGATTTATATCTGATGCTGCAACCCTATCATCAGATGTTCAAATATACGCCCAATCGTTTCCCCGTCAGGGATCCTCTGTATATTACATCGGAGACGTAGTCATCGGAGCGTGCGGTTGTAGGATTAATTGCTCGTTTTAGCGCGAGACGAGTGCTTGCATTGCGCTTTCAGACTGTTAAGTACACAGACGGGTTGAAACTATTACATTGCCTTTAACTCGATCGTTTGTGTTACACATGTAAATGGATTATTTTGATAAATCTGTGTAAGTTGTTCAAGTTTATTTACTGCGTAACTATTGTACCTGATTGTTATAAAAAAATTATATTCCTTAAAACAAGCTAATCGAATTCAGTTCTAGAGTAATTATTTAATTGCTTGAACCTACCTAAGGTAGTATCAACTACTTATAGTTACTTATAATATCATTACCTCGTATAACACCCACTTGACAAAATGGAGTAGTGGAGTTCCTAATTCCGCCATCACATGGTAATAATATTTTATTAAATTGTATGATTGGACTTAATCTAATATATAATAAAAAATAATATTTGTTTATTCGTATTTTATGTTCTGCCATACCGTTAATCAAATATATTTACATACCGTTAATCAATTATATTTTATACGTGGTAGAGCCATGCTGCAGTTATATTAGATGTATAGTTGTAGCACGAATGGGTCGGCTCGACCGGGGAAGGACCACGCTCTCATAGAATACCGTGAAATAGTAGCTTAATGCTGCTGTGTTTCGTATGGTGAGTGTAGAGAACCGGAGACCCTTTTTACTGGAAACGAGGCATTTCATCTTAGTCGTCACGGGTGACAACGCATCTGCATTTTGATTCGTAATTGAGGATAGATGTAGATGTCTATGGGCCACAGCAACCACTTACCATCAGGTGGACTGTGTGCTCGTTTGTCACCCTATCCTATAAAAAAAAATTGCGGTAAAACTTTGTCAACATATTGATTGCACTACCGCGAAGGTAATAAATACGTAATAGTTGGACCCGGTAGGAAGCGCTGTTGTAGAATCCAGATATCGTGCGAAGCCGAGGCAAATCGCTAGGTTATTGATTAATCATATCGTGATTATATAATCACACTTGATGAAAACCCTAATATATATATATATATATATATATATATATATATATATATGTATGTATATATACTACATGACTCAAATCTACGAAAATTAGCAATACGGCAAACTATATCAATGGGCGCTTGTTCTAATAATTTAATTATTATTCAAAACGTTTAAAGAGATTGAAATGAGGTTTTAATGGATATTGGATCGAGTGGAACCGGTCCGACGCGGGCCCTCGTGTAGTATTTATTATTGTTAATGTACGTTCTCGCGGGCTCATTAAAGCGGTTTTTGTACGCGACTCGTGTTTATCTCATTACCTCGACGATCTCGTGCTAAAATTGGGCCGACTCACTTACACCGCCACTTGTGTCAATTATGGCGATATGAGGTTTTTGTGCACTGTTTCACCCCCGACCTTAATTTGACTTATAAAAGTGAAATGCCAGTTAAACAATGCTTTTATTTGCCAAAAGTGGTAATTTTGGTACGGTCGTTGTTTTCGTAGTAAGCTTGTGGTCACCATTTAATAAAAAAATATTTACGAAACATTTTTTTTACAGTTTTCAATGTAAACTGTCATTATCGCGTACCCACACTTAGTTTAGGGCTATACTCGTCTGTACTATATTCTCTGCGTGATAAACTTTCCAACTTTCCAAAAGGATATCCGCAGAATGACGTGAGTAATCGACATAGCCCAACGGATTAGTAAGCTGAAGTGGCAATGGGCCGGCCATATTGCTCGAAGAACCGACAACCGACGGGGGAGTAAGGTTCTCGAGTGACAGCCTCGTACCGTTAGGTGAAGTGTGCCCCCCCCCCCCACAAAATGGAATGACGATCTGGTAAGAAATGCAGGAGGCTCAGGACCGTGATTTGTGGCATTCCTTGGGGAGGCCTATGTTCAGCAGTATGTGAAGCGCTGTAATATGATTATATTGCTACAACATCCTTTGCTTCAATATTGTACCGTCGTCAACACTTCTATATTTTGGGAACAAGCTATCAAGTAGGCCTATGTTCAGCCATGGGCTGAATTGATGATGAATGAGAAAAATAAATACAAACTGCCACGCTAATGTTGGGACAACAAATAAATATTTGCATGCAAATATAATTGTGTAGATTGCACTTCGCGTTAATAAAACATTTATAATATACAATATGGAAAATATAAGGTGCCTACTAAGACAAGGCTGTAGATCGTAAAGCAGACAGCGCTTATTGTACATTGTATAGAAATATCCCGTTTATGTCGTCGAGATGGATGCACGGAGCACTTTGTTGTTTTAGACTTCGTCTCGGAGCGACTTTATGCGTCGCCTCATTGCTCTTAGTCGTTTCGCTTAGTTTTCCCTCTTTATTTTCGGCTCACGTTACTATGTAAATTTATTTTAAAACGAGCGGCAACGAATCTCTCTGAAGTAATACAGCATGTGCACTAGCATAAGTTTGCGAACTCTCAGGTTCGTCGTATTTTACCCGACTCTTGAATTCATAATTTGTTTAACGAAGTTTCATTGGGAGTTTTAATTGCAGTTATTTCGGATACTATTTACAAATTTAAATAATATTTTTTTTTTACATATAATTACTAAACGTTTGTAATCTGCATTAATTTGTAGCATTAATATGTACGCTGTTATTTTAAACAAATTTTTTAATGTATCACGTGTAATAATAATACATTTTTGTATTTGATTCGAAACATCTTTGTTAAGATATGGTTTTTGTATCAAAAGCTAGCTACCAGGATCAAAACGTAGCTATTACAAATACGACCTAGTAGAGCCACGCAGCAACTTTGCTGTTGCATGAATGAATGAGCCGGATTGACCGGGGTAGTACCTGCTACTGCCTCACAATGTCTCATACTCAGAAAAAATCTACGCCAGGAATGTACCAGAGAGAGCGCAACACCATTCTCTAAGGTACACCCTCGTATGTCCGCCGTGAAAATGTGTAACGGGACTCTATTCAAACCTTTATGTCGTCCATCCAACACCATCTTGAGACAGCGGAGCCGGTCCTACTAAGTGGACGTCAGAAAGAGTATCTGTTCTCAACGTCTCGGTGGCTTTCCATCCTTTGACATGGACCAGTCCATCCTTTGCTACGCTTAGGCAGCGACTACCAACCCCACGTCTATGAGTGTCTCAATAGGTTGTACATGTCGAGACGGACCGACTGATCAACCTTGTCTAAACAACTATAGATTCCGTGCTATAACAGATCCCATCCGCATTGAGCAGCACCAGCTGATTAGTGACCGTCAGTCGATTTCCGTCAGGGGTCACTCAGATGGTGATCTTCTAGTTTACCTGACACATCGATGAGCGGAGGCAGTCTAGTCCAAACGGGACGCTTTGGTGGTTATTTAAAACATAACGACGGTCTTCGACCGGGTTTGACACAAAGCGCTTTTTGAAAGCTAATCCATATGAGCTTCCCGAGAAATTTCGCAATTGGGGTTACCCGTTCTCTCGACAGTGCATGCTTCGAATCCAAATCTGTAAATGCTGGTGTTCCACAAGTCTCTGTGCTATCACCTACCCCGTGTTCTGTTTGTAATGTAAAAATAATAGTTCCGCCTAATCTCCAAAATAGCTGGACCGATTTTGACAGGGGTTTCACTGATAAATAGCTGCTGTTATAAGCAGTAACTTTCGCTACTTTTATTTTAGAAAAATAATTAGGATTCCGCGCAAAAAAATTAAAACCCATGAAATCCCAGCGTAATAAATTACATGTGGGCGAAGTTGTGGGGACCAGCCATTGGGGGAACTCTATAGATCCAAAAGATATAACGTATAGTTTCTAATCTTGAAGGTCTATAGACTTACTCGTGGCAGTTACGTGTTGCAGTGATCACTTACTGTGGTGTTCAGGAGAGTCATATGTTCGTTTCCTCCTCTTTTATAGAAAAAGTTAAAGCAAAAGCTCTTAATCGAATGTTTAAAACCGAGCATACGCCAATTTTCGTGTTCTCACAGTTATGACACGAAATTAATCTAGCGGCTGGTTCACCGTCGGCAAGCGCTCGCGGAAACAAACTACATTTTTATACAGAAAGCAAACAAAATGAGTTAGCGGTGCCATTGCGTCGCTCTTTGTATTCTAAGCTTGAAAATTCGCTTTATACCTTTGTTCTACAGCGCTTTACGGCTCTCATGTTGCGCGGAAACGTTTCAGATTTACTTTTATGTTGAAAATATTTTCTAGATTCTCCATTGCTTTAACAACATTTTTGAAGATTAGCTGTTACAAGTTACAAATGTTTACACTCGCTTGCGGTTTATACAAACTATAACAAAGTTGTCTTTGTACAGATTGACAAAGAGGTCACACCACTTTTATAATAATCCTTATGTAATGATTTCTTATATTTACGCGAACACTATACATTGATTAAAACTACTTTTACGGATTTTATCGCGTTTTATTTATATTAATTTTAATACCCGACGTTTCGGGTGCTTTCCAGCACCCATGGTTAAATAAAACGCGATAAAATCCGTAAAAGTAGTTTTAATCAATAACACTTATGTTTAAGGTATAAACATGATTTTTTATTGTTATAGGTGCCATAAAAGGCAAGCAAACGTTATGTTAAACTGAATAAAAAATATGATTGATTTTCTAATTATTAACTATGGTCCTAGTGGCTAGTGTTTAAAAATCAAAAATGACTACGGGTTATTACATTTTTACTAACAGAAATCATTATATCCAAGAAGCGCGTTTATTAAGTTTATTGGAAGGGCGGTATGTGAAGAACCAGTATTAATATTTCTGCAACATTTATAGTGTGAATGCCTATCAAAAAATCAAAATTTTAATGCTAAAGTAATATTCGGTTAAAATTATTTTTACCGACTCTTCACTATCACAATTTTATTTTAATAAGTATCGCACTTTAACTTCTTATAGTTTAGAGTTGTTTTCATTCAAAACCCGCTTAAAAACACTATAACATGTCAATAAAATCTAAATGGATTGTTAACAGTCTTGCTATACTAATAGATGCACTCTTAGTCTCTTATTGACTCTTATTTTAAATATTATGTTACATATAATTCACTTTTTTAATGTCAAGATATGGCATGATAACTTGCACTACGATTAATTTCATCATGAAATTAAATAAAACAGAATCTCGACTTTGAGTTTATTCATTACTTGCCACCGCTGGTGGAGTGGCGGGGACTATCGGCCCACCCTCGCCCGGCTCTGTTTATGGATATAACCTCGACAAAATACCCCTAAAATTGCACTGTTTTTATTACACTCTTTCTTTATCTCTTTTGGTTTGTTCTTTGTTGTGCTTGCTATTTACGATGTTATAATTTTATTAGCAAACTTGTTGGCTTTTTATTTGCTTATAAGCGGTCTCCTTAAAATTTCGTAGTACGCGGTTATAACAAGTTCAATCCCCGCCAGCACTGCTAAAATTGATTATTGCAAAATATGTGAAATTTGCTTAGACCAGTTGAATGGTCTAAGGAAATTTGCCATCACGCATTGAAGACATCGCGACGACCTAAGAATAATACATATCGCGTCACAATGACTTTGCGGACACTTCCTTGCCCTAAAACCTACTCAGAAATTGAGGCATGTGATCCGCAGTAAGACACATTATTTAATATGCTGAATGTTATGAAATACTAGCGATCTGCCCTGGCTTGGTACGAGTTTCTGGTTGTTGTCAACAGCGTCACATCTACCAGGGTCACTCAATCACATAAAAGTTTCATCAAAATCTGTCCAGCCATTTTTGTAGTCGATTTTTATATAAGTATAGATAAATAAATATGTGATACCAATTAGTTTTTTTCCTAAGTGTATTATTATTTGTAATAGTACGTACTTACAAAAGTTGTTAAATGACGATTTTTTTTATATAGCATCATTATGTTGTATATTAACTAAAGGGCAACATTTTTTCTTCTTTAAAATAGTATTTAAATTATATCCACGATGATTCAGACTTGTATTAAACGCAACAATTTTAAGAATAAAAATTTTAGGTCCATCACTCATTAGATGTTTACTAAAAAGATTCATTCAACAATGCACACCGTAATAATTACAACCATAGCTTAAATTTTAAAAGGCGCTGATGACATATTAAATTTATGATGTATTTTTCTATATCTATTATATTTTATTTATTAGTTTGCAAGCGTTACAAAACCAGGCAACTGGCAAACGAAAAGTCTAGTACGTTACGAGTGGATAGGCCCGCGATTTGCTGCAACACGGACGCGAGCGTCACGATACCGCGTCGCCTCTCATCGACGTGCTTAGCGGAGATTTCCACGGATACATTTTAAATGGAGCCGCCAGATCGCAATTACACTCCCTTTGAGCATACGGAATGCGTTATGTATGACATTCAATTCAATTTCGCGCACAAAGCGCGCGTCGAAATTCTCATTCTCTTTGACCGGATTCTCTTATGCAACGCTTTGTTAGTGAAATAGCTCCGAGTTTAAACGACAGCGCTGTTTGTCCGTTACACGGAAATGTTATTTGTTTCCCTTGTGTTAATATTAACATTTTGCGAATACAAATTTGGTTTCTGTGCTTCGTTCCGTGTTGTTCATAGTGCGTATTGTTTTAATATTGCGCTATTTACGCGTACAAATCGTGAAACAAAAAACGTTAGTTTCTTATTTCTATGATATTTCATAAGTCTATTTTAATTTTGAATACATCTGTTAATAATCGTATCTTAGTGGCTTTGATCATTTGCTTTTATTGAGAGTACAGACATAAGACAGATTGTTGAATCGGGTTGAGTGGGTTGATCGATGCTGTCGTGTGGTACAAACAACCAGTTGGCAGCCGGCTAGAACATTACACGCCATGAACACTGGACGTATTTATCTGTTCTAAACATGTTAACTTTAACTAATATATTGAGCTATTAACAGATCAGACTAAATCTAGGATAGGAAGTTATTTCAGACAGACATAGACCAAGCTAGGATACGATGTTACTATATTACTTTCCTGTGACATATTATTTAGAAATCCAATTACTCAACTTACGATTACTACTAATTTTTACGGAATTTATCGCGTATATTTAACTTTTTTACCCGACGTTTCGAGAGCTTTACAGCACCCATGGTCACGGGAAGGACTGAGATGTTCAACGTCCAGCTGTCATAGTTAACCGCGGTTACCATAGATTAAAATTTAACTTTTGTTCCGATCTACACAGTATGAACTTATGGTATCATGGAGTCTTGCAGTTGTATGCTTGGGTTGGGATTTAATTTTATTTATTATAGGATCCCAAGCAGATGGTAGCACCCAGCCATCTTCTCTATTGAAATTAGGATGTTTTTTGATTTCAATAGCCTCGCGAATCATCCTTGGAAGGAATCGGTGTTCTTTAGCGAGGATTTGTGGTCTATCAAATCTGATGTAGTGACGGGGGCGATCCTGTACATGTTCACAGACTGCAGACTTCCCGGAGCGTCGATTCTTCACATCAGCTATATGTTCTTTGACGCGGGTTTTAATTGATCTTTTAGTTTGTCCTATGTAGGAGAGACCACATTCACAATCAAGCTTGTACACTCCTGCATCTTGCAGAGGGACGTTACACTTGACTGATGGTAAAAACTGACCAATCTTCTTCGGCGGCTTGAAGTATGTTTTGATGGAAGCGCGCTTCAAGATGTAGCCAATCTTGTCAGTGACTCCTCTAACATATGGCAGTACAGCAGGTACACGCTCGACTGTGGCCGGCTTCACTCGTTCTCTGTGACGTAGGCGCGGGACCCGAAGCTTGTTGTCATGCAAAACTTGCTTGACATGTTGGAGCTCGGCAGCCAGGTGTTTACTGTCACAGATCCCTCGTGCTCTCTGAAACAAAGATTTACCCACGGTAGCTAACTGTGAAGGATGGTGGTGAGAATCACCGTTTAAATATCTATCTGTATGGGTCTTTTTTCTATACACAGTATGGCTCAAGGTGTTATCAGGATTCCGAATTACTAACACATCTAGAAAAGCTAAGGAATTGTTTGCCTCTAACTCCATTGTGAACTGAATTTTAGTATTTATAGAGTTAAGATGGTCTAAAAATGCAGTTACTTTATCTAAAGGTAGAATTGTGAAAGTGTCATCTACGTACCGCTTGTAGAATCTTGGATTTATGGGAGAAGTAAGCAGGGCTTTCTCCTCAAAGTCTTCCATGAATATGTCGGCGACAATGGGAGATACAGGTGAGCCCATCGCCACACCATCTACTTGCTTGTAGAACTCCTCCTTCCACAATAGGTAGCCAGATGTAAGGCAGTGTCTGAGTAATACTGCATATTCTACGGGCATGTTGTTTTCTTCCAGCCTTCTAGTTACAATTGAGATGCAGTCTTCAACAGGCAAGCATGTAAACAATGACTGCACATCAAAACTGACCATAGTTTCATTGTCTGCCAGACGTAGGTCTTTAATCTCGCTGACAAAATGGTAGGAATCCTTTATGTGTGCTCTTGTATGTCCCCTGAGCGGTGAGAGTATTTTCGCTAAGTGTTGAGCCAATCTGTAAGTTGGTGAATCGATTTGGCTCACTATGGGGCGTAATGGAGCATTGGGCTTGTGTATTTTTGGTAACCCATACAACTTTACTGTGTATAGAAAAAAAGACCCATACAGATAGATATTTAAACGGTGATTCTCACCACCATCCTTCACAGTTAGCTACCGTGGGTAAATCTTTGTTTCAGAGAGCACGAGGGATCTGTGACAGTAAACACCTGGCTGCCGAGCTCCAACATGTCAAGCAAGTTTTGCATGACAACAAGCTTCGGGTCCCGCGCCTACGTCACAGAGAACGAGTGAAGCCGGCCACAGTCGAGCGTGTACCTGCTGTACTGCCATATGTTAGAGGAGTCACTGACAAGATTGGCTACATCTTGAAGCGCGCTTCCATCAAAACATACTTCAAGCCGCCGAAGAAGATTGGTCAGTTTTTACCATCAGTCAAGTGTAACGTCCCTCTGCAAGATGCAGGAGTGTACAAGCTTGATTGTGAATGTGGTCTCTCCTCATAGGACAAACTAAAAGATCAATTAAAACCCGCGTCAAAGAACATATAGCTGATGTGAAGAATCGACGCTCCGGGAAGTCTGCAGTCTGTGAACATGTACAGGATCGCCCCCGTCACTACATCAGATTTGATAGACCACAAATCCTCGCTAAAGAACACCGATTCCTTCCAAGGATGATTCGCGAGGCTATTGAAATCAAAAAACATCCTAATTTCAATAGAGAAGATGGCTGGGTGCTACCATCTGCTTGGGATCCTATAATAAATAAAATTAAATCCCAACCCAAGCATACAACTGCAAGACTCCATGATACCATAAGTTCATACTGTGTAGATCGGAACAAAAGTTAAATTTTAATCTATGGTAACCGCGGTTAACTATGACAGCTGGACGTTGAACATCTCAGTCCTTCCCGTGACCATGGGTGCTGTAAAGCTCTCGAAACGTCGGGTAAAAAAGTTAAATATACGCGATAAATTCCGTAAAAATTAGTATTATTTCAATGTGTAGTGTTCGCGTAAATATAAGAAATCATTACGATTACTATTTTATTTTAGATTACTACAAATTAAGATCCTTTTGCGGCACAACGTAGCAATATAAATTTTTTATCCTTTTTTTCGCTCTTTTAAAACTGCTTTTCGAAAAAAAAAGACAAGTTTATACTTTGTATTTTATCGTAGTACTGTGCTCAATTGTCGTTCGAAGTTTGAGAAAAATCCGCGAATGTTACATGTGGAGGTAACGTTGGAGTTAATTAATTTACGCAAAGCTAGGTGAAGCTCGATTAGCGGAATAAATTGGGCTTGCGGCGGGCGTAATCCCGGCGCTGTACAGGGCCGACAACAAAGGCCCCTCGGAGATCGCCCCCTCGTGCGGGAAAGGCTAGCTTAATGCTAACTCATTATTTATTCACATTTATAACGAGATTGTCAGTAACCGTCCCCCCGCCATCGCAACCTTCTATCCCCAGCTACTTATTTGTCTCGCCACTCAGAACGACGCGTCGCCATATTTACTTGCTTGCTCTTTTTGCTTCCATTATCCTCTTTTCACTTTTTGTTTGTACAAGTCATAAAGATGTTTTGATTTCATTTTTTGAATTTGCTCTTTAATGCTATTTAGATTATGACACGATTTAATTTTGCGGTGTTTACTTTAGAACTAATTATTTATTTTAGTTGATATTTTCAGATTTCCGTTTTAATTGTGTACCCATTAAAAATAAATTGAAATTTAATAATCCACAATTGATATTTTTGTAACGGCCTGGAACTGGCGAAGTTATTCAATTGATGTATAATTTTTCTCGACAAAGCAAAAATTTTTCAAGGCAAAGCCAAAAGGAGGGTATGCGTGTTCAGCGTTTTCATCAGATTTTCTAAACTGCTCGTGGTATTTCGACAAATGAGGAATTGTTAGTAGCGTTATGCTCTTCTGCAAATTCCAACATGACGGCTTATTGAGAATCTTAAGTGGTAACAAAAATAATCAAATGGTGATTAAAATATCGTGATTTATAAAATATCGTTAAGCTGTTTATCATCATATTTTCAATATATTTACATATATTTTAGTACAATAAAGTTCTTTTTATATACTAGAATAGCAGTAACAAACGAGCGCACAGTCACCTGATTGTATGTGAATACTGAATCCAATAGAGACATCTATCCTCGATTAGGAATCAAAATGTAGATGCTTTGTCACTCCTGAGGTCAAAGATAAAATGCCTCGATTCGAGTATAAAGGGTCTCTCTTTTTCGTCACTGTAGTACGCTGTTATTTCAAATTGATGTTATTTAAGCCTGTTTTAATATCCCTGTCGAGTCGAGCCAATCATGCTGCAACCGTAATATGGCTGCAGTATGGCTCAACCAGGTTGAAATAATAAACCTGTTTTTATCGTAGTTGGGGCTGGCTTTAGTTTTTAACCAAGTTCCAAAAAGGAGAAGTTCATTCGTCGCGCATATATTTTTATGTATGTTCTCGGACGACCGATGGAATCGATTTTAATTATTTTTCTTTTAGTAAATAATTTCGGCTTCAGGTGTTGGTCTCATTTAAATATTAAGAAAATATTTCTCGTTTGAGGGTGGAAAAATAGGGAATATTTTTTTTAATGTAATTAAATGACATTTTAGTTGATTGTACTTGTGATATTTCGATATTTGTTATTTTTTGAAGTCTGTTTTACTTTAAAAAAAAAGTTAATTATTAACTTTATTCTTGTATATAAGATATTGATTATAAGTCCTTGAAGTTAATCAGTTAGAGTGTAGTGAGTTGTTGTGGAGTGTTTATTTTTCATACCGATAATGTCTTCAACTTCTAGTGCAAGTGCAGTAATAAGTTAAACATAAGTGTTGTATGGTGAATTTATCACATATCATCTCTACTACATAGTTACAGGATAGTTTACAAGAATTATAGTAGTAGTTTCAGAACAGACTTGCGTCAAAGAAGGTGCTCTTACTTTAATAATGCTCGTGAAAAGTTCAATTATCAACTTGAACATCATACACGACACTTTTTTTATCGAAAGGAATTGTTTCACACGTGAGTGCGCTAAACACGCCGTAAAAATGTACCGCGAGTAACAGCTCACAAAACCGCTCGGAAACAATGTTACACTAGAGAATTTTTAGTCAAAAAATATGAGGAGTCGTGGAGCACTTGCAAACGGCTAAATAATACCGGCAGATACTCGTCGCAGTCATTGAAAATTTTATGTCACCTCTCGCTGCATCGTCGACTGCAGCGCTCCCTCGCTTTCTAGTCCCCACTCGGTGTTGTCGCTAAAAGCAAATATTAACACGAGGCCCAGAGTTTTTTTTTTTAAAGATAAGTATTTTTTTGTTTAAATGCCTTTGAGATTTTAGACCTTACAGTTTTTTTTTTTACTTGAAACCTATAATTAAATCGTTTATAATAATTGAGCACACAATTAATGATATTTGAATTTGAAAAACGTAAATGAAAATACAAGTTTTCCATCTCTTTGCACAACATATTGTACACAAGTTTCAAAGCAACATACCTACTATATATCTTTTTATTATTCAAACCTCGGAACCTCGAGTCACGAGTCACGACTCCATTAATATGTTTTGTATATTATCTACTTTGTTGTCGCCTTGCGCATGTCCTCATAAATGTTGCAGCAACACTTTCAAGTTTTCGGCACATACTTTCTATTCCTTTTACACAATACATTTTTGACTTGCTCAATCTTGTAAGCTAACAAGCCTTTAAACAAATACAGTTTAATAAATTAATGGAAACCTGAATTTATCACAAATTGAGGTTTACACCATAATTCGAATTGGAAAACAATTCAGCAATACGCTTACCGCAAATTGAATGGGGTTTAAAATAAATCCGCCGATCGTTACGTGATTCCCCAATATCTCCCTTTCATATTGCACCCCCTGTTTGCTGTCGTTCACGATTTATACAAGTGCTGCTGTATTCATAACTTTTAAATCAAAAAAGAACGCTCTTATTTGTAGTTTTTAATTAAAAAATAACTGGAAAGTAATACAAAATATTTTCCTTTCTATGTGTTGTATTTATCTATAACTACTTTCTACTGATTTGAAGGACTGCTACTTAATTTATAGAATCATAACTACATAGCATTTCTTCCTTAAAACCATTCCAGAAGATCCAATACAAGTTATAACATTTGGTTTCGCATCTTCTATTTGAAATTTTCTCTGAAGAATACCTTAACGACTTAATTAATTGAGAAATGTTACCTTTTAACGTCAATTCTTTTTATTTAAAAAGGTTCCTTAATCGCTGTTAAAATAGCGTCAAAATTTGGACTGCTTTCCCTCCGTCATTAAAAGCCGCGGCCCCGAGGGTCGAGCGCCGTAAACCAACACCCCGGTGTATCGTAAGTGTTAATTACTTTTGTCACTCCGCAAGCCGGCGGTTAACAAATCATGTCGTTATGTTCAACGGTCGAGGACGGCAATTCACATCGATTGAAGCAACATTGTTTAGATAATAAATTGTTATGCCTTAGAACGTTCTTAACGGGCGGGTAAATCGATAAGCGACATTTTATTGCATCATTAACGGGCTGGCTAGGGAAGCGAGGAGAGAAGAACGTTTTCAATCTGCGTAATCAATGCCGGAAGTAATCCGCACGAAGCCGAGTAGAAGACTGACGGCACTATTTATGATTTATGTAATCATAAGCTTATTTTAACTTGTCGTCTTAGTTGAAGTTGAACATTTTGCATGTCTTTATTTTTGCGTTAAGACTCTTGTTAAAAGTACTTAGAATATAAAGTAGTGTTATTTTTGTTAATAACCTGCTTTAAAAACGTAATACTTGCTGATAATATTTAAATTATGTCTCTAATTCTAAAGTAAATTTAAGCAATAGTTTGTTATTTTTGTGTTAAGACTCTTGTTAAAAGTACTTAGAATATAAAGTAGTTTTATTTTTGTTAATAACCTGCTTTAAAAACGTAACACTTGCTCATAATATTTAAATTATGTCTCTAATTTTAAAGTAAATTTAAGCAATAGTTTGATATTTTTGCGTTAAGACTTGTTAAAAGTACTTAGAATATAAAGTAGTGTTATTTTTGTTAATAACCTGCTTTAAAAACGTAATACTTGCTCATAATATTTAAATTATGTCTCTAATTTTAAAGTAAATTTAAGCAATAGTTTGTTATTTTTGCGTTAAGACTCTTGTTAAAAGTACTTAGAATATAAAGTAGTTTTATTTTTTGTTAAAAACCTACTTTAAAAACATAACAATTGCTCATAATATTTAAATTATGTCTCTAATTTTAACCTAAATTTAAACAATAGTTTGCTCTTGGTATATTAATTTTAAACGTTTATAGTATTAAAATTAAATGAATCATCATTTATTTCCAGTACAGCGATTAACAATTGTATTATTTATTTAAATGTGTCATTATTCCTGATTCCCATCCTACTTCAGTTGAATGTCGTATTTAATCGTTCCATTGTTCGTTCAATTATCTCTTATTTATGTACATTACAATTACTCAATTTTCGCTTAATTCCCACCTGTTTGAATTATTTATGCTTCTTTAAATAAAACAATGAAATTCATTATTAGTTTTTTATATTTAGAAAAACTTTAAGTTTAAACCTTTTTTTTTTAAATTAAATATTTAGTAAATACTTTTTGAACAAAATGCAAAACAAAATAACTGCTTACAACGAAATTAAGGATCCGTTTACTAATATACTTTAAATATAAGAGAATGATTCCCTTACTCCTCAGCGACCCTTTAAAATGGGGACTCGGCTCAGCGTTTTTTATACCGCAATAGATGATTCCGAAATTGTATATTTATAGGCGAGCTGTATTTAAATTGTTCGATTCTTTAGTATATTTATTGAATATTTTCTTGTATGTATTTTATATTTATTTTTCATGTAATCCAATTGTAGTGAGATTCCGTAACAGTGGGCATCGTTTGACAATGTGAATCACGCGTTATATAATTTAGTTTAGCAATATACGACGATGGACCAACAGAGAATTTCATGAGAGAAAAACCCAATAACTGATTTTGATCTGATCCGAGATTCGAACACACCACACTAGACTAAACCAACAAGACAGTCAAAGCCAATACCGTCTGCCATAGTTAATATTCACGCACTGCTCCACGAATCTTGGTTCAGCGATCTTGGATCGGTCCCCAGAGCCTTGTCGGTTAATTAGAAGGGGTGCACAGCAGACACGCGAGGTTTTTAGTATCATAAATTTGACAAGTTATTCTCCTTAACACCTGGTTTAAATTCCACAATCTTAGTCTTCATATTATATATAATCATTAATGCAACTATTAGTGATCGTGTAACAATGGCCTAAATCCATGCCAGGATCCGAGGTAGTGCTGCGGAAAGTTATTGACAAACTACATTTATAGACCAAAATTACTCATATGAACAATAATATAACAATTATGTTGAATATCAAAAAAGAAAGTCACAAAATCATGAACTGATAGGTGTTGCTTTAGTCGAGATATTAATAAATTTTATATTTACTTATATAGTTAAAATATTACGGTGTGAAAATATTATTATCAAGTCTTTAAGAGAACCTTAGTGTCACATAGGTCATTGACAAATGCCAAAGAAATCCCCAATTTTGACGTAGAATAGTAATGATATTGGTAAAATGAAGTACACGCGCGGAAATCCGTCGGAAAATATTTGATTATGATGAGATTCGCTCGGACTTGTTATCATAGACACTGGCAATGGGAATAAAATTGCATATTTACATCCTAAATTCAACAAAAGAAGCAAAAAAAGCCAGTTAAAAAGAGGCGAGTTTACTTTTTAAAATATTGAATCGTATAAGCTTATATTTTTTTTTAATTTAAAACATTTTTTATGTTACTATTATTATTGCGATTCCGTTTACTACTATTTTGCAACATTTTAAGTTTTAACCCCAAGTAACGTTATAACAAATTTGTTCAGTGAATACTTAATCACTTTCAATGTATTGTAATTGCTTTTAAATTGGTATTCATATGTTGGCTCCCGAAATCCGTATTTATGTATTGGCTCCCGAAATCCGTTTACATGTGTCCCACGGCTCACGGGTGATGCACGACGTCAACGTACAGTTGTCAGCGTAGAGTTGGGCGGGCGTAGGCGCGTGCGCGGTGCGGGGCGGAGGGGGCCGCAGGGCGAGGGCGACGACCGCCGCACTCCCGCTCCGGTCGCCGCTGCGACATCGCGCCTCTGTGACCAAACTCTCCTTTGTCTCCACTCGTCACTCGATCTATGCGTTATTTTTAATTCACTTAACGACGCGTATCCATATCGGATGCAATTATCTGGATTACAGTGCCTCAAGGATTGCAGTGACCTTCTGTTTGGATTTTTAAGTGCCTATTGTTATTTAGTGAATAGTGGTACTGTTTTTATGTTCTAAGTAATGTTGTAAGTGGTACAAATATATGTCAAGTGAGTTATACAATGATGTGATGATGTTCCTCAGTGCAGTGATAAGTTTGTTTTAAAAATTTTTAGTTGGTGAGTGCTTAAAGTTACCATAGTGAGGATCAAAGATTCCCCTAAAAGCAATGCTGAAAGCAGCAGGAAAGAAAGCAAGAAAAAAAGTGGCAAGCACAAGACTGAAAGCAACGGAGCGGTGACAAACAGCAAAAGCGAGAAAGCTGCTTCTGGCCTTTCCAAGACGGAAAAAGAAAAACTGAACCCCTCGCCAACTAAGAATGAGGTAGTATATAAACCCCCGTATTTGTGTGTGTATCACTCGGGGATGGATAGATTTTTTTTAATTTTACATGAGACTACCCCTAAGGTATTACTTGTTTAATGAACAAAATAATAATTTAAATCGGTTTAGGCTTAGGCTTAGGTTTAGGCTTTCTGAGAAATCGGTGAACATACATACAAAAATATACGTGTCGAATATAGCACCTACTCGTTTTTGAACTTGGTTTAAAATATAGCAACCTCTTTGTTTACTTTGTTAGACAATAATCAAATGTGTTTTGCCATGTAATGTGTGTCTTAAAGGAACATCACACGAAATGAAAGTAGTGGTATCTGAAAAAAAAAAGCGGGATGAGGAAAACTATTTCAATTATGCTAAGCCTAATTAATAATATGAACGATGACGGGCAGCAGCCAAAAGCTGACTTGAATTTCAAGCCAGAGGAAGCAGACATCTAGAGATGTTTACAAATTTTCACTTGAATAATATAATAGAAGATTATTACGTTCATAATATAATAATACAAATCAGTTCGGAATTTATTAACTTATTGTTGAGAGTCACATTGAAAGATTACTACAATTATTATTTCGCGCAGACACGCACGAGCTTTGCACGTCACGTCACTATCAAATTGCGGTCAAATGTCTATTTAGTATTTACCATGCCGGTTTTATGTTAAACGATGGACGCAAGTACAGCGTACAATTTTAGCTGTTTATTCTGAAAATGATACAAGTCTCTCTTGGTTAATATTAATTAAAAAAAAAAGAACTCGACAACCTTAGTGGTTGACACAATTTACAGCTTTAATTGTATAGTGAATGTCATGATTAATTTCTTTCTTACACTAATCATTAGACAAAATGTACTATTGATGAAACAATAATAGTTAGATAAATTTTAATATTTATAAATCCATTAGTGCTCATGATTTTATTCATGAAATTTACGAACAGGCAAAGATCATTTTAAAACAAAATGCGGTCAAGCAAGGTAATATAAAAAAATCGCGTCACGTTTCACTTGGCATCTAACCTAATACCTGCGTAGTACGTATATTATAATTTATAATATAGGTAATACTACTAATAGAGAGAGATACGTTAAAAACTCTACTCTAAAAAAGACAACTAATTAATAAAACGTAAATGTATATTTTATTTCAAATTTCAAAAATGTAAATGTCATGATTTACATACTTGCTTTTTATGGAAAGTTTCGAAAAAACCTCAATGCCTAGACGTCATGCTGATGATGATGAATTATTCACATATTTTGAATTTTTTGTAGCTTAAAATCTCTTTTTAGTATAATTGCAATATTGTTTAAGCCACGGTAAAAAACACTTAAAACACGCTTTAAATTACTTCAAAAATTTGTTACTAAATAGGAAGTATTGATGCATGCTAATTTATTCATTTTATTCACAATTAAATTTTAATAATTTTATAATAAAAAATGTTTTATTGCTATTATATTCGCAGTTATCAATTAATGTAATAAAACTTTGAAAGTCACAATTTAACTGAAGTGTCTTGTAAATGTATTCACTTAATGCAAAACTCTCGATAACTAATTAGTTGCTATTGCATAACTTAATTTGCAAACTATATTAACAAATTATTCATTTAACAAAATGCTAATTTTATAAAATAACCTCGTTTATTTAAATTGGAGTACATAATGCATTACTAAAAAGATCTACATCTTCAATTATTCTATTATATATTACTCGCTGTTCCCCGCGACTTCATTTAGTGGTTTAATTTTTTTTTCGCGGAGCCCTAATTCCTTTTCTAAAATAAAAGTAGACTAAGTTACTCCTTATAACATCAGCTATCTTTCAGTGAAAGCCCCTTCTGAATTGGTCCAGCCATTTCGGAGCCGGAACAAACAGAGACGGATACAATTTTTAAAAATAGTGTTTTTGTTATAAGTACCGTATATGCTTTCATATGCATTTAGTATAAAGCTGTTGTTTGGACATTACAAACAGACTCTTCAATTATATTTGTTTATATATATATATATATATATATATATATAGGCGACAGAGTCAAAGCTTATCTATTATTATGACCACAATTTTATGGAATAGATATCCGTGTAGGTGAAATACATGACATGTACCAATCATTCATTAACCAAACAAAAATGAAGTACAGAAATATGTACATCCGTCTGTTCGAACATTTTGAGGGGTGATCCAAAAGTAATGATAATGAAAATAAAACACGGTAATTAAAGTTAAAATAATAATTTATTTTTCTACATAGTCTCCTAACAAATCAATACATTTAGTCCATCTTTTTTCTAAACCCAGGATTCCCTTTGAAAAAAATTCTTTGTCTTGACCCTCCCAAAACGCTTCAACAGCGGCCATTACTTCGCTATCGTCTTCGAATCCAGGTCTCGTCCATAGTCACAAAACGGAACAAAAAATTTTCTTGATCTGCTTGGAACTTTTAGAGATTGACCCTCGAAATGTCAACTCGATTTTTCTTTTGCTCGTCAGTTAACATTCTGGGTACCCAACGCGCAGAGACCTTTTTCATATACAACTCGCTCGCAAGGATTCTTTGAACGCTGCCATATGAGATCCCTGTGACCTCAGCTACATGCCTGATGGTCACTCTTCGATCTGCCAACACAACATCTTCGACTTTTTTCACGTTGTCTTCAGTAAGGGACGTGGATGGGCGTCCTTCGCGATGTTCATCTTCAGTGGATGTTCTGCCCAGTTTAAACTCCTTGGCCCAGCATGCAACTGTAGAATATGGAGGAGCAGAGTCCCCCAATGTTTCCACTAAGTCACTGTGTATGTCTTTTGAAGACATTTTTTTAAAACGGAGGTACTTGATGACAGCTCTAATTTTGTTTTTCTCCATGTTGATGTTATCTCTTTGACAGTTCGTATTCAAATGAATGTATCTCCCGGAAATCGTGATCTATTTATATGATTTTTTTAGGCTGACGTAGTGAGTATAGTGAGTATAGCAAGCAAAAAATATTTTTTTTGGATTTTTATGCGGACCTGAAGTAACCGATTATCATTACTTTTGGATCACCCCTCGTATAACTTAAAAAGTACTTAACGTGCCAGCAAAATTCGTAGCTACTTTGTCTCATGGTAGAACATTATTTAAATATTGAATATACGGTAGTACAATAAACAGCAGATTGTCTTATAAAAAGTCACATCTTCAACATAACTTGTATTTTCAGACGAGAACATTATTGCGTCGTAAAACAACAGTATTTTATAGCAATTTTACTTTTAAAATTGTAACGATACATCAACATTTACACGTACACGTTGTACAAGTTCCAACGTAAGTAATATTAAAACTAAATACAAATTAGAAAATAATTTTATTTTGAATAAAACTACTTTTACTGATTTTATCGCGTTAAATTTGCTTAATTTTAGTACCCGACGTTTCGGGTGCTTTCCAGCACCCATGGTCACGGTGCGGTGTGATCCCCTGTGACCATGGGTGCTAAAATTAAGCAAACTTAACGCGATAAAATCCGTTAAAGTAGTATTCCATGTGTAGTGTTCGCGTAAATATAAGAAATCATTATCATTTTATTTACGAAATGTTAATTGCCTTGCTTTTCACTCTTATTTTGCCAGAACAAATTATGTTATATAGCTTATTTCGTAGCATTAACGATAATTTATTCACATTAATAAATATTTATAAAGCCTTTTAATAATATATAAATTAATCAGACGTCGCTCTATTAATGGGTCTTGATAAATACCATATTTAGTTTTCTTGTGTTAATATTAGATTGTAACATTTACTTCGAAGGAAAAAATGTTTTGTAATAATAATTTGAACACTAATTTTTAAAAACGAACGACCAAAAAAATGGAAGCATTCATGAATATTAAGTGGTTTTTGCCCATCCGATAGTTTATACAATAAATACTTGACAAAATTACTGTTTAACAACATTTATGATTAATAGATATTTTATACGTTATTAGGGGTCCATAGCACTACAGGAAAAAACTGAAACCATTATAGCATCTTTGCTTCCGTCTGGCTGTCCGTATTGGTGTTCAGATAAAATTAAGTATTAATTTTTATTATATACTAATTGGTGTACGACACTTTGGAGATGAAAAATTTTTTAGCTTCTAAGTCAACGCAACCAAAAGATATGGTATTTATGTCCTATATTTTGATAAATTGTGAGCATCTCACTATTAAATCATATCGACTAATATACCTATTATACATTATATATCTCGCTTATCAAAACCTACAGGGTTCTTTCAGTCGACCTGGAATTATAACATTTTGGAAAAACCAGCAACGCAAGTAAAGGAAATATTCGAATATCGTTATTTTATATTTACATCACTTAAATATATTTTTTGCGTTTACAAGGTTATGTTTTACAGTTGGAGCGTTGAATACCTTTTCGTGGTGGAAGTAGGTACATACCCAACTGCTTTACTGTTATGTCGCCTCTACACGTTGGCCAACACAGTGGCGAATGTAGTGGCGAATATATTGGCCGAGAGTTGGTGACGGCGTCCACACGTTGGAAGGTCGTTCAGTTTACTTCGGTTCGGGCCAATGTGCGGACGAATTTATTTTATTTTAGACGACGACTCCGTGGCGCAGTGGCTTGGCAATGAGTGGCTGTGCCAGGGGTCGCGGGTTTGAATCCCGCACGGAACAAGTATTTGTATATCCTACAAATAATTGTTTCGGGTCTGGATGTGTGTCCTTGTGCAATTTATGTTTGTAAGCTGCCTCCGCGATACAGGAGAAAATCCAAGTGTGGGGGGTAACGTTTTTATAAAATAATTATAAAAGAATAGTGAATATTAATGGGGCTGTAAATAGATATTATACGATATACGATTAGCTTTATTTATTCTTTACATGCATCAGAAACTGGAATAAATACCATTAATTAGATCTATGTTTTAAAATTGCGTTTTGTTTTTAAAGTTTAGCAAAACATGTACTTGCTTTTCTATCAGACATTTGATGTATATAAAAAACACCTTATAATTTATTTGGTAATTTAATTATTTTTTGAGAAAGACAAAAACAATAGCAATATAATTTTTTACGTGGTAGAGCCATGCTGCAGTTATATTAGTAGTATAGTTGTAGCACGAGTGGGTCGGCTCTACCGGGGAAGGACCACGCTCTCACAGAATACCAGCGTGAAATAGTAGCTTGCTTGATTGCTGCTGTATTTCGTATGGTGAGTGTAGAGAACCGGAGACCCTTTTTACTGGAAACGAGGCATTCCATCTCAGTCCTCACGGGTGACAACGCATCTGCATTTTGATTTTTAATGGAGGATAGATGTAGATGTCTATGGGCCGCAGCAACTACTTACCATCAGATGGACTGTGTGCTCGTTTATCACCCTATTCTATAAAAAAATATAATTAACACTTAATAATAGGTACTAATTATAACTTAGAACATAAATGAAAAATTCATGACGAGCAAAGTGGCTCAGGACCATGCTTTGCGGCAGCCTGTGGAGGAGGATGTTCAGTAGTGGACTTGTGAACAGCTGTAATGATGATGATGATTCGAAAACTTGCACGATTAAATTATAAGAAATCGACGCTTTTTTATATAAGATAGGGTGACAAACGAGCACACAGTTCACCTGATGGTAAGTGGTTGCTGTGGCCCATAGACATCTACATCTATCCTCGATTACAAATCAAAATGCAGATGCGTTGTCACCCGTGAGGACTAAGATGGAATGCCTCGTTTCCTTTAAAAAGTGTCTCTGGTTCTCTGCACTCACTATACGAAACACAGCATCATTAAGCTACTATTTTACATTGATATTCTGTGAGAGCGTGGTCCTTCCCCGGTCGAACCGACCCATTCGTGCTACAACTATACTTCTAATATAACTGCATGGTTCTACCACGTATAAACGACGTGCTTCGTTTTTTTTTCATTTTAAAATTGTTCTCGTAATAATCTGATTGTAAATAAATGTTCATTTTTTTTTACAAATAGATTATCGATTAAAACAAATGTTTAAAAATAATTAAATCGCGCTAATTAAAGTAGTAGCAATGTTTAAAGTTGAAATTGGCACTAAAAGGCTGGTAATTGGGTCATCCACCCTACAAAGCGTGAATATAAAATTTAAATCAGATGCGTGTAATCACTCTGGGAGCTTGTAGCAAACTAAACGCGCGGCCAACGTGTGGACGCGGCGACCAAACTCTGCCAACAATCCTTTGATCTTTTGTAAAAAACCGACACCACACGGATCTCGCGCCAACTTGCGGGCCATCGTTCCAATACATACCAATGAAGCCCAAACACCCCGTCTACACGTTGGCCAATGCTATTGGCCACTACATTCGCCACTGTGTTGGCCAACGTGTAGAGGCGCCGTTATACGTAACTAATACCTACCATAGAAAATAAGAATATTAAATTTTGTCAATTAACGGTATTTGTTAGACATCAGAAGCACAATAAAAACATAACTGCATACATATATCATAGATGAATAAAAAGATTTTAGTTAATAAACAATTAAACTTTTAAGTACAAGTAATAAGTCGACTTAAAGAACTAAATAGAATAAAATACTTTTTGCACATAATAGCTTCAAAAGTCGGTGCTTCAGAACCTGTCAAGTGTAAATTATTTTATTTTTTAGAATAAATATTTTTCTTTAAATAATTAATTTAAAAATAATTTTAATTTATATGGAACTACCCCTGTAATTTAACCTATTTGGTAAAAAATAATCATTAAAATTGGAAGATAATATATTTAAAAATAAAGAAAGAAAAAAACATGCATTTGAATTGAACACCTTCTCCTTTATTGAAGTCGGCTAATAACGGAATAAGAAGCTCGCTGTGGCGGCAGCATTGTTGACAGATTGCGGGAAAGGCCTACATTCAGGGAATGATTTTTTAGGGAATATTTGTTAGTAATATATCATCCAGTCTTGGCGGTAATTAAAGTTCCGGGACTGGATTTTCAACTCTTCTTTGGTTAAAGTGAAGTATCAGTCATCAGAGTTAATTTCTATCATAATTAGATAGCTGTATTTCATGAAACAAGTAGATCCAATAGGTAAGCCGCAAAGTTACTGCAACATTGCGATCTCTTTATCGCCTGAAAAATTTTTTCTTCCTACCACTACAAAAGTTGTGCTTGTACAATCTCTTATTCTGCCGATAATAGACTATATAGATGTGTGTTACGTGCGCAGACTTATCTCAACAGCATCTCAACACATCACAACTCAATAACTGCTTCAGATATATTTAATGTCTATGTAAATATATCTTCTTTTCTTACTCAGCTTAACTGGCTGCCTATCCGTCAGCACAGATATGTTAGAATACTCTTGCACTCTTCACTATCCTGAACGATTCTTGTGCTCCTGAATACTTGAAATCTAAATTTCAGTACTTAAGAGATACTCACGATTATTTTCTCCGTGTTTCGGGTAATCTTAAATTGCTAAACTCCTTCACAACGTAACGGTTATATGTCCCGCCGTTTCACTCTTACGGCTATAAGACTCCGGAACGAAATACCTCCTGACAATAAAAAGCTTCCTGCAAGTTTCTTTTCAAAAACAAAATTCGTTAACATTTTAGTAAAGCATTGCAAGTGTAAATAAACGCTTTTTCCTAAAGAATGATTCTATCATCACATTTTTTTTTTGTATTATTTGTATTTTGTATGTATAGAATACCTTTTATATAATATTTATTCTGGTTTATTCGACCTTCGTTACCTTTTTTTTCTCACTAGTAGTTTATTTTTGCGGCACTACCTTCCATATGTTTATCTCTGCTTAGCCTAATGATTGACTGGGACAGAATGCTTTAAGGCATTAAGTCCACCATATGTACGATTTTATTTTTTGTTCATAAAATTTTAAATGTATAAATAAAATAATACATTATTTTTATAGAAGAATTTTTAGCATTGCCTGTTAAAATAATGGAATTTCAATAGCGAATGCGAAATTACACTAAAATTCAAAACTTTCTAAAAATCTATGAATTCTGGAGTATCGGTATACCCACAACACAAATATCGTCGAGGCTCTTGATTCCCGGGATGGATGAACTATCTACTCTTACATAAATAAGTTTATTACAGAACCCTACAGGCGCTTCCTACTCTCACTTGTCATATGATTTATAATTAAATAAAAAAATATTTTATGGATACGAGGGCGGCTGATACGGCAGCGGACTGATAATTTCGGGAATCAAGGAAGTGACACAACATCACTATTTAAAAATGTATTTATTTCTTTTCGAAGTATTCTCCGCGAAATTTTACATATTTTTCCATACGATGGAACCAATCATTGAAGCAACCATTCCATTCGAAAGTTGGGGGTCTCCAAAATGGCCGTTTTGTAGGCGTCCACAGCTCCTTCAGGTTATGAAAATCTCTGTCCACGAAATTTATTCTTTATTTTAGGGAAAGTATAGAAATTATTAGGGCTTAGGTCGGGGCTGTACGGCAGATGGTCTAATAATTCTATGTTTTCTTGCTCTAAAAACTCTTTTGTTCTGTGTGCGGTGTGAGTCGCATTGTCGTGATGGAGGATGATGCGGCGGTTGCAGTTCTCTTTACGGAGTTCAGAAACGACCTGTGGCAAACAAAAGCTAGCATACCATTCTGCATTAACCGTTCTTTGTCGCTCAAGAGGAATAGTCGTAACATGGTCGGTTTTGGAGACAAACGTGGCCACCATTTTTTGCAACACTCCGAGAACGAACAATTTTTGTTGGCTTTAACTCATTTTCGAACACCCAAACTCGTGACTGGTTTTTTGTTTCTGGTTCGTACGCATATATCCAGGATTCGTCACCTAATACGATGTTGTATACAGCATTTGAGGATCCTGCGTGGAATCTTTCGAGAGTTCTGACGCACCAAGTAACGCGAGCCGCTTTTTGCTCTTCATAGAGCGAATGCGGTATCCATCGGGAAAACAACTTTTTTACACCTAATTGTTCATGCAAGATTATTTGTATTTGACTCATGCCAATATCTAAAGTTGCCTGAATTTTGCGGTATGTCACATGTTGATCTTCCTCAATCAGCTTACGCACAGCATCAACGTTTTCTTGGGCGACTGCAGTTTTTGGACAACCTTGACGGGGATCATCACTGAGCTTGACACGTCCACGTTGAAATTCGGCAAACTAGCGATAAATTGTGGTTTTGGATGGGGCTTCATCACCAAATGCAGAAATCATCCGGTCAACACACTGTTTTTGTGTTAAACCACTTCGAAAGTCATAATAAATCATCGCTCTTGAATTTTCTCGAGTCAATTCCATTTTCTCAACGACTAAACAAGTTTGACAAAACCTTGTGACAAGACCGAGAATCTTTTTTTTAAATAAATAAATGGCATTCGATTTTTAAAACCAAGGAGTTTTCAATTAAAAAGATTTTAATATGACAGGAACAGTGGGAATATTCCATTCCCGATACTTTTAGTGCAGCCTAGTACCTTTCATTTATAAAAATGTTTTAATAATTACTATTAATTCATAAGAAACAAAAGAAGTTATAAGCTATTTCAGTATTAACTATAAAATGTTCTTGCAAATTTCCCGTCCCACAATTTGTAAATTTCGCTAGCATTCGAATCTCTTCAGAATACACGGTCATTCGCTTTGTAGGAAATTTTGTATGCGACACGATATTCAGGTCACGAACAAACAATTCTCGTAATAAATATTCATAGTGGACACTTTGAATTTTTACACACGTCTGTCACACATAACATTATCAAGTATTTATTTAAACCACAAATCCAACATACTATGAATTTAGACTTAAAATTTGAATGTCCTTGTTAAAATTACTAATACAGACCGGACAATAGCGAATGCTCCGAATAAACTTAAATAAATAGTTATCCTCGGTATCAAGTGTTGACGATTTTTGCCTGATCTCGATACAAGAATGCCTTCAAATAACAAAGATATATTCACAATGGCTGCGATTACCAATGTCAGCAGTTAAAAAAGTACTTACTATCACCAAAATATTTAACTTCTGAAATTGATAAGTTATAAAGTAAGGTAAACACCAAACATTGCTCTAACAAAAGGGTAAGTCAGATTGAATAGTAAACATTAAATCTGTCTACATCACGGTCTATGCTTCAACTGTGAAATGTAAGTTTATGATCGTAGAATTATTTTTATGTGATATAAACTACAAATTAAAGGTTTTGGGAATGTTTTCTTTACTTGTGGTCTAAGACTTCTTGCCAAAGTACATGATTACAGGTCAACGGGAAAGTACTCTATAGATTTTGATGAGTTTGCGAATAATCAGTGGCGAAGCTAGGGCACCAAACTAGGGTAAGCCCAAAATATGGTTTTTTGTTTTTAGCAGTTCTATAAAAATACACCAATCTTGATCTGTCTCCACGCTTCAGTTTCGTATTCAGTGCTGTCGAGGACGTGTTTAACAAAGCACACAGAAGGCATACCACTGATAGATAGATTGTGTGACATATCAGCAATTGCATACCTACGGTGGCTTTGAAAAAAGCCGTTTAGGTTTGTTTGAGCGAAAGAAAAGGATATTTACATACAATACTGTACATGATCAAAGTAGAAACAAACTATGTACAAAATTAAAAAAGAAATTATTTATATTCTAAATTCAATGGTCTCTCTTTCTTAAGGAAAGATTTGATTACGTCCGCGTAAAATGTTGGTGAACGTTTTTATTGTACCAATAACTGTTTTTTAATTGCGATAATTGATAAGCCCGAACGACGCTCTTGACCTTGTATATTTTCTCAACAAAGTTTAAAGATTTTACGTTTTCTTTGCTGATTATTATAGTTTGATAGTAATTGCCATATAAACATTTCGTAGTTATATTTCATTATAGAACATTTTGCCACAGGTTAGAAAGGGAGCGATCGTCTTCTCGAAAGCGCAGTAAAAAGCCCACGTATGCGAGAAAGACGACTTATCACTCAAATCAACTCATTGCGTTTATTAAGGGGAAATATAACCTCAAATGGCTTAGCAAGATCCTCCGTTATGCCGAAAGTATTGCAGCATTAATTTTGAAATAAATATATGGTAAAGTTGAGGATTAATGTTAAGGTTTATGTTAGACGAAAACACGATTCCGTAAAATTTTCTCGATAGAAAAAAAAATCCAAAGTTACCTCCAAACTGAACAATAAACCGCTGTTATTCATAAAATACTTTAAATAAGATCATGAAACTTTGCATACTAACTGAACTAACCATAAAGCAGTGCTTATGTTATTTACTTTTTTTAAAATATCATTATTTTCACTGTAAAAAGAAATTACCTAAACTATCGGCGCGTAAGCTTGGTTCCTGCAACTTTTTTTCCATCGAGAAAATTTTACGGAATCGTGTTTTCGTCTAACATAAACCCTAACATTAATCCTCAACTTTACCATATATTTATTTCAAAATTAATGCTGCAATACTTTCGGCATAACGGAGGATCTTGCTAAGCCATTTGAGGTTATATTTCCCCTTAATTCTGACAGTCCATTGCGTGTTCGCTTTGAGACAGAGAGAACACGAATCAGTGTATTTCGAATTGAAAGCAAACTGCCAAGTGTTTACTTTACATATATACTACGAGGTAGATCAGTGTAAAATAGAGAAGCGCGGAAAATTTGAAATAGTTTGAAACAGTTTACGAGTTATATTATTAGTTGATATTATTGATTGAGCAGTCTGCGAATAATCAAAATATGTGACAATTAATTAACCGTATCTTTAAATTACATTGACTTAAAAGATTTAATTTATTGCACCCCCCCCCTCCCCTGGGATGTACCAAATACACTTAATATTAGATATTAATATCTACTTTATAAATCTCCGTTCTTAAGAAAAGATGTCACTACTATAAGGGTTACGTTCTTTCCTTCAGAGGTACGGAAATATGCTAAATATTAGTAACTTAGCTACTCTGTACTTCATTAAATTTCAAAGAAATGAATTATGCATGACCTTTTGCAACTATGCTCTCAAGAGTAACTCGTCGTCTTTATTAATTTATAATTTTCATTGGTATCAAAATCATTGAATCAAACTTATTGCTTAGGTTTCAATTTCTGCGTTATTTTTTTAAACAACATAGAAACAATGTTACTGAAAAAATGTTCCCTATACAACTCTTATTATTCTACATAAACGATAATACTTGTCGTTTAATGTCAAGTAAGACACTCTTCCTACAAACAGTAACTCTTGCTATGTTTCAAAATAAGCTTAAAAACGCGATAAGATTATTTATATAATTATTTTATAGAGTTACTTGATATCAGATACAAGCCCTCGAATCCAATCAACAAAAACCCCGCACTATTACAGTTTGAATTTTACTTGAATCTGAATTCCCCTTGAATTTTAAGTCCTATCCTATTAAAAGTTTGCGAAAGTATTAGAATTTCGAATGAGAGGCGAAAAGCTATCGTGCCATTTTTTCCCGGCACTCCCCAATTCGCAACAATGAATGAGAAGAAAGAAGACCGAGTCGTCCGCGCAACCGAATTGCGATTAGTTCGAGATATTCTTTGTTTTAATAATTATGTTTATACATATAATGGCAATTAACATTTCTGAGTGACTATTTAGAAGTCTAATTAAAGTTGTTTTGCACATATTACTGTTGAAAAATAATTATAAAAAATATAAATAAGTCACTAAACAATTAACTTATAATGACCAATGATTAGCTACTGTATTAGAATAATAATAATAATGAGAATTTAAATTTAGAACGACAAATAAGCCATTTAAGGATACATATAGCCCTCACCATCCATTATATAAAAGTCCACTGATGAAAATAGTTCTCTCCATAGATTGCCTCATAGGATGGATTTTGCCATAGTTGCCACGCTTGGTAGACAGGTGGCAACCGTAGTTGATGATGGATGGAAGATGCTGCTGCCACCCATATCCTGTTTTAGTTTTCCTTTTTGCTTCTAACAACATCCACGGAACGACCTGAGTAATGGATATTCTTCCATCACTGCTACACGTCAACACTAGCAAGCCGGGAAAAACTTCTATCCTACAAAGGTTTCAAGGGTCATTTGACCCATCACTGTAACTTAGTCTCTAATTATGCATATATCTACTGTATAATTGTAGAAATGATAGAGGTAATATTCATTGTTGCAAAGGCAAATATTTTCAGTTTCTAGTATAAATATTATAAGTTTATTAATAAAAAATTACAGTTACACCACGAACATTTTTAAAAGACTATGTGTGTATAGCAATGACAAAATATTATTCCTACTAATTAACCATTAATCATAACGTTATTTAATTTTTCGAACATGATATCTTAACACAAAATCTTAATCAATAGTCCAAGCGAGTTAATACGCCAAGTTTTATTTTGACATCGCGCTAACTAATGGGGTCGTTTATTTTTATTGCCGGTTTATTTAAAGTCGCCTTGTGTTTCTGCTCGGAGGTGGGCTCAACGAAACTATTATTGCTTGCCGACACGACAGCCGTCATCGCGCTAATATCTCTACGTTTATCTATTTTAATGTAAAGTCGTTTTGACAAGTGGCCAACGGTCGATGCCAGTTCGTTATACACGGAGCTATGTTACATGTAATTATAGCATAATTTTGCACAACGCTTGATATATTAGAAAATATTCCACAACGTTTTCGAACGCATTGAAAAATTACTTAATGACTCACTGTTTCAATACTTCACGTAGCTCAAGTCAAGCTACGTTTTGATTAGTGTAATTATCATTCTATTTGTTTTACATTGTCGTCTAGGTGGCAAAAATGCGAATAGCCTATGCTATTCGTACTTTAATCTTCAGTCATCTGGATAACGATACGTAATTGGGGCACGGTCGCATTAAGTGTACAATGGAGGTGGCTCAGCCGCAAGTAACGGTGAACGGCAGTCGAACGCTTTAATATTGTTAACATTAGCTTGTTATACGTGATATTACCACGATTAGGTTAGTGTACGTTGTGGAGCGGCTTTACTCACTATATAGCGTCGTTACACTATAAGATATAGACGTAATGGTATGTTGTTTTCTAAACTTAAACAAAAATTAAAATGAAATAATTTAACAAAGTTTGCCTCAATTTGAGAATGTTATGTACACTTGTAATTGATACGCATATCAGAGAGTGTAAAAATGTGTAAGTTTTCGTGATAATATCATATATATGTATATTGTTAGTGAGCTTGTTAAATAAAAAAACACACATTTCGTACGTGGTAGAGCCATGCTGCAGCTATATTAGTAATATAGTTGTAGTAAGAATGGGTCGGCTCGACCAGGGACCAAGGACCACGTTCTCACAGAATACCAGCGTGAAACAACAGCTCAACGCTGCTATGTTTCATGTGGTGGGTGCGTGGACAGAACCGGAGACCCATTTTACTGGAAACAAGGCATTCCATCTGTCTTCACTGGTGACAATGCATCTACATTTTGATTCGTAGTCGAGGATAGATGTACCTAGATGTCTATGGGCCACAGCAACTACTTACCATCAGGTGGACTGTGTGGTCATCAAGGGTGACAACCCTTATCTTTAAAAAAACAACACACGATACTTTGTAAACGTGTCACAAGCACTGAAAAAACGCCGGCAGCTCCATTGTGTCTACGGCTAATGAAAAGAAACCTTTTCTTTTCTTAGTAAACCGCCCAACAAAAATCACGTGAGCAAAATAATAACATAAAACATTAAAAATTTAAAATATTATGTACGTTACTATAAAAGGCCTTTGTCTGAGCGTAATTCTTTTGACTTCAGCTCGCAAAGGAAGCGCTTAATCTTCTAAATAACAGATGCGTTAAAAATTACAGCTGTCGCCTTTTATAGTTAGCAACGGCAAAAGCTTTACGTTAGTGACAAGAGGAAGAATGCGCAAACCTTACTCATATGTTTTGATAATAATTGGACACCATATAGACTATCAAAAGCATCACCATATAAATCATCTAATATACGCCCCTCGCTCTTTAAAATATATCTCGAAGAAAATGACGTCTTAAAACTTGAGATTTATTCATAAACAAATTGAAAATGACAAAATTGTACTATGATGATAATTTTTGGCGTCTAGTCTGTAGCGAGACCGGACGAAATGCCGCCACAGCGTTGCAAGCAAGTACACGAGAAGAATAATTTTGTTTTTTGCAAAGGCGGCGCAAATTAAAAACGCCAAAACTGCACTCCGACTAGTGACAAGAGCAAAAGGGCGGCGCTTTTGTAGACGTGTCTCGGAGGCCGGACGCGCGGTGCTCCCGGCCGGCACGCGCGTTCCATACTTGATTTATCACTCCATTGTTGTGGAGCGACGACCCACCCTCGCCGGATAACACTAAACATTCAATTGCCGGAACGCTCCCGGAGCGATTTGTTCCCTTAAGGTCGATCGATTGACAGCCTCTCCATGCCACTTGCGTTTGATCGTATTCTTTAGCGGTTCAATTGGCTCTGGCTCAGATGTTTCGATGATTTTTGTATCAATTGCTTCATAATGTGCATTTTATCGGCATTGAATTTCAGTTAAAGTAGCCATTATCGCATTCACCACAAAGAGGATATAACCATATCCCCCTTGTGGTGACTGCGTGTGACAATCCGTCGTGTGTGTATTTTAAGAAGCGACAATAGGAAATGCCAGAAAATATCGATATTTGGCTTTCCTGGATTGTATTTAAATCGTACGTAAAATGGCCAAACTGGCGTCGGAGAGCAGTGTCAAATGTGCTAGAAGTCTAATAGTCTGAACGCCAATCCGTCTGCCAATATCTGACGTACGGTTCAATACACCATTGAAAAAGGAACATTTGTAATCCCACAAAATTCACATGTTAATAACTCAATTTGTCAGTAATTATTTGTTGGCAACACTTTAAAATTCTTTGGGGGCGATCTCTGCTCTGTGCGACTGTTTAACCGCCAACTGTTAAATGTTTCTTTTGTAAATTTTATTAAGTGTAACAAGTTGTAACCTAACAGTGATGGTCATGTGTTCAAAGCCAAATCCATTCTCACGTTTTTGTGGGATGCAGGCAGGATATTTTAACAATTTGTCTTCTAATGATTAATCAATCGAAACCCTAAATCAATTATGTACTTGACACGAAGAAACTCAAAATGTATTTCTACTTTAATCTTTGAAAAGGAGGATTCTTATTATTATAAAAGAAAAAAGGTACCTATTCTAAAATTAAATTTGGAATGCGTTTGTTATGTAATTTGATCGATTTGCGGTCATTTCATATTATTTATTTATCATCGTTATTGTTAAAAACTGTATGGAGAGATACGGCATGTGAACGCTGTTAATGCGAAAATTCGAGGAACCTTACTGGACGACACACACGGTCAGTTTAACTGATCATTCCAACTGATCAATTCAAACTAAGACTGTTCATATTTTTTAAATATCGGATTTTCGATATAACGATAAATAAACTTATATATAAAACTCCGATATTGATATATTTAATATATCTCCAAAAAAAATATCAAAGTCCTAGTTTGAACTGATCAGTTGAACTGACCGGTTTCGTCCATAAAACTAAGGAATCAAATATTAATGCCTGAAATGGACGTACCGCCAATACACAGTTCATGTCTTAAATCAGTTCCTGCAGCTTAAGACAATAGATAGATCAACACTTGCTCGTCTGATATGCTGGTGGGGGACATATAACTCTACTCATTACAAATTCAAAATATTTTACGATAAGAAAACTACAACTAGCAAAATTACAAATCGTACGCTGACAGCTCTAAAGAAGTCTCGCAATGTGGGAAAATTAAAAGCGATCATCATCCTACACGTATACGTGGTAGAGCCATGCTGCAGATATATTAGTTGTTTAGTTGTAGCACGAATGGGTCGGCTCGACCGGGGAAGGACCACGCTCTCATACACTCACCGGCACGGAAACTTGGCCAAGCGGTTATCTCGCGATAGCAAAAGCTTTAAGTGTTTCTGATGAATGTTTGTTATGCAAGTATGTCAAAAAATGTTTACCCTCAAGTTCAAGAGGGTAATTCATTAAGTTTAAGTGCACCATGACGAATTCTTTAATTTTTAGTTGAATCGGGTCATTTGAGCGACTAAGTTCACATTTTAAATTTGTGTGTTGTGAAAAGTTTACTGTAAGGTTATTCAATTATTGTGATCTTGTGTCTTAATTAAATAACTAAAGGTGCTTTAAAGCCAATAAAAATGCCATTAACACCAGCACAAGTTGCACAAGCAGTAGCATTAATTGACCAAGGGCTGACACAGCGTGAAGTTGCTATTGTGCTTAACGTACCACTTAACGTACTCCTCAATGCAGTATTCACTGAAACGATACCAGGAGACAGGCCGCTACACCCGCAGGCCAGGCAGTGGGGGCGTAAGGTGCACATCGGCCCGGGACGATCGTTTTATTGTTATGGAGATTTTGAGAAACCGCTACCTGACCGCTGTTGAGATACGCCAGCGGCTCCAAATCGCAAGAGGCGTTAATGTTAGTGAGCGTACGGTGAGAAGACGAATGGAGGAAGTGAATTTAAAAGCTCGTAGACCAGCACGAGGTCCAGAACTTCTCAGACAGCACCGAGTAGCCCGACTTCAGTTCGCAAGAGAACATGTCAATTGGACCCACGAGCAATGGGCTAGAGTGTTGTTCACAGATGAGTGTCGAATAGCTTTACGTGCTCCAGACGGTCGAGAACGAGTGTGGAGAAAAAGAGGAGAGAGGTTTCTACCCATTACCACCACCCAAACTGTGAGTTTCCATGGAGGCTCAATAATGGTATGGGGAGGTGTAAGTTCCGACGCACGTACAGAGTTGGTCATCGTCGATAATCGGCTTACAGCTACTCGATACATCGAGGAAGTTCTTCAGGAGCACGTAATGCCTTATTCGGGATTCATTGGACACGACCAATTCCTCCTCATGCACGATAATGCACGCCCGCACGTCGCACATTGTGTAGAGGAATATCTGGAAGAGGTTGGAATACAAAAATTACAGTGGCCAGCTCGTAGCCCGGACTTAAATCCAATTGAGCATGTATGGGGTATGCTCAAAAGAAAGATAAAGTCCAGCTCCAAACCGCCACAAACTCTAAATGAGCTCCGAAATGCAGCGCTGGCCGCTTGGGACAGCATACCGCAAGTTGATGTCAGAAACATCATTCAAAGCATGCCAGATCGAATGCAAGCGGTTATCAGGGCTAGAGGAGGAAACACCCGATATTAAAACTGATAGACAATAAAGAAACAGACTTAATTTTTAACTTTGTAGTGTTTTTAAAGTGACAATGGAAAGATGTTAATTTTAGTGAAAACATGTTATCTTGAAAAGAAAAATTTCGGTGAAGTAAACATTAAATTTCTATGTTCTAAAACCATTAGAGACACTTATTGAATGCATCTACCCTTAATTTACTGTTAAAAAAACGTTTCAGTGCAAATAATCAGCAAATTCACGAGTGGCCAAGTTTCCGTGCCGGTGAGTGTAGAATACCAGCGTGAAATAGTAGCTTAATGCTGCTGTGTTTCGTATGGTGAGTGTAGAGAACCGGAGACCCTTTTTTACTGGAAACGAGGCATTCCATCTCAGTCCTCACGGGTGACAACGCATCTGCATTTTGATTTTTAATGGAGGATGGATGTAGATGTCTATGGGCCGCAGCAACCACTTACCATCAGGTGGACTGTGTGCTCGTTTGTCACCCTATTCTATAAAAAAAAACATCATTTCATAGTTTTGTCACAGTCTAACTACTACTAACAGTCGGTCATCAGGGCGAGACGCGGGATAGTTACCGTTCCCGAGCGGCCGTTAGTCGCTGGGGAAACTATCCGCTCGAGCTGTCCTGTCACTCAAATAAATTATAAGGGTTCACCCTACATGTGCGGTAAATAATTGTGGGCCCTATAACCTATTTTTATTATTTCGGAACACTAATTGTCTGATTAAGTTATTTAATTTGTTTAAACGTGAAATAAAATAAAATCTGTCGTTTATTTTTTTATTACTTCCCATTCTGACAACTCAGCTTTTCCGACAACATCAAACGCGATGAATGACTGTATATTCTTCTTAGGCTGCGGTTTTGTAGTAACAACGAGGCAAAGTTTATTTCTATAATAAAGAAACAAAGACTTTCAAGAGACTGTTATGGATCGTATAGTAAAAGCTTCTTCTCACAGGATTTTAAGCAAGTCTGCTTCTCTGTTCACAAGGCACGAAATAAACTGGCTGTTATTAGCCAACGGTCCTCCGGGCGTCATAACAGCAAAGAGGACTTCGTCCAGTCTATTTGAACCTGTTGGTTTACAAGTTGCGGTCAGTAATTGAGGCACATGGCCTGCTCAAATCATTACTTCGTCATTGAGTCCTCCGTATATTCGTAGCTGAGGTAAAAAAAAGATTTAATTATGGCACAATTGACGTACAAAATTTGAATAAATTTGTCTTTCTACTTTGTACGTCGAAGGAATGCCTAATAAGTAACGAGTAATAACCTTTTTTGGCATTCCTTGAGTTTCAACATGAGTTGTGTGGCGAAACTATAACGCTGATTTTCGGTAATGACCTAAAAGAATTTTTTTTCCACGTCGAACATACAAAGGTTTCCAGATCCAATCAATTGCCTCATTCGCTTACCTCCTAAATACTGACTTCGCGTTGTGAATAAAATAATACTTTTTCAGCAATAGTTGACAGAACGTGTATTATTTATTGATCAAATTACAGAATCGCAGAAGGTAACGCCTGTGAAGTTTTTTGTCTTTGAAGTGTGAATTTGTCTGTGAAGTTAAAAGCCGAGGAGGAAGGCGCGCCATGTGTTCCGGTGCTCTTTATCTTAATACCTGAGGAGATGGGGGAAGAGTAGTCCTCTCTTGAGGAGGGGCCACTATGGGCGGCTGGCGTTCTTACGGCCGCGGATGTGTTCAAAAGCGTTCCCATGGCCCCACCGCGCCTGTCGGTGCGGGTCTGACATAACTCGTCCTTGCCCCCGCGGGACAGGTATGCGAAGGCATTTCCCTATGTAAAAAAGCTACGCTGTCATCTCTTTAATGGCTGATTAAACTGTCAAAAAACTGAAAATAATCTTTTACGATTTCTGACAACTCAACAAATACAATCAGTATGGATTAGATTTCGCCGATGGTGAAAATGTAATTTTACGCTTACCTACCAATGCATAAATATATTTTTTGGAAAGAAACTGACACGATATCCAACGTTATATTTACTGTTATATAATGTCAAACAACTCGCTTATTACCATGTAATAATTGAACTAATAAACTCTTATGTGAGTTATAAATTCACATTCATCTAATAATAGGTTCTTAATAATATCGAACGGCATGTGGCTCGAACAGCTGCCTACTTACAATGTAAATGGACGAGTTATCAGATCAAAGTCGCGCGCGCGTGCCGCAATATTGAATTTATGCAAGTTGCATCCCAATATTTATTATAAGTCCCGCCATGGGATTAGAAACGAATTATTCAAGACATTTGAACAACACTTGTATGTACGCGTAAGAGAATGCGTAATTACTTATTTGTTTTATTTAAATGAAAATTAATCGTTTTTTATTTAATTGTTACAGGCGAGCCCAGAAAATAGTAGAAATGCTTCACCAAGATATGATGCATCGATGGACGATGTAAGCATTATTTTTGTTAATTTACTAATATTATAGGTGTATGTAAGGCATGTTTGCCACATATTATTTATTAGTTAACAATATAACATAATTGCTCAACCCTGAACTAAAATGAGTGATTTTTGAATTTTGTGCCTAGATATCCGAGCTAGAAAACCGAGTGAGACATTTGACTCAGAAATCACGTTGGACGTTGATTCTGCGTCTGATCACTATCCAGTCGCGTCGGATTGTCGTGGCATCTGACTATAAGAGTGAATGGATAGAGATATAAAGTGCACTGTGCTTCCGCACACTTTGGTACAATATAATGCAGTCCTACGCAGATCTAGTCTCCGTTAGACACGTCGCCGTGACCGAAATTTGTTTATTACATCATATTTTCTGTTATTTTTATGTTCAAAAAAATTGTTTACTACATGGTTTATAACGGTTCCTAGTTCTTAAAATAAGTAAATAATTTATGGGAAAAACAAAATAAGGCAACAGTGGTAGATATAAATTGTATCTGTGTTTACTAATATTAACTAATCGCTTTATTTATTGGGTCATTAGTTTGAAGAGGCATGTTCAATATTTTTAATCATAATCGTCGTCACTGAACATAGGTCTCTCTCAAAGTTTAACACTTAGCATGCCACTTTATCAACTGCATCCATCGAATCCCTCTATGCTTCATCAGATCGTCATGGGTTAGCTTCGTACATTGTACTCCGTTATGTTCCATTACGCAATTTTTTTATTTTAATACGAAAATCTTACTCTTAGGCATCGGATGCTGGCTCTCTGTTCCGGGTGACGGGCACGGGCGGCGCGGGAAAGAACGAGCTGGTGGCGCGAGGTGGAAGCGGAGCCGCTTTAGCGCTGTCTCGCGCGCCCGTCGGTGGCAGTGCGAGCCCCGCGCCCGCGCCGTTACCGCAGCCGGCGCCGTCCCCCGCGCCCGCAGCGCTGCCGCCGCCCGCTCTACCCCCGCCGCCCTTCCGCGCGGACACACCACACCGGCCCAACGGCGCGCACATCCCTGCGCTCGACGGCCACGCCGCCACGCAAATACCCTCGCGACCTGTCGGCGCCGCGGGTCCTGACACCCCCGAGCGGCCCGCCAGCAACAACAAACTGCAGCCGGGCGCCCGCGCTGCCGCCGACAGTCCCACGCCGGCCCCACCGGCGCCTACCGCGCCTTCCCCGCTCTTCCCCTCGCACACAGCCTACCAGGCGCACGCGAACACCGCGCTGCCCGACTACCGGCACACGAACCATGAGACGCGGACGGAGGCGAGCGACCCGGCCGCTGCGCCGCTGGACCTGCACGCCCATCACGCGCCGCGGCCGCACGCACCTCCTTCACCCTCCCCGCACCCGCACCCTAGTCTCCCTGGCCGCGTACCGCCGCAATCACACCCCGTCATGCCTGGACACGATGTTCGGAACGCCCCACCCGTCTCGCAACCGCATCCTTCCATTCCTACCTCGTATCCGAACCGCATCGGCAGCATGCCCCAAACCGTGCCGCTGTCCGCTCCCTCCTCTAACTCTACCTGTCTTCCGAATCAAAACGTACCCGGCCGGCCTCACTCTCCGAATGCCCCGACTTCGCGTCCATACCCCGTTTCGGCTATCGGGTCTAGTCATGTAAACTCCAGTCTAAGTTCCAGTGTTCACAGTCATTCGATACCTTATCAAAGTCAAACTAGTTTACAGAAACATTCTGTTCAATCGGTTTACGCGAATCGACCCTCGCATCTTTCGACGTTTAGCGTATCTAATCATATCTCCTCCAATCACATACAATCTTCTACAGCTAACCAACAGACGCCTACGCATTTCAGCCATTCAATCAACAGTCATTCCATTATGAGTCATCAAAACAATATTCCCTTGAGCAATTCCAATCCGTTAGCGACTTCCACTCCGAATCACACCAGCTCACCGCTCTCTCTGGCTACCACCACAGCCAGTTCAGTATCGAGTTACATGGGCTTGAAACACCCGGGTCTCAATTTACCGCCTCACTCAACGTCGCTTGGGCCACCAGTCTCAATGATGCAGTCCGTGAATCACGTGGATGTTCCAACGACGACTAGTGCGCCAGCAACAGTGGCTTCCTCGAATAGTAACAATCATCCATTGGCGCCACCGATTATTGATTCAAGGCCAATGGCAGTATCGTCAAGTGAACTACCGACGAGAAGCGAAGGCCCAATCATCAGCAGTTCACTCGCCTCCAATGGCTTCCCACCACCGGCTGTTTACTCTGGGAGCTCATACCCGCCACTCTACGCGCCTTACGCTACCACATTACAACATAGTCCCTATTTACCACCTGCAGCTGCATCACCTAGAAACACTACCGACACGGTGAGAATCTTTCGAAATTTAAGTTATAATATGTTTTTTAACTATTTTACCTTAAATTAGTTAAATTAACTTAATAAATACTGAATTAAATATAGTGCTATTTGTGTATACATACTGCTAATACGAGGGTGGATTGAAAAGTACTCGGCCTAACACAGATCCATTCAATTCTAAAAATCAAATCTACCCACATTATTTAGTTCAGTTCAGACTAGTTCATTGTGTGAAGTTCGAAACGTGTGCGATAATTAGTTGTGATTTTATAAATTTATTAACAAATTAATCGGACATAATTTCCGCGAATGGAGCAAATCGAGCAGCGTGCCGTCATTAAGTACCTCCATAAGAAGGGGCTATCATCAAAAGCCATCCATGATGACATGGTCAGTACATTAGGCGATTGTGCTCTGTCATATTCATCCGTCAAAAAATGGATAGCAGAATTTAAGCGTGGTAGAGAGAGTGTGAAAGATGAACCCCGCTCTGGAAGGCCTTCGACGTCAACTACTGACGAAAATATTAAAAAAGTACTTGATTTAATAATGGGAGATCGCAGATTAAAAATTAGAGAGATAGCCGAGATTATAGGCATCTCTTATGAATGAACTCAAAACATCATTGTCAACGAGTTGGGTTTCCACAAGGTGTCTGCGAGGTGGGTTCCGCGACTGCTTTCAGTTGAACAAAAAAGGAGGCGATTGACTATTTCACGCGACTGTTTGGAGTTATTTGAAGCCGATGCAGATGATTTTTTGAATCGTTTTGTTACTATGGACGAAACATGGGTTCATTACTGTACACCGGAAACAAAACAACAATCAAAACAGTGGAGAAGACCTGGTTCACCACCCCCTAAAAAAGGCTAAGTCGATTTTGTCGGCAAATAAGGTGATGGCTTCAGTATTCTGGGACTCGAAAGGTGTGATTATGATTGATTATCTTGAAAGGGGTTAGACTATAAACTCTGATTACTACTGCACCTTACTACGTCGTTTACGAGAGGAAATAAAAGAAAAACGTCGAGGAATGCTCAGAAGAAAAGTCCTGTTTCATCAAGATAACGCCCGTGTTCAGACGTCAGTACAGTCAATGGCTGAAATTCACAACTGTGGCTTTGAACTGTTACCACATCCGCCGTATTCACCTGATCTGGCACCATCAGACTTTTTTCTGTTCCCTAACCTAAAAAAGCACTTGGGAGGTCAAAGATTTTCGACAAACCACGAGGTCAAAGCAGCTGTAGACGCATATTTTGACTCTAAGGAAGAATCACTTTTTTTCAACGGTCTAAATGCCTGGAAGGGGAGGTGGCAAAAGTGTATTGAACTTGATGGTGATTATGTAGAAAAATAAAAATATAACTGATTTAGTATGTGTTTATTTTCTTGGTTAGGCCGAGTACTTTTCAATCCACCCTCGTATATTAATAATCTTGTAATGGTCTAGTTAGGGTATTTTTAAATATAATTAAAGGAAAATCCCCTGCCTTAGGCATTTAATTTATTTTAGAATTTAATATTAAAATTTTAATAAACGAGCTAACAGTCACCCTTATGGTAAGTGTCTATTGTTGTCTAAAAACACCTGCAACTAATTTCAAACAAAGCATCTTCGCATAGAACTAAGGTGGAATCTTGAACATAAGAGTGGATTGGGTATTCCGCTGCTTTACAGCAGAAATAAGTAATAGGGTGATACTTAAAATTTGTAGTAGTATGGTTCAAGTATTACTTATACTTAATATATTTGGCAGACATCTTATTAAGAATCTTCCTACTACAGAGAACAAGTCTGTCAGCGTCTCCGTTGGTGGCGCCGAAGACCCCAAAGGGAGTGCGACCGCACACGCCGGGCTCGCTGGGCGCGGCTGGGGCTCACGCGCCGCTGTCCTACTCACCGCGCGGTCACAGCCCCGGGAGGGAGCGAGAGAGCTATAGGTGCGTACTCTTGTACTGCTGTAATAGCTATACATCTATCTATGCCTATAAATAAAATTGAAGTGCCTGTCTGTAATAATAACGAAATAACGGCCTTTTATTCAGCTGAGGGGATAAATTTGCATACCATAAAGATATGTATTATTTATATATTTTTAAAATGTTTGTTTCTATCTGTCTGTTCGGGTTTATCTTCAGAATGTATTTGGACGAATGACATATTCATTACTCTGTTTAGTACATAAAGACATATCCATGTAAGTAGTAATTGGGAAAAACCTTAAATATTAATAATGAGTTCATATTCTTATAGCATACTTTTTTGATTTCGATATATAATTGACCGTCTACGGGATGGGTCAAATATATAGTTAAGAGTTACAAGAATGCATCATGGACAGTTTCCCGCTCTCGCGCTTCGGCGGTGGCGATCAAACGGACGAACAAGCCTCTTATTAACATCTGTCTCTCTTTCGTCCGCACTAAGAAGTCCACTCACTCCCTCACACGTGGCCACATTGCAGGCAAACTCCCACTTTTATAATTATACACCTTACAATTGTTTAAACCATTTATATACACTGTATAAATGGTTAAACCAATTGTATGAAACTTCATGAAAAAAAAAACGAGTGCAACGCCTGGGGTGATCTGGTCTATATCATATAAATTAAACTTAGGAGATTTTTTTAATAATCGAAGAATTGATAAATTAAAATTTATCTTAAATTTAAATTACGCCATATTAATATTTCCTACCCAGACGAAGCCAGGGCGGATCGATGGTTCTAAAATAAAGGGTAAGAAGAGATTTCGTTCTACAATGTCAAATTATATATCTCTGTATGTTGTGCATCCTTTTGGCCCAAGGACAAGGCTCTGACTACCTACAGATGGCCGTACAGACGTACGTGAGAGAGACTCGAATCTGCACTGCCCAATCTGCCTGTTCTGTGTGATGTGTAATAAATTAACTCTTTAAGAAATGTTTGTCTGTTGTTGTTGTTTCAAGAATCCACCATGTCTTTATCAGACTGGATGAATCTTTGGAATCAAAGAAGTACTCAGGAGGTGCTTTTAGAAGCAATCTTGTAATCACTGCCATTAAATCTCCAATTTGTTTCAAGAATGCACCATATTCTTGAAACAAATTGGGGATTTAATGGCAGTGATTACAAGATTGCTTCTAAAAGTACTTCCTGGGTACTTCTTTGATTCCAAAGATTCATCCAGTGTGATAAAGACATGGTGCATTCTTGAAACAAATTGGGGATTTAATGGCAGTGATTACAAGATTGCTTCTAAAAGCACCTCCTGATTACTTCTTTGATTCCAAAGATTCATCCAGTCTGATAAAGACATGGTGGATTCTTGAAACAAATTGGGGATTTAATGGCAGTGATTACAAGATTGCTTCTAAAAGTACTTCTTGGGTACTTCTTTGATTCCAAAGATTCATCCAGTGTGATATTGACGGTTTAACCCTTCAATCCCCATGCAGTCGCATGCGACCGCACCCACCCACAGCACTTTAAACCATTAAAGCTTATAATTAGAGACTACTTTTCTATGAAGAAGTTTGGCATTATAAAATTATACAAAATTCTCTATCCTGTGGTCTAAACAAAAATCAGGTTTTACTTCATTACAAAAAGCTTATATCGGCAGCGTGAAAATCACTATTACTTCTATATATTACTCGAAACAAAAACATCCACACGAAAATGGCGTACGTAATGAACGTAGATTATAAATATATTACCATAGAGTAACTGACTTTTTATTGCACTAGAGGATAGAAAATTTCATATTAAGACTATAATGCCAAACTGCTTCCTAATAAAGTAGTCTCTAACCATAAGTATTCATGGGTTAAAGTGCTGTGGGTGACTACAGTAACTGTTATTTCCCAACAGAATTACTGGTAGCTTGTTTGTCACTTATTAACCAAAAAAATGTATCTATGGAGACTTTCTTACATGTATTTTGGACCAATGAATGCATTGGTAGATTTATGTGGTTATTTCCAGCAGCAACATCAGCAGTTTGTCACGAAGTACACCAGCGTCGGCGGCGAGTGCGCCAGTATCAGCGTCAACGCTGACAGCGCCGCTTGCTGCTCCACTCGCCGCTCCTTTAGCAGCACCGCTCGCCGCTCCGCTCGCTGCCCCGCTCGCTGCCCCACTCGCCGCTCCACTCGCTGCACCACTCGCTGCACCATTACCGACACCGTTGGCAGCTCCACTCACGGTCAATAAAATTAGTTAAAGTATTTACTTAACAGTTCTACAAAGTTCGACTATGTTGAAAGAAGAATAACTATATCCAATAAGAGAACCCTTTGTACTAGATAACAGGCATTCCATACTAGTCCTCAGGGATGACAAGGCCATCTTCATTCTTATTTGTAATTGAGGATAGATATAGATGTCTATGGGCCAAAACATCCTCTTACCATCATGTGGACCATGAAGGTTAGAGAACAGGAAAACTATCACTACGTACTAAAGCATAGCCCGCCTGTCCTTGAAAATTGTAGAATACATAGCGGTACTGACGTCGCTGATTAGTGACTTCGAAGTTAGCTGTTTATGAGTATAATTGCCGACATAAGTCGTGAGCACACTTTTTATTGGTCAATACGACGTTGACCACGCAGACGTTCAACGTAATTGGTTCATCAGTCGATTCTCGTCGTCTATTGGTTTCGAATGTATCATTCGGCTTCCGCACACTTCAGAGCAATAATTTCAGTGATAACTTTTTTAATTAGCTTATTTTCGTTAATTGTTTTTGTTACCTCGTTGTTAATTGTTGTTTGTGTATTCCTTGTTATTAATTGTTTTTGTTATTTCTTGTTTTTAATTGTTTTTGTTGTTATAATTTGAGTATTCAGATTTTGGTCTAAATATGCAGAGAAGGAAGAATTCGGTGTCAAATAGGCAATCCCGACAAATGGTCTATTCAGTGTTTAGTTACATGAAATAATTAGGTACTGCGAAAAATATCATAGACGTATATAAACAGACTGCTGAGGCGTGTCTCAGTAGCTACTGTACGGCGCACCGCAACACCAGATTTTATGGAAGGCATATCAACTCTTCCTTCTTCCTAATAAAATAATCAATTCTAACCACCAGGTATACATTAAATACTTTATAGTAGATAATAAAGTAACGGACACGAATATCAATTACAAATTGAAATAATAAAGGTGCCCAATAATTTTGCCCGACAGTGTACACCTACCTCTCACCACAGTTTGTCTGTGCTCACGACTCGTGTCGGCAACTATACAAGTAGGTGAAGTTAGTTGAATAATGTACAAATTTTTATTTCATTTTTAATGAGAAAATTTTCATGCTCCATAATTATGTAATTTTTGACAAAAAGAAACAAAAAAAAAATGGAGAAATATTTTATTGTGCGTAGATGTGCAAGTGGTTTAGCATCTGATCGGGAAAATAGACTCAAAATGACTTATTGACCGAACTTAGTGATCGCAGCGCCTCACTTATGTTGTCCATATTTCTGGGAGACTATTTTCTACGGTGATCGTTCTCCTGTAACCTTCATGATGTGGACTGTGAGCGTGTTTGTAACTCTTATACTGTATAAAAGAAGTGAATAAGTCATTCCTTATTGAAACATAATAATGTTAGAGTTAAATCGTATGTAGCTGTATTTAGAACTCACCATTATTCCATTTTTATAGCAGCATAAAAAATCTGCTTTATCAGTACAATATATGGTAATTGAAATTGACCCCCACTTCAAATTTTTAAGACCTATATGTAATATATCCACTAGAAAATGCCAAACCTAAAACTGGTGATGGCGAGCTTCGTCGTCATATTTAATTTACGTATATTGTGTATACTTGCAGTCATCCCTGGGCGGGCTGGGCAGCGGATTGAGCAGCGGACTGAGCAGTGGACTGAGCAGCGGTCTTGGAGCAGGGCTCACCGCACCATTGGCTGCGCCCACGCCTACGCCGGCCGCGCCGCCTGCGCACCTCACTCACTCACTCGCGCCCGTGCCCACTGTGCCCAGCATCAGCTCCAGTGCCAAGCCGCCCGCGCACTGGGGGGTAACGTGAGTACACGCAAGCAATGACTCGCCTCTCACTTTTCTTTATTCTCTCTATCTACTTTCTATTACTCTATTCATTTTATCTGTTACTCTATGTAAATAGACCAGGAAGTAACAGAAGATTGTTACAATATATTTAAAACAGAAATTTAATGTTGCAAGTTCATATTAATTTTTTCTTATTATGATGGTATTTATATACTGCAGCATCTCCAGCGTGAACAACCCAGATGTTTACAATAAACTTTTATGAAACATATAAATCATAAAACAACGCTCAAAGCAGAGTTGTTTTATGTTTATGTTATATGTTTATGTTATATGTTTGCGGGTATTGAGTGGAGGAATATGTTTATATTTTCAATGTTTGGACTTGTATTCGAAAAATTAATAGCAAAACGAAGAAAAAAACGTCTGTAAAAGACCAAGAAAACTGTTATCATCATCATTACATCTGGTCACATGCCTACTACTTAATATAAGCCTGTCCCAAGGAATGCTTAAAGGACAAAACACACATGAAAGGGGGAAACAACACGCGGAATGCTACTCTAGAACTTTTATTCCTACCAGTTTTCAGTTTGTTATGCTATATGGCCAGTCCATTGCCATTTTATAATCTATACTAAATAATATTGTTCTTTTCTTATTAAGATTCAGTGCTATTTAGATCTAAAGTACAAGGGACGTCTATAAAGCGATACAATGCTTTAATGGAAATATTTGATTTTTCCAGCAGGCCAACTGCAGCGGACCGCACAGCTTTTCCACCAGCGCCGCCGTTATTCGGGGCACCGCTTGCGCCGCCAAATCCTAATCCGTTTTCTGCTGAATCACTTTTTCAGTCCAGTAAGTAATTTTATTATTACCAGAAAAATCTTATTGTATTTATCTATTATATTATATTTATTTTTATACACTTGTCGCTAAAAGTTATAATAAATAAAGTAAATTATTACATTACCTATATATTAAATGAATTAATACGTTTTTTCGCAAAAAAGTGTCCTATGGGTTTTTACCATAATCGATAGTTATTTTTTATTTTGATAATGTAATAATGCAATTGTATGTTTGTAAAAAACTAAAAAACTGCGCGTGAAACGGGATATTTTACATACAAATGTAATGAGACACTGAAACCATAAAATTTTACAAAATTTACGATTTTACTGTGAAGATCGATATTTACATTTTTTGACATTTTATAAAATGTAGACCTTACTTTAATATGGGGTGTTTCCTCCTCTTGCTTTTATCACCGCCTGCATACAACTATTAAGGGAACGGATCAGCTCTTTTATGTCTTATTGGGGTGTCTGTTCCCATTCTTCTGTTAAGGCGGCTTCCGGTTGATCCAATGTCTTGGGAACTAAATTTCGGGCTCTAACCTTTCTTTTTATCTGGTCCCAGAGATGCTGGATGGGATTTAAGTCCGGACTATTTGTTGCCCAATGCATAACTGGAATTCCTGAAGATATCCAGTTACAATTCTAGCGACATGCGGTCTTGCGCATGAGTTGAAAATTGTACCCAATATACCCAGCGTAAGGCATCACATGAGGTTGCAAAATGTCCATAATGTAACTTTCAGCATTAACCGCACGATTTCGAAAGAAAACCAACTCAGTATGTACATCTGGTTAAAGAGCCACCCCAAAACATTGTAGAGCCTTCACCAAACCAGACTGTTTCTCTTATGTAACACTGAGCATAACACTCTCCTGGTCTTTGCATTACGACGTCCATCAGAGCCTACAAGGGTCATTCGGCTTTCATCGCTGAAGATAACTGTCTCCCATTGACCAAGATTCCATTGCATGTGTTGCCTAGAAAATTCTAACATCGCTTGCCGATGAGATGCAGTGATTTTTGGTCCCGTCGCTAGCTTGTGTAGTGGCAGGTTTTGCTCCCGAAGTCTTCTTCTCACCGTATTCTCACTTACAGACACTCCACGAGTTTCCCTCAGCCTACCCTGAACATGAACAGCAGAAAAATGCCAATTTCGTAAAGAAGTCAGGGCAATATAACGGTCATCCTTCGGGTTTGTGAGACATCCTCTTCCAGACCCTGATCTCCGGCGGTACTCTCCCGTTTCTAAGTATCGTTTATAATCTCTATGCACTGCTGATCTACTCAAATTTAATCTCCTTGCCACATTTCACTAACTTACCCCTTCACGAACGAGAGATACCACTTGAACGGCTTCTGCTTCAGTGGCATCCATATTTTATGGTTAAAAGTAACAATGGGTGCGTTTGGCAGAAAAAAGCGCTTGCAAGCGCTTGTAAGCAAAATGGCGAAACTAAACAGTTTTCGGCCAGGACACGTTTGCTAAATTCAGTAGCGCTGACACAATCCGCCATTTTGCTTATTTAATTTGTTTGTTTTGAAGTAGAGTTTATGAGTTGTTTTGTGCAATATTAGTTTTAAGTAATATAATGACGTGAATAGACATACATGTTATTAAAAATTAATGATTGGTAAGTTTTTAATATGAATACTTTACAAACATATATTTAAAACAGGTTAGGTTCACAATCAACAATATGTCTGCTCTAACAATGAATTAAAGGATTAAGTCACTACGATGCACAGAACCAAGAATATTATGCGTCAAAAGTCCGAAATAAACTAACATTGCATAAATCAACAATTTTTATTAATGCCCTTAAAATGTTACAAATACCCACAACAGCAGATGTATTTCCTCTAAAACAATGTCAAGTAGGTACTCAGATGTTAATTTATAACCCATAAGCAAATACATACAAATATGTCAATGCATACTTAAGATAACAACTTTGTTACTAAAATTTAAAGGGTGGGTCGATTTTTTTTGGAGGCCAGTGTATTTTAATTCATTTTATTTTAACGTTAATTTTTCAGTTATGTTAAATGCAGTTATGTGCATTATTGAAGCTTGTGCATTATTTTTCAAGTGTTACAATTGGGCGGACTTAAACTAGTGACCTCTACATGCGAGTATAACAATATTACATAACTGATTTGGGTATTTATCCGTCTTAATCCACGACATGTTAAAATGCAGAATTTTGAAGAAAGTACCCTGATTTTAACAATAGGCTCCCATTCTAATTTTTACAATTACTGTACATACCCTTCATGCTGCCCGGTAAATAGCTCCTCAAATGCACCAACACAGGTGTTATTTCTAATCAGACAGTAATTTGATTTGATCTTTATATGTGATCCTTAATATAGTATACTTGATGTAAGCCTGTTACTGACTAATCCCTTATGTAAATTGGTCTGATAAGTAACAAATGATTGCAGGTCCAGGAGCGGACCTGCTGCGTCGCGAGTTAGACAACCGGTTTCTGGCGGCGGCGGGTGCAGCTGGTGCGGTAGGCGTGGGCTCGGTGGGCGTGCGGACGGAGCTGCACCACCACCAGCACCAGCACACGCACGTGCACCAGCACCCGCCGCACGCCGCGCACGCGCCGCCCGCGCCGCACGCGCCGCACGCGCCCCACCACCCCCACCATCCCCACCAACTGCTCGTGCCGCACTCGCCGCTGGTCAGTACTTACACCTATATTTAAACACACCAAAGAACCTGCTCCACCTAGGTTGTTTAATGAAACTAATAAGAGAAGTCTATCAGCATCTATACAAAGTTTCATGTGTCTAAACCATTCTTCGAAACATTTTTTCTAGTCTGCCTCGAACACCCTGTGGGTTGTAATTCCAACACTTGTGAATATTTGATGTTAAGGCTTGCTAGGATATTAGTATAATAAGACAACTGCTTGATATGAATGCCTGTGATGCACTGATAGCTGAGTATTAGTGCATAAAAGTGCTGTGCTAGTAAGAGTGCTAAGTTAACTAATTTAAATACATATTATGTAGGCAATTACGAAATATGTACATCATCTCTCAAAGTTAATCTAAAAATTAGTCAACCATCCTGAAAATTCTTATACCGATGGTAGAAATTTGTCTCAAAAGGCATTTATCCACAAATACCATTCAAAGTCTATCAAACGGTTCGTCTGTAAAAATAAAAGATAAATTTTTCAATGAGATATGATATTTCAATTGCGTTTGTATAAAAATGTGGAGCGAAATTTGAAATTGCAACATTCGTATTTTTCCTTGTAAGGCCTCGGTCACACAGCGCATACTTGCTACGATTAGGCTATTATTCATAATAAATCATAAATGGCCATTGTCTTATACAAAATAACTTTTTTCGCATAGCTTTCTTTGCGGCAGCCGTATTTACTATTGTTACTATCCCATAAGTTTTTAGGGTTATCTTACTTGGAATGGGTAGTATGTTATTACAAAAATTGTGAGAGTCAGTCCTAAGAAATCAGCTAAAATGAATGACCGAAATCATCATCATTACAGCCTATCAAAGACCACTACTGGCCACTACACCAGGCCTCCCGCACAGATTGCCTCATAGAGGTAATATTTGCCATAGTCCCTACGCTTGAGTGGGTTGGTCACTGAGGTTTTTTATTATTTAGAGTAACAACACTTATATATATAACAATCAGGATAATGATGCTGCCTATCTCCACTTACATTTTTTGGCTTTGTGTTACACACTAACTAATAAATGTATGTATCATTATTTAAAAAATTTATAGATTTTATTTTTAAAATAATGTCTTGGTTTACTCAATGTTGTACTAATTTCATTATAATAGATTGAAATTAATGATAAACTTTATTTTACATACTGAGTAGATTATTAAAATTATTTCCATTTTAAACTATTACATATTATTTCTTATATTTGTAAAACTAAATGGGTATATATTTTGTATACATTATTGTCATACCAATATCGTCTCTCTATTGAAACAGGAGTTGAGCAGCAACACCTTCCTGACAACAACTCAAATTAATATGAAACTGCGGTTACCAAGCTATTTGGTTGGTATCTGTTTCTGGTTGGAATTTATATGGGACCACCATAAAGATAGTATATCCTTCAGATAAAACGGCCGCCAAATTTTCTGTGCAGATATTGTGTTACATACATTAAATAATAACTTACACAAGAAGGTTAGTTTCATAAAATTGTTTTTGTTTTTCAGTACAAAGATATGGGGAAAATGACATCACTTTACCGGACAGGCCTCGGTCTTGGTTATCCATACTCCTCAAGTTTGTTACATCCTACTGCGCCTTACGTACCTCCAGCACCACTCTCTGCTTATGCACCTAAGGTAGGAATGGTAAATTATAATTATATTTTTGTTACTCAAATGTAATGTCCCTTTCATTCCTATATAATATTAATGCTTTTAAGTAGAGATACTAGACCTGGTTTCACTCCATAATATTTTTATGTATATATCATATATTATATTTGATATACTTACATATTTTTTTACATAAATTGCACACAATTACTTGTATTATTAGATTCTTTTTGCATTTTAATCTATGTAATTAATACAAAATGTAAGCAGTAAAATGTTACTATTTAACTATTTTTTTATTCAATTCCTATTTTGAGACAACATTTATTTAAATGTGTTATTTTATAAAATAATTAATACTTTTAAATGATCATATTTCAAAATCACTATTCTCTCCAAGTGTTACAGCTATGTTATAAAATACCTGAGTGACCTAGTTTTGCTCAACTTAAGCAAAAAAATAAAAATAATTCCACGAATGAAACTTACCTAGAAAAACTTATAAAGTAAAACTACGATAAGCGACAGTAGCCTAATACAGAGCGCGGACCGTGAACTCAAAAAGGTCGTGGGTTCGAATCTACCATTCGACTACTGGCGTAAACCACTCGTAACAAGCAATTTAAGCTTACCACGAGTGGTTAAGGGGAATATTAGTAATGTTTATAGCATTGTTAATATTCTTTAAAAAAAAAACATTATCTAAACACAAATTGCTTTTAGTGAGCCCACTGTTCAGAGAGTAATATTATATTGAATTGACCATTTCAAAATATAGTTACCTAAGAATAATATTGCGATTTTTTAAAAAATTTGTGTCAATTCTATGACTATTTATTTTTTGTGCTATAGTTCATAATATCTAGTGATAATTTTTGCCATTTTACTATAATTTTAATGGGCATATGAAAATGTCAATATTAAAGGCTTAAAGACTTTGATTTAATTTAATTGACTGATTTTAATTTGATGAAGGAATTGTTGCATCTATAATGAATGTGGTCAAATTTATCTGTTTTTCTTTTCTTTTAAGTTTTAGAATTTTGTTCTTGTACACACTGTAGTCACTTAACTAGTTTTATATTATCATGTATTATTAGATTTCTGATTTGTAATATTTTCTTTGTACTCTTTTCGTAATTTTAATTAGTTTTAATTGTTAATATTGAATATTTAGGTATAAATTTAATGGGTATTAATCAATTTCTAATAGCTCTTAAAGCTTCACTATTACATCTATATACCTCAAGCTTAGTGCTTGCGATTTAATTTGCTCTATCATTAACACTGCATCGCATCATTTTAACAGCCCGTAGTGTCGGCCGCAAGTGACTCCGCCACTAAACCACCACCACGTCCCGCTGTCGCGGTAGGTTTCTTCCTCTTTAGCAATTACTTTCACCCTGCATGCTTGTGGAAATTTCGTATTTATTGAATTTAGTATTTTCGCAACAAATTTTTTTAACTGTAATGTAATTTTCTTTTTTTAGAAAACTGGCAAATGGAACGCGATGCACGTTCGCATCGCGTGGGAGATCTACAATCATCAACAGAAAGAGAAGTCGGGCGGCGGCGGCGGCGGTGCGCTGTCGGGCGGTGACAAGGACAAGCTGCGAGCGTTTCCCGCGCCCGCGCCGCCGCCGCCCACCTACCGCTCGCCCTACGAGCTGCCGCCCGCACCCTACCTGCCGCACCACCCGCACCTAGGTAGCAGCCGACACGGCGCCCGCTCCTCCTTCGCGCCGCTCGCCCTCGCCACTCACAGAGATTTGGGCGTTTCAGGGGTGTCGCCGTTCGCGCGGTACGGCGCCGGCGCCTATCCGGGAGCGCCGACCGCGTTCGGCCTCTCGCCGTACGGCCGCGACCTGGCACTGTCCTCGTCGCTGCACGGAGTGCACCACGGGCCGCCGCTGGGCGCGCTGCACGACGCGTGGCGCGGCGTGCGCCCGCCCGTGTCGGCCGCCGCCGAGGTGCGCCGCGAGCACGAGGAGCGGGAGCGCGCGCGCCGCGAGCGCGAGGAGCGCGAGAGGCGAGAGCGCGACGAGCGCGAGCGACGCAAGGCGCGCGAGCGGGAGATGGAGCGCGCCCGCACGCGCTCACCGCTGCGCAACGGCGTGCCGGAGCCGGGCAAGGACGAGCGCAAGGAGCCCTCGCGCCCGCCGCCCGCGCTTCCCACCTACCCGCCGCCGCCGCCCTGGGACCCATACCGCTCCTTCGACCCGTTGCAGCACATGAGATTCGCGCCGCTCGTGGAGGCCGCCATCCGCGCCGAGGAAGACCGCGCGAAGATGCTTAGTGCGTACGCGCACCACCAACAGCTGAAGTCGGGCCCGCTGCTGCACCGCGGGCTGCATGGCGCGCACGCGGCACACGCGCACGCAGCGCATGGCGGGCACGCGTCGCACGGCGCGCTGCCGCTGGGCGCGCACGGCCCGCTGGCGCCGCTCGCGCCGCTCGCGCCGCCGCTGGCGCCACTGGCCCCGCTCGACCTGCTCAAGAAGGAGGAGCCGCGATGATAGCGACCCGCCCACGCCGCAACTGATGTAAATACAGTAGCGTGAACGATACAGCCCAAGTGAGAGTACGACTTATTTAATGTAATATCGTTTCACATTGTCGGTTTAGAGAATTATTTATTGTAATGACGTCGCTTGCAAAACGACGGTCGCTAGTCTTGTTGACCGCCCGACTCGACACATTGATTTTTAGTGTAATATTAAATCTTACCGTAGTTGAGTGAGGGTCGCGGGGGCGGAGGGGAGGGCGAAGCGAGCGCTCGCTTTCTCAAATGTGCAATATAGAACGAGGACACTGGGCGCTCCTCGCTGCCAGCCTGTACACTACTGCTTGTTTATTTACTGAGAATATCTATAGAGTTGTTATTGTGACCATTATTAGTTAATTATACATTAAATTGCTGATTATTTGAAGGATAGGATTATCGGAATCGCTATCGATATAATTATACATATTTATATATATACTTATAAATAAAATGTAAATATTAGCTGGTAAATTAGTGTTAAATATAGAATTGGTTTATTTAACGTCATACAAAGGAAAAATCCCATAAATTATTATCGTATCGGGAGTTTATTTTACACTTCCGTTAAAAATCTCATAATGGTTTTTCGATTGTACCAGTGGAGTTTTATTTATTTATTTACACTCCTCTCTTCCATGCGTTCTTGTAATTAAACTTGAAAATAATAACTTCTGTTACATAAAGTAGTTGACATTTCTGTTTGATGCATTTAAAAATATGTGATATTATTATATTGTGGAATACATTTTGTCTGACTTCTACATAGTGTCTATTTGCGAATAGTTTAATCAATATTTGTGAAAGTAGAATTCAAATACATATAAATATTAATTAATTGCATATAATCATCATTTTATATATTTTTGAGTTTGCTATTTCTATTAGTACTTTGCTTATATTGGATGATTGTATTTATTATTTAATGAACTCTGTATGTGCCATTAAAATAAATAAATAATGAGCATTATTGAGTCAGACAAAATTAAATTTATAACCTGTTTTAAGGCAAATTTGATAGTTTTGTCCTCATGATTCCATGAAGATTAACTCGGAAATGTATTATAGTTTATACAAAAAAAAATCATTCTGTATACTAAAAAGTAAATGAAAGCTTGGTGCGATTCAGAAAATACCATTAAAACTTTTGATTTTTATACCAATAAGATTTTTCTATAGAATTCCTATCCATGTTTTACCTTGCTCAGTTATTTTGTTTTCAGTTCCCTTACCATTTCCAAACACAACCCGTCACCATCCCATGATGGTTTGTCTTTGGATAACACATAACACACATATTGTGTTAATATATATACAGTGTGTCCGGTCACGGACTAGCGATATTCTACGTACTTATTTTACAACAATTTTGTTACACAAATATACTACACACTGAGGTTTAATCCTCTTCACCTTTATGTGACAGCCATTTTGTTATTTTCTTGAAATATTAACTACGCGTTAAAAAAAATAAAAAGGGTAATAGGGGTTGTTTTTGCAGTAATTTACAATAATTTGCCGATTCGCGTAATTTTTTGATATTTATTTGGACTCAAATATTTTTTTTTAAAGTTACGTCGAGTATATGAACCCAATTTTTGGCAATATAAACGATAGACTATATTGTTGCCTTCCAAATGAGCCAATTTTTTATCTTAGAAAGACTAAAACTGAGAGATATGATATTTCTTGTACACACGTAGATAATATCTCAAGAAAAAAACAAAATGGCTGTCACACAGAGGGGAAGGGGATTAGACCTCAGTGTGTAGTGTATTTGTATATTGAAATAGTTGTTATATATGTACCTAGAATATCGCTAGTCAGTGATCGGATACTGTATGTATAACGGGTGTTTTTAAAACGCTCCCGAAAACGAAAACAGACGATAGTACTAACAATTCCTTTGATGATGGGACCGAAAGGAAATTGATCTCGAAAAAAAAAATATTTTTATAACATTTAATTAGCTTTATTCACGCTCTATCATGTTAGCAGCTAAATGAGACGATAATTTCATAAAAAAAAGTCATGAAAATACTTAAACATAAAACCAGCAGTGAAATTTCAAATACCTAACATCAGCTAATAAGGGGTCAATATACGCGCGGCCCGCAGCCCGCCGCTACCACAGCGAGGCGACACGAGTCGGCCGAGCGGCGTCAGCGCGTGTGTGAAAGGGAAGGGTAGAGAGCGAAGTACAGTAATTCCTAATGTATTCTTTCGTACGGAGCTAGATAAAAGAGATCAGCGTCCGCGCGTTTTTGACCCCATAATCAGCTGGTACCATTTTAATTTTCACTGCAGATTTAAGTTTTCAGTATTCTCATCGAATTTTTTATTAAATTATTGTTTCATTTAGCGGTACTAACATGATGAATCGTGAAAAAAGCTAATAAAACGTGATTAGATGATTTTTTTCATTGGGATGCATTTTCTTTTGGTCCCAAGTCCAAAGGTATCGTTGGTTTCAAAAATACACTATAGAATATAACACATGCTAGCAAATGATTGCTGATTTTATTGTTTTTCACAAATTAAAAGGAGTGACTGCATTTGTATACTAAGCAATACAGATTATAGTCGACCAAATCTAAGAAATACGTTTTGACAGCTGTCAGACTTATTGCACCAAGCATGCCAACCAAAAAATGGGAACGTACAATATTCGATTCTTGAAAAAATCGATATCGATTACGTAGAGTTGATAATCATTTGCAGTTTGGTTTGAATAAATTCAAAATAAATTTAAAACACAAGATTTATCAGTTTCTTTGTATTTGTTGTTACTGTTTATTTCAAGAAGCACAGTTATAAAAATTTGAGATTGAAACTAGATTAAAAATAAATTAATTCAATCACTTTCAGTACAAATTAATGTTTTTTTCAAAGCTATCCATAATAATTTGTTTTGTTTTTCTACCACTTTTCCCAATCATCTTTTGTGACGTGGGCACATGCTTCAACGAATATAGAAGAAACAGTCCAAAAAGTTAAGCCGAGTCACAAAATAAAAACAAATACATAAAATCACAAAATTACGCACAGTAAGTTCTCGAAACAGAAACAGAAACTTTTTATAGAGACTTAGATTATGAATAATATTGAAAGTCACTTTTTTAATTTCCTACTGGTTCGCAAAAAAAAAACCTCTGTCCTGGGAAGAACCAGCAAGAAACCCAACGAAACTAGTGTAAAAAAAGAGCTTACAATCATGAGTGTTACAATTTACAACACAAAACCAATTAGAAATAGCTTGGTAGCGATTACCTTTCCTAGGGTTTATTATCATCCATAAATTTCTTAATATTAAAATAACCCTTTTTATAGAAACTTAGTTTAACCTTTTGAGCGCCAAAGTCGCCTATACTTGACCAGCGCCTGCGAGCTCTGAGCGCCAACACCGTCTATAGTTGACAAAAAACCACGCCTACAAAAATATCAAATATAGATATTGGAAAATTATTACTGGTATTTTAATTCTACACTGCACATGTGAGTATAAAAAACAAGTCTTCTAGAGCCACAAGTACTAAGAAACATTAAACTAAAAAAAATGGATTTTTATCTAAGCAAATACTATGTCCAGCACGCCAAAGTCGTCTATGTTTGACCGCTAGTGTTGTAATACGTTAGGCATAGATTTATTGAAAACTATTCAAAATTAAACGCAAACGTGTTATTTTTTTAAATTATTATATATATTGATATTTGAATAAAACAAAAGGTAAGAAACATAAAAATGTAATCAGTTACATAAATAAAAGAAAATTTCATCAAACTAACTTCGCATAATAAGTCTAATATCTCAACTCTGGCGCATCCTTAGCGCGTCATTGATTATCAGTTCATTGGGTGCCGTGATCAGGATAGACGACACCCTGATGACGTCATTAACGAATAGCGGAAAAAGTAGTGCAGTGCAAAATGTACGATTCCTTAGAACTCATTCGCATTTTGGAAAGCGTGGATGATGATAAATTTTTTTTATTTTAATTCATTTATTTATTTTAATTCATTTTCTTTCTCAATCTAGGGTATTGACTGAAAACTCTATTATATTTGCTGACGACATTTCCATTCTTATTCCGCATGCAAAATACTAGAATTTAAATAATAAATTGAATCAAGTATTGAACCAGGTTACAAATTAGCTGACACATCACAACCTAGGGGTTATTTTAATAAAACCAAAATTACGCAATTCCGGCCAGTTCAAAAATCACCACTAAATATCGCTTTTATTTATAATAATATACCTATAGGAACCGTGAAAACTTCAACTTGTTAGGCCTGGAAATCGACTGCCATATAAACTGGAAAGCCCATATAAATAAAGTAAAAAATAGGCTATCAAAATTCACTTACGTATTACGAGAAATAAAGAAAACCACATATGTCCCCAGCGCTCTGTCAGCGTATTGCGCATACACATCTTCATAGCTGTCATACGGTGTCATGTTGTGGGGAAATAGTAAAGATGCACAGCAATTATTTATAATGCAAAAAAAAAAATATTGTAAGAATCTTGGCAAACATAAAAATTCCAGAAAGTTGTAACCCGCAGTTAAAATTTTTAATAACCTTCTAAATGACATAAAAAATTTAACGAGTACCTACTACATTATTTTTATCCAAATTAAAGTTATATTTAATTGAAAAATGTTTCTATACTTTAAATGAATATTTTGATACAAATATTATTTAATTGTGTGGACAACTTCCTATGCCTATCTAATTTAGTTTAATTTTTTTATTCAATTATTGTTTTTTACTTAATTTTATATAATAATTATTTATATAATAATTTTTTTACTTGACATCGTGATTATTAATTTAATAAAATTTACAGAATTTTAAAATAATATAATCTAATAATGTAATTTATTAATGCAATCTAATATTGTAGTTTAAAATTTTTAATATTTTTATAATTGCTGCGCCCAAACTGGGTTCAAATGCGGACTATTTTTTTTAAAACATCACATCTATTGTTACCATTTGATTGCAATAAAGATTATGTTATATTATCTCAAAATCATCCGGTAGCATCAGCATCATATCAAACCCCCATCGTCATAAGTCATCGACTTTTCTTCTGTGCTTCACTTGGCCCACGTCTCCCCCGACACATAAAATATTTTGAGTCGATCTCTTTATATTTTGGTTAGATCGATTTCGAAATCGATACACAACGTGCGACACGGCTACATCTCTAAGAAAGTTTCAAAAAGGAAGATTAGCTACGCCGATGTCGTCCAGTCGTGACGGTGACGTCATCACGATGAAGAGTAGTGTTGTGGTTTACTATTAATTTATTTATGTACAAAGTACATATACAATATGTAACGTAATTAACGCACACACTCAGACACCCCAATTAGTATATTACGTTATAATCATAATACATACACTGAACTTTTAGTTATACATTTTTATGCACTGATTATTTATCAAATTAGTTATACTAATTCTTGAAGAATGTTGTGGTCACAGTACAGATCCACGAACGCAAAGACTTTAACGTGCTTGAAATAAAGTTCGTTTTTCTTTATTTTTATTGAATGACAGAATTAGTAATAACACAAATAAAACTGCACTTTTAAAAGTCTTATTGCCTTAAGTTACGGTCCATTTCAGTTTGTTTTGACTGTACAGATTTAGTGTGACTGTAATTTACGTAGTTTTAATTATTTTGGGGATAACAAATTACATATATTAAAAATGATAGGAATCGATTCAGTAAACGATTCTGAACAAACAATTTTCTCAAAGTGCGTTAATTATGTTACGTGTTGTATAGAAAGAGTTTAAGACAGCACAAGATTAAATAAAACATACCAGATTATAAAGAGTCATTTATTGCATAAAAAACCAATAAAATCAAGTTATTTTGTGTTATCGGTATATCAACTCTTGGCAACACTATATTTTTCGTAGGTATTTTTGTTCAATTTTCGCTTTGGCGTACAGGACACGGTAATGCGTTTTTGGCGTGGCGCTCAAAAGGTTAATAAAGTTTTTGAACTTTGTGTACTTACGTCAAATTTTGTATATTTTCTGGGATTTTGTTGTAAAAGCGTACATCGCCCCAAGAATGAATTACTGTCTGTGGAGTCGAGTAACTGGAGATCAAATTTTGTCCTTCGAAGAGCTAAGTACGGTGGTCACTCAAATTGAATGCGTAATGAATAGCCGCCCACTTTGTCGTACGTTGTCTAGTGACCCCTCGGAGCCGCTGGCTCTAACTCCAGCACATTTTTTGAATTTAACGCCTTTAAAGTATTTGCCCGCCGTAGATATGGATGAGAATAGACTTAGCATTTCCACACGCCACAAATTATTAGACCGGTTAGTGCAATCGTTTTGGAAACGATGGAGGATGGAATACTTGCATACTTTGCAGTCTCGGCAAAAATGGAACACAGCAACTGAGCCTTTAACTGTAGGAACTGTGGTTGTGCTCACCAAAGAGAATACGCCGCCTCTCCATTGGCCGTTAGGAATTGTCGAAGAGGTCTTTCCCGGTTCCGACGGAGTAATTGGGTAGCTTGCGTTAAGACCACGGTTGGGTCTTACATACGTCCTGTTGTCCGTTTGTGCCCCTTGCCTCTTCCATAATTTAAATTAGCTTTCTAGATTAGAAATTGTAGTTGAATTTAGGTAATCTTGGCGTTAGTTAGTTATTTTGTTAGTTTGATCTTAGCTCTAGTTGTTTTAATTATTTTTTTTTGAAGGAAATCCTTCAAGGGCGGGCTAGATGGTTGCGCGGAAAACCATTCGTATTTATTTATATTTGACGGTAGGCTTGCCAAATCGTTTATCCCTTTCCAAACGATATCATTCATACCCTCCTATCGACACATCGTGTTAGCAACCAAACCACCGCTAGTATATCCGCTTTAGCCTGGAAGCAGTCGAGCTCCAGGAAACCCGCCTCACCTCGTGTGAGAAATAGTCGCGCACCGCACTCTCTCCCGACGTATCACCGGACAAGTTGCAAAGTCGCAACTTAGTGCCCAAGCCGCATAGAAGCAACACCGCGGTGAGTGAATATTCGTTACTAGTTACTGCTTGATATAATTGTGTCCGCTCCAATTTATTTTCTCCTAATCAAGCAGGATTCCTTTCATAGATTTGGCAAATAATAGTTCGTTTTAGGGAAGAGCGAGTGCATTGTATGGGAAACCGCGTGCTATTGTCGCCATTTTATGTAAACGTAGAAGCATTTCGCATATACAGTCCATTTTGGGTTAATATATCGCGTAATAGGTTTAAGGTTCGACCGGGGAATTAGACTTCGGTAACCTTAGGCTCGTCGCTCCACCATTTTATGGTCACTTCGGCAGGATTTGGACTGGTGTTTAGTAGTCGTTCAACCATTTTCTGGTCGAATTATTAGATTAATTACTTAGACAATGCACTCTAATTTATGGAATAGACTTAAATAGTGTTCGTTTAAAATTTAAATTTTGGTTAGTTACTCGCAAATTGCCGTGTAGTGGCGGTTAAGAATATCCACTACCCCATATCTTCCCGTGGGTGTCGTAAGAGGCGACAGAGGGAGACAGGCAGGAGATGGGCAGCAGCGTCTTCCTGATGACAACTGTGACGTAATAAAAAACTGCGGTTGCCAACCCGCTCGCCAAGCGTGGCAACTATGGCAAATACCCCCCAATGAATAAATACACAAACAGACGGCCCCCAGTCCCCGGCGGCCCCGCTATTCCTGGCTACGGTGGCGACCATGGTAACGGCGGGGCAGGGGTGCTAAGAATCTCCGGTGGAGGTTCGGTTGCCACCTACGACGACTCGACCTGGCAACTTATAACGCACGCACCCTGAGGACTGACGAGAAGATACTGGAGCTGGAAGAAGAGGTAGACAAGTTGCGCTGGCATATTATTGGATTATCCGAGGTCCGAAGAGAGGGGGAGGACACGGCAATCCTCGAGTCCGGCAACTTGTTCTATCACCGGGAGGGCGACCATCTGTCCCAAGGAGGTGTCGGATTTATCGTCCACAAATCTCTCGTCAACAACGTTGTAAAGATTGGGAGTGTGTCGACGAGGGTCGCGTACCTGATACTCAGAATCACCAAACGGTATTCGCTGAAGGTCATTCAGGTTTACGCACCAACCTCGGCACATCCCGATGAGGAGGTGGAGGAAATGTATGAGGATATTTCCAGAGCCATACATACCTCCAAAACCTACTACACGGTGTTGATGGGAGACTTCAACGCAAAACTGGGCACAAGAGAAAGCGGTGAGCTGAAGGTAGGGAAATTTGGAGTAGGGCAACGGAACCGAAGGGGCCAGCAGCTGGCCGACTTTATGGAGAAAGAGGGACTCTTTATGATCAACTCTTTCTTCCAGAAGCGGCCCCACAGGAAGTGGACCTGGTCGAGCCCCGACGGTTCGACAAAAAATGAGATTGACTTCATTATGACGACCAGACGCCAACTGTTCAGTGATGTCTCAGTGATCGCAAGGGTGAAAACTGGCAGCGATCACCGAATGGTTAGAGGCACACTGAACCTAAACGTTAAGTTGGAGAGGTCTCGTCTAATGAAGTCAACGCTCCGTCCCCCTCGTGCTCTAATCCAGAATCCCGAAACCTTTCAGCTCGAGTTACGTAACCGCTTCCAGTGCCTAGAAGATTGCAATGCAGTGGACGATATGAACGACAAGCTCGTGGAAACTGTACCATGCGGTCGGAGCTAAGTTCTGCAAGACCCGCCGCAGAAGAACACAAAAACTCTCCGATCACACTCTTAATCTCATGGCTGTTAGACGGGAGATGAGGCTGCAATCGTCAACAGATTTGACAGCATACAGGCAACTGAACAGACAGATCTCCAAATGCATACGGCGAGACTTACGCAACTTTAATACTTCTCGTATTAAAGAAGCGATCGAGCGGAACCAGGGCTCCAAAGTCTTTGCCAGAGATCTGTCTGCCAGAAAGAGCCAACTGTCAAGGCTGAAGACTGAGTGTGGCAACATCGTTTCCGGGACACCTGAGATTTTGAGTGAGATTGAGAGGTTCTATGGGCAGCTGTACACATCATCGTTGGAGCCACACGCAAGTGTGAGTAACGATCCAAGAGCAAGTCTTATCCGACACTATTCCGATGATATCCCGGACGTCAGTCTAAGCGAGATTAGAATGGCTCTCCAGCACCTTAAAAACGGCAGGGCCCCAGGCGAGGATGGAATTACAGCGGAGCTTCTGAAAGCGGGTGGAACACCGGTACTTGAAGTCCTTCAGAAGCTCTTCAATTCCGTCCTCCATGGTGGCATTACTCCAGAGGCGTGGAGCAGAAGTGCGGTGGTCTTGTTCTTTAAGAAAGGCGACAACGCTCTCTTAAAGAACTACAGACCGATTTCCCTTCTGAGCCGCGTCTACGTGCTGTTTTCGAGAGTCATTACGAATCGTCTCGCACGCAGACTTGACGACTTCCAGCCTCCCGAACAAGCCGGTTTCCGAAAAGGCTTCAGTACCATAGACCACATACATACCCTGCGGCAGATTGTACAGAAGACTGAAGAGTACAATCTGCCACTTTGCCTGGCGTATGTGGACTATGAGAAAGCCTTTGATTCCGTCGAAATTTGGGCGGTGCTACAGTCCCTTCAGCGGTGCCAAGTTGACTGTCGGTATATCGAAGTGCTGAAGTGTTTGTACAGTAGGGCTACGATGGCTATCCGAGTACAGAACCAGAGCTCGAAACCTATCCAACTGCAGAGAGGTGTAAGACAGGGTGACGTTATATCCCCGAAACTCTTCACCGCTGCATTGGAAGACGTTTTCAAGCTACTGGACTGGAAAGGATACGGTATTGACATCAATGGCGAGTACATCACTCACCTTCGATTTGCCGACGATATAGTCCTTATGGCAGAATCGCTGGAGGACTTAAGCACTATGCTCAATGACCTCAATAGTGCCTCCCAACGGATAGGTCTTAAGATGAACATGGACAAAACAAAGATCATGTTCAATGTCCATGTCACACCTATGCCGGTAGTTGTTGGGAGCACTATGCTCGAAGTTGTTGACGAATACGTTTACCTGGGACAAATAGTCCGACTAGGTAAGTCCAACTTCGACCGAGAGGTCAATCGACGGATTCAACTCGGCTGGGCAGCGTTCGGGAAATTACGGCATATCTTTTCGTCAGGTATACCTCAATCTCTAAAAACTAGATTGTACAACCAGTGCGTGTTGCCAGTGATGACTTACGGATCTGAGACGTGGTCCTTCACTGCTGGCCGTATGAGGACGCTTAAGGTCGCTCAGCGAGCTACGGAGAGGGCTATGCTCGGAGTTTCTCTGCGTGATAGACTCAGAAATGAGGATATCCGCAGTAAAACCAGAGTGACCGACATAGCCCAACGGATTAGTAAGCTGAAGTGGCAATGGGCCGGCCATATAGCTCGAAGAACCGATAACCGATGGGGAAGAAAGGTTCTCGAGTGGCAGCCTCGTACCGGTAGGCGTAGTGTAGGGCGACCCCCCACTAGATGGAGTGACGACCTGGTAAGACATGCAGGAAGTCGATGGATGCAGGTGGCTCAGGACCGTGCTTTGTGGCATTACTTGGGGGAGGCCTATGTTCAGCAGTGGACTTCTGAAGGGCTGTAATGATGATGATGACTCGCAAATATAATTATTCATTTAAATAGTGTTCGTTTAAAATTTAAATTTTGGTTAGTTACTCGCAAATAGAATTGTTCATTTAAATAGTGTTTGTATTTGGTTTAAATTTAAAGCTTATTAGTCGCTTAAGTAATTGAAACAGTGTAATCACACGCGTTTTGTACGCTTACCCGACAATTTTGATAAAAATTCACCTCGGCTCGCTGTAACAGCTGTTCAATTTAACGACGTAATACGGCACGCGTGTCCATCCTCCAGCGTTGTGCAATTAATTGTGATTAATATAGTATTAATTATAATAATTTAAAATGGCAGTTAGTGGAAATGAAATCAAAATTAAAACGCTTTATGCTAAGAGGGACATACTTTTTTCACGTATACAAAGTGATCACATAAAGAACATTAATGTAGAAGCAGTGCGGGAAACTTTTTTGGAAAGGTGGACTCTTTGCGGACGGATTACGAAAGGATATTAGACCAAATTAATCATTTGGAATTACAAATCGACCCGAAATATATAGTGAACTACCAACCGCTTCTAGCATTTGAAAAGATGTTGTGTCGCGTGAAAAGAACGGCGAAACTCTTACAGTCTCCATCTAAAAACGAAGCAAAGCCGGAAATCCAGGTACGCCCACGTGACTCAATTAGGTTGCCGCCAATAGATATTCTGGTATTCAATGGTGATATTAAGACATGGCCCTTCTTCTTCAGTAGTTTTCAAAACAATATACATAATAACCCATCGTTATCGGAACGCTGAAAAATTATATTATTTAATTAGTAAACTTAGTGGCAGGGCACAGTCAATTTGCTCGGGTTTTACACCTACAGCAAACAATTACTTGTTAATATTCGAAACGCTTAAAACTAAATATGAAGATAGGAGAATGTTAGCTTCCGAATATTTGAACCAGATATTCGATCTTAAACCTATATCATCCGCGAACATCAACGGCTTAGAGCAGTTTTTAGATAAATTTGTGGCATCGGTGGCTGCACTTAAGAATTTGAAATTTAATGACCTTATGGACGTGGTGTTTCTCCATATTGCACTAAAGAAATTAGACCCCGACACCGTGCGTGCGTTTGAAATGGAGCATCGTACCTCGGAGATGCCTTCCTTTCATTCATCAGCATTTTTTGTGCGAGATCAAATAAAGGTGATGCAGCGCTCCCCGAACGTTAAACAAGAAATTAAAAAATGCGTCGACCGTAGACCGACTCAACCATCTAAAACAGCAGGGTCGTTAACGTACGTAACCGCTACGTCGGCACCACTTCAGCATGCCTGTATCATATGTAAAGATAAACACGGTAATTTATACAATTGTGCGACTTTTCGTAAATATTCACCAAGCGAACGTTATAAAATGGTAAAGACAAACAACCTATGTCTGAACTGCTTAAGCGATAAGCATTTAGTTGCAAAATGCAATTCTAGCTCCGTATGTAGCAAGTGCGCCAGGAAACATCACACGTTATTACGTTTTGAAAATAGCAACATATCGGCGTCAAGTAAAGCGGACAAGGAATTCACCCCTACTAAAGTCAACGATTCTAGCGGTCGACCTGGTGATGTCGCTCTGTGCTCATTAGCAAATATGGGAGCACAACCTCCTTCAACCATGTTACTGGGTACGGCACGTATTTTGGTTAGGGATACGCGTGGAAACGAACAAAGCGTCCGTGCACTGCTGGACAGCGGAGCCCAAAATAGCATTATAACGCGACAATGTTGTCAGCGCTTAGGCTTAGTAATAAATAGGTCACTTTAATGTCCTGTAGTCAAAGGCATCGGAGGTACTAGTAAAGTTACCCAGGGATATATAAATTTAAAATTTATTCTCGGATAGATCGTAATGTTAACTTTGATATAAATGCACTAGTAGTAGATAGGGTCACTGAACGGCTGCCAACCGTTTCGGTTGACACCTCGGCAATGATTGAATTTAAAAAATTTGACTCTAGCAGACGACACTTACGCCGTTCCTGGAAACATAGACATGCTCATTGGAGCATCGCTTTTCCCTCATTTTTTGTTAAACAATAAGGTCAGGGGCAACTCCTCGCATACCGCGCCTTACGCACTGGAAACCGTATTGGGCTATGTCATCGTTGGCTCCGCCCCCATCATAGATAGTATTTCGGCAACCTCTTATTGTGGTATGGCTGTCGAACCGCTCGAGTCGTTAGTCCGCAAATTTTGGGAGATGGAGGAGGTGAACGTCCCACCCATAGCTAGCTGGTGATGACAGATTATGCGAGGAAATTTACGTCCGCACGACCGTTCGTGATCGCGACGGTAGATATAGTGTAGCGCTACCCTTTAAAGGAGATGTTTTATCTCTCGGCGATTCGCGTCAAATGGCGGAAAAACGTTTCTACAGCTTGGAGCGTAGGATGCTCGCTTCACCCCAGTTAAAAGAAGCTTATGACGGCGTCATTAACGAATATATATGGGAAGGTTACATATCACTTGTGGCTTCGAAATTAGATAACTACGAAGACACACCGTCGTATTTTATACCACACCACGGGGTTATTAGGGAGGACAAACTTACATCTAAGTTACGTATAGTGCTCGACGCTAGTGCTAAAACCAGCACTCACCTGTCGCTTAACGATATCCTCTATAGTAGGCAAAATTTACAGGGCAGTTTATTTAATATAATAGCCAATTTTCGTTTGTTTAGTATAGCACTATCCGCCGATATTCGCCAAATGTTTCTTTGCATAGGGGTCCGTGAATGCGACCGTAGATTCCAACGCATTTTATATCGTTTCAACCCAAAGGAACCTCTAATGGTGTTTGAATTTAACCGCGTTTGTTTTGGTTTAAAGTCGAGCCCATTTCATGCGTTACGAACGGTGAGACAGCTCGCTCACGATGAAGGTCCCTATTATCCTAAAGCTAAGAGGGCAATTGAAAGTGGATTATATATGGATAATTTTGTATACTCGGTCGATAGCGTGGAGGAGGCCACTCTAACCACCGCCGAGGTTATAAAGCTCATGAAATCGGGTCAATTCGATCTTGTTAGTGGACTAGTAATTCGCGTCCGGTTTTAGACACAATCCCACTATCACACCGTCTTTCGGCGATAAAGGAATTCGACGATTCGGATACACACAAGGTGCTCGGTCTGTGTTGGTCACCAGAGTCCGACGTGTTTAGCCTTAAGGTAAATCCGCCCGTAGAGAAGTGCACAAAGCGCACAATACTGTCATGCGTTGCTAGATTATGGGATGTCATGGGTTTCGTAGCTCCGGTGGTATTATACGCTAAGCTTTTGATTAAACAACTTTGGTTATTTGAATGCGACTGGGATGACTCGCCGCCTGACAGCATTGTTCGGTTGTGGCAGCGTTTTAGAGAGGAACTTCCTTTACTAAGAGAAATTAAAATACCACGTCATATAAACGTTGATAGAAATAGCGTCATCACGGTCGTTGGGTTTGCAGACGCCAGCGAGAAGGCTTACGGGGGCGTTGTATATTTCCACGTTCAGAATAATGGTAGAAATTCGATTAGCCTCATTAGTTCTAAGTCGAGAGTATCCCCCGCCCACCACCCGCTTTGGTTCCACGGACCTTCTTGGGTTCACTTGGATCCCTCGCAATGGCCAATAACCGATTTCGAACCTTCGTCAGTGTCACAACCGCCGGAAGAGAAGGACACGCTCTAGTGGCGAACGTTTCGAGCGAGGTTTCTCCAATCACTGCTTTGGCGAACCGCTTGTCCTCTTGGTCGAAATTATTGCGTAGCGTAATTTACGTTTGTCGATTCGCGAAGCTTTTACCGCGACGTTCGTATGTCTTAGCGTCCGATTACAACTATGCCGAGTTGCTAGTATTGCGTGAATTTTAACGTGCGCATTTCTCTGAAGAAATTACAAGATTACAATCGAATAGAGCTTGTAGTCGCGCCTTTCAACGCCTTAAGCCATTTTTACAGGATGGGATTGTAAGGGTAGGTGGACGCTTGTCCAACTCGCAGTTGAGTTTCGACCAACGGCACCCTATAGTTTTACCGCGTAAGGACCATATCATGAATTTATTAGTCGATTACCATCATAAATTGAACTCGCACGCTGGCCCCGACTTGCTGATGTCGATCTTGCGTCAGAATTATTGGATTCTTTCTGCACGTAGTTTAATTCGCAATCGGGTGCACAGATGTATAGCTTGCTTTCGGGCACGCCTCAAGCCGTCATTTCCGGAAATGGCGGAACTTAGATCTTGTAGAGTAATACAATCAGTAAAGCCCTTTACGCAAACCGGGTCTGATTTCGCTGGTCCGTTTAAGGTCACGCTCACTCGCGGGCGTGGTATAAGATCCACAAAGGCTTACGTCTGCATTTTCGTATGTCTAACTACAAGGGCGGTGCATATAGAACTCGTTGGTGATCTAAGCACAGCAGGCTTTATGGGTGCATTTAAAAGATTTCTTTCCCGCCGTGGCCCTGTAAGTAAATTGTATTCGGATAACGGTACGAACTACGTCGGTGCAAAACGTATTTTATCAGAACTACATGAGCTCTTAGCTAGCAAGTATTATAATTCGGAGTTCGCTCACATTCTAGCCGAGAACCGCATTGAGTGATCTCTGAACGTCCCAGCCGCGAGTCATTTTGGGGGCAATTGGGAGACTAACATTAAGAGTCTAAAGAGTCACTTATACCGAGTAATAGGAGATCAAATTTTGTCCTTCGAAGAGCTAAGTACGGTGCTCACTCAAATTGAATGCGTAATGAATAGCCACCCACTTTGTCGTACGTTGTCTAGTGACCCCTCGGTGCCGCTGGCTCTAACTCCAGCACATTTTTTGAATTTAACGCCTTTAAAGTATTTGCCTTTGATTTGATTTTGACTTAGCATTTCCGCACGCCACAAATTATTAGACCGGTTAGTGCAATCGTTTTGGAAACGATGGAGGATGGAATACTTGCATACTTTGCAGTCTCGGCAAAAATGGAACACAGCAACTGAGCCTTTAACTGTAGGAACTGTGGTTGTGCTCACCAAAGAGAATACGCCGCGCGGCCGACGCTCACTCTCTTCCCGCCGCGCTCGTCGTTGGAACCACACCGCTTAAGACAATAGTGTCATAGAAGGGCTATTGCACACGCGCACCGCTAGTATATCCGCTTTAGCCTGGAAGCAGTCGAGCTCCAGGAAACCCGCCTCACCTCGTGTGAGAAATAGTCGCGCACCGCACTCTCTCCCGACGTATCACCGGACAAGTTGCAGCAAACAGTGCCCAAGCCGCATAGAAGCAACACCCCGGTGAGTGAATATTCCTTACTAGTTACTGCTTGATATAATTGTGTCCGCTCCAATTTATTTTCTCCTAATCAAGCAGGATTCCTTTCATAGATTTGGCAAATAATAGTTCGTTTTAGGGAAGAGCGAGTGCATTGTATGGGAAACCGCGTGCTATTGTCGTCATTTTATGTAAACGTAGAAGCATTTCGCATATACAGTCCATTTTGGGTTTAATATCTCGCGTAATAGGTTTAAGGCTCGACCGGGGAATTGGACTTCGGTAACCTTAGGCTCGTCGCTCCACCAACTACGGTAATATACATAGCGACATATCATTGAAACGACGTCATTGTAAAAAAATGAATACTGGTTATTTTTTAATATTTTACTTTGTTTGAAAAATTCAAATTTAAATTAGTTCTAAATTCCAGTAACTGTTAGTTAACAGACTTCATCATCATTATTACAGTTCTTCTAAAGTTCACTGCTGAACATAGACCTCCCGCAAGGATCCTGAGCCATCTGCATCCAACGACTTCCTGCATGTCTAAAAGGTCATCACTCTATCAAGTGGGGGGGGGGGGGCGGGTACAAGGCTGCTACTTAAAAACTTTTCTTCCCCATTGGATGCCGGTTCTTCGAGCTATACGGCCGGCCCCATTGCATTGCCACTTTAGCTTGCTAATCCGTTGGGCCGTAAGCTGGGTGATAGGCTTACACAATACTAATATATCCAATAATATAACGCTATTGAGTTAAGCTAGGTGTCGCAAATCTGGGACCAAATTACTTGTGGGGAAAATCCATCCTACATTTAACCCATTAAATGCAAGACCAACGTGCTGCACGCGTAATGCGTACATACGTACAAGTGCAGTGGCAGCCATATTAAAAAATAAAGCTTTTCGGTGACGCAATAATGTCTAGAGTTACAGCCTATTAAAATGCCACTGCTGAACATGGGCCTCCCCCATAGATTGTCTAATGGATGGGATAGTTGCCACGCTTAGTAAGCGGGTGGGCAGTTTTTTATTTTTAGTCGTTATTCGGAAGACGCTTCTGCCCATTCCCTAATTTGTTTCCCTTTGTCGCCTGTTACGACACCCACGTCATGATATAGGGTAACGGATATTCTTTGTCTGCACGGTAAACAATGTCTGGACCAAAATAGTTAATCTGATGGAGATTAGCTCATTAGGTGAAGAAACTTATTTACATGTATAAACGGTCAAAGTGCCGGATACTTTTTTTTCTTTTCGTATGGTTTTCGAACACATACAGAGAGATAGAGTGTTATAGAGAACATACGCGTCGAGGATTTATAACCAGCTCCCCGAGAACTGTGTAGATAAGCGATCACCCTAAATGTTGCATTTATATTTATAAATGTTCCATTTATATGTATAGATGTTTCATTTATTTGTATAGAGGTTCCATTTGTTTGTATAGATGTTCCATTTATACTAATCTTCATAATTTTTATATTATTTGTGTTTGTGATTACATTATAATAGACCCACTTTTAGTTATTACTTGTATTTATTTCTTAATTTAGCATTTTATATATTATTATACTCTTATTTAAATACCTATTCCAATGTCAAACTGTTGATTATCTACCATAAATATATACATAATTTTATTTATGTATTTAAGAGCTACAGGATCATAGCTAGTCAAGTTATGCAGGGGCCGGAGGACGTTTTTAAAATACTAATTTACTAATAATAATTATTTATTTATTTTATAATACTAACTTTTTACATAAAATCATTGATTCTCTGGCCTCTGAACTAGTGCAACTGTGTTTTACATTACTTTTAAAATACAGCGTTGGGCATGTGCCCCTTCGACTAGAACTGTTTTACAAGCCCCGCCCCATGAACAGATACCATAACTTATTAACAGACAGCCCTGTAAGTTTGTAACAGTATCTTTGGACTTGCTACAAACCTTAGTAGCTTAAAAACATAGACAAAATTTATCGTGTTTTTAGTGTGTTTTCAGTGCTATTATTTGTTGTTTCCATTGCAGCTATTCATCAATAATGATTCCCAAACATTTTATTGAGTTTTATTTATGTATATAAGTTGCAAGACATTGGAGCTTCATCAAGCCTGTTACATGGCTTGTATGAATCCTTAATTTGAATTCTTCATTTGGTTGACCCGCTAGGGTGTTGCTAAAACAGATCAATTTTGTTTTAGTTGTATTTAGTGAAAGCAGGTTATTTTCTAGCCAACAACAAATTTTTGCCATTCCCGCCTCAGCCATTTGTTTCATGCGCTCCCAGCGCTTTGCATGAAACATTACTGTGTCACCAGCATACATAGTTATCGACAGTAGACTAATGGCAGGGCGCGGACCGCGAACTTAAAAAGGTCGTGGGTTCAAATCCACCATTCGACTACTGGCGTGAACCACTCGTAACATAAGCAATTTATGCTTACCACGAGCGGTTAATATTCTTTTATTAGATAAACAAAACAAGAAAAAAAAAAAATGTCGAACCTAGGGTGTGCTGCCCTGTGGGACACCGTATGTACATTTTTTTTTATAGAAGAGGGGGCAAACGAGCATGCGGCTCACCTGATGTTAAGTGACTACCGCCGCCCATGATCAATCGAAACACCAGGGGAATTGCAGGTGCGTTGCTGGCCCTTTAGAAAGGAGTATGCTCAATTCTTGAAGGTCCCCAGGTCGTATCGGTCCGGAAAAATCGCCGGTGGTAAATTATTCCACAGAGGAGAGGTCGTACGCGGAATAAAACTCCTTTTCAAACGGTGGCGGACCGCCAAGCATCCAGATGGTGTGGATGGTATCGGGACGTTTGCCGCGTAGTGCGTTCACGAAATTTGGCGGCTGGGATTAATCCGAACAATTCCTCATAGCACTCCCCATGGTATATGCGAAAGAAAATGCAAAGAGATGCAACATCTCTTCGCAGCGCCAGTGAATCGAGCTGCTCTGCGCTGGATGCGATCAAGTGGAAGGAGCTGGTACTAAGGAGTCCCAGCCCAGAGATAGGAACAGTATTCCATGTGCGGCCGAACCTGCGCTTTGTAAAGTTGCAGACGGTGTGCCGGCATGAAATAATGCCCCGCTCTGCTGAGCACGCCAAGCTTTTTAGAGGCCAATTTGGCCTCCTCTTCCAAGTGACCACGAAACTACACGTCACTCGATATGTCGACGCCGAGGATTCCGATACTGGCTGCGGCAACAAGGGGAGTGCCTTGAAACTGAGAAGATACGACAAAGGGGTTCTTTTTAGTGGTTAACGCGCAAACTTGTTTCTTCTGGGGGTTAAACTGGACTAGATTTAGTCGCCCCCAATTCGAGACTCTGTTCAGCACGGACTCAACCTCAGACACAAGTTTGTCCCGGTACTCGGAGACGTTTTCCCGAGAAATATTGGCACGGCCGGTGTACGGAGCATCACCAGTGCTGTCATCTGCATAGCAATGAATGTTAAGGATTTGCAACATATCATTGATATGCAGAAGAAACAGCGTTGGCGATAGTACGCAGCCTTGTGGAACACCAGCATTAATAGGCTTGTAATCGGAGCTGGCACCGTCTACAACGATCTTGATGCTCTGATCTGCAAGAAAGCTGGTGATGCAATCGCACAATTTCTTGGGAAGCCCATAGGATGGGAGCTTCGAAAGAAGCGCTTTGTGCCAAACCCGATCGAAGGCCTTTGCAATGTCCAAACTAACGGCCAATGGCTCCCCCTTGGACTCTACTGCCTCCGCCCATCTGTTTGTCAGGTAGACCAGAAGATCATCAGCTGACCGACCACGGCGAAAACCGTATTGGCGATCACTAATCAGCTGGTGATCTTCAAGGTACCTCATGAGCTGGCGGTTAATAATAGACTGCATTGTTTGGAGAACAAGAAGGTGATGGCAATAGGCCGGTAGTTGGACGGGTTCTGAGCGGTCGCCATTTTTAGGGATCGGGTGGACGAAAGCAGTCTTCCATGATTTCGGGACTACGCCTAGGGAGTAGGAGTACTGGAAAATACGCGTTAAAACCGGTGCCAACTCTGGAGCACACGTCCTCAGCACAATGGGGGATACCGTCAGGCCCACTCGACTTGTGGATGTCCAGGGAGAGCTTCCGGCATGGAGCACTCACACCGCGGGATGGTCGGCGACGTACTCCCTCCGTCATCGAGAGTCGATTTGGACGCAAAGAAAGAGCCTAGCAGATCGGCTTTCTCCTTTTCGGTATGGGCCAATGAGTCGTCCTCCCTGTGCTGAGATGGAAGAGATGGCTGACAGAAATTCCCCTGGACAGCCTTGGCGAGAGACCAGAATGCACGGGTTCCAGAAGGAAGGCGAACTAGTTTCTCGCCAATTCTGCCTATGTGCTCTGACTTTGCCTTGGCAATGACTCTTTTGAAGGACCTAGAGGCGGAATTATACTTTACAGCGCTAGTGTTTACATCCCGGGACTTTGATGCGTCAGCCCAGGCTTGGTAGCACTCCTGCTTATATCATACTATTTTACAGGAGCGACCAAACCATGGCTGAGATTTGCCTCCAATGGGCACCACAGAGGAAGGAATAAAAAGTTTCATACCCTGAAGTAACACATCCGCAACAACGTTGGGAACGTCCGGCGAGAAGCAAACCCGACCCAAGGATAGGATGCATAGAAAGACCGCATCACATCCCAATCGGCTTACCTATAGTGCCAAACACGGCGGCAGCCTGCAGAATGCAACTGCGATTTCAGCGTGAGTGGCACTATACTCCGGACAAGACAATGGTCCGAGGAGCCTAAAAAGGCGTCGATGGAAATCTGATATCCGTCCGGGTGAGAGGTCAGCAGAATTTCCAACTGGGAAGGTGCATGATCCTCCACATCTGGAATCCGCGTGGGCGAAGTAACCAGTTGTGTCAGATCATATGCCAAGGCAAAATCATGAACAGATCTCCCCGCATGATCGGTTAAACATGAACCAAGCCATTCGGCATGATGGGCGTTAAAGTCGCCGAGGATCACGATGCGGAGGGAATCTGTTGTAACAGCGAATCTGTAGCCATTTGGATGTCGAAGAGTCGGTCTGTTTCGGCATTACCGCTATGGGACCTATAGAGGCACCCGTAGACACGCGGATGGTCGTCGCTGTCTACGCGTAGCCAAAGGATGGACAGGTCCGAACCTTCAAGACTGCCGAGGCTTCGAGAACAGATGTCCTCTCTGATGTAAACGCAAACTCCAGCCCGAGGCACAAAGGAGTATTCCAGTTTGTACCTCGGGTAGTAGAGATACGAGACATCAGCCGGAGAGGACACCTGCGTCTCGGTCAGAAAGGTCAGAGCCGGCATCGCCGTCTCGAGATGGTAGTGGACGGCGTCTAGGTTAGAGCGAAGTCCCCTGATATTGTAGAAATTCACGGATAGCGTGGCAGGGGTCTCCTTGGCCTTGTTGCTCCGTTTGCCCCGAGCAGTTGAAGTCTTGAGCGGAATTTCGCCCCCCCCCCCACCCAGAATACGCGGGGCAGCCTGAGCACCCACGCTCAGGAATGGAGAAACATGGTCGTGGATGCTCAGCGAGGGATTAACCGGGGTGGTATCTCACAGGATACCGGCGTGAAGTGGAAGCTCTGCTTCCGCGGTTCGGCCCCAAATCCTCCCCCCCCCCCATCCACATGGTATAGGAATTAAATGTTGGACTACCCCAGGAGGGTACCACCACCCCTGGAGAATCCCTCGCTGAGTATCCACGACCATGTTTCTCCACTCCTGAGCGCGGGTGTGGGTGCTCAGGAGTGGAGCAACTGTTAAAATGATGAAACATCGCATATCATTACTGAAATGTCTTTTTACTCTAACGTACTGCTTTCTGTCACACTACTTTGAGACCATTGCAGTGCAGTACCTCTTATTCCCAAGTTCTCTAACCTCCGCAAAAGAATCGATATTGACACCGTGTCAAAAGCCCTTTGTAGGAGGTCAATAAAAACACCTAAACATCTGTCACCCTCATCAACATACTTATTTACTTGTGATGTCAAGTTAAGTATACAGTCTTCCGTCGACTTTTGGTTCTAACGCCAAATTGATTGGGAGAGAATAACTCATTGGATTCGAGATAACCAATAAGTCTTTTGTTAACAATCATTTATATAATTTTGGACATGACACAACTAAGCTATAGGTCGGTAATTTGAAGCAAGTGTTATATCGGCTGCCTTACGGATAGGCGACACAGTGGCTTTCTTAAATATATCAGGGAAAACTCCTGATGAGAAACTAAGATTACATAAATGCGATATTGGCTCCGCTAGAATACGATGAAACACCTTTAACATTCTTCTAGCACACATTTTACTTCTATGGGGTAAGTTGCTAATAGTAGCATTGAGTTTTTAGGACTATAATTATCAGTTGCTTCTCGTATTAACTTTGCTTGGCTTTTATTTAACTTATTAAGAGTCTCATTGGTAAGGATTTTGTCAATCGATAAAAATAATTATTGACTTTGTTAAGGGAGTCAGTTGGATTTTCTTTGATTATTAAGGCCCCCAGTCTTGTAAAAATTAGTGTTCTCGCAAAATTTACAGCAAAACAAATATTTTTTATTGTTAGAAATGATACACACTCACGTTAACACAACTCGTTTATATTCTCGATGTAAAACTCAATTTGACATACATTAGCGGATAACTAAGCACTACGGCAGGATGCCATAAGGCATTAAGTCCGCCCTTTATATCCCTTAGTATATAAGGTGTATAATATAGATGAAATAAATAAATACATTCAATAGCGCGTTCATAAATCAAATGGCGCCATCTGTCGATCAATATAATACAACTATATGCATGAACCTTTTTACTCATTTATAGTATAAAAAGAAAAAGTGAAACATATTTTACATTTAGGCGTTAAACATGCCTATGTTTTGTTTAGGTTACATGCGTAAAAGGTCTTATTAAAGCCTCTGCTATGTACAAACTATAACAATACCAGTAAAAGTATTCAGATCACATTTATTTACATATTGTATACAATAATCTGATCTGGTCACTTTTTTTTATAAATGCTTTAATTTTCTTATTTGAAGGGCTTAAAAAGTTGTAATTTCATGATTTGTTTTACTGCAAATATCTATTTTTTCTATTAGAAGTATAAATGTAGCAAAGTCGTACTTAAAACCACATAAAATAGGACTATTTTCAAGTGAATTAGAATTAAATAAAATTAAAAAATACATATTTCGTACTTTTTACCTATATTCCATTAATAAACCAGAAATGCCTGAAAATTCTCTCAGTTCCGTTGGGATTTCTCGGCGATCAGACGTGTGCAGTGTTGCTCAACGTTACCTCTCGCTCGCAGGGTTGATCTCTTTCCCTCGCGCAGCTCTTATGGACTGAGCGGAGCATATCGTGAAAGTTGCTTTACTTAAATATATATTATTTTTTGTTTAATTGTCATATTAGTTCTAGTTTTTAGTGAATTAGTATTTATATTAGTATTATTGTATTAGATTAATTGACTTGGACTTTATATTTGGAAAATTTCAATTTATTACCAAAAAAAAAAAACGGTAAAAGATGGATAGAAAAAAGAAAAAATATTCTTGTGTCAATAAAAATAAATGTAACGCAAGAGTTGAAGTGATGAGTGAAGAGTTTTGGGTAACAACAATGCTGCTCTGTTTGACAAAGTTTTATCACAGTTGTGTGATAACAGAATTAATTTATTCGCACCTTGAACGTTCTATGCCGATAAAAGAACCACCGTATATAATAGAAGCAATAGAGAATAAATAACATAAAAAATCCCAAAAAGGTTAATCCCTACACAATATTACACCACTCGAAAAAATTTCCTTACTTTTAATAATGTAACAAACTAAATAAATATGAATATATGCGTATTCAGTTATTTTTTGTTCGATTTTTTTATCAACTGCCTTCTGTGTTACTTCCCTGTACTATCTCTTTTAAAAAAAAGAGGCGTTATTTATATGTACAGATTGTATAAAAAAATCATATACATCCCATATGGAGTAGCTGTAATCATAGAGCTGAACCACAAATAATAAAAAAATCGACAATAGAAACAAATTGACGGGTTCTTCATACAAAATGTACAAGGTAGAGGCGAAATTTGTATGAAAAGGCAGTTTTTATTTTACTTTGGTTGTATATAGCCTTTTTAAACCTACAACCCGTATAAATATTACTAAAAACGATATTTATGAAATATAAAAAGTTAAAAAATTATACTACCACGACAAAAGTAAAAGGAATATTATTGAAAAAAAATTAATAACTTATATATTTAACGAAGTAGAGCAACCTTCACCTATGATCTCGAACGTATTGCACTGCACGGAGGAGAGCGCCCCCTCTAATGGCTGGGAATGTAAAACGGCAAAGCTAGACGGAAGCCTTAATAGTTCCATTGATTTCGATTTTGGTTCATTCAAATTACACAATTCTTTAATAGTTTTTATGTTTCTTTGCTATTTCCTGTATATAGTTGTTTTTAAAGTCTTTATCATTAATTTATATTACGTTTAAGTCTTTTATGAATTTTATCGCACTTTCGTATATGTAGATCTCACAACACCAGTGGTAATGCAAGGTTTCAATAGCCTCTTTCCATTTGGATTTTTTTTTACTTTCTATGTTTATTTTGTTAATTTTCTGCGATACTGTGACTAAGTATTTTGCCACATCGTTAGCTGATTGTGAATGATAAAAATTAGATCAGTTAATAAATTTTAGGCTCTTTCCCATTTTCTCAAAGTTCGTGATAGTCTTGGTGAAAGAATTGCTTTTATCGCCATTCACAATTGACGATGCTTCTAGATATAATAGTATTGGAGCATGGTTCGTAAAGTATTCAAATACAAGAGTTTGTGCTCAAAGAACTGTTTTAGCCAAAGAATGATCTGGGCACGTAATATATCGTTGGAATACTTATATTATACCAGGACGTAAACCATAGGAACCCAAAATTAGATAATCCATGGTGTAGCCTGTGGGACTATTTGACATAATATCAAGGTTAGTATCACCTATGAAAACAATATTACGTCTTGTTTTAATTTCACGCAATGTGCAATCAATGGAGTCTTAATAGTGGCTAGCATTTTTAAAACTAGGTCGTCTACAGGTAACAATGACTGTGTATTGACGATCTGTATTTACAATTAGACCCTCCTTAATACTTGGTTCAAAGACTTTAATATTCCTAAAACTACTGCTAACGTATAAAATTACACCATCGTTTTGATTAAAATTATGCTTAGATATTATTTATTCTTGATTGTATTTTTGGTATTTTTGATTCTTGATTGATTCAGCATTCTGTGAATACCAGAATATCAATCATTAGGTCAAACAATTAAAAAGCGACAGTAGCCTAATGGCAGGGCGCGGACCGCGAACTCAAAAAGGTCGTGGGTTCGAATCCGTCATTCGACTACTGGCGTGAACCACTCGTAACACAAGCAATTTAAGCTTACCACGAGTGGTTAAGGGGAATATTAGTAATGCTAATTGCATTGTTAATATTTTTTTAAAAAAAGTAAAAAAAAGTAAACAGAGATAAAAATACTAGGAACCTATCCAAGTTACAATTTATCCTCGGTATATTAACACAGGATTGAAAGTGGATAGGCTTTTTCAGTTAAGTCCAATTTTTTTACAATTGGTTGAATAATCAACGTAAGTACATTTGATATCACCCAAGGTGTCAATATCCTTAATAATATTTATATATTATCCATGTAGAAAAATATAGTTTCACGTCCATTATGATATATGTTTTCCAAAATATATAGAATCTTAGAATGCAGTACCTACTGATATAAGTATATCTTAGTTTTTGTTCAAAGTTCATTTTTGAATACAAGAGAATAAAAATACTAAAATCCATTATAAATTGAGTAAACATTGAAATGATGCTATAATAAATAAAATGTTTTGTAGCTGTAAAAGTTTATAACTATAAATTCTTCCAATCTTACTCTTTGAGACAAAATTTCTAACACGGAGTAGAATACTATGTCCTGGTGCAATTCTCACCTTGCTCTTGCCAGGTGAGATTTAATATTGTATTACTTAAAATCATATTGTCTCACATTTTGTGTACTATTTTTGTGAACGTTTACACTGCTTCAACTATATTTATCATATGGGGAAATAGCACGGATGAGCCTGATCTTTTAACCCTAAAAAAAAAACTAATTCGAATAATATTTAACATAAAAATACTAATAGCTGCAAACTATACTTCGTCAAAGATAAAATACGCACCTTACCGTGCACATATATTTTGAAAATCTCCAAATTTATTAAAAATACCCAGAATTTTGTATCAAACGAGAAGAAAGCAATACCAGATACCACTTACGCCATAAAGAAAAACTGACTATCCATATCTCACCTTAAACGACATTCATCAGATCCCTTTGTCATGTCTCTCAAAAATTTTTACTAAACTCCCAGACTAGATAAAAAATATAGAAAAGGAAACTATTTTTATAAATAAACTAAAGGAATTTTTAATTTGTAAACACATTAAACGAATACTTAAATGATAAATTTTAAATGCCTACCTAGTATTTGAATTATATTTCATTTAAAAAATACCTACAGTTGCAATATTACATAGTGTATTTATCATTATTGTTTCATTAAAATGGCTATCCTCTCTCTTAATTGCCGTACCCTACAGGGCCCCATAATGATCTCGTAGTTTTCAGTTAAAACTTAAAATGTTCTCTACTCCTTAACTAAAAAATTATGGATGCAATAAATAATATGAATATGAAATACGGACAAATTTCAAAAAATGAAGGCGAAATACGCAACACAAATGATGTGTCAAGCGCCCTCCACATTCGTGCCGTGAACACCTGTGATGAATTCACGCGCGAATTCACGGCACAAGTCGTGCTCTCCACATTCACGGGATGCTCACAATCGTTCGTGAATCCCGCCGCGAAACGGTCGTAGAAGCTACTGCTGCAATAACTTTATTTATTTATTATATTTTTATTATATACTAGCTTCTGCTGATCCTGTTGCTTATGCCAGCGATAACGGGGTTGTCAAAATCGAAGATCTGAAACTTCTGATGTTGAATTCTAAGAGCCCGGGGACGGGAAAACAACGTGATTCGCGAGACGGTTCAAGACGTTCTAGATCTTTCATTTTTGTAAGTCAACAGGAAATGCCCATCAGACTAAACAACTTTTGCTAAGATGTCATTCCTATATATGATATGCCGATGTGTAATGCAGCCGTACTACGCACTGGCAAGTGATGCCGGTGAGAACGATGTGCCGGAGCAAGTGCCAGAAGTTTGCCTTATAAATCTGCGGTGAGTCGAGATGAAGACAAGTTGGACTGGCTTGCAGGAACTGAAGACTGCAGAAGACGATTCTCAATAGTGAATGGTAGGGATTCTTGAGGATAATGACGAAAGCTTGAAGTTGTAGTTTCCGAAGGTGTTTGGTTGCGTGTTCAGATCACGTCGGTTAGTCACCACTGTGGCCGTAGAAAGAAAAGGGGAGATCTCCCACCGGGCAAGGTGTTCTGCACGGTGAGCGGCCAACGCTCCGTGTGATAGTTCGGAGATGTTCTATATATGCTGTTTATGATTCGGAATGTTGATAGCGTGATTTAAGCTTCGGTGTGTTTCGCTTGCGGCGCGACGACAGCGCCACCACAAATATATTGGTAATATTGTTTAGATCACGTTCACATGAAAAAAAGAAAGAAATAAGAAAGAAAGAAATGTTTATTCTCCAAAATGACGCCATCACAGATAACATAAAAAATAATAAAAAAACACATAATTTACAAATAATATTGGCTATACAATACAAATTACAATATACTACATATTACAAACTATACAATACCTATACTCGTATGTGTCAAGGCGTCATCTGGGAACAGGAGCACACTCAGCATAATGCCATGAATTTTTTTTCCATGGCGCTGATTTTCAGTGTGTCCAACCAGTGACCTACCGAAATTAGTGCTATATGTATACTCATTTTATTATGTTTTAAACAAAATTATGATGACAGAATTATGCACAACAAGGGGGAAAGAGACAGTAACTATTTTAAGTGAGAGGGAGAGAGTAGCGTTCAAGGTCTAATGCCACTTCGACACAGCACATCCCGTTTATGTTGATTTCAGATGCTCTTAGAAGGTCTATACGAACACTACAAAAGGGGAGATTATATCCTATATATATAGGGAATCGCACTCAAGAGGACGATTTTAATGCTCCGTTGTTAATAATCTATGACGATGAGGTACGTAATCGTGCAAAGCGTTATAAACTTTGATCAAAGTTAATCTGACTTTGCAGTAATTGTGTTCTATATTTATTTTTAAATGTGTGTACTGCTTTCAGATTTCGCAAAGGAGGCGGTATATCGTTCCAGCACTTGGATGCGGCGTATTTGAAACTTTCTCGGAAAGCGTGAGTGCGGTGACGAAGCACGACGAGAGTATTCCCTCTAGTGCGCGTATTGTAAGTTTTTACATCACGTGACCATATGAGTTTGTCAGCAAGATAAAGAGGTGTTTTATTTTTTAATACCCCAAATAGGAGAGTTGCCGTGTGCAGTTTTCGGAGATATTCCATTTTTAACATTTTAGCATTGTTAATGTAAGGGGTAACGTGCGCACGGGGCGGTATTGTAAAACTAAATCTTGCACATGCATTTTGAACACGTTGCACTAGACGTCGCGACCGCGCTAAAAGTCTCGGGCCATATACAATGTCCATATAATTAAATTTCGAAAGGACAAGTGTGTCACACAATTTTACCCGAATATCCGAATTTAAAAACACCCTTATTTTGATGAGACTTGCAAATCATCTGCGTATAAATGAAATTTACAGTGCTTAATGTTTTTTACTAAGTCGGCACTGTAAACTGAAAACAATATTGGAGCCAGGTTCGATCCTGGGGCGCAACGGCTTTGATTTTTTTTGATTGTGAACGTATTAATGTTCCTCGGTCATCGCTCAGTTCTACAGTTTGTAGTCGGTTTTTAAAATAACTATCGAACAATACTGCGGTGTTACTGAATCCATAGTAATGAAGCTTTGATAAGAGAAGGGAAACATTTGTACAGTCAAATGCACGAGAAAAATCTAGTAATACTAGTATTGTGCCTTTTCCTTCATCTTGAGCGGTTAGTACATCGTCAGTAAGTTGGGCTAGGGCAGTCGTGGTGCTATGGTTCTTACGAAATTCCGACTGCATTTCCGGTAGAATTTTTTTTCTATCTAAATACATGTTTAGCTGTTCTGCGACAATTTTTTCAATAATTTTAGAGACACAGGGGAGAATACTGATGGGCCGAAGGTCTTTTTCAGACAATGTATTTGAGTTCTTAGGTATGGGTTTGACTAACGCATGTTGCCATAATGTCGGATAGGTTTTAGAGTTAATGGATTTGTTCACCATAGCAGTAATAGTTGGTAGTGTTTTCGGAAGGGTCATACGGATCATATCCGGAGAGAAATCCCATCAATGCCTATGGCTTTAGATTTTAAACTTTTAATGAATTTTAGGACCTTTAGTTCATTTACTTCCTTTATCTCAAATATGTCATTAACGCAGCAGTGGAACTCAAAGTACGTTAAATATGACAACGATACGTTTCTATTTCCAGGCACGTTTAAAAAATAGTCGTTTATTTTATTTGGATCATTAAACAAGTCTATCGAGATATTGTGTTTTGGTTTTATCTTAACATTGGACTTTATATGTTTCCACATTGAAATGGGATTACTTATATTACGATTAACATAAAAATTTAGTAGGCTTGTTTTTCTGTATATATTGCTTTATTGACGCAGATTTTTAGATCTTTATAGTATTTAATATGTATGTCTTTTTTACTTTTTCTCATTTTAATGTATTTGTCATCTCGTTTTTTCATCAATTTTATATTAAAGGTTAGCCACGGGAATTGCTGATGTTTAATCATTTTTTTTTTCTAAGAGGCGCGTGAATTTCAAATAGTGTAAGGATGGCTGTGTTAAATAGCACTACCCGATTATTTACATCCGTGATACTCTCAATTTCTTTCCAATTTATATATGTAAGGTCCTTATGAAAGTGTCCCTCGTCTATGTCAGAAATTCTCCTACTCATTATTGTTACTGGTGCCGGCTTTTTTTACTCATATCAATTTGACATGTAATAAAAGCATGACTACTTAATTCTCGTATAAGTTCCACAGTAACTGCGTTTACATTTATGTCGGTACATATTACGTCAATTAAAGTCTCGCTATATTCCGTAAAGTGGGTTGGCTTAGTTACATGCTGTTTTAATTTGAAGCAAGTAAGAAAATTATTTAGCTTTATAGTGGTATTATGCGTCATATTTAACATATTAATATTAAAATCACCGAGAAGAAGTAAGTTTTGGCTCCATGAGAAAGTCCCCATAGTAACGGTAAGCGCGTCTATGAATGTATCGACATTCAGCCACGGCGGTCTATACGCGGTACCGATAACGAGTTGCTTTCCGCCGCTAGAGGTCGAGATCCACATTTGTTCTACTAGCGGGGCCGGGGGGTGGGGCAGCTCGCGGACGCCGACGCCTCGCTTCACAACTAGTGTTGCCAATTTAGCATATTATATGCTAAATTTGACATATTTTCTTCTTGTTTAGCATATTTTTTTTGCTTTTAGCATATAGCATATTATTTCAGCATATTCTTATAAAACATGAAAAGAATGTAAATTACAATCTTTCTTGAAATAAAATTTGATATCGATACCTACCTCAATCAATTTCCCACTTCACTACTAGTGATTCACTAGCATGGCAACCCTTTTTTGAAGCGAATATAATATTCTCTGTGCTACGGGATTCCCCTTAGACATAGAGAATGGACTGAGCCCTTATTCAGGTATAAAGTAAATATGGACGAAGTACAAGAGAGACAAAGCGAATGTGCCGCCAGTTATTGTCTCTTTCTACGCCTTACCTGCGCCTTGCAGAAAATACACATGTATTGGCCGCGTATTCACTTTGTCTCTTTCTAGAGAGTGGTCAGTTTTGTGAGGGTGATGTCTATGGGATAGAATTCCCTTACTATTATCCATTCCCCAGCGCCTACGTCGCTTTCTGTCAAAAACATTGTTTATTGTTGTGGATGTGGACTCACTCATATCGTCGTCTCGTCTTATCCGTGTTTTCGTGTTCCTTTTTTATAATTTGATATTTTTATTATGGTGCCTAAGTATAGTCAACATTACCGGGCAGACTGGGAGAAAATGGCAGACTTTAAAGAGTGGTTGCAGCCCGTTGAAAACGATACTTCGAAAGCGTACTGTAAGTATTGTAAATGCGAAATTATTGCAAAATTGTCTGTTTTGAGGCTACATATTTCATCAGCAAAGCACAGAAAAGCAATAGAGCCAATGAAGAGTCAAAAAAAATTAACTTCCCTAAAGTAAAAAAAGATCTGAATACCCAGAAAGCAGAATCTTCGCTGGCTTTGTTTGTTTGCGAGCACTGTGCAATTATGGCTGTAGATCATTTATCGGAACTATGCAAATACCGATTTGTCGACAGCAAATACAGCGACATCAAGTTACATCGAACCAAATGCACGAATATTATTAAAAATGTTTTGGCACCACACTTCATTCAAGAAATTGTGACAGATTTAGGAGATCAGGAGTACAGTCTCTTAATCGATGAATCGACAGATATATTGGTACTTAAAATGCTTGGTGTTTCGATAAGATATTTCAGCCGATCATTAAAAAAGATAATTTCCACATTCTTGGGATTAGTTGAGATTGAAGACGGAACTGCAGTCAGCATAGTGAACGGCATTAAAGGATTGTTGGCAGAAATAAAAATAAATTTAAAGAAATTGATCGGTATCGGCACGGATAACGCTTCGGTCATGACAGGAACTAACAGTGGAGTGCACGCATTGTTGAAAAATGCAACTGGTAATGACAATTTAGTGTTAGTCCGCTGCGTGTGTCATTCGTTACAGTTGGCTATGTCTCATGCTTCAGCAGAAACCCTACCAAGAAATGTTGAATTTCTTATAAGAGAAACCTATAACTGGTTTAGCCATTCATCAAACCGAAGACTCTTTTACAAAAACATGTTTCAAACGATCAACGGTGGCTCCGTTCCATTGACAATTCCACAGATGTGCAATACCCGATGGATATCAATTGAACCAGCGGTCTGCCGTATTCTTGATCAATGGATAGAATTAAAAACCCTGTTTGAAATTGCCAGGCGAGATGAACACTGCTATACGGCAGAAATACTATATAACATGTATAATGATCCACAGAATCATTTGTACTTATTATACATAAGACCTATCTTACAGGAAGTTCAAGTGGTAAACAAGTTGTTTGAAAGTAACGATGTTGACCCAACAAGATTGTACAATGATTTGATTGGCTTAGTGGAATCGATAGGTCGGCGTATTCTGAACCCAACGGCAAGGGTAGATATTTTAACAGAAGACATAGAAAGCTATTTAGATCCGAAACCATACATGGGATATGCTTTTGAGACCAAATTACTTGAATACAATCTTCAGCCTAATGCAGCAAACTATTTACGCCAACGTTGTAATAATTTCACACTGAAACTTGTGACAGAACTACGTTCGAGATTACCGGTTAATTTTAAAATACTTCAGAAGATATCCATGTTTTCAGTTCAAGAGACTTTAAAAGTAGTTAAGCCATCCATTGTCGAAATAGCCCAAGAGTTCCGAGTTAATGCACCTATGATTGAAAAACTGGTATCTCAATGGAGAAATATAGTTCACATTAAATGGGAATCCTTGACTTCCACAGTAAAGTTCTGGAATGAAGTCATGCAATATAAAGATGCAGCTGATAATAACCCCTTTGCAGAGTTATGTGAGTTTGCAATGTCTCTTATATCATTGCCACATTCAAATGCGGACGTTGAACGTGTATTCAGCCAAATGAGTCTGGTAAAAACAAAACTCCGAAACCGTTTGGCGGTGAGAACCCTGAATGCCATTTTGTACGTTAGGTTCGGCCTAAAAAGAGCAGGAAAGTGCTGTTACTCTTACACTGTTCCAGACAATGTACTACGCAGTATCGGAACCAAAGAGTATTACGACTCCGGCTCTCAGCCTTCCACATCAGCTGATGTTGATGAAGATGAAGACCTTAATATTCTATTCCCTTGATTTAATTTCTCAATAAATACTGATACTTCTTAATTATGTTGGCATTTTTTTGGCATTTTTTAGAGAAGGTAAGCATATTTTTGGCATATTTTTTACACCAGTCTAGCATATTTTGAAGTAGTTGAGTTGGCAACGCTATTCACAACTTCACATTCACATAGAAGCCGACGCCGCCGCCGCGCGAGCGCACGTCGGGCGGACGCGGCGCGTGCCGCAGCCGGTAGCCGGGCACCGCGGCCGCGCGCCCCTCTTCGCCCTCCCGCAGCTACGTCTCATTGATGGCCATGATATCGACACTATGCCGTTGCATTGCGACAATAAATTCATCGTGCCGCGTTTCAAGGGACCCTGCATTTAAAAGACCAACTTTTACGTTACTTTTAGAAGCCATAAACGAATTTTAGATATACATATTTATTTGACATAATAGGTTCCGACGCAAAATTTAACTTTAGTTTGCTTCTTGTACAGACAAAATTAATTTTATGTGATTTGATAGAATAAATAATATTTATGGGGATATGACAAATTTTTAAATAGTTATCCATTGACTAAATTTTCTTGTACCTTAATGTACTCGTATAGTAATTATTGTATGTATGTATTGCAGAACTTAAAGACAAAACGCTAGTGAGTCAAAGATTGAAAGTGCCAGAACCAACCAGGATATATTATTATTCGGCATACGAGTATAGGCATAGTATATTTCATTTGACAGAAATAGAATCCAAAAATAGTTCTTAAATAAAAATACAAACACAATTATTAATGACTTACTTACATAAAAATGAGCAATAGCAGAATAAGGTAATATTTAAAAAAAATCAGATAATTAATAGCTTTTATATTTTTTTCCATTGCTTCCGATAGCCCCAACTGAATTTGTTCCAAAAACCCTCTCGAGATCTACTTCACTTTTTATGCGATAAGACGTTGTTCCGTGTTCTCGACGAGTATAAATTTTTCCCTCTTTTGACCATACGTAGCGCCAATCCAATCGCCGAGCGAATTCCTTAGTTCTAAAAAATACATTGCGGTTCAATTTAGTAAGCCGTTCGTTTATATAGAAGGCTCGTGTATTTTCGGAGCGGAGACCTAGACCTTCGGTAGTTAAGGAGCGGCGCACGCGCGCGGCCCGCAGCTGAGTGTCCCGCGTGTGCCTGCGCGCCAGTCGCACGGCTATGGGACGGGGCTTCGCTAGCCTACTTTGCTCGTCGCGCATAAGACCGACTCGCACACAACTCACTATATCGCGCTCTTCTAGGGTTACGTCCATCTTAGTAGCGCACGCAGTCACAATGTGTAGAACATTTTCTGCGCCCTCTTCTGGAATGCCTGCGACTTCAATATCATTGTACAGCAGCTCTTTGTCTCGATCATTTAAATCTGCTCTTAAGTCCGCAATAATCGTTTCGAGACCCTGAATTTTGCCGCAGACATTTTTTGACTCAATTAGGATTTGTTGTTCTTCAAGACGGATGTATTTGTTTTCTAATGTATCTAGGCGTTCTTCACACGATTTTATGGAATTACGCAAATCAAACATCTCCTGTCGGAAAGATCTAAATTCTTCCCTGGTTTCTCGCAGTCTTCTCTAAATTTACGTAGTTCAAGAGCTAGTTCCGACTCTTTGAAACCTTGCGCCACAGGGCTTTGGGGTTTCTCTTCGCCTTGCTCGATAATATTCTCGGAATTAAGTCCTCGCACAGGCGTATTCTGATCTGACTTTCGGAGCGTCCGTATTTTACAGTCCGGACATAACCAAGTAGGTTGGACCTGCACACCTTCAGGAACTTTGACGCAGGCCCTGTGTGATTTGTGCCATTTAGGACACGTAACGCCCTCTACCGCCGCCATAAACTTTCCGCACGCACTGCACTTCATCGCGTTAGTTTAAGTTAATTGCAATGTAATGATGCAGGTGATTATCACTAGGTGTCGCCGACTATATATTGTAATTGACACTTTGTAGTTCGAGGGTAAATAGACGATGTACATTAAAGTTATTAATAAAGGTACCTCTTATATTTCACTTTTAGATGTTTTATTTCAATTTTCTTTCACCACAATCATTAAGAACACACAAATGATTAATTTATTAACATATGCACCAGTTTTTGAAGTCCAGAAAAAATGTTTCAAAACATCGATATCATAACTTTAGACGTAGATATTAATTTTTATTTCGCGACAAGCTTTGCGTACTTCTAGTAGCACTGACATCCGCAACATCACTCCTTTGACACACATGAGGCTTAAGTACTTATAGAACAAAAATACTTCAGCGCAAAGCTTCCGGGTAAACTATGTTGAAAGTTGACCCGTCCGGCACGTGAACATAAAGATTTTTAGAACTGCTAACCCGGGAAAGAGCGACGTACAACTGACCATGCGAGAAACAACTGACACCGAGATCTACTCCAGCAACACGAAAAGTCTGCCCTTGAGCCTTATTAATTGTCATTGCATAACACACTGATAATGGGAATTGCGTTCTTTTAAATTGGAATGGTAAATTATTTGGTATTATGGGAATTCCGGGAATAAAGACGGTTTCTCCTGCACCGGAACCTATTAAAATTTGAGCCTCGATTATATTTTGTTGCAACTGGGTTACTTTTAGCCGAGTTCCATTCCAAAGTTGTGGTAGTGTTAAATTTCGGAACAGAATAATCGGAATGCCAATTTTTAAACAAATTTCATGAGAAGGAAGTCCGGGGATATTTAAAGAATTTGAAAATTCTATCGGGAAATTAGTGGCTTCTTGTTCATCGACCATTCTATTTATTGAACTATAAACTTTGCTTTCCCCCTGTATATTCGACAGGATTTTGTTATTAATCTCAGATGCCAGATCATTGCGAGGAGTTAAAATGGATCTTTCGCATAGCCAAGAATAGTCCCTATTTAATATAATCGTTACTTCACCGTAAACCGACGATATAAGATGTGGTTGGGATTGCACTATACAACATAACTCAGGCGTCAGAATAAGTTTTCGTTGGTGTAGTTGTTGATAGGTACCTTCACCAATCTTTAATAATTTATCAGAAAATTGACGATCATCCGGGTTATCTCAAGTTTTCACTCGCATGTTTGTTGTATATCACGCCACAAATAAGAGCGTTTTAGGCAAGCCCTAACCTCATCAGCTCGGGTTGCCGGTAAGGTTTGTCGGAAATCACCACAAAATAAAACGTGATACCGCCCATTGGTCGATCATTTTGTCTTATATCCCTTAAAGTTCTGTCTACCGCTTCTACTCCTTTTCGGTGGGCCATCGTACATTCATCCCATATGATTGAATTACACTCACGTAATACCTTAGCTATGTCGCTATTTCTTGAAATACTACAGGTTGGACTTTCCGTGCGATCTAAATCAATTGGTATTTTAAACATAGTGTGAGCAGTTTTACCTCCTGGTAGCAATGTTGCAGCTATACCTGATGAAGCCACGGCAAGAGCAATTTTACGCTGATTTCGAACATAAGCTAATATTAATTTAGTTAAAAAGGTTTTCCCAGTTCCTCCAGGTGCATCTAAAAACCATATTGTTCCCAAATTATTCTGAACACTCTCGCACACGCGATCATAGACTGAACGTTGTTCTGCAGTCATCATTGGGACACCGTTTTATAATGTTGCCAGCAGTTTCATTGAGTTGTAACCAATCTCTGCGGAATATTCCCTATTGGTAACCTCTCCGACTGAGGTTGGTGTTGGCAAACCATATTCACAGAGTGATTTACCGCCTACTGCTGTTAAGTCTTCCTGAAGAGCTAATAAGCACAGATTTATGGCAAGATCACGGAAATTATCATTAGTTGCGCCTTCATCATTGTGAGATATATTCCGAAGAAAATCTTCTGCAAATTTTTCTTTATATTTTTCCCATAATTGTACAGCATCTGACAAATTACAAAATGTGAGTAATGTTACAAATAAATGGCGTAACCGTCGTGGATTATCACTAACACAGGATTCTGCTAAAGCGTCATCCCAATGCTGATCATTTTCAAGCAAACGACGCGCTTGGCAAGCTGCATGATAAGTTGAAACAACATCGTTTACTTTTCTCAAATCTATAAATGATGTTGGTCCTCGCACTGTGTGTAATAATAATCGCAAATAGAAACACTCAGCATTGTTAGGATGAACGGTACACACTCTACCAAAAACATGTTCTTTGAAAATATCTGACTCGCCATCTACGGGCCTGCCACGGCGTCTACGATTGAACGATGATGAAAGACACCTCGTTGCTTATCGTAGGTATAATACGATGGAACTTCCTCATACAAAATAGATTTTGCAAAATCATCAGTTTGGCAAAGTCGAAAGAATCCTAATAAAGTTGTTTACTCAAACCGTTCTGTAACATTTTCGGCGTTGAAATATATACGTTGACCGCCTTCAAGATGAACCAAAATCCAGATGAGTCACAGGTGGATATCTTTCGTGAATGTTGAAACTTAAGATCCGCCACACAGCTTCTGAAAGGCTGATATATCTGCCTGACTGAAATCTAGTAACTTCATCATGTTCTTTTCTCAACGCAAATGTAGCTTGGTCACTGCCCTTGTTAATATACTTACAAATATATTTTATTGACTCTACACTATGACACATTTCAACATTTATGTGAGCTTGAAATGCTCTAGACAACACAGGCGAATACGGAACGACCCACCTGTTATGTAAAGTAACCTGTTGTCCAGACACTCGCTTTTCAACAGTAAAACCACCATTGTCTCTTGAATGGCGACGATATAATAGGTATCCATCATGTCCTGTTACAGTTTCATGCACTAATGCTTTTGGATATCTTTTAGTGCAACGACCGTCTTGCATGCAAGGATCATTCCCGTTAAATGCACCACATGGACCATGTATCATGAGTTTTAACAATGTCGTATAACACGGGATCTGCAATCGGATCTGGAATTTCAGCACTGATTGAACTGTCTACATCATTAGGTCGAACCTAATATTTTAATCAAAGCAGGATATGTGCGTGAGGTAAGCCGCGTTTTGCCACTCAACACTATACATATAACATAATATATCTCCAAAAATGTCTGGTAAGTAGATCTATCATTGATTTTAATTTTAAATGAAAAACTCTTGCGATAATATCATGGCGGTCATGCGGTGCTTGACCCTCAATGAGCTCCCGAGTGATTTCATCCCACTTGGGAATGGTAGTAACACTAATAAATAAGTCGGGACGTCCATATTTTCTTACGTAACAAAAAGGATCTTGAGTACGTTCGTGCATGTAGCGTGGACCACCAGTAAAAGAAGAGGGTAAAATAACTAAACGGCCCATATTCACCGTATCATTATCTTGCTGCATGGCGTCGCGAAGGTGCACGTATTCTTCAGCGCGCAGCTGCCTTTGATTAGATCGTATATAAACTAATCTTTCGGTTTCAATTTTTGCGTACTGTCAACAATAAACTGATTGAATAAGCCACGAAAACGTTGAAAGTATACAAATCTATTCCGTCTCACTTGCAAGTGGTAACAATAAAATTGAAGGCATGACATCTTTTTATTATAATTAGGTGCGCCTGTACCGGGATTAGTTTGGTATAAAGCGAAATTATAACCATCTTCCCCTCGAGAGTATATCAAAGGATATTGCAAACTGTCGAAGCCCTGTGGGTTTCGTAAATACGTTGCAAACGATTGTCTCTGGGAACGGATAACAATATCACGCCTACCACATTCCTGGTCGACCAATACTACAGCAATTTCATTTGTGGATGGAACGTTATAACGCCCAAGGTGTTCCTGAGTTGGACGCCTATCGGCATTTATAACAATTTTATAATTGTTATCACAAATACAATTAACCTAATGCAACATGTTCTGAAGTTGTGAAATAAGTTCAGTATTTAAATTCGGGAAATATTGATTTCTTATATTCGACTGTTGGACACCCTATTGCTTTCGCATCAAAATATTTGTCTACAGAAGAGTGTGAGTGGGGCCAGATTGATAAAGTTTTTAGCTATATTATTTGCATGTAAAAAATTTCATTATTTATATATATGGTAGAAAAGTTTTAATTCAATCTGACCACCAACCTTTGGTATCTCTCATGAGAAAAGACATATGTGCAATTAACGCACAGAGGTTAAATAAAATTTGAATTAAACTAAACATATATGATATTGATGTACAACATGTGCTACTCTGGAGGCGTGGAGCAGAAGTGCGGTGGTCTTGTTCTTTAAGAAAGGCGACAACGCTCTCTTAAAGAACTACATACCGATTTCCCTCTGAGCCGCGTCTACGTGCTGTTTTCGAGTCGAATTCGAATCGTCTCGCACGCAGACTCTACGACTTCCAGCCTCCCGAACAAGCCGGTTTCCGAAAAGGCTTCAGTACCATAGACCACATACATACCCTGCGGCAGATTGTACAGAAGACCGAAGAGTACAATCTGCCACTTTGCCTGGCGTATGTGAACTATGAGAAAGCCTTCAATTCCGTCGAAATTTGGGAGGTGCTACAGTCCCTTCAGCGGTGCCAAGTTGACTGTCAGTATATCGAGGTGCTGAAGTGTTTGTACAGTAGGGCTACGATGGCTATCCGAGTACAGAACCAGAGTTCGAAAGCTATCCAACTGCAGAGAGGTCTAAGACATCGTACCCTGAATCTTCACCGCTGCATTGGAAGACGCTAAAACTCTGCTAGTTGGAAATCGCTGAGGACTTAAGCACTTGCTCAATGGGCCAAGAAACGATGCTGGTAAGTCCAACTTCAACCGGAGGTATCGACGATTAAAGAACGGGGAAAACGACACATCCTAAACCCACCGGGGGCTGCTCAAGGGGGGGACGCTCAAAGTCGCTCAGCGAGCTATGGAGAGAGCTATGCTCGGGGTTTCTCTGCGTGATAAACTTAGAAATGAGCATATCCGCAGTAGAACCAGAGTGACCGACATAGCCCTACGGATTAGTAAGTTGAAGTGGCAATGGGCCGGCCATATAGCTCGAAGAACAGACAACCGTTGGGGAAAAAAGGTTCTCGAGTGGCAGCCTCGTACCGGTAGGCGAAGTGTAGGGCGACCCCCCCACTAGATGGAGTGACGACTTGGTAAGACATGCAGGAAGTCGATGGATGCAGGTGGCTCAGGACCGTGCTTTGTGGCATACCTTGGGGGAGGCCTATGTTCAGCAGTGGACTTGTGAAGGGCTGTAATGATGATGATGATGTACAATATGCAAGGGAGAAAATTATTTATTGCTGATGCAATAAGTAGGGCATCATCAAAAGCAAAATGTGAGCCAGTAGAGACATGTTTCGAAAAGATGGTGCACTCAGTAAATGTTAGTGATGATTAATTAAATCAGATAAAAGTTGAGTGAAAATGATGAATATTAAAAAGAGTTAATTAGATCATATAAAAATGGTTGACCGCATGATAAAAGTAAAATGTCAGATTTAGTTATGTTTTATTTTAAGTCAAGGAATGAAATTTTTGTAAAAAATGGCATTGTATATTGAGAACACAGAATTATTGTACCAATGTCAATTAAAAACAAGTTTTAATGAAAATACATCGGACACATTTTGGAATAAACAAAACTATTTATAGGGCAAAATCTTTATTTTTTTAGCCTAACATGAACAATGATTTGAAAAGTTTGCGCATTAACCGCTAAAAAAACCCGTTGTCGTATCTCCACAGTTTCAAGGCACTGCTCTTGTTGCCGCAGCCAATATCGGAATCCTCGGCGTCGACATATCGAGTGACGTGCAGTTTCGTGGTCACTTGGAAAAGAAGGCTAAAAAGCTTAGCGTGCTCAGCAGAGCGGGACAGTATTTCATGCCGGTACACCGACTGCATGTTTACAAAGCACAGGTTCGGCCGCACATGGAATACTGTTCCCATCTCTGGGCTGGGGTTCCCCAGTGCCAGCTTCTTTCACTTGACCCCATCCAGCGCAGAGCGGCTCGAACCGTCGACGACCGAGTGCTTTCCGATCGGCTCGATTCACGGCGCTGCGAAGAGATGTTGCATCTCTTTGCATTTTCTTTTGCGTATACCACAGGGAGTGCTCTGAGGAATTGTTTGGATTAATCCAATCAATCAACCATGTTTATATAATTTAATTAACTCTTTTAAATATTCATCATTTTCAGACTCAACTTTTATCCGATTTAATAAATCATCACTATCATTTACTTAGTGCACCATCTTTTCGAAATTTGATGCCACATTTTGCTTTTGATGATGCCCTACTTATGCATCAGTAATAAATAATTTTCTCCCTTGCACGTATTGTACATCATCATCATCATTACAGACCTTCACAAGTCCACTGCTGAACATAGGCCTCCCCCAAGGTATGCCACAAATCACGGTCCTGAGACACCTGCATTCTTCACTTCCTGCATGTCTTAGCAGGTCGTCACTCCACCTAGGCGTAGTGTAGGGCGACCCCCCAGCCCTACACTACGCCTACCGGTACGAGGCTTATCGGTTCTTCGAGCTATATGGCCGGCCCATTGCCACTTCAGCTTAATAATCCGTAGGGCTATGTCGGTCACTCTGGTTCTACTGCGGATATGCTCATTTCTAAGTTTATCACGCAGAGAAACTCCGAGCATAGCTCTCCCCATAGCTCGATGAGCGACTTTTCCTCATACGGCCAGCAGTGAAGAACCACGTCTCAGATCCGTAAGTCATCACTGGCAACACGCACTGGTTGTAACAATCTAGTTTTCAGAGGTTGAGGTATACCTGACGAGAAGATGTGTCTTAATTTCACGGACGCTGCCCAGCCGAGTTGAATCCGTCGATTGACCTCTCGGTCGAAATTGGACTTACCTAGTCGGACTATTTGTCCCAGGTAAACGTACTCGTCAACAACTTCGAGCATAGTGCTCCCAACAACTACCGGCATAGGTGTGACATGGACATTAAACATGATATTTGTGTTGTCCATGTTCATCTTAAGACCTATCCGTTGGGAGACACCATTGAGGTCATTGAGCATAGTGCTTAGGTCCTCCAGCGATTCTGCCATAAGGACTATATCGTCGGCAAATCGAAGGTGAGTGATGTACTCGCCATTGATGTTAATACCGTATCCTTTCCAGTCCAGTAGCTTGAAAACGTCTTCCAATTCGGCGGTGAAGAGTTTCGGGGATATAACGTCACCCTATCTTAAACCTCTCTGCGGTTGGCAGTTAGTGATTGATAACGTGTATCGACTGGTGTTATCGATAAAAATATTATACAGGATACCGATTTAATCATCTATACTGTTTAAGGAAGTCAAACAGTAAATGATACTACGCCAATAAAGAATAAAATTATTAGCGTCACCTTGTGGGGAATAGCTGAAATGTTTTCCTAGTAAATATTTATAGTTTTGCTATATTTAGCTAGAGGGCGTCACACACGCACGAGCTGAAAGTATGCAAATATTCTCAATGTCCGCTCTATAGTACATATTTTAAATTCTCGTTGGTCAACACTTACTGTCAGGAAAATTTGATTGAATGTAAGCGAAACCGGGGGTGGAAAGCAAATAAAATATAAAAATCTAGTAAATATATTCGTGAGCTGGGAAGGCACAGACAGAACAGGGCGGTGAAGGCGCGCATGTTCATAGCACATTCCTAGGACTCTCGAAACTAAATCAGGCACTGACTGTAGGGTGAAGTGACATTGTTTATTATTTTTAGTAGTGTTTCTATTTCTAGATGACTTTTGAATGTATAGTGCGAGATTTTAAACATGTGTGTATCGCCATACCTGCGATTTGACGAAGAGTAAGGTTGCGCCAGTTGCAAAAGAAAATAAAAAATAAGAAGAATTTGAAAATTAACAATACTCCTTATTCTAATGACTATTCATATTTAATAAAACTAAACTACTACTATTCTATGTAATATACTTATTCAAAAATTTTACAACAGTTTTTCTGTCAAGAAATTCGCGGTAGTTGCCCCCGGAACCAGGAAGTTGGTGGTGTCTCACCCCCGTGCCTCGGAAAGCACGTAAAGCCGTTAGTCCTGCGTCTGATCTCTCTACGTTCGTGTCGGTTTACCGTCCTATTACGGGTACGGATTATGAGAGTGCGGGAACAGAGAGTGCACCTGTGCTTGCGCATACACTTGTGCACTATAGTCCTGTCCTCCGCCGATGGCTAGCCTCTATTGAGGCAGGCCGCCGTGGCCGAAATTCGGTCTGGAGGACATTATTACTTATTCAAAAATCAATAAATTTTTGAATGTAGAAATTAGACAATGGAGACTGTCCAAAATTGTATGAAGCGTAGGCCTGGTTATGTACTAGTAAGAAAATAAATTAAAATAAAATGTTAAACAACTTTGATCTTTCAAATCCATCAATTTGCTGTAGTTTCAGTGGTATTAATGTTTTATTCTCACCAAGAAATGCAACACTGATGGCGGAGTCTGGAGTGTAGAGGCAAGGAACACCGTTTCACATGGAAACAGTTTTACTACGTTTTTCCTTCTTTTGGTTACAACGGTTAAACTTTATACCTTTATGCAGTCTTAGAACTTAATCTAAGATGTACGGTTTCCTAACAGTAAGTATATTACTTGTGGCATAAATATCTTCTGTAGGGAATCTTTTTGGTTCAAAACGCATAATTTTTGTAATATTTCTCTTTGCCCTTTCAACTTCAAGAAATTTTGTTTTTATAGCTCCACCCCATACAGGAATACAATATACTAAGATAGATTGAGCCAAAGTAATACATATTTGGTACTTAAAGTAACTTTTTTGTCTTAGTGTTTTAAATGTCTATGGAAGTTTCCTAAGTCATACTTCAGGGATCCCAAGTCGTACTAAGGATTCCTAAGTCGTACTTCACCATGTGTGAAGTTTAATTTGGAAATTAATATTAGGCGGAGTTCGAATATAATTTGTAAAACATATATAACTAGTTTTATTTAAAGTAAGTAGATTAGTGTTCCGCTACTTAGCGATCATAGCAAGGCCTTCTTCAGCAGATCTACGAACAGAATCCCATGAGTACCAGTACGTGTTTATCGATAACGATTGTTGGCGATTTAACCATGCGTTTTACAAGGAATTTTCTATCACGCTTGACTACATTGTGGAATTTGCTGTTGTCAGCTCTTTTTTCGGACCGTTATGATTTAGGTACTTTTAAGAAACGAGCCTACTCGTATTTAAAAGGCCGGCAACGCACCTGCAAGTCCTCTGGTTTTGCATATGGTCATAGGCGGCGGCGAACACTTACCATAGGGTAAGCCGTAGCACGTTTGCCTCATTTTCCATACGCTGTTCAATATTGGAGATAACTCAGTCTTGATAAGTTATTTCATAGACTAAAACTGGTGTTACGATTATTTATTAACCCCCGACGAAAACATAGGGGTGTTATAAGTTAGTAGTGTGTATCTGTGTGTCTGTCTGTGGCGTCATGGCTCCTGAACAGATGAACCCATTTTGTTTAAGTTTTTTTCATTTAAAATGTGTCTAGTGTGTGTTCTCAGCTGTTTCAAGAAATTCTGTTTACCCGTTTGAAGATAATCAGCTCTTTTTGTTTCGGGTTTTATAAATTATATTTTTTTAGATATCGAGTAGTAGTTCTACTTTCTTTATCCGGAAATGGACCGGGATAAAGAAAGTAGATCTGTTCAGTCTAGCCCTGAATAAGAAAGAATTTAGGAGGATGACTGCCGACCTTCAGTAATGGAGAGGCACTTAAAGAAGAAGAAGTAGTAGACTAACAACGTTCAACGAGCAGTATACCATCTACGATAGACTTTGTGTTGATTATTAGGTAACTATCATTATTATCAGTTATTATCAGTCTAAAATCCCGGATATTTTACCCATTTTTAAAAAGGGGTTTTTATTTGTCTGCTTATATTTTTATCTTTTTACGTATGTTCGGGCATAATTTCTCTGTCTATGAACCGATTTCTGTAATTCAACTTTAATAAATACTTTACAAAAAACAATTTTAAACAAGGTTTAAAAAAATCATCTCTAAGAGAAGAAAAATGTCTGTCTGTGAAGAAAAAATCTCTGAATACTTAAGAAAAATATAACACAATGTTATATAAATTAAACCGTAATATCGCAATAAAAAACGTAACATGCTTGCTGCTACATGATTATATTTACTGTTAGAGATGAATTACAATGATTTATTTTTCATTTGCTTCAAAAAATTGTCTATTTCCTATACCATATCTGAAGTGTCTTCATTCTTTTGACTTTCTTTTGTAATTGTAAAATACCATACATTAAAGCTTCAGCACTTGGAGGACAACCTGGTACATATATGTCAACTGGTACAATGCGATCACAGCCTCTGAAAGGTAAATGTTTTTTTTTTTATTAACAATGATAACTGATATGCCATTGAATTATTATACAAAAAGAAAAAACATAGTACAAAAAAAAAAAAATATATATATATAATTTGTTAAAAAAAATTACATATCTATATTATAATGTAATTGAACACTGAACTGTCTGTAAATAATTGCAGTGAATTACAGACAGATAATTATATTTCTTAGTCTGTAATCCACTGCTGGGATCCCATCGTAGGGAGAATTTGCCGTGATAATGTCACTTGGCAGACGGATTGAAAATCGCGCCAACGTCTCACAGATTTGTGGTTTCTCCTCTTTGCCACTCGAAGTGTTTTACTTTCGACATATACAGATGATTAAGATCATTCTCGCTTCTCCCATAGTCACCTCTTACGACGACCACGGGACAAGACACGAGATAATATTTCATATATTAAATAAGCGAAAGTGTAGTAACTGCATAATATTTACTAAGGGGCGCTGCATAAGTCATGCAGCGCAGCGGTGTGTTTAATTCAGTACATTTACAGCCCTTGATTCGATGGATCCAGATAAATGGTGTAAATTCTATAGATACCGTATTAAAATTCTAATCTTACTGAGGATCAATTAAATATAAACTTGAGCGTTTTCAGAATTTCGCTATTAGATTCATATTTGGCCCCCGCAAATATGATCATGTTCCAGAGTTTCGTACTAAGCTCAAGTGGCTTCCTATCAGACTTCGTCGGAATACTCACATTCTATCTCTACTGTAATGTGTACTATTTTATCTAGTATCGAGTAGCAGAACTAGGAGAGCTTTATAAAATAATTACATACTATAGCTTTTCTACTAGCGCCCTCTAGTGTCGAGTGGCAGAACTAGGAGAGAACTTTCTATACCTAGTCGGTCGGGACGGGTATGTACTCTAACATTCTAGATGTTTCAGTAAAAAAGGTCCTATATAAGACTGGTATTGACCTGCGCCCTCCTTTCTGCCAAGTAGGGTCGCGTTCGTATACGGCTTAGAGATCTCTCGTCAGATCGGTAAGCCAATCCATAAAGGCGGTGTTTAGTGGGTAAAAGTCTGCACATAACCACGCAACCGGCTGCGTGGTATTTATTTATATTTATATTTATATTTTAAAAACAGTGTACATGCTGGCTTACAGTTTGTCCAAAACGTCAGCATGCTAATTAACAAATTACAGTTTTAAATAATAGTAATAATACAAGATACATGTCAAAAGGTCAAACAAATTAAAGAATACATGTCCAGTAGATCAACTAAATACCAAAAAAATACATGCCAAATAGATTAAAAGTCAAATAAATTAAGCAAAATGTCATTGTCAGATTGATTACATAAGATAGGATTAAGAGAATACTAATAATATTACATTTTGTCAAAATTGGATGTCAAAAATAGAAGAGCTTTATTACACAGTTGCCCTAAGCTATCAGCAAATAAATCGGTCTCGTTATAATCTGCGAGCATGTCTCCGATAAGCCGTATAGCACGAGAAGTGGGCGCGTGAGCGCCGTACCTGGTGCGCACCGGCGGCTGCCACAGAAGGCGAGGCCGCCGCCGTGGTGCCACCGTCCCCTCCACATCACAGCCCAGCCGCTTCGGAGCCAACAACCCTACTCTACTTAATATCATCGGACTATCTATACGATTATGGATGATTGCTAGGTAGTGTGTTATCAACTGCATAGTTCGCCTAAGTTTAAGCGTGTCCAAACCCACCATACCATTAACAAATAAGGACGGATATAGATAGGGGTAGTAACCGTATTTCCGTTTATATAGCCATCGTGCAAATTTGCGCTGTATTCTCTCTATCATCAAAATATATTTTTCCTCATAGGGATTCCATACAATGGCACCGTACTCAAGCTTACTACGAACATATGCATTGTAAAGTACCAAAGCGACCTCTAATCTATCAAACTGTGAAGAAGTGCGAATAACGAAGCCAAGCAATTTACTGGTCTTTTTACATACAGTAGTCACATGGTTATGAAAGTCAAGTTTAGCGTCTAACAATAATCCTAAGTCACGAATTTCACTTACCCTTACTAAGGGCGTGTCAGATAATTTATATTCTTTTTTTTAGTGGACAGCGTTTACGCGTGAATGTTATTATTTTACATTTATTACTATTAAACGGAAGATGATTTAATACACTCCAATCCATAACCGCATCGATGTCCCTTTGCAATGCCTCGCAGTCAGACGGGTCATCTATACCTAGGCTTAACTTGAGATCATCCGCGAACAACAGACATTTGGAGGCAGTCACGCTATTCGGTAAGTCATTAATGAAAATAAGAAAGAGCAAAGGCCCCAACGTACTTCCTTGGCTCACTCCAGATCTTGTGTAATAGTCACTAGACTCAAATGCACCCACTTTAACAAACTGACGTCGATCGCGTAAGTAATTTGAAAAAAACTTGAGGAGTGCCGGGGCAAAGCCTATCACCGCCAACTTACGCAACAAGATATCGTGATCGACCAGGTCAAATGCTTTCTTAAAATCGAAGTACGCAGCATCCACCTGCCTACCAGCATCCAATTCAGCATATGTATAGTCAAGATGAGACACAAGATTGGTAGTTGTAGAACGGGCAGTTCGAAAACCGTGTTGACTATCATGCAATAATTTTTGAGTTTGCTTATTAATTTGCTGACATAAGACAATTTCAAATAATTTCGCAAAGGCTGACAGGACTGCAATCGGTCTAAAAGACGAAACGTCATTTTCACCATCAGTTTTTGGAACCGGAGTAACCCTAGACACTTTCCAAATGTCTGGATACTTATACTGAGTCAGCGACAAGTTAAAGAGGTACAGGAGTGGACTCTCAAAAGCGGATATGCAGTCCTTTGCTAAAAAAACGGGAATATCATCAGGGCCACACGTCGACCTCGGTTTTAGCCGCCTTACTGCTTCCTTTAACTTGGTATTATCAATAGTATTTATTGTGATACAGGTGGAGTCATATCGACTATCTGCGGCACGTACCGCATCAACATGGTCCAGTTCAGGAACTTTGTTCTGATATACCGAACTAAAATAGTTCGCAAAAGCGTCGGCCGCAGATTGCCCAACAACTTCGACACCACTAGAAGAATAAGCGTTCATACGCTGCCTGTGATTCTTCCTATTCTTAACGTACTCCCAGAATTTGGCCGGGTCATCAATTATATTTTGTTGAGTCAGATGTAAGTGCTGCTTATATGCATTGTCAATCAAGTTTTTAACATGCCATCTATAGTATTTAAATAATTCCTTGTTGAACTCTTTACCTTCAGCCTTATACCGTTTCAAATGATAATATTTTTTACGTATATTACATATAATATCAGCATTAAACCATTTTGGATATACGTACTTATAATTCGGCATGTAAGGGGATTTAGTTGGAACATATTGACTGATACAATTATAAAGACGGTGATAGAATAACGCAACTGCGTCGTCAACGTCTGCAATTACAAACATGTCCGACCAATCTATACTTTTTAATGCCGTGTACAGGCCCAGAAAGTCTGCTTTACGCCAATTCCAGCTTGGAGCAGCTCCCGGGCTCTGAGCCGGCGGTGGAGAGGATGGTGACTGGACCTGCGCATCGCACTGAAACCTAAGCGTCACCTCCAGCGGAGGGTGATACTTATCAATTGGTACTAAGGGATCTAAACCCTCGGACACTAAGACCAGCTCCGGGTTAAAATTGCTCAACACGAGATCTAACATGCCATCATATTTGTTATACACAATATTATGTTGCTGAAGCCCACAATAGTCACAAAATGAATTAAAATTATTCTTAACATTAACACTACAAGAATTCAAATTAAAATCTCCTATTACTAGGACATTAAGAGAATAATATGCAATGATATCATTTTCAATGCACGTCAATACGTTGAGATATAGATTATCACTACATTTAGGAGGCAAATAAACGATACAACACAAAAACTTTCCAACACTTTTTCCACTAATAATGGCAAAAAGCAGTTCCATATCAGACGTATAGGCATCTACATTAGTTACTTGTTGCACCGTATAGCAGTTTCGTACACTCCTCCCCACCCGACGTCCCCTGTGCGGTCTTTACGTACGACTAAATATTCCGAAGTAAATAATTCGCCATCAAAAACGGAACTGTTCAAAAAGGTTTCGGTCAAGGCTATAACATCAAAGTTGCATTGAGACACATTATTCCTAAAAGTATCCGATTTAGTACGTAGACCTCTAACGTTTTGATAACAGAAATATAGGTTACACACTTTCTTTCTTGGCACGAAAGTTCTGCCGCCACGGTTTTATACAGATGTCTTCAGCCCAATTATTTGGTGACATAACACTCTCGCTAATCCTCGACGGGACTCCAAGCTTGAACGATGAGTAACGTCCCCTTGCTTTCAGTTCTTCCACTGTGCAATCATTATTTCCACTAATAGAGTAGAGATGAGCACACACCTCTTCTACTGTGGTACCCTCATGAACATAATAGAGATGCAAGTACCTCCATCTCTCAGAAGCACGCAGTTTTGTCACCCCCAGCGCTGCAGTACCGCGAAGCACGCCGGGCAGCGAAGCGCGTCCAGTTTTACGTCTCACCTGTATCCATTCTTCTGGGTCTTTTTTGCTCCACGCCATCCCGGGAAGCAACAGTTGTCTCACGGCTTACACTCAAAATCGAAGTGTTGGAATCAGAGACTAAAGTTGAAACTGGCGCTAAAGAAGAGATAGGTGTGTTTACTTTTTTCGGGTGGATTAGGTTTGCCCGAAGCTCCCTTATTTTTCACCTGAGGGCCAGATTTTACTTTCGGCTTAGTCTTCCCATTATCTAGGTTCAATGGGCGCTGTACCGCCGCTGCATATCCCTGCGTTGATGCACTATTATCTTTGTCCATTTTTAGGGTTATTTTTTCTAATTTGTCAAACTTATTGGTTAAATTGCAAATTTTTTCAAATACCGAAGTTTTAAATTCATTAAATTGCTCGTTGAGTAGTGCGCAAATTTTCATGGTAAGGCGCGATTCGAAGTCGTCCTGCATTTGCTTTATTTCTTGTACTACAGGGGCCATGTTTTGGGGGCAAGGGTCACATTTCATCGCCACTAATTGCGCAGGACGTTTCCCGTTTCGAAACGTGATATTATCTGGGGTATGCATCGATACATCCAAACAATCATCAACGGCAGTCTTATCATGGCTCAACTGCTGGCGTACTGGCGTATGTGAATTATCAAGCTTAGGTATTTTGCTACGGCATTCGAAACATATCCACATCTTTTTAAATTCTGATGTCATTGTTGCAAATACTTCCACATTAAAATTGGCGCACATAATATCGAAATATTGCTTACATTTTGCGCACCTCATGAATGCGCTGTCTTCCATAATAACACCGCGGCATCCTGCGCAGTTTACTTGGCGTGACGTCATCTCGATCACTGCACAGCTTGTTGCTATGAGCTTTCACCGCCTCCCTCCCCCGCTTTCCGGAGGGTTGCCCATATTTGCTTCGGGCGCAAAAAAAAAAGCGACCCGGGTCAGTACGAGAATCAGCGATTCAAGCAAATACTTCGAAGCGATATAACTGGGAACTAAAGTGATCAGTGATTTATTATCTGTGTGTGTTTTAAGTTGTAATTGATGTTCGGTAATTAAAGTGTCAATTTTGGTAATTCAATCGGCAGTTTTTATTGTCACGAACCGCAAGCTCGTAACATTACTACGATACTTTAGAGTGGCCTTGCAGTGGGCGTCGTTTGGCTGATACGATCATCTGTATTGATACAATTACATTTTTGAGTTCTGTGTTATCATTACTAAATAGTATTCTTTAGGTTTTTATTTTTATTTTTTACAGAGGTCAATTTCCTGAGGTAATTGCGTCTACGAGTCAGATAATTTGTTTTATGCGTCAGATGTATCAAGTGAGAAAGAATATCTATTTAACAATTACTTTTCAGATAAAGATCCTACTTACGTGACATATTCAGATGAACATATTCAAAACAACAGTGATTCTGATTGTAATGTGATAATTTGTGAAGAATATCAAAACAAAGCAGGCAAACAATTTGTTACGTTGGTTCTTGAGAATCTTTTGAATAGAATTTGTTTATCCATCAAAACCCTAACGCGACGAAAGAGAGCTCAATCAAGAGAGTGGAAACGAAAAATTTGTAAGGTGAGAAAAGCTGAGGGATTATTTTATATTACAAAAGGTGTTGTTAGAGTGGCCAAAGTGCCAAAGCCTATTTATTTAATGTGATAAATGCACATTTAAATGTACTCAAAAGTTTTCTCCTGGCGAACGAAACATTTTGTGTCGTAATTATTACAATATGAACTTTGTATCACAGAAAATTTTTACTCTCTCATGCCTGAAGATTCAGCCTGTACTAAAAAAATACTTTATCAGAAAGAACAACGAACAAACCCAAGTCAACCTCAATTTTTTCAAAGTGACTATGTATTTGGGTAGATGTTATAACTGACGCCGTGAATAAAGCTGATTCATGTGGGATTTGTAATAACGATAATCAACGCGGTAAAAAAACAATAAGTAGCGTAGGCGAGTGGAAAAACGTTTTGACAGCAGCTAAATAGAGCAAATCAACAGCCTTCGAAAGGGATGAAGAATTTATTATTAAAGTACATTATATGTTTAAGTTCCATTTCCATTTATTAAAGTACATTATATGTTTAATTTTTCTAGACCAAACCCAATAAGTCGATGCCCTCTGTAACTTTTTTTTTTGATAAAATTGACCACCTCAGAAACGTTAAAATACTGTTTTACTACTACTAGTTCAATGTATTCACTTTTACCACAAATACTTAATAGGTCGATATAATTTGAATAACAAGTATTTTTATCCTTAAAATTTAAACATTAATATCTCGAAACTGACAATTTCGTACTTATTGGGTTTGAGCACCATACCCTCGTATAGATGGGCCACTCTGACAAATTATTAGGCTGTGACAAAACAAGGGAAGTTTCCTCCATTCCGCTAAAGATATCGTCGGGATTATAAATTAGGGTGCTATCAGCTAGGTTCAGTATTATATTGTACATTTAAATAAAATTTAAAGGATATGTTTTAAATTGAAACAAACTAAATTACTAATAGATCTCATTTTTTAACTTCTTTTAAAATGATTGTGTTTCATAAAGCACATATGATAATATTGAGCTATTCTATATATACATCTCAGCACTTGGAAACTTTGATAGCGTGATTTAACATATATTATTAATTAAATACCCATTCATTTTTAAAATAATTTTTGGTAAGGGTCTTAAGTTTGTTAGTATGGTGGAATAGAACCTTCGGCTTCAGTTTAGCTTCAACTGTTCCTATCTGTTTTGACCAACTGACCTTTGGTCAGACATTGAATAAAACCTGCAAATTTTTTTAAATAAATTTGATCTACATGCGAAATAAAAAATTGTTAACCTCATTGTAAGTGGCTAATACAGCCCATGAACATGACATGGACATGAAGCTAACTTAAAAAAACCACAGGTACATTGTCAGTTGTCACCGTTGACGACTGACATGAAATGGCTCACAGTGTTTCCTTTAAGCCAGAACACAGCAACGGGTGCATTTGGCAGAGTTGTATCAACAAGACAAACTCCCTAGGCAGATAAGAGACTTGCCAGCTATTGAAAGTAGTATTATTATCTTACCTTACAACTGAATATGAGTAATGGTAGTAACCACCACCATTGGCACAACTTCCCATAGAAATAACCCATCGTGGATCAGGCATTTGGTCATACACTTTTCTTAAAGCTGGAGCCATTTTATTTGTTAATGTACCAGCAACAATCATCACATCAGACTGTCTTGGAGATGCTCGGAAAACGACGCCAAATCTTGAAACAAAAAATTCATGATATTTTGAGATTTTACATACTCAGAGAATAAAAAAAAACTTAATAACTTATTCACTGTCTTGACCAATACAAAGGAATACACAGCAGTGCCTCTAAAAACTTATGGACACAAATGTGTGTCCCTGCAGTTTGAATGAGATATGAGCATTTGTACACCTATATGTATTTATAACTTGTTGTTTTTCATTAAAAGTATCACATTCAGGCTGAATATGCATCTCATTCTGCAGTTGAAAAAAGTTGGTGAAAACAATTAACAACATATTATGTAAGTGTAGATGAAGACTACATAATTATGCAAATATGAAAATAAAGTTAATACAAATTGTAAATATTGTGTGACATATGTGTAGTTAAATATCGAAATCCGGTAAGGACTACCACTACTCAAAATTAAACTATTAATGGTGCCAAATTTAAAATTAAAATCTTAATAAGTTCGTTTTTACCGAAATGAGGTAAGTCAATTAAAACTCTATGAAAATAACGGTCAAAACTGACGATTTTTTTCATATCCCGGTTAGTTCCTTTGAAAGTGTTTATCAATATCAAGCATGTATGCACTGGCCAATCAGAGTAAAGTATAGCGTAAAGATGGCTGCTATTCGCATGAGTTATCGGAAGCGAAACACTTTGCCCTCTTAGTTTTTATTTAATTATTTTGAACAAAATGAGTGAAAACAGTTTTGATCTAAATGTGGTGGAACAAGATAAAGCAAGGAAAAAGACTAACTTTGTACTACAAGGTCGTACTCAGCTTGAAAATTGATACTATCATTTTATTGAGTAGTGATAATTTAAAATTTTATAAATAATATAAAATAACTTTTATTTTAGCATAACGGTGGAAAGGATTATGCAGTAAAAACATAAATTCAAGGTTTAAAAACAGGGTGTGAATAATAATTACTTAACCCATCTAATTAATTATTAATCAGAAATCTGCTTCTTGTGGTTTTGTTACTTACATATACCTATATCTAAATAAAATTTCATTTAAAATGTTAATTTTTCTTCTGCTTTCTATCTGGTGTTGACCTTGCACTTGAAATGCACTTAACACAAGATTTACATGTTTAATTGTATCTGTAGTAATGCTATTTTGGACTTCAATGTGATCATGTACCCGAAATGCAATTTTATAAAAATATTTTACAAAACAATGTTGACCTAACTGAAGAGAAAGAAGAGGAAATAATAAATAATTTGCAAGATTATGAAATGGAAGGCGTTTTAGAATTTATGCAAATAAATAAAGTATTTTGATTCACTTAAAATCATTGTTTCATTTATAAAATTAAATATACTGATGTATTTCTTAAAATACCACAAGTGAGCTGCTCTGAATATGTCCTATTACAATGATGTCAATCAAAATTAGGTAAGTCCAGTATGACTTATTTCAAACACCGATATAATTAGCTCATACACATCAAAATGCGGTATGTCCAAACTTTAACCTGCTTTTTTAGCTTATCCTATCATTAATATATTAGTTTTTTAAAATTACATTATATGCAAATTCCTAAGAAAATAGTCCGATTATACAAAATAGCAGAAATTATAAAATCTTACATTAAAACACATATAACATTAATTTCCCCCGTTTCACTTAGAGCGGACGTAATGGATTTTGATATTTAACGACACATATTATATCCTATGTTTCTTCAAGATAGCAAGATTTGAATAAACATGGTAGAGCCACGCTGTAGCTATAATATTTATGGTTTCAGCATAAATAAGTTGGCTCTACCAGGAGGGGATGTCATCACAAGGGTAATTTATTTTTAAGCTCAACTTGGATGAATGGTAGTTTTGAATTGAAGGGTGGCTTGTATGGTAGTGCAACTCGAAAATAGAAAAGTTAAATAAAATTAGTACATTGATAATGAAAAATATGATACAAGTTAAATAATTTTTAATATTATTTCATTGTATCATCAATAGCTTCGGATTCAATGTAGCATAGTTGAAATAAATGTAAATTTACAAAATCACGCCTTTATATTAAAAAAAAAACAAACTTGTTTTTAATTAATTAGACAAAACATTTTGCATTACCTGTCCATGTCGTAACGAGGAGCTGCAATGTGCATCATTTCTACAGCACAACATGCAAGTCCAAAAGTCATAGGCCACATGGAACCTTTTCTTCCCCAATTAAGTAAGTCGTCAAGCCTTGCTACGGCATATTCTGCCATATTATTGGCATCTTGAAAAGGAGAATAAGGACGTCTCTCATTTGGGTTTGGCGCCGGCAAATGAGTTTGACGAATTTGACCTACTACAGGTACAAAAGCTCCCTTCTTTAAAGTAGAAAGGACTGCGCAAGGAGCTGTAGCTCCCAAAGCTTTGATAGCCTGCATTATCTGGAAAATCAAATACGTAATTGATATTTCACGTCTGTTATAATGAATATTTCACCTATGTTCTAATGACGGATATAGTTAATACGAAACATTCACTTACAAAACTAATACATTTGCTTATGAAAGAGATAATTTCACTTAAAACATTAGTTATTAGAAATAAAACAATTTACGTAACAGGAATCGTGAAGGAGCATTTACGAAGCTATAAAATATTTATTCATGTCAAAAAACTTGTATTTTTTATAATTTAACTTTAATAATTTTTATTCTGTAATATAGTGTATATATTCACTTATTCAGTAAATAATAGATTTTTTTAAACTTTCAACTTCTATAACTCATCCTAGTTTTATCTCTAACATACTTCGAAAACGGTCACCATAGATTACTTACTGCGGTCACAGACGGTCACAGATCACTATAATGTCTACGAAAAACTGTCTCGTTCTTTATTAACTGGCTTTACGGCTCTGGTTTCTAGATCTTCTGAGCCTATACTTTCTTTGGGAATCTTCATTTTATGTTCTTTTTTTTTTCACAATATGCTGATGCGTGACATTGAGAAGCCCTTGGGAGATTATGACGACAGCTCAACCCAGCGGACAGACAGCCACTCAAGTTCATAAGGCGCCCAAGCCTTCAAAATAACTTGAGGTTTATATCGACATCAAAGCACTTGTTTCGACGTTTTCACTAACTTTCACACGCGCGGACACTTACTTCACAAAATCGCATCACTTTTACGAATCAAAATCCACACTTCAAACCATTATTCAAGCGACAAAACAGGAGCGACAATCCGTCTACGGCCAAGTTCCCGCCAAAACTCAAAAAACTATCTCGCTGACAGCTTCACCACAGAGTACGTAGACAGTAGATGTTCAGAAAGTTGGCACCCGGATATAATCATTAAAAATGCGAACTCATGGACTTTATAAACGAAATTAGTCTTGAAGAGGCCTTTCCCCAGCTCTTAAAGTTAGCTTATCTTGTCGTAACTATTCCAGCCACAAGTTCCTCCGCGGAACGTGCTTTCTTATCTCTGAAGCGCATCCATACTTATTTGAGAAATACACAAGGTCAAGAGCGTTTTCCAGACTTATCAACTCTTCGCAGCGTCAGTGAATCGAGCCGATCGGAAAACACTCGGTCATCGACGATTCGAGCCGCTCTGCGCTGGATGCGGTCAAGTGGAAGGAGCTGGTACTGGAGAGCCCCAGCCCAGAGATGGGAACAGTATTCCATGTGCGGCCGAACCTGCGCCTTATAAAGTTGCAGGCGGTGTGCCGGCATGAAATACTGTCCCGCTCTGCTGAGCACGCCAAGCTTTTTAGAGGCCAATTTGGCCTTCTCTTCCAAGTGACGACGAAACTGCACGTCACTCGATATGTCGACGCCGAGGATTCCGATACTGGCTGAGGCAACAAGGGAAGTGGCTTGAAAATGAGGGGATACGACAAAAGGTTTCTTTTTAGGGGTTAACGCGCAAACTTGTGTCTTCTGTGGGTTAAACTGGACAAGATTTAGTCGCCCCCAATCCGAGACTCTGTTTCAGCAAAGACTCGACTTCAGACACAAGTTTGTCCCGGTACTCGCGAGACGTTTTCCTGAGAAATATTGGCTCGGCCAGTGTAAAGAGCATCACCAGTGCTGTCATCTGCATAGCAATGAATATTACGGGTTTGCAACATATCATTGATATGAAGAAGAAACAGCGTTGGCTATAGCACGCAGCCTTGTGGGACACCAGTATTAATAGGCTTGCAATCGGAGTTTACACCGTCTACAACGACCTTGATGCTTCGATCTGCAAGAAAGCTGGTGATCCAATCGCACAATTTCTCGGGAAGCCCATAGGAAGGGAGCTTCGAAAGAAGCGCTTTGTGCCAAACCCGATCGAAGGCCTTCGCAATGTCCAAACTAACGGCCAATGCCTCCCCCTTGGACTCTACTGCCTCCGCCCATCTGTGAGTTACGTAGACCAGAAGATCACCAGTTGACTGACCACGGCGAAAACCGTATTGGCGATCACTAATCAGCTGGTGATCCTCAAGGTACCTCATGAGCTGGTAGTTTACAATGGACTCCATTGTTTTGGAGAACAACGAGGTGATGGCGATAGGCCGGTAGTTGGACGGGTCTGAGCGGTCACCTTTTTTTAGGGATCGGGTGGACGAAAGCAGTCTTCCATGATTTTAGGACTACGCCTAGGGAGTAGGAGTACCGGAAAAGACGCATTAAAACCGGTGCCAATTCTGGAGCACACGTCCTCAGCACAATTGGGGGGATTTCGTCAGGCCCACTTGACTTGTGGATGTCCAGGGAGAGGAGTGCTTTGCGAACCAAACGCTGTGTGAACTGCACTTCCGGCATGGAGTACTCACACCGCGGGATGGTGGGCGGCGTACTCCCCCCGTCATCGAGAGTCGAGTTGGACGCAAAGAAAGAGCCCAGCAGATCGGCTTTCTCCTTTGCGGTATGGGCCAGTGAGTCGTCCTCCCTGTGCAGAGATCGAAGAGATGGCTGACAGAAATGACCCTGGACAGCCTTGGACCAGAATGCCAGAAGGAAGGCGAACTAGTTTCTCGCCAATTCTGCCTATGTGCTCTGACTTTGCCTTTGCAATAACTCTTTTGAAGGACCTAGAGGCGGAATTATACTTCTTTTTCAGAGCGCTGGTATTTACATCCCGGGACGTTGATGCGTCAGCCCAGGCTTGGTAGCACTCCTGCTTATAGCATGATGCTATTTTACAGGAGCGACCAAACCATGGCTGAGATTTGCCTCCAATGGGCACCACAGAGAAAGGAATAAAAAGTTTCATACCCTGAAGTACCACATCAGCGACAAAATCCGCAACAACGTTGGGATCGTCCGGCGAGAAGCAAACCCCCCCCTCCAAGGGTAGGATGCAAAGAAACACCGTATCCCATCCCAATCGGCTGACCTATTGTGCCAAACACGGCGGCAGCCTGCAGAATGCAACTGCGATTTCAGCGTGAGTGGCACCACACTCCAGACAAGACAATGGTTCGAGGAGCCTAAAGGGGCGTCAACGGAAATCTGATATCCGTTCGGGTGAGAAGTCAGCAGAAGGTCTAACAGGGAAGGTGCATGATACTCCACATCTGGAATCCGTGTTGGCGAAGTAACCAGTTGTGTGTATGCCAAGGGAAAATCATGAACAGATCCCCCGCATGATCGGTTAAACGTGAACCAAGCCATTCGGCATGATGGGCGTTAAAGTCGCCGAGGATCATGATCTTTGCGGAGGGGATCTGCTGTAGTAGCGAATCTGTAGCCATTTAGATGTCGAAGAGTCGGTCTGTTTCGGAATTACCGCTATGGGACTTATAGAGGCACCCGTAGACGCGCGGATGGTCGTCGCTGTCTACGCGTAGCCAAAGGATGGACAGGTCCGAACCTTCAAGACTACCGAGGCGTCGAGAACAGATATCCTCTCTGACGTGAACGCAAACTCCAGCCCGAGGTACAAGGGAGTGTTCCAGTTTGTACCCCGGGTCGGAGAGATACGAGAATATCAGCCGGAGAGGACACCAGTGTCTCGGTCAGAAAGAGCAGAGCCGGCCTCGCCGTCTCGAGATGGTAGTGGACGACATTTAGGTTAGAGTGAAGTCCCCTGATATCGCAGAAATTCACGGATAGCGTGGCAGGGGTCGCCTTGGTCTTGTTGCTCCGTTTGCCCCGAGCAGCTATAGTCTTGAGCGGAATTTTGCCCCCCCCCCCAGAATACGCGGGGCAGCTTGAGCATCCAAGCTCAGGAGTGGAGAAACATGGTCGTGGTTGCTCAGCGAGGGATTCTCCAGGGGTGCTGGTACCCTCCTGAGGTAGTGTATCATCATTTAATTCCGCTACCATGTTGATGGGGGGGGGGGGATTTGGGCCTCCGGCCACCTGCACCCACCAGAGGAAACGCGAAAGCAGAGCTTACACTTCACGCCGGTATTCTGTGAGGTTGTGGTACCACCCCGGTTTGAGCCGGCCCATACGTGCAACAGCAAAGCTGCCGCGTGGCTCTACCACTGTTTAATTTGACAGGTGTAAGAAATAGGTAATCTGAACGATTTGAAAATGCTGTTGCTTTATCTTTCCTGCCCTATATAGTAATAGGTGCTTACATATGAAATTGGCATTTTGTACGGGAGGAATATAAAATATTTTTTTTTTTTTGTAAAATATATTTAATTAATCAAAGTATACACCGTTGCTATCTATGCACTTTTGACATCTCATAGGTAGTTCATTGATCCCTTTACTAAAAAAACATAGGGGCGAGAATCAATTAACTCTTTGAAAGCGATTTGGATTTCCGCATCGCAGTTGAATTTTTTTCCTTGTAAGATGTTGTCCAAATACCGGAAAAAATGGTAATCTGTTGGATCAAAGTCCGTCCGGAGTACGGTGGATGTCGCAGACATTCCAATTGTAGCTCATCTAACTTGGGGTTGTTTGTTGTGCAGTGTGTGGTCTTGCGATGTCATGAAGTAGCAGTGGCCTAGAGCGATTGACCTCGGTTGTTTAGCAGCTAGTTCTTCCTTCGTGGTTTGCAGTTGCTGACAATAGATATCTGCCGTAATCGTTTGGCAAGATTTTAGAAAGCTGTAGTGAACGACACCGGCACTAGTCCACCAAACACTCATTAGTAACTTTTTCTGAGACAATTTTTGTTTAGGGCAGGATTTGACTGGGTCTCCAGGGTTCAGCCATTGCGACGAGCGCTTCCGATTATCGTACAGTATCCACTTTTCAACACCAGTTATGATTCCATTTAAAATCTCTTCATTTTTGTGTCAGTTGACCAAAGTAACACAGCAGTCGAAGCGTGTTGCAAACACGCTTCGACTGCTCTGTCACTGTCTGTGTCACAGTTCGATTCACTCAATTCATGAAGTACCCATCGTTCAAGTTTTTTTACTTTCCCGATTTGCTTCAAGTGGATTAATACAGTTTTATCACTTACTCTGAAGCCTGCAGCTATCTCTGAAGTGCTTTGTGATGAATCCGCTTCCACAATAGCCTTTAATTCTTCATTTTCCACTTTGGTCTCCGATCGTCCACGGGGTTGGTTCTGAAGATCCAAATTTCCAGAACGAAAACGTTGAAACCAAAAACGTACCGTGCTTTCTTTTGCGATATCAGCGTTACATCATTAATCCTTCGAGCTGTTTCTGCAGCACTGGTGCCACGGTAGAACTCGTACTCGTAAATATACCGATATTTCATGTTTTCCATTGTGCGGTAATAAGCGATGCCAAAGAAAAAATAATGAGGAAAAAACAAATAAATGACTGTTTTCAAAACTCAAATGTACCAGCTAAATCAATTTATAATTTTGATTTGCTAAGTTGATATCTGGCACTAGCGCCATCTAGTATCGGGTAACGGAGCGAGGGTAGAGCTTTCCAGAAAATGACATCACTTATCTTTCAACCGACGGCGCCATCTGTTGTCGAAACGAAGAACTAAGCTTCTAGAAGCCCGACACTCGAAATTTCGATGCTTAGTCGATTGGTGCGCGTATTTACTTGAATGTTCTGGATGATTCGGTACTAATGTGTATTTATAGGCGCTGCAAGATGCGATCGGGGAAGTATTGAAGTTAACGAGACAAGCGAAGTTTCGAAGCGGAATAAAGTGAATCAGTGTGATTAATTATTAGTGTTTTTAACTTTAATTAGTGTAAAGTGAATTAAAGTGTTAATTTAGGTAATTCTATCGGCAATTTTTATTGTCACGAACCTCAAGCTCGTAACAATTGGTGTCAGAAGTGGAATAAAATCCTGCCGATTTTACCTAAGGAGGAAACGGAGGGTGTCCGTACCCGAAGTCAACGCCAGCAGGAGACGGACCAAAGAAGATTTGGTGGTGCAACGCCGCAGACGTCGGAGGGCCAGCCGCCGGCTGCAGGCCCGTTGGTTGAAAGAGCAGCAGGAGGAACAGGCTCGCCGACAGGAGGAACGGTTCGTCGGAGGGAAAATCGGGGCGGAAATGAACAGACCACCACAGAGGAACAGGTCGTCTTTGGAAGAGCAGCTGGGGCGCGGACAAGAAGAACAGGTCCGTCGTTTGGAAGATCAGCTACGGGGCGGACAAGAGGAACAGGCCCGTCGGTTGGAAGAGCAAATGCTCCTCATGAAGGATCTTCACGCTACCTTTGGGAAGGAGATAAAGAAGGTTAAGGATAGGGTTGCTCAGCATGACAACCGCCTGTCGGAAGCTGAAACCCAAATCGCGAAGGCTGAAACCCAAATCAAGGAAGCTAAAACCCAAATCGACCAAGTGAACAATCGGGTAGACAACGTGGTGGCTGATGTGAAGAAAACGCTGGACGATCTCAAACTGGGGGATGGAACTATACCTCCCGTAGTAGCTACAACACCTTCAGTACGTGGAGTCAAAGTGCCGCGTTCGACGGGACTTCTTCCTGGGCGGCCTACAAAATCCAGTTCGAGGCTGTTATGAAGGCAAACGGCTGGAATAAAAGTCAGGCCATGACTGCTCTCACACTAGGTTTGCGCGACCGGGCCTTAACTGTTCTAGAAGCTCTCGGTAAAGAAGTGACTTACGAGCAGCTCCTTGAGGCATTGGAGGCTAGATATGGCGACGCTCACCTGGAACACGTCTTTCGAGCCAGCTTAGAGATCGCGTGCAACGCAGCAATGAAAACCTGCAGTAGTGGGCTCTAGAGGTGGAGAAGCTGGTGCGAAAAGCATACCAGTCTGTACTTGCGCTCATTGAAGGGAACCTGGTGCAGACATTCATCGACGCCATCCGCGACCTGGAAGTCAGAGCTGCTGTGAGGCTCGGGCACCACGAGGCGCTTAAAGACGCCTTGGTCCATGCACTGGAGGTGGAAGCCGTGCGGCAGGATTATCGTTCCCATCGCATCAGGGAGGTTGCAGCAGCTACAGTACACGACCGCAACAAAGAATACAGCCCTAGGTGCTATGGCTGTGGGGAAAAGGGCCATCTTCGATCCAGCTGCCCTAAGCGAACCCTGGAAAGGGAAGGTGAACGACCTCAGGAGGGTAGTGCGGCCAACAGCACCGCCCAGCAGCAGCAGGGAAACGAGTAAAAGCCAGAACTGCGGGGCGGGTGCTGGCTGATGTTAAAAGAGCCCCAAGGATCTCGATCTCACAAACCCATGATGGGAACAGTCTAATTATCAAGGGCGAGGTCGACGGAATGCCGTGTAAACTGACCATAGACACTGGAGCCTCTCGTACGGTTGTTAGTTCCCAACTTATAAGTCAGTTCCTTGGAGACTCCGCATACAACCGAGAACGCATTAATTTGGTAACAGCCACCGGTCAGCGTATACCAGTCCGTGGAGAGAAGTAGATGAAGTTGAAGTTAGGCAACGTGATCTATCTGCATAATGTCATCGTGGCTGATATAATGGACGACTGCATCCTAGGCCTAGACTTTATGAGGAATAATTGTTGTGAGATCGACGTTAAGCAAGGTGTTTTGAAATGTGGACAGGAGGAACTTTTTATGGAAGGTGCGTTACCAGGGAACGTGTACAGCATTAAGAAGATTGTTCTTCCGCCGAGATCAGAAACGATTGTTCCGGTTAGTCTTCCTCGAAACGCTGGGCAACCTCACCGTTGTGTACTTGTGGAAAGGGTAAACAATGACCTTCCATGGAAAGTAGCTCGAACCTTGATCAGGACCACTGACATCTCAGGAGTACGTGTGCTGAACCTTTGTGACCGGGAACAGATTATAGAAAAAGGCACACTGGTTGGTACTTGTGAGGAAGTGGGTTGGTTAAGTCGGTGCCAATATATATCGAGTGGGACTCCCAGCAAGGATTCAGAAACGAGAGTGATCACACTTTTGGAAGACTGTCGCAGTGTTCTCTCCCCGAACGAATTGGTCAAGGCGAAGAAGTTGTTACTCAAGTACGCAGATGTATTCTCATCAAACGATGCTGACATGGGAAAGACTGGCTTAATTCAACACAAAATAAACACAGGAGAAGAATTGCCTATCCGTCAGCGGCCAAGAAGATTGCCGGTAGCACGTGAAAAAGAAGTGGAAACCATGATTGAGGGAATGGTGAAGCATGGTGTTATTGAACCTTCATCTAGTCCATGGTGTTCACCCATGGTGTTGGTAAAGAAGAAGGATGGAAGCATGCGGTTCTGTGTTGATTACCGCCGTCTGAACGACGTTACAAAGAAGGACAGCTAAGGAGGAGCTTTGAGGAACACCTTCAGAACCTGGAACGCGTGCTCATGAAGATTCAGAGTGCCAACCTCAAGTTGAGTCCGAAGAAATGTTCACTATTCAAACGGCAAGTCAACTTTTTGGGGTATGTAGCATCGGAAGAAGGTATCCGTACGGATCCGGAGAAAATCGCCGCTGTCATGTATTGGCCGGTTCCAAAAGACAAGACGCAGGTTAGAGCATTTTTGGGTTTGTGCTCCTATTATCGGCGATTTGTGAAGAACTTTGCAGATATAGCCAAACCTCTGCACAAGCTAACCGAGGAGAAGCGACATTTCTGCTGGGATGAAAGTTGCAATATCGCATTCCAGGAGCTCAAGGACCGTCTGTGCAAAACACCTATCTTGGGATACCCTGATGCAAGCAAAGAATTTATAGTTGACACAGACGCAAGTGATATAGGACTTGGCGGTGTGATGTCTCAATGCATCAAATGGTGACCAAGAGGTCGTGATAGCGTACTTCAGCAAGTCATTGTCAAAACCAGAAAGGAACTATTGTGTCACAAGACGCGAATTGCCAGCTGTGGTAAAGTCGTTGCAGCATTTTAGCAAATATCTTCTGGGGCGGAAATTTCACTTACGAACTGACCATGCTGCACTAAAATGGCTATTGCAGTTTAAAAATCCAGAAGGACAAGTTGCGAGGTGGATTGAACTACTGCAGGAATATGACTTTGAGATCGAACATCGCAGCGGGAAATCTCATGGCAACGCAGATGCATTGTCAAGAAGACCTTGTCCTGAAGATTGCAAACATTGTACTAGGCAAGAGAGTAAGGAAGTGGTATCCGTGAGGATGCTCAGGGCAGACCACCTCAACAACGAGTGGAAGGACAGCTTACAACGTGCACAGTAGGAAGATCCGGATATCAAGCCGATTCTGGAATGGATGAAGGCCAGTGCTCCCAAGCCCAAGTGGAGCGACGTCTCAGCGATGAGTTCGACCACTAAAAGCTATTGGGCCCAGTGGGACAGATTGTTGCTTCAGGATGGAGTTCTGTGCCGTAAATGGAAAGTGTTCGGGGAGACAGCTGTTATTTGCAAACCGGATGTTCTACAGCTGTACCATAATGATTATTTAGGAGGCCATCTGGGAGTTAAACGAACTCTACTGAAGATCCGAGAACGGTTTTACTGGGTTCACTGTCGAAACGATATCTAGGACTGGTGTCGCAAATGTACAAGTTGTGCGGCTGTAAAGGGACCTCAGACTCGTAGTAGAGGTGCATTGAAGTTGTACAATGTTGGTGCACCATGGGAGAGAATAGCCATTGACGTGGCGGGGCCGTTTCCGGAGAGTGAAAGCGGTAACAAGTATTTCATGGTTGTGATGGATTACTTCATTAAGTGGCCAGAAGTCTTCGCCATTCCAAATCAAGAAGCTTCAATAGTTGCAGATAAACTAGTTCATGAAGTCTTCTGTCGTTTTTGGAGTACCTTTAGAGATTCACAGCGATCAAGGAAGGAATTTTGAGTCTCAAATATTCCAGGAAACTTGCCGAGTTATGGGTACTCATAAAACAAGAACGACTTCTTATCACCCACAATCTGATGGAATGGTAGAACGAATTAATCAGACATTGGAGAGGTACCTAGCAAAAGTTGTAGACAATCGGCAACGAGATTGGGACAAGCACATACAACCGTTTTTGTTGTCATATCGCAGCGCTGTTCACGAAAGTACATCAGTGACACCAGCTTTCGCAAACTTTGGGAGAGAATTACGGCTGCCTGCGGACCTGATCACCGGGATACTACCCGATGCTCCACGCAGTATAACCGATTATGCAAATGACTTGCGGAACAAAATGAATGACGTTTATGAGCACGTTAGACAATCGGGCCAGCAAATGTCTGAAAAGATGAAAGCCCGGTACGACCGTAAAATGAACAACAAAGGGTTCGGCGAAGGTTCACTAGTGTAATTGCACAATCCAGTCCGCAGCAAAAGGAAATCTTCTAAGCTTCAAGCTAAATGGGACGGCCCGTACCGGATTGTGACCAGGATCAACGATGTAACCTACCGGATACAGAAAGGCCTAAGAGGGACTCCTAAGATCGTCCATGTGGATCGCCTGGCGCGTTATTATGGGGCCAATAATGCTCGGGACGAGCATGTCTTAGGAGGGGGCAGTGTTGCGCGGCTAAGTTGATATCTGGCACTAGCGCCATCTAGTGTCGGGTAACGGAGCGAGGGGAGAGCTTTCCAGAAAATGACATCACTAATCTTTCAACCGACGGCGCCATCTGTTGTCGAAACGAAGAACTAAGCTTCTAGAAGCCCGACACTCGAACTTTCGATGCTTAGTCGATTGGTGCGCGTATTTACTTGAATGTTCTGGATGATTCGGTACTAATGTGTATTTATAGGCGCTGCAAGGTGCGATCGGGGAAGTATTGAAGTTGGCGAGACAAGCGAAGCTTCGGAGCGGAATAAAGTGAATCAGTGTGATTAATTATTAGTGTTTTTAACTTTAATTAGTGTAAAGTGAATTAAAGTGTTAATTTAGGTAATTCTATCGGCAATTTTTATTGTCACGAACCTCAAGCTCGTAACAATATGTATGTTGTTCAGTTTCAATAAATGGATAATACATATATTCTCATTACCATGTAACCTTACGTCAGTGGTTCAGTGAGGTAGGATTCCCTGTCATTATTGAATATTGGTTTCTGTGTTAATCTAAGCCGAAGTTTTTCGAAACGCTTGTAAACACTAATTTTAATAAAAATTTACTTAAATAGATAATCTTATTGAATCAATAGCATTATGAGTTTGTTTATCTAAGGACCTCAGAAACCGAGCGTAAGACAATGAATAATAGTAAATAATAGCTCTATTACGTTTAAATTTTGTACTATGTTTATCAATAAAGTTAACTATTCGCTGTACAAATATAACTTACTAGGTACCCTTTACTTTGAATGAAATCGACATCAAAAACCAATCGAGTGTATCACTAATAAGAGGTTATTAATGCCCTCATATTTCTCTATTTGTTATTTTCCAAATATGACTGATTTTTTGTGTTGGTTCATCTCAATGCTAAATAAAATTAATTTTTCATTAGTTTTTCTCCAGAGCCGGTAAATTTGTGAACCACTATTATGAAAAAATTATAGATATCAGGTTATAAGCTTAGTGGTGGACAAAATGTTTGCGCGTGTATTGGTCAACATTGGCAAAACACTTGTAGGGGTGGTTTTGATCGGTAATTTTGTTTCAAATATGATGTTATTTGTTAGTTTAGAGCTTAAAATATAACGTATTATACATGTAATTACAGAAAGTATGACACTCCGGCCGTTAAATTTCTTTTTCGGGCATTATTATTGCAACTTTTAAATACACATTGCGGCATTGTGAAACGTGTTTATATTGGCTGTGTTTCAAGTGAACTAAACGAAATAAGAGCTCACGTATTATGTGCGCTCTTATTTACAGAGATGGATTTCTTGCGCCGACCCGATATCTAGTTGGTATTGTTGATCAAACATCTTATTAGTTATTTGTTCCCTTATGAAATGATACTTAATATCTATATGTTTGGATTTCTTATGGTTAGCGGAATTATTAGCGATGGACATGCAGCTAGTATTATCTTCATAGATAATTATAGGCTTATTTATTACAAGCATAATACTACTAAGCAGTGACTTTATCCATACTGCTTTTTTCACAGCATCAAATAAAGCCATATAATCATCTTCTGTTGACGCGGCGGCGACAGTGTTTTGCTTTCGTGTGTTCCATGAAATAGTACAATTATCAATTACTTCAAAGAAATATCCGGCTGTACTTTTTCTATCCGTTTCATCACCTCCCCAATCAGAGCCTGCATATCCAATAACCATTTGATTAAAGTTACATCTTTTATACGTTATTTTTAAATTTAAAGTTCCTTTTAGTGTCCTAAAAGATGTTTTAAACATTTCCATAAAACCTCATTATTTCATTCATCATTAGAAATGTCTGGTCGCGTGCAAAGCATCGCATACATTAGGCACTCAACAACATTTTTGCATGGTGCCTCATTATTGTTATCAGAGTTCAGGTCCAAATAGTTAAGTTTGTATGGTAAGTTTGGATGGCGACTTTAGTAGAGTTACACTCACTCATGGGAAATTTGTTTAAAACATTTTTGTGGGCCCAGTCTTGTAAAAAATTAGTGTTCTCGCAAAATTTACAGCAAAACAAATATTTTTTATAGTATTTAGAAAAGAAAAACTGAAACATATTTTCCATTTATTTAAAGTGTAGAATTTTAAAATTTCGAAACTGCTTTTGAATTTTATTTTGATGCTTAAATTAATAGCTCTATTAGGCGTTAAACATGCCTATGTTTAGGTTACATGCGTAAAAGGCCTTATTAAAGCCTCTGCTATGTACAAACTGTAACAATATCAAAAAGTATTCAGATCACATTTATTTACACATTGTCGGCAATAATCTGATCTGGTCACTTTTTTTTAGAAATGCTTTAATTTTCTTATTTGAAGCTTAAAAAGTTGTAATTTCATGATTTTTTTACTGCAAATATCTATTTTTTTCTACTAGAAGTTTAATTGTAGCAAAGTCGTACATAAAATCACATAAAATAGAACTATTTTCAAGTGAATTATAAATAAATAAAATTAAAAAAATATGTATTTTCGTACTTTTACCTATATGCCATTTATAAAACAAAAACGCCCGGAAATTCTCTCAGTTCCACTGGGTTCATGCTATTGTATCTTCTAATAAATTTTATTGATGGTTAAACTACCGCCATCTAGAAATTGCTTTATGAAACACTTAATACTTAATTTCTAGCTGCTCTGGCATCTTGCATTTTTAGCTACTTAATGTAAATCAATCAACATAGTGTGGCCGCCACAAAAAATTAAGCATTATTAATAATAATTCTAATGATAGGTATAAAGGAAATAATAAAAAGGAAATCATATTCTATTAAGCAAGTTATTGTTATATGTTATTGTATTTATTAACTATATTAAAAAATATCATCATCATTACAGCCCTTCACAAGTCTACTGGTGAACATAGGCCTCCCCAAGGTATGCCACAAAGCACGGTCCTGAGCCACCTGCATACATCGACTTCCTACATGTCTTACCAGGTCGTTACTTGATCTAGTGGGGGGTTGCCCTACACTTTGCCTACCGGTACGAGGCTGCCACTCGAGAACCTTTTCCCCCCATCAGTTGACGGTTCTTCGAGATATAGGGCCGGCACATTGCCACTTCAGCTTACTAATTCGTTCTGTCGTTTACTCTGGTTCTACTGCAGATATCCTCATTTCTAAGTTTATCACGCAGAGAAACCCCGAGCATAGCCCTCTTCATGGCTCGCTGAGTGACTTTGAGAGTCCTCATACAGTCAGCACTGAAGGTCTCTGTTCCACGTCTCAGTTCCGTAGGTCATCACTGGCAAAACGCGTTCAATTGATTTTTTTATTTAATAAATATAAACGGGTCAATTCCGGAATTCTTAAAACCTATATTTTTAAGCGTATGATCGAAACGTCCAAACCAACATCTTGACGATTGTTATAAGACATATAGAGTTTTATTTAATTTACACACTTGATTATCTTTAACTGAAATCCCTTCTGGCACTTCCATATATATGTCCTCTTTAAGTATGCCTTTCAAGAACGCGGTCTTCACATCATCACATTAAATTGATTGGCGAATCCCAAAATAAATCTAAAAGTCGTTATTCGCGCCACAGGTACAAACGTTTCGTCATAATCTTGTAGGTATTGTTGAGAAAACCACGAGCAACTACTCAAGCCTTATGTCGAACTGGTTCACCTGATTCGTTATTCTTTATTGTAAAAACCCATTTATAGAACTTATGATATTGCAATCTTTGGGCTTCTCAACAATACACCAAGTTTTGTTTATATGTAATGATTCAATTTCACACTTTACGGCTTTTGACCATTCTTTAGAATCGTGTCTATTAAAAATATCTTTATAATTTGTGATATCTACATTTTTAAGTAAATAAATATATTCCATTTCTTTATAATTCTTAGGGCGTAGTTTAAGAATTCTTTCACTACGCCTTAAATTACTTGATTGCGTTTCTGTTTTTAATGTATCTTTTATGTAATGATTGAGTTTGTTGCCCATTAATTTTCCCGATTCATTGTCAGACTTATTAATTTTAGCGGGAATTTCATAATTGTCATTGCTGCTACGTGTTGGCCTAGAGTTTTGTAAATCTAATTCGTCAAACAAAACATCTCTGGCTATAAAAAATGATTATTTTCAACATTAAACAATTTTTGTCCATTTGGGTTTATACCCTACAAATATGAATTTAAAGCATTTTTCATCAAAAACTTTCATAGTTTTGTCGTGTACGTTGTTATTAAAGGAGTGGAGCCAAATATTTTTAAATGATTAATTTTTATACGATTAATTTTAAATGATTAATTTTTGGCTTTTTACCATGCCACATCTCATAAGGTGTTTTATTAATAAGTGCTTTTGTGGGTAATATAATAATTAAATATTTAGATGTTAAAACACCTTCACCCCAAAATATCTTGTCTAAATTCGCACTTAAAACCAATGTTCTTGCCATTTCGGTTAATGTACGATTCATGCGCTCTGATACACCATTTTGCTGTGGTGTCTACGTACGTGTGTGACGGTACCATACCATCAGATGATACAATATTCCCTTACAAACAAAAATTCTTAAAAATCGTTAGAAATATATTCCCGACCATTATCACAATATAAATTTACAATTTTTAAATTAAACACATTCTCAGCCTTTGCAACATAATCCTTAAAAATATTTTAATGTTTCCGATTTATTGCGCATAAGGTATGTTACCGTATAATGTGTATAGTCGTCTATAAAAGTAACGAAATAATTGTTATCATCGATAGTTGCAGGCGTTATTGGCCCACAAACATCGGAATGAATAGTAAAAAGTGGTCTATTTTTAACAGATTTTTCTTTTGATTTTGCTTAAGGTAATCTATATTGCTTACCTAATATGCAAGGCTCATATAAAGCATCATTCGGAATAATATTCTCTATAACGTGATAATCGTCGCTCATATTTTTCAATAAAATGAATTTCTGTTTGTAACAGCCAGGAATTCACTGGTTCACTACACGTCCAATCTCGCCCGCGGCTCTCGTAATAATGACGCGGTGCGCTCGAAACAGTGGACATTTATACTTGTATCTTAACAGGCAATATTTATGATACTACCTTCATTCAGATTTATGAACCTTATTTTATTACATACTTATTAGCATTTTATAATCACATACACTACATATCTTTCTTGTTACGATTTTTAAATTTATAAATTTTACCAATCACAAATCAAATTCCAATCAAAATTTAACTAATGACATCTTGGTCCATTCCACTGCTGATGTTCGGTTTTTGACTTTCTTCTTCATCTTTGTTGGAGACATTTCTCCATTCGCCTTCTACTCCTTTAAAAATGTACTATATTCCTCCTGTATTTTTGACCAGTTTCATAGTTTGTTACCACGCAACCATTTTTTGAACTTTCTATGGTATGAGGAATTGGATTGAAATAAGACGTAAATTTATTTAGTCTTTCCATTGCGTTTACGTAAACTTTGTCACCTTCCACTATTTTTGAATTCGTAGCTTTTCGCTTCCTGTCAGCACACTCCTTTCCTTTTTGTTTTTGTTCTCTGTCTCTTTCTTTTATTTCCATGTCATCTGTTCTGTTGCAGCACCAGTTGAGTAAGGGGACTTTATCTCTATTCTGTATTTTGAAGAAAAGTTCCGATGGTGTCCTTCCAGTCACAGTTTCCAGTCAGGCTTTCTTTCATATCTTTTCTTTCATAGTGACTTATTCGTAGCCGTTTTAATATATCTCGGTTTTGCCTTTCAAGCTCTCCATTCATTTGTGGCCAGTGTGGTACAGTGTTAAAAGGTTTAAAGACAGACTCTTTAGAAAACGATTTAAACTCGTCGCTCACAAATTACTTACCATTGCCAGCTGTGAGTGAGACAGGATATGCTAGTCTGCTGAAGATTTCCTTTAAGATTTTAATTATCTGTGAACTATAAATTGCCTTTGTTACTTTTATTTCTTTGTATCTACTAATCAACAATACTAGAAAATCCATCTTCCCCTATCTACTATAATAATCAACAATTACTAGATAGTCATTGTTTGGAAGTGGTCCTAACAGATCTATTGCGACGTCTACCCATGGAGCCGCCACAGCTAATTCATGTCTTTTCAATGGATTAGAAGGATTCGGTAAGCTTACTATAGTGCAACTTTTACATGCTTTGACCTTTGTGACCTTCGTGGGCAGCTTCTAATACTCTTTTACGGAGACTTATGTGATACGACTATTTTATTTCCCTGAAGTATAATGCGTACATAAAAACATATCTCAGTTTCAAAGATTTTTTTTACAGATTCATTCCAGTTGTTGTGATATATGCCCTTTTTTATGTATAGAGTATCGTTATCAGTTTCTGACGCTTCTTAATTTCCCACAATGGTACAGCTATTTGTCTAGAACTTTCAACAATCTGTTGCACATGTTAATCGCTTTCAGAACAGGGGATGTTTGGGCAGTAACTTAACCTTGATAAAGGGTCTGCAATATTTGATTTACCATTTTTATATATTACCTGGTAATCATACGATTTTAGTCGTAGTATCTATCTCTATTCGTGCACAAGGTTTTGATTTGGGTCCAAACAGAATTTCTAAAGGCTTATGGTCCTAAGTGGCTTATGGTGGTAATTAAGCCGAATTTTTTCTAAACAAAAAATTTTTAAAGTGTTCTACTGCCCATACTAGTGCCAAAGCTTCTTTTTCGGTCTGGCTGTACTTTCGCTCACAGTTTGTCAACGTGCGATTTCCGTAAGCAATTATTCGAGGTTTTGTATGATTACTCTGTATGAGCACAGCTACAATTTTGACTGGACTGGCGTCTGCTATCACGTGTGTTTTATCATGGACGTCGTAATACCCCACGGATTGTATTTTCGTTAAAGCTTGCTTTGACTGTAAAAGCATTGTCCTGTTCCTTCTGATATCACATAAAAGTAGTATAATCTTTCGTTATTAGCTTCTTCAAACGAACCCTTGTATATTCAATAGGGCAATGCCACCATATGCAAATAATCTTTCTTAGGTTTTTTAATTTGGTTCTAAGTTCCATTTTTCCCATCTCACACCGATTGAAGGGTTATCGCCCTCCAAACTTAAAACATCCAATGATTGTAACGAATGTGACACGACTTTTAACGGTAAGTTTAGAGGATTGCCTGAAAATAAATGTAAATAATCATGTAACCATTTAAATGGTTACTTTTTTCTGAGACCAATAATTGGCATACATGTCCTTTTTTTTTTTGCGGATGGAAAATCATCTAATGACCCCTTTCGCTCTGGGTGGAGCGTAAGGGAGTGTCAGACTTTTACTGACTAAAAACCATCCGTGTTCCTTCAGTGCACTTACGTTCCGGAGCCGCGGTGTCTCTTTCGAACAGCCCGCAGCCCCGGCAGGCGTCGGCCCTTACGGGCCCCTTCACGCTGCTGACAGCTCTTTGAGGCGCGCGTGGAACAAAACGCGCCGTCGACACGGCCTGTCGTCGTTAGACGGACGGACGGCGAGCTACCCATTGCTCGCCGTCCACAGGCCCGCGCCTACGGTGGCCGGGGCCACGACGTAGCCCCCGACGCCCGGGGCGTCTCCCGCGGCGGCCGGGGAGGAAAGCTGCTGCTCTCTCCTTCTCCCGCTCCGCCACCTCCTTCGCTAGCATCACTGCTTCGCAGAAGGTGGTGACGGCATCCCATTCCGTCTCGCTCCGGACCATGGCTTCGACCAGGGCCGGACGCGAGAGGTCGCCGCCGCCTATCGCCGCTACGAGGACACGGCGGTGCTCCGCCCAAGCAGGGCACACCTCCACGGTGTGTTCCACCGTGTCCTCCGGTCCATCCTCGCAGTGGGAGCACCCGGGCGTTTCCTCCCGCCCGATTCGGTGCAGGAACCTCCCGAACACACCGTGTCCGGTGAGGACCTGCGTCAGGCGGAAGGTGAGGATGCCGTGGCGTCTCTCAAGCCACTCCTCGAAGAGGGGTCTTATCGCCGCTATAGTGGCGTGCCCAGCACGGGGTTGCGACAGTCGCTCTCTCCATGTCGCCATGAGATCGTGCCGGAAGTCTATCCGCTGCGCGACAACTTGCCGCGGCAGCGGGGTTTCCCCTCGGCATAGTACCTCCGCGCGCCATTCGTGCAGCGTGCGAGGACTACCGCCTCCAGATCCCATGGCGGCAATCCGGCAAGGAGGCTCGCCGCCTCGCGGGAGATCGTGCGGTAGCCGCGAACCATTTTCACGGCGACCACCCTTTGGGGCGCGTTCAGGTGGTGGACGGCAAGCCGCGCCAAACCACGCGCCCACACCGGGGCCCCGTAAAGGGCCATGGATCGCACGATCCCCGCGTAGAGCCTCCGGCAGGAGGCGTTTGCCCCCCCCAGGTTCGGCAGGAGCCACCTGAAGGCAGCCCCGGTCCGTTCCAGTTTGGGAGCCAAACGTCGGAAGTGCTCAACGAAGTTCCATCGGCCGTCGAGGACGAGTCCTAGGTACTTCAGCGTCGACTCGACGCCGATGGATACCCCTCCTACCATCACTGAGGATCCTGGTGGTGGCCTGTTCCGAGGACCATGGAAGTGCATGGCCTCGGACTTGTGCAGAGCCACCTCGAGACCCAGTTGCCGAATCCTCTCAACGACTATCGCAACCCCGCGTGGCATACGATGTCCTGAGACCAATTTAATGGTGGTATTCGATAACCAACAACCAATTAAATTGTGGTATATTATAACCGATGTTCAATTTAAATACGGTATTAGATAACCGATACTCAATTTAATGATGGTATTTGATACCCAATGCTCAATTTAATGACGGTATTTGATACCCGATGCTCAATTTAATGAAGGTATTTCATACCCAATGCTCAATTTAATGACTGTATTTGATACCCAATGCTCAATTTAATGACGGTATTTGATGCCCGATACTAAATTTAATGATGGTATTTGATAACCGATACTCAATTTAATGACTGTATATTATATCCGGTGCTCAATTTAATGATGGTCTTTGATACCCAATGCTCAATTTAATGACTGTATTTGATACCCGATACTCAATTTAGTGATGGTATTTGATACCAGATGCTCAATTTAATGATGGTATATTATACCCGGTGCTCAATTGAATGACGGTATTTGATACCCGATGCTCAATTTAATGACGGTATTTGATACCCGATACTCAATTTAGTGATGGTATTTGATACCAGATGCTCAATTTAATGATGGTATATTATACCCGGTGCTCAATTGAATGACGGTATTTGATACCCGATGCTCAATTTAATGAAGATATTTGATACCCAAACTTTAATTTAATGATAGAAATATGTTCCATAACTCGCCTTTCTATTTTGATTTATTTGTTATGCCGACTACTTACATTGCTTCGCCATTTAGGCTTTGGGTAAATTTAATAGCTAAAATGCGCATTTACAGTATTACTAGTTGCCTACTATTCAATTTATAGAAGCCGTGAAGTGCCCACGATTTTCTGTCAGACATATACGTTATGAAAGCGGTAAATAATTATTTTATTAAGGCGAAAATAAAGATAAAGGAATAAGGCTAAAATACCAGACCTACATGTAAAATGCCACTAAAATTTAGCTAACGACATTGTACTTTTGTTTGAATCGAGAGGAAAGATTAGTTCAGTCGACTATTTTTCCATCAAAATCTTTTTAAATAAGCCGCGGGCGAGAGTGGACGTGTAGTGATACGTCCACTCTCGCCCGCGGCTCTCGTAATAATGACGTGGTGCGCTTTTTTTTTTTTTGCGCCCGAAGCAATTAAAGGGCTACCCTATACGTAGGGAGGCGGAAAATGCATTACGCATACCACGATAGCCGGTCTATCGTGGTTATGAGGGGCTCACTGTTCTACCGGGGACCCTAAGTGATACCCTCTAAAAACCGCCTTTGGGGACAGGCAGCCGGCTGTCTTAAGCTGTATTGTGCCTTATCATGAGCGACCCTCTTTTGGGAAAAGAGGGCGCAGGCGGCTAAGAGCCGCTGAGGGAGTGCCTACGAAGGCAAATTAATGTTAGTTAATGCAATAATTTAATTTAATTAGAGTTGGTCTGAGCCGCCAGGAGACAGTTCAGGTCGTTTGACAGTTTATTAGGCGGGTCCGAGAGAGAGTTTCTCGGCCTGCGGACACGATAGCGAGAGGGGCGTGGGGCTGCATAAGAAGCTGCCTCACGAATTAAATGGTTTGGGTGCGACTCTGAGGCTTTGAAGAAGTTCTCAGAGAGTTTTTTAAAAAATTGTTGAATTGTTGGGAGCTCTAAGTCCCGATGAAGGTCGGCATTACAGACGTACCAAGGTGCGTTCGCAGCTCGACGACAGAAGAGGTTCTGAACTATTTGGAGTTCATTTATAATATTAGGGTTTGCGTGGGCAAAGACGGGGCCCGCGTAGGACATGACTGGTCGTATACAGACCTTGTAAAGGGTACGCTTGTTTCGAAGGGACATTTTACTGTGTCGGCCCAACATACTGTTGAGCCTACTCAGATAAAACCGTGCGTGACGGGTTACTCTTTTGACGTGGGGCCTGAAAGTGAGCTCTGTGTCTAGAGTGACACCTAAATATTTGGCGGACGTATGCCAGGGGACAGGGGTCCGTAGCATACGTATTGGTGGAGTGTTTTTGAGACGGCGTCGTTTATAATCGAAGTGAACGGCGGAGCTCTTCTCCGGGTTCACATCGATGCGCCATTTTTTGAACCAAGCTCCTAGGTCATCAACTGACTTTTGGATCTTGTTCCGTATGAAGGGTAGTGAGACACCTTTGCAGTAGATGGCAGTGTCGTCTGCGAAGAGGGGAGAGTTGAACACCTTTCGACGGGATGGGAATGTCGTTGGTGAACAGGATGTACAGCAGAGGAGCAAGTACTGAGCCCTGAGGGACACCAGCCTTGATAGTTCGCTGTGAAGATAGCGTACCTTCGTGTCTAAAACGAAAGGTACGATGTTTTAAATAGGAGGCTACGAGACGAACTAGACGATCGGGGAGACCTATTTTGTAGAGCTTGTAGATGAGGCCTGTGTGCCAGACTCTATCGAAAGCTTTACGAGTAGCTATATCGAAAAAGACCGCGATGGTCTTATGACGACGAGGGTAGAAACCGCTGAGGATATATTCCACAATGCGGTGAACTTGTTGGGGACATGAGTGTTTGGCTCGGAAACCGAATTGATGGGGAATGATAAGAGGGTCGCCGTCTGTGGGAAACAGATAGCGCCTCATACGCGTTTGGATGACTCTTTCGAAGAGCTTGCCCATTGCCTTGAGGAGGCTAATGGGGCGATGGCTGGAGGGGGAGGTTGAGAGGCTTGCCTGGCTTGGGAATTCCAATCACAGTTGCCTCTTTCCACGTAGTGGGGAAATAACTGAGGTTGAAGCAGGCGTTGAAGATAATAGATAAAAAGGTTAACACCTGCTCAGGAAAGTGTTTTAGGGATTGGTTGGAGATGCCATCCGCGCCCTAAACTTTTTGGGCTTAAGTCCTTTGATGAGGGATGAAATCTCATCATTGGACACATAGATAGGTTCGGAGGCCGTAGGGGGTGAGTTCCGGCAGCGGACCTCATCCTCCACTGCCTGGACGTGAGAGGGGTCGACGGGTTGAGAACTAGGAGAGCATTGAGCGGCAATGCTATCTGCAAAGCACTCAGCCTTTTCCTCGTCCTCGAAGGCAACCGTGCCGTCGGGACGGGAGAGAGGGGGAGTGTGGGTGATAGCGTCTATGCGGAGGGCTCTAGCCATCTGATAGTACGCTGTGTGAGATGGAGAGATATTCTCCATGACCTTACTCTTTTCGAGTCTCGAAATTCAGAGAGGCGGAAGCGGAGTTCTCGTTGAAGACGATTGGCCGCGCGCCTATGTTCGGGGGTGGGATATTTTGCTGCTCTCCGGAAAGCAGCTTTTTTAGCTTTTAATAGGTTGCTAATATGTAGGGGAAGCCCACTATTGTTAGCAACCGGGACGACCCTTTCGTTCTCCTTAAGGGAGGATTTAATAAGGGTGGAGAGTGAATCGACCGCGGTGTCGATTTTTTCGGGACTATCTAAGTCCGACGGTAGGGAGATGGTAGAGTCCTGTGAGTCCAAAGCTTTAGCTAGGGACTCCTTGAATCCCTTCCAGTTAGTGAAGGTTTTCGTGTGTGTTGGGGGAGGTGGCTGATGGCCAAGAATGAGGGAGACCGGTCGGTGATCGGATCCTAGATCGTCTAGTGTCTCGATTGCTCTGAGGTTGAGAGAAACTCCTTGGAGTAGCGCAAAATCTAACACATCGGGGGCGTGATCGGTGTTATCGGGAAAGTGAGTAACACCGAGAGGACTATGGACGGAAATATCAAGAGACTGCGTGATATCGAGCAGTATCTTGCCACTAGGGGACGTAGTGCGGCATGTCCATTCAGTATGCTTGGAGTTAAAATCTCCAAACATAATGACTGGTGTCCTGTCTGGTTGCATAGGACACAAGCGGGCGGGGATTCGGCGTCTTTGGGCCGGGGACACTCTTTCGTGTTATGAGGTTCGAGGCACTTAACGCACCTGGGTGGGGCGGAGCAGTTGGCCGCCGCGTGACCATAAAGTTGGCAGCGGTGGCACTGCGCCGGGAAACCGCGCCTATGTGGAGGCTCGACCTTCACTCTCGACAGGCCACACACTGTGCGTACCTGCCGGAAGATGGCTTTTGCCTCCGGTACGTTGGTAAGGATGATGAGGGCAAGGTTGAACCTCTTGCCCGTCCTACTGTGCATTTTGTGCACTGCTTCTACGGGGAAACCTTGGGACTTAAGGTCCTCAAGGATTTCCTCGTTGGAGAACTCAAAGGGGACGTCTCGGATGACGGCCCTGACTTTGCGCTCTTCAGGGAGAGCGTAGGTGTGGTACGAGACTCGTTCGGCTGTGAATAGCCGGGTGATTTGACGGAAATCCTCGATCGAGCTTGGGATGATTTTGATCGCCTCCCCGAGGTTGACGGCATGATCGTACTTTATACCTGCGTTGTAGCAGGTTTTTGAGAACTGGGTGAATTTAGCCTTGTCTCTTAGGAAGACAGGGGGGCGGGACTTGCTTCTTAGCAAGGACTGGAACACAACGAGAGGCTGGTTTGGACAGTGTGGGGATGTCTAGTGACATGAGTGGGACGGCGGCAGCGTCGGGGCTACTGAGGTTGTAGGAGCGGCAGGGGCCGCTGAGATAGGGGGGTGCGTTTTAACGCGGCGCGCTTACCGTTGCGCTTGGAGGTGACGGTGGTGAACGTGGACTCCCCGGTTCCGTCGGAGTCAGAGGACTCCGATGAACCGGAGCCTGAAGTAGTGGCGGGCCTCTTCCGGGAGGTCGGCGCCGAGGACTCGGAGCATGCGTACTCCATTTCTAAGGGGGCAGATTCAAGGGGGGGCAAAGGAGTTCCTCGTTTCGAGGTAAGACGCGATTACCGGCAGCGGATGGTGTGCCTGAAGGGCAGGGAGGGGAGCCTGGGCGGCGATGGTGGCGATGGCGGCGAGGACCGTCTCATTGCCATTTAAACCGTATTGGTTTAGGAGGGCGGCGAGGGACTCAGCGAAGCTGGGTGTGGCCATTTTGGGGCAGTAAGCTAAGCTCGGTAAAGATGAGGACGGGTCCCTGTTCTCGAGAACAGGGACTAGATCGCGAGACGTACTACGACACACTATACACGTAATAATAATGCAAGAACAACAAGAAAATAAAGGAGACAGTACAAAAAAAAATGATAAATGAAAATGAAAATGAAAAGCGGAAGTCAGTCAGACCTCCCTGCCCGAAGACAGGGGGGCAAGAACTGTAGCGTGAAAGTGACTCACCGGCAGCCTCGACGCTGTTCCGCGTGAGCAGGACAGCGGAGGCGCGTGAGAGCGAGACAGCACTACCGTACTGTACGGGTGCGCGGACCACCAGGAGGCGACCGTCCGAGAACGATGCCGCCGGCGGACTGAGCACTGCGTCGGCGCTGTACAGCGCGAGCGGGACAGCGGGGGCGCGAGAGCGGGAGAGCACTACCGTACGATAACGAAAGCGCGGACTACCTGGATGCGACCGCTCGGAAGCGATGCCACAGGCGTAATGCGGTGCGCTCGAAACAGTGGACATTCTATCTTAACAGGCAATATTTATGATACTACCTTCATTCAGATTTATGAACCTTATTTTATTACATACTTATTAGCATTTTATAATCACATACACTACACTGTTTATTAACATGGCCTAAACGTCTATGCCATAAATCATAAGATGATTCTTTATTAATATTTAAATGACACTGAGATGAACTGATAAAAAAATGAATTTAAAAAAAATTATTGCTGTTCACACATGACATACATTTATCGTTTTTATATATTTTAACTGTACTATTACCAAAATAGCAACCATACCCGCTTGTTGGATGCGATAAACGGATAATAAATTATACGGAACCTCAGGTGAAAACAAAACATTGTCAATTGATCCATGTAATCCAAAGTTGGTAGAGACATTAATTCGCCCTTTTCCAATCGCTAAAATACTAGTGTTGTTTTTGGCCACACCGATTTTTATCGGAACGGATACTTCTGCATATAAAGTAAAATAATTCAGTGTATTTACAATATGGTCTGTTGCACCTGAATCTAAAATAAAACAAATAACATTTGATGAATTTTGACTAAAGCCAAACTGTCCCCTTTTTTTTTTTTTTGTTGGATTCCATTATATTAGCGGTAGATGAATATTTAGTATTAATTCAATTTTCAGACAATCCATTTTTATCAGATTTCTTCGTCCACAATGCTCGTAATATATTTTACTTATTTTATAAGTCGCATTACTAGGTTGGTGTATTTTTTTCGATCGAGATTATTTTTATCAAATTTTGCGGGTATTCTTTGCGTCGAATAATTGTTACATGTAGTCTGTAAAATCTTGAGATCTGTTGTTATTTCAGCCTTTAATTTAACTTCATGGTCTAACAGACGTGTTTTCACAAATGCTAGATTAAGGTGTTCTTCTTGAGTTTCTAAAGCCGCGATGACACCATCATATGAAGTAGGTAGTTTTAATAGTAAATGCGATATTTTATCCATTTCGTCTAATTTGGCACTAGGCGAGATTAATTCCGATACTATGTTGTAGAAATTGGTAAAATGTTGCAATAAGGTTGTATCAGGTTGCAGCTTTAGAATAAGTAATTGCTTACGAAGTCCTAATTGTGTCGCTAAGCTTCTTCTTTCGTATATTTTATCAAGTTCACTAATTATGGATTTTGCAGTTAAAGATTATCTTGCATAATTCAAAAATGAATCACTTAAATATTCAACAATTGTACCTTTTGCGATTAAATTTTTCTTACTCCATTTCTTGATTTGGGGTAGTTACATTGATGTAATATGTACTTGCGTACTAGAACAGCTATCTCAAATAAAAAAATGTGCACTACTCTGTGTTCGCGCGGTTGTTTTTTTTATCATAGAATAAACATAGGTAGAATGATGTAGATTGTATTGTTAAATAGGTAAATTATATCGAGAACAATATTTAAGTTTTGTCATTTTTGTATATTATATTTAATATAATATTAAGTACATAATATTATATCACAATTACATTTCAATGATATTTTTATCTAAATATTTTAAAAGATATATAAGTCAAATATAAATAAACATACTAAATGTATGTTTAACAAAACTTATTAACATAACATTACAAATATATTTATTTAAATTAGAATAAGAGTCGTTCATAAATGCTGGGCACGCGAGTGTCAAAAATGGACGAATTTATTCCACTTTGACTTATAAATAAAAGAACTTTGAATAAAATAAAAGAATAATAAGCAGATTTAAACATGAAAAATTTAGCCTAATTATAATAACTTATATATGTTTCTACAAAAAAAAATGTGTATAATAATATATATTCGTTCTATACTTAAGTACCCACAGAAATTTCGCTTCTGAACATATTAATTTCATAATCTATATTCCATGACACGAGAAGGCCTCTAAGGAATAATTTGTTTTATTATAAATACCAAAACCAATCACTAGAATTATTACTCGTACTAGTGCTCGTTAATTGCTTGGGTCTGATCTCAGGAAGAGATCCAATTACTACCACCACCACCACCACCACGCCGACCACGACCACCACGACCACGTCCACGTTCACTACCCGCCATCACTACAACCTGTGCAATTTGACCACCCCTCACACGCACACCCTGCCTCTGCCGCCACGCGTACGAGGGCCCTTGGCGCACTAAGCCAGAAAACATGCAATGAAATGGTAAAACAATTAAATTGAAAATATTTAAAATAATCCAAAACTGAAATTTGTCTTATGTACGATATGAATATTTTACGATATAAGTATAGGTACATATTTTACTAATATTTACTACTACCAAAATAACTAATATAAAAACAATACAAGAAAATAGTCCACAATCGAATCTACTAGCTATATACATACTAATCGAGCTACCAAATAAAATGGCTGACTCGGTCGACTTGACCCTGATATACTGTGTGACAAGCAGCCAGATAAGATTGTTTATTGTGTTTCTAATTTTGATATTTTGTGAAATATAGTCAAAGATAGACACACTGAATACATAATACGTATGTAATTACTATTCGAAATTAATTTGCTAAAGCTATTTACTATGAATAATGTGTTTGTCATCAACAAAAGAGATAAATGTATGGTAAGAAAGTACAATAGCCGTTTATATTAGAAGAAAAAAAAATTTGGGAAAAAAGTACACAAATCCCTAATTTATCAATTAAAAAATGTTGGTAGCACCCTTCCATGTTAAAAAAGCACCAAACTTTACTATTTATTCGATATACGTACAAAAAAGCGCAAAAACAGCGACTGGCGACCACATGAAAGCGACGTTCACACACCACTGCGACACAGGCTGTTTATTCGAAATTTCTAAACATTGAAATACTTTAGTAGCTTTGTATTACGTCCTCCTTCTTCGATCTATAATTTTCTATAAGTATAAGTGTGATAGAAATCATTGTCGCCGGTCATTTTACCCGCCAAATACCCAGCCGCGGATCGGCCATAATCTGGTCGCTTGCCAGACGCGCGTGATAAATCATCGGCCTGACTCTGGCCGGTCGCACACAAGGGGTTGGCTAACGCAATTAATTTACACTGCTTCCTACACCTATGCAGGGTACCAAGATCGATAACTTGTAACTTCATACTCGAAGTATGTGACGCTATTTACAACGCTCTAAAGAGATTACCGTAAGTTTGCACTGACGAAATATTCACAAAAAAAATAATATTCCTATTTACGTGCAATCAAAGAAACTAACTTCCAAAAATCATAAGTACTTTTTCACATATTGCGTCGAGTAAACACTAAATTTCAAATAACTGATTTTTTTTAGTTCATCGCGATACCCGGACGAAATAGTAGAAAAAAATACCCACCATCTATGGAAGTTAATGAACAGACGTTAGTTTCTAATTACATTGAAATGGGAATATTATTTCTGACTTTTTAAGACTTTGTTTACTAATTGAATGGAAATAAAATAAATATGCAATATATCCCTGACATCAAAAAAAATGAATCGAAGTCAGTCCACCAGCTTAATAGTTACGATGTCACTGATACAGGGGTCGAACTTATAATACTCCTCTTTTTGGGTCGGAGGTTAAAGCACATATTTTTATATGTTTCAGGTACTTAACAACGACAAACGGAAAAGGATTGAACGCCAGGTTTAGAAATTTTCGGATTTTTCCTGGTTGCTGTGGTGCTGTAGATGGGAAACATGTTACCATCAAAGCTCCACAAAATATATGGTTTAAGATATTTATTTCTCAAAAGAATTAAAATTCACTTACATGAGAAATGTACAATACTAACATAATTTTATATTAAACGGCACTACACAAACAAACTGATAACAAAATAAAAATACATTATTTTTTATAGTCTAAACAAATAATTTTAAAAAGTTATGAGTACATATTAAAATAATAAAAGAAGGCTACCAAAGATTAAGATAAACATTCATTACGGTATACTTTATTTGGTTCGATCGCGGAGTGCAAAATTACTCATATACCGACTTTTAGCTTCATTTAATCGAATTTACGTTGAACAATAGAGACCGGAAGTGATAATATGTATTTTTGATTGAGCGCAATTATTACTTGGTTGGATAATTAAATGACCTAATGAAATTTAATAACTATATCTGTATTTATATGTGTACGTGATAAGAAGTCCTTTTTTAATGTTTTGTTTTATTTGCTTTTTTATTAGTTATTAGTACATACATACATATATATTTGATTATATTTTTATATACATATATACACACATATATACACACATATAAACACATATTTATATTACTATAAAAGTAAGGCTTATTAATCATAATTTTATTAGATCGAAGCTGATATTACGCTAATTTATTAACATTTTAGCATTTTAATTTACCTACTAATATTACCACCCACCACCCAATCAAATTAAGCACAATTTCAGGAAGAAGTAAACCACCTTGATTATGTGTTTAGAAAATAATGTTTTAGTAATCTTTTAAAGGTTGTCATAGATTTGGCATCCCTTATCTCTTTTGGTAGTTTGTTGTAGATTAAGGCACCTTCATTTAAAATGCATTTTTTATCGTAGTTAGTACGTGCTGTGCGTAGTTTTAATTCTCTGTAAAGTCTTGGTCTTAATTTTGTTATAGGTTTATTTTTTGTAAAACTTAATTCTGTGTGAATGTTTTGTTTAGTATTTTACGTAATAAAATGTAAATATAATATTTATATGTTAGTGATATATTCATGATTTTAGTGTCCTTATAAACTTGGGCTGTTGGAGTAAGAAAGTCGTAATTAAATAGTACCTTAATCAGTTTATTCTGTGCTACCTGTATTGTTTCTATATTGGTTTTTGCTGCTGTGCCCCAGACTTCTATAAGGTATTCAATATGTGGTTTGACTAATGAATTATAAATAGTGTAACGCACACTACGTGGGAAACATTTTACTATATTTCGCAGTGCGCCAGTGAGAGAAACCAATTTAGATTTAATATTATTTATATGAGACTTAAATGTCACATGATTATCCAACCGGAGACCAAGGTATTTTTCATTATCTACTTTAGAAATTGGTTCACTATTTATTGTGAGAGGCTTATAGTTACCAATTTTTTTATTTTTTTGATGAAAAAATTACGTAGTGTGTTTTAGTAATATTTATAGTTAGATGGTTAGATTGAAACCACATATTCAATGTGTTGAGATCTGATTGGGCATCGGTAATCAATTCGTCAATTGAATATCCATAGTAAAACAGACTTGTGTCGCCTGCATATAATGTAATATTACCTTTTAATCCTATATCAATCTATCTACCTATATCTATACTATCTAATCTATCCTATACATACTGTTGATGTAAATCAGAAAAAGCAGCGGTCCTAATATGGAACCTTGCGGAGCCAATCTTTACTACTTGATATCTATTGGATAAATATGAACCAAAAATATTCAAAGCAGATCCGGAAATACCCATACGTTTCAATTTACACAGTAACAGTTCATGACTAACTGTATCAAATGCTTTTTTAAGGTCTATAAAAATACCGAGTGCTATTTGTTTTTTTGTTTATGCCAACTTTGATTTTTGTGACTAAATCTATTGTAGCTGAAAGAGTGTTCGATTTCGGTGTAAAGCCATATTGTTTATCGTATAATATTTTTTCAGAATTTAAATAGTTTGCAAGACGATTATATAACACACGCTCGAAAATTTTGGATAGTACTGGTAATATTGAGATTGGTCTTGCAGGATGCTATTACTACAACTATTAAAAAAACTAATAGAATTGTTCTCATGGCAGTAGCAGATGATGACTACTGTTTTACGTATTTTGATGTTGGTTGTTGGTGACGCTAATGGTTCTTGGGTTCGAATCCGGAACGGATGGTCACTAAATGGTTATGGTGACTATGTTGCCCTTCGTATCCAGATCGAAGGAACTAGAAAATAATGGGGCCACGGGCTGTCCCCTCGAATCCCACTTGACGGAACCAGAAAGTGGTGCGGCCAATTGCCCGATTCTAACCCGGCTCTTAAGAACCAGAAAAATGGTCACTCTAATGGCCAGAATATGGTGCGACTATAGGGTTTTCGGGTTCGATTTTCGGGTCGGGCCTTGACCTTATTATGCGAGATGTTACTATGTGGACTGTATGCGTGGTTCTCTATAGCCAATGTAAGATGGCGGAAGTGGCACGAGGCCGGCCTTTGGACAATGCACTCGCTAGGACCTAATTTACTTTATTAGCTAGTGCATTTAGGAGCGTGAGCTGCTGTAAGGAAGGAGTGGCAACGAATGAGAACAGCTCACGCTAGGAAGAAAGGAGGTGCACTTACTTGGGCGTTGGTCTTCTGGCGGCCCTTTACTCAGGCCTAAGGTTGATGATGCTACGTTATAGCTGCGGTGGTACGCGACGATAAACTTGCACTGTTCTGTTCCTCTGTGGCGCGACTGCAACAGAGGTGCAATCACAACTAGCGACGGTCCTCAACTATATAGCGCGGCGGCGGTACGTCGACAACAACAAGTCGTGGCGTGTTTCGACCTTTCACTTCGGCCAAAGGCGTACTATCGGTCGTCCAAAATAACGCCATTTATCTGGCCTCCTATTGAAGGCGTCCATATATAAAAAAGTACTCTGTGTAGTAGTCTGTGTTTTATTTATTTATTTATTTGGTTATTTTGCATAATGTGTGTTTTATAGATGTTATAAAAATATAGTACAACACAGTAACCATTTCTGGTGTACAAAATGATCGAAGTTTAAAAACATTAAGTATTATTAAATATAATATAGATTAAAATTACAAAAATAACATTGTTGATAATAACCAAAAAAAACATAAAAATAAACTAGAAAGTGACATAATAAAACAAAAACATTTACTATTATTTGCAAAATCACATCATTAATTAGTCACATTATATATTAAGTATTAAAATATTATTATTAAAAATGGTCCAAAATTTAAAGATATTGTTTTTCCAATAACTTTAAGCTAAGTATACAATAAACGTATCCGTAATACGCCATAAGAGCTGTTGATTGCAATGCCGTCTTTGTAAGGTTCCGTAGTACATAAACAAAGCGGCTAAGTTTATTACATACTTTTTCTATGTGAGTTTTCCAGTTACAAAATGCATCTATATGTATACCGAGAAAGGAAATTTCTTTTACTTGTTTTATTTGTTCTCCATTGTATATTCATCATATTTAGCTTCGTTTCATTTTTATTTTTACTAGTATATACCTTAGAGTACGTTAGTACTCTTATTAGTTTGTGACCTTAGAGTAATTACATACATACGTATGCATAGAGAGAACCTACAATTCAACATAAATTGAGTCAATATACTTGTCTCGCTTTTTCTTATTTAATTTTCGAATAAGGCAAAAATAGATAAATCTATTGAAATATGTTGCGTATAATTCAAGCGTGGAAATAAAAATGTCAAGTGGTCATCTTTGGTCTCTTTATATTATGCCAAATATGAGAGTAAGTACACTCGTACGTTCTGAATTACTAAAGAAATGACATCCCTATTGTAAGTAGTAGCATTATGTGTGACGTTACTTTACAAGAGATCATAGAGAGAGATACATCATATGATTGTATGGACTTTCGATAATATTCGAATGCTTTATCTGGATTATGTCTAACAAAGTATGAAATTGCCCAATTTCTAGTCGAAGAGTATTTAAGGGATGAACCCAATATTTACGCTTTCTTTTTCTTTCTTCTTCTAATGCCTCATAAATAGCTATCACTTCTATCGGATCCATTACGACCACACCGTATAAGCGTTGGCAGTCAACTGATAATCTGCCAACTAATAATCAGCTGTGGCTGCAACGCATGGTAACGGATTTACTCCCGCGGAAGTTCAGCGTCGGAATTTCCGTCAAGTGTGGCACTGGCCTTAGTGTTTAATCAAAAGTGATTTCGTTCACAATGTTAGCTACAATCGACATCGACATACTCGTTTTTGTTTAGTTATTTATTTTTATTACTTTATATGCCTAAAAATATTTTAAAAATAGGACTAGACTTATTAATATTCGAACGAACAAGTAAATTATTTTCTAAATGAAGTGATGATTGAATAAAACTGTATAATACGGATTTATATTAATAAACTTATTTTAACATATTTTTTTACTCTCAACGTTTCGGGTGCTTTACAGCACCCATGGTCATGGGGTGACTGGGATGAGAGAGATTATTTTTAATTTCCGAAACGTTGGGAATTAAAAATAAGTTTTATAAACGCGATAAAATCCGTATACATATATACTTTTATTCAATGTGTAGTATTATTATGTCTTACATTTTAAATATTCGTTTCGCAAACAGGGAGGTTCCAATACTAACTCTTGACAGACATGGTACAAGAGCTAATTGGATCCCATTTGTTATCCCATATTTATATGCTGACTAACGACCCGCCCGCCTTTGCACGACTGTTTCCTAGATCTCGACAACAATGCCATTTATCTGGTCCAATTGTAAGTATGAGTGTTCATCGAAATCAGTCCAGCCTTTCTTAAGTGATGATCTTTCATACATGCGGTAATTAATTGATTTATAGGGACTCATCACTTGCTTAGCGGAAAATATAAACCATCGATTACATTAAACAAAGCTTTATCTACTTGGATGAAAATGTTTCTAAATCATGAAGGTAAGGCAGGATCTTGATAACGTTGTGTAACGGCAGTGAAAAAGAATTCACTACCTCCTACCAAATAGTATATATTATTCAGAAGTTCTAAGAACCCATACAATCCCGTGAGTATCGTAAAAGACGACAGGTGAGAAATGAAACGTAAGAGGTAACAGTATCTTCGTGATAACAACTCAAAATAATAAAAAATACGGTTGCTAAAACCACTTGCTAAGAGAGGGAACTAAGGCAAATATTCCCCCTATGTACAGCAGTGGACTTTTGATTGGCTATATTTAATGAGTGAAAAGATAATACCTTGAGGGGGGAAAGAAAACGCGTAATACGTTCGTAATCGATTTATTGGTAGTTGTGATCTAACGACAAAAGAGAAGGCAGACCGCGGTCGTGCCACTGTTGTATCACTATACTACTTTACGTGGTAAAGCCACGCTGCAGCTATAACAGTTGCACCACGTGAAACCCATACTACGAGGGCGGCACTGAAAATTTCGGGAATCAAGGAAGTGACACAACATTACTATTTAAACATGTATTTATTGCTTTTCGAAGTATTCTCCGCGAAATTTGACACATTTTTCCATACGATGGAACCAATCATTGAAGCAACCATTCCATTCGGAAAGATGGGGTCTCCAAAATGGCCGTTTTGTAGGCGTCCACAGCTTCTTCAGATGATGAAAATCTCTGTCCACGCAATTTATTCTTTATTTAAGGGAAAGTGTAGTAATCATTAGGGTTTAGGTCGGGGCTGTACGGCGGATGGTCTAATAATTCTATGTTTTCTTGCTCTAAAAACTATTTTGTTCTGTGTGCGGTGCGAGAACTCGCATCGTCGTGATGGAGGATGATGCGGCGGTTGCAGTTCTCTTTACAGAGATCAAAAACGACCTGTGGCAAACAAATGCTAGCATACCATTCTGCATAAACCGTTCTTTATCCCTCAAGAGGAATAGTCGTAACACGGCCGGTTTCGGAGACAAACGTGGCCACTATTTTTTTTTTGCAACACTCCGTGAACGAACAATTTTTGTTGGCTTTAACTCATTTTCGAACACCCAAACTCGTGACTGGTTTTTATGTTTCGGGTTCGTACGCGTATTCCAGGATTCGTCACCTGATACGATATTGTATACAGCATTTGAGGATCCTGCGTGGAATCTTTCGAGAGTTCTGACGCACCAAGTAACGCGAGCCGCTTTTTGCTCTTCACAGAGCGAATGCGGTATCCATCGGGAAAACAACTTTTTTACACCTAATTGTTCATGCAAGATTATTTGTATTTGACTCATGCTAATGTCTAAAGTTGCCTGAATTTCGCGGTATGTCACATGTCGATCTTCCTCAATCAGCTTACGCACAGCATCAACGTTTTCTTGGGTGACTGCAGTTTTTGGACGACCTTGACGGGGATCATCACTGAGCTTGACAAGTCCACGTTGAAATTCAGCAAACCAGCGATAAATTGTCTTTTGGATGGGGCTTCATCACCAAATGCAGAAATCAGCCGGTCAACACACTGTTTTTGTGTTAAACCACTTCGAAAGTCATAATAAATCATCATCATCATCATCATCATCACAGCCCTTCACAAGTCCACTGCTGAACATAGGCCTCCCCCAAGTAATGCCACAAAGCACGGTCCTGAGCCACCTGCATCCATCGACTTCCTGCATATCTTACCAGGTCGTCACTCCATCTAGTGGGGGTCGCCCTACACTACGCCTACCGGTACGAGGCTGCCACTCGAGAACCTTTCTTCCCCATCGGTTATCGGTTCTTCAAGCTATATGGCCGGCCCATTGCCACTTCAGCTTACTAATCCGTTGGGCTATGTCGGTCAATCTGGTTTTACTGCGGATATCCTCATTTCTGAGTCTATCACGCAGAGAAACTCCGAGCATAGCCCTCTCCATAGCTCGCTGAGCGACCTTGAGCGTCCTCATACGGCCAGCAGTGAAGGACCACGTCTCTGATCCGTAAGTCATCACTGGCAACACGCACTGGTTGTACACTTTAGTTTTCAGAGATTGAGGTATACCTGACGAGAAGATATGTCGTAATTTCCCGAACGCTGCCCAGCCGAGTTGAATCCGTCGATTGACCTCTCGGTCGAAGTTGGACTTACCTAGTCGGAATATTTGTCCCAGGTAAACGTACTCGTCAACAACTTCGAGCATAGTGCTCCCAACAACTACCGGCATAGGTGTGACATGGACATTAAACATAATCTTTGTTTTGTCCATGTTCATCTTAAGACCTATCCGTTGGGAGGCACTATTGAGGTCATTGAGCATAGTGCTTAAGTCCTCCAGCGATTCTGCCATAAGGACTATATCGTCGGCAAATCGGAGGTGAGTGATGTACTCGCCATTGATGTTAATACCGTATCCTTTCCAGTCCAGTAGCTTGAAAACGTCTTCCAAAGCAGCGGTGAAGAGTTTCGGGGATATAACGTCACCCTGTCTTACACCTCTCTGCAGTTGGATAGGTTTCGAGCTCTGGTTCTGTACTCGGATAGCCATCGTAGCCCTACTGTACAAACACTTCAGCACTTCGATATACCGACAGTCAACTTGGCACCGCTGAAGGGACTGCAGCACCGCCCAAATTTCGACGGAATCAAAGGCTTTCTCATAGTCCACATACGCCAGGCAAAGTGGCAAATTGTACTCTTCAGTCTTCTGTACAATCTGCCGCAGGGTATGTATGTGGTCTATGGTACTGAAGCCTTTTCGGAAACCGGCTTGTTCGGGAGGCTGGAAGTCGTCGAGTCTGCGTGCGAGACGATTCGTAATGACTCTCGAAAACAGCACGTAGACGCGGCTCAGAAGGGAAATCGGTCTGTAGTTCTTCAAGAGAGCGTTGTCGCCTTTCTTAAAGAACAAGATCACCGCACTTCTGCTCCACGCCTCTGGAGTAGTGCCACCATGGAGGACGGAATTGAAGAGCTTCTGAAGGACTTCAAGTACCGGTGTTCCACCCGCTTTCAGAAGCTCCGCTGTAATTCCATCCTCGCCTGGGGCCCTGCCGTTTTTAAGGTGCTGGAGAGCCATTCTAATCTCGCTTAGACTGACGTCCGGGATATCATCGGAATAGTGTCGGATAAGACTTGCTCTTGGATCGTTACTCACACTTGCGTGTGGCTCCAACGATGATGTGTACAGCTGCCCATAGAACCTCTCAATCTCACTCAAAATCTCAGGTGTCCCGGAAACGATGCTGCCACACTCAGTCTTCAGCCTTGACAGTTGGCTCTTTCTGGCAGACAGATCTCTGGCAAAGACTTTGGAGCCCTGGTTCCGCTCGATCGCTTCTTTAATACGAGCAGTATTAAAGTTGCGTAAGTCTCGCCGCATGCATTTGGAGATCTGTCTGTTCAGTTGCCTGTATGCTGTCAAATCTGTTGACGATTGCAGCCTCATCTCCCGTCTAACAGCCATGAGATTAAGAGTGTGATCGGAGAGTTTTTGTGTTCTTCTGCGGCGGGTCTTGCAGAACTTAGCTCCGACCGCATGGACAGTTTCCACGAGCTCGTCATTCATATCGTCCACTGCATTGCAATCTTGTAGGCACTGAAAGCGGTTGTGTAACTCGAGCTGAAAGTTTTCGGGATTTTGGATCAGAGCACGAGGGGGGACGGAGCGTTGACTTCATTAGACGAGACCTCTCCAACTTAACGTTTAGGTTCAGTGTGCCTCTAACCATTCGGTGATCGCTGCCAGTTTTCACCCTTGCGATCACTGAGACATCACTGAACAGTTGGCGTCTGGTCGTCATAATAAAGTCAATCTCATTTTTTGTCGAACCGTCGGGGCTCGACCAGGTCCACTTCCTGTGGGGCCGCTTCTCGAAGAAAGAGTTCATCATAAAGAGTCCCTCTTTCTCCATAAAGTCGGCCAGCTGCTGGCCCCTTCGGTTCCGTTGCCCTACTCCAAATTTCCCTAACTTCAGCTCACCGTTTTCTCTTGTGCCTAGTTTTGCGTTGAAGTCTCCCATCAACACCGTGTAGTGGGTTTTGGAGGAATGTATGGCTTTGGAAATATCCTCATACATTTCCTCCACCTCCTCATCGGAATGTGCCGACGTTGGTGCGTAAACCTGTATGACCTTCAGCGAATACCGTTTGGTGATTCTGAGTATCAGGTACGCGACCCTCGTCGACATACTCTAAATCTGCACAACGTTGTTGACGAGAGACTTGTGGACGATAAATCCGACACCTCCTTGGGACAGATGGTCGCCCTCCCGGTGATAGAACAAGTTGCCGGATTCGAGAATCACCGTGTCCTCCCCCTCTCTTCGGACCTCGGATAATCCTATAATACTCCAGCGCAACTTGTCTATCTCTTCTTCCAGCTCCAGGATCTTCTCGTCAGTCCTCAGTGTGCGTGCGTTAAATGTTGCCAGGTCGAGTCGTCGTAGGTGGCAACCGAACCTCCACCGGAGATTCTTAGCACCCCCCGCCCCGCCGTTACCATGGTCGCCACCGTAGCCAGGAATAGCGGGGCCGCCGGGGACTGGGGGCCGTCTATTTGTGTAATTGTTCATGGGGGGTATATTGCCATAGTTGCCACGCTTGGCGAGCGGGTTGGCAACCGCAGTTTTTTTTTGTCGTACAGTTGCTGTTATCAGGAAGATGCTGCTGCCCATCTCCTGCCTGTCTCCCTCTGTCGCCTCTTACGACACCCACGGGAAGATATGGGGTAGTGGATATTCTTGACCGCCACTACACGGGGCATAATAAATCATCGCTCTTGAATTTTTCTCATAAATTTTTTTCTCAAAAATTTTTCTCATAATAAATCATCGCTATTGAATTTTCTCGAGTCAATTCCATTTTCTCAACGACCAAACAAGTTTGACAAAACTTTGTGACAAGACCGAGAATCTTTTTTTAAATAAATAAATGGTATTCGATTTTTAAAACCCAGGAGTTTTCAATTAAAAAGATTTAAATATGACAGGAACAGTGGAAATATACCTACTTTTAGTGCAGCCTATGTAAGTCTAAGGATAATTTGGCATATACAAATATATCGGCTGAATTGAAGTAGATTTCATAGTGAACTTTTCACGATATATTTTAAATTATGGAAAGATACTACGAAATTCTGCATTATTCAACTAAGTTTCGTTGTAAGATGTCAGATGAAGCTTCCATATACTTCCGTTGATATAAATAAGTATTATGGACCAAATTAAAAAAAATTCTTAATTTTACTAAAAGTAAAGTAAAGTTACAGCCTATATACGTCCCACAGCTTGGCACAGGCCTCCCCTCATTTCTGAGAGGGTTTTAGGGCAAGGAAGTGTCTGCCGCGCTGCCCCAGTACGTGTTGGCGAACTTCACATGTTTTCGAAATATTTTTTCTTATTTCTCAGACATGCAGGTTTCCTCACGATGCTTTCCTTCACCGCCGAGCACGTGGTAAATCAGCACTTAAAATTGCAATTAACAATTTCATTGGTGCCGGTGGGGATCGAACCCGGGTGAGCTACCACGGCTATAATTATATATTATATTATATAATATTATCTAAGTCACAGACTAAATGAATTTATAGTCAACGTTTTTTATTTCGCTAATGGCACTTATATAGAGGTATCTACGGAATGCAAAAACGGCAACCGCCTTGTAAAAGAAAGGTGAGATTAATATAGCTATCTTATTTTGTACTATGTTAAACGTCAGCTTTATGAATTTTGTTCCTATTTTAGGTCTCTCTCTATGCTCGTAATTACTCCGAGATAGATATACACAGTAAGCTATGTCTGTGTACTAGCTAGTCTGTGACGTCTGTGATGTGAGATTTTCACTTTGTTATTTGTTTTGAATTTTGAAAAAAAAAATGCAAAAAGTAATTTAATATTTTACTTATCAGCAGTTTAAAAAGATTTATATTCACCACCTAGGTTCAGTCCTATTATTCTACGACATTGAAACTCTTATTGTTACTTTTACAGGGCAAAAAGTGGTTTAAACCTGTATTTGATATCGAAAATGAAACACCAAAAGAGTCTAAGAATATTCCGGAGAAAAAGCGGAAGGTATACGAGGAGGTATTTACATTTTTAAGAATTCTGGATACCGAAATTTAAAATTATTCTTTATTTCAAACATTCCATTTGCCTATTCAATTTTTACTGGTAAAGCAGCACATCAACACAGTATAGGGATAATTTAACAACACTTGAATTTCAATAGTATGGCAATAGTATTAGGCATGTATTTAATCAAGAAAATTTTATTTAATAATCCACCATTTCTTAATATAAACATTGACTTTAAAATGAGATTTTAAATTTTTATGCAGAGAAAAAATTGGCAACTGTGATAACGGTACATCATAAAAGCGTAATTTTTAAATTAAAAATAACGTACCTAGAGTAAAAATCTTTAAAGAGCTGATATTAATTAAGAGTTAATAATCGTAAAAGCACCCATGACATTCATAATGCATCTGCTTCGGTTATGCATGCTCAGAATGAGGTTGTCAATATCCTGTTGAGGATATTGTCCGAGGCTCTACTGAGATGCATCAAAAGTTGTTCATCTGTAACTAAATTTTCAGGAAAATCCCTTAAAGCCCTTTTTGGTGCATATTTAGAGCATGCTCTCTGGGATTTAAATCTGAGGATTGTGTTGGCCGTTCTAGGGCTGTGATATCATGTTTGTGCAACCAGGCTGTCATCACCCAAGCCATATGTGAATTAGTATTGACATGCATAAGTAGAAAATTTTGACCCATTAGTGTTCAATTTTTCAAAACTATTTGTTCTAGTACCTCATTATGGTATTTTTCAGCTATCATAGTATTCAAATGAGGTCCGTTATTCCACCAAAATGAATTCTTGTCCACACTATAATTGTACCACTTTGCTATTTGCGCAACTTTGGATGAACTTTTTGAAGGTGTTGAAGTCGGCTTGTATGACCAGGAACTATCTAAACACATACTTATCTAATCGCAATGAAAACCCAATAGGGATTCATTGGTGAAAGGCAACCCTGTCCATTTTTGAGGTTCACATGTTCTTTAGCCCATTGCCGTCTTTGTCCACCATTTTCTCTTAGAGCTGGAACCCAAGGTGTTTTACGAGCATGACAGTTGGCTTCATGTAGTCTTTTCCTCACGGTTTGGTCACTCACAAGCACCTGGTGTTACGACTGTAGCCTTTGGACCAATTGCATCACCGTAACATTGAGTTGCTTTCTCGCAACAATTTTCAAAAACCTATCTTGTCTGGGGTATTAAAAATATCCAGCATGGTCTGGGATGTCTCCCCGCCACCTACTGTGTGGCAGGATAGTGTGATAATTTCGAAATCATATTTTGCCTGGTATTTATTGCCGCAGTGACGTCACATTGAAAGGCACTAACCTGCAGCATTCCCACTGCTTTTAACTTCTCTTCAGTTAAATATCGATGGTGCATTGCAATAAAATGTCAAATTAACGCAATTAACCCAAGTTGAATGAAAATAATGTTTAAATAGCGGTTTTCAACATAATGAAAACAGCGGCAACGACAGTAGCCCAATGGCAGGGTGCGGAGAGCAAACTTAAAAGGTTATGGAATCAAATTCACCATTTGATTACTTTCGTGAACCACTCCTAACACAAGTATCTTAAGCTTACCAGGAGTGGTTAAAGGCAATATTAGTAATGCTAATAGCATAAGTAGTATTAAAAAAAAAAACAATTGCTCAAATATTAAAAATTCACATACAAAATTTGCTCCCTCTAGTTCAATTCAATTTTTTCTACCAATACATTTATATTTTCTTTTATTTAAATTTAGAATCAATGTGGAATAAATGACAAACAATATGATATTAACTGCATTTTAAGGTGGTTAGTACTTTTTTAATTGTTCATATTATTATTAAAAATATCCATGTATTGTCTTGAAGTGTCTTTTTTCTTAGTAAGTTTATTCACAATATTATCAAATGTATTGTTTTCACTGACTCTTATGGTTCACTACAAAGCATTTTGTCTAACCCATCCCAAAGTAAATCGAAATACCTAATTATTTTTAAAATAAAAGATGCACTGTGTAGATGTTTTAGTCTATATATTTTAGGTTTAGTCTGTATATAGTAAATTATTAAATCAGTTCTTTCAATAAAGAAACGGTTTTAAGAGGTGGATCCTTAATTTTTGCTAGTAAATTATTATCATGTAAAGAACGTAAGGATATTGTGAGCCTCTCTGTTGAGTGAACTGTAGAAATGGCATGTGTTGAGTTTGAGCACCTCATTATTGTGAGCGTTTACAGACCCCCATGTTCTTTATATGATACTTTTGGAAAAATTATGGAGCAAGTTTTCGTTAAGCTTAATAAACAGAATAAATCTGTTGTAATATGTGGAGACTTTAATATCAATCTCCTAGAAGCTTCCTCCACCAATATTAAATTTAGATCATTGTTTAAGTCTTATGGTCTTTTTAGTAACATGTATAAATAACATTTTTACAAATGTTAAGCCGTTCAATAAATGCAGGATTCAAAAATTGAGCTCTGATCACTGTGGACAATTAGTTTCGTTACCTTATGTTCACAAAAAGCAAGTAGATAAAAAAGTAGTGTTTGTTCCAGTAAATGCATGTCGCTTGAAGAAGTTTAGAAGTAACATAGTAAAAAAAATTCCATTACTTTCATACCAAAATAATCCAGATTTTTTTGTATGGGACATTATTTAAGCTTATTTGCAATGAATTTAATAATACTTTCACTTCTAAAACATTCTCCCTGAACAATCGCAAGGAATTTAATGAATGGGCGACAGTAGGAGTCTATAAGAGTAGACAAAGGTTATGTGAACTTTACAATGAAAGGTCATATAATCCTAGCGTCGAATTTAGGGAATATGTAAAAAAATGTTCCAAAATATTTAAAAGAGTGTGCTCCATAGCCAAGTCATTGTATTTGAGCAACAAAATAAAGACTGCTCCTAATAAAATTAAAATGACATGGAATTTAAATAATAGTGAAACTGGTAAGGTTAACTCTCGCAATTCAAACTACCAGTTAAGTTTTAACAATAAATTAAATAAATCAGATCAGGATGTTGCAATGGTTTTTGAGAAATATTTTACTGATATTCCGATCTTAACCACTAAGTCACTGAATTCTTCTCCTGCCGTCGCCGAATCATTACTTAAACAAAATGTAAATGCGTGTACAAAGAATTTTACATTCCATAAAGTGTCATCGAAAGATATTGTAAAATATTTTAAGACTATTGATATTAAGAGAACCGCCGATCTGTGGGGGATTTCTGTTAAAGTTATTGCGTCTATGATAGATACAATCACACCTCAACTATCTATTATTTTTAATACTAGTATCGAATCTGGTGTGTTTCCTGATTTAATGAAGCATAGTAAAGTAATACTTTTATTTAAATCTGGTAGTACGTTGGATCCCGCTAATTTTAGACCTATTTCTGTACTGCCAAAACTTAGTAAAATTTTTGAAAAAATTATTCTTAATCAAATGTAAAAAAAAATTATGTAAATAATTTACTTCATAAAAATCAATTCGGTTTCACAAGGGGTCGCTCGACAACTGGTGCTGGTGCTAAGCTGATTAAATATATCTTATGCATGGGAGAATTCACAGGATGCTTTGTTTTTAGTTGCATACCTATGTGACAACGATTCTCTCAATTGCTAGGCAAAATAAGCATCTACCATATTGAATATTACTTTCTTTACCATATTGAATATTACCCTTATGTTACACAACCTATACTTATGACCTTTTTTCCTTGCCAAAGTCCGTTAGATGTCAAATTGAGTGAATGCATTATGTACCTAATTGAAAATTGAAATGTTTCAAAAGATAGTTCACTGATTATATACATAGTTCAATATTATGTTATACACCTACATTTTATACTTAAGATGTAAAACTTAAGATTTGAGACAGCTTAATTTGTGAGTGTGGTCTTAGCTAAGGTATGATTAATCATAAATTTTTTTAACTGCTCCAATCTCTCATATTCCCTATATAATTTTTAGCTATTATTCGATATTCGGCTTTACTCGATTTTTTTGTTGTTCATTGAATACCGAATAATACATACATACTTACATATATTTCGCCGAATATTGCGGCGAAAAGTTGTAAAAAACAAAAAAACTTTAGACTTAAAAATAATTAAACTTTTATTAAATAGGTACAAGAAAGCAATCTGCCAGCATTTAAAAATGTAAAATCAAAAGACTGATTTGTTTAATTTCAGTGTTTTGTTTTCTCATAACCTTAGAAAATTTTTAGATTTGTAAGTTCAACACCATTACAAGCGTGATATTATTATTTGATAACAAATACATTCTTTCTCACATTCCTTTTTATGTCGAATAATAAGGGCTATTTGGCTATTCGCCACGGAGAATGGCGATTAATCGGCATTCGACTATTTGCTTTAACAACTATTTGCAGCATCCCTAATAATTTTCTTCCTAATAACATCGTCCATCCTGTAAATTTTAAGTTTTTTACATTTAGTTTACACTCCTTTTGTACAAACTATTTGATTTTATATCCATTAGTAACACTAAGGTAGAGTATTTTTTAAAAATATCTATTAATTCCAACAAAAACAACTTATGACCTTAAATTGGAAAAAGAAAACCCATCTACATAAACTTTGTAGCAAACTTTAGTCTGATACACTGTGTAACTTTTATGCATACTTAATACTGACAGAAATCCATTGATAGTTGCTAAACTAGAAAAAAAGTATGCAAGATACTTACAGAACTTACATATTTGTGGTCAAACCCACGTTTAGGAATTAATAGTGATACATGTTTCCGAATAAAAGTTATACTCTTGAAACAAAAAGTAATGGTAACAATAGACTTTTATGTGATTAAATTTATGTTTATATCGAAACTTGTCAACAGAAGTCACTTGGTTCAAATGGAAATGCAAATTTTAAGATGCCTACTATTAACCACAAAAATTGGATGAAAAATTTTGATCCAGTTAATATAGAAGATTTAGCAGTACATAACAAAAAGATACAGGAAGTTGAGAATTGGATAAAAGACAGTTGTAAGAACACTTGCAACATACTTCTTATAAGTGGGCCTGTAGGATGTGGAAAAACTGCTACAGTACGTACATTAGCAGATAAATATAATGTAAAAATCACAGAATGGATAACGCCTATAGATATAGAGTTACCAACAGATTATGGTAAAGTTCATAGTTTTATATGGTTGCATTGTATGGCTTTTATGAATTTACCCTGATTTGTAATTTTGGTTTCAGGTGAATATGAGTTCAAAGAAAAACAATCAAAAAAGTTTTTGGACTTTATAATAAGTGCTGCCAATTTTACATCTTTATTAGATAATAATAGCAATAAATTGGTGTTAGTTGAAGACTTCCCTAATACATTCTTAAGAACACCATCAGAATTTTCTAACATTTTACAGTGAGTTGTAATAAAATAATCACCTTTAATATCCTAATTTGTAAAAATATATTTAAAATAATAGGTATTCTATTGTTTACATAACCTGTTTAGAAACACACACACACACACATATATATATATATAAATAAATAATATACTAGCTTGCCAGGCAGATGTTGTTCTGCCCTTTTCGACGATCCTGTGTCATGAAAAATCCTTAAAAACGCAAAAGAATGTGGGTGACTCATGGGCAAAAAAACTATCCTATCTCTCAAGTTGGACCAAACTACACACGGTGTGCAAATTTTATGAAAATCGGTTAAGTAGTTTAGGAGTCCATCGCGGACAAACAACGTGACACGTAATTTATATATATATATATATATATATATATATATATATATATGTATATATATATATATATCATGATTTCCTTTTAGGCAATATACTCAAAGAGCAAAGTCTCCAATTGTATTCATCTGTTCAGAGACTAATACAGACAATAAAAATGCAGCAGTAAACATATTTACAACATCTCTAAAAGAACAGTTTCTCATACAACATATTGTGTAAGTATTATTAAAGCTTTTTTCTAGCTCTGTGCCTAAATAAAATATTTGTAAGACTTAACTAACAAATATCATATGAGCTTTTAACTAGACAAAATCTTAGATAAAACATTAGTATCTACGGGAGATCAGGCTGGATGCAATAACCACCATAATTTTAAAGTGTAATCTAGGGAAATAGAGTATATTTTTTTTGAAACTAACTTTTTGTTATACATTCTTAATAATGTAATATGCCATAGTTGCCATGTTTGGCAAGCATGTTGGCGACTGCAATTTTTTATCTCTGTAGCCTTTAACAACACCCACGGTATGGTATGGGGTAGTGGATTCAATTGAATCACCATGGTACAGGTATTTTCTAATTTATTTCTATTACACATGCGATGGTGATGCAATTACAACATTTTACTCAATGTGTGTCTTAAGAGAAGACTTGTTAATTTTGGAAAACTTGAGGCTGCTAATAGATGGCAGAATAACCATCAATGTATGCCAGGTGTAATACTCAGACCGATGATGGCAGCTGGGTCCAGGCAAGATATCTTGTACTGCAGTCAACAAGGTACGGTTTAGCCAATTTCTCCCAACAACGGAACGAGGGTCATGTCCAGTAGTAACTTAAGAGCTGATGAAGACCGAATCATGAGTTATCACATGATTATCTGATCAACTTTAAGGTTAGCAGCTGTATGGTTGGTAAACACCTATCCATCCTTGGTGAGGAATTATTTTCATCACTGAAAACCCTTATTTTTATCAATAAACAGATTTCAGATAATTGGATTGATTTAGTCAAGGGTGGACCGTGAATTTGGGCTAACTCTACTTGGGGCCCTACCAAATTAATCAAACTAATAAAGTTAAAAGATTGTTTTCCATAATGATATATACAATCTGGAAAAAATTATATGACTTAGATACACAAACAGCAAAGATTTTATTCACCATCGACATTTCAGGAACATGCTAGCAGCAATATATTACTTGAAAGATGTGCTTGACAAGTGCAGAACTGACCTTTTTGCATTGAAAGTGCTATCTATGTCCAATGCAATCTGTCACCAGTTTCTGAGCCGAGGTGTTTTTATGGGTAGAGCGTGCATGTGAAACGAACATGCGGCTCATTTGATGGTGATTACCGCCGCTCATGAAAAACTGAACACCAGGGAAATCGAAGGTGCATTACCGACCTTTTAAAAAGAGTAGGCTCTTTTCTTGAAAGTATCTAAGCCATATTGGTCCAGAAAAATAGCTAGTGGTATCCAATTCTGAGAAGAAGAAAACTCCTAATAAATCGCACAGTGGTGGACCGTCAATCATTCAGATGGTGTGAATGATACGGTGAATTTGTTGCAAAAAGCGATGGTGAAATTTGGCAGCTTGAATTTATCTGAACAATTCTACTGAGCATTTGTTGTGGTAAATGCGAAAGCAAATACAAAGGAATACTACGTCTCTTTGCATCTCCAGTGAACTCTGTGCTAAACTCGGTAGATTAAGGCCCTTCACTGGCACCAGTGTGCTCCAGCTTAGAAATGAGAACAGTATTCCATGTGAGGCTGAACTTGCGCCTCGTAACGGTGCAAACAGTGTGACAGCATGAAATATTGTCCCGCTCTACTAAGTAAGGTAAGCTTTTGGAGGCCAATTTTGGCTTACCTTCCAAGTAACTGAAACTGAACGTCACTCGATATATAGACGCAGATTATGCCAATGCTGGTTGAGGTAGCTAGGTGTATTGCCCTAAAATTGAGTAGACAAGACAAAGGGATTCTTTTTTGCCGTAAACGCTGTGGTGCTGGAAATTGCAGAAAAAGTTTGCATATTACCTCTTAAACCCTTCTAGACATGGTTTGTGCAAATTGAGAATATCACTTAGTTTTTAATATGCAATGTTAATTTACAGCTTCAATAGTGTATCTGTCACAGGCTTGAGATCTGCTTTAAAAAGAGTATCAGATATTATAAGTAAAAAATATTCCACAATGTACAACATTCCAACGACAGATATCATAGATTCAGTTGTAAATTCATCAGCGGGCGATGTTAGATCTGCAATTTTAAATCTGCATTTTGCAAGCTTAAAAGGTAAGACATAAAATAATTGTTTTCATTTTTGTTCATCGCTATTTTTTCTACATTTTTATTCTCAATAGGTACAGATCATAATTTGGAAACCAGTATTGTCAAAGAAAGTAAAGTAAAAGGTAAAACAAGAAAGAAAAAGGCAACAAATAAATTTATGTCACTTGGTAAAGATCAAACAATCAGCATCTTACACGGTGTGGGGAGAGTGTTAAATCCAAAAGGTAAGTTTTTCATAATGCGCATTTTTGGAATTACACTTATTAATTTTACAATATTAGTAATAATGGAGTTGTCCAACAAGTTCTTCAAATGAGGGTCTGGTAAAAACCAATCAGCAACATATCCGTGATCATGCAAAGGTATATAAATCTGCCTTCTCAGCATGGAAAGCCTATTACTGAGAAAAGAATTAAGAGTAGTTTTCAAGAAACAATTACAAATAAATACATCATCCGAATCTAGGGATACCTTAATCCTAAATTATTTACGACTTTATGGTTTAAAATCTTTTTAGTTTACATAAAAAGTTTATATACAAATTGAAACCTCTTTTATTCTATTTTCAATATTTAAAAATGTAAATTAAAAAAAAAGAAAAACAAATTAAACTACGGCGGCAAAATTAACACTATAATTTACTTTACACAAATTAAAACTTAAAACACTAATAATTAAACACACTAATTCACTTTATTCCGCTCCGAAGCTTCGCTTATCTCGCCAAATCCAATACTGCCCCGATCGCATCTTGCAGCGCCTATATATACAAATTAGCAATGAAGCATCCGGAATATTCAAGTAAATGCGCGCAAAGCGACGAGTGTTCGAGTGTAGATTTTCTAGAAACTTAGTTCTTCGGATGGCGCTGTCGGTTGAAAGATTTGTGATGTCATTTTCTGCAAAGCTCCCCTCGCTCTCGTTCCTGACACTAGATGGCGCTAGTGTATGACGTTGACTTATTCACGCAACATTAGTAATTCGTGACATCAAGGGAAATGAAAATTGTTCTACTGATATTAATTAAAGAAAAGGGATTAGATAGTTTTTCTTTTTTAATTTAACCTAGCTCGTTTGGATCTAAGGCAATATGCTGCACAAAAATACCACGAGGAGGTAGTAGGGTATGTTATTGTCCCACACAGAATCCAAATGGGTCAGGAATTTCTACTCATGCACGATAATGCTCCTTCCCATACGGCGCGGCTGGTGTCGGCCGCTCTCTGAGACCACGATATTCAAATTTTGGATTGGCCTGCACAGTCGTCCTACTTAAATCCTGTCGAGCATGCCTGGGACTAATGGTAATTAATATAGCGCATAGCGCTATATTGTAGCGGGCTATCTGTCCATAGCGCATAGAGCGTGCTATGTATATAAGTAGCCACCATGGCGTTATGACGCTATGGCGCGATCAATATCTAGCGGTAACTATTTCTAGCAGCAGCGCTGTTGGGAGTGAACGTGTGATGCAAATTTGATCTAGTAGCACGCTATTCATCGCGCGCGACCTAATTAAGTGTTAGAAGTGGTTTAGTTAGTGTATACTGTATGAATATTTATAAATGAACGAAGAACATTGTTTTTATCTGCTACAAAAGTAACAACTTATGTTTTTAAATGTAAATAGAATAGATTTTTAAATACGATTCATTTATAATTGACATTAAGGTTACGGTGATACCTCGAACATATTTTTTTAAGTTTTATAGATTACTAACCAAAATTTTGGTATATGATTTTTAACTATATGATCTTGAATTGCATAAAAGGAAAGCACGATATCATGTAATTTTCTGGATAGAAAAAAATTGCAAATTGGGCGTTAATTATTTACATTTCTCGATGACACCACAATATTCTTAAGAATAATTTAATGGAATAATTTTTAAGGCATAGTAAATAATCATATCTAAATTTTCATAAACCAGTTTTTTAATACATAACGAAGTTTGGTTAAAATAAATAAAAATGTTGTTTGGCGCTTACTTAGTTTTTTTCCGAGCGCTTACTCGGTATGGCTATCTCATAATTTGAGTACTATGAAGCCATTGCATCACTTTCATTTTGACACTCCCGCAGTCGTCCGTTAGCTTCACCGACAAAGGAATAAACCACGCCCCCAAAACTTCGATTCATTTTCAAGGTATCCTCTTAAAATAACGTTTACATTGATTATAGACAGTAGTAAGCCTGAAAGGTATGAAAAAGTGTCAATTGGTTCTTTGTCACTGTTTTATTTTATTTTAGTCTTAAATGCGACTATTACGTAATAATGTTTTTATAATAGCACGCGGTCTATGCAACGAACGACATGTAATGTAACGTGCTACGAGATTTAGCGTGCTGCAACACTTGCCGGCCTTCCACACGCCGCTTTCTTATAAATAGCGCACTATAACGTAGCGTATTTAATAGCGCGCTAGAAATTTATAGTTTATAGTCTAGCGTGCTATTGATTTATAGTCGTTTTGAACAACTTTACCTGGGATATGTTACTGTGTTACTATGTTACTGTCGATTATGTTATGTTGTATTGATAAGTTACAACATAAAGCTTTGAGAGGTTTCCCGCCAAGTTTGACGACGGAACAACAACTTTATGAACACAATTGTAAAGGACATGTGACCTCATATAGCAGCAGGACATTGACAATTTAATTTTAAGTATATGATGAATTGATGTCGGCGTGTAAATTAATATAAGAGGTGGCAACACTCCTTATTTATAATTAGATTTTATAAGAATTTTAAAATTTTTAATTAAATTAATAGTTTCGTTAGAAGAAATTAAGTTTTTTTTCATAATATTTTTTATGAAGATTAAAAAAGTAACATTTTTATTTAATACAAAAAATTAGGAAATATTTTTTTTGAAGGACCTTAAAAATAACCTATCATTCTTCCTTTTACTATATCAGAAAATTCGTACCAAAAAAAACAAACAGACCAATTGACACTTTTTCATACCTTTCAGCTTACTACTTCATAGATTTTTAGATATTAAATGCAATATAAAATATCCCTAGATTCCGTTGATGTGTTTATATTAATTTAATCTTCAACTGGTATCCTAGAAAAGAGAAATGTTGAAAAGGCAGAACAGACACATTAAGATGATCTATCAAAATGATGGAGAAGAGTAAGTAGCTTATCAGGACCAATAGAAGAATCTGGAAACACCAAAGTCAAGGGACAGCCTAACTTTATCACATGCCATTATTAGAAGTTTAAGTTAATTTAAATAGTTACATACCTATGTTAAATATTTAATACGAAACTTTTTTATAATGTAATGAAGAAAAAACATTAATTAAATCTAAAACTTTGTCAATCAAATAGAAGTTGTTAGCTAAAAGAGGCTGTTTAATAAAATAAATAAAAACAACTATTAAATAACAATTGATATTGATAAGGTAAAGATTAATTGTTTGTTGTGTTACTTTTAGTCTTTGCACGTTTTTCTTAAGTACTAACAGTGCTATTAATATTACTAATATTCCCTTTAATCTCTCTTGGTAAGCTCAAAATGATTATGTTAGGAGTGGTTCACGACAGTAGTCGAATGGCGGATTCGAACCCACGACCTTTTGAGTCCGCAGTTCGCACCCTGCCATTAGGCTACTGTAGCTTATCATTGTTGACTTGTGTGCCAGATAGAGGTATCAGAAAATGTACATGACCAATTACTGTACCTGGTTTTAACGCTTCAACATTGTTTACTTAATTAAAATCATATAATTTATTTTATTTTTCTTTACTTTTCATTTGTTTGTACATATTGTTAAGCTTAAGTTTATATGGGGATGAAAGAATAACATTAGTCAATGCTGAAAAGTTTAGTTGTCAATTTTTTTTATTTACACAGACATTATCGAATAGTATAAAACAAAAATAAATATAAAAAGAGAAGTGGCAAGGGGGCGTGTCTATGTAAAAAAAATTCAAGTTCTACGCAAATGACCGAAGTTGTGCACTTTGGACCGTCATGGTGAAAATCAGAATGCCGTGAATGGTTCTTGTAAAAACCGAAGCCAAAACAAAAACTTTGTAAATCACGGAATCACTTACAATAATTATGTATTACTTACTCTAGTATTACTTACCATAATATGTATTTTAAAATCTCGAAAAACAACAAATAGTAAAATACTTCTTGTTCTTACTACGTTATTTTTGTTTAAAAATATCACAGCGACTGTACTATTAAATACATTGCTCCTTAACCAATACCTAAACATGTCGCTAAATGACTGAACAAGCGATTTAAATATCACAAAACGATACTTTATTTATGCGAATGCATCGCGTGTGACGGTCCGTGTAGTGGCGGTGTAAGAATCACCACTGCCCCATATCCGTGGTGCCGTAAGATGCGACGGAGGAAGACAAATCAGGAGAATGGAAGCAGCGTCTTTCTAATTATAGTTCATTTCAAATAGGATGGCAGGATTCCACTTGAGACTTAGCAATTACAGCTGTAATGTTAATCTATTGTTGTGTGATTATTTTATTGCTTTAACACTTGAAGTTAAGCATCTGTTGATAATACTGAACCAGTATAGCTGGAATGACGAATTTTGGTACTTGAACATTAAAACAAATTAAATTGTAGATAAAAAACCTTTATTACTTTTAACTTAACTATTTTAAATACTTATAACAACTTGTTAATATTTTGTTTAATCAATCACTCTGAAGAACATTCATCGGTATCTGTCTCCTCACACGTATTTATTATAAATGGTTGTATCCGATCCCTCGAAAATTCGTTTTCCACTCTTATGACATGGTCACAAACATTCTTCCAAAAAATGGGATTTGTAGAATTTATTACGTTTCGTACACTTTGGATTTGTAAACACTCAAAACTATGTCATGAGCGTCTGAACTTAAATGTCTTTTTCTACGCTGAACACTATTTTCATCACTTGTAGATGCACTATTTGATATTTCCCATGACCGAAACATGTTTATTTGTACGTCTGTGTAATAACGAAGTTACAAGACGACTGAATTTTTGACAACAATGTCATCGTGTATTTAACAAAAGCATCAAAACTTGTTTGCTGCCACAAAAATACCACGTCAGGATAAGGTCTTCCCAGGTATCGGTTGTAAATACCACTTCTTTTGTTATCACCTAATGACAGCTTCAAGTACAATCCTGCCATGCTATTTGAAATGAACTATAACGGCTAAAAATAAAAAAAACTGCGGTTGCCAACACGCTTGCCAATTGTGACAACTATGGCAAATATTCCTCTATGAGGTAATCTATGGGGGAGGTCTATGTTCAGCAGTGGACTTTAATAGGTTGTAACTTGTAACGGTAACAGTATCGCGTAGTGGTCGCTGTAACTTGCGACGAGTTAGTGACGTGCTTGTGCAGATCTACTAACGTAGGCTATCTATAGCTGTAGCAGCTAGTAATACGGTGCATGGTAAACGCACGCTGGTTTTTGGGATAAGGTTTATAATTGATTGTGTAGTACGTTCTTATTTATAAAATACGGGTGTGTGCGCGCCTGCGTATCTATTGTTTTTACTAATCTGTATGTGTAGTAGTAGTAGTTGGCGCATGGTAGGGGCCAACTGGAGACACCAGTTTGCGATACATTTTCAACTACCGGGCATATGTTCTTCTTTTTTTATATCTATGATGTACTACACGCATATTGTAACTAATATAAACGTACTTAAAACTTTTTAGTTTTGATCGATGAAAGCGGAAGAGCAAAATTGTCACATTCTCCTGAAGAGATTGTAGAACAGTTTCTAAGCAGCCCAAGTACATTCATCAATTTTCTTGAAGAAAACTACTTACCACATTTCTCATCCATCAGCGATGTTGATAAAGCTGTATCAGCAATTAGTGACGCTGATTATATACTTGCAGAATGGAGGGTAAGGTAATGCTTATATTAATACGTGAATAGAAAACTTTGTACCTTTTTTTAAGCATAAGCAAGCACGGAGGAGTGTGAGATTTGGCATAGATAAAATATTCATAATGCATTCTTTTTTTTCATACTGCCAATTTCAAACATATGTCGCTTGCACAAGTTGTGTTGTTTATTGACGTCGTCGAGGTATGACAGAGATCTCAGAGTAAGTGCAAACATATGTATGATAATATATTCTAAGACCAATGGTTAATAGTCTTCAAACAGTCGCTCAAAGCAGAGATTTTCACCAAAGAATTTTAAAATATTGCCAACAAATTGACCGACAAAATTGAAGCAGGCGAGGAACGTCGAAAAAAAAATGATTTCATTTTTTTTCTCGCGCACGGGTTCCGTTGACACAGTCCCACTTGAAGATCAAAGAAGAGTTAATACCGAGTGGTACATCACCATTTGTTTATCCGCTGTTCTTGTCAATTCAATTCAACAATTCCTCAGAGCACTCCCCATGGTAGATGCGATAAAATACGCACACAGATGATGCGAGATCTCTTCGCAGTGCCCGTGAGTCAAGCCGATCGGAAAGAGCTCGGTCGCCGACGATTCGAACAGCTCTGCCCGGATGCGATCAAATGAAAAGAGCTGGGGAGCCTCAGCCCAGAGATGGGAACAGTATTCCATATACTGTCGTCTGCATAGCAATGAATGTTACCGGTTTGCAACATACTTCGAAAAACAATGAATATATTCATATAATTATAATTTACGCAAAACTTATATGGTTTTCTGTAACAATTTTTTATCTTTTAAGAAAAATATATATGTTTTTATAAAGTTCTGAAATATGTATTTTTCAATTAACATAATTTCGTAGTTTGGTGGTGGGAAATTACGTTTTACGTATTTTCTCACCATCATTCAATACAAAAAATTATTTTTCGCGCAAACTGGCTGTGCATACCACTATACACTAGCATGCTGCTGTCTTTCAACATTTCTGATAAGACCATTACTTCATCTATGCTTAGACTTAATATCATAATCATATCATTCTGCGGCAATCCACTGCCGGAATTAGGCTTCTTATAAGGCGCTGCATTTATCTCGATCTTACCGCTACATGTGTCCAGATTCCACCAACCGCCTTGCGTTGATAGTTCAAAGGCGTATAACGTTACGATTACCTTAGCGCTGTCTCCATTCCGTGACATCTCAAATCTAACGCTTGTTACTTTTGTGACAGATGTGACCGGCTCACGCTCTTACATAATACCAGAGTAAAATAGCAGCTAAATGCTACTATATTTCGGATACTGTGACCCATGGACATCTACATCTATCCTCCATTAAGAAATCAAAATGGAGATGTCGAACCCGAAGATTAAGATGGAATGCCTCGTTTTCAGTCAAAAGGGTCTCCGGTTCTACACACTAACCATACGAAACACAGCGTTAATAAACTGCTATTTTATGCTGGTATTCTGTGAGAACGTTGTTCTTCACTGGTCGAGCCGACCCATTTGTGCTACAACTATACTACTAGTATAGCTGAAGAATAGTTCTACCACATAAAATATAGCCGTAGCATAGCTCTACAACGTAAAAGTTATCTTGTTTTAATTATTATAATTTTTTAGGAAAAATATTGTCAAGAATATGGGTTGTATATAGCAGTGGCAGGATTGATGCTTGCTAACAAGTCACCTGTATCTGCCTGGAATCCTGTGAGGGGGCCAAAAAACATGAATGTTCAATATCCGTATGTATTTCTTTTAACACGCTTTATATTAGGTTGCCCGTATGTATGGAAGTATTGTTACGAGCTTGGGGTTCGTGACAATTAAAAACTGCCGATTGAATTACTTCAGTCAAGTTCACTGCAGAGAATCTGTAGCCATTTGTATGTGGTCAAAGAGTCGGTCTGGGTCGAAATTAGTGCTGTGAGACCTAGAGGTACCCGTGCAATGATTGTCAAACTACAACATTCATAGTATTGTTTACAGAGAATGTGTGGTTTATATAGTTCGAATCTTGAAACTGGTGGGTTATGAACTTTTAACTCCGCCTCGTTGGTCTAGTGTTTTAAACGCGGTTGCTGAATATGGGGTCCCTCGTCGAACCAAAAACAGTTAATGATTAGGTTTGCTGTCAAGTAAAGTTGTTCAAAACGACTATAAATCAATAGCACGCTACAGACTATAAACTATAAATTTCTAGCGCGCTATTAAATACGCTATGTTATAGCGCGCTATTTATAAGAATGCGTGTAGGAGGTTGGCAAGCGCGTTAAATTTTGCAGCACGCTATACCTCGTACATTACATGTCATTAATTGGATAGACCGCGAGCTATATAAGAACATTTTTTCGTAAAAAGTCGCATTTTAGACTAAAATAAAATAAAGCGGTAAAAAAAACTAATGAACGCTTTTTCATACAATTCAGGCTTACGACTTTCTATAATCCTAAAAATATTTTTAGGCATGTGCTTTTTAAAACGAAATAAAATTAATTATTTTTATTATAATTGATGTAAACGTTATTTTAACCTTAATATAAAATATAAATCAAATAAAGGTGTATTTAAAAGTTTATTTATTGTATTTATAAAAATCAACTATTTACATACACTTTGGTATCTATATTTCATTAACATTTAAAACCTTAGTTAGGTTTCTTTTATAACAGACAACTATGTCCTTCTATCACTTATAAATATACAGTATACACTAACTAAGCAATGTCCAACACTAACTTAGGTCGCGCGCGATGAATAGCGTGCTACTAGACGTCACACGTCTTCTCTCAACAGCGGTGCTGCTAGAACTATTTGCCACTAGATATTAATACTTAATAGCGCCATGGCGACTACTTACATAGCACGCGCTACGTGTTATGGAGAGATAGCGCGCTATAATATGGCACTATGCGCTATATTAATCACCATTACTGTTAAGAAATTCTCAGTAGCAGGTCTGAGTGAGGAAGTTTGCGGTGTTTCATGCCCGTGCCTCAGAAAGCACGTAAAGCCGTTGGTTCTTCGCTGGAATCTCTCTGATATTGTCGAATTACCGTACCATCGAACAATGACGATAAAGGAATAGAGAGTGCACTTGTGCTTGCGCATACACTCTGGCACTGTGATATCTTATCCTGTGCAGAGGTTAAGTCGTGACCGAAATTCGGTTTGGAAGACATTAGTAACTTCGACGAATTGTATTGTATTGTTAAAAGTATTTAACACTTTCATATGGAATTTATTAATCAATAAATCGTATTTTTTTAAATACGGTACATTTTATTAATAATTTGTTACAGATCATTGCAACAGATGTCTCTTTTAGATAACAGCTACTTGTATAAAGGGAAAGTGCTTGTAACTGATTATTTGACTTATTGTAAAATAATTGGCAATAAGACTGGCTCTGAAGAACCTCTCAGCAATGAAGATGAAATTATAGAATGATTGGATGAACTTTCTGTTATTTATAATACATTTTTCTAAAATAATTCAAAAACGTACTAAAACATAAATGTGTATTTATTTGAACCTTCACTTGTACATTTTAATTAATATAGATTACAATACTTGTTTGCATTACTTGTCACTTAACACGGGTTCTTTGCATCTGGGAACCAAAATAAAAAATGGATTATTCTCAATGTTTATTAACAAAAGTCAATAGTCCGTTGATTTTTACAAATAAAATTATACATACATAATACATTATCACTGCACCTTTTTAGTCATTTTTTTTCCAGTTTATTAGCACTGATCACTCACTCTGCTCAGTTCCCATTTTGCAAGCTTTTATAACAAGAAATTTCCTGTTAATATAGATTTTTAATAGCTCAACAAGTTCAATAAGGAGTAAAGCAATGTGACAAGGTCATACTTACCTGTCGCTTATTGTGCTTTATCCTATTCAGTATTATTTTTGTTTGTTCATTAACATGGGTTTGTTTTATACTTACCTATGCTGAATTTTCTGGAATGTGTAATGTTATCTTGTTGAGTATTTTTGACTTGGAGATATATGTCATGATAGTGTCCAATAACTAAAAAACTACTTGGTGTAGCATATTTGCATTCTATACAGCTTATTTTTGTAATTAAACAGGGTGTTCCTTTTGTCCTAACGTCAGAATTTTTATGGAGTACTGGCTGCAAGCATTCACCTGTTGCATTTGAAGTTAAATTTAATGTATTTTTTTTTACAATGGAGGTTCAGACCGGAGGAGCTATTGACATATATTTCCAAAGTAATGCTTTTTTAACCTAAGTTATGTGTTTTGCTATTGTGTTTCAAAATCTATTTGATATATAAATTAATTAACCACTCTTAGTATGTGTAACAAACAGTGCAAATGTATGTCAAACTATGTAGGTACGTAAAATGTTTTGAGGTGGATTAATAAACGAATCTGTGAGCGTGTCAGCGTCTAGTGTTGCATGCATGTGTTATAGTCTATTTATTATAGCGTAATTTACGACTGTTCCTTTATATTTTAGTATTATCATAGTTGTGTTTTACATCTAATGTAATAAATTAACTATATTTTGCATTTAGAGGCTATGAGTAAATAACGATGTTGAAAACTTTTTAGTATTTTTATAAAAACAAAATGATACGTGTAATGCGATCGTAACAAGTGTAACCCAAATGTCGCCAAACAAAATCTTAAAAAAATATTTTTCTTTTAGGTACCTCCGATACAGGTAAAAAGGGAATGATTTTTTAACCAACCTATATATCATCGTGCGAGGTATCGTTGAATAGGTCTTCCAAGAAAATAGAGGGGTAAACAGCAATTTTTTTTCAGTTCTGGGGTCTGTTGCGTAATATTATAATAAATAGACTATAAGTGTGCGTAGTGTAGTTGGGAGTGTGCGTGATGAACTACCGCGAGGAAGAGGAGGAGGACCTGGAGCGGCGGCGGCGCGGCGCGGCGCGTGGCGAGCGCGAGCGGGTGCGGCGGCGACGCGGCGGCGAGCGGCGCCGCGCCGGACTGCGCCGTCTGTACCTGCTCCATGCGACCAAACTGTAGCCTAACAACTCACCGATATCCTACCCGCCTCCCGCAACTAGCGGAACTTCGACACGCGCACAATATTCAGTGTAAATATTAGACTGATTGACTGCCTCGTTGGTCTAGTGGTTGTAGTAGTGCGACTGCTGATCATGAGGTCCTGGGTTCGAATCCCGGGTCGGACCATAAAAATCAATTGAGTTTTTCTGTCAAGAAATTCTCAGTAGCTGCCCGGAGTCATGAAGTTGGCGGTGTCTCACCCCCATGCCTCGGAAAGCACGTAAAGCCGTTGGTCCTGCGCCTGGTCTCTCTCCCGGTCGTGTCGATTTACCGTCCCATCGTATTATTAGAGTGAGGGAATAGAGAGTGCACCTATGCTTGCGCTTACACTTGGGCACTATAATCCTGTCCTGCGCCGATGGCTAGCCTCTATTGAGGCAGGCCGCCGTGGCCGAATTTCGGTCTGGAGGATATAGTTAATAAATATTAGACTTGTAAGGAATATTCGACCTATTCGGCTACTTTTATCCTATTAGGTCGAATACCGAATATTTAGGTACTATTCGGCCGAATATCTAATACCTAAGTAAGATGTTTTGTTGCAGTAAAATGATAATATTGATTTCTTTTATAATAATAAATTTTTCTAGTAATCATTTAAGTAATCTTTTAGTTTAAATAATACGTAACCTATTACATAAACTAAAAGATAATGTAATCAACCTCTGAAACATAAAAAAGAAACAAAAAGCTATAAATTTATCTATGCACTTAAATGATGGTAACTAACAATTTAGAAGACTGATAATATCTTGTTTTTATATATTACAATCTAACTGTTTAATCTATTTGCGGGCGTGAAGGCCATCGCGGCGAGCACGAAACCACACAAAACTGTGATCTCGTGAGTTTTCAAATATAGTAGTGAAAAACGCTCCGTGAGTCATTAGCCTTTTTTTCTTCATCAGCCCATAAATGTCCACAACTTAACATATGTCTCCCATTGTGGAGAGGATTTTCCTGAATCGTCATGCTAGTATCGTCGAATAACAGCGCTGCGGTAACAGTGCCGTAGCATTACGCTGAATGGGTAGCCATTTTGTTGCTTCAGTTCAACACATGTATAATTAAATGAATACCTGTTTTTGTTAATAGGACTTCTGTATCATATAGTAGCTTCAAATACAAATTTCTTTCATTCTTTTCTTCAGTGCAAAAGGTTTCACATTTACTGGTTAATCTACTGAGCTACAAAACGATTCAGAACCATGGCCTCAATTCTAAAAGCAACCGGCAATCTTTATTAAAACATGACTCAACTTTTCATGTAACCCAAGAAGCATACAATTATTATTTATAAAAACACTTGTGACTAAACAATACAGCAATAGATAAACAGCTCAATATTACTCCCATAAACTCAATTTCAACTAAAAAAAATATCATCCAGTGATCTAAGACAGAATACAACTAAGGTAGAAAAAAAGTAAAATACAAGGAAGGTATTTACAATATTTGTACCAAAATGACATCTGTTTGGCATTTGTGTCTGTGGAACAATGTAAAGATTTGTGACCTGACTGAAGTTTATGTAATTATTATTAAAAAAAATAGTTTGCCATTAAAGTAATGAATTAAATATTAAAGTTAAGCCACACTAGGATTTTCTTCTATAATATGGAGGCAGTTTACGTAAATTTAAGAAAATTTCACAAGGACATTAAGACTCGGAACAATTATTTGTAGGCTATACAAATACTTGTTACGTGCGGTAAATCATTGCTAAGTCACTGCGCCATAGAGCCGCCACTGAGCTACAGTTCAGCGGCTTAAATTTATGTGACCTGCATTCTGTATATTTCAACTGGTTCAAACACGAGTTATGCAGGTCTAAGACAAAGAATTCTATGTATACTTCTAGACGGGTTCTGCGGTTTTAATACATGGCGCACTATCATCATCATCATCATCATCATTACAGCCCTTCACAAGTCCACTGCTGAACATAGGCCTCCCCCAAGTAATGCCACAAAGCACGGTCCTGAGCCACCTGCATCCATCGACTTCCTGCATGTCTTACCAGGTCGTCACTCCATCTAGTGGGGGGCGCCCTACACTACGCCTACCGGTACGAGGCTGCCACTCGAGAACCTTTCTTCCCCATCGGTTATCGGTTCTTCGAGCTATATGGCCGGCCCATTGCCACTTCAGCTTACTAATCCGTTGGGCTATGTCGGTCACTCTGGTTTTACTGCGGATATCCTCATTTCTGAGTCTATCACGCAGAGAAACTCCGAGCATAGCCCTCTCCATAGCTCGCTGAGCGACCTTAAGCGTCCTCATACGGCCAGCAGTGAAGGACCACGTCTCAGATCCGTAAGTCATCACTGGCAACACGCACTGGTTGTACAATCTAGTTTTTAGAGATTGAGGTATACCTGACGAAAAGATATGCCGTAATTTCCCGAACGCTGCCCAGCCGAGTTGAATCCGTCGATTGACCTCTCGGTCGAAGTTGGACTTACCTAGTCGGACTATTTGTCCCAGGTAAACGTATTCGTCAACAACTTCGAGCATAGTGCTCCCAACAACTACCGGCATAGGTGTGACATGGACATTGAACATGATCTTTGTTTTGTCCATGTTCATCTTAAGACCTATCCGTTGGGAGGCACTATTGAGGTCATTGAGCATAGTGCTTAAGTCCTCCAGCGATTCTGCCATAAGGACTATATCGTCGGCAAATCGAAGGTGAGTGATGTACTCGCCATTGATGTCAATACCGTATCCTTTCCAGTCCAGTAGCTTGAAAACGTCTTCCAATGCAGCGGTGAAGAGTTTCGGGGATATAACGTCACCCTGTCTTACACCTCTCTGCAGTTGGATAGGTTTCGAGCTCTGGTTCTGTACTCGGATAGCCATCGTAGCCCTACTGTACAAACACTTCAGCACTTCGATATACCGACAGTCAACTTGGCACCGCTGAAGGGACTGTAGCACCGCCCAAATTTCGACGGAATCAAAGGCTTTCTCATAGTCCACATACGCCAGGCAAAGTGGCAGATTGTACTCTTCAGTCTTCTGTACAATCTGCCGCAGGGTATGTATGTGGTCTATGGTACTGAAGCCTTTTCGGAAACCGGCTTGTTCGGGAGGCTGGAAGTCGTCAAGTCTGCGTGCGAGACGATTCGTAATGACTCTCGAAAACAGCACGTAGACGCGGCTCAGAAGGGAAATCGGTCTGTAGTTCTTTAAGAGAGCGTTGTCGCCTTTCTTAAAGAACAAGACCACCGCACTTCTGCTCCACGCCTCTGGAGTAGTGCCACCATGGAGGACGGAATTGAAGAGCTTCTGAAGGACTTCAAGTACCGGTGTTCCACCCGCTTTCAGAAGCTCCGCTGTAATTCCATCCTCGCCTGGGGCCCTGCCGTTTTTAAGGTGCTGGAGAGCCATTCTAATCTCGCTTAGACTGACGTCCGGGATATCATCGGAATAGTGTCGGATAAGACTTGCTCTTGGATCGTTACTCATACTTGCGTGTGGCTCCAACGATGATGTGTACAGCTGCCCATAGAACCTCTCAATCTCACTCAAAATAGGTGTCCCGGAAACGATGTTGCCACACTCAGTCTTCAGCCTTGACAGTTGGCTCTTTCTGGCAGACAGATCTCTGGCAAAGACTTTGGAGCCCTGGTTCCGCTCGATCGCTTCTTTAATACGAGAAGTATTAAAGTTGCGTAAGTCTCGCCGTATGCATTTGGAGATCTGTCTGTTCAGTTGCCTGTATGCTGTCAAATCTGTTGACGATTGCAGCCTCATCTCCCGTCTAACAGCCATGAGATTAAGAGTGTGATCGGAGAGTTTTTGTGTTCTTCTGCGGCGGGTCTTACAGAACTTAGCTCCGACCGCATGGACAGTTTCCACGAGCTTGTCGTTCATATCGTCCACTGCATTGCAATCTTCTAGGCACTGGAAGCGGTTACGTAACTCGAGCTGAAAGGTTTCGGGATTCTGGATTAGAGCACGAGGGGGACGGAGCGTTGACTTCATTAGACGAGACCTCTCCAACTTAACGTTTAGGTTCAGTGTGCCTCTAACCATTCGGTGATCGCTGCCAGTTTTCACCCTTGCGATCACTGAGACATCACTGAACAGTTGGCGTCTGGTCGTCATAATGAAGTCAATCTCATTTTTTGTCGAACCGTCGGGGCTCGACCAGGTCCACTTCCTGTGGGGCCGCTTCTGGAAGAAAGAGTTCATCATAAAGAGTCCCTCTTTCTCCATAAAGTCGGCCAGCTGCTGGCCCCTTCGGTTCCGTTGCCCTACTCCAAATTTCCCTACCTTCAGCTCACCGCTTTCTCTTGTGCCCAGTTTTGCGTTGAAGTCTCCCATCAACACCGTGTAGTAGGTTCTGGAGGAATGTATGGCTCTGGAAATATCCTCATACATTTCCTCCACCTCCTCATCGGGATGTGCCGAGGTTGGTGCGTAAACCTGAATGACCTTCAGCGAATACCGTTTGGTGATTCTGGGTATCAGGTACGCGACCCTCGTCGACACACTCCCAATCTTTACAACGTTGTTGACGAGAGATTTGTGGACGATAAATCCGACACCTCCTTGGGACAGATGGTCGCCCTCCCGGTGATAGAACAAGTTGCCGGACTCGAGGATTGCCGTGTCCTCCCCCTCTCTTCGGACCTCGGATAATCCAATAATATGCCAGCGCAACTTGTCTACCTCTTCTTCCAGCTCCAGTATCTTCTCGTCAGTCCTCAGGGTGCGTGCGTTATATGTTGCCAGGTCGAGTCGTCGTAGGTGGCAACCGAACCTCCACCGGAGATTCTTAGCACCCCCTGCCCCGCCGTTACCATGGTCGCCACCGTAGCCAGGAATAGCGGGGCCGCCGGGGACTGGGGGCCGTCTGTTTGTGTATTTGTTCATTGGGGGTATTTGCCATAGTTGCCACGCTTGGCGAGCGGGTTGGCAACCGCAGTTTTTTATTACGTCACAGTTGTCATCAGGAAGACGCTGCTGCCCATCTCCTGCCTGTCTCCCTCTGTCGCCTCTTACGACACCCACGGGAAGATATGGGGTAGTGGATATTCTTAACCGCCACTACACGACTTTACCGTTAATACTCCGTAACTTCTTTAGGCAACTGCAAGCGGGCGAAAAGACAACTTCTTTGTTTTGTAAATCGCGAACATTGTTTCTGATAGTATGTCCCCTGATTTTGTTTAATGTAATGTAACTTTATTTCGTATTTGCATAAAAACAGTAACTGTCGTAAATTAAAATACAACTGCGTGGCATGTTTAATGTGCCAGCTACCCGCCCGCGTCCGCGCATGTATCAGCTGCGGTACAGGTTTAATTCTGAATTGCCAGTCTACAAAAGCATACATAGTAGTAAGTAGTATACACACATAGAATACTATAATACATACATAATAGAACAGGGGAGTGGGCGCAGCCCATGTAACCACTAAAATGGCACTTACATGTGAATTCACACGTATAAATGTCAACATGAGATGTGTTTTGACGTTACAATCGTTTCCAAATTTCGCATGCAAATTATTTAGAAAATGCCAAATTGCATGCTATTTACAAATAAATATGTATTAAAATCTGTCTGTCAACACAGCGAATCTGGTTTGTAGTAGTGATTAACTGATGATACGACGTAATTGCTTATATGTGTGCTCCCGGCGACGCCTATTGTCATACAAAATAACGTTGACAGACATTCTATTGTGTATTATAGTATGTATACACATAAGTATTTGGTGTAAGAGTAAGAAACGTACCGTGGCGGCGAGTGTCGTCTCGGCGGCACGTGGCGCGGCGGCGGGCGCGGCGATGGCCGGCGCGGCCGCGACGGCACCAGCACCGGCGCCGCAGTGATTTCTTGCCCGTCGATCTGACCTGCACCATTACAAATTAATTCATATCTTAAGGAGATCATTTCCGACGTTACAAGGCTTTTAGCATATTTGTCCAGCACTAAGTAAGCATGCAATATTCGGTGGACTAAAAGTTAATTTGAAACGTTTTTGCTTACTTTCGGGAAAAACAGATTCTAACTACGTATGTAGCCGATTAAGTATCTAATTCAATAATACGCCTTTTATATTTTCATTTATCAGTTACAAAAACGAGAACTCGAATGTCAAATGTATAATGAGATCTTACCTCCGGACTTGACAGAGTGATCTGAAGGTGTGATTTGGTGAATGCTAAACTAAATTCCTGGTTACGATTAGATGAAAAACTTTTTGAAAATGAAATAAAGTTGATGAGTAAAATATATTAACAAAAAAGACTAGTTTTTACGATAATGCCTGGGTACAAATATCTAAAAAATCACTGCACTTTTGGATTTTTCAAACATTTTTATTGATGTTTGACATAAAATTATCGGATTAGTAATAAGGTTATATATGAAAACTTGTCTGTATTTAAAATATTTATATTATATGAGCCCTTAAGGCATTTGGATATATATATTTGGATTTAGCAAAAATGTTTTTAATTTGTTATCAAGAAGATGCTGTTCTCATCTACTAGATTGCTTCCCTCTATAGTCTCTTCAACACACACACTGTATGGTACGGCGTATTCCAATAGTTTCTTTAATATCACCACTACATGGCCATTATTATTCAGTAAAATTAACACAACATAAAAGTAAACACCTTTAAATATTTTACTATAAAATGACTTAAACATTTCCAACTAACCAACCAGTTGGGCCAGCTTAATCGAAGAAAGACTTGTGCCAATAAAAAAATATATCCATGTATTTTTTATAAATCTTTCATGGGGCTAAGGAAAGTTAGAAGAAAAGCGAATATATAATTAATAAATATGTAAGTGAAATGGTAACTATTCTGGTATATACTCCGGTTTGGTGGAATAAGGTGAAGCATGGAAGGCAGCAACTTACTAGTAAAGTAATGTATCTCAACTATTTTTTTTATAGACTTAGAATGACAAACTAGCACACAGTACACCTGATGGTAAGTGGATGCTGTGGCCCATAGACATTTACATTTATCCTCAATTAATCAAAATGCAGATGCACTGTCACCCCTGAGGACTAAGATGGAATGTCCTGTTTCCAATGAAAAGGGTCTTTGGTTCTCTACACTCACCATATGAAACACATATTAAGCTGCTATTTTACGCTGGTATTCTGTGAGAGTGTGGTCCTACTGCCTCCACCACACACCAATCTAATCTTGTAATATTTTCTTAGGTACATTTTACACTTGTCGTATGTGTAAATACAATTCACAGTGCAGCCCAGCTCAGGTACACTGGTAATCGGTCTCATTACAAATAAATTGTATTTTTGAGAGTCTTGTGTTTAAATTATGGTTTAAGAAGAGTCCTTCTACCTATAGAAGTCCCTTAGCAGCGATTCTAGTTTAAACCTGAGACTAAGTAATAACCACTTTTTGTAATAAGGCCAAGTAAGTTAAACATACTAAAATGTTGTCTTAACCCCTCAGCTGGTGCTCAGCCCCATTTGTAAAAGAGCGCGTCTGGTGGCAGTCCCGATTCGGGACGATCGCCTTACCTCTAGTTCTATAGCAAAAATAAGTGACGATATTATTTCTATCTTATTCTTACCCATGTGTATATGGGAAAGAATAGGCTAGCAAATGAGCCAATAATATCGGCTTACACGGAAGAATTTTTTAAACGGTCGACAGCTAAGTTCGACCTAGTGACGAAAAGTATATTTGAAGCATACTCTTGTTTTGAGTAAATAAATGTTTACTCAAAACACAAGTTGTTTGTGTATGTCATGTATAGTACGAGCTTAACGTCTAGGTTAGTAATCTACTGTTTGTCATAGAAGTAAAAATACCACGCTCGCGACCGCCATAAAAAAACAAACCTACATTATTTTATCACAAATATTTACGGAAACTGTCTGTTTACTGTTTTGTATTTTGAGTAATATATTATATTTTTATGTGACTACTAAATTCTAATCGGAATATAGGTGCATAAATTAATAATTTAAAGTAAATAGTAAAGATGGTCGTGATGTACGAAAGTGTTCCAGCGCCAGTCGCGTTCGAATTCATGCGACGTCACCGTGAAGTCATGGGCCGATCGGTGCGATAATTTAATGGTATGGATACGTCTTACAGTACTTTTATGTTTTGTATTAGATGCATAGATTTTTTGAAAAATATTATAATATTATATTGATGTAAAATTATTCTCTTACGTTTTTTAAGAGTGCGCGCGTGTGACGAATTATGCTGTATTTTCTAATAGCGCTGGTGTAAAAAATGTGTATGAGAAAACATGTGTATTGATAATTATATTTTATAATCAAGAGACTTATATATAAAATAAAAGAAAAACTGTAAATAAAACTGTTCAAATTTCAAAAATATACCTAATTTTACACAACTTTATCGAAATTTTTCTTTCCCCCTTAATTTCAATCATTTATAAGATGTATGTAAAAACATTAGAATATTTATATACTAATCTCTAGGAAACTTTATGGAGAATCCAAATACAAAAATATTAATAGATATTCCATACAAAGTTATCGAGAAATCCGTGAAAGAATGTATTTGTTCCCACCTAACCTGATATTGACCCTGCGGTCCGCCAGACGCGGGGATAAGGCGCGCGTAGGCCGCACCAGTTGAGGGGTTAAAAAATAAGAATAGTCTCTAAACAATTTAGGCCTAGTTTCTTACCTCCATCCATGTGCTTCATAGCATTTTCTGCTTCATCAGCATTGCTGAACTCCACATAGGCATAACCACGTCCATTGTGGGGGTGCAGCCTGTCCATTGGAAATTCTACTAGTTTTATTGTGCCATACGTTGAGAATATTTCATTAATATGTTCCTTTGTCACATTCAATGTTAAACGACCAATATGTATACGAGTGGGTCTTGGCGGAGGCGATCTTTCTCGTTTTTTGCGACCTGGTGATCTGAAAAATATAAAATATTACCTTTACTTTTGCACACTTATCACATATTAGAAAAGTGAAAAGCAAAAAAATATATTTACCGTTCCTGTTTTTCCTTGCCCTTTAATTTATCATTTGTGAGTGGCAATGTCAATTTTTTCTTATCAGCATTTGGTGATCTGTCTCTTGCTTTTTCCCTTTCTGGCTCACGACGATCCTTTACAGGGCTTTTATGAGGTGATGTCCTAGGATATATTTTATTTTTAGATTCTCAAATATACATAAGATACCACTATATTGTAACTTGCATTATAAATTATATAACCTAGTACCTACTAAGTTGTCTTTATATTTCTTACAACTACTACTGGCATAAGAATAATAAACAAAACTCATTCAAACTCATCTTACTGGCAAAGATGAAACCAATGCAATTGAAAATATGAACTATCAGGATTATTTACTGGTTGGCTCCACATAAGTAAATAAACCTGATAGCCATGTCAGTTCAACTGGTAAATGACCATAGTGTCACAGAATAGCATGAAATCAACACAAAAATCAGAAATAGCAGCATAATGCTGCTGTTTTATATAGTGATAACAACTGGAGAAAGGTTATGTGGCATTCCATCTTAGATTGATTTTTTCATGGAGATTTTGCCTATGACCACAGCATCCACTAAGTATCAGGTGTGCTTGTTTGTCTTCCTCAATTCTATAAAAAAAAAGATGACATAGCCATAACTATGATTATGTATTTATTTATTTCTGTAGCCATAAAAAAATAAGGTTAATACTTTTTCTTTGGTTTAGCCCGATCATTGTTGCTGCTGCTACTGCTGGATGAGCTGGAGGAAGAGGAAGAGCGTGATGAACTGCCTGAGCTGCTTGATGATGACCGTGACGAAGAACGAGATGAACTGCTGTCAGATGAACTGCATACAAAAAAATCATATCAAAATGGACAAATTTCTTTATAAATCTAATCAAATCAATAAAATATATAAATCTAAATTAAGAAAAAGGCTAAGCTTTCCATTGACGTCCGTCGAGTTGGGGGGTTGATATTTTTTTTACAGAAAGGTTACATTAATATAAGCACACACGTAAAGTTTCAATATGCGGAAAAGCGTACTTTTTGAGAAAAAAATTATTGAAAATCAATAATTTTTGCAATATTTATGTCAATCCCTATCTCAGATTATATGATATTTTTTTTACAGAAAGGTTACACTATTGTAAACACACACGCAAAATTTCAACATGCGGAAACGCGTACTTTTTTGAGAAAAAAATTATTGAAAATCAATTATTTTTATAATATTTACGTCAATCCTTACCACAGATTATATCGAATTCTCGCCATTGAATGTTCGTTTTCCGTACAGTTAAGTTGTCATACGTTCGGTATCATTTTATTGTATTTTTTTACGTAAATAATTATATTTTGTCTTCATTTAAATAGTTTTCATGCATACACATATATTTAACAGCTTATATTTAAATTACAAAATTATTATCATTATGAGCTATTAAAATTAAAATGTGTAGTGTTTACCGTTTTTTGCTGGCTTGTGGGACGTAACATAAAACTGATGATTTCTAAGAATTAATTAAAGCAATATGTGTATAAAATTGTATAAAACATGTGTATAAAACAGTGCCCACCTATTATGACATAATAAATAAAATAGGTTAGGTTCAACTTATGTCAAGGAACTGAATTAATAGACCCCGACTCCATGTGGTACGAGTCTGTCCTACCCCTAGAGTGTTTTTATAGAGCCGGAGGCGCGTAGGGAGAGCAGCCTCCGCCTGCTGCCTCGCCTCCGCAGCTTCGGCTTGTTGGTCGCCTTCGGCGACCAGCCTCAGCCGCTCCGGCTCGTCCGATGCCTACGATTTGTTACGCAAAGGCATAGAGGCTGCTCTTCCCGCAGCGCCGGAGACGTTGCAGTCTCAAAATAGATACAGAAATCCCTCTGAATGAGCCCCTCTATTTATTTTTGGTGAAGGGGTTCCCCCTTCCCCCCCCCCCAAGAGGTCCCCATGGTTTTTTTACACTTAATATTTATGCATAAAAAATAAAATTTCCTCAGAATTAAAATTCAAAAAACTCAAAAAGGGCGGGCTCCGCACCTTTTCCTTTTAAGGGCGAGTAGGACACCTCCCCCGCCCCTCCCACCACCCCCCTCCAACCTCCAATTCGACGGACGTCAATGGAAAGTCGTACCAAGAAAAAACATGTGCGCAGTCACACACAGATATATTTTTTATAATAAACTAACAATTAAAATTAATTTTTATTATTAATTTATTAAGAATGAGATAATAGGGAACTGTATACATCCTATCTCATTCTCTTGCAGGCTAAATTCTGTAGATGTATGTATATATTATGTTTGTCTCTAGACTTGCTTTTTCGTTTCATTGAGTTTGAAATCAAAACGATTCTTAAGAAGTTTTTACTTGGAAAAAAAACTTGTTACTAATTAATGTTAAAGTATACTTATTGTCAAAAGCATAAATAGGGTTTAGTATGTTAAAACAATTGTAAAAATGTTGTCATTATTAACATTTTAAGCACTACTGGAGCACACCATTCTTTTGCTGCTGAAAAATAGTCTTCCCTGGAGAATTGATCTATCTGCATCTATCTACTTACTGCATACCTTACCAGATTGTTATCTGACCTTGTAGTCCACCTTACATTCCATTCACCAGTACAAAGCTGTCACTTGAAAACCCCCCATGGCCAACCCCCTTGCCACTTGTACCATAGTAAAAACAGATTAGTAGGGCGACTCCTGTGCCGCGCGAAATTTAAATGCCTACTGCTGCAGGGTTGCTACTGACTTTGTTTAATGGCTAAGTCTCATTTAGTTTTATAAGTATTTATAATATTTACAAACAATACATACGGATAGATGCCTAATAAAAAATAATAATTTCTTTAGTTTCCTCTCAAAAATTCAATGTTTATCAAGAAAAATTCCAGCTTTACATCACAACAAATGCCAAATAACTAAAATACGAGTAAATCAGATCAGATCAAATTAATTTTAAAGTTAATGTTTAAAATTAATTTAAAGGTATGTATATATAGTAATATATCCTGTTAATATAAAGCTAATTTACTTGAAAAAACGCATACTTATATTAATTTATTTTACAAAAAGAGATAATAAAATGAGAAAAAGACTGCTAGCAAAATTTTATAAGTCAACAAAGCTCTAGTCAGCTGTGGCTCGTGCGTACAAGTCCCTACTGTAACGTGCCAGACACGCACACATATTAGCGGCGTTTGGTATATTTCTTAGAAGTTAGCCTACTATTCTGTTTTTACTATGATTGTACTAAACCTATACCTAAAGTTTAGGAGTTATTCTAATCTTACTGTATATATTTTTGTTAAAGGGTAAGGTTTGAAATTAAGTCGCCTGAATTAGGGTTTGGAATAGAGAGTTGTAGAGTCGCCCGCCACTTTCTCCCCCTGCTGGACGTGCTTAATTTTTTTTTATAAATTTAAAAATCTCATTTTGAGATTATGTTTTCGTAATGTTTTTGACTATAAGCGTGATTTATGTGGGGAAAGAATTGGGGAGGGAAGCCGCACACAACTCAACATAGAGCAGTCGAGGGAAGCCCGGTCGACGGAGCCTTGCTCTGCAGGGCTCCTACATCTGAGTGGTTAATAAAAAATTGTTATACCCCCTTCTAACCTAACCTGTCCGAGTCGGGGTACCCTAAATCCTGAGCTCGCTTCGCTTGCTCTTACACTAAATAAAACGCCAAAATATATACTTTTATAATTACTTAATTATAAAATATATAAATTATATATATAATTTATAGCTACAAATATTTGTAAATTCTAAAAGGATCCAGAGGAGTAGCGAAGTCTTCGAAAAACAGGTGGAGACAGATAAAAATGTTAGGGAGCACATTCACTTAAACTCGGAAACAAAGGAATGATATGTCACTGTCAACAAAATAGCCGGTTAGCTATTCATTTTACGCATTTTGACAGGACTTTGCCGGATGCAACGTCAAAAACGTTAGAATTTAGTTAAATGCATGTTCCATTTCATGTTTAGTTAGTGATTTACCAATATTTTTAAAAATAATTAAAAATACTTTGACGCTACTCCAGTAGCAAAAATCACATGGGGGTGCTTCAGATAGATCAGCTTGACCCCCCACAGCGACAGAATCCTCAAATTCAGGTGACTTCATTTCAAATCATACCCGAATAATTTTCTAAACACTACCAAGTGGAGATGGATCTAAACTTGGTCTAAGTTTGGCTTACCAAATAATATAATCCATATTATACCATTATTACTATAATTAAATACCATAAATCTTAATATTCATTATTCATCATCTATAAATATGAGAGGATTGTTTGACCCATGATTCTTCTAGGAAAAAATGAAAAGAAACGAAGTGTATTAGCAATTAAAAGAATAAATATAGAGTTAAATACTTACGAATACTTCACTTTGTGATTCAGTTAAGTAGAAATTAAATAACATCACTAAGCATTTATTAACATTTATGTTTAAGCCGTTTTGAAAATTATAACCTGTAAGTTATTAAAAAAATATACAAATTAGAAAGTAAAACTTTATTATCCCACCTGCCGCTGCTATCACTACTGCTGGAACCCGATTCTTCTTTCTTCTTTTTGTCTTTTGGCTTCTTTTTATCTTTTTCGGATGTAGCGGTCGGAGATTTATTCCGTGCCCTGAAATAAATTCCATGAGAACCATTAACGTTTATTTCTTTTTATTATTGTATCACCGTAAATATGTAAAGAAATGGAAATATTCTTACATTTTATGTAAGTTAATAAAATGACCAAAGCTATGAAATTATGAAAAACACCCGTGTCGCGTCCAGGTCTATCCAACAGATTAAAAATTTAAAAAGAAGCACCAGGCCATAGATTAATAAATATATTATTTAGTATTTTTTATTTTATTCACAGGCTTTACGGCTCTGGGTTCTAGCCCTTCTGAGCCTATCATTTCTTTCAGAATCTTCATTTCATATATTTTTTTTCACAATAAGCTGATGCGTCACATTGCGAAGTTTTTGGGAGATATTGACGACAGCTCTACCCAGCGGACTGTTGATGGCAACAACCACTTAAGTTCATAAGGCGCCCAAGCGATCAAATTAACTTGAGGTTTATATCAACAACAAAGCACTTAATTCACAAAATCGCATCACTTTTACGAATCAAAATCCACTTCAAACTATTATTCAAGCGACAAAACAGGAGCGGCAATCCGTCGACGGCCAAGTTTCCGCAAAAACCTCAATTATATAGTATAGTATTCACAACCATAGACTATTATGATGTTGAAGCATACATGCTGTGCATGTGCATGCTTTTGATTCACAGATTAAATATTTTATTATACTATACTCCACAGATCTATTATCATAGAAAGATAGTTCATTTTCTCTCTACGCCTATTATAGTCTGTTTCATGAAAGAAGTCCTTTAGCCGCGGCACCACCATAGATTTAATATAAACGCCAAACTGGAACTTATACTAGATCTATAGGCACGACAGTTTTTGCGAAGTTTGACTGGTGTCAAATTCCATACCATAGTTCCATACATAAAATTTTAGATCGCACATTTTGCGTGGGACTTCATTCATAAAACAGATTTTACTTATAGATTTGCATCATGCATGACCACATCAGTGTGCGTGTCTCGCTTTAAATAGTGAGTGCTGCCTTCAATATGCTATCTCTATAATATTAGGATTTTTTTCATTCATTCATTCAGTAGGTTTAGGCCTCCCAATAGATTGCCACTTATGGAGGATATTTGACATATTATGCCCTTATTACACCACCCTGAATCAGGGCCCTGAATGAATGGTGGGCGTGGCCCCTAGTTAGGGACGTCAGCTATTACACTACCCTGATTTTACGCCCTTACTCAGTCATAGGGATGGACAAGTGAAAAAAGTATATATATATATATATATATATATATATATATATATATATATATATTTAATGAATCGATATTTTTAAAGTAAATGTAACAAATCATTTACTGTGTTTCGTCCTACTAACTCTAGTTGCGTAACTCGAGTTTAGTTCGAAGTGTGTTAATTTGAACTTGAGTTAACTAATTACTTAACTCATTAAAAACATCGAAGCTTATGTACGATATATCGATTTTTTCGGTGCTTTTTATAAAACATACATTTATGAAATAAATAATCATTTTGAACAAAAATGAAAGAAAGAAGTATAATAATCAAACATTATATTTATGTTATTTTAGGAAGTTTTACACTATTTATTTTTACACATTTAATTTCATCGAATAATTATCAGAAAACAAGAAATAATTAAATATTATTTTACTTTTACATTTTTAATTTCAAATTTAATTTTAAAATAACAATTTTGACGACCTGGTGCCTAGTAAGTGGTTTTTCTCTTGGGTGATTGTAGATCTAGCCTCTGAAAATAACCGCTTACGGGATACCAAAGTTACCACGATAAGCAAATAGATCTTCCATGTAATATATGAAACTAGTCTTCTGCTTTAGTTTTATTTCTTATGATGTGGTGTGTTAATTTTTTATGGTAGTTCCGTATGTTAACTTCAGTATTATCGCATTTTCTGAATACCTACATCTACGAAACTATACCGAAATACAAACAGGTGAACAACCGTTCATACATAAAAATCAATATTTCAGAAAAATTATTGTAACGAAATACAAAGTACCGTAAGCCGATAAAATAATAACCATTACAAAATAACTATTAACTTATATATAAGACTGTACTTTAGCTATTCATTAAGTTAAAGCTCAAACAATATAATTATTAATAAGAAAATGAATAAAACAATTTCAATCCATTTTCAATATTTGTAAACCTATCTTAATGAATAATCACAATAAAAATAACTACAATTTTACATCGAAAATGGATTTACCAATAGAAGACAATCGTACTTCTGAAGTTAAAGTATTTTCGGCTGAAAGACTATTCGCCTGTTTGTTGATTCGTAGTTAAAATTTTTGGGATTGAGTTATTTCTGCTATATACTCGTAAACCTTCTAACTTTAAAAATTTAGACGTTATCTAACTTTGACATATTTTGTTTCGAATACGTATTTATTTTTTGGCAACATAAAATGTTATAATCATCGTTCGCAACTTTGAACATACGGAATTTTATACCTTCGAATAGTTATAATAAATTAATTTGCAACCTTTCGCTTACTAAATACAATGATGTGTCTTACCTGGATTGAAGACACCGTCACTCACCACCCGTTACCACTAATCCCAGCACCACTACTCCAGGAAAGACACACCATTGTCGATAATACGACACGTGTTTCGCCTCTATACGAGGCATCCTCTGGTAATGTAGACTCTACGGCGGCTGACCGCTAAGTGAGCAGTGAGCCGAAACAGCTGCTATTTATATACGCCGACACAACCGCTCTCCACCAAGTAGCGAGCGACCGCGCCGTGCGATAACAAACCTGCGACTAATTATCATTATTAATTTTTTAAATATTTTTATTGATATTATTATAGTTATTTATTATTATTAATTTTAAAATTATTGTTAAAGATTAGCCTTAAAGATGTTTAACAAAGGTGAATTATAAACATTTGTTTGTTCATTCAGCAGTGCATTTTGGTTGCCTGGAAGAGATCGCTATGTAGCGATAAGGCCGCCAAATTGTATATGTAATCTGCTCTCTGTTATGTTCTTTGTAAATTTGTTTGTGGTGTACAATAAAGTATTCATTCATTCATTCATTCATTCATTCATTCATGCATTGCTATCATTATTATTTTTTTAAAATCCAACTGTTCCAGCACACACAGTCGCAGCCCCTTATTACAAGTATGTAAGATTTCAAAGGAATGGTCGCTGGCTAGGTTGTGTCCAGTGTCTAAGAGATGTTTAGCAAAATGGGATTTATCAGGATTGCAATTTCTGTACGCGGCCAAATGCTAAATCATAGCGTCCCGAAACTGCGACCAGTCTGACCAACGTAAACGGCGTGGCATTCGTCACAAACAAGTTTATAAACACTCGATTTTTGTACTCAAATTATCTTTATTATCACAAATATTCCTAAGCGAATTGTTTGTTTTGAATGCCACGTTAACGCCGTTTTTTCTAAGAGTATTAGCAATTTTTTCCGATATGGAGCCTAAGTAGGTCAAACTGCTCACATATCGCCGGACACTTTGAGATCGAACCACGTACAAAGAATTGCGAACAACATGCTTTGGTTTCTTTTTAATAAGACTATTAATGACATTTTTTGAAAAACCGTTAGATACTGCAAATTGATAAATTATATTAAGTTCTTTTAAATAATTTTCTTTACTTAATGGAACAGTGAACAGACGGTTAAGGTAACAATTAAAAGGCGGCTAATTTATGTTGCCATGGATGACACGATGACGCGGGGATGACCATGTCGGTATGAGTTGGCTTTCGATAAATTTGAAAAACTTGCAACGACTCTTTTCTTAATATTGTTAAGTCAAGGAAATTAAGGGAGCAATCTTGTTCCAATTCAAGCTTAAATTTAATTTTTTCGTGGACTCTATTCATTTTATTAAGGAAAACATCCAGTTGTCTCCTTGTGCCAGTCCAGCAAATAATTATGTCGTCTACATATCGATAATAGTATAAGATATTTTGGTTAACAACTATATGTTGTTTTTCGAAATTATCCATGAAAATGTCCACCATAAGTGGACTTAGAGGGGACCCCATAGCTAACCCTTCTTTTTGTAGATAGAAACGGTTATTAAACCGGAAATAATTTTGTTTCATACAGAGAGAGGTTAAGTTAAGATCATTTGTTTCCCCGGGATATAGACAGTATACGCAAACAGTCAGGGGCAGACACCTGTTGCCACAAATATTTATGTTTTAGTATGTTATGCTTTTTAATCGGAATAAGTGACCAATGGGTGCACCCATCTGAACAGTTATTCGTCAGAAAGACTTTCTTTGCAGGCCTCGAAACCTTTTAAAGATTCGCCTGATAAGGTAATTGGTTGATTATTTGCCTTTGAATAAATCGTTAAGCGGAGCTTGCTTTTCTGCCGCACGTGGCAAAAATGTACCTTAAACTTACTGACGTACGTTGGTAGGCAATGGAAATTTTTTAATTGCTTAAATTTTTGAGTCAAGTGTTTTGATGCCTGACGCCGAGATGCTATATCCTAGAAAATATATTTTTCGGGCACCGAAAACGCACTTAGACGTGTTTATTAACATGCCATATTCCTTCAGTATGCTAAATATTTTTCGCAAATGTAATTTATGTTGAGCCTCGTCCTTTGAAAATATTAAGAAATCGTCGCGTAGCAATAACAAAAGTCTAACCCTCTAGTCATTTCGTCCGCGAACCTCTGGAACGCTTGACTCGCGTTTTTTAATCCCAAATTCATGAACGCAGATTCAAACAGACCGAAAGGTGTTGTTACTGCGGTTTTTGGGATGTCTTCAGGATGAACCAGTATTTGGTAATAAGCCTTGACAAGGTCTAGCGTACTAAAGATGTTACATCCTGAAATACTGTGTGCGAAGTCCTGAATATGCTTGATTAGATACCTATCGGGTATCGTACGGGCGTTCAGGCGTTCAGTTCCTATAGTCTCCACAGGGACGCCAGCCATTATCTTTTTTAGGGACTAAATGTGGTGACGAAGACCGAGGCCTTTCCAATGGTCTGGCTATTCCGTTATTGAGCATAGACTGAAATTCCTGTCGAGCTATTTTAAGTCTAAGTGTACTGTGTTGTGTGGCCTGGTGCTGTGCATGCCTGCTGGTCGCGTGATCTCGGGAAGTTCTGCCAAAATTTTATGGTATTTTGTCTCACCAGTTAAATTTAACCCGTGAGACAGTGGCTGTTACAGATGTGGTGTTATCAACTATACATTTATTTCAACAATCTACAATAATATTATAGTGATTTAACAAATCTACACCTATAATAGCTTTACTTACATCTGCAACTACAAAACGCCACGAAAATTCAACAGTGTAAATTTAAATACACATAAGCATAAGTGTTAATACATGAACCATTAGCTGCACTTAGCTGATATGTGGTCCGGGCACGACGTTCCCGTAGTCGTCGACCGTGGGAAGACGCAGAGGTCAGTATTTAACAGTGATAGAGCCACGCGGCAGCTTTTCTGTTGCACGTATGGGCCGGCTCAAACCGGGGTGGTACCACGACCTCACAGAATACCGGCGTGAAGTGGCAGCTCTGCTTCCGCGTTTCGTCTGGTCAGTGCAGGTGACCGGAGGCCCAAATCCCCCACCCCATCAACATCGTAGCGGAATTAAATGTTAAACTACCCCAGGAGGGTACCAGCACCCCTAGAGAATCGCTCGCTGAGCATCCACGACCATGTTTCTCCACTCCTGAGCGTGGGTGCTCAGGCTGCCCCGCGTATTCTGGGGGGGGGGGCGAAATTCCGCTCAAGCCTACAAGTGCTCGGGGCAAACGGACCAACAAGACCAAGGCGACCCCTGCCACGCTATCCGTGAATTTCTGCAATATCAGGGGACTTCACTCTAACCTAAACGCCGTCCACTACCATCTCGAGACGGCGAGGCCGGCTCTGCTCTTTCTGACCGAGACGCAGGTATCCTCTCAGGCTGATATCTCGTATCTCTCCTACCCGGGGTACAAACTGGAATATTCCTTTGTGCCTTCGGCTGGAGTTTGCGTTTACATCAGAGAGGACATCTGTTCTCGACGCCTCGGCAGTCTTGAAGGTTCGGACCTGTCCATCCTTTGGCTACGCGTAGACAGCGACGACCATCCGCGCATCTACGGGTGCCTCTATAGGTCCCATAGCGGTAATGCCGAAACAGACCGACACTTTGACTACGTCCAAATGGCTACAGATACGTTGCTACAGTAAATCTCCTCCGCAGAGATCGTGATCCTCGGCGACTTTAACGCCCATCACGCCAAATGGCTTGGTTCACATTCAACTGATCATGCGGTGAGATCTGTTCATGATTTTGCCTTGGCATATGGTCTGACACAACTGGTTACTTCGTCTACGCGGATTCCAGATGTGGAAGATTATGCACCTTCCCTGTTGGACCTTTTGCTGATCTCTCACCCGGATGGATATCAGATTTCCGTCGACGCCCCTTTAGGCTCCTCGGACCATTGTCTTGTCAGGAGTGTGTTGCCACTCACGCTGAAATCGCAGTTGCATTCTGCAGGCTGCCGCCGTGTTTGGTACTATAGGTCAGCCGATTGGGATAGGATGCGGCCTTTCTTTGCATCCTACCCTTGGGGGCGGATTTGCTTCTCGCCGGACGATCCCAACGTTGTTGCGGATTCTGTCGCTGATGTGGTACTTCAGGGTATGGGATTTTTTATTCCTTCCTCTGTGGTGCCCATCGGAGGCAAATCTCAACCATGGTTTGGTCGCCCCTATAAAATTTTATCATGCTATAGGCAAGAGTGTACGAAACCTGGGCTGACGCATCAACGTCCCGGGATGCGCTCTTAAAAAGGAAGTATAATTCCGCCTCCAGGTCCTTCAAAAGAGTCAATGCCAAGGTAAAGTCGGAGCATATAGGCAGAATTAACGAGAAACTAGTTCGCCTTCCTTCTGGAACCCGTGCATTTTGGTCTCTCGCCAGGGCTGCCCAGGGGAATTTCTGTCAGCCATCTTTTCCATCTCTGCACAGGGAGGACAACTCACTGGCCCTTACCGCAAAGGAGAAAGCCGATCTGCTAGGCTCTTTCTTTGCGTCCAACTCGATCTCTCGATGACGGGGGAAGTACGCTGCCGATCATCCTGCGGTGTGAGTGCTCCACGCCGGAAGTGCAGTTCACACAGCGCTCGGTTCGCAAAGCACTAATTTCCCTAGACATCTACAAGTCGTGTGGGCCTGACGGAATCCCCCCAATTGTGCTGAGGACGTGTGCTCCAGAGTTGGCATCGGTTTTAACACATCTTTTCCGGTACTCCTACTTTGCGTAGTCGTAGTTGCGTATTGTAGTCCTAAAATCATGGAAGACGACTTTCGTCTACCCGATCTCTAAAAAAGGCGACCGCTCAGACCCGTCCAACTACAGGCCTATCGTCATTACCTCCTTGTTCTCCGAAACAATGAAGTCCATTGTAAACTGCCAGCTCATGAGGTACATTGCGGATCACCAGCTGATTAGTGATCACCAATAAAGTTTTCGCCGTGGTCGATCAGCTGGTGATCTTCTGGTCTACCTAACTCATAGATGGGTGGAGGCAGTAGAGTCCAAGGAGGAGGCATTGGCCGTTAGTTTCGACATTGCGAAGGCCTTCGATCGGTCGGTCGGGGAAAAATTGTGCGATTGGATCACCACCTTTCTTGCAGATCGGAGCATCAAGGTCGTTGTAAATGGTGCAAGCTCCGATTACAAGCCTATTAATGCTGGTGTTCTACAAGGCTGCGTGCTATCGCCAACGCTGTTTCTTCTGCATATCAATGATATGTTGCAAACCCGTAAAATTCATTGCTATGCAGATGACAGCACTGGTGATGCTCTGTACACCGGCCGTGTTAATATATCTCGGGAAAACGTCTCCGAGTACCGCGACAAACTTGTGTCTGAAGTCGAGTCTGTGCTGAACAGAGTCTCGGATTGGGGGCGACTAATAACCCTCAGAAGACACAAGTTTGCGCGTTAAACGCTTAAAAGAACCCCTTTGTCATATCTACTAAGTTTCAAGGTACTCCCCTTGTTGCCTCAGCCATTATTGGAATGACTGATGTGCAGTTTTGTGATCACTTGGAAGAGAAAGGCAAGTTGGGCTCTAAAAAGCTTGTCGTGCTCAGCAGAGCGGGACAGTATTTCATGCCAGCACACCGCCTGCAACTTTACAAGGCGCGGGTTCGGCCGCACATGGAATACTGTTCCCATCCCTGGGCTGGAGCTCCCCAGTACCAGCTCCTTCCACTTGACCGCATCCAGTGCAGATCGGCTCGAATCGTCGACGACCGAGTGCTAACTGATCGGCTCGACTCACCGGCGCTGCGAAGAGAGGTTGCATCTCTTTGCATTTTCTTTCGCATATACCACGAGGAGTGCTCTGAGGAATTGTTCGGATTAATCTCAGCCGCCAAATTTTGCGAACGCACTACGCGGCAAACGTCCCGATACCATCCACCATGACCACCATCTGGGTGCTTGGCGGTCTACCACTGTACGTTTCACAAGGAATTTTCTTCCGCGTATGACCTCTCTGTGAAATAGTTTACCACCGGCAATTTTTCCGGACCGATACGACCTTCAAGAAAAGAACTTACTCTTTTCTAAAGGGCCGGCAACGCACCTGCGATTCCCCTGGTGTTGCGGTTGATCATGGGCAGCAGTAGTCACTTAACATCAAATGAGCCGCATGCTCGTTTGCCCACTCTTCTATAAAAAAGGTCGCTTCCAATATAGACCAAAAACTGAGTCTTCGAGGCGTGGTCAGTGACGAATAAGCGACTAGTAGATGTCGGGCAATCGTCGATCGCCATTACCGATTGCCCATGGAGTTTTCCGACTTGAAGTTGCATTGTCGGACGCATTTGTCTGCTCTGTTGCTTTACTTGAAGTGATACCGGCAAGTAGGGTGTTTCCTATAGCTGGACTAAGATCTTGACGTAGAACGGTGTTTTCGTATGATACGTCTCGAGCGTGATCATTATTTGCTATACTTTTGGTTAAGTTTAAGCGCTTCAACTTGTTTTCTGGGAGCGGTGACTTCTTTGGCAAGATCAGTGTAATTCGTTCCACAGAAGTAATAGGCTTGGCTAGTGGACGCTATCTGGGGTGCTGATGGTACAATGTCATGAATTCTGTCAGCGGTGTCAGCTAAGTTCTCAATTGAAGTAAACGGTTCACCTGCCAGAAACGTTTGGATACTAGTTGGTAAACGGCTAATCCACATAGTTTTCATGTACTCTTCGGAGACTTGAACACCAGCAAGGCCTTTGAGGTTACTGAGGAACTTAGACAGCTTCCTATCCCCCATTTGCATGCAGTCACTGGATGAGCTTTTATTGCCTTGGACGCAGTCAATCTTTTGACTCGCTCACTTTTTAGCTTGTCGTATTTATTCATCGCTGATGGGTTGATAATTATATCCTTAATTTCCACTGAGTACTGGTTGTCTTCCTTGCCTTCGCCCACTGAAATAAATAGAATAGATAGACAGAATGAGAATGCAACGTATTTTTTTACAATAAGGAAGAAGTACAGAGGTAGAGATAAACCAAGAAGGCACACGTAAGTAATCTTAGATCGTGAGACAAAGCGACAATCTCTCCGCGTCGAAGCAAGAAAGCAACTGAGCGACTGGACGATTACCATTACGAAATTACCATATATGGGTATACAGCCATACATTTGCGCCATATTGAAAAAATGTTTTCGATTATTTTGTCATTTTGTACTCCAAAAATCATTATATCTTCCTAATGGAGATTATTCTATAATTTTTATATATTAGAATAGATAAAAACATATTCTGGAATGCTTATTTTAGCTCACACACAATTAAAAATTGTTTTATTATGGCCGGATATCCGACGCAATATGGCGGCGGCACGCCAGTACAATATGGTGTCAATTGACGACGTTATTTGTATTCGGCAGTGTACAGGAAACGTTTCGGAACATACCCATGGTCTTGCATCTATTTTTTCAATATCGTTTACCAAATATGGCCTTGTATCGACGATACCGCGCGGAAACGAACCCACGAGACGTCGGCCAGCTGATAAGAAGGCCAGTATAAGTGCGTGTGTGTGTGTGTGTGTGTGTTTGTGTGTGTGTGTGTGTGTGTGTGTGTGTGTGTGTGTGTGAGTATCTGAATGTATGTTTGTGTGAATTGTACGAGAGTCCCCTACAGTTACCCTATCCTGTATGTACATTTATGATCTGTGTCTGTTTGTCCACAAAAAGAATAATATTTCCAAGAAGATTAAAGATACACATAACATAAATACACCTAACTACCTACCACAGTCGCGAACAAAAATGTTATATACAGGCCTTACTATATGGCAATAAAAATTTATAATAATTTACCACAGGAAATAAAAAAACATATGAGAATTAACCAAATTTCAGTCAAACCTCAGTAAATATTTAAAAGACTCGGTCTCTCTTTAATCAGTGGAGAAGTATTAAGAAAAATAACACTATAATGTATTTTTATATTTATCTAGCTTCTAAGTATATTTTATATTTTATGCTAAACGGTGTCCTCGTCAATTTTGCAGTGCCTGAAAAGGGCGTCTAAGTTGTAAGCACATTTTTAATTTAAGACCAATTATGTACACTTGGATTACAAATGAATGATTTGATTTGATTTTCCTAAATATGTAATGCATTTTACATACATACATTGACATAAACATACATCCAGAACTGGAATAATTATTTGTAGGCTAATGAATAGTCGCTCGTTGCGGGATATGAACCTGCGACTCGCAGTGCCGCAAACAAAAATTTAGTGACAAGTCTACTAAGCAGAAATTAGTAAAACGTGTCAACCCCGACGGAGTTGCAGACCTCAGCAGAAGAGAAACCTCATAAATTTTATTTTTATTGTCTTTTTTAGATGATAAATTTTTAAAAAGCAATTATGAAATTGCTGTTTAATTACAAGAACAAGTAGAAAACTTAGATCGCTATGTATGTGAGCTCAGCATTCACTCTTTTAATGTTCGTTGCTGCTGAGTGGTCAAACGCCTATATACCCCACGCTGAGAAACATTGCCAGTACATTAGAGCAACGGGGTAGCCCCTTGTTGCATTACCAGACGTGTCCCTCCCACGTTATCGTGACCTCTGCTCGAGCATACGTACCTAAAATAAAAATATCTTTTAATAGCTACTTTGCTACGACGCGCGACGTATACTTTAAAAGGTACAGCGAACGTAGAATCCAATTTGTGTCACGCTTATAAATTAAGGTTGAAATACGAGAGTATCTGCTGGCGATTATATAAAAATGCCTGAATAAATAACGATGACGTAGGAAACATATCTACCTATTTTGGGCAGGGTGCTTGTGAATATTTATTTGTACATATGTTTTTATAGGATTGGGTGACAAACGAGCACACAGTACCTGACGGTAAGTGGTCGCTGTGGCGCATAGACATCCACATTTATCCTCGATTATGAATCAAAATTCAGATGCGTTATCACCCGTGTGGACTGAGATGGATGCCTCGTTTCCAGTAAAAAGGATCTCTGGTTCTCTGCACTCACCATACTAAACACAACAGCATTAAGCTGCTATTTCACGCTAGTATTCTGTGAGAGCGTGGTCCTTCCCCGGTCGAGCCGACCCATTCATGCTACAACTATACTACTAATATAACTGCAGCCTGGCTCTACCATGTATAAACTATAATGAAATAATCAATATAAACTTAGAAGTATATTGATTATTTCATTACTATGTTATAAGGCCTATCCTTTTCTGCCTAAACAGGTTCATACCCATAGTTGAACTACTCCGTATAACATCATGTATTAGAATAAACTAAAAAGCGTCACACCTACCATCCACCAACTATCAACTGATTTCGAAACTAAATTGTCACGTTTTAATAAAAATATTACAAAATTATTATTACTTGTAGCAGTATGAATAATAGATAGGTAAATCTTTAACAAAAATACTCAACAACAACAACAACAACAATAACAAGTAACGTAAGTGCTAAATAGAGATGCTAAAGTATAAGAAAACCTATCTAGACACAGTATTATTAAAAAGTCGTAAGAAGTCATTTAAGTTGAAATGATGAAAGGCATTCGAGATACGGTTTTGGTATTACATTGAAAATAATGTAATGAACTGATTTTTTATAGGATAAGGGTGCCAAACGAGCACACAGTCTTCCTGATGGTAAGTGTACTGTGGTCCATAGACATCTACATCTATCTTCCACTACGAACCAAAATGCATTGTATGCAGATGCGTTGTCACTGGTGAGGAATAATATGGAATGCCTCGTTTCCAGTAAAATAGGTCTCTTTTTTGCACTCGCCATAGAAAACAGGGTTAAGGTGCTATTTTACGCTGGTATTCGGTAAGAGCGTGGTATTTCCCCGGTCGAGCCAACCATATATATATATATATATATATATATTTATTATAACCCAGGATAGATGTAGATGTCTTTGGGCCGTAGCATCCACTTACCAACGGGTGGACTGTCACCCTTATTCTATAATAAAAATCGAGTACTCGGGCTTAACGAACTCAAGCAAATTTCTTTAAATTGGTAAACAAAAGTTTACGTCAATTAATTTACCTCAAAGGTCATAATGTATCACCATAACTCAAAGAGCTCATTATATAGTTTATACGGTGTCTGTGATACTACCGCCTAGATTAAGTTCAGCATTAATAACGATAGCGGTTGTCTATGAATATAAAGCTTATTGTAGATACTTATGAAAGAATTTAATGACTTTATGCAATATTCGACCCATATCGAGTAGCGTGGGCAATAACATTGCTCTATAATCCTAATCCTTTTATAGCAACATATGCTTTATTATAGCGAAAAACGTCATTGAACTGATAGGTACTTGATGTTTGTTTAAGAACTTGCTTGAGCTTTTACGACGTTATGTGCGAAAAGTGTCATGGAGGCTGCTCGTAATTATTATTTTATCGTTTTAAATTTTAATTATAGATTGAATTGACAAACAATCTTACAGGTTATCCGGAGATCCTTTTTTACTGGAAACGAGGCATTCCATCTTAGTCCTCAGGGGTGACAACGCATCTGCGTTTTGATTCTTAATCAAGGATAAATGATATCTATGGGTCGCATCATCCACTTACCATCAGGTGGACTATGTGCTCGTTTGTCACCCTTATTTTATAATAAATAGAGAGGTCACTTAATGGGAAGTGGATAGTACAGTCAATATACATCTGTAACCAACTTCAAACGAAGCAGGCCACACATTCGCTGTCGCTTAAGAGAACTTACACCTCACAGCCTGTAATTACACAAGCTATCAACATATTCCTTTAGATCGGGAGTACAGGCAGAGTACAGTATGACAGGCACTGCAGCAATAGAGGAATTTATAATGACTTTAAAAAGATTTAAAGCCCCAATAATGTTATGAACTTTTTACTACTAATTTTGGCGAGTCTGCATGTTCACCAGTAATAGTTTTTAATTTATTTGCTGAATTCATAAGAGGATGTTCCCGTCCTGCTTTAAGAATAAAGCGAGGAAAGGTTTGCTGTCAACCGAGGTCTAAAACTTATTTAAGAAAACTGACAATTACAAAAAACATGTGTAGATCTTGAACAAAAATATTAGGTATTAAATCAGTGGCAATGCAAGTCATCATTTATGACCAACTATTTGTCCGTAAGTGTTGTTCGAGATAATGTCATACACACGATGAACAAGAAAAACCATCGCGTGAATTGATGCCAATTTATGATAGAGAAATTTAACGCAGACAGAAAAAGAAAATAACGCTTACGATAAACTGGCTGACGACGAAAAATTTAACTATGGTCCCAAAACAGAGCAAAAATCGACTGTATGGTGTTTTGAACATAATGTTGCTGTGTGCGAGGCACTATTAAAAGTATAGTCTAACCTCGTATCTCCACAGTTTATTTGGTTAATTTTCAATTGGAAATAGTAGAGACGTTCAGATACTTGAGTCATATTGTTTATCAGGATGGCAAAGATATAGACCGCGAGCGACATTTCCTGTCAGTGCGTGCCAACATGATCATGGTTGTCTTTAAGCTTACTGTCAGCGACTTTACACTCCTTAGCTGTGGATAAACTACACTAAAGAGGAGTATCGCAGGCTGAAGGTGCAGTGCAATGATGCGTTCCGCGTGATGTTGATACTGTGGTGAAACTTGTGCAGCCCAGATGTCCGCGGAGACGAGTGTCGCTGGATTGGATGCACTAATTCGTCATCTTATCGCGCAATTTAGAAACTCTGTTTTTGGATCCCAGGACGTTTTTATTAAAATTATTTGTGGCATTTGTGCTTACAGTTAGATATTTAGAACGTAATCAAATTTATTAATGATTAAACAATAATATATTTTTTTAAATTAATTATAAGTATTAAAAATTTAATGCACTAATTAAATTTCGTAGAATATTTAACTTTTCTAATTCAAAAATGTATCTATCCTACTCTATACTACATCCGCCATATTTTTTTTTATAGTATAAGAGTGACAAACGAGCACACAGTCTACCTGATGTTAAGTGGACGCTGTGGCCCATAGACATCTACATTTATCTTTAATTAAAAATTAAAATGCAGATGCGTTGCCAGACCTGAGGACTCAGATGGAAAGCCTCATTTCCAGTAAAAAGGGTCTCCGGTTCTCTACACTCATCATTAAGCTGCTATTTTACGCTGGTATTCTGTGAGAGCGTGGTCGCCGGTCGAGCCGACCTATTCGTGCTGCAACCACAATATAGCTGCAGCCTGGCTCTACCACGTAAAAAATATTATCATATTCCCTTGACTTGTGTATTTTACCTGTTACTAGAAAATAAAAATATTAAAGGCAAGAGGTTTGAAAGTAAAGATGACGTACTGGTTTCTCATAATTTTTTCGAGGTGTCCTAAGAAAAGGGCTCGCCCAAAGATATTTTTCAACTGGTTTAAATGTATGGAAAAATGAGTAGGTAATATGCTCAAGGTGAATATTTTAAAAAATCGATATTATTAATTAAGAAAAAATATAATAACTTTAAAGTATCTATCTACTGGGTGTTTTTTTTTGGGATGACACTCGTACTACTCGTATATCGATCGTCTCTTTTTTCCCGCTAAAAAGCTGATATATACACAAATGTATAAGTAAATGTACGACAGTATTCTGTATAAAGAAATATGAATTGCATTCTATTTCGTATTTCACTTATACATACCCAAAGAGTTCATTTTGAAATTTAGTAGCAATCGGTGAGTGTTTCACTTTTTCATTGCAAAAAATAACTCTCACACTAAAAAAATAAATTAGTTTATAATTATTATAAACTAATTTATTTTTTTAGTGTGAGAGTAACTTAAAAAAAGTGATAACAGAAACTGCATGTAACATATTCAATATTTTTAACGCCGTGAATAAGAAGCTAATGCTTAACTACAATCGCACCAGGTTGCAAGCGGTGATGAGAGATATATATCGCACTGTTACAAAAGTCTAATCTGAACCCCATTTCATCTCGTGGCTTGGCTGTAATAACTGTCGTAAGAGTTAAGAAATCCCAGATTGATGGCGGCATAACCATCTAGTTTATGCCAGACGTAAAATATTTGGACTGGCAACGAGTAGCAGCTTCAGAGGTGCGAGACGTGTGGTATTGCAATTGAATCCTCCTAACAAAAGCTAAGGCTAATCACTCCAATGGGAAAAGCACATGTCCAGAAAGGAATTTTTGCTAGCTGATGAAATTGAATATTTATTTTAAAATTAGCAACATAAAATGGTAAAATCTGTCCTTTTTTATAGAATAGGGTGACAAACGAGCACACAGTCCACCTGATGGTAAGTGGTTGCTGCGGCCCATAGACATCTACATCTATATGCCTTGTCACCCGTGAGGACTAAGATGGAATGCCTCGTTTCCAGTAAAAGGGTCTCTAGTTCTCTACACTCACCATACAAAACACAGCAGCATTAAGCTACTATTTTACGCTGGTATTCTGTGAGAGTGTACCGTTAAGTTGGTTCAGAAGATAGGTGGGTTCTTAAAAATAGTCAATATTTATGGTAAAATATTTTATCATTTATCTTACTTCCGCACATATACAAGTTAGGTTTCAGGAAGGGGATCACTGGACTGACGTAGGGAGGCGAAGTCCAGGCGAAGTTTTTGAGGGTCGCAAACAGCCACCTAGCGGACGGAGCCTACGGTAACCCAGGCCCGATGGTGATGATGGCCGTTGGCAGGATAGTGGGCCAACAGTACGTTAGCACACAGCACGGCTGCAAGCAAGGCTTAGGTAGGAAGGTGGATGGATGGATTCCCAGCGGGATCAACTGCACTTTGAATAATTTAAATTCTGAATGTAGGTAGCAAGTTCAACCGTTGTTTCTTAGGCTCACGCGCGTTGCGAACTTCGAGCAGTTTCAGGGAGAAATGAACGAGGAATGGCCCGAACAGAGACTCGTGCGCATCTCCGAATTGTCCGAGTACATACTTCCGATTTAGAGATCGGTAAGCAACAGTTTAACGGTGCGCGGATTAAATTAACTATTTTAAGGTTCCGTAGAATAATATTTTAAATTAATATGTTTTTTTTTCATTTATTTATCATATGAACAAGCATTACACATAATTGTAGTGATAGTATTTAAAAACCCACTAAGGTTTATACTTAAGCTATCGAGAGTTTACAATTTTATATAATAATATAGCGTATATAGTTTATTTGTTATTATTTTAAAAGTAGTTATTTTAGAATGTATTTATTTAAGATTAATAAGATTAATAATTATTTATAAGAGTGTATTCAGATGCACCGTTACAAGAGCGTGGTCCTTCCCCGGTCGAGCCGAGCCGAGGTCCTATATTTAGTAAAAGTGAACTACACTCGGCATCAACAATTTAGGATGCTCTTAATGACATTGACATTGCTAATTCTATCCATCTATCTACCCATTACAGTCTATAAAATTCCACTGCTGAACATAGTCCATCCGTCCGTTACAGTCTGTAAAAGTCCACTGCAGAATAAACATTTATGATATATTGCCTCACAGGGAGGATTTTGCCATAATTGCCACGCTTGGCAGGCGTTTTATAGATCGCAGTTTATTACAATTTTGAGTTGTTATGAGGAAGATGCTGCTCCCCATTTCCTGCTTCAGTTTCCCTTACATACATACATAAAGTCACCCAGAGGGGTAAGCAGAGACTACAGACTTCCATTTGGCACGATCCTGACACACCTCTCTTGCCTCCTTCACATCCATACACCTACGCATACATGCTCGTCGGTTAAGGGTACTCCTAATTTGGCCCGTTTTCAATAAATCGCCAATTTGGTCGATAAATTTTCGCCTAGGACGTCTCTTTCCGACTCTGTCATTCACTTCTGCACCATAAATTTTCTTTGTCACTCTTTCCTCATTCATTCTTTCCACATGACCAAACCACCGAAGCATTCCTTTCTTAATCCTGGTCACCACATCATCTTGCAAGCCACACTCTTCTCTTATTACACAATTCCTTACCCTGTCATTCAAATTCAGCCCTAACATACTCCTTAACGACCGCATTTCTACTGCGTTTATTCTACTCTCGTGCTTCTTCTGCTACACCCAACTTTCACTACCATACGTTAAAGTAGGGACCAACACAGCATTGTGAATTGCCATACGTGCCTTTTTCGACACATTTTGACTCTTCATAATAGAGTGCAAGGCCCCATTTACTCTATTTCCCGCATAATAATAATAATAATATAAGGATAATTCGCTCGATAAGGGATAAGTCACTCGCGTCCGTAGGCTTTGACCACCTGTTCCTAGGCCCACCCTACACGTGTCCCCCGGGTGGTGCTAAATGAGAGACAAGCCGATACCACAGACTCGGCTCCACGCCGTGGTAGCGGCGTTAAATATACCATACCATTTCGCACCATGAGGAATCGAAATAAAGAAATGGCCCCGAGTTCTCGGCGCCCCTTTAATGGGGCAGGGGTGCGAAGAATCTCCGGGAGGAAAACCGGCGACGAGGTTCGCCACCCGTCACGTTCTGTCTCCCGGAGAGGCGAAAAGTGGATTGTAGAGGCCCGTCTGGCTACGTTGAATGTATGTGGGGCAATGAATGATAAAATGGATGAAGTATGCGATATGATGTATGATAGAGGAATAGATGTGTTATGTGTAAATGAGACGAAAAGGAAGGGGAAGGATGTCACTACACATGGCATGTATACCGCATACTGGTCTGGTGTAGACGAGATCGAGCGGGCGTGCCAGGGAGTAGGTATCATCCTTTCAGAAAGAATGGGCCAATGTGTGAAAGAGTATGAATGTGTAAGCCCAAGACTGCTATGGATACGAATGAAAGTGGGCTTAAAGAAGTTGTTTGTGTTAGGGGTCTACGCCCCAGACATGTCTAAGCCCACTTATATCCGAGAGCAGTTTTGGGAAATGTGTAAGGATGGTGTTAATGAAGTGTAAGGGAAATGAAAATATTATTATGTTAGGAGATTTTAATGGAAGGATTTAGGTGAGGAGGCTTGGTTATGAAAGGATATTGGGAACGTTTGGTGATGAAAGTATAAATGAGAATGGTGAAAGTCTCCTCACCGTATGTATGGAAAAGAATCTTTTTGTGACGAACACTTGCTTTCGCCACAAGAAGATTCACATGTATACTTGGGAAAGAGGTGACGATAGAAGCATGATAGATTTCATAATTGTGGATGAAAAATTGAGGGGCGCAGTGGTAGATACGAGGGTTTACCGGGGTTCTAACGTAGGAACGGATCATTATTTAGTTTTATGCCGAATTAATGGTCTATTCAGGCGTTGGCGCCATCGATCGTCTGTGTCTACCACTGCGTTACAGCGTATTAGAACAGAAAGGTTACAAGATGAAAGTGATAAAAACAAGTTCAAATGTAGACTGAAACAAAATATAAGTGGTTTGGATGAATTATATATGAAGGAGTTAGACTTGGAGAATATATGGCAAAATGTAAAGAAAGGTTTAGTGGATGCAGCTACCGAAGTATGTGGTGTTAGTAAGAGAAAGAATGAAAGGAAAAATAATACGTTTAGTGGAATGATGAGATACGTATGGAAGTTGAAGCAAAGAAGAGAGCATGGCTAGATTTACTAGCAACGAAGGCTGGAAGTCTGGCGGTACGAATGGTGATATTGAAAGAAAAAAGGCAGTCTTTAGACATATTAATAAGAGAGTAAAAGAAGTAGTTGAAAGAAAAAAGCAAGAAAGAACGGATAAGAATGATAGAAGAATATCGGATAACTTCCAGGCAAATATTAAAATGTTCTGGAATCTTGTAAGAACTGCCAGGGGACATTCAAAACAGCCTATGATGAATACTATAAGAGACGAGAATGACTATATGCTGAATGATGAAGTTTTGAGTTTAAAGAGATGGAAGGAATATTTTGAAAGCGTGTTTATGAGTGAGGAGACAACGTGTGTGTGTGTGTGAGATACGTATAGATGAAATAATGAAAGCAATGAAAAACATGAAAGCAGGTAAGGCTGCCGGATATGATAGAGTTTCACTCGAAATGCTAAGGGCTAGAGAGGAAGTGGTGGCAGGCCTGCTGCACACCTTGTTTAATTTATGCTGGGAACTGAAGCGGGTACCGGTAGACTGGTGCAAAGCCGTAATAGTCCCAGTATATAAAGGAAGAGGGTCGCAGTAGGACTCTAAAAATTACCGTGGCATCAGCCTTCTTAGCATTGTGGGAAAACTGTATGCTAAGGTACTGATTGAAAGGGTCATGAAAGAAACTGATGGAAAAATTTGGGATGTGCAAGCGGGATTTAGAAAGGGAATGGGATGTACAGATCAAGTCTTTTCCATGCGCATGATCGCGGAGAAGTTTCTGGCCAAAAACCAAAAGGTTTTTTGTGCGTTCATGGACTTGGAAAAGGCCTATGACAGAGTGGATAGGGATTTGCTATGGCAAACACTGAACTCATTTGGGTTGAGATCTGGCTTAATACAGGCATTGGAGTCTCTTTATAGGGACTCTAGTGCTTGTGTTAGGATCAACGGGGTCTACTCAGACTGGTTTGACATCCATAAAGGTGTCAGACAGGGCTGTGTGGCTTCCCCGTGGCTGTTCAACCTATTTATGGACAGTTGTTTGCAAAATTTGAAAGTTGAAGAATGCGGATTAAGAATCGGTGAGTTAACCGTCAAATGCCTTTTGTACGCCGATGATCAAGTTATTTTTGCGTCGTCGGCGGCCGAGTTGCAAATGATGGTTACATTAATGAACAACAAATCATGGAAGACGGCTTTCGTCCACCCGATCCCTAAAAAAAGGCGACCGCTCAGACCCGTCCAACTACCGGCCTATCGCCATCACCTCCTTGTTCTCCAAAACAATGGAGTCCATTGTAAACTGCCAGCTCATGAGGTACCTTGAGGATCACCAGCTGATTAGTGACCGCCAATACGGTTTTCGCCGTGGTAGGTCAGCTGGTGATCTTCTGGTCTACCTAACTCACAGATGGGCGGAGGCAGTAGAGTCCAAGGGGGAGGCATTGGCCGTTAGTTTGGACATTGCGAAGGCCTTCGATCGGGTTTGGCACAAAGCGCTTCTTTCGAAGCTCCCTTCCTATGGGCTTCCCGAGAAATTGTGCGATTGGATCACCAGTTTTCTTGCAGATCGGAGCATCAAGGTCGTTGTAGACGGTGCAAGCTCCGATTGCAAGCTTATTAATGCTGGTGTTCCACAGGGCTGCGTGCTATCGCCAACGCTGTTTCTTCTGCATATCAATGATATGTTGCAAACCCGTAGCATTCATTGCTATGCAGATGACAGCACTGGTGATGCTCTTTACACCGGCCGAGCCAATATTTCTCGGGAAAACGTCTCTGAGTGCCGGGACAAACTTGTGTCTGAAGTCGAGTCTCTGCTGGACAGAGTCTCGGATTGGGGGCGACTAAATCTAGTCCAGTTTAACCCCCAGAAGACACAAGTTTGCGCGTTAACCGCTAAAAAGAATCCCTTTGTCGTATCCCCTCAGTTTCAAGGCACTCCCCTTGTTGCCTCAGCCAGTATCGGAATCCTCGGCGTCGACATATCGAGTGACGTGCAGTTTCGTGGTCACTTGGAAGGGAAGGCCAAATTGGCCTCTAAAAAGCTTGGCGTGCTCAGCAGAGCGGGACAGTATTTCATGCCGGCACACCGCCTGCAACTTTACAAGGCGCAGGTTCGGCCGCTCATGGAATACTGTTCCCATCTCTGGGCTGGGGCTCCCCAGTACCAGCTCCTTCCACTTGACCGCATCCAGCGCAGAGCGGCTCGAATCGTTGACGACCGAGTGCTTTCCGATCGGCTCGATTCACTGGCGCTGCGAAGAGATGTTGCATCTCTTTGCGTATTTTATCGCATCTATCACGGGGAGTGCTCTGAGGAATTGTTCGGATTAATCCCAGCCGCCAAATTTCGTGAACGCACTACACGGCAAACGTCCCGATACCATCCACACCATCTGGATGCTTGGCGGTCCACCACTGTACGTTTCAAAAGGAGTTTTCTTCCGCGTACAACCTCTCTGTGGAATAATTTACCACCGGTGATTTTTCCGGACCGATACGACCTGGGGACCTTCAAGAAAAGAGCTTACTCCTTTCTAAAGGGCCGGCAACGCACCTGCAATTCCCCTGGTGTTGCGGTTGATCATGGGCGGCGGTAGTCACTTAACATCAGGTGAGCCACATGCTCGTTTGCCCCCTCTTCTATAAAAAAAAAAAAAAAAAAAAACGGATCATTAAAAGAAAGGGGTATGAAAGTGAACGCAAGTAAGACGAAGGTTATGATTTTTGAAAGAGAAGAAAGTAAAACGATTTGTGAAATAAGAATAGAAGGTGAGTTGATCGAGCAAGTAGATGAGTTTGTATATTTAGGCTGCGTATTTAGCAGGGATGGGAGATATGATAAGGATATAGAACGATGAGTTTCCCTTAGTCACCTCTTATCCACAGTCCACCATACGGCAATTCTTACACCGCCACTGCACATACATTATTTGTTTAAACTAAAAAATTAAGAATTACCTGTTTAGTTTATTGATCAGTTGTGGAATAATGAATTTCATTTAAAAAGTGTCACCGAACTTGGCTCGTATGCAAGTCAATGCTCGTAATACAATTATGCCAGGCTAAGTTATTTCTATATAAGAAACATTGTTCTGCTAATTTTTATCGACTTGTGTTACATAATGTATAAATAAGCAGCGATAAAAGATATCTTATATTGGCCTTAATAACAAAGAGATTGTTTTTTTTAAAGAAAAATTATTATAATAACTTAAGCTGTCACACCTGTCACCCAAAAAGGTATACAGAGACCTTAGAGTAATTACATACTTACGTAACAGAGACTTTTTTTTTTTTTGCGGATGGAAAATCATCTAATGACCCCTTTCGCTCTGGGTGGAGCGTAAGGGAGTGTCAGACTTTTACTGACTAAAAACCATCCGTGTTCCTTCAGTGCCCTTACGTTCCGGAGCCGCGGTATCTCTTTCGAAAAGCCCGCAGCCCCGGCAGGCGTTGGCCCTTACGGGCCCCTTCACGCTGCTGACAGCTCTTTAAAGGCGCGCGGGGAACAAAACGCGCCGTCGACACGGCCTGTCGTCGTTAGACGGACGGACGGCGAGCTACCCATTGCTCGCCGTCCACAGGTCCACGCCTACGGTGGCCGGGGGCCACGACGTAGCCCCCGACGCCCGGGGCGTCTCCCGTGGCGGCCGGGGAGGAAAGCTGCTGCTCTCTCCTTCTCCCGCTCCGCCACCTCCTTCGCTAGCATCACTGCTTCGCAGAAGGTGGTGACGGCATCCCATTCCGTCTCGCTCCGGACCATGGCTTCGACCAGGGCCGGACGCGAGAGGTCGCCGACGTAACAGAGACTACGAACTTACATTTGACTCGATTCTTAAACTCCTTAAAAATAATCTAGTATATCTATAGAGAAAGTGTATTTATAAAAAATCTTGTAAATTACGCTTCAAATAATTGTGCTAAAACGGTAATGACAGACATGCGTTTGAAAGCTACTGCTGCTACTTCTAGGTCTTCCTCTTCATATTTTTTTGGCTACTTAGCAGTAATATAAATTTGCCAATATCACGTCAATTATGAAAGTGACAGCTAAATTATAATATGGTATATCACTTTTTATTTATGATCTAAAATAAAACATACGGTCCGAAGCATGGAGGTGAAATACCACCAAGTTTCTGACTGCAGACTGAGTATTGCTTGACACTTAATTTTGGCCCGATAAGGGATTAGAACCCACATGATCTTCAGTTTCGCTCACAATCATGATAATAACTATATAGAAGTTGAACAGGAGAATATAAGTTTAGGACAGGGAAATATAAATAGAGGTGTTATATATCCTTTATTTTCCTAGGTATATTGGTGTACAGGAATGGCAAAACATGTAGATAGATAGTAGAAGTGGTGAAAGAAAATTCAAGGCTTTAGGGGGATGTCTACACGCATACGGACGTAGTATTTATCCGTAACAAGTTTTGATTTATTTCAGGCATCGTATAATCTTTGCTAGTAGTTGGGTAATTTGGTGCCAGTAACAGTCTGCAAGTGTGCCACTAAATAGAGGTCGATTCCACCTCATTTCAAATTCTTTATCAGTCTACTAAAACCCTTAAAAACTTCTATGAATATTTTTATAAAACAGGACATCTTATTAACCGAAAATTGGGATGATATAATTAGTTTCTTATATAAAAAACCTATCAGAAATTTGACATCCTCTTAAAGTGCCGATAATTGGGTCTGTCGTCCTAAATAACAACATGAGTGCTTTGAGTTTGGCGAGGGTTTTTAAAAATTTATACTTTGTTTATACATATTTATTTTTCATTTGTAATTATAATGTGTTCGTAGTATTTCTTTCTGCTATCAAATATCAGTGCATGCACTGCTGTTTGTCGGTCTGAAGGGTATAGAGAGAGGGAGAGAGAGAGAGAGTAATATTTATCACAGCCAAAGGATGATTTGAGACTCAAAATACATAAATGTTACAATCCTTCCAGCGGTAACTGTACGTGTACATCTACGAGGGCGGCACTAAAAATTTCGGGAATCAAGGAACTGGCACAACATTACTATTTAAAAATGTATTTGTTGCTTTTCGAAGTATTCTCCGCGAAATTTGACACATTTTTCCATACGATGGAACCGATCATTGAAGCAACCATTCCATTCGGAAGTTGGGGTCTCCAAAATGGCCGTTTTGTAGGCGTCCACAGCTTCTTCAGATGATGAAAATCTCTGTCCACGCAATTTATTCTTTATTTTAGGGAAAGTATAGAAATCATTCATTCTATGTTTTCTTGGTCTAAAAACTCTTTTGTTCTGTGTGCGGTGTGAGAACTCGCATTGTCGTGATGGAAGATGATGCCGCGGTTGCAGTTCTCTTTACGGAGTTCAGAAACAACCTGTGGCAAACAAATGCTAGCATACCATTCTCCACTAACCGTTCTTTGTCCCTCAAGAGGAATAGTCGTAACATGACTGGGAGACAAACGTGGCCACCATTTTTTTGCAACACTCCGTGAACGAACAATTTTTTTGGCTTTAACTCATTTTCGAACACCCAAACTCGTGACTGGTTTTTTGTTTCGGGTTCGTACGCGTATATCCAGGATTCCTCACCTGATACTATGTTGTATACAGCATTTGAGGATCCTGCGTGGAATCTTTCGAGAATTCTGACGCACCAAGTAACGCGAGCCGCTTTTTGATCTTCACAGAGCGAATGCGGTATCCACCGGGAAAACAACTTTTTTACACCTAATTGTTCATGCAAGATTATTTATATTTGACTCATGCCAGTATCTAAATTTGCCTGAATTTCGCACAGCATCAACGTTTTCTTGGGTGACTGCAGTTTTTGGACGACCTTGACGGGGATCATCACTGAGCTTGACACGTCTACGTTGAAATTCAGCAAACCAGCGATAAATTGTGGTTTTGAATGGGGCTTCATCACCAAATGCAGAAATCATCCGGTCAACACACTATTTTTGTGTTAAACCACTTCGTCAAGTGTCATAATAAAGTCACTAAGCCACTAAGCCATAATAAATCATCGCTCCTGAATTTTCTCGAGTCAATTCCATTTTCTCAACGACTAAACCAATTTGACAAAACCTTGTGACAAGACCGAGAATCTTTTTTTAAATAAATAAATGGTATTCGATTTTTAAAACCAAGGAGTTTTCAATTAAAAAGATTTTAATATGACAGGAACAGTGGAATTATTCCATTCCCGATACTTTTAGTGCAGCCTAGGTATTGAAAAAGTTTCATACACAAAGTATCTGGGCGTTATGGTGGATCAACGACTTTCCTGGTAAAAACATGTCGAATTAGTGTCTAGTGAAATTCGAAAACTCACTTGGATATTTAAAACTTTAAGATATGTTGCTTGTCCAGATCTTTTAAATCAAATTTATGTAGCGCTTGCTCAATCTATTATAATATATTGTATACCTATTTGGGGGCTACTTATAAAATTAAATTTATTGAAGTAGAGAGAGCTCAAAGATGTTTATTGAAAGTTATACATTTTAAACCATATAGGTTCTCCACTAGCATTTTGTATTCATCTTGTTGGCTGATTTCGGTGAGGCAGTTGTACATATTACACACTTTGTTAAAAAAAACATAAGTCTTTGTCTTTTAATCCTACTTACGGTAGTAGAAGAAGAAATTATAGCGTAGTTCCTATATGCACGAAAACCAATTTTGCGAAAAATCAGAACATTTATATAAGTAAATTAATAAAATTTTACAAATATATCCGTTAAAGATATACGATTATATAAAACATACGATACGACGGCTTAAGGCACTTAATTACGATCGAACTGAAGCTTTATTAGAATTTATCCTATAAACTCATTCACTCACTATCTTTTTCTCACACGCACACAAACACACACACACACACACACACATACACGCGCGCGCACGCACACACACACACACACACACACACACACACACCCGCACACGCGCACACTCACGCACACGCGCGCACACCCACAAATACGCACACGCACGCACACACACGCACACACACGCACACACACGCACACACACGCACACACGCACACACACATATGCACGCACGCACGTACGCACGCACGCACGCACGCAAGTACGCACGTACGCTCGCACGCACGCACGCACGCACACACGCACGCAAGCACGTACGCACGCACTTATATGTTAAATGTACTTAGTTAAGGGAGGGCGAGGGCCTTCTACCGCAAGTATTTTTATACTTAAGGGGAAATATAACCTCAAATGGCTTAGCAAGATCCTCCGTTATGCCGAAAGTATTGCAGCATTAATTTTGAAATAAATATATGGTAAAGTTGAGGATAAATGTTAAGGTTTATGTTAGACGAAAACACGATTCCGTAAAATTTTCTCGATAGAAAAAAAATCCAAAGTTACCTCCAAACTGAACAATAAACCGCTGTTATTCATAAAATACTTTAAATAAGATCATGAAACTTTGCATACTAACTGAACTAACCATAAAGCAGTGCTTATGTTATTTACTTTTTTTAAAATATCATTATTTTCACTGTAAAAAAGAAATGACATAAACTATCGGCGCGTAAGCTTGGTTCCTGTCGTTCCGTTAGTATTGCTCCGGCTTTTGAAGGGAGAAGTTGTGTCGCTTACGATCAGAAAACACATTACGCAACAGGAAGACGTAAAATTAAAATGGGAAATAACCGTTATAAAAATAAGAAGCGACTGGGTTGGCGTTGAGAAACAGGCATATATATGATAAACATAATGAAATAAGTATCTAACGACCTATCTACTTAGAGTATTAGTGATTACAAACATGTCGGTACATAGTATACGACGCGCGGGGAAGTGGGGGCGAAATTAGAATTTGAGCTGACTTACTCTCACCTCTTAATAGAAGTCCTCAAGCTCGCACTAATTATAAGAAAATGTTGGAAACAATAAACTTTCATTTCATTTCATTTCATGTTGATTACAGGCAGTAGCCATTATCAAGTGGAGAGCATTGGTTGTCCACACCTATAATAAAGGGACGTTGTAGAGCATTAAGTTTGTTTTTAACTTAATAGTGGCGGATGTGTTTAGGGGTAGAAAAAAAATTGTAATGCATGTAATGCAATATTATAATTTTATAATGATTTCTTTTTGGTTCCGCATTACGTAAAAAGACAAGACAGTTTTAAGTTAATCAACTTGTTTGTTGAAAAAATCCCCCTTAAATGAGGCAAGGGGCAGGCTTATGTTCAGCCGTGAACTTTTATAGATTGTAATAGATGTATGGATTGCAGGTGGTTATAAGAAATTTTTGCCGTCTGGTTGTGGCCTAAGCGAATCCAACACACAATTGCGACTCCTGGGTGTTGTAAGAGGCGACCACGAGATATGCCAAAAAGATATTAATGGCTTTTGTTAAACGGTAGTGTAGACATTTCGTTTACGCTTAATATCCAGACCGGCGTAAAGAGGCGTCAACCTTGCGAAACGTCTGGTTGTGTGATCATCAAAGAAAGAACGTACGAAGGAAGGGAACACTTTTCACGTTAGGACTTGCTCAGCAGTGGACTTACGGGGGTTGACAATGATGAAGAAAAACGACTTTTTAAGAAAAGATCCGAGATAATCTAGTTTTCTTTATAGATATTATGATAGTTTAATGTGTGTTGAATTTTGTTATTACTAAGTTAGAAGTGAATATGATTAGAGTATAAGTGAACATTAACGTTGAGTTTTACTATGTAAGTATATGTAGTTACGATAATAAGACTGTTTTCAGGCTAAATCTGTGCATTTTTTTTCTTAAATTGTAATGGGACTATATTTCTTTATCGATATAGAAGTTAATACACACAATTTTTTATTTTTTGTCTGTCCTCTCCTGTAACTTAAACGATAATTAATGGAGTGTCTCTTTATACAATAGTAGTAGTTATATGTATATCATTATCAAGAAAAACTAAAGTCCCATTGCCTTAAAATGTTTCTTTCATAAACTTTGATCCAGTCGAATTTTTAAAAGCTTTGTCTATGCGTGGACTCTCATCCCATAAACTTGACTTTAGATTCGGTGAGATCATAGAATACTATAATACACAATAGAATGGCTGTCGACTTTATTTTGTACGAGGAGAGGCGTCGCCGGGAGCACACACACAAGCAATTACGTCGTATTATCACTACTACAAACCCGATTGCTGTTTTGATAGACAGATTTTAATACATATTTATTTGTAATTAGCATGCAATTTGGCATTTTCTAAATAATTTGCATGCAAAATATGGAAACGATTGTAACGTCAAAACACATCTCGTGTTGACATTTATACGTGTGAATTGACGTGTTAGTGACATTTTGTGGCTACACGGGCTCTGCCCCCTCCCCTGTTCTATTATGTATGTAATTATAGTAATGTATGTGTGAGATTAATATATTATTTAAGAAACCTGAGCCCACCGTCAATAAAAAAATTACACAACATTATTTCAAAAATATATTTATATATTTTTATTGACTTGGGCTGTAAGGATGATGATGATGATAAAACATTTTTATTTTTGCGTGTACATGCTTCTTTCAACTTCAGTTTTGCAATGACCGTCAGTTTCGATACAGGACAATTACAGTGATGTTGCATACAGCGGGTAGCTTAGTCTAGCTAGTAAGTTGCTTTAACGCGAATGTGCGGTGTCACAATGTCAGACGCTATCGTCTATCGTGCATGGAGAAGTTTAATAAAGCGACTGAAAAAAAAACTTAAATTCATGATGAGATATAACTAAATAAATTATGTTTCATATAACAATAGTTAAGTAATTAGTTTAATGAATATATATCTATTATATACATTTGTCTTTTAACTCGTAGATATACGTATATATTCACAAATGCACTTTAAAAGGTAGTAAGTGGCTACTGCAGTCTGTTTTCAAACAAAGGAGGTCGTAGTCACCTCTACGGACTAATAAAGAATGCCTTACGGCCTGTATTTAAACCATTATTAGGTAAGAGACAAAAATAGGATACTACCTCTTAGTTCAAAAATTGTTAATACATAGTCACTGAAAGAAACGCTGTTCTTAAAAAAATATGCATGCGTGTTATGATGTGTTTATACATTAAATGTTAATAACTAAACAAAACTGTGATAAGAAACATGTACTAAAAAGGTATTAAGCAAGATTAAGATGTCAATTTTTTAGAATCCTTCAAAGAGAACCGCTTTATTGTAAAAATGTTGGAAGTTCTCCTTAAAGATTTTTTGCGATTTCGATACGTTCTTTATTCTAATAACAAATTAAGTTTCAACGTGTAATTTTATCTAAAATAGTTTATGGTTGGATGTGTTGGAGTTTTTTCTTAATCCATCTTTACGTTATTGTTACAGCCTATTAAAGTCCATCCCATAGATTGCCTTATAGGGGGATGTTTGCTATGGTTGCCACGCTTGACAAGCGGTTTGGCAGCCGCAGATTTTTTTGTCGTTATAAGGAAGACACTGCTGTTTCCGTCTGTCACCTCATAGGCACCCACGGGATGATGTGGGGTAGTGGATAATCTTACACCGCCACCACACAGTGGGCACCGCTATGAGAAAAACATTTGACTCCCAAGCACTTGCTGCATGTAATCGAATATTTTCTTTTGGAAACCCGTTCTTCTAAATTTATTATTTTTAACTATTTTTGTCGAACATCAATATTTTTTGAAAGTCTGCCACAGCATCTACTTTCCATCAGCTGGACTGTGCATTCGGTGGTCACCTTAATTCTATAAAAATATTTTTAATGCGATTAGAATATTTAGCTACGAAATCCTAAGAATAAATACTAAGTTCAGTAAGGTGTGCAAGGCGTACATTTGCATATTAAGGACATTTCGATGAGATATTATCGATTATGTCAATCTCTACAAAAGTGAGGTTAAAATTTGCAGATTTCACATATTTGTAATTATTTTAAATTCAATTGCTTCGCATTCAGATGATTATTATAATAAAATGTGATAATTTTTCCCATCCATTTAAGTACAAATTGTTTTGTATATGTTCTAAAACACAGCATTTGGAGAGCTAAATTTTCAATCGTAGCAACGGGTTAAATGTATAAAAATGAAGGATTATTAGTTACGTCTATCCAACTCTTCTAATTTTTACTTTCAAACCTGAGATTTTGCAAATACAAGCGGGATCTCTTTTGTTCACGAATGAAGCTAGCTCGATGTAGGCCGATAGCGTGAACGTAAATGGTCAAGCCTATTTTTCCCTTTCTAACATACGCGTACACTATCCTCTTTCCCTTTTTCATTGCCAATCTATTCTAACGTCAGTTAGTACTAGATCTATGCTCACCATAGAGTATAGTAATATATACAGAAAATGCTCACTATAGATTAAAACTGTGTATAGTAAAAAGACTCATACTACTCATACCGATGTTCAAATGGCGCGTCCGCTTAAATCATCATCCATTACAGTTAGTTACAATGGGAAATTATTTGTTTCAGAGAGCACAAGAGCTTTGCGACAGCAAACACCTGGTTGCCGAGCACGTCAACACGTGCAAGTTTTGCACGACAACAAGTTTCGGGTATAGCACCTACGTCACAGAGACCAAATGAAACTTTTTTATTAACATAGGGAAATGCCTACGCATACCCGCCTCGCGTGGGCTAGGACGGGTTATGTCGGACTCGCACCGACTAAAACCCCATGGTGTTCCATCTTCGTCGCATATTGTTTTTGAACGCTTTCGCCTACATCCGTGAACTCACCAGCACTGGCCGCCTCATGGCGACTTCTTCTCGAGAGAGGATGACTCCACCCACATCTCTTTCTCAGGTAAGGCGCACCAGAACTCATGGCGTGCCTTCTTCCACGGCCTCCAACTACATCTGCGCATCGGACGCTCCTGTGTCCGAAGTGCGAAGGCCATGGGGCCGGAAAAAACGAGCACTCAGAAGCACTAGCCTGAACCCGGCGGCGGATCTGGTCTAAGGCTTAAGGCTAAGGTCTAAGGAGGGTAGGATGAGCAGCGCCCCGCAATACCAACACTCCTCTTCCCCCGCAGCCCCACCACCATAGCATCAGCGGTGTGGTTCCGTTTGAGTCGCGAAGGATAAGGCGAGTGGCGCCTCGCCATACCAACACTCCTCTTCCTCCGGAACTTCACTTCGGCTGCAGCGGTAGAGGGAGAGGACACAACTCTCGCCATTGCCCACCAGCATACATCCGAAGTGGGATCGTTAAGCCCACTCGAAGTGGCCACCTCGGGCTGTCCCTACACACATCGGGCCAGCCATGAGGAGTCTCCTTTGTTCACCGCGGGTTACTAAGCCACGGCTACTAACCACCATGACAAGGCGGGAACCCGTTCGGGGGGGGGGGACCGGATAAAACTGGCCACAGTCGACTGTGTGCTGCTGTACTACCAATTGTAAGAGGTGTCACAAAATAATTGACAATATCTTTAAACAAGGTTCCATTAGATCATTCTACAAGCCGCCGAAGTGATTGAGAATGTCGTCTTTCTTATATACGTGTGTGACAAACAAAAAGTTTTATAAAAACCCACGTAAATGAACATAGGTATAGTTGACGTTGGAAACAACAACGCTCCGAAAGTTCGCAGTCTGTGACCATATCCTAGATGGCTACCGCCGTTACATCATATTTGATAGACCATAATCCTCACGATAGGACGTGGATTCCTACAAAGGATGATACGTGAGGCTATTGCAATTAAAAACATCCTATAGGGAATTCTATAGAGAAAGTGGCTAAGTACTACCACCTGCTTGAGATTTGAGATTGAACTAAATCCAAATTCAATCATAACCACTGCCAAACTTCAAGACACAGTAAACTTTCTGCATAGATTGGAGCAAAATTAATAATTAAAAGCTGAAGGTACTCCGAAAAACTATGACATAAAGACATCTACAAGTAAAAGCTCAATCCTCTGTAACTTGGGTACTGCAAAGCGCTCGAAATGGCTGAAGTTAAAAACAAGTTAAATGAAACACGATTAAATCCATAAATGTAGTTTTATTCTATGTGTAGTGTTCGCGTAAAGAATTGTTATTATTTGTGTTAACATATATAATAAAAATCTACATTATAGTTATATCATATAATTATATTATTATCAGTTATTATTATTTTACTAATGTATAAGGTCTTATCAGCGCCAACAATCGTGCAGCAATCCTCTATCAAAAATGGCCGAATAGAGGATACGTTGTCGATAATGACCAGCCTGCCTTTATGCCTCCGATTTCCTTCTTCAACGCCGATTCTGAAAAACAAATAAACTGATAGATAAAATAAATCATTCATAGCAAACTAACGAGTCTGGTCAATTTGACTTATCCAAACTTAGTTAAATTAATACTTCTGAAAAGCATAGTTAATTAACGAAATAAAGTTATTTTTATATTGTTAACATAGCAATACCAAGGAATTCCTGTTGTGATTCTTGGCAGAGCAAACCTAAATTGTAAGTTTCATCCACTTTGTCTTGAAGTGTTTATAAAAAAAAAACTTAATAAAAAGTCGAGGCTATACAGAGAAGTCGGGGATACTATACATATGTCTTAGCATTATCTTCAAAGTTATTTTATTATTTTTATTATTATATTCTATTTATCTGAAAGTTCCTTGAATCTATAGGTATCGGTAAACGATACATGGTAGAGCCATGCTGCAGTTATATTAGAAGTATAGTTGTAGCACGAATGGGTCGGCTTGACCGGGGAAGGACCACGCTCTCACAGAATACCAGCGTAAAATAGTAGCTTAATGTTGCTGTGTTTCGTATAGTGAGTGTAGAGAACCGGAGATCATTTTTACTGGAAACGAGGCATTCCATCTCAGTCCTCACGGGTGACAACGCATCTGCATTTTAATTCGTAATCGAGGATAGATGTAGATGTCTATGGGCCACAGCGACCACTTACCATCAGGTGGACTGTGTGCTCGTTTGTCACCCTATCCCAAAATAACGGGAACGTTGTGATTTTTAGAGGACGAATGGTTTGGATGATATCAATTTTCGTTTTGTTTCCAACATCCCTTTTGATTACCAGACTAAGCGTCTTACTGTTGAACACTTAATAGGTTTACTTCATTCCGACATGATTTCTTTCACTTTTCTCCACTAACGATGAATGAGATCAAGAAGACAGTCCCTTCCATTTAAATCTAATACCATAGGTTGCGACATTATCAGCCGATGGATGATTGTCTATACACTTTACCATCTTCTCCCTGTTATCTCTTACATCATTAACTTCTCCTTGGATTCTGGAGATTTTCCTTCACTATGGCGGAAGGTTTACGTTATTCCCTTCAAGATTCCAAATTCCACTTTACCTAATTATTATCGACTTCCATTCTTTACTTCTTACCCAGAGTTCTTAAGGCCTGTGTACACAAGCAGCTTTCAAAATTTATCTCTTGTAACAAGTTATTAAGTCCATTATTTTCTAGCTTGAAGCCCCGTCAAAGTAACGTTTACGCACTGCTAAAGAGTAATTGGTCATATTAGGGCAGGTATAGAAAAGACTTAAGTTACTGTGTTAGTTTTGGTATATCTTCGAACGGCTTTAATGCCATCCGTTATGACATGCTGCTTCGATGTTGGCAGCAGTCGGTTCGCAACGATGAACCATCATCTAGCTCGCTTGACATAAATGCTGGTGTCGATCAACGCGTATAATATAGAAAACAACAAAAGAGATAAAATATATTATCTCTTTTGTTGTTTTCTATATTTATTAATCTCATTACCCAAAACCTTCTGTGTGTGTATCATCTATATGCCGAGGATTTGCAACTGTATACACAAGCGAGTATTGACAATATTTCTATAGAGTTGGACATGATTAACACTGACCTTGAGTTGTTTAAGAAATGGTCTGACAGGTTTCAGATCAGAAGATCAGACCCATCGAGAAGTCAGGCCATAAAAATTGGTAGTCGTCAGGTAATTAAGAGATTAGAAACAGTAGCTCTACCTCCTATTCTATATTTTTAACAGTAACGTGATCCAGTTGTGTTCTACTGTGAAGGATCTAGGTTTATTCATTGATTCCACTTGGAGTTGGAAAACCTAAGCAGTCGTTAGCCAGAAGGTCACCGGTACCCTGCGTTCTCTCTGTTGCCTATAAACATTCTACCATTTGGAATCAAGACAATGCTAGAGCAACGTTTAATTTTTCCTGTAATCGACTGTGCTGATGTGTGTTATATTGGCCTGAATGTGCAATACTTCTAAACAAATATGACCGCCTTCTGAATAAACTGCACTCAATTCATATTCAATCTTCGAAAGTATGACTGTGTCTACGTGTCGATTTCAATTAAAATGGTAGTTTGCCTGCATTGACCGCCCTTTATTCTATCCTGATCCTCTACCTTACTTAAATCCTTACTTTCAGTTCCTTTGTTCTCATGAGAGAAACTTGCGCTTAACGAATAACCTTCTTATTTACCTTACAAATGAATTATTATTTATATATAAATGTATCACTCCAAGGTAGATTGGTAGAGAATAATTTAGTCACTTAGTCCGCCTATACGTCTGTTTGTAAAATATGTGAATGTGAATAAGTAAATAATTTTGTCTCTCTCACCTCTTTAGTTTTATTCATACGTTCCTTAATATTATAATTATCCTTTTTTAAAGTTTTTATTTAATAAAATGTTTAAAGTTATTAATGGACAAACTAAATATATTGTAGGAGTTTGTTGTAAAAGCGTATACATTGTCCCATAAATAAATTACCAATTCTGTGGAGGCACCTAAAGCGACCGGGGTACAAATTAGAACATTCATTTGTACCCGAGTTGAATTTTGCGTATACGTCAGAGAGGACGTCCGTTTTCGACGACTCGGCAGTCTTGAAGATATGGACCTGTCCTTCCTATGGCTGCGCGTAGACAGCGACGACCATCCCCGCGTTTAAGGGTGTCTTTATAGGTCCCGTAGCGGTAATACCGAAACAGACCGACGCTTTGACCACATCCGAATGGCTACAGATTCTGTGTTACAGCAGATCCCATCCACAAATACCGTGATTCTTGGCGATTTTAACGCTCACCACGCCGAATGGCTTGGTTCACGATTAACTGATCATGCGGGGAAATCTGTTTACGACTTTGCTTTGGTATATTGTCGGACACGATGGGTTACGTCGCCTACGCGAATTTCAGATGTGGAAGATCATACACCTTTCCTGTTGGACCTTCTGCTGACCTCTCTATCAGGTTTCCGTCGATGACCCTCTAGGCTCGTCGGACCATTCTCTTGTACGGAGTAATGTAACTGGCTTTACAAGCTTGTGTTTGTTCGTAGTGAATAAAGTATGAACATCTTTGTTATTATGAAACCTACGTATTTTCTTAAAAAATTAAAATTTCTTAACCTATTATAATAATAAAAAAAATAATTGAAATATTTACTAAAAATTAATCATTATAAGGAATTAATGTGCATACCTACTATTTAAATATTTTGTTTAAACGAAACGTGTTAATATGATATTCTTACAAAGGATAATCAAATAATACTTTATTAAATAAGTCTCAAATATTAAAAAAAAAAACAAGTGCGTTATTCTATTCTTAAATAACATAGGCGTAAGGCTTATTAAGGAAAAGTTTCGCATGTGCTAAAAATATACAAATGTTTTGTTTACTACCACAATACAGAATATAACCTATTTTAATCAGCGTAGTGTGTGACGGTCATAACGCGCGGCCTTACTGGGCGGTCTTATAAATGCTTAGGCGGCGCGCTTACCGCCCAACATAACATCCTGAGCTTCCGTCAAGTTATGGCTGATCGGAGCTAACAAAACTAGCGATTGAAACTTTCACAAACTATATTTGCAATTTGTTAAAAGTGTATTAAAGTAAAAAACCTAGTTTTCACCTTGACAACGCTTGTGCTTTATTGTAAGTATAAATATAAATATAATATATTTTAATTAGATTTATGCGATCACTTGCTGTATCAATATTATTTAGTTAAGAATTAATTAAGATATGTAACATTCATTCTGTTTAATATTTAATATGTACACACATTTTAATTTTATTATCACTCGTCAGTATACCTAAGAGTCTATTTTTTGAATATATTTTTTTTATAAAATATTTTTTTAATATATTTGCAAAATATTCTATCAGAGACGAGTGCTCTAAAGTGTCGCTTCTTATGGGGTAAATTTTAAAAGAGCCACGTTGCAACGGCTACAGTACGAAATGGTCGGGTTGATCGGGATAAAGAACACGCTAGTATTCTACTAGCGTTGAATAGGACCGTCCTGCTGTGCTATGTGGTTGAGTGATGAGAACCCGATTCCAATGTATTTGCATTCTAATAATAAAGAATAAATGTGGGCGTCTATGGGCTACAGAAAACACTTACTATTTGGTGGGCTATGTGGTCGCTTAAAAAAAAACTCTTTTTAACCTCCGACGAAAACAGAGTGGTGTGATAAGTTTGTAGTGTGTATCTGTGAATCTGTTCGTCTGTTTGTGGCATCATAGCTCTTGAATGGATGAACCGATTAAATTTTTTTTTAAAGATGTCTTAATTGAGAGTGTTCTTAGTTATGTTTCAAGAAAATCTGCTCAGCCGTTTGAAGATCATCTGCTAGTTTTATTTCGAGGGTTTTTTTTTATTTAGGTTATTGTTTAACGCCGCAATTAATGAGAGCAGTCTTAATATATATATATATATATATATATATATATATATATATATATATATATATATATATATATATATATAAATATATGTTACCAGTCATATCTCCATCTAGTAAAGTAAAAACGCATTAAATACACATTATTACAGCAATTTATTGTGAAGCGATTGGGACATTAAAGGTAATAAAGGTATTTTTTTTAGAATAAGGGTGTCAAACGAGTACACAATCCATATCTATATTTATTCTCAATTAAGAATCAAAATGCAGATGCGTTGTAGCCCGTGAGATGATTGGGATGGAATGCCTCGTTTCCATAAAAAAAATTCTGGTTCCCTACACTCACCATACGAAACACATCAGTATGGTTGAACTGCTATTTTACACTGGTATTCTGTGAGAGGGTAGTCCTTCCCCGGTCGAGCCGACCTATTTGTGCTACAACCATAATATAGCTGCAACGCTCTACCAAGTTAAATAAAAATGTGTACTGTAAGTGTATATTATACATAATATTATTTTGCTGTCCATTCATTTTTTTGAAAACCGCACTTAAGTCGTTACAGGCAAATGGAAAGCTTTTTATCCTTACTTGAATCAACTATGTCCTTGTCATTTATATGTCAATAAAGCCTTAAACACCGTAATAGAGGGCTGTCGTTTCGTGACGCTTACCAAATAGAGTTTCTAAACAAAAGGGTGGTTTTTTTTATAGGATAAGGGTGATAAACGAGCACACAGTTCACCTGGTGGTAAATGGATACTGTGGCCCACAGACGTCTGCATTTAACCCGGATTAAGAATCAAAATGCAGATACGTTGTCACCCCTGAGGACTAAGATGAAATGCCTCGATTCCAGTAAAACGGGTCTCCGGTTCTCTACACTCACCATAAGAAACACAGCAGCATTAAGCTACTATTTTACGTTATATTCTGTGAGAGCGTGGTCCTGCCCCGGTCGAGCCGATTCATTCATGCTACAACCATAATATAGCTTAAGCGTGGCTCTACCACGTATAAAACGTTATGTGTAAGTGTATGCAACATTATTTTATCTTTTCTTTTTTGTTCTTTTCACTTTCAATCATGTTTATGGGATTGATAGTCGATGAAAATATATTTTATTGGAAAAAATCAATTCTTATGATTAGACTTCAAATATTTAAATTAATAAGCATAAAGTTTCTACTTCCTCAAAAGCCTCTAAGGGTCCTCATATATAATTTTAATAGTGAGACTATCAATATTTCCTTTGTAAAGTAAAGTGACTTCTTCACAATTAATTCGACAAGTTTTTTCATCATCAATCAGTTACAGTCGGACATCAATCAGTCACAGATGGACAAGAGTCTCTCCTACTGAACTTCTCCGGCTTATTGACGACCGCAGTTAATAATTTTTGTAAGTCAGTGCTTGACTACTATCCTACTTGTAATGATCTTACTTTTTTACTGCGTGGAATTATGTTGTGGGCAGAGTTTGCCTTAATTATTACTGTAGGCTGACGGATTGTCGATAGCAGTATCAGGCGTTTAGCAACTTAAAAATACACCCTATTACTCGTCTGGGTACCTTGTGCCTAGCGTAACCGATATATATCGCCACCCATCGGAAGCCATAAGATCTTCCTGACATTTGCCATAGTTGCCCCTTACGACAACTACGTAACAAAATGGAAAAAATGTAAAAATGTTGAACAAAATATCAATGCGATATAATTCATATGCCTAAAACATTAATTTTTTATTTGAATTTAACTTAGCAGTTTTTTAAAGCGGAACAATAAATGTATTTATAAATGTTTATTGAATGGTTAAAAAATGTTGCTAAATTTTGAATTACTTTTGCAAACATATTTTAAAAAAAAACTTACTGAGTTCAGCAAACATAGCATCCCACACTAGGAGTTTACAGAGAGGTAACCGGTATGAGAGAGATCTCAAGGGACCAAAGCCATACCAGCTCCCACTCTGTCATACTATCGGGTCTCCTGTTATCGTCTCTTAATATTCCACAAGGCTCTAAAACTAAGGGAAAATTTATAGAGACAAGAGCTCTTCGGATAATATCGTTCAGAGAACCATGACGGGACAAACTACCAGCACTTTTCTTACATGATTGTTCGTGGATTGCAAATTTGTCGACGCCGCTACCACTAGGAAACAGATGAGGTCGACACCGCAAGTTTGCGAGGTAGTTTAGAAATATGAAAATTTTTCTCGAAGCTCCAGAATATTTCTTATATAATTGTAATTTATGTACTTTCACAAAGACAAATAGCTTTAGTAAGAATAAAATATGAATACTGTAATTAAAAGAAATAAAAACAAGTTTGTAATACCAGGAATAAACACAAGCGTAGAACACAGAGTTAGTTTATTTATGGGGCAATATGTAACAAGTTTGACCATTAAACAAAAACTGTATCTACAAAAATGGTTGTAGAAATATATGAATAATAATAATACTTGGCAATGAAATGATCGCTAGTAGACTTTTTCTTTAATAAAATATTTAAAAATGTTTTTGGTTTTTAACAAGAGAAATGTATTATCCGAACCAGTGGTAGGTATATAAAAAATACGATCAATAAGTAATTTAAATTAATAACTTTCATTTTTAACTAACTTAACTTTCACCTTTCATCAGACAATGTGGTCGGCATGTCTATATAAATTTCAGAATGGTACAAATACATAGTTTTTCGTTATAAATTTGAAAGCTGATGTCCCTTTTTGTATTAAAGCAAAAAAGTACAGGTATTACAGCCAGGCCAGGCCAGGACTTTATTTTTTTAGTTATATTTATGTTACATTATTTTCAAAGATTTCTAATTGTAATAAACTACAATAGCAAAGTTTTATCGTGATAAATATGAATGAAATTAATTTTGAAATAATTAGCACGTTAGCTAAGGGATTGATTTTACATACATTAAGGGATACATATATTAAGGGATTAATTTTTCGTGTAGGAAAGTGTGGTTCGGCCTACAGCTTATTGATCCTCACTTAAGACAATAATTTATAAAAACAAAAAAATAACAGGTAAAAAATTTTATAGACTTGGGATGATGTTACTTTGTCATCAAAATAATATTATCTCACAGATTTATAGTACCACTATCTGTACTGAGTGATAGAACACGATTTTTCACTAGTACTTGTAGAAGACCGACGAGGCTTTGCCAACTTTACTTCGTAGATAAATTGTTAACAATTACATTTAAGCATAATTTGAAGATAATTCTACCTACAAGGAATTTTGGGAATAGGCAATTTCAAAGTCGTAACTATTAACACGACTTTAAATTAGTTTTTAACAAAGGTTATGAATAATAAATAACAAGTAATTTTATAATAAGTACCTGGATGACCGAGCTTTGCTTGGTTTTTTTTTGAAATTGTGTATTTTGGAAATTATATTTAGATACAAATTACATACTGATGAAATATGAATGATATTTTTTGATCTTACCGACATAATAGAAAAAACTGAACTGGTTATTTGAATAAAAAATCATGAGTGCAATTAGTTTAAATTCAATTTTCGTGTTATTAAAAAAATACTAAATAAAGGGTCGAAATAATAGATTTTCCCAAAAAAAGGAAAAAAAGTCAGACCAAAGACAGGACTCGAACCAGAGTATTAAGATGTCGAGACAACCCGATATCCCATTTGAGCTATTTTAATAACCAAGGCGCGGCTAAAATTTACCTCCTTATTCTAACAATATTGTAGCAGTTTTTCATTGCCTGAAAACACGGATAAAACGACATTTTCTAAAAATGAATCCTAGCTAGATCGATTTATTGCCCCCGAAACTCCTTGGACACTAAATTATATCAAAGTCGTTGGAGCCGTTTCCGAGATCCCGATTATATACAAGAATTGCTTATTTAAAGGTATTAGATGGATTAGATGGATAGAGAATATTGCTTGTTTCGTATAAAGTATTATATAGGTTAAAGTAGTGAAACTAAATAAGCCGTGTGGTAACGGCGCGGCGTAACTGAATCCATCGCAACGTTTCGTCTTGTAAGAGTTAATTATGGAAAATGATAGAATTATCTCCTCGTTAGTATCTTATTTTTTTAAATTCTTTCATTCATTTCATGAAATCTAACATGTAAAACAACACAACAGATTTCAAAAAGCTTATTTTATTCACGTTTATTTAACTTATTTACGCTTATTTTGAATTCCCGATATTTTGGGTTGTTTACTGGTACAGCAAACATGATCACGGAAAAACTGTTTTAGACTATGAAATGTCATAGTGAACCCGGGTTACGCTCAGATTTTCAATATTAATTTTAAGTACGATGTACGGAGAACGAGCTACGGTATTACGAAGTGTTGCATGTTTGGGTTTGAATTTACTTTTCTCAATTGTAGGTCCTAAGCCATCTTCTCTATTGAAATGGATGATTTTTAATTTTAATAACCTCGCGATTCATACTTCGGTGTTCTTTTGCAAGGGTTTGTGGTGTATCAAATATGATGTAATAGCGAGCATCCGACACTCTGGCAAGTCTGCAGTCTGTGTTTGTATTATGCTTGCGCGATGTATTCCGTCCTATATTATGTTCTATGTGATGACAATTTCTGTAATCATAGCTGTTGATATTCTGCTATTCATTAAAAGGGCTTAGCGGGTTAACTTCGGTGGCAGTGCTTCGACATGTAAAGCTGATGACATATAACATTAGTGATTTCCGTGTTGCGGACAAAAGTAGGGCGGAGTTACTTTATATAATACAATTTATAAATCAACACAAACCGCTACGAAATGCCCATCTACCCTCCAACAACAAAACCGTGAGGTTTACCAATGACCACATTGTGAGGGTGTATGTTATAAGAGAGCAGGTTTAAAGATGTTAAGAGAGGTGAGTTAAAACATTTGTTTGTTTATCCTCCACAGTCTTCTGTATAACTTACCGGAGGGTATGTATGTGGTCTATGATACTGAAGCCTTTTCGAAAATCGGGTTTTTTGGTAGGCTGGAAGTCGTGGAGACTGCGTGCGAGACGATTAATAATGACTCATAAACAGCACATAAACGTGGCTCAGAAGGGATATCGATTTGTAATTCTTCGATAGCGTTTTATCACCTTTCTTGAAGAATAAAACTATTACAATTCTGCTCCACGTCATCATCTTCTGAAGGGCTTTTATTTTGTTATTTAGCATTCATTTTCCACCCGATTATAGTAGTTTTTCTCTAATTTTAACCTCACAGGGCGTTTTGCCATTCTTAAGTTGCCAGGAGAGCCATTCCTATCTCCCTCAGACTAACTTTTGGGATATTATCGGAGGAGTGTCAAATGAGACTTCCTCTTAGATCGTAACTTACATTTGCGTGTGGTTTTATCGACGACGTGTACAATTATGCCTATAATGCTCCGTGATATCACTCAAAATTTCCGGCACCCTGGAAATGATGCAGCAAAATCGATCTCTAACTTTGTTAATTGACCTCTTGCGGTAGACAGATGTTTAGTGGAGATTTTGCAGCCATGTTTATGCTCAATTATATCTCCAAAACGAGCTGTAAGTTAGTCTCAACCGCATACGTTTAAAGATCTGCCTATTCGATAGCCCGTAAGCCGACGTATCATTTGAAAATTGTAGTTTCACTTTCAGTCTAGTAGCCATTAGATTAAGAGAGAAATCAATATTTTGCTCTGACTTTTTTTTTTATAGAATAAGGATAACAAACGAGCACACAGTCCACCTGATGGTAAGTGGATACTGTGGCCCATAGACATTTATCCTCGATTAAGAATCAAAATGCACATGCGTTGTCACCCCCGAGGACTGAATTGGAATGCCTCGTATCTAGTAAAAAGATTCTCCGGTTCTCTACACTCACTGTACGAATTACAGCAGCGTTAAGTGTTATTTTACGCTGGTATTCTGTGAGAGCGTGGTCCTTCTCTGGTCGAACCGATCCATTCGTACCATAACCATAGTACAGCTGCAGCGCAGCTCTACCACGTATATATTGCACGGAGGAGCAAAATATTTTAAGACCGACGGACTTTTTATTAGAAGAAGGGTGACAAACAAGCACACAGTCAACATGTATGTAAGTGGATGCTGTGCTTCATAAACATTTATATTAATCCTCAATTAAGAATCAAAATGCAAATGCGTTGTCACCCTTGAAGACTGAGATGAAATGCCTAATTTCCAGTAAATAGGCTCTCCCATTCTCTACACTCACCAAACGAAACATAAGTTTCTCTGAACTTATAATTTTATCGTCCAGCATATGGCAATATTCTTGGCACTGATAATGATTTTGTAGCTCGAGTCGAAATTCTTTGGGATTTTGACCCAGTATACAAGGAGGTCTGAGCATTGACTTAATTAAACGGGATATGTCTAGTTTGACGTTATTGTAGTGTAGGTACTATAACGCAATTAAAACAATGTAACAATGTTAATGTGTGTATATGGGGGATATTCTTTTAATATTTTAATTAAAGAATATCCCCCATATAAGGAGACGTCGTGTCTTCATGGAATGAGAAATATCTAATTAGTTTAGTAATATATTATATTAATAGAAAAAGACACCATTCACGTGTCTTTAATTGGAAACACGTAACACGAACCCTACCTATGTATAGGTACTAACTATGGTAGGACGTAGGCGACATAATTACTAAGACTCCTTCAATTCAATAAAGAGAGAGAAAGTTGTTAAACTGCATCAATGAGTTTAATTTCTTGCCCTCACATCGCATTGTGATTCAGTACCTATAATTTAAACCATTATGTGATTGCTCCTGGTTTTTACCCAAGCGATCACAGATACATAATTGGAAGACGTATTCAAGCTATTGAATTTGAATGGATAAAGTGTTAATATCAATGGCGAATATGGACTACGTTCGGGAAACTTTGACAAACATTTTTGTCTGTAGTTTCAGAATCTTAACAGGACAGTGTACAACCACTGCATGTTGCCAATGATGGCTTACGAAACTAAAACGTGAGTAACGTACGCCCTTCTGACCGTATGAGTAAGGTCAAAGTTACACAGCGTGCGATGGAATATGGCTATGCTCGGAATTTCTCTGCGGGATAGAGTCCGTAACGAGGATATCAGCAGAAGAACAAGACTCATCAACGAAGGTGGCAATCTGCCGGCCATATAGCTGGAAGAACCAACAACCGATAAAAAAAATCTCGATTGGCAGGCTCGTTCTGAACAACTCAGTGTTCGGCGACTCCCAGCTAGATGGAGTGGTGACCTGATGAAACACGCAGGTAGTCGATAGATGCAAGTGGCTCAGAACTGTGTGGTGCCAATCTATGGGGGAGGTTCAGCAGTGGACTTTTATGAGGGCCAGCCAGGTTGGCCCATAGTAAGAGTGTGTGACGTTTAGTAATTAGTAATTTTAATTTTTTTTAATGTTAAGAGAATAACAAGATATTATTTAAAATAATGACTGGATATAACCAATGATTAATTTCAAACTCACTGGTGTCCTTTTCTAATAAGATGTACTACACTCAAGATTTTGAATAGCGATTTAGGCGAATCATTCGTGTACGTGAAATAACAAGTTGACACATTGAGGACGGTGTAATGTTTTATTATACGCATGTGGTGGTATCATGTACCGGTTTTATTATAAAACAAAAAAGTTTGTTGTAAAATATACCAAAAACATTATTTTTTGGAATATTTTACAACAACGATTATATTTTCGTTCAAAAGGCTGTTCGATTCCGTCCTTCATGGTGGCGCTCCTTCAGAGGCATGCAGTAGAAAAGGTAGTCTTGTTGTTCAAAAATGGTGACAAGACCGATTTCCCACCCGATCCGTGTCTATGTAATGTTTTCGGAGTAATTTCAATAATCGCGCATGTAAAATTATGTCTGGGTTATTTTGTCTATGCGAAGGTCTTTAATTTAGTTGAAACATGGGTAATGCTACAGTCTCTTCAGCAGTACTAGGTTGACCGTCGGTATATGAAAGTACTGAAGTATTTGTACAGTATGGTTACGTATATCGAATATCTGAGTACAAAACGAGAGAGGAACTCTTATTCAACTGTAGGGAGATATAAAACAGGGTGACGTTATAACTCTAAAATTCTCCACCGCTGCATTAGAAAGACGTTTTTAAATTACTGGACTAGATAGGATACAAGGATAAATGGCGAGTACATGGACATGGTGAGTAAGATTAACATGAAGAAGACAAAGGTCATGTGAAACATTCATGTCACATTTTTACCGGTAGGCATATTTCCTTTTTCGTGATTTGTAGGCGACAGTACCGTCCCGAAACACGCACGAGTATGTAGCCTTATGTATTCTATACCTTTAAACGAGCAATTCTTATATACTATATAAAAAAAAAGGCTCCAACGACTTTCATAAAATTTAGTGTCCAGGGAGTTTCGGGGGGCAATAAATCGATCTAGCTAGGATTTATTTTTGGAAAAGGTTTTTTGTCCGTGTTTTCAGGCAATGAAAAAAGCTATCTGTTACAATATAAGAAGGTAAATTTTGACGTCGTGTTAATGATCGTAATAGCTCAAGTGAATAGCGAGCGGTCGCGAAATCGTAATGCCTTGGTTCGCGTCCAAAAAAAAAAGAAAAAAAATTCGGATCGAAATCAGATCCGAATTTTTTTCCTTTTTTTTTAAAGTTCCCTTCTTTTGTGAGAAAATATATTAAAGTAATTGCATAATATTTTTTTTTAATTAAAACCGCGCAAAGCTTGGTCATCCAGGTACTGTTTTCTTATGCCTCAATAATAGTATTCATTTGAATGTCAATGTTTCATTTGAACGATTTTGAAGACTTTAAGTTGAAATAACCGTTGTTTTATATGAAGTTTGCATGCATGCATGGATCCTATAATTAATAAATTCTAACACAAGCATATAACTCCAAAACTTCAAGATACCATAAGCTCATTCTGCGTAGATCAGACTAATAATTAATAATTTTAAACGGAAGGTAGCTATGAAATTGGGATGTTGATCATCTCAGTCCCCTCGTGACCATGGGTGCTATACAGTACTCGAAAAGTCGGGAATATAAAATAAGTTAATACGCGCGATATTATCCGTAAAAACTAATAACATTTAAATGTTATAATGATAATAATAATAATAATAATAAAATAAAATGGCGTAGGGAAGTGACGACCCCATCGCCCGTTGACGTGACGGTTATGTGACAAAACCGCTAGGTCCGCGCAGTCAGTCAGCACCTTGCCAAGAGGTGTGAGCGCCGTGCCTCGGCAAAAATTGATGGTGCAAGGGCCCGCTTGTGCATATGGCCTCACCATGAAACGGCGCCGGGTCTGGGCGTCTCCCGTTAAATGACGCCCTGTATGGATGATGGAACACAGAAGATTGCGCAAAGGGCCGCTACCTGGAGGTCGTCAGGGCGCGTCTGGAGCTGGCGCTGGACGCGACAGCATGCGAACCGCCAGCCGAGCGCGAGGTGCTGCACGATCACCCAGCAGCCCCTCGCATCCATCATCCCCACCAGCTTGCTTGGTGTCGGCAGGGTCTTCGCAGACCCAGCAATCGGCACCCGCCACTGGTGGAGTACGCCGCATGCGATGGACCATCAATATGAATTCAAACGCATTGCGGGCGTATTTTAGGGCGAAAGGGGGGAGAAATTGGAGGTTTCGCGTATCGGGCTAGGATGCATCGTCTTTTACTGAGCTGGAGCCATCTATTACTGTCACCGAGCAAAACCTGGCAGACCGAGTTCGGTATATCTTACGCTCAAATATATTTGATGGCGCCGAACTCGAACGGCTACGACGTGAGGCTGTTCCCTCATCAAATGAAAACGCTACGACTGGGGGTGCGGTGCCACAAGTTGCAGAACAACCCGCACACGTGGATGCCGCCGAGAATACCCCAGTGGTTGCTGATTCAAATGATGATGGAACATTCACCCAGGAACTAGAAATAGAGCAAATGAGGAGTACATTGGAAGAGGCGATTATGGAAACGCGCAGTAGGCCTCTCGAAAATCGACCGCGACTTCCCCGCATAGCCCTAAGCAAGCGGAATCGGGCTGTCGTGAGGGCTCTGAACCCAATGCTGGTGACCTATTTGGAAGCCAGCCGGGACCTTTGCGAGACGGACTCAATTCTCTTTGGCGCCGCACTGGCAGTCTGCCGTATTATAGGCGCCAAACTTTCCACGGCTGGACGCACTAATGGACAAAGTAGTGCTATCCCAGCCTGGAGAACAAGAATTGAAGAACGTATCGCAAAGGCTAGGGCCCTCATCGGCAGACTGATATGCTTCAGGTCAGGCAATACCAGGCCAAGGATTGTGCGCACCGTCAGGATGGCGTTTGCTGGGACAAATGTTAGTTTGTCCCAGCCGGATATAATGCAAAAACTGACGGAGCGCATAGACGACCTGAAGCAGAGAATCGCTGCTTGGGGAAAGCGAATTCGGCGATATACCGAGAGGTCGACACGGTTCAACCAGAATCGTCTCTTCCAGAGTGATCAGAAGAGGCTCTATAAATCATTGGAGCGACCAATGGTAAGTGGAACGGGCCCAGTACCGAATCAGGCCGACACGTTCGCATTCTGGCGCAGCCTGTGGTCAGAGCCCGTAAACCACAACGAGGGCCCTTGGACGGAAGTTGTGGCGAGTCAGTGTGCGGGTATTACGCCCATGGACCCCGTCACCATAACGCCGGATGACGTAGCTGAGGCGGTCCGTAGGGCCCCGAACTGGAAAAGTCCGGGACTCGACGGGCTGCATCACTACTGGCTGAAGGGGTTCGTGGTGTGTCACACTGTGCTCGCCCGACAGTTTCAAGAGGTTCTCAACCAGAAGTCGCTCCCGAGCCTCTTCACTACTGGGATCACCCATTTGGTTCCTAAAGGCCAGGGTACCACAGACCCGAGCAAATACCGCCCCATCACATGTCTACCGACCATATACAAGACACTAACATCCATTTTGAGCGCGAGAATCACTCGTCACCTGGATTCAAATCAGGTGATGTCGCGCGCTCAAAATGGATGTCGGGGCGGTGGTCGTGGAACCAAGGAACCACTCCTCATTGACGCGGTCATTGGCAAAGTGGTGAAACGCAACCGTCGGAACTTCTCCGCCGCCTGGATAGACTACAGAAAGGCATTCGACTCGGTGCCCCATACATGGCTAAAGAGAGTCCTCGAACTGTACAAGATAGACTGTACAGTTAGAGACTTCCTCGAGCAGTGTATGGGGCAGTGGAGTACGATCCTTTGTCATCTGGGCGAGCGGATGATGGCTGCGGAGAACCACATAAGGATAAGAAGGGGTATCTTCCAGGGCGATTGTCTGAGTCCAATCTGGTTCTGCCTCTCTCTGAACCCTCTCAGTACCTTACTGGAGGGCTCCGGGAGGGGATTTCAGCTACGGAAAGGAGGGACAAAAGTGACCCACCTTTTCTATATGGATGACCTCAAGTTATTCGCCTCCAGTCGCTCCCATCTTATGGAATTGCTAAACATCACTTGTGAATTTAGCAATTCCATTGGAATGGAGCTGGGGACGGATAAGTGTGCGGTCCTCCATGTTGAGAGGGGTAGGGTTGCTAACTCTGAGGGCATAGACTTATCTATGCCCGTCAACTTAAGAACCCTTTCCGAGGCTGAAACATACCGATACCTGGGTATGTCACGGAACATCGGTATCGATGAGGCTGGTATGAAACAGTCAGTTTGCGACGTGTTTTATGCACGCTTGACCAAAGTGCTTAACAGCCTTTTGTCCGGTGTGAATAAGGCACACGCATATAACGGTTGGGTCATGCCTGTCCTCATGTATACCTTTGGCATACTCAGGTGGACTCAGACTGAACTTAACGCCCTGGATAGAAAAGTCCGCACTACCATGACGTCCCATAGGATGCATCATCCGAGATCGTCGGTAATGAGGCTGTACTTGCCGCGGAAGCATGGTGGTCGTGGCTTCTTGAGCGCGCTCACCATGCATAATCGCGAAGTGTGCAGCCTCCGTGATTACTTCCTGGCGAGATCGGATGATCCATTCTATAAGGACGTCATTTCTTGTGATAAAGGACTTACCCCTCTATCCTTAGCCAACGAGCAATGGCAAGACCCGGCAGTGCAGAGCATTTCCGACCGGGAGACCGTATGGAAGGAGAAGGAGCTCCACGGGAGGTTCTACAAGGCTCTACATGAGCCTTTCGTAGACACAGTAGCCTCCCTCCACTGGCTACGCTTTGGTGATCTCTCCGGGGGAAACCGAGGGTTTTGTCTGTGCAATACAGGATCAGGTTATTAAGACCAACAACTATCGGAGATACATCCTAAAGGATGGCACCGTCGACATCTGTCGAGCTTGTCGCCATCCCGGTGAGTCACTTAGGCATGTTATCTCCGGTTGTTCGGCGCTTTCTAACTCTGAGTACTTGCACAGGCACAACCTAGTAGCCAGAATTCTACACCAGGAGCTCGCTCTGAAATACGGTCTCGTGGATCGGAAATTGCCGTACTACAAGTACTTGCCGGAAGCCGTGCTCGAAAATGATCGCGCCAGGCTCTATTGGGACCGGGCTATCATCACAGACAGGACTATTCTTGCGAATAAGCCTGATATTGTGCTGATGGACCGGGCACAGTCAAGGATATTTTTGGTCGACATTACCATTCCGTATGACGAGAACCTCGTGAAAGCCGAAACAGACAAGCAAACAAAATAAATATCTGGACCTGGCTCACGAGGTGACCGACATGTGGGGTGGTCTGCCGTCCGAAATTATTCCTGTAGTCGTCTCTGCAAACGGGCTAATCCCAGTCAGCCTCTCGGGTCATCTGAGGCGGCTGGGACTACGTGGCGGACCGCTCCAGGTTCAAATGCAGAAGGCGGTGCTCCTCGATACCGCCCGCATCGTCCGCCGGTTTCTTTCCCTTTCCCCCTAACCCTCGGCCGTTTGGTCTCCCCTGCCGAGGGGCCTCCATCTGGTTGGGCTTTTACTTATTTATGTACTTTTATATTTATTTTATGTTATTGATATTTATGTATATTTATCTTTTCATTTTCATTTATAATTATATATTTATAGAACCCAACCAGATGAGAAAACTATATAGATAAAAAACATAAATAATAATAATAGCCATTTTATTCCCAATTTTCATACAACAGTCGATATTAGTTAAAACCAATTACAATATTGTTATGAGTCATGCAATTTTTTTTTAATTATGAGACATGATAATGTCGGTGTCAATTTTAAATAAAAAGTTTAAAGTAAATTTACAAAATTAATTTTTGATTATATATAAATAATGTTAAGGTAAATAATCAATTTATATTTATATTTTCAAGTAATTGTCAACTTATTTTGATTTTTGTCACAAAATATATAGTTAAAATAATAAAATTGAAATTAATAATAATCTGCTGAATTTGGCTATACACATAAAATAGAGTCATAATTTATTATATTAATTTTAATTAATTATGGGATACCCATTTCCGGGTGAAGGCCTCCTCCATCCTTTTCCATGAAGTTCTGTCTGCCGCTAGCCTCGTCCACGTTGCTCCTGCCACCTCTACAATGTCATCGCACCAGCGTGCCCGCGGTCGGCCGCGCGAGCGCGTCGCATCACGCGGGTGCCAATGTAGCACCCGTTCAGTCCATCTTCCATCACTGACTCGTGCCACGTGTCCTGCCCATCTCCACTTCAGTTGACACGCTAATTTGGCTGCGTCTATGATATTTGTTTTTTTTCGTATATCACTGTTTCTATGTCGATGTCTTAGTTTAACGTTTAGCATGCTGCGTTCCGTTGCTCTTTGGAAAACTTGTAGCTTAGATATTATTTTCCTTGTGAGAGCCCAGTTTTGACATCCATATAATAAAGTGGGGGAGTACAGTAGTATCCAACGTTTTCTTTTTTAATTTAATTGGTATTTTTGCCTTGAAAATATGTTTTAGTGACCAATATTTGCTCCATGCTAATTTAATTCTTCTATTAACTTCCGTCATTGTTAAGTTGTGAAATGAAATATTTTGCCCAAGATAAATATATTAATTAACATATCTAATTTGTTGGTTTTGAACGTGTACAGGCATTTTTGTGTTATTTGTCAATATACAAGTTTTATCTGGATTCATTTGTAAGCCACATTTTCTGCTTTCTATGTCTAAAGACTGAACCATATATATAAGGTCTTCGTGATTTTCGCTTAATATGATAATGTCGTCTGCAAAACGTAGATGACTCAAAATTTCTCCGTTAATATTAATGCCTCGTTTGCCCCAGTCAAGTTTTGAGAAAATGTACTCTAATAAACAAGTAAATAGATTAGGTGAGATTGGGTCCCCCTGTCTCACCCCTCTCTCGATTTTAAATGGCTGTCCTGGTCTCTCCATTCTTATTGTTGCTGTAGTTTGACTACAAATTTCTTTCAGTATTCTTATATATTGGTTATGTATTCCATGAGATTTCAACGCCAACCAAAGTGAGTCATGGTAAATAGAGTCGAAAGCTTTTGAATAATCAATAAATGCGATGTAAAGAGTTTTGTTATATTCTTTATATCTTTCCATTATCTGAGTCAAAACAAAGATGTGATCCATTGTAGAGAACTTGGGACGAAAACCAGCTTGTTCTCTCGGTTGCATGTAGTCTAATTTGGGTTTGATTCTATTAAGTAATATACTTGTGAAAACTTTATAAATTGTATTCAATAGGGATATAGGTCTATAGTTGTTGATATTTAGTCGATCACCCTTCTTGTACAATAATATGATAGTAGAATTTGCCCAATCTTCTGGTATTTGACTTAGGTCGAGTATTTTGTTGAAAATATTTGTTAATATCGGTATGACGGGTTCTTTTATCGCTTTCAAAACATCATTTAAAATACTATCTTCTCCTGAAATTTTTGTACTTTTAAGTTTTTTTTATGGCATGACTTATCTCGCACGGTAGTAGTGGCGGAATACGGTCGTTTATATCCACAATACAACTATTATTTATTAATTCATCCTTTATGTTATTTTCCACGTTATGACTTTTGTATAAGTTTTTGTAAAAATCAGTAGCTACTTTAAAAGGTGTTCTCTATTTGTAGTTTTTTTGTTATCATTTGCTTTTAGTGAGGAAATCCACTCTTTGGATAGAGTGAGTCGTTTCTGTGTATTTTTTTGTAGAGCCTTTATGTAAAAACTCTTCTTCTCATATTTTTAAGTGGTATCTAATTTTTTTTTTATTAATAATTCTTTTTATTTTGAGGTAGAGTTTAACAGTATATTTTTTTCTTCTTTAGCCTTTTTTTCTTTACTTTTAAGTTTCGTTCTTTCTTTAATAAGTTCTTTTATTTCTGGACAAAATTGGAATTTTTCTTTACGTATTTTTGGCAACTTTTTTATACATTCTTCTATTATATTAGTCAGGTTTCTGTAGTTTTCTTGCAAGTTTTCTTTCTCTTTATTATTAGTTAATAACTCTGTAAAATTTTAATTGGGAAAGTCGTTTAGAAGTGACGTTATCACTAACAGACGCAACAACGATTATGTATTATGATCATTACATCCCTTCACAAATCCACTGCTAAACGTAGGCCTTCCCCAAGGAATTCCACTAAGCACCTGGACCACTTGCATTCATCAACTTTAAAGGGATTCCACAAAACACCTGGGTCACCTGCATCCATCGCCTTCCTGCAAGTCTTAGTAGATATTCCATCTAATAAAGAACCTTTCTTCCGCACTGATTATCTGTTATTCGAGCTATATAGCCAGATCATTACCACTTCATCTGAATGATCCGTTAGGGTATGTCGATTACTTTGGCTCTGCTGCTGTTATTCTCATTTTGGATCTGTCATGCTGAGAAATCTATCACGCAGAGAATCTATTAACATTACTAATATTTACGTTAATCACTCCAAATTGGCTTAAAATTGTTAAGTGCGTGTCGTTCACAACATTGGTCGAATGGTGGATTTCAACCCATAGCTTTTGAGTTCACGGTCCGCGCCCTACTATCAAGATACTGTCGCTTAAATTAATTTATGTATAATATTTTTCATAGTTTTGAATGAAAATTTATTTGGAAGCTTCAATATGCTTCCAACTAAATTTCACCATCAATATGTTTTTGGAGTTGTTCAAGAAGAAAGACTTCGAGAAAGAAGCAGAATAGTAATTTAATAATTCAGTTAGTGTGGGGGTCAAATTCCAATAAACATAGCACAAACATCTTCAGCCAAAATGTACCGCCCTGACCAGAGTATACATCAGGTATGATACTGAAATGGTACTCAGTCGCTCAGTGAGTAAAGAAAAGCTCCGTATAAAACTCATGACTGTAGAAAATGGACGGCTTTTCTGGAATTGGGTTAATATTAAACTCTGTTGGAGTGTATTTGCTCCTCACTGTACACAACCCTATGTAAATGTAAACTTTATAGGTAATTTTAGACTTCGTGATATTGTGATAATTTCGGAGCAAACAAAACCTGTCGTGCTGTTTCAACGCGGACTCGTAGATTTCACATCTAGCAATTTTTCATATCTCTTAAGTAATGACCGAGTGAGTGTGGTAAACTAATGGAGTGATAAAAAGTCCCACAAACTAGTGACAGGGGAGCAAGCAGCATTACTAGTGCCAAGGTATTGGATCCTTGCTTATCAACCAACTTTTTTATAGACTAAGGGTGACAAACGAGCACACATTCCACCTGATGGCAAGTGGATGCTGTGGCCCATAGGTATCTACATTTCCCCTCGATTGAGAATCAAAACGCAGATACGTGGTCACCCCAGATGACTAAGATGGAATGCCTCGTTTACAGTAAAAAAGGGTCTTCGGATCTCTACACTCACCATACGAAACACAGCAGTATTAGGCTGCTATTTTACGCTGGTATTCTGTGCTTGCTAAGAATAGTGATTATTGACATATATTTGAAGTTGGAGAAAACTTTGACCAACAATGGATTAATAACTGAATAAGAAATTTTTTTTAATAAAAAGTAAAACCGACTTCGAAGAACTAAAAAGAATACACTGACTTCACTTTTTAAACTCGAGACTTTAATTCTACTACACACTATATGTTAGTATTTCCCTTTTGAGTGGGCTAAAGAATATAATAATTTTAATAGTGGACTGAGGAACATGATGACTAGTTATCTTAAAAACCTCTAAATAGTTGTTACCTTAAAAACTTCTTCCGTCATTTTGCCAGCGATAGAAGTTTATATTACACCAAACTTATTTGTTTTATTATAACGCATCAAAAACTTTAACGCTACCTTTTAAAAGAAAACTGCGATAAAAATACTTAGTTCTATATTTTGTTTTCTCTTTTCTTTTCTTCGATGATCGGCTAAGTATAATTTCATAACATGACATTTTTAAAACTACGTAAGCACTTTTTATTAATTTGTGTTAAATACTGCTTTTTTGCTCTTACGGTTTACTTTTGTGCAAATGCACAAAAGTAAACAACACACACACTTTAAAAAGTATAGGAGTCTAGTTTTAAGGGAAGGTACGGTGCTTAGCCGCAAAAAATCTGGTCCAATACAACAATATCGCAGAGTGAATAATTATTTTATTCTATAAGGTTGTAATTTTGCAAGTTTAAAAGTAATCAAAACGAGTGATTACTTTTACAATTCAAATGATTTTAAAATCATGCCCACATTCACCTTTCACAGATTATACGACGAAAAAAGGTGATCTATTTAGTTTCAGTTTTACTTTCTTTCTAACAGCTCATAAAAATCCTCTGCTAAACATGAGCCTCTTCCGTTCTCCCCAGATTTGTGATCCCACAATCCATCGACTCCTCACTGCTAGGGCGAGTAGCTTGGCTATACGCATTCAAGTCGAACGCCGTGTGTAAGGGCGACTTTTTGAAATGATGCGGGTATAATGTGTTATATATACACATTATACCCGCGCATTTTAAGTATATTATGTAATGTAAATTATATATATAATTCGTTTTTATAACTTTTATTCCATTCCATTTACAGGTGATGATGGTGTTATGTCCAATAATGCTACTGGTGCAACTTCTGGCCGTAGTAGTATCCGCTACTCTCGCTTCACCCACTGTTCCAGCTGCCCTTCCCGAAGACTACTCGCAAACTTTAAACATGAATGATGTCAGTGATGTAAGTTTTTATAATTTTAAAAATGTATTAACCTATTTTCTGGACACGAGACCAAGTCTGAACTAGCATAGCTCGCTAGATCAGACTTTAAATTATTCAAAACAAGTACCTCAAAATAATTGGTGTTTAAATAAAAATAAATAAGGTACTCGTATATGGCCCAAAAAAGCTTAAATACTTTGAGTTACTGATAAGATTCAGAGAATAAGAAGTAAACAACCTATATAATAGTACGACTAACTTTTTTCTGAGAGTTTTTAACTAAGCGGAGATGACATTTCCACACCGTTGTGGTGTGTTCTTTTATAATAGAGAGGTTAAACGAGCAGTACCTATATATATATATATATATATATATATATATATATATATATATATATATATATATACATAAATTAGTATAGTTCAATACATCGAGTACTCGATATGGCTCATCTCTCGTGTAGTACGATATTAACTTATTTAATCCGTTAACATGTAAACCTCCTTCAATCGGCAAACTGTTCAAGACTAGTACTCTGTTCATAGGTATATAAGCCAGCCAGACTGCCGAGACATTCCTTTTCTTTTACTACAAACGTTCACGCTTAATAAAATGTCTCAAACCCAACTCGGGGTTCTTTTCCCGGCCGCTCTACCCCCTAGGCGATTGGACTTGACCAGCCGTCCAGGCCGGACGGCTATTATCACTCAGGGACTGTACCTATCTCCTTCACCGTTCACGATGTATGAGTGCAAAGGTTAGCGCTTGTGAGACGTAGGCTTATAATCCCGACCTAGCCATGGCAATCTAAACATTGTTGTTCTATATTCTAATACAACCACTATTCTGTGACACTCCTGATTTATTTTTCTTTACAATATTTTATATTTGCAATATTTTATTTTTATAGCAAGTGATAATTCCGGAAAAGCGTGCTGCATTGGTGCTCGATCGGTTGCTAGTGGCGCTACAGAGGGCGTTACGCGAAGGGGGCGGACAGCGCTACGACATAGAGCGCGATGGACCGCGTGCAGCTCCGCTACGCGTTTCTAGCATGGAGACTAGTGACTTGGTTTGTATTTATAGAGAAAATGTTGTTTCGTAAGTGAGTATCGACGGCTCCGTAGCGCAGTGGGGGCTGCGGGTTCGAATCTCGCACGGAACAAGTATTTGTATGGCCTACAAGTAATTGTTCCGGGTCTGGATGTTTGTCCTTGTGAAATTTGTGTTTGTAAACTGCCCCCACGATACAGGAGAAAATCCTACTGCCGAGGTAACGTTTAAAAAAAAAAGAAAAAAATAGATTAACTTGTTAAGTTAGAGAGGACAAGACTAAAAATAACATTTTCTTGTTTGTTTAGAGGTATTCTGATATGATTATGATTATTGACATATAACATAATTATTTACCTGTTCATATAAAAACAAAGAATGAGTTGCACCCACATACATTTTCGTCATTGTTTGATCATAGACTATTATATAGAATAGAAGAAATTGTCATCCCAACCTTTACGAGCATAGACTTAGAATATACTGCCGTAAATTATATTTGACAGATCCTCTCTAACATATAACCCCATAGTCCATACTAGTGTACAACTTTATCTACCAAAGGGTTATTTTCGACCCACTGAATAAAACTAACATCCAAAAACCAAAACTATATAATACTATCACAGCCCTTGTCTGTGGTTATTAATAAATAATTTATGTGACAATTATAAAAATCCGCGTTAAAAAGTTCTGTACTTATAAAAATTCCCTAATTTTAGTGATTAGAGAACGGGTAGAAAGGAATATGTAAAGTAATAGGAAGGATGTGGAAAGTTCACTATCGCTACATCGCAAAGAAACCTGAAAATCTGACATATGAAATATTTCGAGAACATGTTATGTACACTAACATGCGCTGGAGTAGTACCTAAGGCGAACTATAATCGCTCGATAGCCCTCTTAGAAATTAGAGGGAAGTATATGTGCTGTATTTTGTAAGTGCATGATTATGTCAGCGTCTCCGCCTATGAGTATAGTATGAGTTACTCGTACTTCCAAGGCTTGGGTACGCAGATACTGTGTATGGTCATAGACTGTTTGCTAAAACAAAGAGTCCAAAACGCATGTGCCAGGTATATTTTTAATATCCCTCGATATAATCATGTACATCTGTACCTTAATAAGACGGGCATATTAAAGATATCATTGAGGAGATATTTACATTTAGCTACGCTTCTGTTCGGATGTATAAAATTAGAAAGACCGGAAAATTATCTCTGTCAGAAATTAAAATGATCAAGAGCAGATGGTGGTCGAAGCATTAGTACGGTAACCCCAATCATGGCAATTTTAGATATATGGCCACTAAATGTTGCAAAATATATATACGTGGTAGAGCCACGCTGCAGCTATAATATGGTTGTAGCACGAATGGGTCGGCTTGACCGGGGAAGTACCACGCTCTCAGAATACCAGCGTAAAATAGCAGCTTAATACTGCTGTGTTTCGTATGGTGAGTGTAGAAATCCGGAGACCCTTTTTTACTGGAAACGAGGCATTCCATCTTACTCCTCAGGGGTGACAACACATCTGCGTTTTGATTTTTAATCGAGGATAAATGTGTAAATAAATGTGATGTTGTGGCCCATAGGCATCTGGGCCACAGCATCCACTTACCATCAGATGGATTGTGTGTTCGTTTATCGCCCTTATTCTATAAAAAACAATTTACCATCACCTACACGGGAAACTAAATCTGTAAGCGGTTTTAAAGTTCATTTCAAAACACCTTTTAGCAGCTTTTAGCACCTGGCAGGATATTTCACAAATTTGAATTCATAAATATATATGTATTGTATATATTTATGTGCATATTTTTATTTTTTTAAATTTATGTATATACTTGAAGATATATACTTTTAATGAATTGTTGATTCACTCTTTTTGAAATGAAAAGTTAGCACCTATAACGACGCGGGCGCACAACAGAAATTAATATTTATCAGGCCTCCGCTGAAAATCAGTGCTGCTGCCATACCTGCGGTCTCATATTATGCTGAGATGGAATCTCTTTTTGCATCACATCACTCACTCTTGTTGAGAATAATTTTTATTTATTATCTCCTTTTTGAACCTTATATGTGTTTTGTGTAAATTTAATTCTAAATATATATTTTGTGAGTGTAATGATTCTAATTAAACATATGTCTATGTCTATCTTTACTTTACTAACCTTTAACAGTGACTCGTAATATAGATACTCATTGGTCAGGTACAACAAAGAAGTACTTATTATAAAACGCCATAGTCATCATAAGCATAGATTTAGTATGGAGTTTGTACTAGAACTATGGTCCTAACCGTCATATCTTGTAAGGAAGAATGTTTTTTTTTTAAATTGGATAAGGCTGTAAACGAGCACACAATCCACGTGATAGTTAGTTATTGCTATGACCAATAGATATCTACATCTATCCTCGAATAAGAATTAAAATTCAGATGTGTTGTCCCCCTGAGGGCTACGTTGGAATGTCTTCTTTTCAGTAAAAAAGCCTCCGGTTCTCTACTCTCACTTTAAAGAACACAGCAGAATTAAGATGCTACTATATGCTGGTATATGAGCTGGTATATGAGAACGTGGTCTTTCCCTGACTGTGCCTAGCTGACCCATTCGTGCTCAAATCATGATATAGCTAAAGCATGGATCTACCAATAACTTTCAACTTTTTCTCCAAATTCTGTAAACATCATTCGGCAAGATGTACCTGCACGCGGTACGTACTGCCGAATGATGTTTGATTGATTGGACTCTAACGACCGACTGATGGCAAGAAATCACCAGGCGGGTGATACGGGACAGCATTACCAGTATCAGGGAGTCAGCCTTGCTCTTACCAAATCACCTTCCCGGTGAAGTGCTGATTGTGCATTCCTGAACAAGTCCATTACATTACCAGCCGTAGAGTTAAACAAGTTGTTGAAGTAAAAAATCGTCGTTGATTTATTGTAATATAGTCATTCAAATTGTCGACTATGCTCTAAGTTTTTATAATATGTAGGACAGGCTTTTTAAACATTCCGTTTCGCATAACGCACATTTCAGAGCTGTGTAAATGAGTATTCATATTTGCCCACAGTCTGCTCTTCAGCGACGCGGGCAGGGCTCCGGTCGAGGACGAGTGCTACGCTGCTATTTCAACGCTGTAACATGCTTCTAACGTCGCGTTGTTATATAACAGTTATTTTATAAACCTCTGCAATTGATACTAAGCTAAATTTTGTTTCTTATTTTACATTACGACATTTATAGGTATAATAGGTAACAATTTCATTAAAATGTAACGTGGTTAAAATGATTCAGACTTTGATAACGTTATTTATCTTACAATTTTTTATCTTTGTCATGTTTCTATTTTGTACGTATTTTAATAATTAAAATGCATTGAAGTATTCCGAAAACCATTTTTATTATTATATGCTTGTATATGAATTCGTATGTAAATTTTAAACTAAATGTTTTTTATCCTTTTTTGTGCCTTAAGGCAAATTATTGTAATAGTCTTTTATAAAATTATTAAGGATATATGAAAAACAAAGGTGATAAAATAAACTTTCCAATTCATTGAAATAAGAACAGTTAAGTTCCTAACCAAAGTTCTGTCCAAAATTTGACTGAAAATAAAACAACATATCATCCGTCGTAAAATTTTTCTTTACAGAAGAAAACTTCTCTTTTGTAAAGACAGAGAACATCGTTGATGATTTACGGTTTACTTTAACAAAATGATGTTCCGAAGTTTTGAATTCTAGACAGTTTATTTATTTATCTTGTCTGTAAGTGAAAGTTATAGTAATTTTTTAAAATATATTGCTGATTTTGAGGTACGCATATTTCTATAAAATGTAACTAATATTACAAATGTGTAAACACTTATTAGGTTTTTATCTACAAAATAGTCGTTCTTTGGCACTACCGCCATATTAAAGTTTGAAATTTATTTTCTTATATTAGATTTGGAATCACAAATTCCAAATTATTTAAACATTAAAGTAATTGATTTGTTTTAAAAAAAAATAGTTGATGATTTATTACCCGGCCCTTTGTTTTTTCTATGATATTACTACTGTCTTTGCTGAAATGGACATTTCTTTCGTAATTTTTTACGTATTACATCATATTATAGCATTTGCCCCATATCGTACCGTGAATGTTATAGAGGCGATAGAGGGAAAATGAAATAAGAGATGGATAACAGCATATTCCTCTTAAGAACTCAAAATTTCAGAAAAAAAAAACGGTTGCCAACGCACCTGGTATTAGAAAACTATGACAAACATCTATCCTATAAGACGATCTGCGAGGAGGCATATGTTTAGTAGTAGATTTTTCATAGGATGTAATAAATAAATGAATAAAAGCAAATGCGATGCCATGACAAGCAATAGAATAGAGTAAGCAATTTTACGTAATTTTTCGAATATGGGTGCCTATGTAGCACCATCCTATACTGCGCAGATATGTTAGACAATATAAATGACATATATGGATAGGTACCGCAAATTAATAAACAACTTGTTTTTATTTTGATCACTTCTATTCTGAAAATTTCGTCTGCATTAGCAAGCCGCATGGGAGACAGAAAATTAAGTTCCTAATATCTGATAAAAAGTTGTAGTGGAATGAGAATCAATACAGACCAAGTCAGAGTAGGCAACAGCCAAGGTATGTTGTAAATGATGGTGATTCGTTTTGAAATTAAGAAAATAAAATATTATTTATGTAAGGAAAGTATATATTATATATGCGCGAATATAGTGTGTGTGTGAGAGAGAGAAAGAGATAGGGAAGGAGATTAAGCGTTGGTACTAAAATATCCTAAGACCTAATTCATGAAATAGTCTACCATTAAACCATATAATATTTTCATCTTCTTCAGCTCTTTAAACGTGACTGATTGACAAACAATCAATGTTGGGTCCTCATCTTAAGTCCTTACCATAGGAAATATTTTATATGAAGTTACTTGACGTGTGGGGGCGGCGTAAATGAACATTTCTGTGCGACTTTTAAAAGGCGACTATGGGATATATCGGAAAAATCTAATTGTTATTGATGGCGGTATAACCGTTGACGGGTAGCAGAGTCAAAGGTGCAAAACGTCTGTTACCACGATCATTTCCAAACGCCAAGCGTAACGATTAAAGCACATTAGGATGATGAGAAAGTCCCATTAGTTGTGGACGTTTACGAGCCAAAGAAAGAAATGAACGCTTGGTATTGTCGTTTTACAAGTATCAATTACCAATCATCAATTACAGCTTACAAAAGTTCAGCTGATTCTTGGTTAAGCTCTCGTAATTTGCGAACGTCTTAGGTATTTATTATTCGTACATATCCTGTAAAAATGTGATAAATTCTCTCTTGTTGCCGCTACAGGCTATTAAAGTCCACTGCGGAACATAGAACTCTCCCATAGGTTGCCACGTAGGGGGGATTTCGTCGTAGTTGCCACGCTTGGCGAGCGGGTTGTCGACCGCAGTTTTTTATTATTTCGCGTTGTTATCAGGAATATGCTGCCGCCCATCTCCTGCTTGTTTCCCTCTGTCGACTTTTACGACGCCCACAGGATCGTATGGGGTAGTGGATTATCTTACACCGCACCGCCACTGCACGGCTTACCAATCTTATACAAGTGTCAATTCTTTGATTTCGTAATGGCGGTGTTTCAGAAAGAAACAACAGTAGCGAGTGTAAATGAAATTGTATAGGAAATTACTCCTAAAATTATTTAAAAAAAATAATTTCAGATAACAAGAGAGGTTTACCGAGTAGGTAGTAAGAATATCTACTACCCCATATCATCTCGTGGGTGTCGTAAGAGGCGACAGAGGAAATAAATCAGGACATGGGCAACAGCGTCTTCCTAATAACGACAAAAAATAAAAAAAACCCGCTTGCCAAGCTTGGCAACTAAGGCAAATATCCCCCTATGAGGCAATCTAAGCGGGAAGCCTATGTTCCGCAGTGGACTTTAATAGCCAATAACGTTAACGGTAACAAGAGAGACTTTATCATATTTTTATAAAAGATGCACTAATAATACCTAAGACGTTCGCAAAGTACGAGAGCTTAACCAATAATCAACTCGACTGCACATTTTTCAGGTCACGCCCAGGTATTAATGCTGCTAGAAGAAAAATAGCATCACAATACTTTAAGCTTTGAAGTGGCTAACACTTTACAATAGTATAAATTATTTCGTAAGAAACTCTGAATATGGCATATATTCAGAGTTTTCTTCCTGCAAAGCTTACATAATCCAAAGTTAACAGCCTTAGCCTAAGTCAACAGCTAGACCTTTGCAAAAATGTGGCAGCAAGTATGCTTGGAAACTATGCTCATACTCACAACGCTAGGCAAGCCGTTTCATGAGCACACTGCAGCTACCTTCGCATTTATAATGCGTACTCGCCACCAATATCTTGCGAAATTGGGATTCAGTGGTTAAACGTCTTCATCGATCAAAGTCAGTCGAATGAAGCTAGAGTTTCTTCGGTCTATCAACAGGTTGCATGCACCGTGTGAAAATAAATTAGGCTTTGGGAAAAAGAGTGTTACTCCGTTATACGGTCTTACAGGGTATTAAGTATTTAATAAATCATTCAAAAATATGTTATTTCTGCATTTGAGCAAATAATTAGAATAAATTTAAATTTCATATGTTCACGTAAACTTTAATTAAATTAGATTCATTTTGTATTCCTATTTGTTTGAAGGGAAACACAAAAAATAGATTGATTTTACATATGACAAATTGTTAAAATATTAACTTAATATTAACAATATTATTAGAAATATATATTGAATTTTACATTGAGATACTGTGCTACGACTAATAAAAAGATCAGCTGCGATTATTAGGACACGATTACTATTTCCACTTGTTTTAAAACAGTTTTACTCGTTTTTATATTATTAAAAATGCTCAAGTACTAAGTTCAAATTAAATGTTATTACTTCATTAGCTACTTTATTACAGGACGTTAATTCAATGCCCTTCTGGGATATCAGAAGTATGCGGCGGACCACTGTTCTGTCAAGGAGAGTCGCCATGTAATGGGGAACATGTGAGATTTAGTTTGGTTGGACCAGTTATGCGTGCTTATTTGGTGACTATTACAACACTGACTACAAAAATTGATGCATGACTCCGCATCTTGATCTTACTACTTACATACTAGACAACTGCCTCGTTGGTCTAGTGGTTGTAGTAGTGCGACTGCTGATCATGAGGTCCTGGGTTCGAACCCGGGTTAGGCCAAAAAATATTATTATTGAGTTTTTCCGTCAAAGAATTCTCAGTAGTTGCCCGGAGTCAGGAAGTTGGCGGTGTCTCACCCCCGTGCCTCGAAAAGTACGTAAAGCCGTTCGTCTTGCGCCTGATCTCTCTCCGGTCGTGTCGGTTTACCGTTCCATCGGATTATGAGAGTGAGGGAATAGAGAGTGCACCTGTGCTTGCGCATACACTTGGGCACTATAATTCTGTCCTGCGCCGATGGCTAGCCGCATGAGGCAGGCCAACCATCGGTCTGGAGGACATTATTATTATTATTATTACCAGTGCCGGCGTTTACTGGCGGGACGGAACGTCAAGAAATTCTTTGGCAGCCCTACATGCAAGCGAGATATACCGCGATGTACTTTCCCTCATAGTCCGATGGGATATACGACATGGTCAGCGAGAGATCAGGTGCAGAACCAAGTGTTTTTCCGATGTTCTTTCCGAAGAACGTTTGTGAAACACCGCCAACTTACTGACTGTAAGCTTTTTCAGAGAACTTCTTGACAGAAAAACCTTATAATTGATTATTTAACCGATTTGGAATTCGAACGCGGGGTAACTTGATCAGGAGCCGTACTCATTAACCAACAAGGTATTCAATATTATACGGAGTTATTTTGCAATATACGGCCAAATTTGCAGAGAAGTTTCAGAATTTGTAATATAGTCGAATACTGAAGAAAGAATAATTTAAATAAATCACAGAATTCTGTCCTTTTTTATAGGATAGGGACAAACGACAAACGAGCACACAGACCACCTGATGGTAAGTGTTTGCTGTGGCCCATACACGTCTACATGTATCCTAGATTACAAATCGAAATGCAGATGCGTAGTCACTCGTGAGGACTAAGAAGGAATGCCTCGTTTCCAGTAAAAAGGGTCTCCGGTTCTCTCCACTCACCATACGATTACGAAACACAGCAGCAGTAAGCTACTATTTTACGCTGGTATTCTGTAAAAGCGTGGTCCTTAATCGTTCGAGTCGACCCATTAGTGCTACAACTATACTACTAATATAACTGCAGCATGGCTCTACCACGTATTAGCTTTTAAATTCAAAATGCGTGGTAATGCATTATTTTGACCGATTGTCTCTCATAAATATATAATGTCTACTGCTTTACTACGCTCGTACACATTCGTAAGGGCTGATATGTCGGCAAAAACGTCGTGAATTGAATCGCACTCAAAAGTGCGCTCGTACGCGTAGTTGTCGCCCATAAATCACATTCAATTTTATGTGTGACAGAGCTATGCTCAGCTATATTTGTATGGTTGTAGCACGAATGGGTCGGCTCGACCTAGGATGTACCAAGCTCTCACAGAATACCAGCGTAAATAGCAGTTCAATGCTGCTGTGTTTCTTATGGTGAGTGTAGAAAGCCAGAGACGCTTTTTACTGTAAACGAGGCATTCCATCTTAGTCCTCACGGGTGACAACCCATCTGCATTTTGATTCGTAATCGAGGATAGATGTAGATGTCTATGGGCCACAACAACCATTTACCATCGTTTGTCACTCATATATTCTATAAAAAAATTCATTTGGGATAATTAAAAAAAAAAAATTTTTTTTTTTATGCCCCACGGGGAGCTTTTAAGAAACGTGGCGGAATGAAAAGCAGGGTTTGTTTTTTTTTTAATTTATTGATTATAAGAAGGTGGGGTGACCCCCCCCCCTAAATAAATTTTTTTTTTTTTAAATAATCCATCCCCTCCTTTTTTTATTTTTTTCTTTAGTTATCAAAATTAGGTTGGCAAAAAAAAAAAAAAAAAAGAAAAAAAAAAAATAAAATTCAAAAAAAGCCTTATTTACTCATATGTTAAAATCTGCATTAATTGTATATTTGAATATATCATTATTTATATATTTGAACTTAAATATAAAATTTAGCTATTCTTTGAAAAATACTAAAATAAAGGAGACTGTCACATGGGCGTCTTCAAAGCAAGAGTGAATACCTAGTCCTTTACAAAGCTAACACTACCAGACACGGTGATATCATAACTTAATTCGTTCAAGATCATAACTTATCATCAGGTGGAGCAACAGTCAAACGCTTTCATAAAAATATGGTAAAGGGTTAATTGAAAAAGAAATAAGTATCAAATTCAAATTGTTTATTGCATGTCACAAATTTAAGATGGTACAATTTTGATAGGGCTAACTATTTTCGTATTATCTATTTTTTAAACATAAATTATAAAATATCATATTATCAACATTCAATATTACTTTATATAAATTAATTTATTTTGAAATACAATGTACCTAGTCGAAGTATTCTTACTTTGTCATTATTTATCGCCAAAAAAATCATTTAAATTATAATAACATTTATTAATAAGAATTTTTTTAATTGTCTATTAAAATGCCAAATATAATATCGAAAAAGATCCTTTTTATTCGATTCAAAATTAAGAAAAAAAGTTTTAAATCAGTAGTCCCCACTTAATTACTATCACAAATCATTTGATAATCGTGTTTAGTCTCATGTTTTAGTCCAAAAGTTAGTTCATTACAGACTTTTGCTAATTTCTAGTTAAATTTTAATTAGTATTCAGTGACCACGGTTGACCGTAACTAAGATTGTTTATATTTTAAACATCAAACAAAATTTTCACGAAATAATTTCAAATTGCGCACTTATGTTGAAGGTCGTGGCTGATGTTATGTTAGGATTCGTTGTTCTTGTATAATTAATTAGATATTTTCAAAACAGTTCATTTAAATGTAATCATGTTATGGTTTATTCCCTAGACGGGCCCAAGAAAAATTTATAATTCGGATATTTACAATTCTGTTCATAATTGTATGCAAATACATAACATTATTTTGGAAATTAAATTATAGTTATCACGCACGCACACAATCACGCACGCACACGCACACGGTACAAGAGGAATCACTTACATTAATCATAGCTTGTAAAATTTTACAAATGTAAAATTTGTAAAATTTTATGAGAAGGTACTGATATCCTAAGATACATGATTTATCCTATCTATTACTACTATTATATCTATTACTATTATTATATCTATTACTTTCTGGTGAGACATGCAGATAGTCGATGAATGCACGTCGCCCAAGACCGTGTTCTTGATAGATGCTTTCAGCAGTGAATTAGTAAAGAGCTATGATGACGATTATTTTGTCGCATTGAACCATTATTAACATATTAAAATAAAAATATAAGTCATATTAAATATATAAAAAAATCGGTCTCCTATTTGGAAAGATTGTAAGTGATTGTATATAGTAGGGTTTTCAACCTTAACTGAAAGCATTACTGGCACTTTCAATGTAAGTACTTATGCTGCAACAATAATTTTATACTTGAAAACAAGAAGATAAATGTTAATGCGTTTTTATTTTTATAAAATTAAACCTGAACGAATACTTAATCTATATGCATAAGTAAAGGCGAAAATTATACTTATAATTTTGATTTTATTTTTAATCATGCATAATTCAATGTTATATTTTTTTTAATAAGAAAGCAGCCATATTTCTCAACCATTTGTTATTGCTATTGTTAGTGATTTGAAAATTGCACCGTTAAAGTTCTTTGCTCGCATTTAACAATGGTTATGTTTCTGTACTGCGCTTGAAACCACAAATTAGAAAAAAATATATTGTAATGACCCGCGGCGCGCGAAGCAGGCACGCATTAAGCCATTTTTATAATAAGTGTTTTCGTCGTCATAATATTAGGATCATAGAAAAACTCAAAGTTATTAGCAGATTCCCTTACATCGTCTATACCTTCATATTATATGCAGGTACATGTACTCGTTTCTGTCCGTTTTTCAACTCAAGTTAAAGGAGAAATGGATCTGTGAGTCATATAAGGTTTTAAAGTTACGTTCAAAATACATCTAAGTACTTTGTACTCAAAAACTTATTGGGCCTATTTCTTTTTAAATTATAAAAGTTTTAATTTCAAAACTTGAAATTAAAACTTTGAATTATTCGGACATTACAATGTCGAACATTTACGCCACCTGATGCATCCTCGCATAAACGCTGACCTCTGCAAAGAAGGCTAGCTAGATATTTCGAATTTTTATATTATCGTACACTTGTAATGAGAGTAGATAGAGACAATAATCCTGATTCGTAGATCTTATGAAGGACTAGCTAGCCTAGGGAAAAAGAGTTTGTCCGGCAACCAAGTGCTTTTGACTGCAAATTTCGGTCAACTCTAATATATATATATATACGAATATATATATATACGAATATATATATATTTATATATATATATATATATATATATATATATATATATAAATATATATATATATATATATATATATTTATATATATATATATATATATATATATGCATATGCATATATGTATATATACACGTATTCATAATATTATATTGAAATTTAGTGAAGAAAGTTCGATATTTGGTAATAGGTCGTAAAAAGGCGCTTTTAGGGCGCTTATTTTGACTAAACCTTAAGAAAAGGAAGTACTTATGCTGCAATATCAAATTAGTGTACTGCAGAATTGTAAGTCTTGGAAATACCCAAATAAATTGTCCGCGATAGCATAATATGTTTATTTTCGAAGAATAGCCCACATTAACCAATTTTGGAATTTTAAAAAATAGTAAGTCCTTTGTGATATGTTACTTGCTGTTTTTGAATTTGTTTAGCAGGTGTTTATGGAAAACAGAAGTCACTTACCATCGAGAACAGTAAGTTAGCTTGTTGCTTCAATTTTATAAAACAAATGTTATTTTAGGAGCGCAGAGCTTGCCGTACAATATTTCGTACACAAGTAACCCGGATTTGTTTCTATAAAAAAGAAATTGTTGGTTTGACTATAAAAAGAGCACTGGGTCAAATGTTTTGGAATCGATTTGAATGTTGAGTACTTTTCACATAGACTGTATTAAAAAAAGAACTATAATAAAAAAGCTATGAACATTGTATGTTAAGATTTTTTTTAATTTTAAGCATATATATATATATATATATATATATATATATATATATATATATATTATAAAATAAGTATGACAAACGAGCATCCCTGCCGGAGAGCGGATGCCGTAGCCCATAGACATCCACATCTATGGGATGCTCGGGTGGGATATGATCCCCGGGTGGGATAGTTTCGTCTCTAATTTTGATCGAGGACCAAAATTAGAGATGAAACTATCCCACCCGAGTGAAACAAGCGTGGCGGGTGCTAGTGTTTTAAAAATAAACCAAACAATAAGCACCATACATAGCCTAAAGGCTATGTTTCTCGTGAACGACATTGTGATTATATATATTAGGCGTAAAAAACGACATATCATTCTTCTTTTATTTTATACGGTACTCGTCGATAAAGAAGTTTCACTTCAACAATGTTCTATTCGGTGATTCCAGCTATAGGCATCTTCAGACTACAAGCTGAAAATACCGGCTATGCCACAAGATCCATATGAAACTAAGTGAAAATTATGTTTCGATGTTAGAAATAAAAATTTAATTTCCTTTTTCAAACGTCACGTGCTTTGTAAACTATTAAGGCGCTTGTAGACGTCCGTCAATAAAAGAGTATATTATATCATTTTAATTTTTAATTTAACGATTAAATAGCGCGCGGGCCGACCAAACAGGCCCGCCAGTCGTCCGCAGCGCGTCGTAAAGAGTATCTGTGTACAACTTTATCACGCCCGCTGTAATGTTGTCGTATAAACGTAACAATATATTTAAAAAATATTGATAACCATGGTAGACCATTGAGAGGTACTGAAAAATTAGGCATCTAAACCGATTTGGACGCCTTTCTTAGTCCTAGTATCCACTCAAACAGTGCAAGTAAACATGTAAATATAGGTATTAAGCATGTTTATAAGACAAACTGTTAAGGGGATAGAGTAAGTCAGCTCAAATTCTAATTTCGTCCCCACTTGCCCGCGCGTCGTATACTATGTACCGACATGTTTGTAATCACTAATACTGTAAGTAAAAAGGTCGTTAGACACTTATTTCATTAGGTTTATCATATTTATGCCTGTTTCTTAACGCCAAGCCAGTCGCTTCTTATTTTTATTACGGTTATTTCCCATTTTAATTTTACGTCGTCCTGTTGCGTAATGTATATTCTGATCGTAAGTGACACAACCTCCCCGTTCAAAGGCCGAAGCGAAGTGACCGTGCGGCAGGAATCACGCTTCAAAAGGCCGATAGTTTAGATAATTTCTTTTTACAGTGCAGTTAGTGAAAAAGTAAATAACATAAGCACTGCTTTATAGTTAGTTAGTTAGTAGTGCTTTATAGTATCTTATTTAAAGTATTTTATGAATAACAGCGGTTTATTGTTTATTTTGGAGGTAACTTTGGATTTTTTTTTCTATCGAGAAAATTTTACGAAATCGTGTTTTCGTCTAACATAATCCTTAACATTAATCCTCAACTTTACCATGTATTTATTTCAAAATTAATGCTGCAATATTTTCGGCATAACGAAGGATCTTGCTAAGCCATTTGAGATTATATTTCCCCTTAAGTAAAAGTTTGTTATAGGTATGAGTAAAGTGATCATTTTTTTTCTCAGAGCGGGACACCTTTAAAATTATGATAGTTTTAACACTTTTGACAGTCTTCGTGGTCTAACGGTACAACCGTACGCTATTGCTGATCATGTGGTCCCGGGTTGAAAACCTGAGTCGGGCCAAGAATCATTTATTGGGTTTTTCTGTCACAAAATTCTCAGTAACAGCCCGGAATATTGATATCGAGCTTATTGAAGTTGGCGGGGTTTCACCACCGTGCCTCGGAAGCCATTACAAAAATTATGCTTGGGACCCTTTGTTATAGTTTAAAAAAAAAAACCACATAGTTGTTTTAAATCTGTTAATGATCAAAAGTGAGAATGAGAACTTAGAATCATATAAAATCTGGCTGCTGGCTTTTTAATTTTTTCTAAATAGCAAATAAATAATATACAATAAAAGTTTTAGAAAAAGGTATTAATTTCGCAATAACACCGCGAAAAATACCGTATGAGGACATTATCTGTAGTGTTGAGGACTGTCTGTATAAAAGTAATATTGGTAATGAAGATTTAGAGGCCATACGTCAAGAAATCTCGTCTATGTTACGTCGAAGTTCAGCGCTGAAATTAAATCTTCCCAAAAATGAATTTAACGTGTTGAAAAACTTACGCAACAGAACAGAGCTTACGATTCTCCGCGCAGATAAAGGTAATTCTACGGTTATAATGGATACGTCAGATTACAATTTTAAAATACAACAACTTTTGTCGGATGAAACTACTTATCGAAAAATCAAAACAGACCCTACAACTAATACGCTTAAAACAACTAGCGATCTAATTAAGAAATACTCCGAAAAATTGAATCTGGACGTTAATTCGATAATACCTTCATGTGCCAAACCACCATGCTCCATTACGTCCAATAGTGAGTCAGATTGATTCGCCAACTTACAGATTGACTCAATACTTAGCTAAAATATTATCACCACTCAGAGGACACACAAGAGCACACACTAAGGATTCATACCATTTTGTCAGTGAGATAAAAGACCTACATCTTACTGACAATGTAACCATGGTCAGTTTTGATGTTCAGTCTCTATTTACATGCCTACCTGTTGAAGACTGCATCTCAATTATAACTAGGAAACTAGAGGAAAATAACATGCCAGCAGAATATGCAGTATTACTAAGACATTGCCTTACATCTGGCTATCTATTGTGGAAGGAAGAGTTTTACAAGCAAGTAGATGGTGTTGCGATGGGCTCACCTGTATCTCCCATTGTCGCCGATATATTCATGGAAGACTTTGAGGAGAAAGCTCTCCTTACTGCACCTGTTACACCAAGGATCTACAAGAGGTACGTAGATGATACTTTCACAATTTTACCATCAGACTAAGTAACTGCATTTTTAGAACATCTTAATTCATAAACTCTAAAATTCAATTTACTATGGAGTTAGAGGCAAATAACCTTTAAAATTACCTTTCCTAGATGTGTTAGTCATCCGAAATCCTAATAACACCATTGGTCACACTGTGTATAGGAAAAGGACCCATAAAAACCGATATTTAAACGGTGAATCTCACCACCATCCTTCACAGTTAGCTACCGTGGGCAAATCTTTGTTACAGAGAGCACGAGGGATCTGTGACAGCAAACACCTGGCCGCCGAGCTTCAGCACGTCAAGCAAGTTCTGCACGACAACAAGCTTCGGGTCCCGCGCCTACGTCACAGTGACCGAGTGAAGCCGGCCACAGTCGAGCGTGTGCCTGCTCTACTACCATATGTCAGAGGTGTCACAGACAAGATTGGCTATATCTTGAAGCGAGCTTCTATTAGAACATTCTACAAGCCGCCGAAGAAGATTAGTCAGTTCCTACCATCCGTCAAGTGTCATATTCCTCTACAAGATGCAGGTGTGTACAAGCTTGATTGTGAATGTGGTCTCTCTTATATAGGACAAACAAAAAGATCAATTAGGACCCGCGTAAAAGAACATATAGCTGATGTGAAGCATCAACGTTCCGGGAAGTCTGCAGTTTGTGATCATATCCTAGACGGACCCAACCATTACATCAGATTTGATAGACCACAAATCCTCGCGAAAGAACACCGATTCCTACCAAGGATGATACGTGAGGCTATTGAAATTAAAAAACATCCTAATTTCAATAGAGAAGGAGGCTGGGTACTACCACCTGCTTGGGATCCTATAATCAATAAAATTAAAACTAAACCCAAGCATACCACTGCAAGACCTCAGGACATAATCAGTTCATTTTGCATAGATCGGACCATAAACAATAATTAAAAAAGCTGAAGGTACTCCGGGTTTAACAATGACATCGGGACGTCAGTCATCTCAGTCCCCCGTGACCATGGGTGCTGGAAAGCGCCCGAAACGTCGGGAATTAAAAATAAAAGTAAATAAAAAGTAAAAATAAACGCGATAAAATCCGTAAAAGTAGTTTTAATCATGTATAGTGTTCGCGTAAATATAAGAAATCATTAAATAAATACTAATTAGAAATAACTATGTTATTTGATAATTTATTGTAGATTTATTAAAAATATCACTTCGTAACTTTAAGCTCAAAAGTGTAGGTTTTCAGAATAATCACGTAACTAGTCAGGCCATGCTGGCAAACCTGGTACATGCGGTATCATAATAATGGCACGGGTCACAGAGTTTGCATGATGCTACGCTTTTGTTTGTCATAGCAAGACATTTTACGTATTTTAGGGACAGCGGGACACAAACCTTTAAATCGGGACCGTCCCGCCTAAAGTGGGACGTATGGTCACATTAGATATGAGGGAACTCGTATGTTACAGATATACTTTGATAAAGTGAAAACTCCGTGGCACACTGGCTTGGCAATGAGTGGGTGCGCTGGGGGCCTCGGGTTCGAATCCCGCACGGAACAAGTATTTGTATGGCCTACTAATAATTGTTTCGGGTCTGGATGATAGTCCTCGTGCAATATATGTTTGTAAACTGCCTCCACGATACAGGAGAAAATCCTAGTGTAGGGGTAACGTTATAAAAAATACTGGTAAAACACTTGAGTGTGCCTAGGCTGCCTATTATTTTTATGTTGAAAAGTACTTCATCATTATTTTATTTGGAAATCATCGTCAAAGACGCTTGGAATAAAGATTTATAAATATTTGTTGGTACTTATTAGTTTACAAGAAGCGCATTGGACGATCGTGTCCAAATGAAATAATGATGAAGTACTTTTCAACGTGAAAATAAACTAGGTACATACCTCGGTAGGTATGTAGTTTATTTTCATGTTGAAAAGTAAGTATATATCGACTCGTAAGTAAGCATCTATAGGCATATGTACGAGTCGTGTCATGTTGTACCTGTCTATAATATAATATGGGTGTCGCCACACGGGGAGGCTCTTTTGGTGCACCCAATTATTATCTGATACTATTTTATAAATAAACGCTGGTTATATCAATCAATTACAATATATTTGTATACTACGTAAATGTATTCAACTGCAGCTTGTCGCTAGGCTTGGGTAAAAAAATCGAAATATCGATATTTATAAATTGCGATATATTGATATTCAATATTTATCGTAGAGTATCGAATTCATATTAATGTCGATATAGTTTAAAATGTTTTATTAATCGACAAAACATTAAGCAACAAAAGAAGCTATAAAAACATTCATGTGTCGTTGTCGTTTTTCTTTCGTCATCCTACCGTCCAGTAATACCAGTTTGAACCTTATGGTACTACATTATAAAAAACATTACGATATATCGATATTTATCACGTGAATATATCGATTCTGTTTAAAAATATCGATACGATATATATCGATATAGTTTTCACTTGCCCATCCCTACTCGTCGCTATTGCCACATGATAAACGGAACATTGATAGCAGCTAGCCGGACATATGACGCGCTGAATGCCTGTCGGTGTTTGCTTCACCCCCTTAAAACCTACGTGAACACGATACCATCTCGTCTTAAATATTAAAAAACGGCAGCGCGGCAGACGAAGAAATTATTGGTACAAGTTTTTGAAAATCACAAGCGCGGTCGGCCCTTGGTTGTGTTTAGACGTGTTCATGCACACCGGGTGTATCTAGTTAGTTTGTGATGCACACGCATGGTGTGACAGTGTGCGTGCCCGCATACGCCCCGCGCGCACCCTTTAACACCGTGCATGTACATGTCTAAACACAAACAAGGGCCGACCGTCACTCATGATTTGCAACAATTGTTTTGGGCTGGAGGGACATTCAATACGTGCAAGTGGGTAAAACTAACTTCTTGAAAAATTAATTGTCTGGTCAGTGACCGCACAATTTTTTTTTTCAATTTTGCCGCCCTTCTAATGGTGGTGCCCAGGGCGGTCCGCCCATCCACCTCTCCCCTCAACTACACCAATGTTTTGTATAGAAAATTATGGTGAATTCATTAAAGAATAAAATAAAATCGTTCAATCAAATAATTGTTTAGTTTTGCTGTTTCTGTTGGGTTTAGAAAGATTTTAAATAGTGACCCATTATCAATACAAATCATTTTTATTGACTTACCTTTTAAATATACCTTAGCGTAATATACTACCAAAGCGCTAATCTCTCTGCCGGGGAAATAGATTTACGCAATATCCTCGTGGGTTATTTTATCACATATGACAGTTAATAAAACATGAAAGGTTTCTTTTTGCATCCGAAAATAATTATAAAATTTAGGTTCACCTTCTTCCAACTTCGTGAAAAGAGTATGTAATGCACAATATTCTTCCCTTGCTAAAAATATAGAATGCACCCACGATGACTTTTTACGTTTTTTTGTTTCTTCTTGTACAAATAGTAAGCCAATAAGAGTTTTTTCCTCGACATCGACGTTTCACACTCTTTTCTTTCTTTCAATCTCTGACAGCAGTCCAAGCTAACATTCATCCGGTAAAAAAAAATTATATGTAAGTATACAAGGATGTCCGTTCATTGACGGTCCGTTGTCCGTTGAAAACTAACGAACGTCTACAAGCGCTCTATTTCTCCCGATGATGCCTTGCTTAGTAGTGGTGTTTATTTCATAGTTTAGTGGTGTTGGGAAGTGGCGACGTTGATACTTTTTTACGTTTGGGCGAGAGGGAGATGCTTTTTAAGTGGGCAAGACACATCTTTTTAGTTTTCATGTCGACCCTTGCAAAATATTAATAACATCTTTAACATTACAATTTTTTAACAGTATGTGTAGTTCGCGCAGATTTAACTGCTCTCTTGTATTTTTTAAGAATGTTTTTATAGTACATAGTAATTACTTGTAGCGGCAGTGTAAGAATATGCACTAACCCATGTCGTCTTGTGGGTGTCGTAAGAGGTGACAGAGAAAAACAAACCAGGAGAGAGACAGCAGTATCTTCCTAATAATACAAAAAAACTGCGGTTGCCAACCCGCCCGCCAAGTATGGCAACTGTGGCAAATATCGTCCCTTCAATAATTTCTCGGCGATGGTGGAAATGCTATTTGTAACTGTTTTAAGTTATTACGCTATTGTAAGTTTGTTAATTATCCAAATAAGTATATTTTTCTTCATTAGTTCTGAGATTTGCTTGCTATATTTGACTGTGTGAGGTAAAAAGCTGTTCAGTCACTGAGTTCTGCTTCTAAAATAATGATAAGTGATTTTAAAAGCAATAAAATACCATCATAATTTTTTTCTGAGTACAAAATAAAGAAGCCCGAAAGTATTTCTTTTTTCACAAAATACACAAAAATGATACAGACATCTACTTTAAAGCATCGCATAAAATATAATATGTCCCTCCCTCGCTCATGCGAGTGACAACAGTGTATGTTATGAAGTACCTTTCATAGTTTTGGCATAAAAATTGACCTGATATTATTTATAATCAATATCGATAATAATATTATGTTATTCATCACATAAAGAAACTTTACAATAATATCTGATAAGATACTATACAAAACTTATTTATTTATATTTTGTACTAGGAATAAATGAGGTTTCTTTTATACTGTCATATTCTCCTTAACAGACACGAACGTATGCAGGCAGCTATTTGATGTCAGGCTTTTATGCTCTAACGGCCACTCGTTTCTTTCAGCAAACAAACAAAAGTAACAACGGAATAGACTATATGAAAGCATCACATTTATCTGAATAAATATAAATGTAAGCTATTTACTGAAGTTTAATATTTTATTGAAAATAAAAAGTGCATATAATACTTGGCAATTTAAGTACTGATTAACCACGTGCCCAGAGGTTAAGAAAAATATCGTGAGAAAACCTGCATGTTTCAAGAATAAAATATTTGGAGAAAAATTTATTCCATAGACATGCAGATCTTTTCACACATTTCGAGAACTGGAGTCCGAGAGAATTCCAGCAAAACACTGAAATGTAGCAGACTGATTGCGTCAAGACGTTTCCAGAAATGGCATTTGGCCTGTGCTCAGGAGTAATATTACAGGCAATTTTTTTTTCTTTTATTAAAAAACGTTACCCCAATAAAAAGGATTTTCTCGGATTTTCTCCTGTAACGTGGAGGTAGTTTACAAACCTAAATTTCCCAAGGACAAACATCCAGACCCGGAACAACTATTTGTAGGCCGTACAAATACTTCTTCCGTGCGGGATTCAAACCCGTGGCCCCCTAGCGCAAGCACTCACTGCGCCACGGAACTTTACTTTTTCAACCTTAAAATTTAAAGTAATTAAGAATTAAGAGCTATAAGTATTATCAACGAAATTACATTTAATTATGACCCTTGGTGGCAACTTACATACACATTACACGTTTAGAATTACTTCTATGGTATGGTATAGTATCTTCTATTTCTTTATGCAATGCTAGACCTGAGCCTCACTCATTATAACACTTAGTTCGCCTTAATCGCCACGCTTGATAGGCGGATTGGCGATTGCGGTTTCAGAAGTCGCGCACATTTTTTCACTGCTCCCTTTCGCTTATATGCCTATGTAACGTTGGTTGCATGATAATATTTTTACACTTTTTTTTTACATAAGGGCTACGAACGTGTATATTATAAGTGGATGCTATGGCTGATAGACATCTACATTTGTCTTCAATTAAGAAACAAAATGTAGATGAGTTGTCACCCTGAGGACTAAGATAGAATGCCTCGTTACTACTAAAAAGGGACACCGGTTCACTACACTCGAAACACAGGAGCATTATTCTGCCTTTTCACGCTGGTATTCTGCAAAAGCGGGGTCCTACACCGGTGCTATATTCGAATTGTAGCTATGTATGGCTAGTATAGCTGCAGCGTCGCTCTACCGGGCAAAAATATTTAAATCTATAAAACATACGATTAGGTCCTTACATATGAAATCAGCATTTTGTCATATTGACCAATTTGATCTGGAATATCTCCTCTTTGGTTAGAATTCCAAATTCAAATTTATAAATTCATTCAGCTGGTACATTTGAGTTTTGAAAACAGTTATTCATTTGTTTTTCCTCATTATTATTTTCTTTGGCGTCGCTTATTACCGTATAATGGAAAACTTGAAATACCGGTATATTTACGAGTACGAGTTCTACCGTGGCACCAGTGCTGCAGAAATAGCTCGAAAAATTAACGATGTGAACGGCGCTGGTATCGCAAAATAAAGCACGGTACTAATTTGATTTCAACGTTTTCGTTCGGAAAATTTCGACTTTCAGAATCAACCTTGTGGACGGCCGGAGACCAAAGTGGTAAATGAAGAATTAAAGGCTATTGTGGAAGCGAATCCATCACAAAGCACTTCAGAAATAGCTATAGGCTTCGGGTTAAGTGATAAAACTGTATTAATCCACTTGAAGCAAATCGGGAAAGTAAAAAAACTTGAACGATGTGTACTAAGTACCCATTACTTCATGAATTGAGTGAATCGAACTTGCAAACACGCGTCGACTGCTGTCTTACTTTGCTTAACCGACACAAAAATAAAGGGATTTTAAATCGAATCATTACTTGTGAAGAAAAGTGGATACTGTACGATAATCTAAAGCGCTCGTTGCAATGGCTGAACCCTGGAGACCCAGCCTGGAAAACCTGCCCTAAACGAAAATTAACTCATAAAAAGTTACTTGTGAGTGTTTGGTGGACTAGCGCCGGTGTCGTGACCACACACTGCACAACAAACAACCACTAAGTTAGATGAGCTACAATTGGAATGTCTACGACATCTACCGTAATACCCGGACCTTGTTCCAACAGATTATCATTTATTCCGGAATTTGGACAACTTCTGACTAGGAAAAAAATTCAACTTCGTCAATTCAAATTCCGATGCGGCAGTCCAAACCGCCTTCAAAGAGTTTATTGATTCTCGCCCCCATAGTTTTTTTTAGTAAAGGGATCAATGAACTACTCATGAGATGGCAAAAGTGCATAGATAACAACGGTGCATACCTACTTTGATTAATTAAATATATTTTATAAAAAAATTACTTTATATTCCTCTCGTACAAAAGGCCAATTTCATATGTAAGGACCTATTATTTTTAATAAAAATAATTTTATGAAGATGACATATTTTAAAGTTTATAGGTATTATTCATTCCAAATTACGTATACTAAAAGTTCGAACATACAAACTTTTTTCAAATATTCGGTGTACCGGACTATGATGCCAAAGCAATCCCTCAAAAATGACAAATTCAAATCCTATAAAGTAACTTGGAGTAGCATTACCAGAGAGAGAAGCGAGAAAGCTGTGCACTTGCAGATCTGTCTGCCAAGAGTTGTGAATATGGGAAAGTTTTTCATAGAAATGTATACTTGGTGAATGAAGGCACACTTTTGTAAAAGCATATATCCATGTAGATTTTGAAAGTCTGGAGGAGTAGTATATACAGATATTACAAATTTACTTGAACACGAAACAACCTTTCTTTGTAAACCCTAATATGTCTCCTATTCTCTGCATTGTCAAGTTGTACTGTAGCGGTGCTTATTTTTGATAGATGGTCTACCTCGTAAGTATAATTATATTATCCGCGGAATGTCATGCGTTATACATTATTCACGTTTTGTTCTTGAGTATAAAGTAGTACTAAATTGTCAAAATGGCTGCTATCTCAGAAGATTAACGTGACGTATTTACATACATTACTATGTAAATGTTTCTGCGATACTATAATAACGTACCCTTGAGAAGTTTTATGTTGTTAATGCTCTCTTATTCTGTAGATATTTCTCTAAACCTGTATATTTCTAAAAATCGGAAAAAATCGGATATAGTCTTTAAGACCTGCAGGACATATGATCAAAAATAATCTTGACTAGAAATTAGATTTTTTCATCCATAAACTTTGACTTTGTCTGGGATATAAAGTAACTAGCAACCCACCCGGCTTTGCACTGGTAGCATCGTATCATATCGTAACTAAGTATATTCGGTCGAATAACATGAGGGAAACTGAGAGGCGTAGTGGTAAGTTTATCTACCGGACTGCAACGTAGCGCTCATGATTCAATTCACATTCAAATATTTTTAACACTTAATCTACCCAGTTAACTAAAACTAAATATTAACTCGTAATTATAGCAAAGCGTAATTGTAGCAAGTAACTTTAACTTTATTATACAACCCTAACCTAAATTAAGAAAAAAAACTGTTGACGGAGTAAATATGAAAGCTAAGCACTGATATATGATCTTTTTAAAGTTTTTTAACTAAACTAGTTTTGAGACCATGCTCTCACAGAATACCAGCGTAAAATAGCAGCTTAACGCTGCTGTCTTTCGTATGGTAAGTGTAGAGGACCAGAGAACCTTTTTACTGGAAAAGAGGCATTCCTTCTACTAAGAGAACTATCTCAGGGGTGACAACGCATCTGCATTTCGATGCGGGATCGAGGATTGATGTAGATGTCTATAGGCCGCAGCAACCACTTACCATCAGCATTGGGTGACAAAAGAGCACACAGTACTCGTGTGCTCTTTTGTCACCCAATGCTGTAAAAAAGACTGTATTAAAAATTATTAGCTATTATTTATGTGACCTATGGATTTTTTCTTCAAGATAACGTTTAGCTGACGACTAAACATGGACTTCTGCGGAAAATTTTAGAACGGCGTGTTAGGAGCTTTAATTTAACATAAAACCTAATTTAAATATGTAAAAGTATTTCCTGATATGAAGAAATTCCCTCTAGAAATTTTTCTAAATATCGCTTTATAACTCTGCTAACGAACGAACGAGGGTCCAGTGACCACTACAAAAATAAAACGAAATTCGGCAGACTGGTGATGGTGTAGTACGTTACTACGAGTATATCGTCACTCCGCTTACCAAACCACCTGAATAACGTGGTTGATAAAGATAATTATAAAAACTAGACTTAAAAAGAAAAGGAAACAATTCTGTATTCTTACATTTGTGTATAATAAATTAATATTTAAAGTACTAAGCTATAAAATTATGGTCAGTTGTTTTCAATAGTGGAGCTAAATAAGACATGCTACGTAATTTGATAGTTGCGTTGATTGAGAGAAGCGATATCCTTCAGAGAACTTGTGTTGTGGTAACCTGAGATGACTGATGACTTATAACCATGCAACGGAGGAAATTATTTTGCCAATATTTTTATTTTTGCAATTTGTGTAATACTTTTATTGATATTTATTTTATTTCTGTCAATATTTAATAGTAATTTTAGTATATATTCATCAACAATTTTATTTATACTATAATAATAATATGTAAATATTTTTGTTAACATAGACCTTGATGTGAACCGTGGACCGTGACAGCTCAAGAGCTATGTGGTCGCCGTATACTTCACAATACGCTAGCAACTGATTTACCACATTCTCGACGAACGGACGGACGGACGACGGAAAATAACGCAAAGAAACCAGATTTAGAAACTAAAAATATCAAAGACATTCGGAATTCGCCAGCACAATTCGTGGCATCGCGGCCGACACTTCCATGTTCTAAAATCTCCCAGGAATACGTGAAAGCCTGAGCCTAGCAGTGGGATGTAAATAGCCGTTATCTTTTCAGAAATTATATTTTTTTTTTGTTTTCAGATATACCAGTATTTTCCAATTTCTAACAAATAACTATGCCACGTCTTCACAGGCTACTTGGTGTAGTATTTAACTTAAGCATTCGCTCAGAAAGATTAGGGCGCACAACGCGTCGCATTTCCTATTGTAGTATTGAGGTAACACTTTTTGTGGCGAGGAAGGAAATGCTGAACAAATTTTATAAACTATGAATGATTTCTTAACTTATTGTCATTACTTGCAGCTACTATATACTTCTTTATTATCTAGTACTCAATAGGATTCCATAGTCCGTCCACCTTGTCTCATACTTTTAGGAATTTAGTTAGAAATGACTGACCGTCGTTATCAATTGAGAGTCAGTGGAAACACCTGTGAAAATAATTATGAAAGTAATGGGTGCGTTTGGCAGAAAAAAGCGCTAGCAAGCGCTTATAGGCGCTGAAATAGTTTTCGGCCAGGACACGATTGCTACTTCAGTAGCGCTGACACAATCCGCCATTTTGCTTATTTAATTTGTTTGTTTTGAAGTAGAGTTTATAAGTTGATTTGTGCAATTTTAGTTTTAAGTAATATAATGACGTGAATAAACATATACATGTTATTAAAAATTCATGATTGGTAAGTTTTTAATATGAATACCATACAAACATATATTTAAATTAGGTTAGGTTCTCCGGGTCGTGTCCTGGAGGAAAGTAGCTAATTACGATTTGACAGCGCTTACCGCTTACGATCGCCATTTTGCTTACAAGCGCTTGCTAGCGCTTTTTTCTGCCAAACGCACCCAATAACAACCAAAAAGTATAAACTATGCTGTTCATGGACGCCTGTTACCAACTTCAAACAGACCTATACACTTATCGACACATTATTACCCCTAGGACTAACATGGAATGACTTTTCCATGTACTATTGGTATTCTGGAAATCACACTCTGGAGTTAAGAAGTTCCAGTCAGAACTTATAATAAAATGATAGGTTATTCTAATGATAATGATGCAGCTGAGTATTTCAATCAGTGTATAAGTTATTATATTATCACATAGCGTTTATTTATTGTAATTGTAGTGAGGAGTTATCCCTAAAGTCCTCACTGTGATTATATCTTCAAAGAAAGGAGAATCCCTTACGACAATATATTTGATGTCCAAAGTTTAAATAACTATCCAAGAAAATTAGGTTCATACCTAATTTTTATTATGTATGATATCATAGGTATGACGATTATAAACACATGTATAAGTTTCTTAAGATCATGTCTTATTCTAATACACAATATTTTAAGAGAATAACTAAGTAGCGTTATTAGTTATTTTCTTATTAAAAATACCTTATCAAATGAGGTATTTTCAATTAAATGCCAGTTTTGACTTTTTATACCAAGTTTAATTTTTATCCCTTTGAGAGAATTAAGCATTATCACAAGCTTAAGGTAACCAACAACAATGTCGTCTAAACAGTTACAATAAAAACTTTGTTCACTATTTTTTCACCGTATCGGCTTTTAGGGCAGACTTCTTTGTTTAAACTTAAACAAAGCCACCGTTCAGGAAAAACTTTTGATACCGTTACCATTACGGCCCATTGAAGTCCATTGCTGAACATAGGCCTGCCACACAGATTGCCTAATAGGGGGTATATATATATACATAGTTGCCAAACTCTTCAAGCGGGTCGGCAACCGCAGTTTATTAGATATGAGTTAGTGGATATTACTACACCGCCACTAAATGGTACATATAGTAAATAACGTTTAATAAATAAGTAATAATTTAAATTAGTTCAGCCATTTCACAGAAATTACTAAACTAAAAATGCACATATTAAACCTTCTTCCCTATTATAATAACTTAAAAATATGGCTTAGAACGATTTATCCCTCGGTCGGCTGAACTTTGGTTTTTACTCGAACAATGTCCAGATAAAATCACCTTTCAAGTAAGTTCATCCTTTTTCCAACACCGGTGTCAAGAATTGAAATGACTTATGCCGGAAAAGCCTGTTCGTTATAGTGTTAAAATTAAAGTTTTAATAAAAAATAAAAGTCGACTGCAAAAAAATGTTCACAGTGACTGACAAGAGGGGTGACAACGCATCTGCACCCTGAACTTAATCGAAGATAGATGTAAATGTCGTTGGGTCGCAGCATTCACTTACAACAACATTCTGTTGTGTGTGGTGTGGTGGAACATGCATTCTCTTGTCAATCTTATACTATAAAAATCGTAGACAGAGAAACCTATAGACTAATGATCGGCGTGGCCTCGAGTGAGAAAGGACGATAACGAATTTTTAGGTTATACAATAATCTTTATGACTTTTAAACATATTTAGATAAAAAAATTAATTGTTCTAAGAATTGAACTGAACAAGATTCACCAATCTTAGGCTCACAAAACACTTTTTTCTCACTTAAACCAACTTGTAAACTCCTTAAATCGCTACGCTTTCAAAGTTGTTTAGCAAACTCTAGATTTTGCAAAACAAAAAACCGGCACGGTGAAAGGGACAAACAATCACACCGCTCTATCTCATTTCTATGCAAGACGTATGCATAAATCTATCTTTTTCGTGTGCGAATGCGAAAGAAGGCGTCAATTTGTCTATAGGTTTCTCTGTCTACGATAAAAATAGACGTTTCTTAATTTAAACTGCTCCTAAAAATCTATGTTATTGTCAACTCGCCTGTCAAGCGTGTTAATGGATACAAAACCTTTCTACTATTAAAGTTTTACGCCATGGATGGATGGTTCAGGATGGTACTATGCTGATGAAAATATCTTTATACTGTACATAGGCGATGACTTGATGAAAATTTTACGTACAGTTATTGGATTTTGAATAAAGAGGTATCGCTAACATATGAGAATCTCTGGGGGAATCTCAGTTAAAATTGTTGCTTATTCAAGGCTCGCTCGGCCACCGGAGCATGTAACAAGGGGAGCGTCATATGCTCGTTAGATTGCTTACGGAATCAAGTACTTATCGCTCACAGGCTATTTTAAGCAAATACTGATGCATATTCAAAAATCAAAGAATAGGATAGAATTATTTATAATATGAGGTATATTTTTTTATTACATTTTAAATTCTACTTCATCTTCATTGTTTATTTTTTATTTATTTATTTATGTACACACATCAAGATACAGAAGCAGTCTTATCGTAAGTTTGTACAAAGGTTCTACTTATTCCATAATTTGCTGAAATATCTTCCAGTATATTCCACATAAAGGAAATTATATTTAAATGGCAAACTTAGTGCATACATTACTACTACTAATGAGTAAATAATATACAGAATGTTACGAAAATTATATAAAATAAAAACAATAAGTTAAAATAAAAGAAATCAGTAGATAAAAATAAAAAATACGATAGTTACATATGATATATATAAACTAATAATAATATAATAGAATAATATATATTAATTAACAGGATGCAAAGAAGTTATCTCTAAGACGTTTCTTAAACACCAATAAAGTTTCGGAATTTCTTATATTAGACGGTAGTGAGTTCCATAACCTTACCGCGTTATTAGTAGAGTAGTTCAAAATATATCATCATCATCATCGTAACATCCCTTCTGTTACTACGTCTGTCCCTTCGGTCTACTGCTGAACATAGGCCTTCCCCAAGGTAAGACACAATGCACGGTTCTGAGTCACCTGAATCCATCGAGTTCATCAAGGATCTCCTAGGTGTGCGTTACTTGCAGTATACAGTGGCTGCAAATAACCGCCGGTACGACAAACTCCGCCGAACGTTGAGTCCCGTGATTCCGTGAGGCGTCGAGGTCACCGGCCCCTAGGTGATATGGCACTTTATGCGTTCCGTGCATTCTGTGCCTAGTCGCGCATTAAAGTGCCACCTTTGCACTTCCCCCAACCCTTTTGTTGTAAAAGGGGTAGGCAGTGCCCACAGTGTAGAAAGTCTCTTTAATAATATCACCACCATCCGCGTCGCGCATCAATATCTGCTGTCGATCGGTTGGAAGATAGATAGGGCCTTAGTTAGATTACCGCTGACGCTGACTGTTAGGTTAGGATGTCAGGGAACGATAAGGGGGAACCTCCTCCGAGATCGAGGAAACCACCGGACCGGCCAGGCGTACTGGATAAACCCATCGCCTACCGCGATATTTTCAACCCGGAGAGGATGAGAGTAGTCTCATCCTACTCACAAATACCTACCCGGAAACCTTCGTCGCCGGGTAAGGAGGCCGCACCTAGGGTTGCACACTCTCCCGTCGTACCTGAGTGTACGACGGGGCGTGAACCGCTGCCCTCACAGCAACAGCGGCCCAAGAAGACGCCACGAAGGCACACGCCACCGGAGACCGAAGCCTCCCTCTACGAAAAGAGGCAGTGCATCGGTAACTCATCCGACTCGCCAACATCATCAGAGGATGAAGAGCCCCAAGCAACGACTAGGAAGAACCTCAACCTCACCTCCTAAGTCGCCATCACCACCACCCATCTCACCGGACCGACGCAGTCACGACTCGATTCAATTCGAGCAAGGAGGTGAGGAGTCCTACAGCTGGGGCTCGACAACATATGCAACCCTAGCTGCATCAGCTGGAAAGTCATCCCCGGTACAAATTACCAACCCGTCCGGGTTAGCTCATGATGATGGGCAGCGGCCATCAACGAGCTATGCCCACATGGCAGCAGCCCCGGCAGTACCACGACCGCAATCGGCGGAGCAACCTCAGGAAACTGTGAAGGAAAAGGAGAAGAGATATCCGCCGATTGTCGCAGAATGCCTCCCGGACTGGACCAGGCATTTTAAGGTCCTTAATGAGAAGTTGGGCCATCCACCTAATGCCCGTCCGTTCGGGAAAGGAGTTAGGTTCACTCCACAGAGCCCGGATGAGTTCCGTACCATACAGAAGTACATGGTAGAACTCTCCGAAAAGGATAAAACAATGTCGTGGTATTGTTACACACCGGCAGAGGAGAAGCCCACCAAAGTGGGCATCCGTGGCCTGCCTGTGGGCACCGACGTAAAAATGATCGAGGAGGCTATTCGGGCAAAAGGCTTCCCCATCAATTATGTGAAGGCCATACCACCACGTAGGGGCAGACCGGGCTGCCTCTACTACGCACAGCTGGAGCATCTGAGCCTGGAACGGCTACAGCAACTTTACCAACTCGACGAGCTCCTCTATATGAGAGGAGTCGTCATCGAAGCCTGGCAGAGGAAGACCGGACCGGCACAATGCCACCGTTGCCAGGCTTTCGGACATGCCTCCGCTAATTGTTTCAGGCCAGTGAAATGCGTTCGCTGTGCCGGGGAACACATTGCCAGCCTTTGCCCAAGGGGTAGAGAGGAGGAGCCAAAGTGCGCTAATTGCGCCAAGAACCATACCGCCAACGATCGCCGCTGCCCGGTACTGAGGAGGATAGCCAGGAAGCAGGGGATCGTCTTACCTGGGCTACAGCCGGAGAACCCAAAGAGGATCCCCCAAAGTCGCCCAAAGGCCGTCACTATACAGGAGGATGGGTGGGCCACCATCACTAGAGGGAAGGGCAGGCAACCAGCCCCCCCACCACCCCTCCCGTAGTACCATCAGAAACGGTTGGTCCCACAGATCAAAGGGCAACCACCGGGGCGACTCTCCGACCTCCTGCCAACGACGCCACCGAGAGGCAACCCTTAAGGAGGAAGAGGCGGAGGAACAGGAGTAGGAGAACGGAGCAGCCTCCTCCTCAGGCTGTGACCACCTCTACCCCTATGACTACAGGACCAATAGCCTCCCAGGCGCAGGTTACTACAAGAGCACCAGCACCACCTACGGCAGGTAGAGCACCTGAAAGGGCCCTGCCAGAAAACAGCAGAGCTCGCTCTACACACAGAGCGCACTCAACGCGAGACCAGTGCCTTCACAGCGTAGTTCAGATCGCAGACCACCAGCGTCCGGCTTCGAGACGGCTGATGCCATCCATAGATTGGTAGGCATAGCCATCGAAGTCGGTACACAAGTCCTGGCCGACATAAGGGCCGGGACTGATCCCGTTACCGCCGTCATGAAGGCGCTGGCATCCTTACTGGCAAGGCACTATGGAGGATAGCAACCTGCGCCTGCTATATTGGAACCCGGACGGGATTCGTCAAAGGATCCATGAACTCCGCACTCTCACCCAGCAACAGGACATCCAGGTGACCTTGCTGGGTGAAACAAAATTGAGACCTACAACGCATCTTAAGCTGCCCAATTACCATATATACAGGAGGGACGAGGTCGATCCTCAAGGGGTCGCTTACAAAGGGACAGCAATCCTGGTGAGGAGAGACATCGTCCACCAGGAGCTGGAACTGCCAGACTTCCAGACGATGCGTTCAATCGGCATAAAAATGGAGGCGGCGGGCGAGGAACTTAGGATCTTTGCAGCATACCGCTCGCCAGGGACTCCATTTCACTCCTCAGACATCCGGGCGGTAATGGAAGGCACAACACCCACCGTCATCGCCGGGGACCTGAACGCCAAACACCCGGCGTGTCCAGAGTGATCACCCCGCCGGGTCGTGAACTGTATGAAGACGCTGAACACCACGACTATGACGTTCTAGGTCCCGAGGAACCGACGCACATTCCTAGCGACCATAGGAAGCGTCCGGATGTATTAGACATCGTGCTCACTAGGAACGTCAACTATCCAGTAGTGGTAGAAGTGCTGTATGACCTGAATACACAGCACCTCCCGATTCTGATAACCCTTGGTACTAAAGCAGTGACATCACCGCCCAGAGCCAGTAAGACCAAGATCGACTGGAGGCTCTACCACCAACACCTGCAGGAGAGACCTCCAGTCCATACACCGATTACCTCAGCGGACGAGTAGAGGCCGCTGCAACCAGAATTTCCACGAGCATCAAGGAGGCCCTCAACGCGGCCTCTACGATCGTCCCTCTCTCGGGAAGGAAAGAGGAGCTGCCGCTAAAGATACGCGTGCAGCTAAATCACAAAAGAGCGCTGAGGAAGCTCTGGGCGCGTACTCGCTGCCCTAGAGTAAAGAGAAAACTAAACACCTTGTCAGACGAACTGTCGGTTGCAATACAGGCCCACAGAGGAGAGGCCTGGGAGCGGCGCATATGGAAAGCTGATGAACAGCACACATTGAACCGGCAGTTAACGAAAACTCGACCACCTGTTTGCCCGCTGACCAACAACGCGGGCATTCAACGTTACAATGCCAAGGGCAGAGCGGATATCCTAGCTGAGCACTTCGAGGAGCAGTTTATGCCGAACCCTACAAGTGCGGAGTTCCTGGAATCCCATTCACGGAAGGAAAGCCGCGTGCAGGAGCTCCTGTCGTCGCCCGCGCCACCGCTTGCAGGAGAGTGGTTTATCTCCCCCGCCGAACTGCGGAGGACAGTAACCCGCCTGCAACCGAGGAAGGCGCCGGGGCACAACGGGATTACTAACGCTGCACTACGACAGCTGCCCAATAGAGTCCTTGTAGAGATAGGTCGGCTCTACAATGGAATATTGCGGACATCCCACTTCCCGGAGGACTGGAAGAAAGGCAAAGTCATCGTCTTGCCGAAACCCGGGAAGGACAGGCGTAGAGCTGCCAACTACAGGCCGATCACGCTGCTACCGCATATAGCTAAACTGTGCGAAAGACTACTGTTAAGACGTCTCCGCCCGTGCATCCAACTTCGGGCGGAGCAACATGGATTCAGGAGGGGTCACTCAACAGCAACACAGCTGACCAGAGTGCTGCACCTGCTTGCGGCCGAACACAACCGTGGCCGCATATCGTTGGGCGTCTTTCTCGATATCGAGAAGGCGTTCGACCGGGTGTGGCACACAAGACTACTCTATAAATTAGATGTGCAAACAAGTATCCCTCCTGCTATATTGCGGCTAGTGGCGTCTTTCCTGGAAGGCAGGAAGTTCTACGTCTGCGTAGAGGACGCCGAGTCCGCAATTAAGACCATAACAGCTGGTGTGCCACAGGGCAGCTGTCTATCTCCAGCCCTGTACGCGGCGTACACTAATGATATACCCACCCTGGCAGGACACTTGCAAGAATGGGAGGACGACGTCGAACTAGCACTGTTTTCGGATGACAGTGCATACTTCACGTCGTCCAGAAGAGCCCACATAGCAGCTGCCAGGATGCAACGTCTGCTGGACCTGCTGCCACCATGGTTGGATGAGTGGAGGATGGCCGTCAATGTTAGCAAGACGACCGCTCTACTCACTCGCCGCTATAGAAATCTACCACCACCGCTAACCCTCAGAGGCCAGGAGATCGCATATGAGAAGGCCGTGACCTACCTTGGATGTCGGATTGACAGGATGCTGCGTATGACTGCGCACGTTGACTCCGCTATACGCAAAGCTCGATGTGCGCGGGCAATGCTACGTCCTGTCCTGACATCCAAGTTACCGACAAAGTCGAAGATAACCATCTATAAAACTTATATAAGACCCCTGCTAACATACGCTGCTCCGGCCTGGTATGCACTCCTGAGCGATCATCAGAAGCGGCGACTTCAGGCCCAGCAGAATTTGTCATTAAGAACTATAGTCGGTGCGGGTCGCTACGTCCGTAATGACGTCATAGCGGCCAACCTCAAGATAGAGAGCCTTCATGAATTCGTGGTCCGGCTGGCGCGCGGTATGTTTGACCGTGCCGACAACGGGCCACATGAACACCTCAACGGCTTCGCGCCGTTGCATGCAAGGCCGCCGGACGGGCGACCTTATCCAAGAGAACTCCTCCCTATATAGATTAGGGAGTCCGAGTAAACCCCTCAATGCCGCAGAAAGGCCAACTTTGACAAATAATTGTGTTATTTAAACACAATTAATAGATAACCTCCCTCTCTTATAATTTAACCGACTGCGACAATAGTCGTCATAGCAACGCCTTTAACATCAAGGCGCCCAGGACCGGCACATTGTAGTGTGCCGTGAGGAACATCCGGGTAAAGGGGTACACCCCGAGGCCCGAGACCTGCACGGCATTTATGCCCTGCAGAGGACAGCAACGACCATCGAGTTCCTGCATATTATCTGACTAGGTCGTCCCTCCATCGTCATCAGTGACAGCACGCACTGATTGTAAAATTGAGGTATACCTGACGAGAAGATGTTTCTTAATCTAAAAGTATTTACTTTTTTATATTTATTTTGTACCTATCTGCATTTTTTGTCAAAACTATTTAGTTTTCATTGTTAGTCTATCATTAAATCTATTTATAAGATTACTTATACATAATGTTTATTTTGAGTATGCAGTGCACTGCATCATGTCTATGGCTTATCTTCAGGTTGTCAGACTGTGTTATAATTAAGTTTTCGCTTAGAAATTATAAATGTTTCGCACTGTGAAAGTGTGAATCGTAAAATTAATAAAACGTACAATCCTGCGTTATAGTGGGATGTAAATCACAATCCTCTAGGAAAGAAAACGACTCCAAAAACATTAGCTTCCACCGGTAAGTCATTGGGTGCGTTTGGCAGAAAAAAGCGCTAGCAAGCGCTTACAAGCGCTGAAATAGTTTTCGGCTAGGACACGATTGCTACTTCAGTAGCGCTGACACAATCCGCCATTTTGCTTATTTAATTCGTTTGTTTTGAAGTAGAGTTTATAAGTTGTTTTGTGCAATATTAGTTTTAAGTAATATATTGACATGAATAAACATATACATGTTATTAAAAATTCATGTTTGGTAAGTTTTTAATATGAATACTTTACAAACATATATTTAAATTAAGTTAGGTTCTCCGGTTAAAACTAACATCGTGTCCTGGAGGAAAATAGCTACTTACGATTTGACAGCGCTTACCGCTTACGATCGCCATTTTGCTTACAAGCGCTTGCTAGCGCTTTTTTCTGCCAAACGCACCCATTGTGTCAACATTTGAAAAACGATTTACGAGCATTTTCAATTGATAGAAATTCACGTGTTTTGTCATTTATAAAATCGAATAATCTTTTAATAAATTAAGTTTTTAGTCTATTTTAAAGTAATACAATTGAATATTACAACAAAATATGAGTTAAAATTTTGGCAGTAGTGTTGGAAAAACATTTCTCTAGTATAAATTATCGATAGTTTTACGATTAAATTACAGTTTTCCTACGAACATCAATTTAAGACAAAAATAGATCGACGCTATTGCACGTCGCAATTGAGAGTGGAAAAAGCATCATCGTATATATTAAAGACATTTTAAAGGCTGAAATTAAATGTTATACCTTCACTATATCTCTGGGATAACAAACATTATACAAAAAGATACTTTTTGCAATAAATCTGTTTATGTTGTACATCAATGTTTTTGATTGTGTTGATATTTTTATGAAAATCTGTCTCAAAATTCGTAATTTTTTATTATTATTTATGAACTATGATGCAAAAATAACATAAAATAATGAAATTGTTCCAGAGCTATAGCAGTCCTACATCTACACTGGCGACTGCATCAACACCCAGTATGTCTGAAAAGAATATTGCATCAACATCCAGTGCAATACCGATAATTGCACCTACACCATCCAAAGCAACATCAACCAGCACAACTGATTCTAGTGCAAAATTAACTACTACAGTTACATTTAGTGCGACACGTCATGTCTCTCAATTAAAACAGGATTTAGAAAAACTGCAAAATATTGCCAAACGACGAATGATGAGAATAAATATGTTTGCATCAAAAGACAAGACGTTAAATAATAAAAATCTGGATTTAAAGTTAAGATTTAAACATTTTTTGAATCTAGAAAAATATGGAAAAATAAAATTTACTTATATTAGATTCAGTAAAAAATAATCCAATAATTTAAAAATATTTACTGAAAGAAATGGGAGAAGATAAGCGTAAATATTCTTTGAAATTGAAAAAATTCGCAGTCACTTTAAATAATTTATCACCACGACTATATGAGTATGTGCGCAATGGTTTAAAAGATATTTTTACCACACCCAAAAACAATATGTAAGTGGTACACATGTATCCAATATTACCCAGGATTCACTACAGAGGCCTTTGAAACTATTAAAGTAAGGGTAATATTAAATAATAATAAAACCTTTATTTGTAGCGTTATCATTAAATGAAATGGCTATTCGCAAGTTGGCCAAATGGGACAGAAAAAAATATTTTGAGTATGTCAATATTGGATGTGACTTGGATTTACAAGATGCACGACTTGCTAAAGAAGAATTAACTTTTATGATAACTGCCGTAAATGACACCTGGAAAATACCTGTGGGATACTTTTTATTGACTCAATCACCACACAGCAAAACTTTTTTTTTTGGTACAGCAATGTATATTCACTGCAAAAAATTCTGGAGCTGAAGTTGTCTCGCTCACTTTTGACGGTGCTTTAACCAATAAAGTTATGTGCAATATTTTGGAGTACAATGTCAATTATTCTTTTAAAGCCAATGATGGTAAGGTAGTATATCTGTGGCCAGATCCTTGCCATAACATCAAATTAATAAGTAACACATTTGGGGACAAAAAGTTCTTGTTTCCATACACTAGAAAACAATTTCTTGGCATTTATTGGAATTATCAGACAAAATTCAAAGCAGTGAAGGACTTAATTTGAGTATTAAAATAAAAACTGAACATATAAACTATGTAAAACAGAAAATGAAAGTGCGTTTAGCTACCCAGTTTATTAGCGCATCAGTAGCAGACGCTCTGGAATTATGTAAATTACATAATTCCAGACAGGATGGGGTGACAAAGAGCATACAGTCCACCTGATGGTAAGTGATTGCTGTAGCCCATAGCCATCCACATCTATCCTCGATTACGAATCATAATGCAGATGCGCTGTCACCCGTGAGGACTAAGACGGAATGCCTCGGTTCCAGTAAAAAGGGTCTCCGGTTCTCTACACTCACAATACGAAACACAGCAGCATTAAGCTAGTATTTTACACTTCTGTGAGAGCGTGGTTCAACAGGGAATTGTCTTCCTCTAGAAAATATAACAATGTTAAAATACAATAATCAAAAATATAAACAATTATTAAATTCATCTACTGGAAATGGTAGACTAATTGACTTGCCTGATGTGAACATTTATCCACAATTAATGTCAATTAATTCCGAGAATTATTATTAATAATATTGCCAACATCTATATTCAGTGATTTAGACGAGCATTCGTTTGAAAATGATTTACTGGACGATCATAAAACTTGTTAATAAAGTTCATCAGCAAAAATGTTTAAAAATTAGGATTCACACATTACCAAAAATTTTCTGCCGAAAAAAAATAGGACATTTTTAAGTAAAACAATTATTTTAAAGGACAATAATTTATTTATTTATTTCGTATTATAATGTATCGTATTGTACATAGAATTTGTGTGAAATAATAAAATATTTTTTTTTAAATTTCATTATTGTATTGATTAAGCTTACTATTTCCAATTTGTATAAAAGTATTCAGTGGTTTTAATAAGATTGTGGGGCCAAGATTCACTAGCGCTCGACTTTGTTTCAGTAGTTTGGTTAAAAAAAAATCTCGAACGCTACTGAAATTACGGCCACCCACCGCGCCGCCTTAGTATAATGATGATAGCCATGTAATAATATTAAACTCTGAAAATAACAGACACCATACCATAATCTGAGGATATGAATCCACGTTTTCATGATTTTACCATAGACAAAAATACCCTTAGGTATCGATATCGGCATTAATTTCTTGTACTGGTACATCACTAGTTAATACTCTTTTGTCAATGACAATGTACGTTTTAATTACCTAGTACTACTTCTATGCCTTAGTTATTGTTCTGAGGGTTTTTGGTAAAGGTAAGAAGATATTATTTTAGTTTTTGATAAGTTTTTCCGCACATTATGTTTATGTAGCCAGTCCGTTGTTTTGAACAATATGCTGTTAATTTTTTCCGTTAGATTAATTAGACTTTGGCTCGATATAAGTGAAGCCATACCGCGCTTGGTATTATTTTATTTTACAATTCAATTGCCTCTATAATAAAACACAGCAAATGAAATATTCTATCACATACTTAATAAAAAACTAGCAAGCGTGCTGCTCAATGCTTACGCAATTCATCAAACAACATTAATCAGACATGACACCTGGGGGAGTATATTTGTATTTACAACTTATATTGCTTCACGCTACCATAGTTTTGTACTTTATTGCGTATTGACAAATTGACCTTCTCGCCTTGATTGCTCTAATTCCCCAGGAACAAAAACTTAATCTCTGTCAAAATATTTAAATAAATCTAGATTTTCATCTGTTGTAATTAAAAATAGTGTGTTCATTACGTTCCTCTGAACTAGAATAATCAAATTTCTTTACTATTTTTACTTCTGCTTCTTCATCAGATTGTAAGAAATAAAATTCTTCCATGTAAGCTGGACGGTCCATTGTAAAGATGATTTACTTTAATAACAGTGCCAGGTATAGGCAGATATGTTGGTGCAGTCTCTGTCTGCAACCACTAACTTGCACGAAAAATAATGTCCACAGAAAATATACATCATCATCTTGGTCTTTATTAATCAGCTCATAAGCAGTCTATAGCTAGATTTGAATCCCTCACTCTCGTAGGAAGCAGAACTCATTATAATCACCATACTTGAAAGTGGATCGGTACCAGATCTTTGATGATGCTTCCCGTCACCGCTCTAGGTTTATTATATTTGCGGCATACGAGAACGACCACAGCTGTTCCACAGCCAATGATGACACTCACGAAATGAGGTGATGAATTATTTGAAGACACCACAGCAAGGCAGGCAATCTCCATAAAATTTAAGTAATGTAAACAATAAAACAATAAACTTTTAAATGAATGGAAATGGAAAAGGCGACGACATGACTGTGGTCCGAAGCAACCTAACGTTGATGTAAAAGAATTCCGTGTGTTGAGTGTAGAGAACCGGAGTGCAGAGATCACTCATTATTGGATACAAGACTGCACTAAAAGTATCGGGAATGGAATATTTCCACTGTTCCTGTCATATTAAAATCTTTTTAAGTTTTAAAAATCGAATAACATTTATTTATTTTAAAAAAGATTCTCGGTCTTGTCACAAGGTTTTGTCAAACTTGCCGTTGAGAAAATGGAATTGACTCGAGAAAATTCAAGAGCGTTGATTTATTATGACTTTCGAAGTGGTTTAACACAAAAACAGTGTGTTGACCGGATAATTTCTGCATTTGGTGATGAAGCCCCATCCAAAACCACAATTTATCGCTGGTTTGCTGAATTTCAACGTGGACGTGTCAAGCTCAGTGATGATCCCCGTCAAGGTCGTCCAAAAACTGCAGTCACCCAAGAAAACGTTGATACTGTGTGTAAGCTGATTGAGGAAGATCGACATGTGACATACCGCGAAATTCAGGCAACTTTAGACATTAGCATGAGTCAAATACAAATAATCTTGCATGAACAATTAGGTGTAAAAAAGTTGTTTTCCCGATGGATACCGCATTCGCTCTGTGAAGAGCAAAAAGCGGCTCGCGTTACTTGTTGCGTCAGAACTCTCGAAAGATTCTACGCAGGATCCTCAAGTGCTGTATACAACATCGTATCAGGTGACGAATCCTGGGAATATGCGTAAGAACCCGAAACAAAAAACCAGTCACGAGTTTGGGTGTTCGAAAATGAGTTAAAGCCAACAAAAATTATTCGTTCACGAAGTGTTGCGAAAAAAAAATGGTGGCCACATTTGTCTCCAAAACCGGCCATGTTACGACTATTCCTCTTGAAGGACAAAGAACGGTTAATGCAGAATGGTATGCTAGCATTTGTTTGCCACAGGTCGTTTCTGAACTCCGTAAAGAGAACTGCAACCGCCGCATCATCCTCCATCACGACAATTCGAGTTCTCACACCGCACACAGAACAAAAGAGTTTTTAGAGCAAGAAAGACCATCCGCCGTACAGCCCCGACCTAAGCCCTAATGATTCCTATACTTTCCCTGAAATAAAGAATAAATTGCGTGGACAGAGATTTTCATCACCTGAAGAAGCTGTGGACGCCTACAAACCGGCCATTTTGGAGACCCCAACTTCCGAATGGAATGGTTGCTTCAATGATTGGTTCCATCGTATGGAAAAATTTGTCAAATTTCGCGGAGAATACTTGGAAAAGCAATAAATACATTTTTAAATAGTAAATTTGTGTCACTTTCTTGATTCCCGAAATTTTCAGTGCCGCCCTCGTACGAGGCATTCCTTATCTTAGTCTTCTAGCATTTGCACTTTGAAGATAGATGTAGTGATGTTAACTTGTCTGTTCAAGTGTTGACTATTACGAGGTAATACGTAGTGTTATTTTAGGAATACTTCTATCACCTGGAACGGAATCATGATGTAGGTATTCGTACCTCTGAGTAAGTAGCGGAATATTTTTAAAACTTGTTGTATAAGCGATTGGCTCATTTTGTAAAAAAATATATATAAACTAAATAAGAAGAATAGCTCCTTTTTCGATAAAGGTTAAGTATATTTCAGCATATATTGATAAAAAATCAAGAAAAGCCACATAAAAAAACCAAACAAAAAAGCCTATTAAAAGGCCCGTAAATATAAAGCTGAGGATATAACAATTATTTTCGTTTAAGATTTCCTTTTTAATTAGGTAATTATGTGTTAATTTTATGTAAATAATGTATAAATATATAAGTAATGTATAAATGCTGCAAATAGGTATAGGTTTAAAAAGAAAATATTTTACTTAGCAAATGCCAGTATTACTTGAAAGCGGGATAATATACATACATTACGTTGACGAAACACAATCTTCAAAATAATGCATACTACCTGGTGCATCATTGGAAAGGCTTACGCTTTGTTTATTCTTCATTTAGATTTTTTAATTCTTCCTCTTTTATTTTAGGCGGTTATGAATTAAATTATATCATACAGATCATAATTTCCATCCCTAATTTTTTGTATCTACGTATTGTAAGAGAGCACGCCCACACCCAATTTCAATATTTACAAATAGGTAATATTGTGCACTGCTTCAGTTGTTTTTCGACATATGTCATGAATAAGAGCAAACGAAGTTTTTTCTACGAGAAATATTTACTACAATCGCTCTATTTATATACTGCTCTAACTCGTACCAAAAATTCTAGACGCTTCTATAACATTTTAGACATCTATTAAAAAAACTGGCGAGTTCATTAGTTTCTCACTTAATATTTAATTGAATATAATCGTTGCTCGAATGCTATATATTTATACTTTCTGAAATTGTGATGTTGAGTTACATTTACCACAAAGCGAGTTATTACTAACTCGCTTTGTGGCATATGTGACAGCACTACTCCATGCACGGGCGGACTTGCACTTTATATAAGGTAAGAAGCTGCCCCTGCGTGAAGTAACACCGCACCCTTGCAAAAACACCAAGTTTCCTGGCGGCTGCTTTAGCTCTGGACACAATGAACCGCCCAAAGTTGAGATTTGGTGAAAATTCAACCCCTAACAACTAAAAGCGATCAGTGTACTCCAAGGATACATTCCGGAAAGTAGGAGCCAGGGTGAGCGCGCTCCTTTTAGCAGTAAAAAGACATGCATGTGTTTTGGAGGTGTTGCATCTCACGAGATTGGCATTGCCCCATTCGGAGACTGCCTGTAGTGTGAGATTCATACGCCCAACCATAGGCTTCTCTTTCAAACTGGATTCGATCCCAACTGGCTTAGACACTTAGTTGGTATCTCTCCACAACTGTGCTATCGTCTGCGTACCCATAGATACTAGGCATAAGCAGATCAATATGCAGCAGGAAGGGAGTTGCGAAGAAAACGACCCCCGAGGAACACCGGCGTCAGTGGCCACAGGATGGGATGAGCAGCCATCGATGAAAATTCGGTGAGTACGTTCACTCAGAAAGTCCTTTACGCATTCAATCAGATCAAGAGATTAGCCGTACGCTGGAAGCTTACCCAAAAGGCTAGCGTGCCAAACTCTGTCAATGGATTTCGAGACATCAAGGAAAACAGCAAGTGCTTCCCCACTGTTCTCGAGTGTCTCGCTCCATACAAATGTGACACACTAGAAGGTCCCCAGCTAACCGATTCCGGTGTTACCCGTATTGTCGGTCACTAAAGTGATTAATTCTGTTCTGTGTATGCAATTAAGCGGGCGTTCAATATATGCTTCATAATCTTGCAGCGTATAGAGGTAATTGAAATCGGACGATAGTTGGCAGGGTCACTACGGCTACGTTTTTAGGCACAGGCTATACATTGGCCAGCTTCCAAGATTTGGGCTCAAATCCTAAATGAGAGGCGGAACAAATGCGTCAACACAAGGGATAACTCAGGTGCACAGACCCTTAGAACTATAGCTGGTATACCATCAGGTCCACCAGCTTTTTTGTTGTGGTGATACGGACCTCTGACATAAAGGTATGTCGGTAGATAGGTCGAGTCGTGAATTGCAAGCAAAAAGAAAAGCAAATAAGTTCGTTTTCTCCTTAAGCGCTTGCACCAGTGAGCCATCTGGTTTTAGCAGTGGAGGCAGTGTAGACCGACAGAAGTTTCTCCCGACCATTTTGGCGAAAAACCAAAAAGCTCTACTGACAGATGATTTGACAGAGAGCTTTGTGCCGACGCGTTTAATACGGTCAAAACTGGGTTGCCGTAATGCCTTTTTGCAAGACTTGGCGACTTGGTTAAAGGTTCTTTTCTTAAGGCTAACATCCGGAGCTTTGCTGTCTCGTGCATATACCCAGGACAAGCATATGGCGTGCTTGTACTTTTTAGCATGAGCGCACTCGACGTTGAACTGTGAGCGAGCTCTACCACTAATGGGCGCGTCAGCAAAGAAGATGAAATACTACATCGCTTGACGTATTACATTGGTTGTGGTGCCTGCGCAGCTCGACGGATCTTCAGCCGAGAAGCATACCAGCAGCCAGGGAAAAGATGCAAAGAAATGCCGCATGTGATCCCAATCTGCTGACTTGTATTGCCACCTTCGCCGCATACTGTAGAAGTCGTAGTTGGGTGGGAAATATAACGGTACAGATTTCACTAGACAGTGGTCAGAAGTTCTCAAGGCTGAGGTAACTAAAACATTGAAACTGTCTGGATCGGTCGTCAGCAGAAAATCAAGGCAGTTAACTGTGTGTCACATCGTACAAATCCGCCTCGCGGGGGCAAGGACGGGTTATGTCGGACTCGCACCGACTAAAACCCCATGGTGTTCCAACTTCATCGTTCCTTCTTCGCATATTTGCAGGGCCACGAAAACGCTTTCGCACACATCCGTGACCGGCTCCACCAGTGCTGGCCGCCCCATGGTGGTGCCTCCTAGGGAGAAGACTACTTTTCTCCCTTCTCCTTCTCAGGCAGAGCGCGCTAGAAAACATGGCGCACCTTCCTTCACGGCCTCTAACTACACTTGCGTTAGGGACGCCCCCGTGTCCGATGCGCGAAGGCCATGGAGCCACGGCAAACGAGCACTCAAAAGCACTAGCCGTCACTTGATCCCAGCGGCGGATCTGGTCTATGACTCTGCTGCCAACCAAGATTCGGCTGCGGAGTGTAGAGAGAGCGTATTATAGAGAACCCATCGAGCTATACAGATGCTATAATTTCTAATATAAAGCGTCAAGCGTTGGAGTATCTTATTTCCTTTGATGACGAACCAATCTGTAGCAAAGCTCAATATATCAAAAACTGAACAAGCTGAAGCCAAAACGCAAGTAAATATTTACTGAATTTGTCCTGCACTGACGCTCGAAACAGTAAAATTCCAGATGTTTACTTCGGGCATCCGGATTAAAAAATAATCCGATCTGTGATAGACTATGTGAATCGCATAATGAATGTAATCTTCAACTGGAGCAATGCGATATTTAAGGTAGATTCAATGCTACGAATACAAATACAAGTCAAGTGACTTCTCGATTAAAGTTGGACTTAACTAGTACGACAATTTGCCTTAAGTAATTATACTCGTCAACAATCGTTCCTAATCAATCGTAGTGCTCCCAACAACTATCAGTGTAGTTGTAACATGAACGTAACACAACATGACCCTTGTGTTATCCATGTTCATTTTAAGACGTAACTGTTGGGATACACTATTGGGGTCACTGAGGTTCTCCAACAATTTTGCCACAGTGACTATTTCCTCGGTAAGGTTAATGATGTACTCGTTATTGATATTAAAACCGTATCCTTTCCAGTCCAGAAGCTTACAAAAATCTTTTAATCCGCTTAATTTAAAAGTTTCAGGGTTATATAGCGTCACAGAGGAATTCAATTTTTAATTCTGTCGTTAGACGCTACATTAATCGATTTGTACAAGCTTTCTTTAGGCATTAAATTAAATGCCGACGTTTAATATTGGCTCGCCGTCCAATTAACTAGCTTATACCTGTCCAATATACAGGTCTGATACCAACAAATTTCTTAGCCATTGCATTCGAGAACAAGGTGAATGTCTTCAAGTAAGTTGTGAAGAGTACATACCATCTGCCATATGTTAGACTACTATTTATTATGAAAACTCAATTTCATAAAAGGTGAGATAAATATCCGTTTAAGATAATTTATAAAATAAATAATATTCATATTTTTTTATAATTTACTATTTTAAGGCACTAATATATTTGTAAAAGGGCAAGAATTTCTTAGCCATTTACAAGTTTTACTAAGGCAATGAGGGTAAATTACATAACAGTAATTTTCTATTAACGTTCATTGTATCACATTTCGTTAATCGCCCAAATATAAATTCCGTTGATTGATCCAACAAGCACATTGTAGCACAGTGCTTTGATAACTCTACACCCCATAGATTTATGAGCACATGCGTTTAGATTTTATCGGCAATAATTCATTACGACCGTCATAATAGCCACTTCACAAGCCGCCTAGTTCGATAAATCGTTCGCGTTATGGACTGTTTGTGCCTCGGATCTAACCGTTAAGTTTTCATGTTTTTGTCAAATTTGAAGTGCAACTTGTTTCACACGTTTATATCATATTATCCCTTAAAATAAGTCTTCTTTTATGATGTTAAATAAATTGAACATCTAAAATTACTGTCAATAAATAATTTCGTAAATAATCAAACAAAAATTATGTCAACACCAAATTAATTATACATGAGTTTCTTCATACCAAGAGCTTATAAGCTTACAATGGGCTTTTTTAAGCTAACTCATTGCGATTTGCATTCTTCGGCTACATCACCACTGACAATCATTCGGGATATTAATCAAGCACTGGCATAAAGTAATTAAGAAAAGGAAAGCTAAACAGAAAAAAACAATGTGGATGGTTTTGTATTAATATTTTTCCTTTATAACTTTGTGTTTTAAAAGACATAAGTGGAAAAAATCTAATAATATCCCACAGAAAAGCAACAACGTAGTATGGGAATCATTTTAACAATCCGCAAGTAGTTAAGTGGAATGTAATGGAGACATTCAGAGAAAAATAGTACATAATTTACAGTTATAAACTACATTGAATTGGATTATCTAATAATGCCGTGTTTCTATATTTAAAAACACTTCGTATTCTTTTACTAGCCATTTCGCAGTAAAAGAAGTGAACGAAAAACTGTTTTTTTTTTAACAAAATGCCAGCGAAACCATTTGTGTACCGTTTAAACTGTTTTTAACTCGTAAAATTGTCGAATGAATAGTTTACTTTATAATATAAACTGTTTTTACATACACCTCGTATATAATAAAATGGTTGGTTACGGAGAAGGAAACGTTTCTTGAATATAGTAATCGGGCGAACAACAATAAATCTGAAAACACTAAAACACTATGATATTTTATATTTCATTCCCGATATTTATTTTTAGTTTAAGGTAGAAGGAATAAGTACCCTGAGATGTTGTTTAAATAGCTTTTAGTGAGAAAATGAGTTTTGATTGCATTTAACATTGTACAAATAATAAATTAACGTTGTCAAAGTTACAGTCCATATACTTCCCACTGCTGGGCACAGACCTCCTCTAATTTTATGAGAGAGTTTTAGGGCAAAACAATCTTTGGTAGTTCAGGTCTATGTCTGGTAAATCAGCACTTAAAATCGCAATTCATTGGTGCCGGCGGGGATCGAACCCAGAATAAAAGCTATCACGGCTCAATGTTGTCATACTGGACCTTTTTAGGGTTTCATACCTCAAAAGGAACAAAACCGAAATACTTACAAGATCACTACGTTGTCAATCCGTCCGACAGTTAGGACCCTTTTTCTTAGAAATGGGTAGAAGAATCAACCTGAAATTAATACCAAATCTAATATCAATGGTCCCTTGGGGCTGTAAAAAATTCAAATTTCTGAGTCAATGTAATCAAAAGATTTATGTAACTAATTATGAAACTCATTCATCAAAACCTATAGGGTACTTCCCGTTAACCTTGAACCATGAAATTTGGCAGAATAAATAAAGGAAAATATTTAAAAATAGTTGATTTGTAGTAGTATCACCTAAAACCATTTTTTTTGAGATGTTATCGCTTACATTTGCCGTTGGTGATTTGGATTCGAGTATGAGAGGACGTTTTTCTACTGCAAGGTTGGGTTTGTTCTGAAATCCGACATGCCTCTTCATCACTCAGTTCTTTGCGTCGCCTTAAGTTCGAAATAATTTCTTCCCATTCCTACATAAACACACAATCTCTTCTCCTTCACATTCTTAATTATGCTAACGCAAGCTATGACATAACTGAGGACCTGTTAAAAAGTTTGAGAGACTTCAAAATGCATTCGGTTCATATTTGGATTGCAACACTGCATTGTTGGGTATGATTCGCGCCCATCACGAAATGTATTCATTAATATTGTCCATAATAACAGCGTGTATATGGTAGAGTCACGCTACAGCTATATTATGGTTGTAGCACGAATGGGTCGGCTCGACCGGGGAAGGACTCCGCTCTCACAGAATATCAACGCAAAATTTAATAAAGCTTAATACTGCTGTGTTTCGTATGGTGAGTATAGAGATTCCGGAACTATGGAGCCCCTTTTTTAATTTTCATTCTATCTTAGTCGTCAGGGGTGACAATGCATCTGCGTTTTGATATTTAATCGAGGATAAATGTAGATGTCCATGGGCCACAACATACACTTACCATCAGGTGGACTGTGTCGTTTGTCACCTTATTCTATAAAAAATATTGTCACGCTTACTCACATCATCACATGTCTTGAACCAATTCATGCAAGCGCTTGATCTCCAATTTGTGCTTGACGTGACTTATAAAAAATGGTTATTGTATCGAGACTTTGGAGGCCGTGACTTTTCTGGCACTTCCGCTAGTATTTTACGAGTTACACTGGCGATATGATTGTCATTTCTCTTTCGTTACACTACCCCCATAACTACATAATGTAAATTTATATTGAATATATATTTTTAAAACACGCGCAAACGAATTATTTGGTATAGTCTAATAAAATAGTTTCAGTCACTAGTCTAATAATATAAAAACCTGTAACAGAGTTGAGCAACAAATGTGTGTCTATACATACATGAGCTCGCAACGGACCCCTTTAAAAGCACTTAGGAATCCATTATAAATTATTGCGCTTGCTGTGTATAAATGTAGTATTCAACTTAACATAAAACTTTATTACGTGTATAAATAAGGCATCATTTAGGGTATTTATGACATAATATGATGTCTTCCTGGATGATTTCGTACACGGTGGCGGGACCCTTTTTCTGCTTAAGCCTCCTTCTTCGTCGGGTAAGTACCACACCACACTTTTGCTTATTTCTGCCGCTAAATGGTGGTGTTTGCACTGCTGTGTTCCAGTCTGAAGGGTATTACCTCTTGAGGTGACAACGCAACTGTAGTCATCTTTGTTTCAAGATGGCTGCAGATGTCTTTGGACAGCAAATGCAAACCATTAGGTGGCTTTTTTATGCTTTTTTTATAATACTAATGTGTCAAGCCACTGTAGGTTGGCTTGACAGTTTTGTATTATAAAAAAAAGCTTTTGAATACTTTTTTTATAGGATAGGGTGACAAACACACAGTTAGCACACAGTCCACCTGATGGTAAGTGGTTGCTGCGGCCTATAGACATCTACATCTATCCTCGATTACAAATCAAAATACAGATGCGTTGTCACCCTTGAGGACTAGGATGAAATGCCCCGTTTCCAGTAAAAAGGGTCTCCGGTTCTCTACACTGACCATACGAAACACAGCAGCATTAAGCTACTATTTTACGCTGGTATTCTGTGAGAGCGTAGTCCTTCCCCAGTCGAGCCGTACTATTCGTGCTACAACTATACTACTAATATAACTGCAGCATGGCTCTACCACGTATAAAAATATATATACTGTCCGGAGCTAACAAATACTCAGGAGATACTATAGTGCCACAAGTTTCCTCTTTAAGAGCTTAATTCAAAGACTCCTAACTATAGTATAGAGAGTAGACAATGACGCTTGCTTCGAGATCAAATGTAGTCCTAAGTACAACGCGAGAGACCCAGCCAGAGTAAGCAGTAAGCCATGGGTTAACGAATAACATAACTTGCATTCCACCGTAGCGTTGAACTCAGCTGAGATACATGCAAATAGGATGACGTTGACAGGAAAGGACGAAAGATTACTCAAAACTGTACGGCATCGTGTTACTACTTTAATAGGACTGTAGACTCCATGATACGTATGATAACTGTAATTTATAGATACAGAATAAATGTCCAATTAAAGTTGGTAAGAACTACCTCACCCACATCTGCTCAATAAAATAAAATTATGTGGCTTACCTAGTTTGAAGAGCACCTCCCACCCTCCCTCAATTGCGTGCAATTCGGAAACTTTGATAAACATTATAGAGAGCATTTCGCCGCGTATAAAAATTGTAATCCTGATAAATTCTATTTTGGTAAACATCTCTTGGACACGGGATACTACCTAGGCAACGAATACTTTAAATTCTTACATACTAGAAGTATCCAATATAGGGCAGCGACTGTGTGTACTCGAACAGTTAGAGATTTTAAAATATAATTATGGTAACGTTGCACTACTGAATAAACAACAAATGTTTCTAACTCACTTCTATTACGACGAGGTAATTCTTTTTTTTATAGGATAGGGTGACAAACGAGCACACAGTCCACCTGATGGTAAGTGGTTGCTGTGGCCCGTAGACATCTACATCTATCCTCGATTACGAATCAAAATGCAGATGCGTTGTCACCCGTGAGGACTAGGATGGAATGCCTTGTTTCTAGTAAAAATGGTCTCCGGTTCTGTCCACTCACCATTCGAAACACAGCAGCATTAAGCTACTGTTTCACGCTGATATTATGTGAGGGGTACTTCCCCGGTCGAGCCGACTTATCCGTGTTACAACTATACTTCTAATATAACTGCAGCATGGCTCTACCACAAAACCAACTTTAATATAATGGATTTCTGCAAAGTAACGCCTGATTCTATTAATTGAATAAATGCCTATTAAATATTCTAAAGGAAGTGCCACGCGGATCAATCACATGGATCAGATGTGTGTTACATTAGCATTTTTATATTATAATAATAATAATGTTCTGCAGCCTTAATTTCAGTCACTACGGCCAGTCTCAACGAAAACCAGCAATCAAAATATATTATGCAAAAATATATTACTGCGTAATTTTATGACAGTAGAATATAACAAAATGTGTTGATATTTTAATTTTACCTCATTAGAATAGATTTCTGCCGTGTAGTGGCAGTTGAGAATATCCACTACCCCATATCTTCCCGTGCGTGTCGTAAGAGGCAACAGAGGGAGACAGGCAGGAGATGGGCAGCAGCATCTTCCTGATAACAGCAATGATATAATAAAAAACTGCGGTTGCCAACCCGCTCGCCAAGCGTGGCAACTATGGCAAATATCCTCCCATGAGTAACGACGCAAACAAACGGCCCCCAGTCCCCGGCGGCCCCGCTATTCCTGGCTACGGTGGCGACCATGGTAACGGCGGGGCAGGGGGTGCTAAGAATCTCCGGTGGAGGTTCGGTTGCCACCTACGACGACTCGACCTGGCAACATATAACGCACGCACCCTGAGGACTCACGAAAAGATACTGGAGTTGGAAGAAGAGGTAGACAAGGATATAGGATATAAGAGGTAACAGGATATTTCCAGAGCCATGCATTCCTCCAAAACCCACTACACGGTGTTGATGGGAGACTTCAACGCAAAACTAGGCAAAAGAGAAAGCAGTGAGCTGAAGTTGGGGAAATTGGGAGTAGGGCAACGGAACCATAGGGGCCAGCAGCTGGCCGACTTCATGGAGAAAGAGGGACTCTTTATGATGAACTCTTTCTTCCAGAAGCGGCCCCACAGGAAGCGGACCTGGTCGAGCCCCGATGGTTCGGCAAAAAATGAGATTGACTTCATTAAGACGACCAGACGCCAACTGTTCAGTGACGTCTCAGTGATCGCTAGGGTGAAAACTGGCAGCGATCACCGAATGGTTAGAGGCACACTGAACCTAAACGTTAAGTTGGAGAGGTCTCGTCTAATGAAGTCAACGCTCCGTCCCCCCTGATGCTCTAATCCAGAATCCCGAAACCTTTCAGCTCGAGTTACGTAACCGCTTTCAGTGCCTAGAAGATTGCAATGTAGTGGACGATATGAATAACAAGCTCGTGGAAACTGTCCATGCGTACGGAGCTAAGTTCTGCAAGACCGGCCGCAGAAGAACACAAAAGCTCTCGATCACACTTCCTTCAGAGGCTCTTTAGTTCCATCCTCCGTGGTGGCACTACTCCGGAGGCGTGGAGCAGAAGTGCGGTGGTCTTGTTCTTCAAGAAAGGTGACAACGCCTCTTGAAGAACTACAGACCGATATCCCTTCTGAGCCTATAGTAACTTATGCAGCGGCAGTATGGGTAAATCGGGTAAGGAATTATACGGTGCGCACGTCACTGCTCAGATCACAAAGGTCTTCACTCGTTTTGTTGTCTAAGAGCTACAGGACGATGAGCACTGCGGCACTTCCGGTACTAGCCGGCGTCCTTCCGGCTGACCTGGAGGTGACACGTGCTGGTAGGATTGATCTCGCGCATGCGGAAGCAGAAAATGGGGAGTTGAGCAAGCGTAAGCGCGAGATTTGGGCGGATGTTATGAACGTATGGCAAGAGAGATGGGAAAAAGAGACGAATGGAAGGGAACTTTTCTGTTTCTTCCCGGACGTGTCGGCGCGATTCAATACAAGTTGGATTGTGCCGGACTATCAAGTCTCGCAGATGCTCAGTGGGCATGGATGTTTTCGGAAGAGACTGTATGACATGAAACTAGTTGAATCGGGTGTGTGTGATTGCGGTGATGCCTATGAGGATAGGCATCACGTGTTATGGGAGTGTACGTTGTATGACGACCTGAGATATAAGATGATGGACGGAATAGTACGCAGAAGTGTGGGTCCGGTTTACTACCTGGACCTCGTGGACGGTAAGGACAGCTTTGGCCGGCTGCGGGAGTTCGCGCATGGATGGCATGCAAGGAGAACAGCCATGGAGAGGCAAAGGAGCGTTCTGCCGGAACCGAAGGCGTGGTGTGCTCGTCCAGCCCAGAAAGGGAGAGTGGCATACAAGGGACAGGATCAGATTAAATAACTTGTAGAGAGTCAAGAAAGTGCACGCGGGAAAGAGCCCAGAGCAAGTACCGCGTGCATCTCTCGAGATTCGGCCCGTATAACCGTGAGGTTGGTGGGGCCATGGGAGGTGGAGGGTGTATCCCTTCTGAGCCGCGTCTACGTGCTGTTTTCGAGAGTCATTACGAATCGTCTCGCACGAAGACTCGACGACTTCCAGCCTCCCGAACAAGCCGGTTTCCGAAAAGGATTTAGTACCATAGACCATATATATACCCTTCGGCAAATTGTACAGAGGTCCGAAGAGTACAATCTGCCACTTTGCCTGGCGTATGTGGACTATGAGAAAGCCTTTGATTCCGTCAAAATTCGGACGGTGCTACAGTCCCTTCAGTGGTGCCAAGTTGACTGTCGGTATATCGAAGTGCTGAAGTGTTTGTACAGTAGGGCTACGACGGCTATCCGAGTACAGAACCAGAGTACGAAACCTATCCAATGCAGAGAAGTGTAAGACAGGTTGACGTTATTTCCCCGAAACTCTTCACCGCTGCATTGGAAGACGTTTTCAAGCTACTGGACTGGAAAGGATACGGTATTAACATCAATGGCGAGTACATCACTCACCTTCGATTTGCCGACGATATAGTATAACCTTATGGCAGAATCGCTGGAGGACTTAAGCACTATGCTCAATGACCTCAATAGTGCCTCCCAACGGATAGGTCTTAAGATGAACATGGACAAAACAAAGATCATGTTTAATGTCCATATCACACCTATGCCGGTAGTTGTTGGGAGCGCTAAGCTCGAAGTTGTTGACGAGTACGTTTACCTGGGACAAATAGTCCGGCTAGGTAAGTCCAACTTCGACCGAGAGGTCAATCGACGGATTCAACTCGGCTGGGCAGCGTTCGGGAAATTACAACGCATCTTCTCGTCAGGTATACCTCAAAACCTGAAAACTAAGTTGTACAACCAGTGCATGTTGCCAGTGATAACATATGGAACTGAGACCTGGTTCTTCACTGCTGGCCGTATGACGACGCTCAAAGTCGCTCAGCGAGCTAGTATGGAAACTTAGAAATGACGATATCCGCAGTAGAACCAGATTGACCGACATAGCCCAATGGATTAGTAAGCTGAAGTGGCAATGGGCCGGCAATATAGCTCGTAAAACCGATAACCGTTGGGGAACAAAGGTTGAGTGGCAGCCTCGTACCGGTAGACGAATTGTGGGGCGTACCCCCCACTAGATGGAGTAACGACCTGGTAAGACATGCAGGAAGTCTATGGATGCAGGTGGCTCAGCACCGTGCTTTGTGGCATACCTTGGGGGAGGCCTATGTTCAGCAGCGGACTTGTAAAAGGCTGTAATGATGATGATGATGAGAATAGATTTCTAATAATCCTTAATATTATACATTTAAAATAATCTTGAAATATTTATGCTAAATCATTATGGGTTAATCACGGCCTTTAACCATATTATTTTGATATATATATTTGTAGGATATGTTGATAGAATGCCAATACGCATTTTATTTATAATTGTTTGTGTCAAGGTTAAAATGTGTATAAAACAAACGACCCCTCGTGGATTTTCTTGAGTAACCTTGTTTACAAGATAATGGACCCGAAACGCGAGAGTTCGTTATTATAAATTATGACTAAACGAGATTTGTAGTGCTAAATGAGTGTATCGCCATGAAAATTAAACATCATGTCATCAAATACAAAAAAAATGTTTTTGCAAATTAAGTTATTCGTTGAAAGTTGCAGTAAGGGAGAAAGGTATTACGCGTTTATTGTATTCATAATATAATGGAGAGTTATTGCAAAAACGAAATAAATTTTTGTTAAAACTGAAGCGGATCCCGTGGGTGAAGGAGAAAACAATTTGCTCGCTACGATTACGTTAGCAAACTTTTATAGATATTTCCAAAATTACGCTAATAGTCGCGTGAACGATTAAATTGAATTATGGAAGCAATTAATAACGTTTTCACTGAACCTTAAAAAAGGTTCTCCCCTCTTCACGGGAAACAAGCATTCCATCCTTATTTTCTGGGGTGTCAACGCATCTGCATTTTGATATACGCGATAATAGGCTACTATAAAGATACCGTAAGCCCAACAGCCCATTAAAGTCCACTACTGAACATAGGTCTTCACCACAGACTGTCTCATACTTATACTCTTGGCAAGCGGGTTGGCAACCGGAGTTTATTTTATTTTTAGCCCTTATTAAGAAGACGCTGCTGCTCATCTCTTGATTTTTTCCCTCTGTCGCCAATTACGACACCCACGGGATGATATGGGGTAGTGGATATTCTAACACCGCCACTACACAGTATACTACAAGATGCGCAATCCTTTTTTTTATTTTATAGTTTTCTTTTTATTTATTTTAAAAAAAATTATATGATTTTTCAGCATATCACATTAGTTGTTTATAGAAACATATTATTTTCAGTTGACCGAAATATCGAATGTTGGAATAGTTTCTAAATTTTAAATAAAATATTGAATATGGAATATAATTATACAACCGTCACCCTTACAACCTATTAAATTCCACTGCTGAACATTGAAAGTCTGGCAGAACTGAGCGCTTCTGACCAGCAGACCAGAAAGAGGAGGAAGTGGAAGGAGAAAGAGGTCCACGGGAAGTTTTACAAGATTCTACTCTGACCTCTCTTTTCACATTTTCTGTCAAACTGTAGATAGTTGTAAGACAGGATGACATTGTACATATCTTCCAAAAACTGTTGCATTTGGAGATGTTTTCAATAAGCTTATGTACTGGAGAGTAAACGGTATCAATATATGTCGAGTACATCATTCACTTCTAATTTGCCGACGATACAGTGATTATCGCAGAATCGCTAAAAGAACTGAGCACAAAACTGAAAGAGCTTAATAGTGTCTTCCAACGCTTAAGTATCAACAAGACAAATGTCATACATATATAACGGTAGTTGTTGGAAGCACTCAAGATAAAACGTCCGACTTGGTAAGTCCAACTTCGATCGAAAGGTCTATCGACGGATGCAACTCGACTAGGCAGCTTTTAGAAGTCGCTTTTTCTCGTCTCGCATAGCTCAAAACTGGAAAAGAAAAGTTTATAGCCACTTCGTGTTGCCAGTGATGACATATGGATTTCAGAGGTAGTTCTTTATCGATGCCCGCTCGCTCACCGAGCTATGGAGAGGCTGTGCTTGAGTTTTTCTTACTTATGTTATGTTTACATTAAACATAATAATCAAATATGTACACGAGAGTACAATGTTTGCTCTAAACGTTTTAAGGTACCAAAACTCTATTTATTTAGTCGTAAATATTAAGTACGCAGGCTAACCTTACTTTGTTGTGATTCGTTTAATTAGTATTCAAATTACATTTTTACATAAATTGAACATTCTCGTACTCGTATAGGGTATAACAAAAAACGCAATTAAAAGCTTTTTTACAGTAATAACATACAGAAAGTACTAATAATAACTGTTTGCTGTAGAAATATTGAATTTAATAAATTAGTGTATGTTGAAAATAGTAAAGTAAAGGTATCCACGTTCAGATTACGAGTATCTCTAACATTGCTTAAGTCTGAATGCTGCAGTTTTCCCAATAATTTTATCGATTCATTGGTAGCTATTTCAGGTTTTAAGTTTAGTTTAAAACTTAGGTTGTTAGGTACTTAGGTAGAAAATATCAAAAGGTAATTTTCAGCTAAATATTTTAAAAACAAGTCTAATTTCTAAAAGTGGAATATGATCGCTCGCTTGATATGAAAATTTAAAGAAAACTGTTTCTTTTGCTGTAAAGGTAGGGAAAGTACAGAACATTTTAAATTAACTATGTAAATTAAAAGGACTCCACTTGCGTAACGTAAGAAATGGCCTATTTTTAAAGTTATTTATTATAGATTATTGTTACGAAAACCTGATCAATAAATTTCCGTATCAAAAATAAGGTTTGGGACATTGAGAACGTTGTACCTCAATTTATATACAAGATCAAGGTCATCCCATAAAATTAAACGTTTTTACCATAAGATTAATTTAGACTTTAAAGGTTACCTTATATTCTATTCCGCATTGTATAACTTTGTTAATTTGATCAGTGTTATTTAAAGACTTCTGAGCAACGGACGATTCGTCGAACAAATTTTATCGATAAATATTTTTAATGAGTTTTATATGTAAAGACGCCTGGCCTCTCTTTTTTTTTGGCAGTGAAAAGTTTGCACACCAATCGATCGAAATCGTTTGCCGGCATTTTATTTATTATTTCATCGCTGCTTATTTCTTACTTTCGTCGTTAAACCTAGGTAGAGTACATACCTAAAATTTATAAAACAGTTAAGAGGCTCCCGACTAATAAGAACACTAAAGGATTGAAGAAGGGCTCTCCTTTTGATGGATTAATTACCTAAAAATATATGCAGGAAGTCGATGAATGCAGGTGGCTCAGGACCGTGCTTTGTGGTATTTCCTTGGTGAGGTCTGTGTTCAGTTCAGCAGTGGACTTGTGAAGGGCCGTAATAATGGTATTGATAAAAGAACTGAAAGACAGACAAAAGATATGCACGGACTTTCATGTTATCTAAACTTCTTAAATCGGTCTAAAGTCTAATCAATAAATTATTATTAAATCAGCCTAGAGCATAGTCAATAAATTCTTCTTTAACAGTCTGTTTAATTCTCTGCGGATATAAATTATACTTTACAAGAATGCGCTCAACTGGCAAGCATACCTAACTTTTAAATGGTAGAGTCTTGCTGCAGCTATAATATAGTTGTAGCACGAATGGGTCAATTCGATCGGGGAAGGATCACGCTCTCACAAAATACCAGCGTAAAATAGCAGATTGACGCTACTGTGTTTCGTATGTCAACCTTATTCTATAAAAAAGCGTGCAACAAGCTATTATATAAAACTCTTTTAAAATATAAAATATAGTTTCGCTTAAAAGCCATCAAATAGAAAAGTTCTTTATTTAAAATCATATTATAATGTGGTAAAGTCATGTAAATACAATGAGATGCGTTTTCACTCCTTAATAAAACATCAGTGTGAACATCATCGCTTAATATTAGTATCTTCAGTGTAGTTTTCATATAAAATCTATAACAGAGGCGAGGTAAAATGTATAAAAATAAAGCAAGTAGTAATAACTTATAATTTTATTGAAATTCTTTAATCTAAATAAAGTTTACTTAAGATTATTCTAAAAAATAAAAAATGCTTCTAATGTTTTCAAATCGTGGGACAGGGAAGTTAATAACTAATGGTCGATATGTCGATATGTTGTTATACTTAATTTGTATTTTAACAGTTAATTTTCCAGGAAACAATTATTATACTCGTATATAAGTGTACCTTTTCCTGCAGCCGAGGCTTAGTGGAAGGCAATAATATCGCAGTAATTTGTCATTTTTATCGTGTCTGTGTTTGCCGAAGCATAATCGTTGGCTGTCATTCATAACCAAAATTGTTATTAGACTGTATCAGCTTGTCATATAGTGATTATTGGAACATAATAGCTTTATTTATTGATTATATACTATATCAAAATTATGGATGTAAATATACTTATCACGTAATATCAAAGTCAAGTAGGTAGACACAGTCCACCTGATGGTAAGTGGTTGCTGTGGCCCATAGACATCTACATCTATCCTCACGATTACGAATCAAAATGCAGATGCGTTGTCATCCGTGAGGACTTAGATGGAATGGCTCGTTTCCAGTAAAAAGGGTCTCCGGTTCTCTACACTCACCATACGAAACACAGCAGCATTAAACTACTATTTGCCGCTGGTATTCACTGAGAGCGTGGTCCTTCCCCGGTCGAGCCGACCTATTAGTGCTACAACTATACTACTAATATAACAGCAGCATGGCTCTATCACGTAATAAAGATATGTAAAAATGTTTAACAAATCTTAGTTAGTTATTAATAACTTTCTACGCACTTTTCTTTGTATATTGTATTTGTATATTGGGGTGTAAAAAGGAGTCCTATCATAAACATATATGTGAAAAGAGGGCCAAGTTCCGTACAAACGGCATTCTTAGCTGTCTCCGGCTTCACCGATAAATACTTGAGATCTGCACACGTTTTACATTCTTAAATCAAAACTTAAGTACAACGTTCGTCAATTGATTTAAACAAAATTTGTCACGTTGATATATAATTTGTAACATGGCAAGTTTTATATCCAACTAAATTGTAAAAATGAACAATAAATTTCATGTATTGATGAGACGTTAAATGTAATGTATTGATTATTAAAACCTCTAAGGTATAAACTAATTATCAAAGTTTTATTAAGAATAATCGTGACAAACGAGCACTCTCCACTTGACGGTTAGTGGATGCTATAGCATTGATATCTGTGTCTATTTTCGAATAGGAATCAAAATGCTGAATGCATTGTCACATTGAGGACTCAGATGGAATGCTGTGTTTCCAGTAAATAAGGGTCTCCGGTTTTCTGCACCCAACATACTAAAAAAGCAGCATTAGGCTGCTATTTCATGTTGCTGTTCTGTGAGAGCGTGGTCTTTCCCCGGTCGAGCTGACCCATTCGTGGTACAACCATAATATAGCTGCAACGTGGTACCTCCACGTATAAAAATAATTTGATTAAAAAGAATGTAACATTTTTTTTTCGAACTAATTGAAAAACTTTGCATTTTCCTATAGTTATGATTAAAAAAAACTGATATGTAGCCCTTTTCACATTTAAGTTAATAGTAGGATGTCATTAATTTTTGAAATATTGACACAGTTACTTCTGGAACGGCTATGGCGCTGCGGGAAGTGCAGCTCCTAAACCCTTACGTACCAAATCACAGGAAACGATGCTCACCTCCACAGCTTCGGCTTATTGGTCTTCGGCAACCAGTCTCAGCCGGTATCATCGATATCGTTCAGACCGATACGGCTCGCACAGATGCCTGCGATTCGCTACAGCGAGCGGGGGCTGCTCTCCTTTCGTGGCTACGGCGTTACAAAAACACTCTAGGGGGAGGGCAGACAAGATTACGTGAAGTCAGGGTGTTCTAATTCGGTTTTAATACAGATTCGACCTATCTTATCCATAAAAATCTCTCATTCTCAGGTCCGGTAGGCAAGCCAAATTCCAAATTAACGTCATCAAATCAAATCCAGAACCAAAACCTCGGTCATTTAACCTCGGTCGGAACAGTTATAACTGACTCGCTTCTGTAAAACGCGTCTTGCCTAGTAAGAAATAGTTTTACCTGACATTCAATTTTGTGCATCAGTTAATTATAGTTATAATAATTGCATTACGTCAAAACTAGTTTTAACTAGGGAAAATGCGTTCTATCCAAAAACGGGTTTTAACTGTAGCAGATATATTTCAAATTTTATTTATATCTGTATTATATATCGATATTAGCCCCTGGGTAAGAGGTGGTCGTTATCAAGTTATTTCTAATATGAATTGTGAAGTTCGTATAATACATGTTTGCAAACTGATTTTTTTTTAAATTCCCGCTGTATTTTTTGCTGGTTCTTGCCGGGACCGAAATTCTGAACCAATGGTAAAACAAACCAATAAGGACTTTCTGTGTATAATCTATACTATATATATATATATATATATATATATATATATATATATATATATATATATATATCAGACCCTAACTCAAGAAGATTTTTAAAATATGTAGGTCAAAATTGCCTCGAAATGTTTCCTCGAATTTGTTCCGTACTAATGTTCTCACCTGCCGAATGTTAAGATATTATACCAATTTCTTAAGTGTCAAACTCACCCGCGCGAACTGTGTGATAGCGAAAAACCCATCTAAAATATTACACCTAAATCCCATTGACTGGTAAATGAAAGCAGCAGTGCGTAAACTTCACGTCTGTGCTCCTGCACAGGGTAGTGAATATTGACACCTTTCTAAAATAATCATGTGTATTGCGCATTCTCGAAGAGACTAAGGCGGACTTTAAAAAAAGTTCTTCAAATCTTAATATTTTATACGTGGTAAAGCCACGGTGCAGCTATATTATGGTTGTTGTTCGTCTCGACCGAGGAAAGATCATGCTCTCAAAGAATATAGCGGTTTATTTCTGCTGTGTTTTGTATGTAGAGTTCCCGACACTCTTTTTCTGAATACAATGCAACATATCTTAGACCTCAGGAATGTCAACGCATCTGCCTTTTGATTCTTAATCGTCCTTGGGGACTTTCCAGGAGTGGACTTTGAAGGTCAAGTTTTAGTTCGCTCCTATCTTCCCTCCCCCCTATACTTATCATTGTTTAAAAATGTTGACTGTGACTTACAGTTTCACTAGTACCTGCGGGGATCGAACCCAGGTTGCTCGCGAGAAATTTACGAAGGGTTATGTTATTTTGTATTTAATAAATTTTGTTCTCAATAAAATCGATGGCTATAGTCTCTTGAGAAAATGTCAACACGTAAACTTGTCACCTTGTATTTCAATACCATTATTTTTGATTAAGTTTGATATACATACCATTGTATATCAAATTTATATTGTCATAATTAATATAATGTCAGCGTCTTATAAAATTACTTCAGCTTTAGAAATAAAATTGACATGTCATGCTTGAAGATGCATTCACTTACGCAAAGATTAATATCAGCAATAATATACAAATTGATATAATATTATATACGGTATCACGCGGAGCGTAGCTACTCCGTAGCGATAGCTCTACGCGTCACCTACGCAGCGAGGACACGGGCAAGCAACCCGTCACTATATAACCGCGCCGACCACCCTCTAGCTTTCATTTGCTTTCAAAAACCATCAAGGGGTAATACGGAAGCAAAAGCAATATTCACCTGAAAGTGATAATTTACAATCGGAGTACATCCTTTTATTGACACGTTGTCGTTCTACTCAGTGACTGTGGTAAGATCTTTTTATTATCCTTTTTTAACAAAAGCTATTGTTTTATTTATTTATGACTTGATAAAACTTTTTACACTAATAAAATTATTATATTTAAGATTTTTCATTATTTTTATATGTTATTATGGCTTAATAGCAAAACTTTTATTTACGGTGATACCCTATAACATGAATTTATGGGTTTGGTTATAGTAAGAAACTTTCAAAATAAAATGGGCCAGTGGTAGTGTTTAAAAATTATGTACATAAAAAAGTATATTATTCTATAAGCGTAACCCCACCATAGTTTTTATATTGTTGTAATGTTTCCCTTTTTTTACATATTCAATACATGTTCATGGCTATGTTAAAAAAACATTTTTTGGCGTTTATGTTGGCTATTTGTTATAAATTTCATAGGTGTTCAATATTGATAAATAAATGTTATCTAAACACGATTTGACTGAAAAATGATTTAATGCTTTCTTTTCCGAAGAATTAATTATTTTTAATTACTTTAATTGTCATAGAGCCAATTTGCAGTTATTACATACATGTTGTAGCACGAATAAATTGAGACGATTATTATCAATTACGAAAGACTACGCAATTAACGAATACTAGCGTAAAATAGCAGCTTAGTGCTGCTGTGTTTTGTATAATTAGTGTAGAGATGTGGAGAAACTTTTTACTGAAAACGTTGCATACAATGTTAAACCTCAGGAATTGACAATAAATCTGCACCTTTGAAATATTATTTTTAATTATTTACATTCAATTTCTCACGATATTTCATTAAACGCCAAGCACATACTAAATCAACACTTAAAATTAGTTAGTCATCAATTTCATTGACGCCAATAGGAATTGAACCTGAGTTGATCGCGTACTGGGAAATTAACAGCAGGCGCTTATACCGTGCGTTACCTCGGCTCTCTATATGTAAACGTAAAAAACTTTTAATCACAAAAGTTATATAACGCGTATTATGTTTCCTAAATAAGAATTCTCATTTTTCGGAATATATATACATATAATAATTGTGATACGGGATAAACATAAATTTTTAACGAGTTAGCTAAAATATAAATATACAACAAATACAAGCTAAGAGCTTGTAAAAATGTTTACACTTCATGAATTTTTAATATTGCCCATTTTTTTCGAAATAACCGGATCAATATCATCAAACTAAGATACACCGTCGTGTAGTGTAAGAGAAAACAAGCAATTAACAGCAGCATCTTCCTGATAACAATTCAAACTTACGAAAAAATGCGGTTGCCAAGCCGCCTGCGAAGCTTTGGAGCTACAGCAAATATTCGCCTACGAGGCAATCCATGGGGGAGGCCTATGTTCAGCAGTGGACTTTAATAGGCTGTACCGTTAGTGGTTGAACTAATTAATTCACAAAATTCTAATTATCATTTTTTACGGCGTTTACTCTATTGGTACAGTTGATATAAACTTTTCTTTCGAAAACTCTACTTCATAGAAAACAAATTACAAAAATGATTGATCATAATTATATCGTTTTTAATAACAAATGTTTCTATTCCCTTATAAACATATTTTCATGTAATTTCCTTGACGCTAAATCTTTTATTTGCTGTACTGTCATCATTATGATCTCGACTCTAACTCTCCAAATACTAACAATCCTGTGGGTGTAAGAGGGAATTATGACAACTCTTTCTCCAGTTGCCTGCCCCGCTTACACTTGGTGTACCCTATCCGATTATTGAAAGATAATCTATGACCAAACAATTCGGAAAAATTTATCCAAAAGTTTGTCAAAAATGTGTCTGGTTCTCACAGGTATTTTTGTAACTTTTTTCCAATATACTTTTTATATTTTATTTTTTATATTGCTTTTTTAATTTTAATATTTATATGCGTAATAAATTTGTTAATCGAACACAAACCGAAATCTTTTCCACCGCAACGCCGTTCAGGTCTTTCTGTTCGCTAAAATACACGATCAAATGATATAATTTAGAATAATTAATATAACGTTCGAGAGATGACTGCAACTATCTGACCTAATAATCCAGTTTATTCTATGAACCGAACATCTTAAATTCAGTTGGCTTACAGACCCGTGGTTAAAAAGACAGTCGATAAAGACTTTATAAAATTGTTTCATCCGTAAAACTATTACAAATTTGTTTAAAACAAACATGACTAACTTAGTTTTATTTTGATTATTTTACATATAAATTAAAATATTAACAAGCAATTATAGGAAGAAAAAAGATTATATAATCTTTAAATATTTATTAAAAAATATTTTTACAATGAAAATGTAATGTTTTATTTAAACTATATGAATTATTTTTAATGAAATAATAAAGGAGAAAAAATAGAAATTTTAATGATTTTAATCACAATAAATTAAGTTAGCTTAACTGTAATATATTTCAGATTTAATTGGAATATAATATTCAATAATATCATTAACTATGACATACATCTGTTTGGTTTCAATTATTATAAAAAAGGAGTTAAATAACTCATTCTTTTAAAACTAAATTAAATGCAACTTTTGGTTTTTAAGATAAATTTGATCTATCAATATTTTTAGAATGCAGAATACAAATCAAATGTTTTATATAAACTATAATCCATAATTAGTTCAATTAAGTATATTTTAATATCATTCATGATATTATTCTTATGATAGAATAATTAAAAAGAAAAATCTATTTTTTATTAATATAATAAAATTATTTAAATATTCAAGGTCGCTCAGCGAGCTATGGAGAGGGCTATGCTCGGAGTTTCTCTGCGTGATAGACTCAGAAATGAGGATATCCGCAGTAAAACCAGAGTGACCGACATAGCCCAACGGAGTAGTAAGCTGAAGTGGCAATGGGCCGGCCATATAGCTCGAAGAACCAATAACCGATGGGGAAGAAAGGTTTTCGAGTGGCAGCCTCGTACCGGTAGGCGTAGTGTAGGGCGACCCACCACTAGATGGAGTGACGACCTGGTAAGATATGCAGGAAGTCGATGGATGCAGGTGGCTCGTGCTTTGTGGCATTACTTGGGAGAGGCCTATGTTCAGCAGTGGACTTGTGAAGGGCTGTAATGATGATGATGATGATGATTTAAATATTTGTTCACATGTACCGAATATGATTAATCATTAAGTTAAAAGTAAAAAGCAAATCAAAACTGGCGGAAAATCTGTCATACATTGATACAACATTACTAAAGACGTTTTTATTAAAGCAAGAACTTTTATGTGACATGAAAAACCACTTCATTGATGTAAAATAACGTTATAAGAAAATTATTATACTCCTTAATATATATAATGTATTTCGAGGCCGCATTTAAAAATCTGATTTGCTTTTATGCGATATTCCAGCCGTATGAAGTCGAAGTGACTTAATACCCATAAGGAAATGATTTATTGATTATGTTAGATTTTCCTGTTATATAAAGTAAACAAAATAAATATCATGAATATTTTGTTCGTAAATATGAAGGGCAAGTGAAGCGGAAGTGTTAAAGTTACTCAAACAAGTATTTGTAACTAACAAGCACACAGCCCACCCCAAACAAGTACACAGACCCACAGCTACCGACCGGCTTCTTACATGATTTTCCGCAGTAGGTACTTGTAGAAGTGATTGAGTAACTTTTCTGACCTTCAAAAAAGTGCTTTATTAAGGCTTATCTCTATCTCTATATAGTATAACCCTTCAAGCGCTATAAAAATCCCATGCAGTCGCATGCGCCCGGATAATCCCGAGCGGTCGCATGCGACCGCATCCACCCACAGCACTTAAAACCATTAAAGCTTGTATTTAGAGACTACTTTTCTATGCAGAAGTTTAGCATTATAAAATCTATACAAAATTCGCTATCTTGTGGTCTAAACAAAAATTAGGTTTTACTTCATTACAAAAAGATTTTATTGTATTTTGATAACAAAAAAAAACATACCAAGCGAACATACATGTTGGCAGCGTGAAAATCACAATTATACTACTCGAAATTATTTACGTAAAAAGATACACAAAAACTTTCAACTAAAACTAAAACACTAGAAAAAATCCAAAAATCAACACAATAACATTCACGCGAAAATGGCGTACAAAATGAACGTAGATTATAAATAAATATTCATAGGATAACAGTTGTTTTAAGTTTAACTCGCCAATGGCTGGACCGATTTCGAAATTTTTTTCTGTATATATTTGAGTGCGCCCTTGGATGGTTCAAAAGCTCAATTGGCCCCGGTATATAGCGCTGTTGTCGAGAACCAGAAATTACCCGTGCGAAGCCGCGGCGAATCGCCGGTTTTTAGTAAAAATCTTTTATCGATTAAGAATATAATCGCCTCATTACATAAGTAAAAGTAAAATGGGGACCTCTTTGCTTACCACATAATATTGTTTATTTGGTTGATATTACGTTAAAGCGTGGTCCTTCCCTTAACAAGCAAATTAGTTTGTGCTAAAACCAAAATGCAACTGCAATATTGGTCTCAGGAAGCAATACAAAATGCTATGCCCTAGAGTTCTATCACAAAAGCATAAACGATCTTCCTTTGAGATGGCAGAAATATATTGAAAATGAAGTTAAAAATATTTTCTTCTTCATCAGCCCGTAAAAGGCACATGGGCCTCTCTCATTGTAGACAAGATTTGCTTCAATCATTACGAAAGGCAGGCTCATTGAGGACTACAATCCAAATCGCACCTTTGACGTCTGGATAATCTGCTTCTGATCTAAACGAGATGATGTCATCTATCGAAATCCATGATTATTTGCTGGCATTATCCACAATCTAAAAGGGTAGAGGATTTTCCTACGCCAATACAAAATAACAAATAAAAATATTTGGTTAATAGTATTTATTACACTATTCGTCTAACGCCCATAAGAAAGAGACGTATTAACTTAATCAGATTTTCCTACCGTGTGGGAAAAGCAACATAAATTTCATAATAACATTTCAAACACAATCAAGTAGAAAATGTTGAAAAAGCTTTTTCCTATCGTCAAAGTATTAAGTACATGTTACATTTCCTTAATAAACATCAAGGTATAAACAAAATCTATAAACATAAATTAAATTATGGTTGCTACCTGTAATATTAAAATAACTGACTTCTATCAGGGTAAGGGAATTATTTGCTTAGTATTGAGACATAAATAACCATTTAAAAAGAGAAAAGAGTCTACTCTTTTTTAAAAGACCAGCACCGCATCAGCAATTTCCCTGGTGTTGCAGTTGTTCATGGGCGACGGTAGTCACGATTAGGAGAGCCGCGTGCTCATTTACCCCCTCTTAAATAAAAGAAATATTTTAAAGAAATGTCTGTCTATCGGTCCAGGCTAATCTTTGAAATGGTTGTACCAATTGTTATATAACTTTACGAACAGATAAATATTTATGCCAAGCGGAATCTAGGCTATATTTTATCCGAAAATTTTAAAGATGTTTATTGAAAAATACGGAAAATTGATAAAGTAAATGGTCTTTGATTACCTTAAAATTAAATAACGCTTCATCCAGTTTAATCCGGGGGAGGTTGCTAGTCTATACATATAAATAAAATTGAAGTGTCTGTCTATAATATTTAAATGACCGACTGATATTAAGCTCCGGGCGTTATTTGCATTTGTTTTATAGAATAAGGGTGACAAACGAGCACACAGTCCACCTGATGGTAAGTGGATGCTGTGGCCCATAGACATCTACATCCTCGATTACGAATCAAAACGCAGATGCATTGTCACTCCTGAAGACTAAGATGGAATGCCTCGTTTCCAATAAAAAAGGGTCTCCGGATCTCTGCACTCACCATACGAAACACAGCAGTATTAGGCTGCTATTTTACGCTGGTATTCTGCGAAAGCGTGGTCCTTCCCCGTTCGAACCGACCCATTCGTGCTATAGCTATACTACTAATATAACTGCAGCATAGCTCTATCACGTAAAAAAATTATATTTAATAAAAGTGAAACAATATTAAATTGTAATGTTGCTGTGTTTCGTATGGTGAGTGTAGAGATCTGGAGACCCTTTTTTACTGAAAACGAGGCATTCCATCTTAGCCCTCACAGTTGACAAGGCATCTGAATTTTGATTCGTAATTTAGGATCGATGTAGATGTCTACGGGCTACAGTAACTATTTACCATCAGGTGGAGTGCACATCTGGTCTATCGGTCTGGAGGGTAGCCAGAAGGAAGACAGTATTATTACAGGTTGTGAGAGAGAACGTCTCTGTTTGTTGTTTGAAGTCATTTGCAGGCGTGAAAAAACAGATGACAACCGTGCCCCTCACACTTTGAGAGAATATATATGTAGAAATAATATATAGAAATATATCCACAACTTTACAAAAAGCAAATTCATCTCTGGGCGGGGGCACCGCAGTGCCACCTAGCACTTGACCACATCTAGCGAAGAAGGGCCCGAACGGTTGACGACCGACCGACAACCACGGGGAATGCTCTGAGAAATTATTCGGACTAATTCCAGCCGCCAAATTTCACCGTCGCATATCGCGACCAAATTCATGATACCTTCCACTGTGCGATTTAACAGAAGTTTTCTCGACTTTATTTTGGAATCGGCTACCATCAGCTATTTTTCCTGACCGATATGACTTAGGGACTTTCAAATAAAGATCCTACTCATTTATAAAAGGCCGGCCTTACCTGCAATTCTCCCGGGGTTTCAGTTTGTCAAGAGTGGCGTAGTCACGATCAGATGATCCGCATACTCGTTTACCCACTTTTTATACTAAAAAAGTTTTCCTGCTTGCAACAACGTTACGTAGTGATCTCTCAGCTACTTCATAAACCGTTATATTTGTAAATTTACAACTACTAATAAAAAAAATTCTTATTTAGGTATTTAATAAAGGTATATTGAGAAACAATATGTGGAAAGTTTAAAAATACTACTTATTATTACTTCTATTTTGTCCAAACATAAAAGTAAGTTTAGTAGAAAATTTACCATTATTCTTTATGTATATCATACAAAATGTATATATTTGATGCATACATTTTCAGAACGAGATTATAGGATCTAAATTCAATTATGTTAACTCAACACTATCCTACTCTTCATCCACTTCCTTTATGGCAGTTTGAACGCGTATCGTTAAAAGCTTACGGGTAGAGTTTATACATCTTGATCGGCATTTAACTACGAGAGAGACGTAAGTCGTATTACTTTACGCCGTCATTCCTTTAACGCGAACGACTTTGCATATTAATAAGATGTCGTTTTTAATTCTGTTTATATCTTTTGTGATAGTAAAGGAAAATATTTTTTAAATAAAATCGAACCTAACGATTACTTAAATGGAATCTAAAGAATATTGGAAAAATAATTAAACTGCATAAATAAAACTAAAAAAAAAGTGTCAGTCGTAGGACTGCACGTAGCAGAATTGAAAACTTCTTAGCTTCATAGACTTGTAAACATTATTTTTGTGTAAATATATCTGAGTGTGAAAGTCATGCGAGTTCAGTCCTTTGTCCCATCTCAAAAGTGCCCAACTCGCCTAATGAAGTTTTCACTTTAAAAAACTACATAAACGTCCTGATTCCTCCTAATTACTTATTATTATTTACTCAGTAATTCACTGAGTACTGACCTTCTCTGCCACAATCCAAATCCTGCATATCAAAAAAACTAATTTAGTTTCTTTGATATGCAGGATGCCTCATCACTACAGTGAACTCCTTCACCGCCCAGCTAATGGTAAATTAGAACATAAATTTTTTGCGATCAACGATTTCAATGATGCCGATGGTGAATTAGACAGCGTTTTATACTAAAGCATTTTCAATGTGAGAGGCGAGCGTCGAGCTTGTATTTGTGACAAATTTTTAACTATTCATTCCTTTTAATTTTCCACATTAAATCGTCTTTTAATAACATACTATTAATAATTTTAATATTTATATTATACTAAATTTTACTTAATCATGATCATCATCATCATCATTACAGCCCTTCACAAGTCCACTGCTGAACATAGGCCTCCCCCAAGTAATGCCACAAAGCACGGTCCTGAGCCACCTGCATCCATCGACTTCCTGCATGTCTTACCAGGTCGTCACTCCTTCTAGTGGGGGGTCGCCCTACACTACGCCTACCGGTACGAGGCTGCCACTCGAGAACCTTTCTTCCCCATCGGTTATCGGTTACTTAATAGGGGCTGTGAAATATTATGTTTCTTTTTATATATAAGTGACACACCAGGCACTTAACAGTTTCCCTGAATGCAATTGCTTGCATGCCCAAGAACATAGTAGACTAAATCTTTAAAGCGAAACATAGTTATGGGTACACTGCAGCTCGGCTTGAAATCGCAAAAAGACTTCTTTTTTTCAAACGATATAAATAAGGTAAAGTATGAAGTTTCCGATTTAATGGAGAAGCTACTTTGAATCAAAATTATACCTGCATGGTCGGACCATTCCATTCGTGATTTAAAACTTTTTACACAAAAACTTAGTATAACACTCTAAATTCAAATATTTTTTTACATTTTATTGCTTGACTTTCAATTGTTTGTATATTCAATATTTGATTTAAGTATGGAGACCTCATTTTTATAATAATTATAACATACAAATGAGCCTAATTTTCAAATACCAGATCCGACGTTATTCTAACGCGACGAAAACAGCTCGCAGTGTTAATGCTGCGCTTACATAGTGGAAACTTTGACATAAATAATGAATCACGAGAAAGACCAGCACTAAAGTAAATAACGACGAAATAAAAGTATGGTAGATACAAACCCTTATATGACAACCAAGAAATTAGTGTCATGCTTGACGATAATTTACTTAATTAGTAAAATGAAAGAGTCGATAAGGCCTTTTGAATTATATAACGTTTTCACGATTTTCCACGACTTTTTCTGCTAATAAGGCGGCATTTTGGAATGAGGTGTAATAGTTGACAGATTTCATAGCAAATCATTAAATTTTAAGAAAAGTGTAGAGATTTTTCTTTCTGAAATATTAGTTATATTAAAGATTAATTACGTTAGAAATTGATAAAACTGCGCGTATTTCTAAAGTAGAACCATTAAAAAAAGTTGAAAATGTGTAATAAATTAAAGAACACAGCATTGTTTTCAAAAAAAATTATTTATAGCGCACCTTTTTAATAATATAATCGAGTGAGTTTTAGTGTGTAGTCTTATACTTCCGGTGCAATACAAATATACCAGTACTGTTCGTTTGTTACGAGTTCAATACATTTAATATCATAAGGGGCACGCAACCAAATTATACCTATTCTTATATACTTGTAACGACATATTTGTAGTCGCACCTATCAGTTATTGTAAACAGTACAACTTTTATGAATTGTAAATTGAAAGAGCTCATTGATAAGTAGCGTCTCGTATTGCCAATTATTTTTCAAGGTGACTCCAAATCCACACAGTTTAGGCGGGTTTTGTGATATGAAGCCCCGGGGAATGAAAAATATTAGGACGGAATACGTAGCCCTTTATCATTCGATATTTGATACCAGCAATACTTTTATGTCTGACAGCACTTTTACAAAAATGGTTTGTACATTTTGTTTAATTTATTAATTCCAGAATACTAATAACAAACGAGTGTTGACTTTGAGTTCTTTATCCCTCTACTTTTCCCTGATAATTAACTAACGAGGCTCTGGCAACCGACTGACGACGGCAAATCTATCCAAGAACGGTAAATCTAAATATCACAGATTGATGATTATTTGCAGCATTACTAGTTTTAAGAACATCGGCTATTCGCATATCGACGCCTATTGAGTATGGAAAAATTTCCCAAGTAACGCATGCATGCATAAAAAAACATGAATGTGGTTTCACATTCTTGTTTTTTTTTTACCCTCAAATGAGTGGATTAAAGAAACTCCCGGTAACAAATAGAATGTTGTCTAAAGGATGAAATTAAAAATTCATCCTCTATTTATATTCTATTCCATCACAGAGTGGTAAGATTTTTTCTCGAAATTAATGTATCTATATATTTAAAAAAAACTATTGTAACACTTTAACTACTGTAACATATAGGTATACAGGGAAAAAGGGCACACAGTCAAGTTGAAACTTCCTCTTTTTTGAAGTTTACTATAAATAGATAGTATGTTTTAGATTATTACGATAAAAATATTCTTAAATATTTATATGTTTCTTAATAATTATAAACATGAAATAAAACTGATTCCTCATGAATATTAACATTTAAAATTAAATATTCCCTTAAAGTATTTAAGCTTAATTTAATAAAAATAATAATTACGGGGATAGTCGATCATTCCAGACCTATAAATATAAATTGTAAAATTGTTGTGGGATTTCCATAACTTAACCACAGTATAGGCTGTACTTAACGTGGTCACCAAACTTTAGTAGATTTTCCTACCAAAATGTTTGTTAAATTAAAATCACTATAACTTAACCCAACCAAGAAAAGTTTGTTTTCGATGTGATGCGGAATAAAGATTGTAATTAGATATTATTAATTGTGACAACAAAAAGGAACGAGAATATGTAGGCGTATAATGTATTTATTTATCGTGTATCTGACATATTGGTTTTGTTGTGTTGTGAAAGAGATAATAAATAGCAAAACAACCGTGTGATTCAGCTTATGTCCGCCGCAGATACCAACTCTGTCCCTATTCTGATTAATATGCTTGCGCTACAACCATTTTCATTGTAAATGACTTTTTTACTTTGTAATCTCTCTTAATAAATCTACCTTTGCTATATTAGTATTAAGGATATCTAAATAATAATTAATGACATATATAGACACATACAGTTGTAGTCACTCGACTTTAGACATTCAACTGGTGATTTTCTTGTAAACACGACTCACCGACGGGTAGAGACAGTCAAGACCATGAGGCCGTGGTGGTTAGTTCGGACGTAGCGAAGGCCTTCGATCGTATAGACACAAAATACTTCTTTTGAAGCTTTCCTACTACAGGGTTCCCTGTAAATTATACGGGTATCCAGTTTTCTTACGTATTGGAGCTTCAAGGTCGTACTCGACGGTGCTTGCTTTGACTGTAAGCCTATGAATACTAGCATGTTCAATGCTAGTGTTCCATAAGGCATAGTAGTAACATTCATTGATATGCTAACAACAGCACTGGCGATGCTTTATACACCGGCCGTGCTAATATTTCTCAGAGTCTGAAGTCGAATCCTTAGTAAGATATATTTTGAACCGAAAGCGACTAACTCTAGATTAATGTAACCCTCAGAAGTCACAGGTTTGCGTATTTACCGCTAAAAGTAAGAAGATACCACTAAGGGAATTCGTCTATATCGTATCTCCTCAATTTTAGGGCACTCCCTTTGTAGCAACCAGCATCGGCTTCCTCGGTGTCGACATATCGAGTGACATACTGTTCCGGAGTCACCACTTGGAAAGGAAGGCTAAACTGGCCTTTGAAAAGCTTGGTGTACGATGTGGTATTCTGTGCCGACCGCTTGCAGCTTCACAAAGCGCGAGTTGTTGCTTCCTCATCATTTACCATCCCGAGCACAGGCTTCCTTTCACTTCTGAGAGGATTTAGGGAGGCAAGGGAGGGTCCACCGTGCTGCTCTAATGAGTGCTGGCTATACAACATATATTCGAAATATCTTATTTCAATTTCTCAGACATGCATGTTTCCTCATGATGTTTTCCTGGGTTACTGAGCATGTGGTACATGAGCATTTAAAATATTAACAATGTCATTAGTGTCAGCGGTGATCAAACCTGGGCTACAGGCGTAGTACTGTGAAATTGAGAGCGAGCACTTAGTCCCTGGATCACAGAATAAATAATAGTACTCCTGAACTACCGCGATTGTGTTTGTATGTGTAAATATATTTATTGTGTACACGTATATATGTTTATTTATTTTATTATATTACTTAATTGTATACTAAACTATATTAATCACTTACTTACATTAATGGCATAGCCTAAATATAAAAAGGTGATGATCTAAAGCGCGAGTACGGTATGCTGTATAGCATCAATCTTGTTATAATAAATATATATGTGATTAAGTGGCTTATCTTCGTACTGACCTGTCACATCAGCTTTAAGATGTCTGCGTTGGAATTGGATTTTTAACGTAGAACGATGTTGAGTCGCTAACTTCGTTTGTCGGGAACATGGTGTACGATTTCTATTTTTCGTTGATTTTTTTTATATTTTATGTGACTGGTTACTTGTACCTAAGCTAGAATTTGTTTTGTTTTATATCATAGATTATCTCTCTGTTAATTTTGCTCATTATTATATTTCGTGTGTTTACACTTATTTCTGACAAATAAATATATTTTCAATTTTATCGATAAAGAATAATTATGTTTGCTTTTCCCCAAAATTTATTCAAGCAATAATTAAACTTTTTATATAAAAAAGGAAAGTGTTGTCTGTTACATATATACTTAAGCTTTTAATATCTTGCATAAGGAGTATTGGTATCACTGAAATAAATAACAGCGTAATGAAACTGTATGCGGTTCTGCTTTATGTCGGCTGCAAACGACGTGGTCCGTATTTGTTCAGACTAATACAGTAAAAAGAGTCATGCGATGCGGTTTTACAGGCCGCGGGATGTAACTGTAATTAATGCTTACAGTTCTATTTTTGTAATGGATCTATTTGAATTGAAATATGAAAATAATTGAAAAATATTGAGAGAAGTTGTTTCTTTTTTGTTATTTTTGAAGTTAGTAATTTTAATTTACTATTGAAATGTGTATTGAATCAAAAGATTTAAATGCATTGTAACTCAGATACCTCAGAACCGTACTGCATACCTATATACATAAGGTCACACGTCACTCAAAGGGGTAGGCAGAGACTAAAGTCTTCAATTTGGCAAAATCCTGACACATCTGTCTTGCTTTCTTTCACAGTCATAAATCTACGCATTCGTGCTCGTCGGTTATGGGTACTCCTTATTTGACCTATCTTCAACTAAATCGCAAATTTAATCAAAGCTCTACTCTGTGACAATATTATTGTACAGAGCTAGATAAATTCAAAATGGGGTTTTATAATTATGTCAGAAGTTCTCTAACATTAACAGACGTAGTCAATAGACGGTATAATTTTTACGTGGTAGAGCCATGCTGCAGTTATATTAGTAGTATAGTTGTAGCACGAATGGGTCGGCTCGACCGGGGAAAGACCACGCTCTCACAGAATACCAGCGTGAAATAGTAGCTTAATGCTGCTGTATTTCGTATGGTGAGTGTAGAGAACCGGAGACCCTTTTTACTGGAAACGAGGCATTCCATCTTAGTCCTCACGGGTGACAACGCATCTGCATTTTGATTCGTAATCGAGGATAGATGTAGATGTCTATGGGCCACAGCAACCACTTACCATCAGGTGGACTGTGTGCTCGTTTGTCACCCTATCCAATAAAAAAATGTTATTTTTAAATGATTGAGTATCAATTAAATTATATTCTGTATATCATGTGATTGTATCATGCCTTCATACTATTAAACCTTACGTACAAACACATAGTACGTATACGCATACATATGCACGCAATGACAATATCTGCGCTACACCATGAATCGTTTCGTTAAAAACGTAGAGTATCGCATTAGTAATCTTATTAATTAACATTACTGATATTCCTTTTAACCACTCCTGGTAAGCTTGAAATTCTTGTGTTAGTTTCTGTAATGTATCACACAAAACCACATGTAAATGCAATAAATTCTGTAAAAATCACCGAAATTCAAAAAAATATTGCTGCTAAATGCTTCTGAATAGAATATTACGAACACTGTAGCATTCAAGTTCTGAAAATAGAGATAATCTGTACACACTTGCCAAAAGTAGGAGTTAGTTTAAAAAATAAATTTTAACATTTTGTCTTTTTGAATAACGTACAGAATGTAGAAGACTTTTACCAATTTTATATTTGTAACATAATTTATATTCCTATTCTGATATTTTTCCGTAACTACCTTCGTCCCTTCGACGTTCTACAGTTGTAAAGCAATATAAATTTATGAATTTATTAATATACAATTTTTTCTACCGCTGTAAGCATTCTCTTCAAAGACTGGAAGGGAATGCTTTTAGCATTAAGTGCGCCTTTTGTTTCTATACATTGTGTTAAGTTCAATAAAGAATAAATAAATAAATTAATTAAATATTGAGTTGAGGGCACCAATCAAAATTACGCCACTGTGGTTAATGGCTTATAAATCATAAACGTACTTTTTTTTTCTAGAAGAATTGCACAAATTTAAACATGAACACCGCGGCATCTTACAACAGCTTAGCCATCGTTCTAACTATCTTCGCGCTCTTCTTTACGGCTGGTATCGCTGTCCCAATGGTAATAAACGTTTGATTATGCATATTGATATAGCTTTCACTGCCAATATATAATTATCAAAACTTTGTCCCTTTCTTATCTGTCAAATTAATTTAATAGGAGTCGGATGACGAACAATCGGAAAATGCGATAGTCTCTAGAGCGGAAAGTCCTGAAGGCTCTGACTTGACAGCACTATGGGACCCTGTTACTGCGGCAGCGCTGCGCAAGTTTCTTGTACAACTCGACGCTGAAGAAAGGTAATTAATATAATTTAAAGATTTCACGCTGTATCCTTTTTATCATACAATATTCATTAAATTCTTTAGAAAAATAAATTTTGCCGTTTCTTATGCCCCGTGGTGTAGAGAAAATAACGATATTTTACATCCGAGCGTGATAAAACTTCTTTATTTTTAAGTTTGTAAGTGAAGATTCATATCCATTGACTTCATCTGAACAAAAATACTAATACTGTCGGAAATTATAAGTTCAGCTACGGACGACGTATTATTAAATACCACTGATGCAAAAAGAGGCTTGCTTAATTAATTTACCCATGTTCAATGTAAGGCTAATGTGATATGGTGAGACATTGACGATAGTTTTGGATGCAATGTTATTTATAACATACTAGCTGTGTCCTGCATGCGTCGCAATTAACCTTAATAATTCCGTCTAATAAATTCATATACGAGTATATATGAAAGTTTATTATTATTCCTTTACTTAATTTTTTATTTTCTTTAGGCTTGGACGCGTTGGTCGCTCGTGGCCTCAGGCTGAACCACGAGGCTGGGGCCTACGCACCCTAGACGGTCGCTTAGCGAAGCAATGGCGCGCTGACAAGAGGCAAGTTCGCTTCCGACAGTGCTACTTCAACCCTATCTCCTGTTTTCGCAAGTGAACAGATAGAAACTACTTCGCTCGACGCCAAATGACGTAATGCTCCTAATTGTGGTGTAACATTATTAAGCATAAATAGAAATAGTTTCAGATTGCTCCCTGTACGTTTCCCTTTATTCACTACCACTAACATGTAACTTACATTATGTAAATAATTGAAAGAAAATGTTATTGTATTGAAAAGTTACCAAATCTTTAATATTCCAACCAATATATTTTTCAATCTCAATTAATGTATCTATTTCTGTTTTATATATAAGCTACGTGCAGATGATGTACATTTTTACGTAATAGTACAGTTAACGTAAAAAGTGTTATTAAATTTTTATTAAGTGTTTTTAAATTATGCGATTTTTGTCACAAGCAATTTCACGCCAAGTCACTTAATGGTAATTTATATGAAATATTGTTCAATGTGCATTAATTAAGATATTGAATATAATCAATAAACTAAATGTTCTCCACAGACGTGTCATTATTTATTTCATTATAAAATTAATGTATTTAATGTTTCCACATAAATCAACATAATTAATATTTAAGTACCTGAAGTGAAGAAAACATTTTTAATTAATTGCAGTTTTTTTTTGTAAAGAACAATCAGAAAGTGAATTCCAAGAAATGCTTTCCTGATTGCACTTTCTTCGATGATTTCAAAAAGGCTGCAAATGATAATGCGAATGATCATTTATTTATTTTACCATATTAATATATATTTATCATTTTCATTTATATATTTACATAACCCAACCAGAAGAGAAAACTACATAAATACGCCATAAATGATAAGGAACATCGTTATCATCCATTATCGTGCGCCTAGCAAAGCGGGCGGGATTCAGCTAGTATAACATAGATATGAAATTCTTACACCAAATTGTATGACAAATTTCAAGTCAATAGCTTTCTTACTCACTGAGAAAAAAATGTCATAATAAATATAGACGCACAGACCAAATTTGTCAAAAAAGGTTTCCTTCGTATTTTTGAAGTATGAACATTGATATACAAAACGCCTTTTTGTATATCAATGAGTATAAATTAAAATTTTATACTCATGTTGTTGTATCAAAAAACCTGTTCATAAACAACGTTAGATATTTTAAATTGGGTTGTAAAAAAATTGTCTACATCGCTGATTTATAGACACCGTAGCTCATCTCGATTCGACGAAGTGAAAAGCAGCTGCTCATGAGATCCATGCCCTGAACGTTGTTTATTGTCATTTCAAAGCAAATTCATCAGCACTTGGATTTGTTTAAACCGAAAGGGGTAATCGTAAGGTATTAATGTTTCATAATCAGTAACAAGCTCTGCGTTTACCACGTTCCTTTAAGAAGCAACTAATTTGAGCCGAATATCATTATGAAGATTTGCAGGATTTATAATAAAAGAATTACCAGTGAATTGTGACTCCAGTCTGTAAATATAAAACCTTAATGCCATCAAAACACAACTTAAAAATCCATCTATCGCATGAAAACACAATGTTTCTCATAAGTAATTAAATTGTTTAGTGCGATTGCCAAGTCAATCTATTTAGTTAAAACATAAAAGATTTTTAACATTGATATGGTCACTATAAGATGTTGTTAGGTTAGCTAATTATATAATAACAAAAAACAGAAGGACTCTTAAGTAGGGACTGAATAAATTAACCGACTTGGTATTATATGGACCTTATAACTTTTTACGGTAGAGGAACGGTAAAGGTAAAGAGTTGCGAGACTTGGTTGTTTTTACAAGTTATGTTTTTGATGGCATCTCTTTTCTTTTTGTAGAGAGTTTTATTTTTTTTCTTTTCCGGTTCTTTCTACTTCTTTAATACCAACAACGTACCTATCTACACCTATCTGTGTACCTATTATACATATACAGCTACACTGATTAATTCACTGCAAATGTAACTTTATAATGCTATATATTTATATGAGATTACAAAGTTATTTATGCAGTTGGTGTATCTAAAAAACTGGAACGAAATTGAAAAATATTTTAGTTTTTTCTTGATTTATCCACTAAACACTAATTATATTCTAAATTTGAAGCTTTTATGTCTGCTAGAAGTGCCTTAGAGTTTTGATGATCGGTCAGGCGGTGACTGACAAAATTAAGAAACTTTGACTAGTTATAATTATTAAACTACTAGTTCAAATTGAATGAAATTTGAAATGTCCATCTTTATACAATGCTTGCTTGGTCTCTAAAAATTCAGGTTCCTAGTTTTATTCACAACGAAGTTATAGGGGGTCGAAAATGGCCTGAACTGCTTCGAGAAAAGTATGGTACGGCCGTGCCGCTTTTTTGCTCGACTTGGCGGGAACACTGCCGTGCCCCCAGATATGTTTATTGCAGTACTTTAAGATATTAGATCTTAAAGTGAATGTAGCGTTGATAAATCGATTACTTGTCTTTGATAAATACTTGTTATGAATTAAATATTTGAAAACCTCAGCCTCTACGAGGCAGCGCAACTAAAACTAGGTTTCCTTGTAAGGGTACGGAGGTACTTCACGCCGGGGCAAATTCAGCCCGGTAGTGCATGGAGTACTGCTGTCACATATCGAATGGTGCTGCAAAATGTCACCTAGCAGCATTGGACTCAGTGGAGAGACGTGACGCTAAGAGGCTCTTTGATAATCATGATTTGGTTGAAACCAATCTTGTCAGCCTCGAGCACAGACGCAGAGTAGCCAGCCTCCCAGTATTTATAGGTTGCATTTCAGTGAGTATAAGTAGGAATTACACGCTTTAATTCCTATCTCTCCTTTCCACCATCGCACAACCAGACGGTCGGCGGGTCGTCACTCCTTTGCCTTCGATATTCCACACATTAGAACCAAACGGTTTGCTTCTTATTTTGTGATGTGAACCTGGGCGTCTTCAAAGCAAAAGTGAATAAGGCTTTTATCACGCTAAGACAGTTCGATTTACCGTATTGGGATGCATCATCACTTACCACCAGGTGGTATTGTGATCAAGCAGCGGCTTGTAATAAGTTAAAAAAAATTTATTTCACGAAAGTGAGTAAAACATAGTATTTGTCTACTTTTCAGCTATTATAAACTAATCACGAAATATATTTTGGTTAAATAATAAAACTCAGAAATTTTCTAAGTGACGACGATATGAAAACGATTCATAATAAAAAAAATGATAGATGCGGAGGCAAACGAGCATATGGTTCACCTGATGTTAAGTGACTACCGCAGCTCATGAACAACCGCAATACCAGGAATTGCAGGTGCGTTGCCGGCCCTTTAGAAAGGAGTAAGCTCTTTTCTTGAAGGAAGCTCTTTTCTTTAACTCATTACATTCATAGTAAAAAGGTATATAAGATTAATAATAAAATGAAAAAATTTGTATTAATAGAGAGGAGCCTTATTTTCACCAAATTAAAATCATGGATTATATCGACGGAATTACTAAATAATATTATGCTGAAAAAGTAAAGTAAAGTAAAGTTACAGCCTATATACGTCCCAATGCTGGGCACAGGCCTCCTCTCATTTTTGAGAGGGTTTCAGGGCAAGGAAGTGTTCGCCGCGCTGCCCCAATGCGTGTTGGCGAACTTCACATGTCCTCGAAATATTTTATTTTTATTTCTCAGACATGCAGGTTTCCTCACGATGTTTTCCTTCACCGCCGAGCACGTGGTGGTGGTGTTGTGCTGAAAGCTCCATTGAAATTTAAATAATACAAGTTTTTACGGATTTTATCGCGTATATTAACTTTTTTACTAACCTGACGTTTCGAGTACTTTACAGCACCCATAGCGTAGACAGAGAAACCTATAGACAAATTGATGCCTTCTTTCGCATTCGCACACGAAAAAGATAGATTTATGCATACTTCTTGCATATAAATGGGACAGAGCAGTGTGATTGTTTGTCCCTTTCTCCGGTTTTTTCTTTAGCAAACTACACTTTGCTAAACAACTGTGACAGTTCGTAGCGATCTAAGGAGTTTACAAGTTGGTTCATCATCATCATCATCATCATCATCACAGCCCTTCACAAGTCCACTGCTGAACATAGGCCTCCCCCAAGTAATAAAAAGCCACAAAGCACGGTCCTGAGCCACCTGCATCCATTGACTTCCTGCATATCTTACCAGGTCGTCACTCCATCTAGTGGGGAGTCGCCCTACACTACGCCTACCGGTACGAGGCTGCCACTCGAGAACCTTTCTTCCCCATCAGTTATCGGTTCTTCGAGCTATATGGCCGGCCCATTGCCACTTCAGCTTACTAATCCGTTGGGCTATATCGGTCACTCTGGTTTTACTGCGGATATCCTCATTTCTGAGTCTATCACGCAGAGAAACTCCGAGCATAGCCCTCTCCATAGCTGGCTGAGCGACCTTGAGCGTCCTTATACGGCCAGCAGTGAAGAACCACGTCTCAGATCCGTAAGTCATCACTGGCAACACGCACTTGTTGTACAATCTAGTTTTTAGAGATTGAGGTATACCTGACGAGAAGATATGTCGTAATTTCCCGAACGCTGCCCAGCCGAGATGAATCCGTCGATTGACCTCTCGGTCGAAGTTGGACTTACCTAGTCGGACTATTTGTCCCAGGTAAACGTACTCGTCAACAACTTCGAGCATAGTGCTCCCAACAACTACCGGCATAGGTGTGACATGGACATTAAACATGATCTTTGTTTTGTCCATGATCATCTTAAGACCTATCCGTTGGGAGGCACTATTGAGGACATTGAGCATAGTGCTTCAGTCCTCCAGAGATTCTGCCATAAGGACTATATCGTCCGCAAATCGAAGGTGAGTGATGTACTCGTCATTGATGTTAATACCGTATCCTTTCAAGTCCAGTAGCTTGAAAACGTCTTCCAATGCAGCGGTGAAGAGTTTCGGGGATATAACGTCACCCCGTCTTACACCTCTCTGCAGTTGGATAGGTTTCGAGCTCTGATTCTGTACTCGGATAGCCATCGTAGCCCTACTGTACAAACACTTCAGCACTTCGATATACCGACAGTCAACTTGGCACCGCTGAAGGGACTGTAGCACCGCCCAAATTTCGACGGAATCAAAGGCTTTCTCATAGTCCACATACGCCAGGCAAAGTGGCAGATTGTACTCTTCAGTCTTCTGTACAATCTGCCGCAGGGTATGTATGTGGTCTATGGTACTGAAGCCTTTTCGGAAACCGGCTTGTTCGGGAGGCTGGAAGTCGTCGAGTCTGCGTCCGAGACGATTCGTAATGACTCTCGAAAACAGCACGTAGACGCGGCTCAGTAGGGAAATCGGTCTGTAGTTCTTCAAGAGAGCGTTGTCGCCTTTCTTAAAGAACAAGACCACCGCACTTCTGCTCCACGCCTCTGGAGTAGTGCCACCATGGAGGACGGAATTGAAGAGCTTCTGAAGGACTTCAAGTACCGGTGTTCCACCCGCTTTCAGAAGCTCCGCTGTAATTCTATCCTCGCCCGGGGCCCTGCCGTTTTTAAGGTGCTGGAGAGCCATTCTAATCTCGCTTAGACTGACGTCCGGGATATCGTCGGAATAGTGTCGGATAAGACTTGCTCTTGGATCGTTACTCACACTTGCGTGTGGCTCCAACGATGATGTGTACAGCTGCCCATAGAACCTCTCAATCTCACTCAAAATCTCAGGTGTCCCGGAAACGATGCTGCCACACCCAGTCTTCAGCTTTGACAGTTGGCTCTTACTGGCAGACAGATCTCTGGCAAAAACGTTGGAGCCCTGGTTCCGCTCGATCGCTTCTTTAATACGAGCAGTATTAAAGTTGCGTAAGTCTCGCCGCATGCATTTGGAGATCTGTCTGTTCAGTTGCCTGTATGCTGTCAAATCTGTTGACGATTGCAGCCTCATCTCCCGTCTAACAGCCATGAGATTAAGAGTGTGATCGGAGAGTTTTTGTGTTCTTCTGCGGCGGGTCTTGCAGAACTTAGCTCCGACCGCATGGACAGTTTCCACGAGCTTATCATTCATATCGTCCACTGCATTGCAATCTTGTAGGCACTGAAAGCGGTTACGTAACTCGAGCTGAAAGTTTTCGGGATTCTGGATTAGAGCACGAGGGGGACGGAGCGTTGACTTCATTAGACGAGACCTCTCCAACTTAACGTTTAGGTTCAGTGTGCCTCAACCATTCGGTGATCGCTGCCAGTTTTCACCCTTGCGATCACTGAGACATCACTGAACAGTTGGCGTCTGGTCGTCATAATGAAGTCAATCTCATTTTTTGTCGAACTGTCGGGGCTCGACCAGGTCCACTTTCTGTGGGGCCGCTTCTGGAAGAAAGAGTTCATCATAAAGAGTCCCTCTTTCTCCATAAAGTCGGCCAGCTGCTGGCCCCTTCGGTTCCGTTGCCTTACTCCAAATTTCCCTACCTTCAGCTCACCGCTTTCTCTTGTGCCCAGTTTTGCGTTGAAGTCTCCCATCAACACCGTGTAGTGGGTTTTGGAGGAATGCATGGCTTTGGAAATATCCTCATACATTTCCTCCACCTCCTCATTGGGATGTGCCGAGGTTGGTGCGTAAACCTGTATGACCTTCAACGAATACCGTTTGGTGATTCTGAGTATCAGGTACGCGACCCTCGTCGACACACTCCCAATCTTTACAACGTTGTTGACGAGAGACTTGTGGACGATAAATCCGACACCTCCTTGGGAAAGATGGTCGCCCTCCCGGTGATAGAAGAAGGTGCCGGATTCGAGAATCACCGTGTCCTCCCCCCTCTCTTCGGACCTCGGATAATCCTATAATATTCCAGCGCAACTTGTCTATCTCTTCTTCCAGCTCCAGGATCTTCTCGTCAGTCCTCAGGGTGCGTGCGTTAAATGTTGCCAGGTCGAGTCGTCGTAGATGGCAACCGAACCTCCACCGGAGATTCTTAGCACCCCCTGCCCCGCCGTTACCATGGTCGCCACCGTAGCCAGGAATAGCGGGGCCGCCGGGGACTGGGGGCCGTCTATTTGTGTACATGGATATTGCCATAGTTGCCACGCTTGGCGAGCGGGTTGGCAACCGCAGTTTTTTTTGTCGTACAGTTGTGTTATCAGGAAGATGCTGCTGCCCATCTCCTGCCTGTTTCCCTCTGTCGCCTTTTACGACACCCACGGGAAGATATGGGGTAGTGGATATTCTTAACCGCCACTACACGGCTTGGTTTAAGTTAAGCCAGTTGGTTTAAGGAAGAAAAAAGTTTTTTGTGAGCTTAAGATTGGTGAATCTTGTTCAGTTCAGTTCATAGACCAATAAAAAAATATAAATATGTTTAAAAGTCATAAAGATTATTGTATAACCTAAAACTACGTTATCGTCCTTTCTCACTCGAGGCCACGCTAATAATTAGTCTATAGGTTTCTCTGTCTACGACCCATAGTCACGTGGACTGAGATATTCATCTTCCAGATGTCATAGTTAACCGCGGTTACCACAGATTAAAATTATTAATTTTTATTCCGATCTACACAGTATGAATTTATGGTATCTTGAAGTCTTGCAGTTGTACGCTTGGGTTGGGATTTAATTTTATTAATTATAGGATGGATGTTTTTCGATTTCAATAGCCTCGCAAATCATACTTGGAAGGAATCGGCGTTCTTTAGCGATTATTTTTGGTCTTTTAAATCTGATGTATTGACGGGGGCGATCCTGTACGTCTTCACAGACTGCAGACTTCCCGGAGCGTCGATTATTTACATCAGCTATATGTTCTATAACGCGGGTTTTAACTGAGCTTTTAGTATGTCTTATATAAGAGAGACCACATTCACAATCAAGCTGTACACTCCTGCATCTTGTAGAGGGACATTACACTTGACTGATAGTGAAAACTGACCAATCTTCTTCGGCGGCTTGAAGATCGTTTTAATGGAAGTGCACTTCAAGATGTAGCCAATCTTGTCAGTGACTCCTCTGACATATGGCAGTACAGCAGGTGCTCGACTGTGACCGCGCCTACGTCACAGTGAACGAGTGAATCGTTCACTGTGACATAGGCGCGGGGCCCAAAGCTTGTAGTCATGCAAAACTTGCTTGACGTGTTGGAGCTCGGTAGCCAGGTGTTTACTGTCATAGATTCCCCGTGCTCTCTGAAACAAAGATTTACTCACGGTAGCTAACTAACTGTTACTAACTGGTGGTGAGAATCACCGTTCAAATATTTATCTGTAGGGGTCTTTTTTCTATACACAGTGTGGCTCAAGGTGTTATCAAGATTCCGAATTACTAACACCTCTAGAAAAGCTAAAGAATTGTTTGCTTTTAACTCCATTGTGAACTGAATTTTAGAATTTATAGAGTTAAGATAATCTGAAAATACAGTTACTTTATCTAAAGGCTAAAAGTAGAATTGTGAAAGTGTTGTCTACGTACCGCTTGTAGAATTTTGGATATACAAGAGGGCATTTTAAGCAGGGCTTTCTCCTCAAAGTCTTCCATGAATATTTTGGCGATAACGGACAACTTCCACGTAACATAAATGAAATTTCTTGATGTATCGCCTCCAAATCTTCTTTCTGCATATTGTTTTTAAATAAATAGTCCTCGACACTACAGATAATTTCTTCGTACGGTAATCTGTGCGGTGTTATTGCATAATTGAGACCCTTAGATATTACTCTGTAGCGTCATCAGTGTTTATTTTGACAGATTATAGAACGCGATTAATCTATGATCTGTGTTTGTAGTCAATGGATGCATTTGGTTCTGACATTAATTCAGAAATTTGACATTTGATTTGTTGGTTAATTTTTGATATTTTTCTTTTCCTTTCATTGGAATTTCTCCAGATGTTTGTACGTTACAGGTATAATAAGATCGGGGAAAAAAAATTCTTCGTATTTTATATACAAATTCAAGACATTTTTTTTCCAAAGTTTAATCACATTTAATTATAATATATATGTGCCATTTTCTTCGATAACTTGTTGCCATCTAGTAGGTAGTGACATAATCCCGTGCGTAATCAGTAGTTTGGACTATCCTATTTTGATAGTAACCTAACACTACCCCAAGAATTCTGAAGAGCCGAAACAGGTGAAAATCTGTGAGAGTGCACGGTCAGGACTATATGGTGGATGCATTAACACTTCCCAACCATACTCTCAATTTTTGCTTTGTGGCTAAAGATGTGTGTTGCCTGGCGTTATCATAATGAAACACTACTCCTTTTATGTTGATCGATTCCGGCCGTTTTTTCTTAATATCTTGCTTGAATCTTATTAGTCGTTGACAATAGAGATCCAAATCGATGATTTGGCCCGGCGGTAAAAGCTCATAATAAGCGATGCCCGTCCCATCCCACCATACACACAGCATCACCTTATTGCGTGTTAATCCGGGTTTCAATCTTTTCAAAAATGTTTCGGTTTCATTACGTTTCGGTTTCATTCGTTAAGAATCGCAAGTTATTACACGATTCATTATGTGTCTTTCAGTGAGCTCGTATGGTACACAAATATCGGACTTTTTTATATAGCCAGACTTTTTCAAATGGATCCAAAGTGCTTTGCTGTTTATCCTCAACTTTTCGGCATGTGTAACTACTAATATGCCGATCTCGCTTCACTTTTACAAAAATGGCATCGACTTTATCCGTATGGGGACGACTAGAGCGAGCTGCATTTTTGACATCAAAATTCTCGCGCTGAAAACGCTCAAACCAACTTAACGCCACTCTTACTGATACATGCAATAGGTCCATAAACGTCTTTTCGCAGCTTGAGTCGCATTTTTCCCTTTTTTGTAATAAAATTTCAGAATGTATCAAATTTCTTCGTTAGATTCATTCATTTTGGCGGAAATAAAAACAATTGAAAATGGCGGGAAAGTGTATTTTACTTTTAACTTTTCTTTTTCTTCATACCGTAATAGTAAACCAAATCGGTAAAATATATCGAAGAAAATGATTTCATAAGATATGAAGTCGCACGATCATCCATTTCCCATAATATTTTAGTAGACTATACTACATTCATTTTTACAATATTAAATTGTGGGAAATTTATTTTAAGACATTTTGCACATTCCCTATAAATGGAAGCCACCGATATTGCTTTCTTAGCTTCTTAAAAGATTAAATTTAACGTCGATGCCAAGAAAGAAGTTAAAGTAAACCGTCACATACTATGTTATAAAGTTATACTGAAATAAAAATATTCTTATCTAAATCTGAAAGCTCAGAGTTCAACTGGTGCAGTAGAATAAACAGTTATTATGCCTTATTATAGTATAGTTGTAGTCGATTAGAAATAAGTATAATTTGTTTTTGATGCTGTGAATGATTTTTATTTCTTTGTTAAACCAATATTTTTTTTATATTAAAATGGACACGAACTACTAATAGTCTACTCTTACTAGACTACGTTTGTTTTATTGTGTTGTATTTTATATTGAATTAAATAATAAAATACAACTAAATAGAAAAAGAATGTTGGCGTATAAGAAATGATTTTAAATGTTAACAATATGCCCAATTTTGTGTAATAATACCCCTAAACAATTTAGAAAACATATGAGTTTGTTTCTTTAATTATTTAATCGAATGGAGAAACAAAGTCGTATGTTCTGTTGATTTAATTAATTTCTGCTTTATTTTAAACCTACATTGATACTAGTTATTCTTCAAATAAACAATATTACAAATATATCTATATCTAAAGTGTTTATACTTTAGTTATGCCATGATTTTTTTTAAAAGATTGACAAATTAGTCATACGCTAGTTACTTAGGATAATTACGCATTATTTTTATAAGAAAACATTAAAAGGCGTTTCAACGGTAAGACTAATTGAAAATAAATAACCTATTTGCCTGAGCGTTCAGTTGTGCCGCACCACGACCGGCTAATAGCCGATATGCACGACGCAACATTTGCAAAACAAATATCCGTTCCATTCATATATTTCTGTACTGTAATCTCCTTTCAGTCTGTACCCACTGGGTATTTAATTTTAGAATACGATTTTTTAATAATGTTTACATTCGTCGTGTGGTTGTAGCGTGAAAAGCCTAATGAGGAAGGAATAATTTTCCAGGCGAAAAAATATCTAAGGCGGTGGCAATTTTTAAAGAGAAAGACGACTGGAAATACATCTATGTGTATGTATATGTATGTGTAGACCTATTAAAATAACAATGGAGATTATGATGTAGGAATCTATTATAGAATTAAGATAGACGAACGAGCGCACACAGTCCACTTGATAGTTAGTGGACGCTGTGGCCTGTAGACACCTAAACTCTGATTTTTCATTCCGTAGAATTCTGACATTTCGTAAGTGTTGCTACTAAAAAAGTTCTCCACCGAAAAAGAGACAAATTTGAACCATTTGAGGGCAATAAATAATAAAATGCTACGTATTTTTTATGTTTCACCTACAAAAAAGGTAAATCTAAATATTTACTTATACAAGTCACCTAATACAAAAATAACAAATATTTCAATATCACGAACAATATATCTAATTAACTTTAATTACTTAATATTTTATTCTTTAGCTGGCATCACTGTCTACTAATTCCAGGTTTAAAAAACCTTTTAAAAAAATGTTAGCTGTCACGTCGCGTCTGTCACATTGATTGATTTTCATTCGACTTCTTTGAATGCTCGAATGCGCATGTGTTCTCGGTGTTTGCTGCTATTTGTTGTTATTATCTTGTTATATTTGTTAAGTTTCTGTTATTCTGTTAAGTTTTTTCTTGTTGACCTTTCGTTTTGTGATCGTTTGTTGATTTTTATAAACGTTATGGAGCCACAACCTGGCCCTTCCCGGGAAGCAGCCCCATCTGACAGAGCACAAGGCTTAGACTTTCTTTCTCCCAGAAAGAAGCGTCCTCGTGGTGCTTTTACGCCCAACGAAAAGACCATAATTCTAAATATTTACAAATATAATATAGAAAATTGGCCGCAAACAACTGATTGGAGTGCAACGGAATGTGCTAAAAAGACTTCTGAGATGACTGGCGTGGGTCTGTCAAGTGTCTATAAAATTACCAAAGAATATAAAGACACAAAAGAATTTCAAAAGCCGAAAAAGAGTGGACCTCAACTATCTTTCATACAAAAATTTGACGAATTCACTTTCGCCGCAACTCGACGAAAGGTTCACGCGTTTTTCTACAGGAACGAGATTCCGACTATTGAAAAGGTAAAGTTATTGCTAATTCTTTAACACCTCGTTGCTGACATCCCCCATTGTTTTAAAACTATACTTTAACCTGTGTTGCCTGTCTACATTTTAACTGTAATGTAAATGCTTATTTCAGATTCACCAAGAGATAACTGGTGATCCAGACATGCCTGTTATGTCGAAATCAACATTAAGAAAAGTATTGAAGCATTTAAATTTTAAATACACAAGTCGCAAACGTCGAAGTGCGCTAACAGATCGCAAGGAGATAGTACTATGGCGTCAAAAATACTTGCACCAAATTAAACAATATAGAAGAGAAGGCAGGCTTATATATTACCAGGATGAAACGTGGGTAAACGAAGGCAAGTATTGAATTATGTGGTAATTAACTTTTTATAACCTATCTTTTCTTCAAAGTATTAGTCGGAAATCGAATTCTGTACTTATGTAATACTTAAATTAACTTTGTTAATAAATTTTTGTTACCAAAATGAATAAATAAATAAAGAAATCCATGTTTACAGGTAATATTTTTCAATTTATATGCATATATAACTGTCCTCATGTATAAGTGAAATATTAAATATATTTTTATTTTCAGGACATACCGTCAATAAAGTGTGGTGTGATACCAACATTCAATCTTCACGACAAGCTTTCCTCGATGGCTTGACAACAGGGCTTAAGGCACCAACAGGCAAAGGGGGGCGACTTATAGTTAGCCATATAGGGAGCGAAGAAGGATTTTTGGAAGATGGTTTATTAGTTTTTGAGGCAAAAAAAGGCTTGGCAGATTACCACAAGGAGATGACTGGGGAAGTATTTGAGGAGTGGTTCACAAAAAATACTTCCAAAATTAAAACCAAACTCGGTAGTAGTGTTGGATAATGCTCCCTATCATTCGAGGAAGGTCGAAAAAGTACCAACGAGTGCATGGAGAAAAGGCGATATCCAAGCGTGGTTGACTTCAAAAAATTTAAATTTTGAAGAAAAAATGCTAAAAGTTAATTTATTGGAAATTGTGGGTCAGGAGAAATACAAATATCAACAGTGTATTGTAGACGAGATGGCCACAGCACAAGGCATTACTGTGCTTAGACTGCCCCCATATCATTGTGAGCTCAACCCTATTGAATTGGTGTGGGCTCAAGTGAAGGGGCATGTCGCAAGACACAACAGAAGTTTTAAAATGGCGGAAGTTAAAAAACTATTACTGGAAAGTATAAGTAGTATTACTCCTGATAAATGGCAAGAATGTATCAGCCATACAATCAAAGAAGAAGATAAGATGTGCACTCTCGACGATTTCATTGACACAGTCGCAGACTCTTTAATAATTCATGTCAGCGATGATGACGATGATGAAGATAGTGATATAAGTATTAATGATGACTAAAGATTTTAATAAAAATATGTTATTTTTACTTGTGCATTTTTTACTGTTTGTAATGAAAAGGGACGTAATTATCACTCGCCGTAAAACCATGTAGAGTACCGCACTTAATAAAATGGATACATTTACTAACAAATAAAATGTATGTATAGACTCAGATGTTCAGACACGTATTGAAATTGAAAAATGTGCCCGGCCAAAAAGGTTTGTAATCTCTGACATGTCAAAAAATGATAGCTGTCAGAATTCTACGGAATGAAAAATCAGAGTTTACATCTGTCAATTAAAAATCAAAAAAATGTCTCGTTATCTGTAAAATACAGAAACATTGAGCTATCTTACGCTGGTACTCTGAAAGAGTGGCTCTACCACGTAAGTATGTTTACGAGAACATACTAGTAATTTAGAACTTGCCGTCACAATAAATAAGTTGTATCTGCGGCTAGGTTAGGCAAAATAAAGTCTTATACAGATTTATTTAAAATGAATAACACAATTTTTGAGGACCTAATGCTAGCATTATTAGATAAAAACTTATTTGCAAAGAAAAATATTGAGATGGCCAGGATATGTGGAAATGCAATTCTCTCTATATAAGTGGCTAATTGTTTAACAATTTTATAATTAAGGGGATATAGTAAGTCAGCTCAAATTCTAATTTCGCCCCCACTTCCCCGCGCGTCGTATGCTATGTTTTTTTTTATAGAACAGGGTGACAAACGAGCACGCAGTCCACCTGATGGTAAGTGGTTGCTGCGGCCCATAGACATCTACATCTATCCTCCATTAAAAATCAAAATGCAGATACGTTGTCACCCGTGAGGACTGAGATGGAATGCCTCGTTTCCAGTAAAAAGGGTCTCCGGTTCTCTACACTCACCATACGAAATACAGCAGCATTAAGCTACTATTTCACGCTGGTATTCTGTGAGAGCGTGTACCGAAAACTGTGTGTGTTCTGTGTACCGAAATGTTTGTAATCACTAATACTGTAAGTAGATAGCTCGTTAGATACTTATTTCATTAGGTTTATCGTATTTATGCTTGTTTTTTAACGCCAACCCAGTTGCTTCTTATTTTTATTACGGTTATTTTCCATTTTAATTTTACGTTGTCCTGTTGCGTAATGTGTACTCTGATCGTAAGCGACACAACTTCCCCTTCAAAAGCCGAAGTGATACTAACCGGGCAGCAGGAATCAAGCTTCAAGACGCCGATAGTTTAGGTAATATCTTTTACAGTGAAAATAATGATATTTATAAAAAAGTAAATAACATAAGCACTGCTTTATAATTAGTTCAGTTAGTATGCGAAGTTTCATGATTTTATTTAAAGTATTTTATGAATAACAGCGGTTCATTGTTCAGTTTGGAGGTAACTTTGGATTTTTTCTATCGATAAAATTTTACGGAATCGTGTTTTCGTCTAACATAGTCCTTGACATTAATCCTCAACTTTACCATATATTTATTTCAAAATTAAGGCCGCAATATTTTCGCCATAACGGAGGATCTTGCTAAACCATTTGAGGTTATATTTCCCCTTAACTAGGTGGTCTGACCTGGCCTTTTCAGTAGATAAGATGTAAAGCCACAATTTTTTTATCTATGCTGTGAATAAATAAATGTACCTACGGTGTAGAGATAATCATAACTTTAGATGAATGGAGAATCACACAGCTATCAATATAATAAAAGGCTTTAAGGCATTTTATCTTAGCCTTTCATGTTCTAAGAGTCAGTAAGCAGCAGACTTATGGTATTTCAGTAAGCTTCACGTTTTTTTTTCAGTTAGTTCTCTATACGTGAGGTACCATGAAATGGGGAATTTTTAGTTTGAACGGCGGTTTTCATAGACACGGTCAGGTGTGAAAGGTATAATAAAGTAACAAAAAAAAGTGTAAGTAATAAGTCTGCCGCTTTGACATCTTAAAATATTCAATAAAAGTTTGTGAAAAGTAACATTGGCAGACACCTATGGCAATGATGACAAAAATGACAAGGTCATGACGGATAGACTGACAAGTACAATTTTTTTTATAATTTTTTTAATTACGATACATTTTCTTGTCCACTATTAACAGATTCCGAGTGATTAGTGGCGGAGAAATGAAACTACTATTATATGTGCAGACGAATGGTGTATGGAGTATGGAATATAGAATATATTTTTTGGTCAACCCTGCCTATATTTATATGTCCGGCTACGTCGTTAGTTTACCAATAGTAACAATTTTTATTTGCCTAGCTAATCATACCTTAAGACTTGAAGATTATACAACCAGTGCGTGTTGCCAGTGATAGCTTATGGATCTGAGACGTGGTCCTTCACTGCTGGCCGTATGAGCAGCAGCGATCCATGGAGAGAGCTATGCTCGGGGTTTCTTTTGGTGACAAATTTGAAAATGATGATATCTTCACTCCAACAAGAATAATCAACATAGCCCAACGGATTAGTAAGCTAAAGTGGCAATGAGGCAGTCATATAGCTCGAAAAACCGAAAACCGATGGGGAAGAAAGGTTCTCGAGTGGCAGCCTCCTACCGGTAGGCGAAGTGTAGAGCGGCCCCCCACTAAATAGAATGACGACCTGGTAAGACATGCAGGAAGTCGATGGATGCAGGTGGCTCAGGACCGCGCTTTGTGGAATTACTTGGGGTAGGACTATGTTCAGCAGTAGACTTATGAACGGCTGTAATGATGATGATGACTAATACAAAAGAACAGTTGAAAACAAGTTTTTAATTAATGTAATAGAAAATTTAATTTAAAAAAAAAACTGGATTAGAGCGAGTGCTATAGCACGCGCTTATGGACGCCACGGAAGTTCATCGTCTGCCTGGGTGATAGAACCTCAATATAATATGTCTGCCATGCAAAATATATATGTATAATAATATTTACTATCAATGACATTTATAAATTGCAGCTTTATTGAGCCGTTCAATGGCTCTTAATCTAGAAGATAACACTTCTGTTGCCTTATTATATACAAATGATGAACATTATTATAATCATTCTAATTTAGTATAGCGAATAGAATTATATGACTTAAATAGACTGAGTAGATTTGCCACTTGTAATACATTTTAAAACTTGCTTATGCTATTTCTAGTTACTGTATTTGTAGCAGTTACGTAGTCATCTACGTAATTTGCTACGATATTTTCTACACAGCACAGTGTAGCGATTGTTTGATGAACTATGAGGACGTAGAATACAATTATCGCATAAGCTTGTAATAAGTATTGTTATATAAATACTACATCATAATTTCACATTATTCTTAATGCCTACTTCCTCGAACTACTCTTTCTCCTTTGGTGGTAACAAAATTTCAAGTATTTTTTTAGAGTCTTGGTAGCTCTGGGGCTAAATGCTTGCTGTAAGTTTCACAGTACGTGAGCAACTCAAGTCCAATCCCCGCGGGCACAAATGAAATCGTTATTTTCAATTTTAAATACTGATTTACTACGTGCTCGGCGATGAAGAAAAACATCGTGATGAAACTTGTATGTCTGAGAAATAATAAAAAATACATTTCCTAGCCCTAAAACCCTATCAGAGATGAGAGGTCTGCGCCCAGCTGTGAGACTCATATAAGCTGTAATTATAACTTTGAAATTAGTTATTAAATTGATAAAAATATAATTACAATGAATACTTGAATAACATTTGCAATATGAATAAAAGTCAAAGTTTAATAATATTTAAATAATAATATAAAATCATTAATCAATAAGACATTTCTAACTATCGGTTATCGTCGATACCTGCTTCTTGTTGTTGTTGTTGTTATGCTGGTACCCCATCCGACGCTAAGACATTCGCGCTAGAAAACTTCATCTTCGATCTACAGCGCACGTACAAGCCACATCACTTGGTAGTTGCATCGTCGTGATGTTTTACGCTTGTCGAGGGATTGTCATCGAGGGATAATCGTTATTGATAAGCGAAGAGGTTGGCGGCGGAGCCACGGACAAGATTCACCTCTGGGGTCTAGAAAACTATTATTTCCGAGTGCTCGTTTTTTTCTAGCCACATGGGCTCCGCGTATAGTACTCGGGGGAGTAGGGGGACGTTACGCGGGTGAAGTTCGAGGCCGCGGAGGATGGCGCGTCTTGTATTCCTGGTGCACTAAGAATGGGCTGACATGGGGTGGCAGGCGCTGGTGGGTACGCGAATGTGTCCGAAAACCGATTCCCGAGGTTCTGCCAATGTGCGACTAAGGTGGAACATCATGGGGTTTTAGTCGGTGCGAGGCCGACATAATCCGCCCCTTAATATGTTCATGTTATCATAAAGACTTTCAATTTCACGTATTACGACGGACACTATGGAACTCTACCTCTACATTGTGCAAAGCCCGACACACACTTGACCAGTTTTTTAAATTTGTATTCTTATTATATAGCTGAAATAAGGCTCGAAAAACTAAAACTTTACATAGTAACTATTTCTTACAAATGTTATTATTTTAAATAAATAACACTTATACTGAACTTTTTTAACGTTAACTAATGAAATAATATTTTGGTTTGTCAGATATTTTTAACAGAAGCGAAGCCAAAAGATTTTTGATTATTTCTAAATCTACACACGCTACGTTTTACATACATAATTTCCCAGACAAACAAAAAATAAACGCAAATCACTCATGTTGGACTATACTTTAAAGCCAGGTTTTAATACCAAACAGGGATTTAGAACGATTTCCAAGCGCAGCGACAGTAATAGAATATTAAACGCTTTCACTGAAACCCGAATATAAATTAAATGTTGTTAGACTTATACAGTCATTACTCATTTTTATATTTTTTGATATTGCCTAAAATACGGAACTTTCACGTATGATACTATCAACTAGCTAACAAAACGTTTGATTTTTTAACAATACAACAAACAACAACTAAATAATGTTCTATTTAAATTTAATGGATTTTTCGAGTTAAATATTTTATACGTGGTAAATTCACGCTGCAGCTATATTATAGTTGTAGCACGAATGGGTCGGCTCGACCGAGGAAGGACCACGCTCTCACAGAATACCAGCGTAAAATAGCAGCTTAATACTGCTGTGTTTCGTATGGTGAGTGTAGAAATCCGGAAACCATTTTTACTGGTTACGAGGCATTCCGTCTTGGTCCTCAGTGATGAACGTACCTGCGTTTTGATTCTTAATCCAGGATAAATGTAGATGTCTATGGGCCACAGCATCTACTAACAACAATAATACCTAACTGTGTGCTCGTTTGTTACCCTTATTCTATAAAAAAAATATACAATGAGTAAGTTATATATGAAATGGATACAAATATTATAAAAGAAATTGACATTAATCTTAAGACGGCTATAGAAAAAATTCTAAATTTACCTTTATATTCAACAGCTTTCACACGAGCTAGTTACCATAAGAAACCTTCCTTTTACCAACCTTCCTTGCTTATGTGGAAAGTGTCAGTGATGTATGTAACAAAATTCTAAATAATAAAGTAGAACTTTACTTTGCTGCCGAGGCAAAGCAGATACAGCAAACATTCTGTCCCAGCGAGAGTGTTCCACTGAAGGCTTACCAACAAAAACTGGGATATTCCATAGCGAAACACCGTAGAAATCCCAATAGAAACGGAGATATGTGATACAGTTACAGACTATTAAAATCCACCGCGGCCTCCCTCATAGGAAGCCTCATAGGGGGGATATTTGCCATAGTTGCCACGCTTTGCAAGTGGGTCGATAACCGCAGTTTTTATTTTTATTTTTAGTCGTTATTAGAAATACGCTGCTGTCCATCTCCAACTATGCCCATAACCTTCGCGGAAGTGCAAGCAATATGTTGACAAAGTTTTACCGCAATCTGATTAACGATATGGCAGCACATAAAATACGAACAAACAAAAATTTATTTTTATATATTAGAAGATTATTTCGTAATGTAAATGAGTGTAGTCATCTTTACAATATATAAAAAGTCACAGCTGAACGAAACTCTATTGATTGACTCATATTTATAGGATAATTGCCCGTCATTGTCCATTTACGACTACGATTACGAGATATTTGCCATAGTTGCCACGCTTTGCAAGTGGATTGATAACTGTCTGTGTAGTCTCTGTCGCCCCATACTACACTCTCGGGATTACATAGCGTAGTGGATATTTGTACACTGCCACTACACGGTAATAAATCGCAATACGGTGATAAATCACCGGAAAATAAAAGTTACTACTGAAAATTAATGTGAAGTTTTTTAACTGATATCTCCAAGCGGTTGAGCTTAATTAAAGCATAGGTATTAACGAAACATTTGTTGGTTAACCAAATAAATAAATAAACGCATCATCCTCTATGTGTCGGAAGACCCGAAGAATGTTATGCCTTCCGATATGTCAGAATTAACCACGTTATACTCTTAACATAACCCAACCTTTAAATGAAAGCCTTAGTTTTGTTAACAATAGATAATTACTTAATCGATATCCCTCGGTGTCGCGACATTTTATTGTCACCGTGTACTTCATCATGATACTAAATTCTGTTAAAATTTTACTTCAACTTCCTAAAGTTGGACACGCTTTCATAATATGATTAGCGTCCAAGAATAATAAACGCCAACGTTAATAGCTGCTCTTGTCAAAACTATTTAACACCCCCTTGTAAGTGCCATGATTTGGCAAAATTGTTTACTTAAACAATAATTAGCTTATGTTATATATATAGTAGTGACTATTGTAGCCCATGGACTTCTTCAGCGAACTCGAAACAAAGAAAACCACAGATGCAGTATCCCCGCTGAGGACCCACATGGCATGTATTGCAGCCTGTATTTATATTAGCTCTCTTATAGTATTGTATTTGTGAAATTATGTATTACGTTATCTATCTTATATCTTTAGAGCAGAACAATGCAAAGGATTTACTATTGTATCAGAAAAATCCCTGTTCGGTCAGAAAAAGAAATCTGCCTAAAAATCTGCTCTCTTTTTTTTAACTCTTTAAACGCCGTGCGTTTACTGCCACCGCGTAAATCAGTCGTTTTTCTTTATAATGAAATTTCATTTAATCAGATTTGATACATAGCCATTGATAGAGTCCTAGTTTTACACCCTTGACTTTTTTAATTAAATTTGACTTAATTTTGATTTTATCGCATAAGCTGTAAATCTCCCAAGAGTTAGGTAAGTACCAACTCGTACCTCTACGCGAACACTTATGGCACTATTACATCTCCTGCAAAGAAGATTTTCGCCTCACTCTATGAAGAGAGTAGTGGTATGCGGGGTTAGAGGGGTATGTAATATTTTATATATTCTCGAAAATATAAAAATGTTTTATTGCCATTATTTATTTACTGTCGCAGACAAGGAGTATAAAAACTGTCCTATACAGGAAATAGCAGACTAAACAACAATCAAGAAATAGGGTGCCCGTTTGGCGGAATCATTTATATCGAATTTCATTGCGGCGACCACGATTCGCCAAAGTAATGTTGAGCGAAGCAATGTTTTCACTAATTTTATTTCTAATAAATTATTCGTTTGTTTTAATCGATTACTTATTTGGCACTCGTTTAAGTTGGCCACACAACAATACCATGCGTTTTTATTTCTTTGACAAACCATTTACAATTATTGCTATAGTCGACCGTTTATTTGGTCGTTGTATTAACTAGCAACACAACAATGAATTGCACGTATTTAATGTTACATTGATTGAGAAATGTGTACTTTTTATTTGAAAATATAAATGTAGACAAACGTCTACACAAGCAAAGGGAAATCATTGTTGTAAACCAGTTTTTACGCTTTGTGTAGAACTTAAACAAAACAAACTACATACCTTTGTTAAACATCTTTGGGCAAGTATAAAGTTTTTTAGTTAATTTACGAAAAACAACTTTATACTCAGTTTTTTTTTTTGCTATTATCTTAAAAAATTAGGGACGATATGGGAATATAATCGATGATATATGATGATCAATTTCACGTTAGAAAACAGTCAATCACTCTTTATCCTCTAACACTCATAGTTTAGTCATAAAATGATGTTAATAAAAAAATGTTAAAAATCGATTTTGCATCAAAACGTTATAAGGTTTTCAAATAAATTATATACTTATTTATAATTTTCATAGGCAAATCATTATTCGTAAATGTGTATGTTGCGGAACAGAGTCATGCAAAAAGTGTAAAGTACAATTTACCAACATAACATTACTAATTGGGGGTCCCCCCACCATGTTGCTTAAGCACCCGAAACTCAAAAAAAAACCAAAATCCGTAAATTTAGTTTTATTCAAAGTGTAAAGTGATCAATATAATTCATTCTCGTAGGATGCGGTCTTTCTTTTTCATTCTACCTTTGGGGGGTTTGCTTTTCGCCGGACGCTTCCAACGTTGTTGCTGATTCTGGCACTGATGTTGTACTTCAGAGTATGGAACTTTTTATTCCTTCGTGCGTGATGCCCATCGGAGGCAGATCTCAGCCATGGTTTAAACGCTCCGGTAAAATAGCATCATGCTACAAGCAGGAGTGCTACCGGTCCTGGGCTGACGCATCAACGTCCCGAGATGTAAACACCAGTGCCCTAAAAAAGAAGTATAATTTCGTCTCTGGGTCCTTTAAAAGAGTCATTGCTAAGGCAAAGTCAGAGCACATAGGCAGAATTGGCGAGAAACTAGTTCGCCTTCCCTGGAACCCGTGCGTTCTGGTCTCTAGCCAAGGCTGTCCAAGGGAATTTCTATCAGCTATCTCTTCCATCTTTACAAAGGGAGAACGACTCACTAGCCCATGCCGCAAAGGAGAAAGCCGATCTGCTTGGCTCTTTCTTTGCATCCAACTCGACTCTCGATGACGGAAGGAGCACACTGGCGACAACCCCGCGGTGTGAGTGATCTATGCCGGATGTGCGGTTCACACAGCAGCAAAGCACTCCTCTCCCTGGATATCCACAAGTCACATTTATGAGGCAGTAGAGTCCAAGGGAGAGGCATCGGTCGTTAGTAGTTGCGAAGGCCTTTGAGTGGGTTTGGAACAATGCGCTTCTTTCGAAGCTCGCTTCCTATGGGCTTCCCGAAAAATTGTGCAATTGTATCACCAGCTTTCTTATAGATCGGAGCATCAAGGTCGTTGTAGACGGTGCAAGCTCCGATTACAAGCCTATTAATGCTGGTGTTTCACAAGGCTGCGTGCTATCACCGACGCTGCTTCTTTTGCATATCAATGATGTGTTGCAAGCCGGTAATATTCTTGGCAAGCGGGTGGATCATGTAGTGGCGGTTTAAGAATGTCCACTACCCTATGTGGGTGTCATAAGTCATGCAGTGGATGATAGATGGTAGTGGATCTACACACAGATACATATATATATATATATATATATATATATATATACAGAAAAACAAATCAGGAGATGGGCAGCAGCATCTTCCTGATACCGACTAAAACTAAACTACTGCCTTTGCTTATAATATATAACAATCTATGAAGCTCTATTTGACTCGTAATAATAGGTGCTTTATGGTTTTTTTTAAATAACGGTGACAAATGAGTTCACGATCCACCTGATGGTAACTAGATGCTGTGGCCTATAAACACCTCTATCCATCCTCGATTAAGAATCAATATGCAGATGCGTTGTCACCCCTGCGAACTAAGATGGAAGGCCTTGGTTCCAGTACATAGTGTCTCCTGTTCTCTACACTAACCATACTAAAGACTGCAACATTGAACTGCTATTTTACACAAGTATTCTGTAAGAGCTTGGTCCTTCTCGGAAGAGCCGGCTCATTCGTACTTCAGCCGTAACATGGCTCTATCACGTGTAGTTTATTTTAAAAAAGTAGACTCTTATTTTTTCTTTAAGTTATCCCGCCGGGTTTCTCGCTGGTTCTTCCCAGGACAGAGGTATTTTTTGCGAACAACTAGTAATAAAAAATAAGGCATATTCAATAAGTATTATTTATAATCCATATTGAATAAAAAAGTTTTAGTTCCTGCTGCTAGCCCCTCTCGGAGGAGAGTAATATGTGCATATTCCTGTAATAAATTTGGAAGGAAAGCAATAAATAATACTGTAATCAAGAAATATTTACAAAGCTCTTCGCTGTTATTGAAAATATACAGGATCCTATTTAGATAAATTTTATCAATCAAGTGTTATTCAAGACATCATATTGTAAGCATGTAGGTACCAAACAAAATGGGAAATTTATTGAATAGCTACTCATTTCATTAACCTCAGTAACATGATATCGTGCGTGTGACGTTTGAGTATAGATTCCTGCTGAGTGTTATTAGAGCCCTATTCTATAAATCATAGTATGTTCATTTTCATTAAACATTATTTTAAGCATTTATTGAAGCAACATATTATGTTCCACATTCTAATGCGATAGCAGTGCAAAACGCCTTACACCTTCGACCCTGTCATTGCGTTGTGTTATCTACAGTACCAGCGGAATGCAATCAAAAGGTAGAGCCGTCACACATTTAACACATTTGCTTTACATTTTATAAGTATGTCGGTGCGTCTATAAAATACTGATTGAATCGAGAGTGAGCGAGAGGTTGCGTCACTCTAGCGGAGCGTCATATCGATGGTGGCGAGATTGAATTGATGTGATGTTCACTATAGGTGCTAAGCGCGGAGAATTCTGCGTAAGTCATTATACGTAGTAGTAGTGGTAAGATAGTATCACGATACCGTCTTCACTCCACAACGTCTGTTGCGTTGTGGTGCTCTTCTGTTGCGGGCAAGGTAAATCGTGTTGAAAGCCTGCCCTTTTTTACATTAAAATGAGTAGCACTGTTGTTGGTTTGCATACTTTGCTGTTATTATGTAATTATGTCCTTCACGTCACACTAGTGTGTAATTAATCAAAAATGCATTTTCGACATCCAAAAACAGTGTAAAAGGGTCAAGTTTAAACCTGACAAGCCTGCTAAACTGAAAACTAAATTAAAATAAGGTAGCGGACGTCTATAGCCAAAGCGTACTGCACCACACATTCGGTATAGGCAAAATACCGTTATAGCGATTAATTGCGTATGCAAGAGAGCAAGTTGAAGATCCGCTCTCACATTTTTTATATTTTTAACAATTAACCTTATCCCGATGTATTTACGAGATCAGAAGAGGAATCTCCTCTTGTTGTTTTTCCTATATCAGAAGTGGAATAAAGTCTCTGTTATTGCCTACATTTAATCTTCGAATTTTATACAACAACAACAACAATAAAATTTTATACGTGATAGAGCCATGCCGCAGTTATATAAGTAATATAGTTGTAGCACGAATGGGTCGACTCGAGAGGGGAAGGACCACGCTCTCACAGAACGCTGTTTAACGCTGGTAGCGTTAAATATTAGCTTAATGCTGCTGTGTTTAGTATGGTGAGTGTAAAGAACCGGATACTCTTTTTATTGGAAATGAGGCATTCCATCTTAGTCCTCGTGGGTGACAAAGCATCTTCATTTTGATTCGTAATCAAAGATACATGTAGGTGTCTACGGGCCAAGCAACCACTTACCATCAGGTGGGCTGTGTGCTCGTTTGTCACCCTATCCTCTAAAAAAAATAGTGTGAGGGTTCCCGTTTATGAAAGGCTATTATGGGCTTCACGTTGATGCCTAAAATTTGCTGTTCTATTTACGAAATTAACGTACCCATTAAGTGTAGAGTAAAAGATTAAAGTGAAACGTTTTAAGCCAAAATTCAGAATCTTTTTGTTCCATTTATATTAATTTTAAAGGTACAATTACAGGTAATTTTATAATTTCTTAATGTATCAAAATATATTAACAGATATTGAAAGAAATTTTGAAGGTAATTAGATGACTTATAGTTTTGCATTCAGTGGAAATAAAACTGCTTGAGTTATGTTATAATTTGAAAGTTCATGCGAAATATGATTTACTACACGTAATATTTGGGGTACATTTTAAGGTTCGAAATGTTTAGCGATCAGAACAGGACTGGATACAAACAGCTGTCCTGTAGAACGCCGGCTCTGATAGATCTTGGTGCGGACATGGCGTCCTCTACGCAGACGTAGAACTTCCTGTCTGCGAGGAATGACGCCAATAGCCGCAATATAGCAGGAGGGATACTGGTCTGTTCTTCCAATTTATAGAGTAATCCAGAATGCCACACCCTGTCGAACGCCTTCTCTATATCGAGACGCCCAACGAAATGCGGCCGCGGTTGTACTCGGCCGCAAGTAGGTGCAGCACTCTGGTCAGCTGTGTAGATGTAGGGTGATCCCTCCTGAAGCCGTGCTGCTCATGTTGCTGTTAATGTTCCCAGAGAGCACGATGTCCAGTACATTCGGACGTTTCCATGGGTCTGTCGGAACGTGTATAGGCTCTTTAGGACCTAAAACGTCATAGTTGTTCTTCTTCGCGTCTTCATATAGATCATGACCCGTCGGGTTGATCAGTCTCACTAGTGTCGAGACAGTTAAAATAGTTTATTTCAGTTCAGTATCGGTTTATTTCAGTTATTTCCATAGCGTAATGTTATATGGGATTTTGCTATGGGGAAATGCGGCTGACTTAGAAACTATTTTTGTTTTGCATAAGAGCTATTTACAACCTCAACCTCTTAGATAAAAATTTAAATATATTAACTTTGGCCTCGCAATATATATATATATAAAAATCAGATGTATGTTCACAAAAACAAAGTAGTTTTAGTAAAAAAAGCGATATAAACTCTGAAAACACTAGGAACAAACTCTCGTTTTACTACTTCGTCTCAAGTTTCTCGATTCCACAGAGTCAGTAATTTATTCTTGGGGCAATGAATACCTGGGCTATTAAAACAAGTCCCAGAAAATATACAAGGTCTCTATTACCAAGTTTAAATATTTAATTAAACAAAAACTGTATAAAAAGGGTTATTATGATATAAATTAATACATGGTTGATAATAACCAGTGGCGAAGCTAGGGCTCCAAACTAGGGTAAGCCCAAGATATGGTTTTATTTTTTTTATCAGTTTTATAAAAACACACCAATCTTGATCTGTCTCCACTCTTCAGTTTCATATTCAGTGCTGTCGAGGACGTATTTAACAAAGCACACAGAAGGCATACTACTGCTAGATAGATTGTTTGACATATACAATTGCATACCTTTGGTGGTTTTGAAAAGAGCCGTTTGGGTTTGCTTGAGCAAAAGAAAAGGATACAATATTAATAATTAAATACAATAAAATACATGAACAAAAGAAAAGCATTAACAAAGTACAAATAAACTATGTACAAAATTAAAAAAAGGGACGCCTGGCAGATATGAAACATCGAAATTATTATGTTTAAGTTATAAGCAGATATGAATATTGAATGCACAAAATGACATGTTATTAGTTAAAATAAATATAAAAATGGAACTCTGGGAACATAATAATCACGCTATTTTTATAAAGGAGCGGGGCAGTAATATTATAAATTGCAAGGGAACAGCTGTTTATCAATATATCAACGGGGAATTTAGCGGTAAGGTCAGGCGACCGTTTACCGCATTAAATGGTGCGAGTTTAAATCCCATAATATTGTTTTGAAAAATCGTAATTTTTGTTTAATTTTTGCACTTTTTATGTGCATTAGGAAATCTGAGAAATTCCATAATATTGTTTTGAAAAATCGTAATTTTTGTTTAATTTTTGCACTTTTTATGTGCATTAGGAAATCTGAGAACTTTACATGTCCTATCTATGGAGATATGGTCCTGGTATGGAGAGTTTCACACCAATATTACTAAACAGATTGATTGGTGGTACAACAAGTTACACTATCATAAAGTCAGGTCAAACTTTTGGTTCTAAGTTATATCTTACCAAGCACATTTGTTGCAGGTAATTGATTTAAGTATGTAATTCTTAGTTTTGTTCCTTGCTGCTGTTACCATATTTTTAATGCAAAAATAATGTACTTGTCTATTAAATTAACGACAATTTAGTTTTAATTCATAATTTAATTAATTCATTTGGGTAAATAATATGTAGTTTCCGTTTACTAACTAGATGGCGCTGGCGTCGAGTTAGATCGCACTATGGTTTCGTTCCCAAAAAGTGATGTTATAGGTGCCGATGGGCCGCTCTCAGCTGCGCCCTCCTTTCTGCCAAGAGGGTGCGTTCGTAACGGCTTAGAGATCTCTAGTCAGATCGTTAAGCCAACCCAAAAGGTTGAGTTAGTGGGTAAAACAACCACCGCCGTCGTGGTATGCTTATATTCTCAACCTCCCTCCTCCGCTTTCCGGAGGGTTGCCCATATTTGCTTCGGGCGCAAAAAAAAACCGCTCTCATCCTAGAGAAACGGAACCCCCGTTTCACTTTTGTTGTCTGTGTTGGTTGATGTGTTTATTTTTCTACTTACTAGCAATTCTTACGTACTTATTCATTCATTGTTTTGAATATCGTTAGTATCGGATTAGGAAGGAATTTTAGCTATGCCTTTTAGAAAAAGACCCAATCTGTCTCGAAACTCAAGGGTTTCTAAGATGGGCAGGTTAGTTAGTAGTAGCAGTAGTTTCTCTCGAACCCACGCAGAGCGTGAACAACGGCTAGGTGCTAACCGTGAGCGTAATGCACTAAGTTTGTCCGCAGAAACTAGCACGCAGCGCCAATTACGACCAGAATTTAAACGAGTCCGCACTACTGCTTCTCGATCTCAGGAAAGTGTGGAACAACGAGAAATGCGTTTAGCTATCGACCGGGATCTCGCGCATCCGAAACGGTTACAGAGGGCTTACAGAGGGATCAGGTTGAGTTTTCAGAATATCCGCTCTGAGACTGCTCGATCACTTGAGAGCAGTCAGGAGCGTGAGATACGACTTGCGCGTGACCGAGAACGTGGGCAAAGCCAAGGGTACAGCTATAGTTTATAAAGAATTTTTTTAAATGATTTGCAATATTATTGTTTATTCAGTGTACCCCTGGGATTCGGTGCATTCCGCACCGGATCGGTGAAATATACGGGATGGAAAGTTTTTTGATGTATAGGTGTTAAGTCTAGGTAACATAGGCTATAATTTATTTTGGAAAATCGAACACCTGATGCAGAACCGCAACAGATCAGCTAAGGTATAAGAGATATAAAAATGGTGCCATAGCATAAATATTCCACGTGAAGAGTTTTTTCTGCTGTGAGAATAAATTTGAAAATCTGGAACACCTGTTGTGGAACTCCAAAGCCCAGCGACATTATAACATATATAGGAATGACGTCTTAGCAAAAGTTGTTTAGTCTGATGGGCATTTCGTGTTGACTTGCAAAAATGAAACATCTGGAACGTCTCGAATCGTCTAGCGCATCACGTTGTTTTACCGTCCCCGGGCTCTTAGAATTTGACATCAGACGTTTCAGATCTTCGATTTTGACGACCCTGTTGTCGCTGGCATAAGCAACATCATCCGCGTACGAAGTCGCGGGCAGCAGCTAGTTTGCTATAAAATTTAACTTATACCTAGGTATCTCATATTTTATGCCGCCGTTCAAAACCATATTTTTAACTCATATGGTAATATAAGTATTGAGTTTTTATTGCATTAAAATTTCATTTTTAAAGATTTTACCTTTTAATCACCGATTAAAACTTTAACCCACTTATATTCATCGCAAGGAACACTATTATCCTCCCATTTTCACAAAAAATCTTTGAAAAAGCGTAAATTTTCAACAGACACAACAAAAACAAACATAAACATTGAAAAGTGAAGTGAACTTGCAAACGTATCGCCTGCATCCCCACTCGCTAACGCACTCCTAAACAACTTCAGGGCAAAGCCCAGCTTTTGGTTTCATAGTAATTGCTATATAAATATTTCGTAGTTATATTTCATTAAAGAACATTTTGCCACAGGTTAGAAAGGGAGCGATTGTCTTCTCGAAAGCCCGATAAAAAGCCAACGCGTCCAAGAGAGACGACAAAATCAACTCCTTGATTTCATTAATTTTGACAGTCCAGTGTATTTCGAATAGAAAGCAAACTGCCAAGTGTTGACGTTATATATATGCTACGAGGTGATGACCTGGCTAGAAAAGAGGAGCGCGCGGAAATTTCGAAATAGTTTGAAACAGTTTACAAGTTATTTTATTAGTTGATTTGGGGTTGGGGGTTGTTTGAGTTGATTTGACTCTCCCCGCTTTCTCGCAGTCCCCCTCAGGACTAGGCAGCGGCATTCATCGGCGGTGTGATTTTTGCGCAGTTAGCGCATTTGGGTTCCTCATCTCTAACCCTTGGGTTAGTTACTTGCGATGTGGTCCCCGGCATATTGAACACACTTCACAGGCCTGAAACAGTTAGCAGACGCGTGGCCAAAGGCCTGGCAGCGATGGCATTGTGCCGGTCCCAGTCTTGCTTGCCAAGCCTCTATAATAAGTTGTTTCATAAATAGCAGCTTATCAATCTGATAGAGCTGATTGAGGCGCTCCCAGCTCAGGTCATCCAGCTGTGCAAAGTAGATGCACACAGGTCTGCCTCTACAGGGGGGGGAGATCCCGAACAGACGAGTATTCGGTTGGTGACCCAACTTTCTGTTGAGTATCTCGAAATGCTTCGTCTAGTCTGAAAGGCACTCTACCACTATAGGCGGGTATTTTTTCTCAGTTTCTTCTGCTATCTTCGGGACCTGAGTTGTCTTCGTCTTGGGTACTGCTGTGATGACTATCCGGCTGATAGTGCTAGTGTCGCATAGGTGGTTGAGTTCCACCCATACGACTCCTCGCCTTCTTACTCTAACTCGACCGTATCCATGATACTATGGCGGTCGGGTGAGATGGGGGGGGTGGCATCTGTGACGATGGCGATTTAGGCAGCGTATGTCTGTATATTATGATATGAATCTTACACCATTCCCGAACAAACGAGTTTTCCGTTGGTGACCCAAGTTTCTGTTGAGTATCTCGAAATCCTTCGTCCAGCCAGAAAGGCACTCTGCCACTATAGGCGGGTATTTTTTCTCGGTTTCTTCTGCTATCTTCGAGACCCGAGCCGTCTTGGTCCTGGGTACTGCTGTGATGACTATCCGGCTGATAGTGCTAGTGTCGTATAGGTGGTTGAGTTTCACCCATACGACTCCTCTCCTCCTTGCTCTAATTCGACCGTATTCATGATACTATGGCGGTCGGGTGAGATGGGGGGGTTGGCATCTGTGGCGATGGCGATTTAGGTGGCGTATGTCTAATCCTGGGTTTATCCGGTTGCTGGCGCTCTTCATCCTCAGATGAGGATGATGTTGATGAGTATTCCGACGAGTTGAATGAGCCGATGAATTGTCTCTTTTCATGAAGCGATGCCTCGGTCTCCGGTAGAGAGTGTCTTCGTGGCGTTTTTCTCACCCACTGCGGTAAGGACGACGTTTCCCGACCGCTCATATGCTCAGGTACGGCTGGCGTGGCGCGGCGCTCAGTGTGGGCTCCTTTCTCGGCGATGAAGGCTTTCTTGATGGAATGTGAGAGAATGATGGTACTACCCTGGTCAGTTCCGGGTTAGATATGTCCCTAATTACCAACGGTCGATGCAACACGCCAGGATGCTCCGTCGGTTTCCTAGTTTCGACGCGGCGTGGGGGGGGGGGGGGCTTGCTCTTATCCTACATGACGTTGGTTACAGTTACTACTGTTCATGTGTGATGTTCAGTTGTGCCCTATATTTACTTACCAAACGTGCCAGGCGGTATGACGAGCGACGCGAGGGGTAAGGGGTGGGAGAAGGTTGGCTGCGACACTTGGGGGCCTGCCCCTTTCATTACGAAAAGGTTGAGAGAAATGCAAGGATGGCACTCTGAATACTCGACTAGGCACTAAAAGCACGGAGCGCTTTAAATTTCCTAAGGTTCTGCCTAGGGGCCGGTGACCTCCACGCCTTTCGGAGTATACGGACTCAACGATCGGTAGAGTATGTCCTACCGGTGGTTGTATGTGACCACTGCTAGAAACAAAAAATGCACACCTAGGAGATCCTTGATGATGGCGAGGGGAAAAGGGTATATCGAGAAACCACCCACTCGTTTGTGCAGTATAAAGTTCACTGTAGGTACTGAGCGCGGGGGATTTCGTCTAAAGCGGGCTACATACGACACGATATCGGTGGCGATCTAGGGTGGAGTAGTGGGGATGCCTCCTAGATTGCCTCTAAATCGTGTCGTATGTAGGGCCATCCTAAGTCGTGGCCGATATCGCCTCCTTAATCGGCTGGCAGGAGCAAAAATGCTTCCTAGATCAGCCGATGCTTCCTAGATCGGGGCACCGCCCCCTCCTTACTGCGTGTGTGTAGGCGCATCGGCCCGATTTCTTTTAGCAGTCGCTGCCGGCAACCCTCGCGGAAGGAAGTTAACAAAACAGTGATACTGAATGACCTTTTTTATAAAACAAATTTTTTACATTTTAATCATATAAACGGAGTAGAAGCCTATGGCACTGATATTTTACAAAAAACCAAAAAAAGTGAATAAAATAAATAAAAATAACAGAAATTTTATCGAAATTCAAATCATATCCACCCTAGCCTGTGACCCTGCGAAGTGACATGGTCTAGAATGCCTACTAAACTAATTTTTTTATTGCCGTTCTTAAAGTAGAGTGTATGATGTAAGTAAGGAGAAGATAAAGCCTCTCCTCAACAACTAACTCCTATTCCAACGCTATCAACACAAGACCGCACTCATATCTCTTACAACTCCACAAGACCACACTTCGATCTCTTACGTGCCTTCATCCTCTTATCAACAACTAACTTCTACTCCCTCGCCATCTCCACATCAACAAACAAGTTATATAAAAGGGAGTATATCCGAAATTAAAGGTTTCTTTATGTTTAAAAAAAAGATATAAGCTATTTTATTTTCTGATAGTTTTACTCCATAAATAAAGATTACATTAAAAAAAAAGTATACATATTATTATACAAAAGTATTTTATTTCCTTGTTTGTTGTGTGTAATACATAACCAGATTTTGACCAAAGCAGAAATGAACAAAGAGAAGAAATAACTAAATAGCATAGGTAGGAGAAATTGACGTTTTTATATAAGTGGCGAAATCATTTCTAGAAGGTTATAAAAACTGTCTTCATCCATCCGGAGAAAATTAATCACGTCCTTGGATTACAGGCCATTTAGTAGTTATTAGTGGCTTAATTTTTATCTCTTTTGGAGCCATTTTTTCACCCAGCAACTTCTCTTTTTCTATTTTCGAATAAATTAACCGAGATGGCTAATGCCAAACCAACACGGTGGTGTTTTAAGAGAGTCGGAGGTATTTTGAAGAACTCTACCGCATATGCATTCCGCTCCAAGTCCGAACGCGTACTGCTAGGCAGGCCCGTGTGTAAGGTCTACCCCGATAAAAGCCCCGATTTCTTTCCACCTTAGATCGCCACCGATATCGTGTCGTATGTAGCCCGCTTAAGTCATTCTACGTAGTAGTAGTGCTAAGATAATGTATGAATGAATAAAATACAATTTATTTCACACCAAAAATGCATATGAGGGAAAAAAATATTTAAAGGTACCATTGACAGCCTTATCGCTTAGAAGCGATATCTACCAGGCAACCATTGCTGAGGATAAAGTGACCTGTGAGAAAGGGTAAAGGTGGACGTAGGTTCTTGGAAAATACATACCACATAAATATAATGATATAATCGATGAATACCCACATAATACGAGTATAATAAATAAATACATTTTAAATATAAAAATATAGACATACATATATGAGAGCAGAAAGGATTAAATAAGTAATTAATCAAAGCCTTAATGCAGGGAAAAATAAGTAGGTAGTAATTTTTTAGAGGAATGACTATTTAAGAAGGAAAGAAGTGCGCTTTGACAAGTTTTTTAAACTTTTCAATAGACACCAATAGAGTTCCAGAGCCTAACTGCTTCATTAAAAAAAAGATTTATAATAGAAAGAAGTGTTATGGGATGGAATTTTTACGGTGATGTTTTTATCAGTGCGAAGAGAGCGACAGTGAGTATCACCAAGAAATTTAAACCGCTCTTTAAGGTAAGTAGGGGAAGTAGGATTAAATAGAATATAGTATAAAAGAGAAATAATATGAGTATTCCTGCGAAGACGGAACTTGAGTATTTCGCTCTATTCAGAAACGTGGTCATATTTTCGGATTCCAAGTTAATTTGAAGAGTATGCAAAAGTTCTGAATGCGCTCAAGCAACTCCTCATTTAAATTGAAATAACACGTGTCAGTATAATCGAGAATTGTAAAAGGAGTGATAGTGCAAGCGCAATTTTAGTAGGTATAAGTAGGAAATTGCTTAATCTACGGAGAGATCCGACCGACGCGACGCAAACACTCTCCTACTCACCTCGCGTCGTCACTACATGGCACAGGTGTCCCATCGAAAACAATACCAGGTACAGAATAAAAATGTATAACTAATTTTTGACTGCCTATTATTATTGCTTTTGTTTTTGATGGATTTACTTTAAAACCCTGTGACTTACTCCAATCCACAATTAAGTCATATAGATATAAAATAGTATCTTGGTTCTGTCCGTTGTGGTGGTTCTTTTGCTGCAGGCAAGGAAGATCGTGTTGCCGAGAGACTGTCCTGTGGTACATTGAAATGGGTTGTGCTGCTGTTGATTTCATCCTTCAAGTATGTGATGGTGACGGGGACATATTTTCTTTAAAAGTGCGAGCAGCTATGCAGGTCTAGGGAAAGAGACCATTGTCACTGCAACCTATAAGATCTATTGTGATCGCTGCTATGGCTATAGTTCACGGCTAATCCCTATGTCTTCAATGAATAGAAGGAGTTGCTCAGCCGTGAGCAATTTCATTTCTTCTAAGCGGAGTACATAGTTTCCCAGATGAGTGTTACGTTTGCGCATTAAGGATACGCAATCAGTTAGGATGTGTAGAGGCGTTTCTACCGTTATGGAACAGAACCGACACATCCTTGAGTTGCTTAGTCCCAGGATGGACATGTGCGTTTTAAGACAACAGTGTCCAGTTTTGGCTCTTGCCAGAATGCGCAATATATTTTTACTTAATCCCAGGGCTTCTGAAGCGAATTTACGATCAAAAACCCAGATTAAGGTTTTAGAATGTTTTAGGCCCGGTGTAGTGGCCTGTCAGACCAGATCTTATGTGATTTGTTGTGATAAAGAGTTTCAAGGGCCAATCGGGATAGGCTTCTTAAGATTCCACAAAATGGCTCAGGTCCAAATTGTGTGCCTTTGAGCCCTCCCGTGCAAGTTTGTCGGCAAATTCGTTGCCTGCAATACCCTCGTAACCCGGAACCCATCTTAAAACCGGTCTCCAACTAGCTTCGAGTTCACTAAGTTTGACCTCAGCGCTAGTAGTGCTGCTTGACTATCAGAGTTTATGTAAATTATATGGTGACGTAGAGTTTTTGCAGATTGATTTCCGTACACCGAAGTATGGCGAAAAATTCTGCCTGGAAGATAGACGAGGACATATTACGTTATAATCGAACTGCATTTACCTATATTGAATGTATAGTGCAGTACGTTGTTTTATTAGTGATAATGATTAATTGCGTAAGCAAGAACACAAGTATTACATCCGTTCTCACATTTTTATTATTTTTAACAATTAAACTTACTTTTTTGTATTTCCGATATCGGCAGTGAGATCTCCTGTTTTTGTATTTCCTACTGTACTGTATTGTAAGGCAAATATTACGTATTTTCTTTCAAAGAAGTTTTCTAGCTATTATGAGTGTTAACTTGAGTGCACTAATAATAAATGCTGCACAGTTAAGAGAATACCTCTAGTATTTGTGGACTTTTTGGATGACTGCATCATTAGGACAATAAAAAATATGAATTTTATACTTATCTATGTTTTCTTCTCATCTTCAATATCATATTACATACAAGCAAACAAACGATTTAATATTTAATATTATTATATAAAAATATTTTCTCGGCAGAATAAATTTTTTAAACACACTAAAATAAAATCGACAGATGCATGGGTCAACCATCTACACTATTATTTTGACTTTTAGAAATTTGCTAAAAATACTTTACGTTTAGCGTTTACATTCAATGTTATCATCCCAGGAAACCAAATAGGAGATTGGCAACAGCATCATCCTGATAACAAGTCAATAATAAAAAGACAATCTGTCAATCGTAGGCCTGCGCAAATTTGTAAACATATTTTTGTATGTATATAATGTATCTGAGTGTGACTGTCACGCGAGTTCAGTGCTTTTTCTCCGTTGTAAAAGTGTCCAACGTGCTTAAAGAAATTTTCACTTCAATAATAAAAACTGGGATTGCCAACCCGTATGCCAAGCGTTACAAATATAACAAATATCACTCTAGAGAGTAATCTATGCAGGAGGTCTATTTTTTTATCTGTTTTTTTTTTATCTTTAGGTCTATGTTTAGACTTTTGATTGCTTTTAATGAATGAAATATTGATATAGGTAAATCGCGAATTAAAAAAAATTCGGTTTAGATATTTTTAAATTGTATTTTCATTTAAAATTGGAATTCGTTATGATTGACCTATAACTTTTAATTAAGACGAGGAATCAGTGCAGTCACGTGTCTATCCTTTTACCATACGGGATTAATTCTAGTCACGTGTAACGTATAGCCTATCCTACAAATGATTTTAATAAGCCAAAAATATTCAGGCTCAGCTATGTTTGAAATTGCGCAGGAAATGAGGATAACACGAGTATAACATTCAATATGTTATGTAAGGAGTGCAATGAGTATTGAAATAGGGTTTGTGAGGGATGTACACATGACACATGCTTATGCAAATGTTATCATATCACCTGTACACGTTGCGCCCTGCCAATGGTTACGAGGGATATTCTTTCAAACGACAAAATGTATCTGTAAAATTGTGTATTTCCATTTTAAAATTTAGAGTCTGGTCTTTTCAGACAATTAATGGACATCAGTTTTACGTGCATTTGACTGCGAAGTGTGGTGAGCATGGAGTATAGAGGTAAGGAGGACAATCTCCCATAGGAGAATAGTTGAAAATGTGTCCATCTGTAAGCGGTTAATAACAGTTCAAAAACTCTCCACAACAGCGCTCGAGTAGCTACAGGGTATGATAAATCGCCGTGAAATACAATGAAAGAGATTTAGAAAATAAAAATTTTGAAAGCAATAAAAACTTATTGTAAAAAGAATTATATTGAAAGTCTGTACAATAATTTTTTTTAAAAGTTCTTTAAAATTTAGACTGTAGCTACAGTGGCGCCACCCTTATTTAGCGCTTTCCTACGGACACTTTTTTATACAGTCTGTACTCCTTACCTCTACACTCCATAGTGGTAAGTATGAGGGTATGGAGTGTAGAAGTAAGGAGTACCAACTCCCATAGTAGAGTAGTTGAAAAAGTGGTCATCTGTAAGCAGTAAATAACAGTTCAAAAACTCTCCACAACAGCGCTGGAGTAGCTACTGGGATGAAATGAACTTAGCAGTTGTCGACGGTTTAAGTGTGCTGCTAAACTGCTCGGTATCTCTAAAATCTAACATAATTTTATTTAGTAAATATAAGCTCGAAAAAGTCGTCTATCCTACTACTATTTTTCGGCGCGTTCTTTAAAATTTACCCCGTAATTATAGTGGCGTCACCATTATTTAACGGTTTTCTATGGACACTTTTTAATACACAGTTTGTACTCCTTACACTCCACATATGAGGGCCTCCACTGCGTCAAACAGGCAACGGCAACGGGATGAGCAAGTGAAAAAAATATATCGATATTTATCGTATCGATAGTTTTAAACAAAATCGATAATTTTCGCTTAAGAAATATCGATATATCGTCATGTTTTGCTTGATGTAGTAGGACAACAAAAAAACACCAACAGCACATGAATCCTTTTGTAATTGGTAGGAGTTCAATATTGCAATTAAAAATATCGATATTTCGATATATTGATACCCAAACCTAGCAACGGGTACTAGCGCGTGTCAATTGCCAATATTGACCAAATTGCAAATAATCACCTACGTTAAGTTTATGTTCTTACTTTATATTTTTGATTATTTTGCTAAACTAAGGAGATGAGCAGCAGCATCTTTCTGATAACAGCAAAATAACAAGTAGTAAAATAAAAAAAATTGTACAAACAACTTCATTATTAATAAAATGAGAACATCATCAATGTAGTTGAAATCAATAAAATACGCATTATAGGTGGCGACCATGGTAACAGCGGGGCAAGGGGTGCCAAGAATCGCCGGTGGAGGTTCGTTTGCCACCTAAGACGACTCTATTTAACAACATACAACAAACGCTCTCTGAGGACTGATGAGAAGATCTTAAAGCTGGAAGAAGAGACTAACAAGTGCTATGGGATATTATAAGATTATCTGAGGTCCGATGAGAGTTGGAGGACACAGTAATCCTCGAATCCGGCAACATACAAGTTTACGCACCAACATCGGCACATACCGATGAGGAGATGGAGGAAATGTATAAAGATATCTCAAGAGCCATGAGTTCCTCCAAAACCCTCTTTAACACCGTATCCTGTTATACGGTGATTAGACTTCAACGCAAAACTAGCCACAAGAGAGAACGATGAGATGACAGAATGGAAACTCAAGATAGGACAACAGGACCCAACGGACCAGCAGCTGAGCAATTTCATGGAGAAACAGGGAGTCTTTATGATGAACTTTTTCTTCAAAAAGAGGCCCCACAGAAAGTGAACCTGGTGGAGCACCGACGATTCGACAAAAGATGAGATTGACTTCATTATGACTACTGGACGGCTATTGTTTAATGATGTCTGTGATTGCGAGGGTGAAAACCAGCAGCGATCACGGAATGGTGAGAGGCATATTGAACCTAAATGCTTAGTTCTAGAGGTCACGTCTAATGAAGTCAACGTTCCGTCCCCCTCGTGCTCTAATCCAAAGCCCCGAAAACTTTCAGCTCGAGTTACAAAATCGTTTTCAGTGCCTAGAAGACTACGACGGAGAAGACGATACGAATAACAAGCCTTGTATCGGGTTATTATATATATATATATATATATATATATATATATATATATATATATATATATATATTGTGAGCCTTTCCCAAGTGGGTAGCGATAATAAATAATAAATTAATAATGTAAACCTGATGCAAGTGGAATAAGGACGATTTAATGTTCTTAACTTTTCTCGAGCCCTGTTTTCGTTAACGGAGTTCTCTTAGTAGAAAACGGGAAATAATATCATATAATATATAATAAGAGAAAAAGGGCTCGCGTTTCGCATACGGGTTGGCAATCCCAGTTTTTATTATTGAAGTGAAAACTTCTTCAGGCACGTTGAACACTTAGGATGGGGAAAAAGCACTGAACTCGCGTGACAGTCACGCTCAGATACATTATATACATACAAAAATATGTTTACAAGTTTGTGCAGGCCTACGACTGACAGATTGTCTTTTTATTATTGACTTGTTATCAGGATGATGCTGTTGCCCATCTCCTATTTCATTTCCTGGGATGATAACATTGAGTGTAAACGCTAAACCAAAGAGTAAATTAATATATACAGAAAAACGTAAACGCGCTAAACGTAAAGTATTTTTAGCGAATTCTAAAAGTCAAAATAATAGTGTAGATGGGTGACCTATGAATCTGTCGATTTTATTTTAGTTTATTTTATTTTAGTGTGGTAATGTTGAATTTCTTGATCAAAATTTCGCGAATATTTTAATTTCGAAATAAATATTGTTTGTATTGATAGCTCTGATTGATAGTGAAATATTAAAACGTGTGTAAAATTGCTTATGACGTGTAAGTGATTTACATTAAATATAAAAAAAGGAAACTTTTTATTACACTTCACATTTACAATTCAACTAAAAGGCACAAATTAATGAAAAATAAAAATATGCAAATAAAATATTTAGAGTAAGTTGTTTGTAGAAAAAATAAGAAGCAAGGACAAATATTCACTAGATAAACATGAATCTGAAGTTATAGAAACGATAAGAACTTTTACGGAGAATAAACAAATGAGAAATAGACATTTTTTAAATTAATAATTAAATATACGGCAATTTTGTATTTTCAACCGACTTCAAAAAGGAGGAGGTGCTAAATTTGACTGTATGTTTTCTAGATTTTGATGATTCTTTTTTTATTTCAAAGCTGGTGCTTCTCGTGTGATCCCATATAAATTTGGTCAGGATCTGAGTAGTAGTTTTTGAGTAATCCTAAATAATGTGCATTTAAATGACTTCGAATACATAGATGATGTTCTCATTTTATTTATATTGAAGTCGGTTGTACAAAAATTTTACTACTTGTTTTCCTTAATAAAATATGGAACTGGTTTGCCATATTTTACTAATTACTACTGTGACATACCGTAACTCAGATTTTTATGATGGCAGCACTGAGTTTGATTTTAACTGTTTTAACATTTTTTAAACCACATGTACTTTTTTAAACCAAGGCCAAACCAAAGCCAAACACAAAGCATTGAACTTGGAATTTGTTTTGCCGCTCTAAACAAAACAAAACATTAAACATTCAGTTTCTGATAATCAGTTCAGTTCAGTTTTTGATAATCTCTACATCTGCGTTTTAAATGTTAAATACAGTGGCTAGTAATATAAATCTTTGGTAATTAGAAATAATAAAAAATGGGAGACGAATTACTTCAAGACATTGAAAATACTCAAACACAAACTCAAAAATCACAAGTGGACTGGAGTCAACCAAACACTCCGTTATTTATACCTAATATTTGGGGTCGATTTTATCCAAGAAAAGTATCCTTGAACGAAAAAAATTGTTGGAAAAATACTGGCAAAGAATATATTGGTAAGTTCATATTATAAACTCATATATATTTTATACAAGGCTAACTAACTACCATAAATAAATATTCTACACTGGCTAACTACCTTCGGTTTTTATACCTTAAAAATTAACTTTTTACAGATCTCATACAACCTGAATTTACTCTCGGAAGAGCAATAGACTGCACATTAGTCATAAAAAAAGATATTTTCAATGATGATATTATCAAAAGTGTTAGTAAACAACACTTCCTTCTTAAGAGAAATTTATTGTGAGTATTATTAATTTACAGGAATTCTGTACCATCAAACAAAATAGAAAGGCTTGTCAAATATTCATTACTTGATTCTTTAATTACAGCCATATCCACTGCTGAACGAAGACTCCCTCATAGATTTTTTTACAGTATAAGGAAGACAAATGAGTATACAGTCCATCTGATGGCAAGTGGATGCTGTGGCCCATAGACATCTACATTTATCCTCAGTTAGGAATTACAATGCAGATGTGTTATGACTCCTGAGAAATAAGATGGAATGCCTCGTTTCACTTGAACGCTGACCATTCAAAATAGTTGCGTTAAGCTGCTATTAGTCACTATCATGTGAGTCGCATACTAGTTTGCCCCATCTATTTAAAAAAAGCTAGTATTGTGTGAGAGTGTGATCCTTGCATGGTCAAGCTTACCCATATGTGGTGCAGCCATAATGTAGGTACAGCTTGGCTCTACTACATATAAGGATTAACTACCATATATAGGAATTATACCTTGTAGCAGGGATTATATCATAGTTGCCATTCTCGCCAGGCAGGTTGGCAAGCACAGTTTCTTATCATTTTGAGCTGTTATCAGGAAGACTGCATTTGTGACTTCCTTTCCTCTTACACTGCTACTACATACATGTCAATATTAATATCTAGTGCTTTTGAATGAGTTTAACTTAATTAATAGAATCAGAAACCATTACTTTGTGAATATCCATTCTATTAAAGATGTTAGAAATTAATTAGTTAAAATCCATTTAATAAAATAAAATGATGTGTCTTACCTACTTGAAGAGCACTGGACAACTAGAGCTAAGCTAAACTTAATGGTCAGCCACCACAGAGTATATTCATCTGTTTGATTATACTTCATCTGCTTAGAAGTTAAACACATGTCGTATTATCAACGGTACTTTAGTTTACGATGGGCTGTTTTCCACAACTCCACGTCTAAGTGCGTATTTTGTGTGTGGGCAGGAATAATGTGATTATTCGAGCCGTGAAATCTCCCCGAAGAAGTTCAACAGTTCTGTGATGTTGCAAGCAATTTTTGGCGTGCTGAGATATTTAGCCCTGTATGCTGCGACGTGCAGACATGTCAGCAACACATGAGCCGCCATTTTTTCCTCCCCCATGCATGCATGCACACATATACTAAATAAATGTTTGTTAAAGGACCCATACTCTGGCTGGCTGATAGGAACAGAGTTTCATCAATGATGGTTTATTTTTCTTACTGTAGTGGTGCTGCGATTAGTAAGGAGGGCAGGAGATGCTCTTCAAACTACGTAAGACACATTTTATTTTATTATGTGGATCTTAATTAATTTTTAACATCTTTGATTTTAGCTTATTTTTTATATTGAGATACCATGCCTAAAGAGCTCTAGGTATTTTATCTATTTGCACTGCAAAAAAAAATCTAAATAAGGATATGTTAGGAAGATGTAGGCTTGCCAACTGTTTTGGGTAGATATCAATCCAATTATTATCTTAAGAGAAGTGAAGAAATTACAGTACACAAGCATAAACATTTATATTAAACTAAACAAAAAAACATAAATCCTCAATTTATATCATACTAGCATTCAGTCGAGCTATATTCGAGTTTTAGCAAGACTAACGTACAGCAATTGCTTTTATTTATAGAGGTTACCTCTCATTTATAAAATAAATTTAAATAAAATTTTAAGTTCATGTAAATTCTAAATTATAAGAGCTTTTCTTTCAGAGAACCTTTAAGCCCAGCGATAATTACGGACTTATCATCTAATGGCACATATGTTAATGGTGAAAAAATTGGCAAGGGACAAAGCCGAGTACTAGATGATAATGATAAAATAGGTGTGACTCATCCTAAAGTAGAAAGTAAGTATTTTATTCACTATAATATATTCAATAATAAAAATTCCATCAAACAAAACTATTTTTCAACATTTCATGTCTTAATGATTTCTTAAATTTACGCGAACACTACACATTGAATAAAACTATTATTTACGGATTTTATCGTGTTTAATTACTTTAATTTATTTTTATTATTATCCCGACGTTTCGGGTGCTTTACAGCGCCCATGGTCACGGAGGGGACTGAGATGTTTGACGTCCCAATGTCATAGTTAGTCCGGCTACCTTCAGTTTTTTAATATTAATTTTTGGTCCAATTTACGCAAAACGAGCTTATAGTATCATGAAGTCTTGCAGTGGTATGCTTGGATTTGGGTTTAATTTTGTTAATTATAGGATCCCAAGCAGATGGTAGCACCCAACCATCTTCTCTATTGAAATTTGGATGTTTTTTAATTTCAATAGCCTCGCGTATCATCCTTGGTAGGAATCGGTGTTCTTTTGCGAGAATTTGTGGTTTATCAAATCTAATGTAATGGTGGGGACGATCTTGAACATGTTCGCAGACTACAGACTTCCCGGAGCGTCGGTGCTTCACATCAGCTATATGTTCCTTCACGCGGGTTTTTATAGATCTCTTTGTTTGACCTATGTAAGAGAGACCACATTCACAATCTAGCTTGTACACACCTGCATCTTGTAGAGGAATATTACATTTGATGGATGGTAAAAATTGACTAATCTTCAGCGGCTTGTAGTATGTCTTAATGGACGCTCGCTTCAAGATGTAGCCAATCTTGTCCGTGACTCCTCTAACATATGGTAGTAGAGCAGGCGCGCGCTCGACTGTGGCCGGCTTCACTCGTTCACTGTGACTTAGGCGCGGGACCCGAAGCTTGTTGTCTTGCAATACTTGCTTGACGTGCTGAAGCTCCGCGGCCAGATGTTTTCTGTCACAGATCCCTCATGCTCTCTGAAACAAAGATTTACCCACGGTAGCTAACTGTGAAGGATGATGGTGAGATTCACCATTTAAATATCGGTTGGTATGGGTCTTTTTCCTATACACAGTGTGACCAATAGTGTTATCAGGATTTCGGATGACTAAAACATCTAGGAAAGCTAAAGAATTATTTGCCTCTAACTCCATTGTGAATTGTATTTTAGAGTTTATGGAGTTAAGGTGGTCTAAAAATGCAGTTAATTTGTCAGATGGTAAAATTGTGAAAGTGTCGTCTACGTACCGCTTGTAGAACCTTGGATTTACAGGAGCAGTAAGAAGGGCTTTCTCCTCAAAGTCCTCCATGAATATGTCTGCGACTATGGGAGACACAGGTGAGCCCCTCGCCACACCATCTACTTGCTTGTAGAACTCATCCTTCCACAATAGATAGCCAGATGTGAGGCAATGTTCAAGTAGTATTGCATATTCTTGAGGCATGTTATATTCTTCATGTCTTGTGTTTAATTCATAGAATACTATAATACATATATAATAGAACGGGGGAGTGGGCGGAAACCGCGTAGCCACTAAAATGTCACTTCACACGTATAAATGTCAACAGGAGATGTGTTTTGATGTTACAATCGTTTCCAAATTTCGCATGCAAATTATTTAGAAAATGCCAAATTGCACCCAATTTACAAATAAATACATATGTATTAAAATTTAATCATGATCTTGAATAATTAATCATGATCATGATCTTGAGGGAGACAGGCAGGAGATGGGCAGCAGCATCTTCCTGATAACAACTGTGATAAAATAAAAAACTGCGGTTGCCAACCCGCTCGCCAAGCGTGGCAACTATGGCAAATATCCCCCATGAATAATGACGCAAAAAAACGGCCACCAGTCCCCGGCGGCCCCGCTATTCCTGGCTAGGGTGGCGACCATGGTAACGGCGGGGCAGGGGGTGCTAAGAATCTCCGGTGGAGGTTCGGTTGCCACCTGCGAAGACTCGACCTGGCAACATATAACGCACGCACCCTGAGGACTGACGAGAAGATACTGGAGCTGGAAGAAGAGGTAGACAAATTGCGCTGGCATATTATTGGATTATCCGAGGTCCGAAGAGTGGGGGAGGACACGGCAATCCTCGAGTCCGGCAACTTGTTCTACCACCGGGAGGGCGACCATCTGTCCCAAGGAGGTGTCGGATTTATCGTCCACAAGTCTCTCGTCAACAACGTTGTAAAGATTGGGAGTGTGTCGACGAGGGTCGCGTACCTGATACTCAGAATCACCAAACGGTATTCGCTGAAGGTCATACAGGTTTACGCACCAACCTCGGCACATCCCGATGAGGAGGTGGAGGAAATGTATGAGGATATTTCCAGAGCCATGGCATTCCTCCAAAACCCACCACACGGTGTTGATGGGAGACTTCAACGCAAAACTAGGCACAAGAGAAAGCGGTGAGCTGAAGGTAGGGAAATTTGGAGTAGGTCAACGGAACCGAAGGGGCCAGCAGCTGGCCGACTTTATGGAGAAAGAGGGACTCTTTATGATGAACTCTTTCTTCCAGAAGCGGCCCCACAGGAAGTGGACCTGGTCGAGCCCCGACGGTTCGACAAAAAATGAGATTGACTTCATTATGACGACCAAACGCCAACTGTTCAGTGATGTCTCAGTGATCGTAAGGGTGAAAACTGGCAGCGATCACCGAATGGTTAGAGGCACACTGAACCTAAACGTTAGGTTGGAGAGGTCTCGTCTGATGAAGTCTACGCTCCGTCCCCCTCGTGCTCTGATCCAGAATCCCGAAGCTCGAGTTACAAAACCGCTTTCAGTGCCTAGAGGATTGCAATGCAGTGGACGATATGAATGACAAGCTTGTGGAAACTGTCCATGCGGTCGGAGCTAAGTTCCGCAAGACCCGCCGCAGAAGAACACAAAAACTCTCCGATCACACTCTTAATCTCGTGGCTGTTAGACGGGAGATGAGGCTGCAATCGTCAACAGATTTGACAGCATACAGGCAACTGAACAGACAGATCTCCAAATGCATGCGGCGAGACTTACGCAACTTTAATACTGCTCGTATTAAAGAAGCGATCGAGCGGAACCAGGGCTCCAAAGTCTTTGCCAGAGATCTGTCTGCCAGAAAGAGCCAACTTTCAAAGCTGAAGACTGAGTGTGGCAACATCGTTTTCGGGACATCTGAGATTCTGAGTGAGATTGAGAGGTTCTATGGGCAGCTATACACATTATCGTTGGAGCCACACGCAAGTGTGAGTAACGATCCAAGAGCAAGTCTTATCCGACATTATTTCGATGATATCCCGAACGTCAGTCTGAGCGAGATTAGAATGGCTCTCCACCACCTTAAAAACGGCAAGGCCCCGGGCGAGGATGGAATTACAGCGGAGCTTCTGAAAGCTGGTGAAACACCGGTACTTGAAGTCCTTCAGAAGCTCTTCAATTCCGTCCTCCATGGTGGCACTACTCCGGAGGCGTGGAGCAGAAGCGCGGTGGTCTTGTTCTTTAAGAAAGGCGACAACGCTCTCTTGAAGAACTATAGACCGATTTCCCTTCTGAGCCGCGTCTACGTGCTGTTTTCGAGAGTCATTACGAATCGCAGATTCGACGACTTCCAGCCTCCCGAACAAGCCGGTTTCCGAAAAGGCTTCAGTACCATAGACCACATACATACCCTGCGGCAGATTGTACAGAAGACCGAAGAGTACAATCTGCCACTTTGCCTGGCATATGTGGGCTATGAGAAAGCCTTTGATTCCGTCGAAATTTGGGCGGTGCTACGGTCCCTTCAGCGGTGCCAAGTTGACTGTCGGTATATCGAAGTGCAGAAGTGTTTGTACAGTAGGGCTACGATGGCTATCCGAGTACAGAACCGGAGTTCGAAACCTATCCAACTGCAGAGAGGTGTAAGACAGGGTGTTGTTATATCCCCGAAACTCTTCACCGCTGCGTTGGAAGACGTTTTCAAGCTACTGGACTGGAAAGGATACGGTATTAACATCAATGGCGAGTACATCACTCACCTTCGATTTGCCGACGATATAGTCCTTATGGCAGAATCGCTGGAGGACCTTAGCACTATGCTCAATGACCTCAATGGTGTCTCCCAACGGATAGGTCTTAAGATGAACATGGACAAAACAAAGATGTTTAATGTCCATGTCACACCTATGCCGGTAGTTATTGGGAGCACTATGCTCGAAGTTGTTGACGAGTATGTTTACCTGGGACAAATAGTCCGACTAGGTAAGTCCAACTTCGACCGAGAGGTCAATCGACGGATTCAACTCGGCTGGGCAGCGTTCGGGAAATTACCGACACATCTTCCCGTCAGGTATACCTCAATCTCTGAAAACTAAAGTTTATAACCAGTGCGTGTTGCCAGTGATGACTTACGGATCTGAGACGTGGTCCTTCACTGCTGGCCGTATGAGGACGCTCAAGGTCGCTCAGCGAGCTATGGAGAGGGCTATGCTCGGAGTTTCACTGCGTGATAGACTCAGAAATGAGGATATCCGCAGTAAAACCAGAGTGACCGACATATCCCAACGGATTAGTAAGCTGAAGTGGCAATGGGCCGGCCGTATAGCTCGAAGAACCGATAACCGATGAGGAAGAAAGGTTCTCGAGTGGCAACCTCGTACCGGTAAGCGTAGTGTAGGGCGACCCCCCACTAGATGGAGTGACGACCTGGTAAGACATGCAGGAAGTCGATGGATGCAGGTGGCTCAGGACCGTGCTTTGTGGCATTACTTGGGAGAGGGCTATGTTCAGCAGTGGACTTGTGAAGGGCTGTAATGATGATGATGATGATGATCTTGAACATTAATCAAAAGTCTAAAAGTTGTAAATTTACTCAGTCTGTCAACACAGCGAATCGGGTTTGGGGATGCCAATCCATGTATAAAATAAAGTTGACAGCCATTCTATTGTGTATTATATTATTCTATAGTTTAATTAAAGGGATGTAAGTCCAATAAATGGGCAAGTTAAATTTTTAAGCTGCAACATCTAATCTTTTAAACTATCTAGGAACACTGATATTACAAAGACATACAGTTGTTCATAAGTTTGTCTGAAGAAGGTAATAATTGGAACTGCTTAATTCTAAGAATTGGTTTATTTTGGTTTATGATAGTTTTATCACTAATTGGTTGATGGACACTATTCCCATACATAATCAATGTTTTATTGTGTTCAAAATTTATTTCCAGTATGAAATCAGTATGTTTATTAAGTTTATATAAAAAATAAGCAGATTGGCTGCTTTATTGGTGTATGGACCAAATAGTTTGATAGAAATGTACCCAATGCATTGTATAGTAACTTGAGTTTTATGTAATATGAATTAAATAATTGTTTGGTATGGTGCATAATTATCTTTTTTTTTTAATGTTCTTCATTTGTAGTGTTTGAGAAAAAAAAAATCATTTTCCTTCCGTTGCAGCCTATGAAAGTCCACTGCTGAACTCCACTGCCTCTCTCATAGTGAAGCTGCACAGGTCACACACAGCTGTGCCTGTAAATTCCATGTACAATCTATATGTTCTAGCGTATACAAGTTAAACAATTTTTGTTTATAGTTGAAATTTATAACATTCAAGGCAGTTATTAAATATTCAATTAACTACTTTGTATGCATTTAAAACTAAAAAGCCACATAACCAGACTAATTGTTTATTAGTCAGTTTTCAGTATTTATTTTGATTCAAAAAACTAGTGTCCCCCCTTTGTAATTCTTTTATTAAGGTGTACAATAAAAAATAATAAATATTGTATGATGCGACACTAGCCTAATGCCGGATGCAGACTGCAAACTCTGATAGTTGTGAATTTGATTCCACCATTCAGCTATTGTTGTGAACCGCTCTTAACACAAACGTTTTAAACTTACTTGGCGTGGTGTTAACAAGAATATTAGTAATATTAATGGTGTTAGTACAATTAATTTCTAAAAAAAAAGCCTTCATGAATTAATTTTTTATAATTCTTGTATGTTTCAGTTCTTATATACAAGGATTTGTTAAAGAGTGAGCAAGACAAAGTTCCCAAAGAAATCTCAAAAAAATATTATATATCTAAGATTTTAGGGCAAGGTGGTTGTGGTGTTGTAAAATTAGTGTATGATAAGGTAAATCTGTACTAATATTATGAAGAGAACATTTTGTTTGTAATAGATAAACTCTAAAATAATAAATAGATAAAAAAATCTTACACTTATAAAATGCTACATTACCAGTGAGTACATAGGCTTTATTTATTTTTTAAATAGGAATCCTTAAAGAAATATCAATATTGTAAGTAAAGGTATTACAAACTTGGCTATAAAATTTATTACTTGACATGCACTGAGAAAATTATGACATTTAGAGACCTTATTAATATTTACAAAAAAGTCTGCGAGGGAAAATATTATGTCCCACTAACATAATTAGGTGAAAATAACAGCTTTTGTGTTCTAAAATTTTATTAATACACTTGTAGAAACTAAAGATAATTACATTTGCATCATGCTATTAACCCTTATCCAGATAGATAATTTCATAATCAACGTTGTTTGTGGAGATGTAAATTCCGCTTTAAATCATATTGAGCACACACTTTTTGTTTAGAAGCTACCACCATTATAAGAATTCTAATACTAATCTATATATGTTATATAGGTTTAATATACAAGTATGCATTATATATATGTACCTTAAACGAAGTGGATACTGTCACTTTCCACAAGTATTTTGAATTACAATATGGCAGGTCTGCCATCACACATCTCAAAAGTTGCTACCCTGATTAAAATGTTGGAAAATTCAAGCCCACCCAGTATGTGCAATGGCAAATGAATGAAAAAAAATGGCACAAGAATTTCAACAAAAAGATAAAGTGATAATTGCAACCATCTTCACTGAGTCTGAAGCCAGACAGCTTGCATACATTCCACATATTCCAATGATACCGACAGACCTAGCTATACCTTTAAAGCTGCTTTGTTCCCTGTTAAAGTACAAACTTTCTCGTTGGTGGAAATAGACGTGAGAAAAGAGTGCTCTTCTCATGGGCAATTATATTATGTTGGTTTGTGTCGAGTGAGATCTTCCGAAAATCGATATTTTTCACAGGCAAACTTTGAGGTAAAGATTTTATAATCCATACTAAGTATGTATCATAATTTCTTTGATTATTGTCCCCTCGCATTTGACCACTTAGCTCACCTGAAGGCAAGCAATGATCCAATCGACGATAGGGGCATTCATGACTGAAAGAATTCCACTCTGTGGAATGTGCAGTAGTATGTACAATGAGTGTTCCCTAAACGTTTTACTTAGGTTAGCTTCAGACTCGCTCAGTGATAGAATAGCTTTTTAGTGGTAAAAGAATTTTTGGAATCGGCGTTTGTCCACGTGAACGAAGTCGCGGTCGAGTTTAGCTAGTATGTAGTGTTTTTATTTATTTATTATGGATTATAATTTTCATGTTAATTTTTCAGACAAAATGCACAAAGTATGCCATGAAAATAATTAAGAAAAGTAGGTTTCCAAATGGACAAATCAACCATCTGAATGACCCACAAAAAATTGCGAATGAAGTCAACATTATGAAGGCGCTTAGACATGTTAGTATAATGTTTAACAAATTTAAAAAAATCGACATCACATACAGTATAAAAAGCGCATTTGATGAGCTGATGTTTTCTCTAAGGTTTTGAAATGCACAAAATTTGTACACTTATACTCTCCCCATTCATGTTCCTTTGCTAAATCTGAATCGGCGCTGGACGATCGCAATATTTACGTCCACCCTTTACTCGTAGCCATCGGGGTTGGTTTGCACCTAACACACATTTCCCACCGGATGAAATGTGTGCTCATTCTTCAGCCCCTAATTATTTGTGTTATAAAAAAGTAAGGTGGTGACTGTTCTCATTTCAGTGAATTGCTCTAATATAATATATCTAATATAAATATAAAAAGGACTCATTATTATGAAACCACTTTAATATTTCAATTTAAAGGGTAGCTAAGTGGTCTGATCGCCACCCAACACGAATCAAATTCTTAATTTGCAGTTTTAAGTGCTGATTTAATACCATATGCTCCGTGAAATGTGGAGTCTGCTGATACAATTCTAATCGAAGATTTACTACCAGGACATGACTTACCATCAGGATAGTACTTACCATCAGGATAGTACTTACCAACAGGATAGGACTTACCATCAGATGGACTGTGTGTTCGTTTGTCACCTTTATCCTAAAAACACCCTGGAGCAGCGCGGCGGACTTATTGCTCAATAGCTCTCTCAGAAATAGGAAGACTGTATTTTTTATGTAGAAAGAAAAGTTTTCAGCACCTTTCTACCCTTCTGCTCACGTTGAACTGCTATCTTAATATTGTTTAAAGTTATTTGTTAGGGGTTGTTTCTTGATAAAAGTAGTTTTTGTTCTTGGTTTAAGGTCTAAACTTGTACTTTGTTGACGCTTTTTTCGGTCATCCATATTAATTAATTTTCACTTTAGAGTGTGCATTTATTATCACCTAAAAATGGATATTGAATAAAAACCGTCTAGTATTTGTTGTGTGGTAGTGCCGCAAGCCATTGTAATCCTGTTTAGTGATAATTAAGTAGTCGTGTCAAATTCATAATGAGTCAAAATTTCTTGAAAAGTTCTGCTCAATGCATTACTCTGCTTTGTTATATTGATTGAAAAATTAATAATAATGTTATGCTCTCTACTTATATATTTTTTTAAAACACACGAAATCTCCACACTAGGATTTTCTCCTGTATTATGTAGGCAGTTTAGAAAAAAACTGCACAAGGACAAACATCCAGACCCGGAACAATTATTTGTAGATCATAAAAATACTTGTTCCGTGCGGAATTCGAACCCGTGGCCCTCACCGTCGAAACTCATTGCTAAGCTACTGTACCACGGAGCCGTCGTTCGACAACGGTTTTTATCGACTCAAAAATATTGAATTGATAAAAACTGTCGCAGAATTGGAACTTCATAAAGTTGGCCAATTTATTAATATGTATAAATATTTTTAAACATGATTATGACGTCATTTGTATATTTAAAATATTAAAACTTATTTTTTAAGGCATTTTCTAATTATTTGTTTTCTATTTTACAGCCTTGCATAGTCTCAACAAAAGAAGTTTTTGACTCTCCTGACTCGGTTTACATTGTGTTAGAGCTAATGCAGGGTGGTGAACTATTTGACCGAATCTCAAAACAAGGACAGCTATCGGAACATCTTACAAGGTTCTTCTTCAGGCAAATTGTGCTGGCTGTGAAATACCTACACTCTCAAGGAATCACTCACAGAGACCTAAAAGTAATAACTTGATATTACCCCAAATTTTATGAAATGAGAATTTTTTCTGATTTTCTTGTTTCATTTTAGCCTGAAAATGTGCTACTTGAGAGTAAAGAAGAAGAAACCTTAGTGAAAATCACCGATTTTGGCTTAAGCAAATTTGTAGGTGAAAATAGCTTCATGAAGACAATGTGTGGAACACCTTTGTATTTGGCACCAGAAGTATTAAGAGCAAATGGACAGAACTGCTATGGACCGGAAGTCGATGTGTGGAGCTTAGGAGTTATTTTCTTTGTTTGGTAATTAATTTATATAGATTGCTATGAAATACAGATTTGACAAGTAAACTTCCATTACTCACATTTGATTCTGTTAAATGGCGTACTCGTAATGTTGCTGTACGTTACAATTAACGAAAAAGAAACTATTTTTGCACTAATCTGACCTAAAGACCAATATCTCTTGTTAGATCCAAACTTCTGTCATGGGAGATTTCAGTGTGAGATGCTGGTTTTAAAAGAGAAGTAGTTGTCTTTTGTCCATTTTATGCTTATGAAATATTGTGTGCATATGAAAATTGTTATATTGTTAGCTCCTCAGATCATAAATACAAGATATGCTAAGAAGGTGTAGTGTGTAATGCTTTCATATGCGCAAAATAATCAAAATGTAGACCTCACAGTCTCACAGATCGCTGTCACCGCTTTCAAATGAACTACAGACACCCCTTCTTTAAAAAAAATTATATTTCTTTAAAGCGAAATTCTGGTTTGTTACGAAAAATGCGAGATACCTATGGATCCGAGATGTGGTCCATCACCGCTGGCAGTATAAGGAAACTCACAGTCGTTGACCGAGCCATGGAAAGGGCTATGCTCGGGGTTTCTCTGCGTGATAAACTTAGAAATGAGGATATCTGCAGTAGATTCAGAGTGACCGACATAGACCAACAGATTAGTAAGCTGAAGCGGCAATGGCCCGGCCATATAGCTCAAAGAACCGACAACCGATTTGAAAGAAAGGTTCTAGAGTGGCAGCCTCGTAACCGTGAACGAAGTGTAGGGGCGCCCCCCTACTAGATGAAGTGAAGATCTGATAAGTGATGCAGGTGGCTAAGGACCGTGCTTTGCAGCTTTTCTTGGGGAGAAATTGTGATCGGCTGTAATGATGTTACAAATACTTGTTTCATGCGGGATTCGAACCCTCATCACCACCACTTAATAATAAGCCACTGCGCCATAAAGCTCGCAATAGTGAAGGGCTGTAATGATGATGACGACTATGTCACCAGTAAATTTTTAAATTTTTTTTATTTTAAAATGAATTTATTTTTTAGAAAACGGTCAAAAACTTACATTTCGTTGCCTAGCTTCAAATGCAAAGCATAGTAATATTTTATGGTCATTCGCTTGCGGCGGATGTCTATATATTTTAATCACTATGTTATATTGTTAGTTTTATGTTTTATATTTACTGCTTAGTTTGTAATTGTGAATAATCGTGACAAGTGTACTAGAACTATTGATTTTACTCTATTATGCACTTCTTTACTTGATTAATTTATAATTAAAATGTTGACTGTAAATTCAAAGTTAAAACCAACTTTAAAACAGAAAATAATAAAATACCACTTAATAGTTTCTGAAGTGAGGTTGGTTTTCTAGCAATTTTCATCTTATGTGGCAATAAAAAAGAAACACAATGGGAAAAGTGATTAATGAAAAGCAATGTTATAAGTTATAACTGTCAGTCATAAGTGAGGCAATTTCATATTAAAGGATTGAAGGTATTTCAAGTATTGTTTTCATACATTATTGCATGTTATTGGAAAAAATCAACCTATACTAGAATTATTTTGTTCCTGCAGTTTGGGTCATAAATCATCGTAGTATTTCGCTCTCGTCTCGTCTCGCTCATTATTGTTGTCGATAAGCGTTATCGATAATGTATTTAGTTTGGTCATTATGTGGGTTAGTGATAAAAAGAAAAAAATACATAAAACGTCGTATTTATTAAAATAAGAATAATAATGATTTAAAATAAATTATTCATTAGGTATCTATAGGTAGGTAGGTATTAAAAAAACTATAAGTACAAATGTTTGGAATGTAACAAGTTATATTAAAAATAAATATAAAAACCGCACCACCGCCATGTGCACCTGCCTACGATGATTCATTTGTTGTTATCGATAATGGCGTTGCGCCCGCGCAAAAAGCTCACCGCCCTTGCCGGGCTGAGGCCGAGCTATGATTTATGATCCCAACTGCACGGACAAAATAATTTTACTATAGGTGTTTGTCCTTCTTCGAACTTGGTAATTATTAGATTCCGAAGCAAACGAATCCTGTTAGTTTTGAAATTATAAATTTTGTGACATTACAAAAGGGAACAACCACTAAAAAAAATATACCTCTGAAATTAGTAAAAAATTTATGAATTTTGTTTTTACGGATGACGACTTCTCTTTAATAGCGGCTATGCCGCTTGTGCCATTTAAGCTTTTCTACTCTATAGCAAATAGTACAGAAAATCGAAGAGTACAATTTGCCACTATGTCTTATGTATGTGCATTATGAGAAAGCCTTAAATTCCGTCGAAATTTGGGCGAAATTGAAAATAAATAAGTCGTCATTTACATTAACCACATGTTCAGTACCTTCTCGACGTCACAGCGAATGTAAAATGTCTAACGTAGCAATGTTGGAGGAAATGGTCGAATCTGCCGGCTATCATTTTCAATACGGCATTGGAGCTGTGCTGTCTTGAGGTCTGAAGATATGAAGAGGAAACAGTAATCCTCAAATCCGGCAACTTGTTCTATCACCGTAGGGCGACTATCTATCCCAAGGAGGTGTCGGATTTATCGTCCACAAGTCTCTCATTAAAAACGTTGTAAAGATTGGGAGTGTATCGGTCGCGTTGAGGACCTAATACCTCTGACTCAGAATCACCAAATAGTATTTGTTGAAGGTTATATAGGTTTACGCACTTCGTCATAACCAGATGAAGAGGTGGAAGAAATGTAGAAGGATATCTGTAGAACCATGCATTCCTCCTAAACCCAATATCAGGTGTTGATGAGAGACTTCAATGCAAAACCAAACCAAAAATCGCGAGGGTAAAAACTGGCAGCGTTCACTGAATGGTGAGAGCACCCTAAACCTTAACCTTATGTTGGGGAGGTCAACCTAATGAATTAAAGGCTCTAATTACAAAATCGTTTTTGCTGCCTAAAAGATTGCAAAATCCAGAGGAGGAGAAAGGAGTTGCAGAGGAACCCAAAAACGCTCTGAACTCAATCTTAATCTCATGGTAGTTAAACTGGATGTGAAGCTGCAGTCTTCACAAGTGATAACATGCAGGCAACTGACGAGACAGATCTCCAAATGTATGCGGCGAGACTTAAGCAACAATAATACAGGTCGTATTAACCCTTCAATTCCCATAAAACTCCCATGCAGTCGCTTGCGCTTGGTAAATCCCAAGCGGTCGCATGCGACCGCACCCACCAACAGCACTTAAAACCATTAAAACTTATATTTAGAGACTACTTTTCTATGAAGAAGTTTGGCATTATAAAATCTATACAGAATTCTCTATCCTGTGGGCATCATATGTGTGTGTCAGCTTTTACTCATTACAAAAAGATTTTATTGTATTTTGATAACAAAAAACCTAAAAACATACTAAGCAGATGTCGGCAGCGTGAAAATCACAGTTATTTCTATATATTACTCGAAATTATTTACGTAAAAAGATAAATTATATTCACACAAAAACTTTTATAACAATTGTATAATAAAACACTATAGTAAAACACTAGAAAAATCCAAAAATCAACACAACCGAATGAAAACGGCGTACGTAATGAACGTAGAATATAATTTAATATCCATAGACTTACTGTTTTTTTATTCCGCTTGAGGATAGAAAAATTCATATTGATACTATAATGCCAAACTTCTTCGTTGAAAAGTAGTCTCTAAATATAAGTATTTACGAGTTAAAGTGCTGTGGGTGGGTGTGGTCAAATTTGACCGCTTGAATTTTGACGGAATATCGAAGCGTTCAAATTTGGACGTTTGGCGTTTGTGAGGTTAATGAAGTATTTAAGCGAAATCAAGTCTCCAAAGTCTTTGATCTGCTTACCCGAGAAAGTCAAATATCGAATTTGAAGACCAATTGTGGCAGTGTTATTGCTGGAACACACCAGGGATTTTGGGTTCGATTGTGAGGTTCTATGGGCAGCTGTACACGTCATCGTTGGAGCCACACCCAGGTGTGAGTAATGTCTTATGTCTACCAATGGATCTTAAATGAGTATGGACAAAACAAAGGTCCATGGTGGGTGTCATTTGCCAGTAGTTGTTGAAGGCACTTGCACTAACATAATGTCCAACTAGGTAAGCCTAAGTTCAAATGAAAAGTCAATCAACAGATTCAATTCGGCTTGGCAGCGTTCGGGAGATTATGCCACATCACTTTGACGTAATCTGCGGGTGTTGCCAATGATGCATGATAATGAATAGCTATGTCCACACTGTACCTTTTTTCGTTCATCAAGTGCATGCGTCACAGCGCACGTAAGGCATGCCCTTGATGCGAACCACGTTTCCCGCGTCTGGTGGATTTCTGTGCCACAAAGCGTTCAACAACAAGATGGCGGACGAAGAAAAAGATATTACATTAAAGTTTTTCATTCATTTTCAAAAGCTGATTGAAATTTCTTTCCGACATGCGTGATTTTTTTTTAAAAAAGAATATCCTTACCTTCTATAAGTTCACTTATCACATTATTTCGATTATTATAATAGCCGCGTATCCAAAACTTTCGTTTTATTCCATTTTTTCTAGAATTACTTGATGCTGTGACTAAGTAAGCGGTACATATTCCACCAAGTAAAATGTTCTTGTCGCTCATTTGCACTGACAGAAACAAAATGACTACGTTGGCGTCGCGTTTATCGACGCATTCGATTAATGAATACATAAAACAAAAGTGAATAGAAAGATGACAACGAAAGTTGAAGATGGTGTTTTCGATCTGTTTTTATTTGATTACCCGGCTTTCGTTTAATGGACTGTTTCTGCTTTTCAAACATCGGCGCTAAATCGGACTTCGATTGTGTTTTGTATTGCGTTCTTTTTACTTTTGGTGCATAATGGCGGACCCCTGTTACCTGTCGAACAAGTACAAGAACGCGTCTCTCAGGCGCTTGGAGTTAGCAAACGAACGATAAGAAATATTAATAAAGAAAAGTTCGGCTCTACTGGCACGGAAGATAATATTTTACGTACTGCGAAGAAGAAACGTAGAACTAAACCCGTGACAGATATTGACACCTTTGACGCCGATGCAATCAGAAATCATTTATATGGTTACATTCGAATGAATTTGTCATCGTTTGGCATCGTTAAGAGAAGCTGGACTGTTTAGCTAGGGTAAAACTGCTTTAACCAAAATCTTAAAAGATATTGGTTTTTCGTATATAAAAAAAACAGACAAAAGGAAAATTTTATTAGAACGATACGACATAATTTTAAAACGGATAAGTTTTTTGAGAGAAGCAAAAAATATTGATAACTGGGATAATGTCGTGTTCATTGACGAGACATGGCTAAACGCCAATGACACGGTTTCCCGTTCTTAGACGGATGATACACAAGCGTCGACGTCGAAAGTACGAATGGGTAAGTGGGTCCGTCTGATAATATGCCACGCAGGTTCTGCAAAATACGGCTTTGTGGAGAACGCGTTACTGGCATTTCAATCAAAAACCACAAATGACTACCACGAGGAAATGAATGCCACTACATTTAAAGAGTGGTTCTAGAACGTGCTTTTGCCCAGCCTACCAGAGCCTTCTGTAATATTCATGGATAATGCCTCCTATCACTCGGTTCAAATACAGAAATCACCTACCCAAGCTAATAAAAAAGAAGAAATGGTGGCTTGGTTACAAGCAAAAGGCATTGACGCAAATATGCAGATGCTAAAACCAGAGCTAATTAAATTAGTTAAAGAAAATAAAGCGGCAAATGTGCGATACGAAATCGATGAACTGGCTCTGGAGTACGGGCATCGCGTTCTAAGAATTCCACTGTATCATTGCCAATATAACGCGCTTGAGCTAATCTGGGCTCAAATAAAAGGTTACGCCGCCCGCCACAATACTTCCCCGCCATTCAGCACGAAAAAGATGATGACCCTATTAAAAGCCTGCGGGGAAGTCACAAGAGATGACTGGGCAAAGGTTGTTGAGAAGACTAAAAATCTGATTGTGGAACATTTTGACCGAGATATCAGGATTGATTCTGTTATTGATAATAATATAATTATACATGTAGGCCAAGATGAAGATGAAGACACCACCTCCTCAAGCGAATCGGAGTCTGATTAATATTCTGTACGCACATTCAATTCAATGTACTTTATTGCATAGAAATACAGATTGTAACTTTGTAACAAAGAATAAATAAAACAATTTTATTATATTAATATTACCTTTTTTTGGTTTCCACTTAAATTACTAAAATATAAATTTCAAATGATTCCGCCAATTTAAAACGGTATGAACGGTAACGAACTCAGTGTTATATTGTGCCCATCACTAGTCGTGACTAACTGATAGGTGTCAGGAACGCATTCTCTGAACGGCCGAACTAAAATAAGGATATTTACAGTAGGACTAGAATAACAGACATAGCAGAACGGATCACTAAGCTGAAGTGACAATGGGCCAGCCATATAGAGAAGAACAAATAACCAATGGGGAAGAAAGGTTCTTGAGTGGTAGTTTTGCACAGTTAAGCAATGTATGGCCCTCCACTAGAGTGATAACCTGGTAAGAGATACAGGGGAGGCCTATGTTTCGCTGTGAACTTGTGATGGGCAGAAATGATTAATGAATAAACTAGTCAGCATCGCTCGGTCACTGACATGAGTGGGTGACAGTCGAGTGAGTGCCTGCTTTACTACCTGTCAGAGGTGACACAGAAAAGATTGGCTACATCTTGAAGCTTGAGCTTCTATTAGAACATTTTACAAGGCACCGAAGAAGGACTGGTCAGTTCTTACTCAGTCAAGTGTAATATACCTGTACAAGATGCATGAGTGTACATGCTTGATGTTGTCTCTCATTTATAGGGCAAACAAAAAGATCTATAAAAACCCGCATAAAAAACATATTAATGGCGTGAAACACCAACCCTCGTGGAAGTCTGCAGTTTGTGATCAAATCCTAGACGGCCACGTGCCATTACATCAGGTTTGATAAACTACAAATTCTCATGTGAGGCTATTGAAATTAAAACTAAACCCAAGCATACCACTTCAAGACACAGTAAGTTCATTCTTCGTAGATCGCACCAAATGTACTGTAGCTACTCCCAGTTAACTCTGACATGCAGACGTCAACCACCTCAGTCCCCCATGATCATGTGAAACGTCGGATATTAAAATATCGGATATTAAGTAAATTAAACGCAATAATATCCATAAGAATAGTTCATATTAATAATTTTTTTCAGGCATAAAAAATCTACAAGTTGTAAAATATAATTTTTTCTACCTTTTTCAGTCTTTCAGGTTACTTGCCATTCTCCCCTGATTATAAAGATCTTTCACTAAGAGAACAGATCTTAAGAGGACAGTACAAGTTTTCTGTTGCACATTGGAAAAAAATAAGTTTGCCGGCCAAACTATTAATGAAAAGGATGCTAACTGTGAATGTTCAGAAACGGATCACACTTGATGAAATCCTCAACCATAGCTGGATGCAGGTACGTTATGGTTAATAATTTTTGTGAATGAGCAACTCATTCCTTACATATTCTATTTTATTGTTTGCCATTTTTCTGACATTTCCATTAGCTGTAATGAAGTGACGTGGTAGATTCTCTCACATTAACACTCCACAAACACAAAGTGGGGGATCACTTAAATTCGCCAATTTGGTAAAATAATGACGAATAAAATCATGACAAAAATAATCTTCAACAAAAGTTCCTATAAGAATAAAATTTTTAATAGTGAATATAAACTTTTACTTGACTTTTCCAGGATTCCATTGTGATTATGAAAATAGAGAGGCTACTCACAGAATCTATGCAAGTAAAAGACTTCAGTCAGTTGACCATGTACCAAAATTCTGATGAGGAAAATAATAATTCTGATAGTGTCACTGCAAGGCACGTGGCTACAGTGAAACGGGTCTTGAGTGACGTATACAGCTCATGTGAACCAATACCAAAAAAACTAAGAATTGACACATGGAAAATTCAAAATGATGATACAAGGTCTACAAACAGTTATGGTTCAGAAGAATAACTTATATACCATTTAATCTAGGTAGATGTTACCATAAAACAATGTTGAACATTAAATATTTGACCATATTTTATGAAAATTGAATATTTCCACCGACGGGTATTACTTTAAGATGCCATATTGTTATAGATTTTAATTATATAAGTATTTGATTTTAAATAATTGCTAATAACTATTCTTAATTGATGGTGCCATGTACTTATTGATTTTATTTTAATAATTGTTGTTGATGACTGATACTTGTTATATTATTATTATTATAATTGTAAATGAATGACTCCTACAAATGTTGACACTTCATTTTAGCTTTTAAAATTATTAAAAAAAGATATCTATAATGACAAATACTTCTTTGTAATAGTTTGTAAACACTGAGTTGTGAATGTGAAGACAAATAAAGCTTGCTAGATAATTCATATTTCGTGAAGGTGTAATATTATCAAGCAAATGTTTTTATATTTAAAAAAAAAAACTTAAAAGATGAGCCTAAAATTTTATAAAAATTGTAAAATACAGGGTGTTAGTGTAAACACCGTTATCCTTGAAACCAGTGGTTTAGTTTCACTTATAGAACGTAAATTCAATGAAAAATAACATTCTTTTTTAGTAAAATCTCAATTTTTGTCTGTACTAAGCCAGGATGAAAGTATGAAGGAAAGTTACATCACAGGTTATGTGTACCTATTGTGTTTTTATTGGAAGGTAGTGTAGGTAGCTAGCGCGGGCGGTAATCTTTACAGTGATTACGTCACTCATGCGCTTAGGGTATCATGAATTTGCGGATGGTGTCGGACAGAAACTTTTTAAATTTTATGAAAGAAAATAGCGTTTTTTTTAAATTCATTGAATTTACGTTTTATAAGTGAAACCAAACCACTGGTTTCTCTGTTTACACTAACACCGTGTATAAGTGGCTGTGATTCAACCTTATCATTAGTCTTTAGTTTAGATACGTTTATATTTTACGTCACTATCTCACAACTCAAATATTCTTATATTATGGATAAGTTTCATCATAGACCCACCGAACGTGCCATTTTCTCATCATGTTTAGTGTGTATTCTCAAATGTGATTAAAGAGGATAATTGAACATGCTTTATTTGAGCAATAAAACTGCAATTTTGAAAAATAAATTATATTTTATTTTTCAATTTATTCTAAACACAACACTATTTACAAAATGAAACACCCATTAATTTATTAGAACAAATTTAAATAATTCAGTCTTTAACAATACAATTTAGTTCAACTTGCATTGCAAATTAAATTGAATAATATTTTGTTATTATAGCTTGTTTGAATTACGGGTACCACATTGAGACAATGATAAACATGTAATCAATATTGTTAAATTCTTTATCATTATGTTCTATTCGGATCACTTGAATCAAAAAATTGTAAATGTGTTTTACTGTATATTGCATTCACTAAAAGTTAATTTGTTAAAGGCAATATATTTCCAGATAAACCTTTCATTATTCAACATAGTTATGATATTTTATCGTATTCATTAAATCTACCTGCCAGCCACCATTTTATTTACATCTTACTATACTCATTGCTTTGCCTTTCCCGTCAATTTTTCGGCAAAGCCCATATTTTAAAAACTATTTAGTATTGATTCCGATTACTGAAAATAACTATTTAATTAAATAGTCAATTTAGACGCCGGATATAAAAAAATTAAAACAGATTTTAAACATATTTAAGTTACAAAAAATAATAAAAAAAATTATATAATCAAAATATTTCATTACGAAAAAATTATAATGTGTTAAATGTAATACATAGAATGTTTTAGTACATATTTTTAAAATTAAAAGAGTTTAGTAAATAAAACTTATTAACAATGATTTAAATAAATAAACCTGATATAAAATATATTTATTTATAACAAGTGATTGAGGTAATATATTTCCAACATGGGTGACAATGAATTAACTACTATGCAAGTGCAATACTCATTGCAAGTGCAAGGGTAATTGATATTGTTATTAAATCCGTTATAGTAACATGTTAAATGAGAACATTGCATAACCCAGCTAATACTTCAAATTAAATCAGTTAAAGTGAGTTTAAAAATGCCCATAAACAAGTTAATCATGTAATATGTAAAATAAATAAATTTGTATTAGAATTTGATCCACAAATTAAAAAAATATCTTTAATAAATTAGTGTAATTAAGTAGGCACATACGTTTTAACAGAATGTGATGACTTGTCAGCAGAGCCTTACAAAAAATGTATTCTATCGTACTTTAATTGATTTCACACAGGCTGCTGAACCACTCACTTTACGTACACATATGCTATGCATTACGAATCAGTCTTTTGCATGTTACAATCAAATTACTATATATTTGCTGTCATAATCCACATGGTGGCATTTCATTATCTATCAAAAATTAGTCATTTGACCGAGGAACATCTTATTCCATAATGAAAGATCACAGCTTTCATAAATCTGTCTCTTGAAATAGACTGACATTTGTATTATTATCATTTTCCTATTCACCAACTAAATTCTCTTCATGGGCTTGGCTGTGTGAGGGCTCGCTACTCTGTGCTTCAGAATCTATAAAAAAAATTATGTAGATTACTAATCATGAATATAAAACATGTATGATCCATTGTGACATCTTCGACCTCGTGATGCATGATGGAAAAGCTAACTTCATGCACACCAAGCTTTCATGAGTATTCACTCACCAGCCTATAGATTAAATTATTTTTGATGACACTGAAACAATGTGAAGATAGTATAAAAGAAAGTAGATTGGACTCGGAGAAAAAAAATTGCTCTAAATTAACTCACCGGCAATTGCTCTATCCACTTTCTGTTTATCTCTGACTATGTACTTTGATGTCATCAAGAATAACGCTCCTCCAATAACTTCGACGAAACACGTTACAAACAGTGCATATTGTAATGCTCTAAACTGTACACTCTGGCTTGGTGTCTCCATACGTCCTGAACCTAATGATTTCTTCAAACTCTCAGATATCTGAAAATAAATCAAGTATGTTTACAATGATTTACTTTTCATCAGTATATATGTAGAAACTGTTGTACATTATACACAATACATAATTAAAACATTAGATTTTCTGATTATAATTATTAATACTACAAACTAATTTATTCAAAAAAACATGGTTGCAATACAATTTCTAAATACAAATTAATATAAATTGGTCATGTTGGTTATTTTTATTATTTGCACCTAGGAATGCTTTTGATGGCGATTAAACGTTTTGTATAATTAACTTCAATATAAATAAAATGAGAACATCATCAATGTAGTCGAAGTCAATTAAATAAACTACCGACCAGATGAGAAGCAACAGCTTTCAAATAAAATGGGCTTCACCCAGAAAAAAGTATACGGTCGAATTGAGGATTCCCTTTTTTTTTGAAGTCAATTGAAAATATGGAAAACTGTTGTCAAATACATCATATTTAATTCTATATTATTATTTGCAATGTTTTAAAAATTGACTGAATAAGTTCTTTATTTTGTGTATCTTAATATATTAAAACATTCACAAAAAATTACATATTATAGTGGACATTTAATCCAAAAGTGCCTGGCATTTTCTCAGTATCAACATAATATGTTGTTATGCAGACACAAACAGAAGGCGATGCAGAAATTTTTTTTATGGTAATGACAAATGCAAAGTCAAATAAAAAATTCAGAAATAAATTGTCACGCTTTTGATTAGTATTAAAGTTGTCGCACAACAAGAGAACGAATTTGGATGGTCTTAATTTCTCTTGCACCCTAAAAACTGAAATAGAATGCCTTGTTAAAATGATTTCAAAAGGACGATACGCCCATCTAAATAATTTACTCATACAAGAAAAAGTAGCGCATCTGATACTAAGCGAAAATACATAATAAATAAATTTTACCTTAAGGTCGACCGACTTGTATTATTGGGTATTTTTAATATAAACACTAAGATATCGAGAATTTCTGTATGCTACATGAGTACTGCGATTTTTTTTTATAATATTTACATTAGCTCCCTTTCTGGTCAATCGGGGCTCGATAGATTTTATTTTTCATGTACAATATTTTTGAAAGTCTGAATCCAGCCCTGGCCTAATCTTGGTAACGCAACGAAACTAACTATCTATAAAATAAAACTTTAAAAATGTGTTTATATAATAATTTAATTGTAACAAAATTAATATAAGGTATTTTATCGACGATACGATATCCCACACAACTAGGCATATTTATGTCTGTCGACCGAGTCGCGTTGGCCCTAAACTGTAATTTTAGGGTCAGGGCTCTGGTCCGATTTAGTTGCACGGTCGGCCCGGTCCTTACTTACTTCCTAGTAATATATACTACAAGTCAATGCCTTGTTGCCAATAAAAAGTGCTCTCCGATTCTCTACACTCACTATACGAAACAACAGAAACTTAATACTTTTATTTACTAACTTAATACTATTTTAACTTTAACAAAAGTTATTATTTAATTTTTATTTGACTTTTCAATTGTCATTTTCTTAATTATTTTTTTGCATCACCTGTTTAGTATAGCACAAACAGCATTAAGCTGGTATTTTGTGAGAGCGTAGTCCTCCCCGGTTGTGTCGATCCATTCGAACTACAAACAGTATGGGTCTACCACGATAAATTATTTTCTATCGCCACCTTATTACTATAAGCCATATGCATCATAGTTATATCTGGATTGTTCTATCACTTATTTTAATTGTGACGAAAACGCATGAGGCTGATGACCATCACTTACCACTCCTACTAAATAGGGACTACCAGCATCCCCAAGCATATGTGATATAAGGATTTGGAAAGCTTCCGCCGTAGAACGTCGCGGTGGGATGACAACGTACTGTGAATAAAATATAAAAAATATTAAACTTATTAAGAATGGAAGATTTCTCTGTTAATATTTGGGGTTAGAATTTTAGATTGATAATTCTATTTCTTCAATTTCGATTTAACGCTATCGTAGTTATTCAAGACAGTATAAGAGAAAATAAAGGTAAAGAAATGTTTTATATGCAAAATCGACTAGAGTACATAATATTCATATTGTACATAAAATATGTTATAATTTTGTGTTAATTTACTCAAAACATTCCAGGTATAACTTTAAATAAGTTCTTGTTATATTTTGAAGTAATAGAATTAGTTAAAATTAAAGTCAGGCCTTAGCGCCATCTATTGCTGATATTAATTATTAATGTGAACAGTAGTGTGCTAAAATAGTGTTTAGAGTAGTATTGCACAACACTACCAATAGATGTCGCTATTTAGCAAAAAGAAATCAGTCACTGAAGAATTACAGATTAGAAGATATAATATTCCAATGAGAATACATCGTAATATTATATTTTTTTATAATCAATTCTTTACTTGTTTAAAACAACGAAACACCAGACGTACTCATGAGTGACTGACTTCAAGATTTTAATGAATGTGAAACAAGCATGATTTACTAAATGCTAAGGATATTCCTAATTAAGGCATGCATTAAGGTTACGATACCGCCACCATTTTAAAAGCACTATAAAAAGACAATGCACAGCTTCCAAATGTTTTTCGCTTTATCGATAATACCGATTAGAACATTCAAAATTTGAAAAATATTATTATGAGTTTAAGAAGTTCAAAATAAATTTTGAACACAGCACACTTCCATTACTATTAGTAAAACAATAAAATTACAGTTTGTACAACAACTCGAACCCAAAACGAGAACATACATATAGATAGAAAATTGAATAAAGCCAAAAACTGAGGAAAACCCGTCTCGCGGCGCTTACCAGCGACATATCGGCCACGATTGCCCAGTTGAGATTCAAAGCGACTTCGCCTATGAACATGAAGATGAATGGCGCGTAGAAATAGTTCTGGGTGGTTAGCATCCCGAGGGCCATCGCGGGCGCGGACACGAGCAGGCCGGCGCCGCAGATGACGGCGTGCGCGCGCGGCCAGCGCTTCACCAGCGCGGCGCCCAGCCACGCGCCCGCCGGCACGCCTACCAGCCCCGACGCCATCGTGATCCCGCCGAAGATTAGCGACACCCTTCGTGCAACATCGCTCGTATCAACACATGCACGCACGCGCCTTGCGCCCTCGCTCCACGCGCGACCGAACCACGACTCTATGAGTATGTTCCGATATCAACCCAGTACACTGGCAAATTCAAATGACGTCATCAATTGACACTATATTGTACTGGCGTGCCGCCGCCATATTGCGTCCGATATCCGATCACACATAATTGTGTGTGCGCTGAATAAAGCATGCCAGAATTTGTTTTTATTTATTCAAATACAAAAAATTATAGAATAATTGCTGGTATCTCCAATAGGAGGATATAATGATTTTTGGAGCACAAAATGACAAAATAATCGCCATCACTTTTCCAATATGGCGCTAATGTATGACGTCATGTACTAACTTATGTTTTGGAACGAATCACCAGTATAGCGTCGATTCATGATGTCATTTGCACTGGACAGTACACTGGGTTGTATTTCGGAACATACCCTATATCTATACGACAGCTGACATCCCAACGGATTTCAAAAAAATAATGTTTATTCATAACGAATGTGATTCGATGCGATGAATTTGTAAGTAGCGTTGAGCTAGCTACCAATCTACATACATGCACACTAAAATACTCTTTTTTTCTCCAACCTGGATGGCAGCTATCGTGAAATTTTAAATGTAACTTAAAATTTAAATATCTATGCAATATTAGCGATGACTGTAATATTGTTTAGTATGCTATGCATGCTATACACAGCTGGCATTAACCGATTAGCGATGACACTTGATAACAATTTATGATGTGTGAAGTGAAACAGTTTTCCTAATCAGTGCAACCATGAGTACGAAAAAATCAACTAGTTAATATATGCAAAGTAACGCCCGACTCTATTAGTTACGGAACACGTGCCTCATTGGAATAACTGTAATAGACGGTGACTGATTCTCGACTCCTTAGTTCAGGAAACGTTTCGTTCTCCTTTTAATATTACTTATATTCGGCGTACATGTAAAATTCTTTTTATTACCTTACGACTTACGAAACAAACAGGTGATTTTTTTAAATGTGTATTTTTTTTAATTAAGTACATTATTTTTAAAATTTTTACATTGTCATCCGATCTGAGCTATGTTCAAAATCTCAAGTCTCTCGGGAAGTTTTTTTAAAATCAATTAATAAATTCCACCCGAACAGATAGAAGAAAGCGAGTTAACAAGAACGCGGTAGTTAAATCACCGCGCCGAGATAGTTTTTCGTATACCTCGCGGTGATATGTAAGGGAGAACGAAACATCCCCAGATGGGGTTGAGATAGCGGTTGCGGGCGTTGCGCTCACCAGGACGACGTCCGCGACGATCGACCAGGTGAGGTTGAGCGTTAACATGCCGAGGAACATGAGGAGGTAGGCGAGCGCCTGGTGCGCGGAGACGGCGAGCAGCGCCAGGTAGACGAGCGGCGCGGAGGCGAGCAGCGCGGCGCCGCACACCAGCGGGTCGCAGTGCGGCAGGCGCGCGCGCAGCCGCGCCGCCAGCGCCGCGCCCGCCGGCACACCGAGCGCGCCCGCCACCATGCCCACCAGCCCGAACTTGTACGACACGCTGTCCCCCCCAAACAATGGGTGCGTTTGGCAGAAAAAAGCGCTAGCAAGCGCTTGTAAGCAAAATGGCGAAACTAAACAGTTTTCGGCCAGGACACGTTTGCTAACTTCAGTAGCGCTGACACAATCCGCCCATTTTGCTTATTTAATTTGTTTGTTTTGAAGTAGAGTTTATAGTTGTTTTGTGCAATATTAGTTTTAAGTAATATAATGACATGAATAGACATATACATGTTATTAAAAATTCATGATTGGTAAGTTTTGAATATGAATACTTTACAAACATATATTTAAATTAGGTTAGGTTCTCCGGTGTTTGTGTCCTAGAGGAAAATAGCTACTTACGATTTGACAGCGCTTACCGCTTACGATCGCCATTTTGCTTACAAGCGCTTGCTAGCGCTTTTTTCTGCCAAATGCACCCATTGCTCACTACCTCACTACCTCACCACGCTGCTCCGTCTCATCGGGACATCCGCCCGGCATTTAGTAAATATAAACGTGTATCTCTAATTTCTCCCTGAATCGACAGTCTATATCTACCATTGCCACGTTCCTATGTTTTGTTTTTTTCTTTAAATTACTTGTTTTAGCGAATAGAATAGAACGGAATAATTTTATTTAGTGTAAATTATTACGTTTTTTTTTCTTTAGAATAAAATGTAATAGAATAACTTTATTCAGTGTAAATTGTTACGTTTGTTTTAAGTTACTTATTTTTGTTCAGTGTAAATTATTACTTTTCTTCTTTAAATTACTTATTTTGTGAATAGAATAGAATAATTTTTATTCTGTGTAAATTATAACGTTTTAAAAAAAAAAAAAAAAAAAATTTTCTTTAAATTACTTATTTTCGAGAATAGAATAGAATAAAATAATTTTTATTCAGTACAAATTATTACATAATACTTATTGCGATTTTTTAATTACCTCTGGTACAGATAATATCTCTGTCCAGGGAAAAACCAGCAAGAGACCCAGCGGAATAATTTTTCAAACTAAGAACCTTCCAAAATTAAACTGCATAGTTATACCTACATTATAGAATCGAGCAAAAAAAATCGAACATAAAAAGGAACAACAAGATTCTTCTTATATTGTTTATTGAAAAAAATGTTTGTCTAGTTTTAGGCATAATCAGTACGAGCAGCAGCTGTCTCTTTCGGTTACCTATCTTAGTCGTTCGGACACAGCACAACAGCAATAGATCTACATCGTACAACTAAAGACCTACTTTTTCAATTTCTTATAACCCTGCAAAATTTTTATAACCTAGATATTCTAGTAAAACTATAGATACGTTACACAATATAAAATAAAATAAAGATCAAACTTTCTAAGTACACCACGATGACTTCCATTCACTGATCAGAAACTGTCTATGTAAAAATCTTTAAATATACTAGGTAAATAATAAATTTTCAAACCTCACAACAGAGTAGCGCATACATTGAGTTATACAACACTAGAGGAGCAAACCACATAACCGTGCGTCGAAAAAAGTGTAACCACTATCCAAACGCGACGACGTAGCTTTGAAACTAATAACAATTTTAAATAAACATGTATCTATCTCATTTACACAAGTTGCAAACAATATCGTCGCTAAGATTGGATAAAGATAGACACACAAACATGTAATAGCGGGTTGGTGTGGCTTACTTTATGAAATTTTACCTAAAATAAGCAATAAAAATATTAAGTAGTAAGTATTTTAAGCTGCAGTTAATTGTTTTTAAATTGAAAAAGTATATTCTATTTTAAAATCTTCATTGCGTCCTCTAAGTAAAAAAGGATGCTAAGCTTATTAGATGAATAGAAGTAAACATAATGATGAAATAAAACATATTTTTATAAGTATTTGCATTGTACTAATAAATCGAACAATATAAAATAGGTAATAAATATAATTAATATAAAATTTATATGAAATTATAATTAATATGAAATTATTAATATAAAATATGTAATAAAATATATTTAATAGATAATTCATAAATAAACTAAAGTAAGAATAATTAATTATTTTGTATGAAAGTTAAAACGTAGTTTTTATTATAATTTCCAAAATATTTAAAATCAGAGGTAACAAATTAACTTACTCCATTAATTATATAGTCTCCCATTAATGTAGGATAATCACAAAAGCGGCAAAGTGGCAACATTGAACCTACATGGCAATATTCGATAATTTTATTTAATTATTTGAGGTTTTTTACGTTTATATGAAAACAAAAACTAAAAATTATGTGTTGAAAGTGATTCCGCTTGATTCATTACGTTTTTGTGACCTTGAATAGCATTCTTTTACGACGCATTTACCCATTTTTTGTCGCGGCTCAACTCTGTCGGCGTCACATTGAACACGGAACTGACGTCAGCTAGGCTTATGGCTGTGGCATATGCAGTGGCAACGCTTTGGCGCGGTTATTACTGAACTAGTGTAATATTTAAAAATAAATGAGCGCATAGCTGTCACGAGTCAAGAAGATTGTGAAATGCCTAAACGCGGCGCGTTCGGCATTTCATTTATTTTAAAAATACTATCTGTTTCACATCGCTCGCTCCGCATCGCCGTTGTGCGATAGAGTGAGTTGCTAATGTCGGCAGAATTTGCAACTCTCTCTACATTTTATTTTTAAAACATTATTTCGAGCGATAACGTTTTTAACCCCCCCCCCCCCCTAAGCCATACGAAATGAGACAATTATGGTCTCGTTAGATTCAGTACACCTTACTTTAGGCCTGTACGTCTTTATTATTAATTCAGTTTAATTTAATTTAAAAAACGCTCGAGGAAGTTTATAAGTAAAAAATATAGATATTTAGATGCTAATAACTTATATCGTACGCAATATTTCCTTAAAATAAAAACGTACGGACCTAGTTTTTCATTATATCTACATTTCCAAATATTATGATAATTAGACTATGTTTACAGGAGGGGAAAACGTTATCGCTTATTGTATGAAAATTAACAGCTTCACAACCCCCTAAAATATTTTCCGCTATAAACTACTGAAGATGTTGTACTTTTATTTTCAATATTAAATTTCTTAATGGGTGAAATTGCTTAATAGTTACATTCTTCCCCATCTGTTTTTATTTGATTTTTTATTATAACGGCATAAACGAATTCGGTGCTAAGATACTAATAAAAAAATACTTGATAACTACCAACAATTTATGTGTTCAGATAAATCGAAAACGTTTCTATATTTTGATTCTAAGACTCAAGGGAAATGTTACCACATAAGCAAGGACTATGAGATTTTAGTTTATAGGACCGCAAGTGTAGTTTAAATGCAGCTATACAGGTTAGAATACTATGGACCTATCTATCTCTGTTATCCGTCGAACACAGTGAAAAAAGCCAAAAGTAAGTTAAGCGTGCTTGCTTTTCCATTTAGGATAGAAATCCATATTATAATATATTGATTTCGATATGCCATTACAACAACGCAATGCACATACACAAACGTCAGTAATAATAACACTAAAATTAATTTTATGAATAATTCTTGTAATTATAAGTTTCAATATATTACAGTTATAACGAAAAACTATATTTTCAAGTAATGAAACAGGTATCTGTTTATTATTTATTTATATGCGTTCAAAAAAATTCTGGAAAATTATTTTCACAGCAACTTTAAAAATCTGTCAATGTATATATTATGTCTATTTACATTAACTGAAGACTAAACAGATACTAGTAATAATTATTTATACCTAAAGTGTCTGCTTATACCATGCGATGTGAGGTTAATGTACTATTAAAGACGATATCAAAGAATAAATAATGATACTGCGTACCGATATTAACAAATTATTGGAAACTGCACGTATTGTTTTGTATCTATATATATAAAGCGGTGTAATTGTAAAAAAGTTGATCGACTTTTCTTAAATAATACCGACGTAGCCATTATTTACACTCAAAGATAGAATGAAAACACGGTAAGCAATGAAATGTGTAGTTAGGTAAGGTTAAGTTTATGAAATAATTGAAAACAGATATGTAATGTCCATTTTCAAGTTAATTTCAGCTTATAGTTTCGTAAATTATCCCAATAAGATTGAATTTTGTTACTTGAAAATTTATAAACACAACCTTCTCTATCATTGCACTTAATTTATTAAGTAACTGCGAGGGGTGGCTGATAACTGATAAGTCTGCGGCCTAAGGTACTTAATGAAAGAAAATATATGGTTTCTATTTTTTGTTTTTCAATATAATCTCCCTCAAGTGAAATACATTTCTCACATCTCTCATACAATGCCTTTAACCCAACCATAAAATATTCTGTATCTTTCTCTTCAAAATAACGATCAACCGCAGTTTTTATTTCGTTGTCATCTGCAAATCTGCGGTCCCGTAAGTCCTTTGTCAAATTGGAAAATAGGAAAAAATCGCTAGGTGCTAAGTCTGGGCTATCGGAGGGTGATCAATCTCTGAGAACCCCGTGTCTTTCAGGGCTTGCCTCGTACCATGTGCAGTTGTCTTGCGCATTCCGCGCGTCAGTTTCCCACGTCGTTTCTGTACAATAGCCTCGCGAACCTGCGTCAATGAATTGGATTAATATTGGCCATTTATCGTAGTTCCCCTGTGTAGGTAGTCGATAAGCAAAATTCCCTCGCTATACCAGATAAGAATCGCCATCAGCTTGGACGCAGACTTTTGCAGCTTGAATTTCTTCGGCGGCCTTTCTTCTTTTTTATCCTTTACATGATAAAAAAGAAGAAAGGTCCGGAGACTGGGACATATTGACGAATCCATATTTCATCTTCGGTGACTATCCGTTGCCAAATGACTTCCTTGTTATCGCCGACTAGCCCCGAAAAATCTTTGCAGCTTGCGAGTCGACGTTACTTGTTGAGCGGTGTGAACATTTTCGGTACCCAGCGTGCGCAAATTTTTCTCATAATCAAATGTTCATGGAGAATTTCTACAACTCTTTCTTTGCTAATCTGCAGTTCTTCAGCAATCTGCCACAATTTTATTCTTCTGTCGGTCAAAACCAAATTTCGACTTTTCGGACGTTTTCTTCGGTCAGTACCGTGACAGGACGGCCCGGGCGAGTCTTCTTCACAGCTCTCTCGTCCTTGTTGAAATATGCGGGCCTATTTCTTCAGCATCGTATATGAAGACGCAAAATCCTGAAGAATCGATGACATCTCTTCAAAAATGTCTTTCGATGTATTTCCCTTCTTTACGAGGAATTTTATCACGGCGCAGTGTTCAAAATTCCGAGAATTTCTAGGTTCATGATTGCAAACTTAATTAGTGATCGCTTTTATAATACTACTGAGTGTTGAAACTAGTGACATAAGTAACAAGCTAATTACTCATCGTTAAGTACCCTAGGCCACGAACTTTTCAGCCGGCCTGATAGAAATCCGGCCCGGCTTTGCACGGGTGATTTCTGGATCTCGACAACAGCACCAGTTACCAGGTCCAATTGTGAATGTAAGCCATCCAGGGACTCACTCAGACGCACACAAAAAATCATAATCGTTCGAGTCGTTTTCGAGTTTTAACGAGATTAACAAAGCAACAATTTTTTTAAGATTTAAATAGAACTACTGCCTGAGATTGAGATAAGTCAAACGGACATGACGTACTTTTTTCTGAATGCAATAGTTTCACTACGTTTGGAAGGCAATTGTTAAATTTTACTTGACTCCTAATTGGATTATAATATCCATAAAAAGTTTTCGTACATAGCTTTCGTTCTTTCGTTCAGCTCTTGCCATGTAAACATTTACCAGAGAGAGGTATTCTCTACATTCATTGCAAAATTAGTTGTATAATGCACATATACATACGATCTTCATTCATCAAACATCTGTATTCACAAAAACTGGTTTAAATATGAGATATATTTTTACAATCGAGACGATTTGTAGGCAGTGGGTTGTCTATGAGCTGAATGAATTCAAACTTCGTGTAACACTATGATTCGTAAGAAACTCACCTTTCTTTCGTTATGTGGACATCCGGTTGCAGAGTGAGTCCTAAGTAGATGAACTGCGGGCCCCACCAAGCGAGTGCGCCCGTTACGAAAGCAACGCAAGTGAAGGCCAGTGTTGACAACATGAACGACGGACTGCAATGTACAAACAATGATAAGTAAATATTTTTTAAATATTTATCCCTTGGCTTTTTCAAATTTTAAACTTTTAAACATCCCACTGTTTTAAAGAAGTATTTGAATAAATTTTCAAAACCAAAGCACCGAAAGTGTGGCAAACACAAAAACTTTATTACCATTTAAAAAAATTATATTTGGCTCATGTTCCATTAACAAAATACAATTTTCTTGTAATGGTTTCTTATATTAACACAAATACTCGTGTGTAATTTGATATTTTTATTTCCCGATGTCATAGTTAGCCCGGCTGCCTTTAGCTTTTGAATATTAAATAATTTTTCTTTCCACGTAAAAATTGGTATCAGTATTGAGATCAATATTGGCCTCGCCGTATAAAGAACAAAGCCTGCAAAAAAACATTTAATAAATAATATACTTTCCTTTACATGGTAAATATTTATAATCTGTGGTCAACACATACTGACGAACATGAAAATAGTAATTTTAACAAAAAAAGTTACCTATATTTCTAAAAAGTTGTTTAAATAATTGTTTCGACTTCTTTATTGCTTAGCTTCTAACTTTAAATTTAAACACTTCTGAAACCGATCCTAGGACCAAACCGAGCCATTAAACGCATGTCATAGGTAAATAATATTTTCGAGGGAGTACGGACCAATTTAGTATAGAGGGTGACGATAGCAGGGTGCGCCGAATGAAAAACATCCCCACACTTGTGTTACGAGAAAACATTAAATTCCCGCTACACGCAACTGAGTATATTATATTATATTATATACATAATTACGGTCACGCAACCAAAGAAAATACATTAGACATATTTTTGATTGAACCTGTTTTTATCTATCAAATATTAATATGCACATAACTCGTACCGACATACTCGTACCGACATTAAATTACGATAATTTAGATTTTAATAATATTTTAATTTAGATTTAGAAAAGTTTAGTACTTGTTTTTTTGTATTAGTTTTAGTTTTTGTTGTATTCGTTTTAGTATAGATTTAGCAAACTGGGCAAGACTGTCGTCTAAATTTTTAAAAACTAAAAATGATTACGATGATTTAAATTTTGTGAAATTACTAAATATAACTAATAAGCACACCCTTAGCCCCTTGTATATAATATATACTGAATAACAATGCACAAACAAATATAACTATACAACCAAAGAAGACAAAAAGTAATTTATAAATAATACAAATAAAACTGCACTTTTAAAAGTCTTTTGCCTAAGGACGGTTTTTTTTTTTGTATACATGTATTGACTGAATTACGTAGTAATATATAAAATTTATATATAGAATCGATTCAGTAAACGATTTCAACAAACTACTTACTCAAAGTGCGTTATTTGTATATATATTATAAACGAAAGCGACGCGTTAGCACAATAGCTAAGCATATGGCTGCATTATTGGGCGACTGCAGGTTCGCGAGACAAGTGAATAACTGTTCTTGTTCTAGTTGTTTATATTTGTGCAATTTTTGTATTTAAAACTAAATGTTGTATGTATGTAAAACGCCTCGACAATACAGGGAAATCCCTAGTTCGGTTAAGAGGGTAACTTAATTTAAAAATAAAAAATTAATAAAAATAATTTATCTTTCAGATTTGCATGCATCTAATATATGCTTAAGTATGTGTTTCCGGATTGAAAGAAAATTACATTTTTCCAAACAGCGAAACTAATGAGTGAATAAAGGCCTTTAAGCATATGATCGTAAGAGGCGCCAGAGGAAAACTGAAACAGGAGATGGGCCGTAGCATCTTTCTGATAACAGCTTAAATATATAAAAAAAACGTGAACACTGTGGTCCAAAGATATTTATCCTCGATTAAGAATCAAAATGCAGATGTGTTGTCACCCCTGAGAACTAAAATGGAATGCCTCGATTTCAGTAAAAAAGGATCTCCGGCTCCTCTACACTCACTCGTACGAGGATCTTTACTGAAAGGCATTCCATTTTAGTTCACAAAGCAGCCTTAAGCTACAATTTTACGCTGGTATTCTTTGAGAACATGGTCCTACCCCGGTACAGCCGACGCATTCGTGCTAAAACCATAATAAAGCTGCAGCGTGGCTTTACTACGTACAGAATTGCCACTAATTGTCTAATGCCAGTTAATTGGCGTTCGATTTTATCACGCCACTTAGTATTCAATTAATTTAAAAGGCGGCCATCACTGCTGTTTGCGATGCGGGCTAATAGAAAAACTCTATTGTCTATAATACGATATTACACCTTTTTTTTTTGAACCAGTATAATTTTTACATAATTTTTTTAAAACTGAATAGGGCCATAACCATTAATTTCAATCTATCGTTTTAAATTTTCGCGTGAAAATACTAACCGCCATGCTGTTCAACTCGTGACGTCATTGACCATGTTTTTTGTCGACTTTGCAAAGGAATAAGATACTTTTTAATGTTTAATAATGAGTTTCCATTTATATCATTGTTATGTTTTGTCTGAATGCAAAAATACGAGCATCAGAACGCCGGGAAAGTTATGGACTCAAGTGCCAATGATTTAAATATAAGAAATACTTAGTTAAAACTGGCAAGAAGAATCAATTTATTTATCCTTGGTGGATTAGTACTTTATCCTTTTACGAATTCGTCTTCCATGATGCCTTTTCAATAAAAATCGGAATCGGAATGAAACTCAATAATCGAAATAACAGAACGTTAGCTAGTTCTCTTAATCAGTGACACAGAACACTAATACCGTAGAGTAATATATACAGAAATAGAGAGCCATCTCCTAGGATTTTTTGTCACCCAATATGAATAGTGTCGCCGTCTGGTATCATATCCCTTGAACTAATCTCAATATCATGTTGACTATAGATAGCTGTATGTAGTTACGTATGTACAGCTATCTATACTATAGGCGGTTATATTTATATTCAAGGGATTAGGGTTCAATTAAAGACGTGTTTAAAGAAGAATTTAATGTTCGAAAGTTTATGCGGATATCGTACAAGACGGCACTAGTGTCTTTGCAAATTATTAAACCCCAACCTAAAGTATGGAAGTGTACCCCCCTGACTAATACCCTTAGGAGGGGATCAGTGACGTCACGACAGTTCTAATATGGCGGACAGCGTTTTGCAGATTTGAGGCACACCCAAAAAAATGTTCTTAATATTGAAATATAAAATTTATAATAAATAAAGAAATATATATTTTTTGATTATTTTTACATGGTGTAAAATACCTTGCTCGAATTTACGTTACATTTAGGCTTAAAAATTATTCCAGAAATTTTAATATTCTATATATAACGAGATTAATGGTTGATTATCGGGTTAAGCTTAAACTATTAATGAATTGATAACAAATTTTTAAGTATTGATATTTGTAGAATACTATGTGTTTTTTAACATATCATTTTAATAATTGTGTCCTAAATTCTATCTCAGCAACAAATATATATATATATATATATATATATATATATATATATATATATATATATATATATATATATATAACGCATTCAATAACGCATTTTGAAAAATATACAAACCACTTTGCCTTTTAGAACTATTTCTAAAGGAAGCGCAAATTAACAGCTTTATTCAACCCTATTACTTACACAAAATCAACACATATAAGATATAGTAATTACTAACCCAAATAATAATATTTTTAAGCCGTGTTAGTCATTTGCAACGCTGTTAGTGACATACAAAATATAAATTCATTTAATAAAATAAAATAATTTCCCAGTCTGAATTCCGATTTCAGAATGTGAAATTATTTTATTCTTTTTACATCTTTGACGCCAGCTTCATCTTTTTATTAAAAATTGTTCTTTATACTTTGAGTGGACAAAGGAACATCTCAATCTATACGTCGTCTATATAGACGACGTTGAGTAGAGTTCGATTAAAAACTTATTTCCTATTTTGCCACTCTTAGGGATGGAATATTTTCCCCAAAATCATATGGGACCACCTGAATTATATCTATATAGAAATACCTATTTAAGAAAATAAGAATCACCAAAACCGATTTACAAATGACTAAGTTTTAATGTAACGAACATAATATATTTACAAACAAAAAAGATAAAGAAAAAAAACATACAATCGAATTGTAAGCCCCTCTTTTTTTATTAAAAGCCTCTTTTTTTTTTTTTTTTGATGTCGGCTAAAAATGACGAGTAATGATTAATAATTATAAATAAGTTTTAAATTACTCTAATTTAAAAGTATCGTTGTACTTACTTTTTAACGAGTGCCCGAAGGTCTTCCGCATAGGACGTGGGTTTCATAGTGCTTTCCTCAGCCTGACCACGTTCAGGGTCCTGCATCACCCATGCTATGAGTACTACAGCCACCGCGCCCAGGAAAGGGGTCACGCGGAGCCCCCATCGCCAGTTGCCAGCGGCGGCCCCCGCCACTGACCCAACTATGTACCCGAAACCGCTGTAATATAAATTTAACGTGTATAACGATTGCAATACGCAGATATCCTACATTACTAGATACTGCCTACTTTACTAAGTGGGACAACTCTTTTTTCAGCACAGCGGTTAACATTATTATATATGTGACAGGGTCCTGAGTATGTACCACCCACTTAAACTTTTATGCTGCCAAGCTGCAATGCATTCTACTGCTAGTTAAAAGATATAGCATACGTGCAACGCACAGTATTTCAGTCTAGACAAGCCGGGTACCGTTCAACCCTTTCGTGTTTATAATTCTACCGCACATAAATGTGAAGGACAATAATTAAAAAAGCTGAAGGTACTCCGGGTTTAACAATGACGTCGGGACGTCAGTCATCTCAGTCCCCCGTGACCATGGGTGCTGGAAAGCGCCCGAAACGTCGGGAATTAAAAATAAAAAGTAAAAATAAACGCGATAAAATCCGTAAAAGTAGTTTTAATCATAAATGTGAAGGAATCTCGTCATTTACTTCTCCGGTGTTAATCTTTATTATTTACGCAAATTTTCATAAAACTTATATTTTAATCTATTAAAATATAAGTTTTATGAAAATTTGCGTGTAACAAATAATAAAATAAAACATAATATTATATATTAAGACAAAAATAAAAAGCAGTATTTTGGTTGTAATGAATAAATTATGATTTATTTGAAATATTACATTTTTTTATTATAATAAAGGTGACAAACGAGCACACAGTTCACCTGATAGTAAGAGGTTGCTGTGGTTCATGGACATATACATGTATCCTCGATTAAGAATCAAAACGCAGATGCGTTGTCATCCCTGAGGACCAAGAGTGAATGCCTCGTTTCCAGTAAAAAAGGGTCTAATCAAATATAAAAATAATAAATCTACTATTCTTTTAGAGTATTTTGTTCAAGGGAAAACTATCTTTTCAAACGTTTTCATTAATAATACAGTTTCCGATTTGTTATTAATCATCACACTAAAAAGTAAAAACTACCATTGACTCACATCGCATAACTGACGTCAGTATCTAATTTATCTCCGCAAACATTAAATTGGTTTACAGTATCACTATTTCATGTCACTTAGATTCGTGACATAGGTTCGCCTTATATATTCCAAATATTAAATAGTTTCAGTAATGCGTATATTTTATTAATTTGGATTACAATAAAATGTGTGTAAGAGGCTACATGATATGAGAATAGATGTATAGAAATTTAAAATAAGGTCTTTGTTGGTTGTTTTTGTATAAAACTGAACTGACGAAAGAACGTCTAGTCCACCTGATGGTAAGTGGCTACTGCGTTACGTGGGACACCTGGAGCCTACTTCAAACAAGGAACGCTACAGGTGCGTTGTCACGTCTGAGGGCTAAGTTGAGATGCCATACAGCCTGGAATCAAGCTGGCTCTATACCCTTCAGACCAAAACACAACACACAGAACCTAACATTGATGGAGTAAGATGTAACCTTAACATTATTTAGCTAAGACGTACGTAAAATTCCATGGGAATTAAAGTTAGTTGATGAATCACACCGACTGCAGTGTGCTAATATTAACTGATGATTATGAACTAATCTTCGAAGATTTCAGATTTTTTCGTTAATCTATAACGAAACTTTAAATACAATACCTATATCGTTTGCCTTAAAATTTCTTATCTCGCGCTAAATGTTTAAAAAAAACATCTCACCAAAAACATTACAAGTGAAAATGGACCCAATTGTATATTCCTTTAACTACGATGCAAGTTATAGAAATGCATAACGTTCAGTACTGTACTTAAAACGAATAGAATCGCACCAATAACATTGTCGATATAGAATATCCACAATTATTAGTTTTTAACATGTTTAATCTCCGGTTTTTATTATGTCGTTCCGGGTGGAACTTAGTAATTTATTTTAAACTAACTTTCGATGAGCTGGAAACTTGAAAATTTGAATATAGATCAAATTCAGGTGACAATTCAAGAATGTGATAAAAAACGTGGTATTTTTTTTTTTTCTAAAGTAATTCAAAATCTTTCACTTGTTAGAATATTTTCTTTGTATAAGAACTTATCTATCTGTCGTAAGTGTCGTAAGTCCACAGTGGGAAACTGTGGCTGAAGATGGGCAGCATCATCTTTGTGATATCAGCGAAATTCCAATAAAAAAACTGCGGTTGCCAATCCGCTTGGCAAGCGTGGCAACTTTGACGAGCATGGTTAACGAATAACGATGCAAAGTTTCCGGTCCCCGACGGCCTCGCTATTCCTGGCTATGGTGGCGACCATGGTAACGGCGGGGCAGGAGGTGCCTTAGCATTTGATTTTTAAATATCCGGTGAAGGTTCAGTTGCCACCTAAGACGACTTGACCTGGCAACATACAACGCACGCACCCTGAGGACTGCCGATAAGATCCTGAAGCTGGAAGAAGAGATAGACAAGTTGAGCTGGAAACTTGTTCTATCACCGGGAGGGCGATCATCTTTTCCAAGGAGGTGTCGGATATATCATCTACAAGTCCCTCGCTTACAACGTTTTAAAGATTGGGAGTGTGTCGACAAGGGTTGCGTACCTTATACTCAGAATCACCCAACAATATTCGTTGAATATCATACCGGTTTAAGCACCAAGCTCGGTACATCGCGATGAGGAGGTGGAGGAAATGTATGAGGACATCTTTAAAACCATGCATTCCTCCAAAACCCACAATACGGTGCTCATTAAAGACTTCAACGCAAAACTAGGCACATAAGGGAACGGTAAGCTTAGTTATCGATATCGGGTCTCGCACGTAGACTTGACGACTTCTAGTCTCCCGAAAAAGACGGTTTCTGAAAAGGCTTTAGCACCATAGACCACCTACGGCAAATTGTAAAGAAGATCGAAGATAATAATAATATATATATACTTAATTATTTTCTAGATTGTTGACACAAAAAAATCTAAAAAACAAATCAGACCTACGTATAAACCACAGAAATCTAAATAATAAACTATCAAAAATAAAATTACCTTCCAACGGGAATGGCAAAATAAAAGAATGCCAGCATCTTAGAGCGCACGTTCCCGACGAAGAGGTCGCTGATAATGGTTGGAGCGATGGTTGAATAGGAAGCTTCGCCGATACCCACCAGCCCTCGAAAGAACGCGAACAGCGCGAAGTTCTGTTGGAAAACACAGTTTTACTATTATTATTCTAACTATTCTACAGCGTAGTAATATTTCAATGAAATAGTTACCTGAACGTATAAGTTTGATAGGTTCAATATTGATATGTAATAATTAATCTATACATATAATAAATCTGTATTTTTTTATTTTTAGTTATTTATAAAGATCTTAGACCATTCAACCTTATTGACTTATTGAATGGTATAAGATCTTTATAAAAATTGTGTGTTCACGACTCACGCAAAAAGTAGTGGACGAATTTCCATGAAATTTTGTATATAGGCAATAAATGATCGTGTATAACCTATAGGCAACTTCTTATCCGCTTACGGAAGAGTAAAAAAGGGTTATGTTTTTCCTCTTTTTTTTTTTAAGTTTATTGTCGTCTTTATGTCTGCTGATGGTTCTATTAGTCTTAAAGAGAATCTAGCTATATGTTTAATAAATCTATAGAAGTGTATGCGAAAATTAAACTCATCGCGCCACCAACTAGAAACCTAGAAAGGGCAGAAAAACGTCTGCCGGGCCAGCAAGTTGAAGATAAAATCTGTTAAGTTTAAAAAGTATAAAACTTCCATACATACTGATTTTTACGAAATAATTTTTAAATCATATTTTTTACAAAAATTTATAGCGTTTCGAAAATAATTGGAGTCTGAGAAAAAAAAAATAAAAATTAACCAACACGATTAAGAAGAAAAATACTCTTAAGTAAACAAAATATTTTAATAAAGTTTGTTCAAATTATAACTCGTACATAAACATAATATTATACAAGATTAAGTCTACGATAAAACATTTTTCTTAGATTGTTTACTTCGTTTTTAGCGGCATCCGGGCCTCCTATTTTACATTTTTATAGTTAGTAAACAAGGTTGAAATGACAACTAACAAAGAGGTATCTATGAAGCAAGCTATAGATGAGGCCTATGTTAAGCAGGGGTCTGTTACTGTAATTAATGAAAAAAAGTAAATACTTTCAACCGTAACAAAAGTAAAATTACAGACATTTAACCTCGTAATATCACTAGCAATAAATAAAGTTTTGTTAGTTATGGTTTTTTCTTTTACAACAGACTTAATTTTTACATAATATACGTGATTATTTCTTGTTATTTAAACTAGTCAAAAATCTAGCGCTCTAACATATCTAAAGTTTGAAAATTTTAAAGCGGTATTATCCACGCTTCTAAGTTCAACGTACTTAAAACAAAATTGTTATACCGTCGGATGTGCTTGTGTTTCATCTATGGCTGATTTAAGACGTCGAAAATATTAAGAAGCTGGGAATGAGACACGCACAAAAGCTATCCGGTTGTAATATCACTATTTACATAATTATAAAATCGTAAAATTCAAACGAAATAGAAACAATGGCGTAACATGATCATTATCCTATGCAGTAACATGTCACATAATATACCTTTTCTATCGCTTAATTTTTTTTTGAAATTATTTCGATGTTTTGCTGGATGCCACAAGATTTTTTGGCATTTAATCGACTCAGCCTGGTAGCGCAGTTGCTATACGCTAAGCTGCGGGCTGCAGGGCCGCGGATTTGAATACCGCACGGTACAAATGTTTGGTCTAGGACCCACAACTACTTTTTACGTTACAAAAGAAAATTCTAGTGTTCTATTGTTGTTAATACGGATAACAAAAAAAAAAGAAACAAAATCATACCGATATAAAAGAACCAGCGAAGGTTGTAATACTCCATAGTGCGACTCCTAACGCCATTATCATCCGCCTTGAATACCGATCGCCGAGATATCCGAACATCGGCGCAAACACCATGTAGGCCACCACGAACACAGTCTGCAGGAATCCAGCGCTATCATCGCCGATTTTGAATTCGTTCGTGACATCGCCCAGCACACCTGTGCAAACAAGACATAGACAAATTATTAAATAAGAACTATTATAAAATAAAATGTTTATCAGTTTAATCAGAAATCTAAATAATATTTATATTTAGATTTCTGTGTATCCGTCAAAATATAAAATTACAATGTCCTTTTACGTTCGGTTTGTCAGGCAGAAACCGTTTAAAACGATATAACCACCGTTTGTAGTTCATAAGTTTTCCGTCATTGTAACAAATTTATGTTTAAATGCAATAAAGAGTTATCTATCTATCTATCTACACCAAATATGGAAAAAATGTTAGAATGAGGCTATTTATTTTGTTAGTAGTCGTCCTTCACTGCTGGCCTGCTTTGAGCTCGGAGTTTAAAAAAAACTCAATGAAATATCCCGCAGCAATGGAGTAGCTGACAAAGCCCAACGGATCAGTAAGCTGAAGTGACAATAGGCCGGCAATATAGCTCGAATAACCGATGGGGAGAAAGATTCTCGAGTGGTAGCTTCGTACGACTCCAGTAACTAACTGGTAAGCCATGGAGTGAATTGATGGATAAAAGTGGCTTAGGACCGAGATTTGTGGCAATCCTTAGAAGAGGTCTTTGTTCAGAAGTGGAAGTGTGACCGGCTGTAATGGTGTTGATGATAATGATTTAAAATACGCACAAGAATTATATATTACGTACCCATAGATTATTACTATAGTAAATTCTGTTTTTACTTTGTTATTACTCATTTTAAATCACATAATACCATTGTATCCAGATAGCCGATCAACGAGTAGAATCCCATAAAAAGTTGATAATAAGTATGGCGTACTTTTTAGGGTACGTATAAGGTATTGTTGCGCGGCTAAGTTGACATCTGGCACTAGCGCCATCTAGTGTCGGGTAACGGAGCGAGGGGGAGAGCTTTCCAGAAAATGACATCACTAATCTTTCAACCGACAGCGCCATCTGTTGTCGAAATGAAGAACTAAGCTTCTGGAAGCTGACTCTCGAACTTTCGGCGCTTTGTCGATTGGTGCGCGTATTTACTTGAATGTTCTGGATGATTCGGTACTATGTGTATTTATAGGCGCTGCAAGGTGCGATCGGGGAAGTATTGAATTTGGCGAGACAAGCGAAGCTTCGGAGCGGAATAAAGTGAATTAGTGTGCTTAATTATTGGTGTTTTAAGTTTTAATTTGTGTAAAGAAAATTAAAGTGTTAATTTAGGTAATCCTATCGGCAATTTTTATTGTCACGAACCTCAAGCTCGTAACAGTATATTTACACCCTGTTCTATCTAGTTAATTTGCATATACTTGCAATTCTTTATTTTTTTATCTATTAATTTATACAATTACTCAATCTGAGCTACTTTGAAGACTAATAGTTCGAAATTCCCATACAAAAGCATAGCAATCACATAGCATAGCTTGTGACGATAAAATTGCGTGTTTGAAAGCGGAAAATACAAGCATAAATGCCAATTTACGTAATGACTGCAAGGTTGAGGAAATAGGCGTATAACGTTTATTATAGAACTGTTAATTATAAAATGTTTAAATAGTTATATTTAAACTGCGAATTCCTTTGACGTAGTTGAAATATATAGGTATTTCATATATCTAAAGAATCGATCATGCTACTTGCTAAATTTATTGATTTTAGGTCAACGGGGTCAAATAGTACCCTATAGATTTTGATGAGTTTGCGAGTATCAAAATATGTGACATAAATCTAAAAGAATCAAGATATGTATTTCTTAATTGCGTTGACTTTGAAACTAGAACTTTTTACACCTCCAAAGACCATTGACCTTAGTATTTGATATTAATTTCAACTTGATACCTGTACCCATTATTGAAAAAAAATGTTCTTGACAGACGGACCACACAGTGATACTATAAAGGTTCCATACGGAACCTTAAAAAATAGATATATTCTACACACGTTATTAAAGGAATATTTTTCTTTGACTACCAACCTCATCCGCAAGTGCAGCACCTTGCTGACGGACATAATAAACTCAGGCGATCATTTTTTTAACTTCCCGCTAAGAAAATTGAAAATTTTCAATAATCGGGAAGTTATTGTTTTCACCCCGTTTTTCGAAAATTGAGTTTTCATCAAATATTGACGTTTTGAGGTCACAGGAAGCCACCTTGACAATTTTTTAATGGTGTCTGGACGTCTGTATGTATGTATATGTATATGTGTGTGGAAGTATGTAAACCTCTTATAACTTTTGAACGACTTGACCGATTGAAATGATCTAAGCGGATTTGAAAGTGTTTCATCAAACTTAGATTTCCTAAGAATTTTAACTAATTCGGTCCGGCAGATTTTGAAAAATCTCAAAAATAAAAATTTTGAAAAACTGTTATTGTGGAATAACTTTTAAACGGCTTTACCGATCGATTAGAAAAACTAATCAGCTTCTTACCTTGAAAAACCACGTCACTCGCCGCTGGTCCGATCAAAATCGGTTGATTTGTTCGTGAGATATCGTTAACGAAAAATTTTGAAAAAATTTATTTTTTAAATTACTCCGATATTTCATATTCAACGTCATAATTTGGTGAAATTTGGAGCGCTTTGCATTTGAAATTAGCGGGAAGTTCCAGGGATGGCCTGCAGGGTCAACCAGTATTTTTATATAGAATAAAAACGACAAAAGAGAAGACAATCCACCTGATGGTAAGTGGATGCTGTGGCCCATAGGCATCTACATACATTCTCGATTTAGAATCAAAATGCCGATGCATTGTCAGGCTTGAGGACTAAGATAGGATTGCCTCATTTTCAAAAATACAGAATTCAAATATTAGGTTTCATATTACTAGTGTTAGAGGATCAACCCTACGACAGCCCAATACGACGCCTCCAATACGACAGTCCAATGAGTTAGTACCAGACAAATCTCCTTATTAAGAAATGGAACACATGGTCCTTTCTTGGAAAGACCAATATCCGACAGAAGATAAAAAGACTAAAAAAGAAGAAAAGTCTACACTTTTACAGAATTTAATTTAGATTTTTTTTGTAATTTATAAAGATCAGAGGCATCTTGTTCTGAGCTCGACGCTCGCCAAAACGAGCAGCCTTACGGACTCCCTGCGGTTACCACGAAAATTTTATGTGCTGATTGTACGTGTTTTTTTTTTATAAAACTTAAGTGACTAGGCAAGGCAATCTGCAAAAAATTTTTTCTGACAACTACTATGGAATGCCTCAAACCCTAGAATTATACTGGCTCATAACGCTCAGTATATACATTCAGACCGGACTGCTGCTTAGCGGGTGGGTAAAAGTACCCAGACGGACTTTTAGGCAGAAAAAAGTCCTACCACCTCGTTTAATGGTGAAGGGGAAATATCGTAAATAAACTATCTGGGAAAAACTTTTTTTTTCGTACACGTCAATTCTCCAGGTGGACCCTTGTCGTCATGAGTTAAGAGGCGGATAGAGAAACCCTGTAATAGAAATTTTATAGTCATTTAATATTGTTTTCATCATCATCACAGCCTATAAAAGTCCACTGCTGAACATAGGCCCGCCCCCCATAGGTTGCCTCGTAGGGGGGATTTCGCCATAGTTGCCACGCTTGGCGAGCGGGTTGTCAACCGCAGTTTTTTATTATTTTGAGTTGTTATCAGGAAGCTGCTGATGCCCATCATCGGTTTCAATTTCCCCCGATGTCGTAAGAGGTCCGTTACTTTACTCTCTTTACGCTCTGACAGCGCGCGATATGTTATACTCCCGTTCCCTCGGGACCTTAATGGCGGGAAAATTTGTAAGTTAGAAAATTTTTTGCTATATTGCAAATTTTGCTATATTTTCACTGTGAGACAATATTTATGGATAAAACTTACAGGAATTCTTGTTGAATGTATAAACTATCGAATAAAATTATTTTTGGTTGCTAGAAATTGTAATAAAATACATAAATTACCCATACCATTATAGCATAGTAGTAGTATATACTTCAATTTTAGTGACAAAATTACTACTAATTTGAATTCTACACTTTTGTTTTTGGAGAAATTTATATGAAAATAATTTGAAATATGTATATTTTTATGTTTTATGTGTTTCTATTCGTTACCAAAATATTAAAATATTAAAAAATTAAAAAGAAAATAATAATATTTTATATGTATGACATTTCGAACAATATTTCAAAAATAGTTTTGTGTGAATTTGAAATAAATACAACGTCAAGTTATTTGAAATATGTAAGAAAACTATTTTTACTTACATTTTACACTAAAAATAAATGAGAATTTGAAAAATAACACATTTATGACCCAACCGCCAAAATGGGCCTTCCGGATTTTGAAGTACTTTTGGCAATTTACTTTTCACTTTTTATACCACAAATTATATATCTACGTGTTTACTATATTACAAGGAATATAAAAAAGTATAATACTTTCGTTTTTAGTCCAGACACAAATATAAAATTCTATAAAAAAAGACGGAGCACCTTCATCAAAGCGACACGTGGAACGCCGAAAGTTCAGAGTGATTTCTTTTTTTTTTTTCTAAGAAACATTGCCAGGTTATGGTTTAAAATAAAAGAGCATATCTTTGTCTTTGATACTATTATCTATTGCATAGTGTCTTTGGTTTTGTTTAAAACGAAAAAATAGTTTAAAAAAGTTTTCATAGGGCAGTAATTCTGATCCAATTAGTGCTCTTTTGGAGCGGACGTAAGGTAGGTATTGTATGATCTAAAGTGCGCATCTCTTGAAGCAACAGGTTAAATTAAATGTTTTGTATACTTAATCAAAACTGCTTACAATAATCTCTGTTCGCGATGCTTCTTTGAGTGAAATTCTCAGAAAAAAACTATTGAAGTTTAAAAATAAACTCACATGCGTTTTAAATTATAATATAAAATTATATGTAATTCATAAATGTTGAAAATCGTACATGATGCACAAATTAAATGCTTTCTAAACCTTTTGATTTTGTATTTACAAGACTGTCCATTTAATGTCTAAAGAGGCCTCAAATTAACAAAAAAATATTGAGTATCAATTTATAGTCGACCTTGCTGAGATAATTGGTCTCACATTCGCTAAAAAGCAATAATAAACTAAACGGAACTATTAAAATGTTTCATAACACTTGAATTACAGCAAAAATGTTTGCAATCACTTTTATTCACGCAATAACAACAAAACAAACGCTTATGTAGATAAAATTCTTGATCAAGGGTATGTAGTATGAAAAATACATTCCCTCATTATCTAAAGAAATTATAATAATTAATACATTTTAGAACTGACGATATTTTAAAACGTTACCAGTTATTAAACTTTAACTAGTGATTGATCGCACGAGGTTTTGGTGGGAACTTTATACCTTCTAATTGTTGCTTTCGTTATTTTATAATGGATTTTGATATATAACTGCAATTTAAGTGAAATAATAGTTATTATCTGATTAGAATGAAACTTTGGTCAGTTGTTGTGTACGCGCCCGCGAATGTTTCGGACAAAAAGAGGCATTACACAACATTACAAGGCATACCCATTGACTTATATATTACTAGCGTAAGGACCGGGCCGACCGAACAACTAAAAGGGACCAGTGCGCTGGCCCTAAACTGTAATTTTAGGGCCAACGCGAATCGGTCGACAGTGGTGCGCGCGCAGGACAGATTTGTCTGTCATAAATATGTGTAGTTGCGTGGTAAAAGAATGCAAAAATTACGATACAAAGATTTAAAAAAAACATGGGATATCGTATCATCGGTAAATAACCTTATATTAATTTTGTTATAATTAAATTGTTATATGAACGCATTTTTAAAGTTTTATTTTACAGTTAGTTTAGTTACGTTACCAAGATTAGGCCAGGGTTGGATTCAGACCTTCGAAAATATTGTATATGCAAAATTAATTGTTATACTATTTAAAAAAAATTATATCACGCTTGACGTTTCATGTTTCTTTTTCCCATGTGCCGGGATTTTGGAATCACGCATCTAGTTTATCTGTACATTTCGTTTTTTGACGGTTTTATTTTTATTTCTGTTTAATTTTTGTCTAAAGAACTTAGTATAAGTTAAATTATGACTATTGGTATCTAATATATTTTATATTCAATAAGGGTGAAACGAAAAGAGTACAAAAGAAACCATATCTGCTTAATTGAATCTGAAAATCTGATTTATGAAATATTTAGAAATTCTGTTTTCAAACCGATTGCTTCTGGAGCATAGTTTTTATCGTGGTAGCCACTCATTCAAGAATGCAACATAAATGCAACGATCGAGCATCGATTCAATAAAAAGGGAGCTAATTCTAATTTTAGTTAAAAAACGCGGTACTCATGTACAATACAGAAATTCTCGATATCGTAGGGTTAATATTAAAATGTAAAAAGACCCTAATAATAATACAAGTCGACCTTTAGGTAAAATTATAATATTAAGCGAAAATACCATATTTTCGCTTAGTATTATTACGATACTATATACTACAAACTATGAAATAATGGTACAATTAGGATAATTATACAACGAAATCCGACCCTGGTTACGTCGTGTTATGTTATGACGTTTGTATTATGACAGATGCGCTACTTTTTCTTATATGAAAAAGTTATGAGTGAAATATTTAGATGGGCCTATCCTTTCTTTCGAAATCATTGGGCATACCGGACACAGCTCGTGTCAGATATAAATACAATGACATTCAATAAGAAAATATTATCTTGCCGAAACAAAAGTTCACAAGGTACATAATAACAAGTAAGTTTTTTTTCTGTTTTTTTTAGCTAAATCTCTTAGCATTAACCTCTTTTTTGTATAAAAAGTTAGCTATATGGAGTATGTTTATTGTACTTTATATAATTATTATAGTATTTGCAAATATTATGTAAAAAGGTGCCAACACTAGGGTGTGGTTAGCACCTCCATACAAATGCCCGATAAGATTACGGTGTAAACCACTGAAACTGCAGAATTTTGTGAAATCCAACGGAAAGCAAATGCAAAACAAGACGGCAAATATTTTGTATGTATAAATATTATTACATGAATATAAACGTTAGATACAATCTGTAATTTATAGAACAATATCTTATTACATATGTTCTTTTACGGATTGTATATTATCTGGGAAAAAAAACTAGGTACCACATGAGTTACTTGCGGTGATGGCGCAAGGAAAGCATTCACTGCCTAACTAATAAATAAACAGACGAGCGTATAAAATTATTAGTAAGCATCGTCAAATGTGTGAGCCGTGTGGAACAGCGGGGATCGAGCGCAGTGTTTATAAACCTTCTTCAAAAAAGTCTAAATCCAACTCATTATAAACCAGTAAAAATTGTTGTAGGTACTGTAAAGTAAAATAGTAATATTAAGTAATACAGCATTATATGCTGAAGCTATTAAAAGTTGAAATCTGAATTGTAATTATATTCTATATTTAACTTGATACTTAAAATAACATAGAAGAAATTTCCGTCCCGTTTATAAAAATAAAACCCCTGTGTTACGTCAAAGAACAGAAAAACTATTCTCTCTAAAATGAATAGATTAAATTCTTTGATATAATAAAAATAATCTCTAATATTTGTTCGTGTATCGCTTGGACAGTAACATAAATCATTCTTTTATGGTGCGTCCCCTACTGTTTAGCACAGTCATTGTTGTAACCCCAGCATTGCCGTGTGTTTATTGCTTTTGTGTTATTTATCCTTTCACAAAACACTTATTTTTCTTTTTAATAATAAACGATCAAATATTTATGTTATTTAATACATCGGACGTTAAGATTTAATTTAGATAATTATGTATTCTTATAATAACTATTTAATAGCGTTCAATGCATTCTCGATATGGATGTTGAAAAAAAAATTATGATTTTTTTTTTTCAATATACTCTCCCATGACATCAATACACTTGTTCGTGAAAAAAGACTTTCTATTCCCTTGAAAAAACTTTATTCGTCTTGGCATGAATATGCTTATTTAAGCGGATTTGAGCTCATTATCGTCAGCAAATCGCTTTCCCCGACGGTTTTTTTTAAAGTTTGGGGTTAAAAAATAGTCACAAGCGGCACAGAATAAATAATAGTACTAGGTATTAGCGGCTAGACTTGGGCTGTTACGGTGGGTGGTTAATTTCCTCAAACCGTTGCGATGCGATGTCGTAAAGAAGCAGCCCTCCCTTAGTCAGCTTTCCTCGTCTCTTTTATTTTATTCCATCTCTCAAACGGCGTAAAGTGGCTGAGTATTTGTCTGTATCGATGGTTTCACCTTTTTTTGTGTACTCGATCAAAAGTATACCTTTGGAACCCCAAAACACTGTGGCTATGATTTTACCGGCCGATGCAGTGACTGGACTTCTTAGGGGTGCCTGATTCATTTTTATGCCATTGCTTCTGTTTACACTCAAGATCATAGTGGTGAACCCACGTTTCGTCTCCTGTAACTATCCTTTCGAAAAAACTTGTTGGTTCGTCACCACACAGCTCTAAAAACTCCCTACAACAGTCAACCCGCGCCTGTTTTTGAAGTGCAGTGAGCGTTCGCAGCACCCATCTTGCACTAACTTTTGTGAAGTTATGTTAGTCATTACAATATGGTGTGAATGGTACCAACGGATAGGTTAGTCATTTCTGCTAAGATCTTAATTCTTACTCGCATATTCTACTACAAGTTTTTCAATAATTTTCACATTTTCTTGAGTAACCGCTGTGATTGGCCCACCCAGGCGGGGGTCATCTTTGATGTTTTCCCTGCCTCTATTGAATTCACTTTCTGACCATTTCTGTACGGTTGTCGTTGAAAGAGGAGAGTCTTGGCTTGCTAAACGGCCATCATTTCTCCATGGATTTTTTTTGAGTTTTTGCGTGTTTAGTGAGGAATTTAATGACTGTATTGTGTTCGATTTTATTCAAAATTGTCGAGTCAGTCATTTCCTTCGTCTATGACTGAAAGTTACATAAGAAGTAATGAAGTTATCAAGACGAAATTTCATATTTATACCCTCAGGTAGTGTCGTTAGTTAAAGATTTTTTTTAAGTACCCACATTATTAGCAAATCACCCTGATACCGAGAATACATTGAACGCCCCTCGTACATGTACTGTATGCACAATTTGTAATACTGTGTGTACTGTACAGACATAAGCTCATAAAACAACCATTCTAAATATTCTTATAACATGAAGTATGTACCTAACAAATAAAATATACATGAAAGTGTACTGTGAGAAATTACGGTGAAAGTGAAAAATTTTATAAAGAATATTACAAGCATTCACTTGCCGACAACAAAGTACGAATAGAAAGTGCAGCGTAAAATTGTTGATTAACTTTCTTCCAGTTCGGCAGAGAATATAATGTTCCAACTTGTACATTAGTCTACGTACATATAGAGGCATGCTGCGATGTTTAGGAAGTGTCTTATTTTTTTTCCTTTACTCGACCGTTAAGAGAAAGAATTACGAGACAAGATGGTATGGCCCTTAGAATATAACGAAGCTATTATGTATACTAAGGTATTGCCTATCAAAGAGTAGTAACACACTAAAGCTGAGCACACACGCATAAGCGCGAGTTTTGCCTACTGTAGTCTGTATCAAAAGTTAAAATACAGCGATTTTAGTACTGCAAACCCGGGTTGCCTCCGCACAGCACCAGCCATGTTAGTCCACGTGCGCTAGCAGGCTGGAATTTAAGTGTTATCTAATCGATGGAAATTGAGTCCAAATAATCATGAAGTGTAGGTTTGCGTCATTATTTTTACTTGCGTTTACTAGCTATGTGCATCGTACATTCATACATAAAGCCACTTAAGGACAAGACTGTTTTCTTTTTAACGTATAATTTTTTTAAAGAATATTAACAATGCTATAAACATAACTAATATTCCCCTTAACCACTCGTGGTAAGCTTAAATTGCTTGTGTTACGAGTGCTTCACGCCAGTAGTCGAATGACGGATTCGAACCCACGACCTGTTAGAAATCGCGGTCTGCGCCCTGCCATTAGGCTACTGTCGCATTATACATTACTCTCATAACTGTCTATTTCTTATAACGATACGCAACTTTGCAACGTTGGATTTGTTTCAACGGGCCTAATCGTGACATTATTATCACATCAGATTTTGGTTTTATATGTAAACTTGGTTTATTTTTAAAACCATCATCATTATCAAAATATATGGTGTAAATTTGTAAAATATTGCAGCTAGCTCATAATGTATACACAAAGTTAAATTATGTTACATAAAATGAACTTTTAAGTATGCCTGATTAGCTCGGCAAATCCTGAATAAAATACGAAGGAAAGTTCATTTCAGCAACTAAATTTTAATATATGTGGCTGGGGAAAAATTTTCTTCGCATTTTATATACAAATCCAGGATTTTTTTTTCAAATTTTAATAAATTTAATTATAATTTATAATATATCTGTGCCATTTTGTTCGATAACTTGTTGCCATCTTGTAGGTAGTGACATAATCCCGTTGCTGTAGAAATCTTGGGATTTTTGATTAACAAAATGCGACAAAATAGTTTTAACAATCCTCTCTTGATGTTAATCTAACACTAACCAAAGAATTCTGAAGAGACCGAAACAGGAACGAAACTTCATGAACAGAGCAATCGCAGAAGCTTAGATTATTCGAGAGTGAATAATGTATGCCCAGAAGTGGTTAAGACTACATTTAATGTGAAAAACTTAAAGAATATTTTTGAAAAACTAACAAAATAAAACGAATAGGATTTTAAACTGCTAGTAATCGAAAACCACGCCCAGTATATTTAACATCAACTTGAACAGGTTGGCATATAGGTATACTACATCACACAACACACCATAGGCCCCAGATACAAACCTTGGTTGAAGGACGTTTTTTTTTTTAAATTAAGATCAATCAACACCTTTACTAGGTGGTAGGACTATTGTACTGCTAGGAGTGCGTCTAGGTTGGTACCACCACCCTCTTACAAAAACACGATTTTGTAAAATTCTCTCGATGGAAAAAAATCCAAACTTACCTCCAAAGCAAACAACAAACCGCTGGTATTCACAAGATACTTATAATTACGTCATGAAACTTTGCATACTAACTGAACTTACTATAAAGCAGGTCTTATGTTTTTTTTTATGATCATTATTTCACCGTAAAAAGAAATTACCTAAATTATCGGCGTCCAGAAGCTTGTTGTTCCTTGCCGCGGGAAGTGGGGGCGAAATTAGAATTTGAGCGGAGGTTGTACAGGTTCATAGGCCGGCCCCATACATACGGAATATTTGTTTCGAGATTCCGTTTCGGAAATCCCTTTCGGGATTCCGAACGCAGCAAAGCCATATAAATTCAAGGACCCGCCACACACGTACGGTAATTTTCCGTACGGAATTTTCTCCGATTAGAGATTCCGTATGACCGCCTGTGCGTTAGAAATCCCGCACGGAAAAAAGCCGCTCCGTAAAGCACATTCGTAAATTCCGTACGGAACGCGCCCAGTGTGGGTCGCACGACCGAAGCGAATAGGTGATCTAGTAAATGGAAGATTATATTTTTCATCATGAAGTATACTTGTTGTGTTCCGCATAGCGAAAGCAAGCCTATTAATTTTATATTACATAGTTTTCTTTATGTGTCATAAGCACGTTATTTTTGGTAAGGAGCTTAATACACCTGCACTAATATTAAACATATAGTAAAGAAAGTGATAGAGGTGGTAATAAAAACTTGATTAAATCCTGTAGGCCTGTAGCTCTAGTATCAGATCAGGGAACATATTAATAAAATTCAAAATTTAGCATTAATGTATTTACATAATTATTCATTTCAGATGACACAATCATATTAAGTTGCTAACAGATTTACATCATATTTAGGTATGATAAATAATTTACGTGAAAAAAATATAATAAATAATGGAAAAATATCTTCATCTTCTTAGCTTAGACCCAGCAACAATTCAATCGCAATATCTGTACTCAATGGCTAGCATCTCTCAACTGAACCTTGTTATTCCGAACGGGAAAAAACCTTTGTGTGTGGTGTATGTACGGAATCCCGAATCGGATTTCCGAAACGGAATCCCGAAATGGAAATCCGTGTGTATGTAGAGATAAATAGAATTTAATAATAAAAATATTTCAGAACATTTTTCAGCCGTAGTAATCCATATATTGGAAGATCTTTCCAACTCGCTGAACATAATAAAGGCAACAGATGAAGCACTTTGCGAACATAAGGCAAATCTAAAGTTTATGATAACGAAGCTTACGGAAAGAAATAGCACAATAAGCCGTGAACTAGCTGAATCAATGAAAACTCGTATATCGCAAAGAAGATCTTTAGAACTGACAGGGACTTTAAAATATCTACACAACCACTTAAAATTTCATCAAGAACCGCCTTCTGATGTATTTTCTAATCCCTCAAATTAGATGATAGTTGGAACAATAACCTACATCAATAAGAAATATTTTAAGCCAATGACCAGCAACATTTTTTCGATGAAGATGATGAAGTCACACTTTCTGATTTATAACAGCGGGAAAGAATGCTTCAAAATTTTCTTGCTGACAAAAGTATCCAAGAGCAGCTGCGAGATCAAATTGATGATACGTTGATTAATAAGACGACTTCATCCCCCTCATCTACATTTAGGTCTAACGAAGACTTAGAAATTGCAATACGTGTAGAAATGGCATCTTATGAGGCTGGAGGTTTAAAACATGTACATTTAAGGGGAAATATAATGTCAAATGGCTTAGCAAGATCCTTCGTTATGCCGAAAATATTGCAGCATTAATTTTGAAATAAATATATGGTAAAGTTGAGGATTAATGTTAGTGATTATGTTAGACGAAAACACGATTTCGTAAAATTTTCTCGATATAAAAAAAATCCAAAGTTACCTCCAAAATAAACAATAAACCGCTGTTATTCATAAAATACTTTAAATAAGATCATGAAACTTTGCATACTAACTGAACTAACTATAAAGCAGTGCTTATGTTATTTACTTTTTTTAAAATACCATTATTTTCACTGTAAAAAGAAATTACCTAAACTATCGGCGTCTTGAGCTTGATTCCTGTCGTTCCGTTAGTATCGCTTAGGCTTTTGAAGGGAGAAGTTGTGTCGCTTACGATCAGAATATACGTTACGCAACAGTACGACGTAAAATTAAAATGGGAAATAACCGTGATAAAAATAAGAAGCGGCTGGCTTGGCTTTAAGAAACAGGCATAAATATGATAAACCTAATGAAATAGTGTCTAACGACCTTTCTACTTACAGTATTAGTGATTACAAATATTTCGGTACATAGCATACGACGCGCGGGGAAGTGGGGGCGAAATTAGAATTTGAGCTGACTTACTCTAACCTCTTAATGAGAGCATATAATTTTTTGTTAACGATTCCTCCAAGAAGTGTAGAATCTGAAAGATTGTTTTCGTCATGTAGGATGACATGCAGCTACCTTCGTAGCGCCTTAAATGATGACACTCTAGACTGCCTTTCAGTTCTTAGGTCATATTATCAAAGCAAGAAGTATTGATTAATAACTTTTTGACAAACTTTACTTTTCCTTTTTTAAATATTTCTTACCTTTTATTCATAAGTACATAGGTATATTGCAGTCAATTTTTTTCTTAATTTTGAAAATACTACTTTTTTGATTTGGTATAAGAAAGTCGATTTTATTGTAATTTTAAAATGTTAACTTTATGTGCATGAATAATAATAGAAGAATTTATTTCATTTATGTCTCATAGAAGAAAAATATGTAGAAGTTGATTAAATAGTTTTTTCTCTTAAATTTAACATATAAGAGAAACATATTGTTATTTTTTTTTGTTACGTCTGATAGTGATTTATACCAATAAATATTTAAAAAAAATGTTGTTCGCTTTGATTATATGACAGGTATAAAATCAAAGGTTGTTCGTCTTATTTTCCTTTTGAAACTCTACCTAGGTGTCAATGTGCTATAAAACATCCACAAAGTATATGTAAGTTAAACGAAATCTTGTTCCTTAAGTAGAAAACATTCGAAAAATTCGTAATATTCGAAAAATTCGTAATATTCGGAAAATTCGTAATATTCGAAAAATTCGAATAGAATGTCGCGAAATATTCGAATAGTAAAATTGAACGAATAATGCAAGCCCTAGACGGGACGTTCCGGCTCTAGCGGGACGGTTGGCAAATGCAACTCTGTAGAACTGATTTTTTATCACTTAGGTTTAAAAAAAAATCTCGGTCACTTTTTAAGATAGCCCACAGAGCCTATGCTTCATATTTGTGTGCAATTTATTAGGAATTTAAAAAAATCCTAAGATAAATAAATTTATAAGCCCGACACAAATATAAAAAAACATTCACATTCAATCAGACGACGTTTAGCAACACTAATTCATACGAATCCTATAACTTGTAAGTAACGGTGAATGATTTCATGTTAAACTATGCAAATTAAATTTTAATGATGTTTTAATGTCGCTTCATCGAACATATATTTCACTGACCATTTAAACCCAAATGTAAAAAAAAATTTTGGTTTTTAAAAAAAAAAAAAAAAAAAAAAAAAAATTTTTAGGGGAGTTAAGTGACCTTCGCTCTTGGTGGCGTGAGCGTGACGTCGCGTCGCGTCGGCGGAGTATCGGACGAGCTGATGGCGCGAGACGACGCGACGCGGCAAACTATCTACTACGTCAGATTGATAGGTAGGTATTTTACAGTGAGTGTTGTTAAAATCACAAGGTCATTTCGGCTCATAGGTACACAAATTACAATTCTTTTATTTTTTTTAAAAAAAAACGTTACCCCTACACTAGGATTTTCTCCTGTATCGTGGGGGCAGGTTACAAACATTAATTGCACAAGGACAAACATCCAGACCCGGAACAGTTATTTGTAGGCGATACAAATAATTGTCCCGTGCGGGATTCGAACCCGCGACCTCCAGCGCAGCCACTAATTGCTAAGCCACTGCGCCACGGAGTCGTCAAGTCGAGTCGGTTTTATGCTTAGCATTTATGTTTAGATCACTTAAATCATCATCTTTACACTTAGATACCTTTATCTTTTAATACGGCAGTTCTTATCTTTAAAAGTCTAATTTTTAAAATGTCTGGCAGTGACAACGCGACGTGAGTTTCACGGAGTGTAAACGTAAAATGAAATGCAACGTGCTGCGGCAGGGTTGCCGTTCTACAAATTTTAAAGTCCCTAGACTAACAGAAAAAATCCGCCAGAAACAGGATTTTTCTTTTTCTTAAAATCCGCTAGATGTCCCTAGGTACATTTTCGTGCTACAATTGGGCTAACTGAAAAATCTTGCCAAATGGTATACAATGAATACCGAAAATCTAAATCTATAAATTCAGAAAAACCTTAAAAAGAGCGGACTCTATTTCATATAAATCACTTATTTATGGTGTAGGTTAATGACATGACAACCAAAACAAAAATTATTCATGTACAAGATATTAAAATATTGTAAAAAAATAAATATTTAACCTTTAAACCACGTTTAAATATTAGTCATTTTATCAAAAATAAAACAATTCGCTCCGTAGGTTCTTGTACCTAAATTCCAAAATTAATAGCGAAGTATGGATCCAGATCTTCAAAAACAATTTTAGCGGAAGTTGAAGCTTCGCCAATGTCTCCAGTTCCCATCTTTGGTTTGGCCTTTACCGACTTTGTTGACAATATCTTCAGGAATATCATACTTTGCGCAATTCTTTTTTTTTTTTAATCCTTAACTCATTTCTAATCAGAAGAATGGAATTTAAAAGTTTTTTCTGATGTTTCGCAGTTTGCTTTTAACTACATTCATAGCACCAAATATGCGTTCAAATTCTGCATTCGAATTCGGTAGTGATAATATTATTATTGCAAAATTACATAAATCTTCGAATATGTTTACTCCTGCTGCATTTTTTGTATGACGAAACAGATGAAAGTGAATGAACGACATTGAATTGTTAGTTTATGTTCGGGAATTCCTGTGAAATTATATTATATATACAGATTCCAAAATAGGACATAAGATAAATGACTTATTTGAAATGAATTACTATATAAAAAAAAGCCATCTCGAAAGTCCAAATGTCGCTAGAAATCGCTAAATAATTATTTCTCGCTAAAACTATCTTTTTATCCGCTAAACATTGTTAAAATCCGCTAGATCTAGCGATAAAGTCGCTAAAACGGCAACACTGTGCTGCGGCGGCAGCACCTGCGCCAGACGTCGTAGGCTCGTAGGTCGTGTCTCTACATCACGCCACCTTCGCGGACCAATCACTGGCACGCTACTCGGACGTTTGTACTCGACGCACCGGCTCGTGACAGAGCGCGAGCGGTTTTTTCTCGTTCCAGCTGACGAAACGCGCGCTCTCATTTTCAAATATTATGTAACTGTAAACTAGTTAACGCTGAATATCTGAAAGCTTAATTTAAGGGTTAAGGCAGGGTTAACGTAGATAAAAAATAAAATATAATAAGAGCGAAGCACTGACCGTACCTTTTATCCCCATCAGTTATCGGTACTTCGAGCTACATGGGCCGCCCATCATAACCCATTGCCACTTCAGCTTACTATTTCGTTGCGCTATGTCGGTCACTCTTAAATTAAAAAGGTATAAATAATTGAAATCGTTTATCACGTGCTCGGTGGTGAAGGAAAAAAACGTGAGTAATAAGAAAAAAAAAATAGTATTTGGAAGAAATGTGAAGTCCGCCAACACGCAGGCATTGGTGCAGTGCGGCTGATACTTCCTTGTCCTAAAACCTTGTTGAAATTGTTTGACTTTTGTAAAATCTAAGTATAAGCATTATTTAATCTATGGTAGATACCATGGTATATATGGTAGATGCCTAACGCAATCTCGCAATAAGAACGGAAAATAAACAATTTTATTTTGTTTAATATATTTACTATTTAGGTATTTATGCACCAACAAGATTATATTAGAAGCACTAAAAATTGTAACAAAAAAAAAACACTTAGAAAGTAAAATGTTTTCAAGCTTTACCTTAATTGTACGTGATCATGGATAAGTAACAAGAAGTAGACAACTTGACTGGGATTCTTATCCTTATTAACTTTATAAATTTACATTTACTTAAAAAGGAAAGGAAAATAGTAAGTAGGCAAGCGAAACTAAAGTGTAGCTGAATTTTCAATAGTAAATAAATGCCTGACTAGGATTTAAAATTTAATTTCACTTTGAACTTTTGATTCGGTACGTTTTGGACTATTATAGTCTATAGATAAAAAATAAGGTGGGATCACCATATACGAGCCCACGTGGCCATAAATAAAAGCGATGTATGTAACAAACAATACGTAGACATTACAACGAGGGCGAGTAAAATTCCATTCGCAGCATGTGGGTGGTAATGGGATTTCCGGAACAACAAACGCAATTTCTACGAGGGAAAGCGTTCCCTATTATGTAGCAGGCTTTTCATTTCCGCCACAGAATTCCATTTAGTGGTCGTGACGTTGACGTCATCCAAGAGCAATAAAGAAAAACAAAGTTGGTATAAGAAAACTTCAGCAGGGAATGTTTTCCAGAAACATGGCAATAAGGAAAAAGTAGGTACTGCAGTAAATTACTGGATGACCTTTTTTACCGTCTGGAAAAATGGGGTGTCACATGTGAACGGAGTATAAACCTGTGACACCGATATTTTACAAAAAATAAAAACATAAATTTTGAATTAAATATATGTATAAATAAAATCATATCCACCCAACTTTACGAACGGCAATAAAACAATGCATTTAGTAGGCACCTTTGACCTTGTTATTTCGCAGGGTCACAAGCTAAGGTGCATAAATCCGACTTTTATTCAATGCACAGGCAAAAAATATTAGCTAAAATTGCCAATATTTTTTCGGCAAATCAAAACTTGTTTAAGGATTAGTTTTTGTTGCAGACTTTGAGTTTGGTGAGAAAATAATGAAAATGTTAAAGCAGAAATATTTTAATGTAGTAGCAGCTTACAGATGTATTCATTCTTGCTGTTAAAATTATCGATCAAAGACTACCCATTTTTTTTATTACAAATATTGAGACATTTAGGTTTAGGAATTGCATATTTCACAATATGCTAGGGAAACGTGCTTGGGAACGGAGGAAACTTCGTGAAGAAACCTGCGTGTCACAAACCCTAAATTTAACCTGAGGATGGCTCTTCCATAATTCCCTCAGAAATGAGAGAAGGTCTATGCCTAGAAGTGAGACTGTAACTTTTAAAAGTGCCAATTTTGCCAGGCAAGTGGCACCGGACGTAACAGGCCTAATTCTAAGGTTAATGTAATATCAGGACATTTGGGGTCACGATCAAGGTTGAATCGGAACGTGTCACCATACCCCCTGAAAATCTGGATGTCCCGCACACATCAAGACACCTGGTAACATCAGCTGCAGCGTCTTTCAACTAACAACTAAAAATAAAATACTAAGGTTACCAACCCGTAAATATCTATATTCTCTCTCGCGTTCGTCCGTGCATGTCAACAGCCAGCGTTGCCACTTGTCATATCTATCACTCTAAGGCCTGGTTTACATTTTGAGAAGTGACAAGTGCAAGTGGTAAGTGCAACTAACTAATGACAAGTGCTTAGTGCATGCGAACAGGTAGTGACAAGTGATAAGCTGATAAGTGTGAATAAAAAACACACTAAGCACTTGTCATTTGTCAGTTTCACTTGCCACTTGCACTTTCTCAAAATGTAAACTGAGCCTTATCCTTAAGTCTACCTATTTTTTAAATTAATGCAATGCCGATTTATTGATAACAACGTTTTAATGTTTATAAACTGTCCTAATCGTGGACGTCATCGCATTTTATCTGTTTTGTGCCATATATTTCTGAAAGGGATTTTCGTACAAACGACTACTTCGAAGTAGAGATTAATTATTTTTTATAGAATAAGGCTGACAAAAATAAAATTACGAACTTAACTTTAGGAATCATAAACATTTGATTAACAATATTAGAGTAGTAGTAGCATTAGGAGTGCTTTTTCCAGGAATGTTCCATACATAATTACTAATTACTCATTAAATGCATATTGTTTGCCACAAAATTATGCTCAAAAACACAACTGAGAGCCTTAGCTCATTAAGAAACATGACACTCCTTTTCACAGAAAGAAATATCGATCCTACATCAGAAGAATTCTAGAAGCATATTTTATCTATTAAAAATGCGACTGCTGTGCAAGTTCCTGAGAATATTACTCCCACAAAGCAGCCCTTACATTGAGAGGACACTAGAGCAGGGATGCCCAAACTATTTAAGGCAAGAGACCCCTTTTCCAAAATTAACTGCTACCTCAAACTCCCATAACAAAATTATTTTAAAAATCCTATCTTTTACTTTTCTTCCTATTGATACAAAATACTTACCATTTTAAAAACTTTGGGGTTTTTAAGTGAGCTACTGGATTTTAAGTGAGTAACTAAATAAAAAAAAAACATCAAAGCCAGTAAATATTAAGTGTAATTAATAACTATTAATACAAATTGCGTCAAAATACTTTAGTAGATAATTATTTTTGGAAAAAAAAGCATTAAAATCGTAAAGTAAACAAAATCAGTTTTCGTTTATGCAGACTCCTGGGAAACCTATTTCGACCCCACGAGATCGATATCGACCACTTTGGGAATCCCTGCTCTAGAGAGATTGTTCCTGACTAAGATTCACTCGGAACATTTAAAATATTTAATACAAAAATATTTTTAAACATAAATAAATAAGATTTCTTTAAATAATATTTAAGTAGGTAAGTACCTACTTAAATATTAATATTATCTTAATTCTTAAAAAATCTACTGAATTTTACCGATTTTATACTTTACATGCTCACAATTTTTGGTAACCTCATCTACCAATATCCTAAAATTAGGGTTAACAACACTGAGCGCATCCTGGAGTTCAGTGAGAATCAGAGTATGGTGTCTGTGGGTTTAGTGAGAAGGTGATGAAGGCATAATGTTTCACATAGAAACATCACAAATTGGTAAGTCAGACACACCCCAGTAGTGTGTCCGACTTAACAATTTGTTCTACTATTTCTCATTTTTTAATTCTACTATTTCAAATTCAACACCTAACCGTTTGGACCGTTTCCTTTAAGGTGATATCAGACAGTTCATTTTTCGTTCATTTTTATCTTTCATTCGTCACCTTTCACTTAAAGTGAATCGTTTGAACACAAAATGAAACAAAAGTGCCGAATTAGATATGAATTCATTAATGAACCAATCCAACAATGTTGGATATTCGCACTCGGCATCTTTCACTCCCAAACCGAATGAACAAAAAATGAACGGTCTAAACACAGAGTGAGCGTTCACTCGTATGCGGCCATGGTGTTTAAATGGAATAACCAAAATATTTTGGAACCACAAAATTGATGCATATAAAAACACAACAATACGGGCAAACGCTATATCTTTAATTTTGCCGATTTAAACTTATATCTTACTGAGGAAGACATTAAACAAAATAAAGACGGTGAGGACCCGCTATACACGCCGTTTTCTTTGTTTATTTTATGTCAGTTCCTTAATTAAGCTATCGCAAATTAAATTAATTTCAATACGCACAACTGTATTTGACCACATCTTGAGAGAAAAGAGCGGGTGAATGTTCATTTTTAGTCACTGTATCTAGGCTGTGTGAACATGGAATGAAAGAAAAATGAAGCAGTCACTCCAGTGAATATTCATTCGAGTGAACTGTCTGATATCACCTTTACAGAAGCAACCTATGTCCTTAAACTGTCGATAACACTGTAGGTATAATTAATACGTTACATGGATACAACTAATTTATTCTCACATTGCAACACAAAAATGTTTTTCATTGATAAGTCTCTATTTTACAAATTATATCACATAATCACAGTTAATCTCGCAGTGACATAACAAAACTTCAAGAGTGGAATAACATCTGTAAGCATCGAGCCGCGTTTTACCTAAAATTGCTATTTTGTATTAAGACACATACACATCGATAACCTTTTCTCATCGCATTTTCGCCTTTTTTATAATCTTTATTCTAAATTTTTATAATCATAAGAACGCGAAAGCGAATAAGATTTCGCATTATATTACTTACAATGAGTAAGTAATCCTAAGTCGAGTACCACTCGATTTAGCATGTTGACAACGTCAAAGTGAAAGGATGCTTGTGCCTGTCAGAAGAACAAAACAATGAATTAGAGATCGAGAGAAGACTGTCGAGTCTTGTCGTTACTTCTTCTAGAAGACTAGCTTTTACAATCCTCATATTATCCATTTCGTAAACAAATGCTAGTATGCAACAGTATCTTATAGAAGCTAAAATAATTCGATTGCCATCTATCCAATCATCCCGCTAAATGCGAATCGCGATCAGATGTGATTCCACTCAATATTTTTTATAGAATAAGCGTGACAAACGACTATACAATCTACTTGATCTTTATTTATCCACAATTAAGAATCAAAATGCAGATGAGTTGTTATCTCTGAGGAATTAGATGGAATGTCTCGTATCTAGTAAAAAGGTTTCAGGTTGTCTAGTCTAGACTCGCCGTACGAAACACAGCAGCATTAAGCTACTGTTTACACTGGTATTATGGAAGAGGGTGGTCTTTTCCCGTTCAAACCGACCTATTCATAGTACAATAATATAGCTGCAGCATAGCTCTACCACATACTTATACGCCCTTTTTTATTGGTTATTAATATTATGTATGGATACATTATATATTTGAATGTAAAACAGGTTAAAACTCGATGAATAATTTTATTACCTGTATGATATAAATAGTAATAGTATTTTTATTATAGCACTAAATTTTGCCCTAACCTTCTCTCACGTGGAATACCAATCAGCAACATAATTTATTTTTTAATAAATCATTTAAGATGTCAAACAGGATTTTGTAGCTTCCTCGTAGCTCTTCAATCTCTTTAAGGACAGTTGTTTGGTAACTTTAGTCGGAGAATAGGTTTTAAATAGGTCAGTTATCTCTCAAATGTCTCTTGGATGCCGATGATTAAGTTGCAAAATGACGGTTACATTAATGAACGTATCTTAAAAGAAAACAATTAAACAGACGCAAGTAACAGCTTTTAAAAAAGAATAAAGTAAAACGATATGCGAAATAAGAATATAAGGGAAGTTAGCAAGTGAATGAGTTTGTCTATCTAGGGTATGTTAACAGGTATGGTAAACATGACAAGGATATAGAGCTAAAGAAAAAACCAGGACACAAAGTAAATGGAGCTCCTCACAATATTGTAGGAAATTAGTTAGCATTGTCAAAACGGTACGTCAGCAGTCAAGTCAGCAAGTATCAAGTGTGTGTACATCATGAGTACTTTAGCTCTCACAGAATACCATTTAAAAATAGCAGCCTAATGCTGTTTCGTAAGATGAGCATAGAGAACAGGAGATCTTTTTAACCTAAATAGAATACATTTTTATTCGGTGTAGGAATAACAAATAAAACCTAACGTTTATACAATTTAGCGTCCAAATAATTATATTTAAAGTTTGAGTTCACTAGTAATTCTAACTAAAGAAAAAAATTATGAAGTAAAGAAATTTTCGATGAGGATGTCATTCTCATTCAAGTAATTACTTTCAATTGACAAAGATAATTGTGAAATAAAGTTACAAGTGTAGGCACATGCATACTTTGTAAGTTGGATTAAGGTCAAGCGGAGCAGAGTATTGTCTCCAGTCTGAGCGGTCTAAAGTAAACAAACCCATGTACATTGCACATACTGTACGTTTTTTTTACGCGAAATTTAGCCACTGCACCGGTGATACATTCTCATGTAAATATCTGCTTTATGAGCCAGCTTTATGAGAAGCATTTTTTGAAGGATTTGTCCATATTCACCACGCCGGCAGGCGGGTTGGTGAGAATAACCAACCAGACTGGAATTGTGGGGTACCAGAACTCAAGAGTGTAGTGTTCGACCGAATAAAATATTTGTATAATTGACGTTAGAAAAATTAATAACGTCCCCCAGACATCGGCAGAATTTCGGTCATGACGGCCGGTCTTATCGGAGACCAGCCATGTATGCAGGACATGACTATAGTGCCCCAATGTATGCGCCATTACAGATACAGGTGCATTATGTATTCTCTCACTATCATAATCCGACGGGGCAAGAATCTGGCACGGCCGGAGAGAAATCAAGAGCAGGACCAACGACTTTACGTGCTTTACGAGGTACGATGGTGCAACACCGCCAACTTCCTGACACCGCTACTCAGAATTTCTTGATAAAAAAAACCAATAACAACTTTTGGCCCGACCTGAAATTCGAACCCGGGCCCTCATGATGAACAATTGCGTCTATGATAGTATTCTGTTGCTCTGAGGTTTATGACCACTGGACTAACAAGGCAGTCAATCGCATAAGCAACAATAAAGAGAAAAATAAATTGTCACACTAAACGGTATTATGCAACTGAAAGCAATAAGCCATCAATACTGGGAACGAGAGTTAACTTACCTTCCCGGGTCTGCTTTCACAAAGTGTAGGTAATCGAATATATTGGAAAATTCTGGGAAGTTGTGTACGTGACAAAGTGGCTATTTCTACATTATATGCAGAATACAAATCCAATAATCGCTTCATAACTAATACCAGCTATGTTATATTTAACTTTACATAAATTATTAAAAATAAAGGGCACAAGAAAAGAACAAACATGATGTAATCTCGATACCAATATGCAGCCGCAATGCAGTAAAGTGAGAAATTAATAAATAAGAAAAAAACAAAGCCGTACAACGTGAAATATAAAACTCGGGGTGATATTTGGCATAATTGCCAAACTTTGCAGTCGTCTTGGCATAAGCTGTTTTTCATTACTTTAAGATGCTGTGCATAAGGTGCTGCCCATCTCGTATTTAAGATCACAAGATGACATTATGATGTAGTGATTTCTCCTGCGCTACAGTACACATCGATATTACCGCATGATCATCATCATTACAGTCCTTCACACGTCCACTGCTGATCTACGGCCCGCTCAAGAAATGCCACAAAGCACGATAATAAGCCACCTGCATCTTTTACTCTTACCTGGTCGTTACTTCTATTGAATTATATAACCTTACTGTACTTAATAGCAAAATAACTGAGCTATTATATGCACATAACTGCAATTTTTTATTTCTTTATGTTGTATTTTATCCTATGAGTAACTAGTAGGTTGATAAATCAGCAACCCTAAGAAATGTAAAAAATCATTTTATTTAACTAGTCTCATGAATGAAAATAGTTTATGACGTTTAGTAGAGACGGAGATGCTTACTTTTACGACCCTCTTCAAAAAACGCTTCCGGGCGTTATTAAAAAGCAGAGAACTCACGTAACCGTTGGCGCATGATAACTTCGTCATAAACAAACATTCAAATTTGAAGGAACCAACATTTATTTAGTTGTTATCTATTATTTTATTTATCTGGTTATTTTTTAGCATTTATATAGTTTACAGTTGCTGTAGAACTTGATGTCTGATGAGAACCTAAAAGACTAGTTGGTTTTCGTTGCCGTAGTTTGATTTAACGAAAAAAAAAACACAAATTTATTTTTCTAAACAATTTAGGTACTAACAACTATTTCTGCTCTATTCGCCTCTTATAAAAATACCAGAAAATCAGTTATACTTTCCCGCTATTTTCATTGAATGTTTTTTATTCAAAGCCTATTCATCTGTTTTAAAGAAATAACAGCTTTTTCTCTTTGCCCTTAATAATTGATTACTAACATAAGAATATTACATAATAATAATATCCTCCAGACCGAATTTCGGCCACGGCGGCCTGCCTCAACGGAGGCTAGCCATCAGCGCAGGACAGGATTACAGTGCCCAAGTGTATGCGCAAGCACAGGTGCACTCTCTATTCCTTCACTCTCATAATCCGATGGGACGGTAAACCGACACGACGGCTTTACATGTTTTCCGAGGCACGGGGGTGAGACACCGCCAACTTCCTGACTCCTCCCTGACTACTGAGAATTTCTTGACGGAAAAACTCAATAATTAGTTTTTTTTTGGCCCGACCCTGAAATCGATCCCAGGACCTCATGATCAGCAGTCGCACCACTACAACCACTAGACCAGCGAGGCAGTCATTATATAGTATGACATAAGAAGAAAAAAATAAAACTTTAAACAAAAACTTAAAACCAACTAAAGAACTAAGCAGAATCAAATAATTTATCATATTAGTTTCTGAAGTCGGGGGTTTAATTTTTCGAATCATTGTCCTAGCGACGACTTGCAAAAATAACATTAGTCTACCATCTAAACTAAACCTAAGTTTAGTGCGCTAAAGTTAGGTATATCATATTTACTAACAAAGCCGTAACAATATAATATAAATTTTAATCGTGTTAACATGACATTGACCTTTTAAATACATATATGGTAACGTATATGGAAACGTTTTAAGACATTTCGATTTTGCCTTGAAACAGAACCAGCGTTCTCTGCAGGCCGCTCAGTTTTATAATTTGTTACTCATTTCGCCAGCTGATATAAAAAAGTTAAACCGGTACGTGGCGTGATAAACATCGTTAAAAATGGTTGGTACGTAAATCAACATTTGCAATCTTATACAATATACTTAATATGACAGAAACTTTTTATAACATTTTAGAGATGTAAATGAAAAACAGTGCCAAAATAAAAAAAATTGTACAACCGACTTCAATATAATTAAAATGAGAATATCATCATTGTATTCGAAGTAAATTAAATACGGCAATATAAAAGATAACTCAAAAAGTACTGGTCAGATCTTGATTAAATTTATATGGGACCACACGAAAAGCACCAGCTTTCATAAAAAAAAAGAATCATCATCACACATAAAAAACGTACAGTCAAATTGATTACCTCCTCCTTTTGAAATCGGTTAAAAATTAAACTATATAGTACTAGACACTCAATGTGATAAAATCCCCTATCCACACTCGCTATAGTGTGCGCAGACCGAGAAACTCTCTCTCTCGGACCCCCCCAACAAGCTTTCGGCTGACCTGAACTGCCTCCTGGCGGCTCAGGCCGAGCCTACTTAACACATCCCTTAATCTGCCTTAGTTAGGCACTCTTCTAAGCGGCTTTTCGCCGCTTGCGCCCTCCTTTCTGCCAAGGAGGGTCGCGTTCGTATACGGCTTAGAGATCTCTAGTCAGATCGTTAAGCCAGTTCCTAAAAGGTTGGGTTTAGTGGGTAAAAGTCACCACATAACCACGCAGCCGGCTGCGTGGTATGCTATGAGCATTCCCAACCTCCCTCCCCCGCTTTCCGGAGGGTTGCCCATATTGCTTCGGGCGCAAAAAAAAAATGTGATAAAACATAAATAAGCGTGAGCTCAAACTCAAAAGTATAAAATCTTTAGTTTCGTTACCACTCTCAGCTGTAAGCAGTCGATTGTGCAGCTTACCGTGCACCGCCTGGAGGCAACAGATGCGGAGCTAGATTATATCTTAAAGGCAAAAAAAAAACAACAAGCAATCCGGCAAGCCGGTAAAACACGAACTGCCGCCTATTATCATTGTACTCAATTACAATTTACATTTTAAGTCGAGTAATGTTATGATGAAACGAAGACGGCTGCATGGCACAGTGGCTTAGCAATGAGTTGCAGATTGCAGCGCTAAGGGCCGCGGGTTGAAATCCCGCACGGAATAAGTACTTGTATGGCCTACAAATAATTGAGTCGGGTCTGGATGTTGGTTCTTGTGAAATTTATGTATGTAAACTGTCCCCACAATACATGAGAAAATCCTAGTGTAGTCTACGTTTCAAATTTAAAAAAAAACGTTATTATTTATTAATTAATAATATAATAGTTTAAAGTAACTTAAACAACACCCATTGATCAATTATTTTATGTTATCCTGGTAATCCTGATCAGGATACAAGGATAGTTATTAAATTATTATATGGTCATCGGTCCTCGACACGAGTGCAAAATTTCATTAAAAGATTCCGTTACATAGATAGACACACGCGAAGCTAAAATAAGCGTGTTAAAAATTAAAGGTAACGAGAATCTTACTTAAATATAATATGAAAAGACAAAGTACTTTAATAACTGTTTCAAAAAAAGGGCTACCAGTGTTTTGTTTAAAAGACTTATTTTTATAAAACCACTAAAATTTGAAGTTAAACCACTAAAATTTGAAGTTAACCACACCCAGGCCCAATTACACGACATTGAAGAACATCGAATTCAAATTTCAACAAAAAAAAAAATAGAAAGTCCCAGCACCCACAAGCTGAATCCGTGTGCTTTTTCGAATACGGCGAGTGCATCAACCTTTCATTTGAAGAAACAGAGACTGCTATAACTCAGATGTAGGCATAATTAACGTGGATTTACTTCCACTTGAACCGATATAGGTTTATTATTATCGCAACCCATACCCGTATCTACGCACGCTTGACGACTCGATGTCTGCATATCAGTTTATTTTGCGCTGTTATCATCGGGTACCCTTCCGTACATTATTGGGTAATAAGGAATTAAGTAAATCATTGTAAGTGATAAGTCGTATTATTTATATTATTCAAATAAAATAAGTAAATTTAATCGTTATTAACTGTAAGATATAGATACATATTATGTAAGATGGTTTAAAAACTTGTAAAGAGCATTTGTTTTTGTTATATTATACGGTCAAGAATTTTACATTCACTTATAAGACTTACATATCTATTAGCTTAATATAAATTTGGTTTAGGCTATTCATGCAAAGTAACAATGCAAATTATAATAAAACCACCGAAAAAAATAAAATGTAGGTGGTTATAAAATGTTGTGTAGCGTTATAAAATTTTGTCTATAAATAAACAAATAAGTTTACTTTTCCCACTTTGACTATGTAGTGGCGGCTATGAAGCTATCTATGGGGGAGGTTAATTTTCAGCAGTGTACTCTCGATAGACTGTAACGGTAACGGTCACATTTCCGACTTAGTACTTATAAATAAATAAATAAATATCACTTTATAGTCACTTTTAAAAAACGTGTTTACATATAAACTAATTACTTAACCTTAATTAAATTTAGGCAAACGGAGGTGACTCAGCTTTTAGTAAAGTAAAGTTACAGCCTATATACGTCCCACTGCTGGGCTCAGGCCTCCCCTCATTTCTGAGAGGGTTTAGGGCAAGGAAGTGTCCGCCGCGCTGCCCAAATGCGTGTTGACGAACTTCACATGTCTTCGAAATATTTTTTTTTTCTTATTCCTCAGACATGCAGGTTTCCTCACGATGTTTTTCTTCACCGCCGAGCACGTGGTAAATCAGCACTTAAAATTGCAATTAACAATTTCATTGGTGCCGGCGGGGATCGAACCCGGGTTACTCGCCTTCTGTTATATTTACAGCGAGCGTTAACCACTGAGCTACCACGGCTCAGCTTTTGCTTACATGGAACTAAGATCCCATGAAGCGCTGGTTTTCAGGCACTCCTTCCTCCCTGAAACGTTACATGGGTGTTATGAGAATTTCGAGTTCCCCAATCACCTCCATCATTTACTCATTTAAATTATTGGAATTTAACATATTTATATTTTTATTTTTCACTAAGTGAACTACTACTTTTACGGTTTTTTTGTCACGTTTATTTCTACTTATCGTAATCAATAAAGTCACTTTAAAATTAATTTTTAGTAATTTAAAATATTATTTGTTATACTTCAAAATTAAAAAAAACTATTTGTATTATCATAACGACATTTTGTTGTCTTTTATCTGTACATGACGCATATAAAATTATATTATAACCTTACAATACCTTATCTTTACAGATATTAAGTAGACAAAAGCTACAATGGTTCCGATAAAACAGTGCATTATGACTTATTGCTATGTTACTTTAAAAGAACACAGAATCCGTTGTCTTTTTAATACGGAAAACCATAGTTTAGTCATCATCATTGCGTGGTATCCTAGACTGTTTTTTTTTTTTCAGAAAATAATCCTTAGGATGATTTCGTTTAGAGCCTAATGCTACTACTATATATTGCCTTCAAGATCATTTAATTAAGAGCCTACTACGGCTACAACCATTTGCAGTGCACTTGGTCGGCTCGACTGAGGAAGGACCACGATTTCACAGAATACCATCGTAAAATAGCAGTTTAATTCTGCTGCTTCTGTTTCTGTATGGAGTGCATAGTGAACCGAAGACCCTTTTTTACTGGAAACTAGACATTCCATCTAGGTCCTCAGCGGTGACAGTGTATCTTTTGCATTTTGTTTTTAAACTGAGGATAGTTGTAGATGTTTATGGGCCACAGCATCCATTTACTGAGTGTTTTTGTCATTATTATTCTATAAATAAGTGCTAAGTTCACAGACACCCAGAAACCAACATTCTCCGCCTGGAAATCGAACCAAGGACGAGGACACAAATCGTAGTCGGCACAGGTACTCTAACCACTAGGCATCGCGGTCGACCTAAAACTCATACAGCGTATATGAACAGTAACAGTTATGCAAAAGTAATTTTATAGCTTTATTTATAGGACTTAAAGTATAATGATAAACGATAACATAATGCACTCACTTCATACGGCTGTAGCAATAGTAGGTACTTTAAAACGAATGCAGAGCATGCATATATACATCGCTATCTGGTTGACTGAACACCACTAGCAATGGAAGTAATCGATTCCAAGTGCGGTCTCGGTGGGCACTCGTATTTTAGAGCAATGCATGGATATCGCGGTGCAGTGCACCACCGCACCGCAGCGCAGCTGCAAATCATCACTGCATCTAATACACTACTGTTGCAACTGCACCCTATAAAATGCCGGCCTTTAATTTTAACTAAATAAAGCCACATTTAACGTAACAGGAATTTAATGAATTTTAAGGGTAAAAGGAACACGCACATTATACCCATGGGGTGTTCGTTACAAATTAGAAAAGCACTTTTACTTAATTATTTTAATGATTAATGAAATACACTAATATACAAATAAGTACAGCGAAATTGATTATTGACAATTACCAAAAACATTTATCACTAGCGCTCGGCCCCGTTTTCAATTATGTTTCTAAACCATCCAGGAATCGATTAACACACGCATGTTTTTCTTAGTTATTTTATAAAGGTCTTTCTAATGGAGAAACTCCATTACTATAGCCAGGCAGATTTTTTCCCGAAACGCTTAAATATATTTCGCGACGCCTGATTTAAGCAACAAACAGCAGAGGATATATATATATATATATATATATATATATATATATATATATATATATATATATATATATGTGTGTGTGTGTGTGTGTGTGCTTATTTGATAATACAGATAACCTTCAATACGGCAATCTTTTGTATATCACTGATTTTGAAAGTCCTTATATTAAGCAGATAACGAAGCATCAAATATAATTAAATTAAATAGTTATAACGCAAAATTAAAAGAATATAAATAGATTATAGGAAATTGTTATAAACTCATCATTAACGTACCTAAATTAACTTACAGAATACAGTCATAATTTAAAAATGCAAACATTTGACGTTTGCTAAATTCTATGTAGGCTGGTTTTTTATAGAATATAATGGTGCTAAGATCGTGCCAAATGGAAGTTCGTATTTTCTTTCCTACCCCTCTAGCTTCGACAAAATTGGGGTATGTTAGAAAAAAGATAAAATCATGAAATATTTCTTATTTTTCTCAATCCTCCTTGACATCAAAGCATTTACTTGTTCGTGAAAAAAAGCTTTTCTACTACCTTGCAAAAATATTATTCGTCTTGGCCTGAAAAATGCTCATTTACAGCAGACTTGAGCTCATTATCGTCAGCAAATCGCTTTCACACTTCTGATCTTCTGTTCTGATCCCTTTTTATGCCATTGCATGAACTCCTGTTATTCTCAGGGTAATAATGATGAACTCACATTTAACCTTCTGTAACTATCCTATCGAAAACACTTGCTGGATCGTCACCACACAGCTCTAAAACCTCCCTACAACAGTCAACCCGCGCCTGCTTTTGAAGCGCAGTAAACATTCGCGGCACGCATCTTGCACTGATTTTTATGAGGTTGAGATAGTCATGCAATATGGTGTGTATTCATTTCTGCTAACATCTTAATTCTTACTCGTGCATTTTTTAATACAAGTTTTTCAATAATTTTCACATTTTCATCTGTAGCTGCCGTGAATGACCCACCCAAGCGGGGGTCATTTCGGTGCTTTCCCTGCCTCTTTTGAATTCACTAGATCACTTCTGTACGGTTGACATTAAAGGAGCAGAGTCTTGGTAAACGGCCACCATGTCTTCATGGATGTTTTTTGAGTTTTTCTTTGTTTAATGAGGAATTTAATCACCGCACGGTGTAAGATTTTTTCAACATTGTCGAATCAGTAATTTCCGTCGTCTATGACCGAAGGTTACATAAGAAAAAATGAAGTTATCAAGACAAAGTTTCATAAATATACCCTCAGGTAGTGCCGGCAGCTAATGACTTTTTTTTAATAACCTACATCATTAGCAAATCACCCTAATACCGAGAATATATTGAACGCCCTTCGTAAATACTAGAGTTGGGCCGATTAGTACTTTGGCTTTAGCCGATTAATCGGTTAAGAAATGGCCGATTAGTAAGTACTTAGGTTTTTGTTTAGTTTTGAATTTAAATAGCTACTTCAGATTCTTTTTTTTACCAAGGTTCCTATGTCCAGACTCCAGAATAATTAACATTAAAACATTTGAGACTGCCTTTTCAATAAAACGTATGTATGAACCTACTTATTTTATTATTTATTTGATTTACCTACACATAAATCTGACGTGAGTTTACGCATGGGAGAGGAACTATTCTTTTCTTAAATTTAAAGCTTTACTCATATCAATGTAGCCGCACTTACCACGCAGAAAATCACGAAAAACTAGTAAATACCTATACACTTTTTTAAATTTAGTGTATTTTTATAGATAAGCGGATGACAAACAAGTACACAGTCCACATATACGTTGTGGATGCTGTAATCCAGATATCTATACATCTATTTATTACGTCTGTCTATGATTAAGAAACAAAAATCGGATAGGTTATCACCCCTGAGAACTTATGGAATGCCTAGTTACCAGTAAAATTGTTCTCATAGCAACCCATAATGTTATCGTGTAGCAACACTACTTCATTTCTTAGTGTGAAATGTCTACGCTCTTCAAACCCACCTACAAAACTACTAACTACATTTAAATATTGTGCGGTCAAACCGAATATTTTGTGTTAGCTTGTTATGTTATTTTACACTTTTTATAACTCTTAAAGTACAATACAACATTCTTATATGTACACCAAGGAAAGATTAAAAAAAAATATTAGGGAAAAACAAAAGGCGGATCCTAATAGAAATCTCTTAGCAAACGCAGAAGAAGAATTAAATAAAAATAAGAAAAATATTGACAGGGAGGGTGCACTAAAATAAGAAAAAATACTAACTTATACACTTAAAGGACAAATTCTTTACATAGATAAATGACCAAAGTATTATTATAAACAAGTGAGATAATGATAAAGTTCCCGACTTCATTATTGACAATTCTATAGAATGTATCAGGTAAATGAAGCTCCATTAAATATATGAACTACATAAGTACGAACTATAAATAATCAGATCTAAGATTAAGGCTAGCCAATTGCTGTGATAATATAGGTATATATAACAAACCTATAGACATTATAACAGCTGATACTTATATAAATTTGGATTTAATACAATATATTTAAGATAATAGTATTAATTATTAAGTTATTAACATTTTGACTTAAGCTAATGCAGTATTAGTGAGAAAATATATAAAATAACAAATTAACCCAATCAAATTGAAGTTTGTGCTTGCAATGTCAAAATAACAGTTTATTACTAAATGCATATGAAAGTATATACGGTACGATAAAAATGTTAAAAACGTTTATTGTATAATTGGAAGAAAATAAATTAAAAAAAAAACTTATAACAAAAACACAATTTTTAAAATTTTGTCTATGGTCTGTGTCTGTTTCGATTAATCTCAGCTGGCAGTTAACTGTTATTATAAGGAGTAACTAAGGCTCATTTATTTTTAGAAAAATAATTAGGGTTACGCGCAAAAAAAAAAATTAAAACCATACATTACACGCGGACGAAGTCGAGGGTAACAGTTAGTAATAATAACTACAATCGGAATATATCTGAGAATTTACGACCATGTAACCAAGGCACAAAACATAATTGAAGCGGAGTCTAAATAAAAGTGATACATATTACATATAGGTAATATAAATATAGTAGAAAGGAGAAGGATATAGACGAAGTAAATAATAAAAAAGCGTTAAAAAAGCGATAAATTTTACGAGCTTAAAACTCTTCAAAAACTATAAAACCAAAAGTATAGTGTCCTCACGTAATGTCTTTTTGTTTTACTACTAACGATAATACAAAAGGGTTACAAAAGGGTATTAACGATATGAAAGCGTTCGGTGAAGTCGTGATTGTATTTAAAACAACAGATAACGCTCCGTTCAACTGCTGCTCCGGGAATATATTATCGATTAGTGGACTTTTTTAGATTCTTCGTCAGACAGATTAAATTACATTCGAAAAACCTATCATAGGTTACATTTCCAAGTTCAGTTATTTCAAAATTATAGTCAAACTGTCAGTAAGACAGTTTTCAAAATATAACGTGTTTCGCCCGAACAATAAATTAATTTTGTTTTTAAATCGCCCTATACGTTTATCTTAATTTAGCACAGAACTGTAACCACTACTGTAACGTATGTATATCAATGATTTCGTTGATGATGATAATGACGATAATAAGTAAAAAACACTGAGCAAGAGGTGCCTCAAATGTGCCTGAAATAAAACTAACGATATTCTCAATTAAAACGTCAGTAAAAATATTAGTGTAGCTTCTCCATACCCGCACCCTACAATAATTCAAACGTCGAAAATAGGGACAGTGGGAACCCGTTAATAAACCGACGACATATTATTAGACTTTTTTAATCATTGTTATTTCAGAAATGCATAACATTTCTTGAGTTTTCTCTAGAAGAGCAAAGATGAAATTAAGCTAACATCAACGTATGAAAATGTATAAAATGCTCATTTGTAAGTCGAACTATGCCAAAAAAAAAAAGAGTAAAATACCTCAGACTAATAGTATATTAAGTAAATAAATAACAATGAACTGCAAGGCCGTGCCCATTTTATCCCACGAGTTTTGTAAAATGTGACTATAGAAAAGCCTGAAAGAGTTCATGGTTTCCGATTGTATATTTCGGTAAAACTATCTCATTTAAGCCAAACGAATTTATCTCGAAACGGATACTCTCGATAGTTATTTTATTTGCTAAATACTTTCGGATTTTGAGGTCATAATTAAAAATATTTCACCAATACCAATGGCTAATATCCATGTCTTGTATACCTGTTAACCAATCACAAGTATAAACCGTAAAAAATAGTTATTGTAATTAATTATTACAATATCATTATTGGTAGAAATTCAAAATATGATGATTCTATCTTGTTATTCGTAAAATAGTAAATAATAATTTTAAAATTATGTATAAGTGTTAACAAAAAAATATGAATAAATTTCTTATCCTATGGAATACCAGTTCATCATATCAATATTATAAATAATTTGCCTAATACATTAACCTTAACTTACAACAAATATTGAAGGTAAAAAACATAACAGTCGTCATAAGAATTAGGACGCCATGTTATATTTGTTGACCCATGTCACTCCAAAGCTCCAAACTGTTTCTTATATTGCTAGAGTTTATTTATCTATTTAAATAAAAATGTGAAAACAAACAATCACTCTTTCCATTATTCTTAACATACGAGTCCATCAACAAATGTTCGATATATCTCCCAGAATGACAAAGTGATATATTTTTTTCTCAGGTGTGCATGTAAGTTACAACTTTGTTGTTTTTCTTTAAATAAGTGATTTCTTATTCATCCTATGGTTTTCACATTAGGAACTCGATAAATTCGTTCGGTATGTGCTTACATAACCCTTGAAAAGTTTAAAGTGTGTGCCCGTGAGTTTTTATTTTAGTCACGTACAGGGTGCATGACACAGCATTTCATCGTCCAGAACCAAGGGTCATTAAACAATTTCAAATTGTTGTTACAAATGAATATAACATTTTATGCTGGTCACACTAAAGTCGTTACTGCCACAGATTTTTAAGTCGAGTAAAAGAAATAAGTTGACTATGTTTGTTCGTATAAGTTGAAACGTAGTGTTCGCTCAGTAAGTAATAAAATCACAAAAAGCAATAATTTCTTCTTTTAAACAAGGTTTAATGTACTGGCAGTTCATATAATACACCAAGTACATATCACAGTACATAGATACGTAAAAGTAAAGTAAAGTAAAGTTACAGCCTATATACGTCCCACTAATGGGCACAGGCCTCCTCTCATTTCTGAGAGGGTTTTAGGACAAGGAATAGTCCGCCGCGCTGCCCCAATGCGTGTTGGCGAACTTCACATGTCTTCGAAATATTTTTTATCTTATTTCTTAGACATGCAGGCTTCCTCACGATGTTTTCCTTCACCGCCGAGCACGTGGTAAATCAACACTTAAAATTGCAATTAACAATTTCATTGGTGCCGGCGGGGATCGAACCCGGTTTGCTCGCGTATTGTGAAATTTATAGCGAGCGCCAACCATCTGTGCTACCACGGCTCACATAGATACGTGCAGACAAAAAAATCCTACATTATTTTTTGATATTTTGCCAATTAAACTATGAAGTAGTTGCCAACCAAAGCAAATATAGAAATACAGTAACGTCTATCTCCACCTCATTTGCTCTTGTTTACAAAACTGCGATATGAAGTTAATTATAACTCAAACTCGGATTGAAAGAAAATACAACAGAAAAATAAAGCAAATTTTGAAGGAATATGGAACTTAATAATAAAGAATGTGTTGAGAAAGTGTTTACAATATAACTACTCAGTATGTAAGTTAAAATAGTATAACTGCCAAAACGCGGCAGTTTTTACTACGTACAGTGCGGGCGAATAATGTAATAAAATGATTCATACACCCTGACCTACACTTCCACGATAACAACTAGCGACAAATTCAGACGAGATGCTAACACTATGTAGAATAGGTATATTGTTGTCTTTAATGTTCTTGAATATTATTTATTTAATAAGCGATTTTAACTTAGGTAACCATGTCACATAATATACCTATCTAGTTCTTCTACGTCTCCTTACTGTTGAGGCAAATCTTCACGCTCGAAAAGCGAACCACACGTTTCGCTTTGACACTGCTTCCAGAGTCCCGACGCCGATCTGGGTGTAGGGTTGCCACCTTTTTAAAACAAATACAGTATTTTCCCCAATAAAGATGCAAAAATATAGAACTTTAGAGAAATTCAGGAGAAAAAAATTCTCACATTTATTTTTAATCTTTATGATATATATATATATATATATATATATATATATATATATATATATCTGTTGCCTTTAAAATAGTTATGGGAGTCTGAGCAATTTAAATTCATATTAAAATAATTAACAGTAAATTTTTAATTAAATTAATACATGCTTTATTTCTTTCTTCTTTTAATTTTACATTCATGACAGAAAATATTATTTTCGTAAACTTTTTGTTCCAGACTTCCAATAGCAGTTTAATATAAAAAAGCGCGACAACTGAATTAGGGATAAAAATATAGTATTTTTCGTACTATATTATTTTTCTATAATATATAGTACAAGTGACTGAAATATAGTACGATACTATATATTATAGTACGGGTGGCAACCCTATCTGGGTATTTTATATGAGACGTTTCAAACGTGGTAGGGCCACTGAAGCTATATTATGGTTGTAGCACGAATGGGTCGGCTCAACCGAGATAGGACCACGGTCTCACAGAATACCAGCGTAAAACAGCAGCTTAATGCTGATGTGTTCCGTATGGTGAGTGTAGAGAAACGGAGACTCTTTCTACTAAAAACGAGACATTCCATCTTAGGTCCTCCAGTCCAAGTTAAGTCCTCAGGGGTGACGAAATGATGTAAAGAAGATAGTTTTACCGCTATCTATATAGATAAGATGAAGATGTCATACGATTTTTCTGGTTTATCACCTTTTACGACACTCACGGGACAAAATGGTTTCCATTACGCTGTCACTACACGCCTGGATTAAGATTATATAATTGCTATACATAATACCCCATATAATCCCGTAGGTGTCGTAAGGCATTAACGATACTGAAACATAATGATTTCTTATATTCACGCGAACACTACACATTGATTAAAACTACTTTTACGGATTTTATCGCGTTTAACTTTAATTACTTTTAATTCTCGACGTTTCCCCGTGACCATGTGTGCTGGAAAGCACCCGAAACGTCGGGAATAAAAATAATTAAAATTAAACGCGATAAAATCCGTAAAAGTAGTTTCAATCAATGATACTGAAACATTTACTCAATACAAGACGAACCACAAAGCCAACAACGATTCTCGCAAATGACAATAAACAAATCACACCGCTGTTCTTAGCTTAACCCCAGTGAACTCTAAAAAAGTTCATAGCTTTTATGCTTATTTTATGTGGATATTACCATGAGACAAACACGTAACATACGTCACTTCAGTGGCAGATTTACACAATTGCCGCCAGTAGACTATTAAAATTTTGCCGCCCCTACGGATTTCTAGAAGTCGATACCTTAGTTCACAATCATATTAAATTTAAAAAAAATATCAACGAAATTGTAAGTTTATTAAGATTGCACAAGAAATATTTCCTGGGTATATTTCTGGGCTAATAAAAGCTCAATTATATATTGCAAATAAGGCGGGGTAAGGTGTGGTTTAATACTACTTACTTATTCGGTAAACGTAATTAAATATTTTTTTATAACAATATATTACTTACTGTTTAAAAACAATATATTTCTTTAATTTTTATATTTCATATTCATCATTTTAATTTCAACATCATCATCAGCCAGATTGTTATCTGACTGATGATGATGATGATGAAATTCAATAAGTTAAGTTCTGAAAAATTTGCAATTCCATTTCGCGTGATTTTTCATTAAAAAAGTGTTTTGAGTTCGGAAATAATGGCAATAAGTATTTCTTCAGCTATAATTTTAATACTTAAATCTCTTTAATTTGTGTAAGACATAAAAAAATTGTCTCAAATTGCCGCCCCTAAAATCTGCCGAACAAGGCTTCAGCCTACTAAGCCTGCTGGTAAATTCGCCACTGCATCACATGAATTAGTGATATAAAAATTACCGGATTAATCGTAAATATCGACGTCAATTTAAGAAATGTTTATAGTTACTCCTTCTCTCTTTACTAAATGGGAATAGAAAGAGACAGGTATAGAGTTAATTAATGCTTGAGCGACAATCAACGATTATAAAGTTAGGTCATAAAGTGTTAATAGAAAGCAAAAGCAAACTTCAAAGGACTAAAAGGAAAAAAAATTCCACAAGAAGAAGATCCTTCAGAAGTCGGCGGTACGACAAACTGCGTAGAATTAAAATCCCGACTTCAAACGCTAGTCTTGATCAACATGATATTGAATGTGTGCTGTGGATTGTTTTTATTATTTTTAGTTCTTTGAAGTCGTCTTCCACATTTTATTGAAAGCTTTTGATTTTGACTCTTTTGTGTGGACTCGTATCATAAGCGGATATCACTGATATCATAAGCGGAGAATATAAACAGCTAGAATGTCATCATATTAGTTCAATTAAAATCATCATCCCGTTTTTACCACCATTGGGGACGATTTTTTTTTAAATTTGACTCAATCGAGAATAACTAAAAAAATACAGTCTAATTGAGAACCTTCTTTTTTGAAGTCGGTTAGTTATACGTGGTAGGCCATGCTGCTATACGAGGTAGAACCATGCTGCAGTTATATTACTGGTATAGTTGTAGCATGAATGGGTCGGCTCGACCGGGGAAGGACCACGCTCTCATAGAATACCAGCGTAAAATAGCAGCTTAACGCTGCTGTTTCATTTGGTGAGTGTAGAGAACCGGAGACCATTTTTACTGGAAACGAGGAAATCTATCTTAGTCCTCACGGATGACAACGCATCTGCATTTTGATTCGTAATCCAGACAAAAAAATAACGTAGTTTATTTGATGGAAAGTGAGAAACACCTAAGACTGGGTCCACATTTGATCTACTTTGCTTATCATGTATTCGTCGCGTTACACCGACGTGTATCGTGGTCGCTGGATCGTACGCAATATTAGACGCGATCATGACGTAATGTGCCGTTGTAATACCGTATCTGATATTCCTTGTAATGTCTCCAGGCCGAATTTCGGTTATGGTGACCAGTCTGAACGGAGACTAGGACTAGGAGACTAGACTCTGCGCAGGATAGAATTATGTTGCATGAGTGTGTGCGCAAATACAGGTGCATTTTTATTCCCTCTCTCTCGTGTCAATCCGATATGACCGAAAAAGAAGAGGCGCAAAACCAACGGCTTTAGGTTCTTTTTAAGGTACGGTGTTGAAACACTGCCTAAGGCCCGTCACACACTACATACGGAATTCCGTTTCGGAATGCCGAAACCGAACGAACGGATCTGTCACACACAGACGGAATCCCGTTTTGCCCGCATGAAATTCGAAACGGAATCCCGAAACGGAATTCCGTATGTATGTGGCGGGACTAATTCCTTACTCGGGGCTGCTACTCTGAGACCATCTTGACAGCAAAACCAAATAACGGATTTTGGCCCGAACTGGGATTCGAGCCTGGAACCTCATGATCAACAGTCGCGCTTACTTACGGCCAGAAAACCAACGGAGTCATACTCACCTTAATCGTAATATATTCATTAGGTCATTTTTTTATACATACACTATATAAAATTTGTTTTATACAGAATTATGTGGCTTCACTACTCAAAAAACGCATAACTATTAAAGCCACAAAGTACTTTCAAATTTGAAAGGGTAATTTACATACGCATGTTTACTTTGGCATGTCTGACACTACTCACAGCTGCGTTTACATACTCAACATTGAAGCTTTAGGGGTTAGATGTAATCGGATCTTAGGGTCATTTTTTATCTGCGAATGTATTACAATAAAACAGCTTCTCTCCCTCGCTTAAAATTAGAATTTGAAATTTTCTTAGAATTTGAAAAGCCACTAACTACTGTTTGTAGTAAGTATCATAATGTGGCATGTTGTGGAAACAAACTATTAGATATATTTTTTATAAAATAAGGGTGACAAACGAGCACATAGTCCAATGCTGGGGCCCATAGACATCTATATCCATCCTCGATTACGAATCGAAATGTACTAAGATGGAATGCCTCGTTTTCAGTAAAATGGGTCTCCGTTGCTGTAAAATAGCAAATAGCTGGTATTCTGTGAGAGCGTGGTCCTTCCCCGATCGAGCCGACCCATTCGTGCTACAACTATACTACTAATATAACTGCAGCATGGCTCTATCACGTCAAATATAATGTTGCCCTTTGCTTTGAAAAACCAATGGATTACTATTTATAATGATTATGATGGATTACTTTTTATAATTACATTAGAAGGGTAAATGGGTTAACAGTTGAACTGTTTTGCCAGTGACCTGCGGCTTTAGAAAAGTTGACATCTCCCAGGACTCAGACAGAATGCCTTCAGAACCATTTTCTTTACAGCCTATCGAAGTCCAAAGATGAATCATAAACCTCTCACATAAATTGCCTAATATGTTTGTGAAAGTTTGTGAAAGTATTATTTTATTCAACTGTTATCGGGAACTTTTATGTATTTAGTTTAAATTACATCTGTAGTTTTTTTTTCTGATTCAGTGTAGTGCAGTGCAGTGCAGTACCGTCATTTAGTGTAAAGCCAAATTCCGCGTGTTTATATTTTCCAGTTTAAAGATACGAGACAAAGAACAAATATAAATAATAAAAATTATTTTGATTGTAAAAACGGTTAATTGAGTTGATCTGTTGACGAAATCTTTGAGACGCAACACCTGTGGTAACACTATTAAAAATATCTTATAGAATACACAAACAAACGTGCGAACGCACGTTCTTATAGATCTTTAGTTTTATTTATTTTTTTAACTTTAATTAGTTTTTAGTAACAGAGTAGTTTTTCCTGGCACAAGCAATAATTACTTAAAAGGAGGCTCAAATTCTTTGCGACTTTTTAAGAAATAAAATAAACATTACCTACCCATTATTATGAACATGTTATGACATTAAAAAATTATATCGTATGATAGGAATATTTATGGTGACTTTATTAATTTACTCCTTAAATACACTAAAATGAGCTTTTGTTACTTTAGTGTATGAGTGTTTACTTAAAAAATTAAAACAGCTACTGTACTTGATTAAAAACTCAAATGTGGACACATTTTGATTACGTCTTTTTTTAATAAATTTATATGGTAAAAAGTCTCCTTTTATTATATTATTTTTTTAATTTTTTAAGCATATTTATATCACATTTCAGTACAATACTAGCATGTAAACCTATCGGGTTTATCTACGCTAGAGGGTAGTTCAATAGAAAAAAAGCTATGTATTAATATTAAATTCCATTAGTGGTAGGTACTACAATAGTCCCTTTAAAATAGACATTAAAGGTTGCAATTACTTACAATAATAATTTTGTTCTTGTAAGGTACTTTTTAAATAAATTCACATTAAAATTCTAGAATTCAGTAATGTAATAAGCTATTTTCCCTTAAGGATTATAACCTTCGACACATAAAACTATAATTCAAGCAGTGATCATCTCAACACAAAACACCATTTACATATTCGGAGGGACGCGGGCGTATTGTACTGAAAGAAAGAAATGAACCCACGCACGTGAGTTGACACTAGAGATTGGCTCTCTGATTACGTGACATCGACCCTCCCTGGGTGTTCATTCATTGCTTAGACATTATTTAAAATTTTACCGTGGGGCAGATTAGAATAGTTACATTCTGTTTTAGATTAAATGTAAAGTTTTATTTGACTGGATCATTTTAAATTGACTTAAAGCGTGTTTGTAAATGTATTGTAAACACAAAAGATATTACATTTTATTTTTAAGGCAAAACTTGGGAATCCACGAGATGTGGGCTTTTATGGGTTTTGAAATATAAGGCGGCAAACAGTTACACAATCTGTAAGAAGACTCTTACTTACTTACTTATCTTCACGCACAATCCCTAACAGGGTAGCCAGAGAGAACAAGATCGCCAAGTGTCACGATCCTTACATACCTCTTTCGCTTCTTTCAGGTTCATTATCTTCTTCATACATGCACGTCTAGGTACCCGAGTACTCTTGACCGTCCCCTCTTCGAATAATTTGCTCACATAGTCTTCGAAAGTTAGTCTCGGTCTACCTCGACACCTTTTAATATTTACTTTCGCGCTATATATTTTCTTCACCATTCGGTCTTCACTCATTCGCTCAACGTGCCTAAACCATCGGAGTACGCCCCTATCAATTTTTGTGATAAGGTCATCTTTCAATCCTGCCATATTGCGAATCTCTTTGTTTCGCTTTCGGTCGGCTATGGTAACGCCACACATTTTACGAAGAGATCGCATCTCCACTGCATTCAACTTGCTTTTATGCTTCTTCTGGCATACCCAGGTTTCGCTGCCATATAACAAAGTCGGCACCAACACTGCGTTATGTATTGCAAGGCGTGCACTCTTCACTACGCCTTGCCTTTTGACTAACGCATTCAGGGCACCATTGACTTTGTTCTCGGCAGCGACACGCCTGTCCACATCTAAATCACATCTTCCATCCCGGCTGAAAGCACTCCCCAAGTATACAATTTCATTTACCTGTTCTAGACAGAAGAATGCCCTACATTAGCAATTATAAAGTCGCACTGTAATAAATAAAAAACATCCCGCAATTATATCAATATCAGTATTAAATCACGCATAATCCAGCTTTATATATCTTTCCATTTCATTACATTGATGAGCATCAATCATAACAAAGAAATAAGTCGGTTCTGTTGGTACTCCGAAGATATGGCCGGATTTTTGCCATTGCGTGTTACTGATCTGTTTAATGCATAGGAAGTCGATGCAGGTAATTCAGGACCGTACTTAAAAACCCATGTTGGATACCTGTGCCTAAGTGCGTGCGTGTTTGCTCGGGTAGGTGCGTTAGTGATCAATTTCACTATCTTAGAATACTCTGATTTTAAAAAAAAAAAAAATTTTTTCCTTTTTTTTCATTTTACTGTCGATATTTTTATTTATTTATTTATTTCCTTTACAGGTAGTAGAGCCACGCTGCAGCCATATTATAGTTGTAGCACGAATGGGTCTGCTAAATGCTGATGTGTTTCATATGGTGAGTGTAGAAAACCGGAGATCCTTTTTAATGAATACGAGGTATTCCATACATCTTAGACCTCAGAGGTGACAACGTATCTGCATTTGATTCTTAATCGAGGATAAATGTAGATGTCTATGGGCCACAGCATCCGCTTACATGTGGACTGTGTACCCATTTGTCACTCTTATTCTATAAAAAAAAAGACGGAATTAAAATGTACAAAAACTCCAGTCATAAATCTATGATGAGTGGAGGTTCGGTTGCCACCTACGACGACTCGACCTGGCAACATATAACGCACGCACTCTGAGGACTGACGAGAAGATACTGGAGCTGGAAGAAGAGGTAGACAAGTTGCGCTGGCATATTATTGGATTATCCGAGGTCCGAAGAGAGGGGGAGGATACGGCAATCCTCGAGTCCGGCAACTTGTTCTACCACCGGGAGGGCGACCATCTGTCCCAAGGAGGTGTCGGATTTATCGTCCACAAGTTTCTCGTCAACAACGTTGTAAAGATTGGGAGTGTGTCGACGAGGGTCGCGTACCTGATACTCAGAATCACCAAACGGTATTCGCTGAAGGTCATACAGGTTTACGCACCAACCTCGGCACATCCCGATGAGGAGGTGGAGGAAATGTATGAGGATATTTCCAGAGCCATGCATTCCTCCAAAACCCACTACACGGTGTTGATGGGAGACTTCAACGCAAAACTAGGCACAAGAGAATGCGGTGAGCTGAAGGTGGGGAAATTTGGAGTAGGGCAACGGAACCGAAGGGGCCAGCAGCTGGCCGACTTTATGGAGAAAGAGGGACTCTTTATGATGAACTCTTTCTTCCAGAAGCGGCCCCACAGGAAGTGGACCTGGTCGAGCCCCGACGGTTCGACAAAAAATGAGATTGACTTCATTATGACGACCAGACGCCAACTGTTCAGTGATGTCTCAGTGATCGCAAGGGTGAAAACTGGCAGCGATCACCGAATGGTTAGAGGCACACTGAACCTAAATGTTAAGTTGGAGAGGTCTCGTCTAATGAAGTCAACGCTCCGTCCCCCTCGTGCTCTAATCCAGAATCCCGAAACCTTTCAGCTCGAGTTACAAAACCGCTTTCAGTGCCTAGAGGATTGCAATGCAGTGGACGATATGAATGACAAGCTCGTGGAAACTGTCCATGCGGTCGGAGCTAAGTTCTGCAAGACCCGCCGCAGAAGAACACAAAAACTCTCCGATCACACTCTTAATCTCATGGCTGTTAGACGGGAGATGAGGCTGCAATCGTCAACAGATTTGACAGCATACAGGCAACTGAACAGACAGATCTCCAAATGCATGCGGCGAGACTTACGCAACTTTAATACTGCTCGTATTAAAGAAGCGATCGAGCGGAACCAGGGCTCCAAAGTCTTTGCCAGAGATCTGTCTGCCAGAAAGAGCCAACTGTCAAGGCTGAAGACTGAGTGTGGCAACATCGTTTCCGGGACACCTGAGATTCTGAGTGAGATTGAGAGGTTCTATGGGCAGCTGTACACATCATCGTTGGAGCCACACGCAAGTGTGAGTAACGATCCAAGAGCAAGTCTTATCCGACACTATTCCGATGATATCCCGGACGTCAGTCTGAGCGAGATTAGAATGGCTCTCCACCACCTTAAAAGCGGCAAGGCCCCGGGCGAGGATGGAATTACAGCGGAGCTTCTGAAAGCGGGTGGAACACCGGTACTTAAACTCCTTCAGAAGCTCTTCAATTCCGTGCTCCATTGTGGCACTACTCCGGAGGCGTGGAGCAGAAGCGCGGTGGTCTTGTTCTTTAAGAAAGGCGACAACGCTCTCTTGAAGAACCACAGACCGATTTCCCTTCTGAGCCGCGTCTACGTGCTGTTTTCGAGAGTCATTACGAATCGTCTCGCACGCAGACTCGACGACTTCCAGCCTCCCGAACAAGCCGGTTTCCGAAAAGGCTTCAGTACCATAGACCACATACATACCCTTCGGCAAATTGTACAGAAGTCCGAAGAGTACAATCTGCCACTCTGCCTGGCGTATGTGGACTATGAGAAAGCCTTTGATTCCGTCGAAATTTGGGCGGTGCTACAGTCTCTTCAGCGGTATAAAGTGCTGAAGTGTTTGTACAGTAGGGCTACGATGGCTATCCGAGTACAGAACCAGAGTACGAAACCTATCCAACTGCAGAGTGGTGTAAGACAGGGTGATGTTATATCCCCGAAACTCTTCACCGCTGCGTTGGAAGACGTTTTCAAGCTACTGGACTGGAAAGGATACGGTATTAACATCAATGGCGAGTACATCACTCACCTTCGATTTGCCGACGATATAGTCCTTATGGCAGAATCGCTGGAGGACCTTAGCACTATGCTCAATGACCTCAATGGTGTCTCCCAACGGATAGGTCTTAAGATGAACATGGACAAAACAAAGATCATGTTTAATGTCCATATCACACCTATGCCGGTAGTTGTTGGGAGCACTATGCTCGAAGTTGTTGACGAGTACGTTTACCTGGGACAAATAGTCCGACTAGGTAAGTCCAACTTCGACCGAGAGGTCAATCGACGGATTCAACTCGGCTGGGCAGCGTTCGGGAAATTACGACACATCTTCTCGTCAGGTATACCTCAATCTCTGAAAACTAAAGTGTATAACCAGTGCGTGTTGCCAGTGATGACTTACGGATCTGAGACATGGTCCTTCACCGCTGGCCGTATGAGGACGCTCAAGGTCGCTCAGCGAGCTATGGAGAGGGCTATGCTCGGAGTTTCACTGCGTGATAGACTCAGAATGAGGATATCCGCAGTAAAACCAGAGTGACCGACATAGCCCAACGGATTAGTAAGCTGAAGTGGCAATGGGCCGGCCATATAGCTCGAAGAACCGATCACCGATGGGGAAGAAAGGTTCTCGAGTGGCAGCCTCGTACCGGTAGGCGTAGTGTAGGGCGACCCCCCACTAGATGGAGTGACGACCTGGTAAGACATGCAGGAAGTCGATGGATGCAGGTGGCTCAGGACCGTGCTTTGTGGCATTACTTGGGGGAGGCCTATGTTCAGCAGTGGACTTGTGAAGGGCTGTAATGATGATGATGATGATGAAATCTATGATTTGGTCGCTTAACAACTTTTAAATACTTCACACTGCCAGGGTATCTACTGGTGCACCTTCGTTCCAAAAGGTCATCATCGCAGGTAAATAGCAACATATACTGGTTGTACATTTTGTGTGCATTTTTTCAGGAATATTGGGGGAGATGTGCCTTCATTTTCTGAACACTACGCTGTACAATCGAGAGACGCAACGAAATCAGACAAATGCGTCGCATACATAAGTATTCTAAGAGTTTGCACTTCTAACCATACAACAAATATTTATAATTTGAATTTGGATTGGGATAAAATTCTTCTTTCTAATAGAATTACCTCTGTTTTAAGAATTTTCAGGTGATCCGTTAACATTTCGCTGCACCTTTAATTATGTGTCGTGAAGCGACAGAAGAAAACGCAACTGGAGATGGGCAACAGTACCTTCGTACTACCAACATAACAACAATAAAAGCTGCAGTTGCCAATTCTCCCGCCAAACGTGGCAATTAACTTTTGATAGGTTGCAATCATGATGAGTACTTATAGTTTATTCAGTTGATTATAAATATTCTTAATTTTTTTATACAATTGAATAGTCGCTTGCGTTTTACATTTCGACGAAAAAACGACACTTGATAACTGATGAGTTAAAAGTTACAACCTATATACGTCCCACTGCTGGGCACAGGTCTCCCCTCATTTCTGAGAGGGTTCTAGTGCAAGAAAGTGTCCGCCGCACTGCCACAATGCGTGTTGGCGAACTTCACATATCTTCGAAATATTTTATATCTTATTTCTTAGACATGCAAGGTTCCTCACAATGTTCTACTTCACCGCCCAGCACGTGGTAAATCAGCACTTAAAATTGCAATTAACAATTTCCTTGGTGCCGGCGCGGATCGAACCCGGTTTGCTCGCGTACTGTGAAATTTAAAGCGAGAGCTAACCATCTGATTTAAACATTCATCAGCTAACCAGATGGTTAGCTGATGAATGCTTTAATCAAATTAATAACTCTAAGGCTAACCCAACAACAACAAAAAGTTAATACTACCCTTTTTTTGGGACTCTTGACGCGAGCCAATGAGGCCTCTTCATATAATATATCTAAACTAGGAAGCAGATTTAATTTTCAGCGTATTTTTGTAGCATTAGCTGTAGTTTTAATTAAAATATTATTTTAAGTTAATCGTTTTGTCGTGAGACGTTTATAGGCTGCTTTGTACAATACTTACTCCTTATTTGTTGGACTTTACAAATTTTAACATTCACAAAATTTATAGATCTGAAGAAAGAGAAATAAAACTATTTATAAAATATTTAATGTCTGATTGGTTACTTTCCCACACATAAAGAATCAAGTGTGAAATATCGTATAAAAGACAATTTGATGATTCCAATAAAGTAATAGTGAAGCGGCCGAGGTTTTTATTGGTCACCTGGCCAATATCATTTCATTCAATTAAACAGCCAGACCGGCCGGGTCACCCTATAATGGGAAAGGCCACGCCGCGTTCCTTCCACCCACTTATTTTGACATAACAATTCCAAATGCTCGCATCTAAGTGTTTTACTACTTTTTAAGAGTCACATTACATTCCTTTCTTTAATGAATACTAGTCTCCTACATAAGAGCCTCTCGTGAAGTCAATGACACCGGGTTTATTGCAGAAGAATATACTCAGGAAGATTATATAAGATTTTTCAGAAAATTAGAGCACTAATTGCGTTTAATGTGCATTAGTTAATTCCGCTAAATTACATTATAATACAATTCGAGTTTTTGAAGAATAAAAGAATTGAGGTAGGTAACTCATGAGCTCATGACTAATTTCTGGCAGTATGTGGCAGTTTTCCATACAGGTGAGGGCAGTTACAGATAATGAGCAAAATGTAATAGTGGACAATAAACAGAATTTGATCTGACAAAATGCGATTTAAAGTCACCTATGCCTTTAAGTCTCGAGATGTCACTATCTCTTTAAGTCAAAGTGACTGAAACCACGAGACTTAACGATATCTTAAAGTCGAGTATCGTTTGTATATTTGGACATTTGTCTCTTATATTTTGGATACTGGTAACAACAAACTCTATAAGAAAAATTCTCGAGTGCCAGCATCGCATCGGTAAGCAAGGTGTAGAGCGTACTAGATGAAGTGTCGACTGGATAAGATATGCAGGAAGTCGATGGATGCAGGTGGCTAAGAATAGTGTTTTATGGCATCCTTTATTTCCCCTAAATATAAGTATGTACGTGAGGTTAATCACAAACATCCGATTAATATGGTCAGTTTCTTATAATCCAAAAACTACAGCCTTCTTTGCATAAATGGTTCTGTGATACGGATAGCTCTTCATCGGTCAATCAAATAATATAGGGCCATAAGGACGCTGTTTTATGGACGCCATTTTGACAGTTGATATTTTAGTAAATGTTTCGATTTTAGTATTGTTTAGTTAAGTTAGTGTTTATAAAGTTGAATTTTTTAAGTATTCCCAATTATTGCCAAAGCTTTTTTGCAATTTTTTTCTGAATATAACAGTTATAGTATAAGACTTTGTGTTTTTGTTAAAGCTTAAGGCGACCGTATTACCCTCACGCACCTTATTAATAATTGCTTGTTTCAAATTCTAAGGTTAGTATATTATAGATTTGCCAAAATATTTTTGCAGATGTGTTTTACGCACCCATACGCTAAAGAACTGAACAGAACCGGTTTACCCAGTGAATATAAGTTTAAACAGCGAGTACATCCTTCAAAAACTCCGACCTGCCTACAAAACGTAGAACATTATTTCGTGCAGGAACCCCACATGGATTCCTACGTATAAGTATTACGAAACATTCCTTTTCTCCTTTATAACTACGACAACACTGACACAACAAAAGGAGACTAAGTAATCTGATTTAATCCCGCCTGGTAGTGACGACATACTTTGCATCAAGATTAAAGGATTTGAGCACGTAAGTATATTACGTTGCGCAAACTTAATATAATGTCAGGATTTTTAGGGCTTTACCTACCTTTTAACATGTAATATACAACGCTTGCATCGAATATCGGTTATTTTTACGTTTTCGGTAACGCCTATAAGTACCTACATCGATATCGTAAAGAAATATTGAAGCAAATATTCTTTAGAAAAAAATATTTTAATTAAAAATATAGATACTTACCACGTTACTAAAACGTTTTCCAAAAAAAAATTATATTTTTTTATAGTGTCTAAAATTAAAACTTGAGCGCATGCTATAGATAATTAATTAAACGGCAAACCGCAATTTTTAAAAAAATTCAGGAGAACAAGAAAACGTTTCTTTATCCCCGATTACCAGATTCTTCTCATCAGAAAATTTAAAATATTAATTATAATGGAAAACTAAAAATACGATAGTGTATATGATAATAGAACTAGACAATGAATACAGCTTTAATGTATTACAGTCCCGAAATTACTATATATTATACCTAAGTATATATATAAAAAAGCTCTGAAAAAAGATCCGGCTTATCGTCGCGTTCCGTTTTGCCCAGGCTCTCTTTTTATCTACTGTTCTCGAGTTACGCCCTTTTACTGACTCACTAGTACCCACATATAGAATAATATCAAATGTAACTTTAGCATTAAAATGTTACTACTACTTAATTAATACTACTACTACTTAATACTGATTACTGAAGTCGTCAAACTTAGGCTTAGTGTGACTGCTGATCATCAGGTCCGAATAAAAAAAAGTCAAAAAAACCGGAGTCAGAAAGTTGGCGGTGTCTCACCTCCGTGCCCGGGAAAGCACGTAAAGTCGTTTGTTCTGCGCCTGATCTCTGATAATGATAGTGAGAGAATAGAGAGTACATCTGTGCTTGCGTATATCCTGCGCAGATAGCTAGACCGAAACTTGGTCTTGAGGACATTAGGTATTTTTATTCGAGAATAATTATTGAATGGATTAAAAGGTTTCTATAAGAAAAGTTCTCTTGACTGTAATATAACTGTACCTACGAAACTACAGTGTAATTTTTTAAATAGACGTTTCTTTGTCTACTCTAAACTCTACTACTTTTGTCCAGTTAATGAAAGTACCAGATTCATTGTCTTTCTGTAGACTTAGTAACTTTTTATTTTGAGATAATATAAAATATAAAGTGACTCTTTGTACTTTTCAAAATATTGTAATGGTTGAACAATGTATGGGTGTGAAGATCTTGCCATTTGGGTAATGGGATACCACTGATACGTACTGACTTATAACACTATGCGCAGTCATTCTGACCGGGGTTTCGAGCAAGTATTCTAAGCGTGACATTCTGCTAATGTGTAAGATTATCAATACATTTTATATACAGTTTCGCACATTCGTTACCACACAAGCTGATTGATTTAGTAGTCTCTACGTCATGCTTATTTAAGAAGATAGATACAGCTATGGCAACTTCTGTCGACCTACGTCTACTTTCTATTTCGGGCCATGTGAAACAATAAGTCTCAATTTGCTATGTTATATAATGTAAAATTGTGGACTAAAATCTGTTTTTTGTAAAATATTGCTCCTACTTTAGTCATGGGTAAAAGCAATCTAATGTAAACCAAATAAGATACATACTTTATTTATTCTTCGGAAGCTTGTCTTGATCTTTTAAACAACAAACTGTATTATTTTCAACGATGTGCTTATATATCATAAGTCTTTTATTTTTTATTCACTTTAGTTTCTGGAGGTCCATCATGATAAGCAGTAAAGAGGCTACATTGGTTCATATTAGGTTAATGAAAACCAAAATTTATCAATAAAACCCTTTTCTTTAACAAGTCCAACTTGGGACACCATTCGGTGTTGATTCAAGTTTGTCAGGTAACATATTATGGAATATTTTTTTACGTTTCACTAAGAGTGCAAATATTCCCTGCTTGAATTCAATGGCAGTAATGAGATTCCATACTAGGAAAACAACATAATATGTTTTCTTATAATATCATTGACTTTTTATAGAATAAGGATGACAAATTAGCACACAGTCCACATAATGTTAAATGGATGCATATACGTTTACATCTATCCTTGATTAGGAATAAAAGCACAGATGAGTTGTCACACCTGATGTTTAAGATGGAATGCCTCATTTCTAGTAAACTTCCATTCATCTACACTCACCGAATGAAACACAGCAAGCACTAGCTGATATTTTACTCTAGTATTCTGTGAGGGCGCGGTCCTACCTCGGCCCCGGTCGAGTCGGCCAATTCGTGCTGCAGCCATAATATAGCTGCAGCGTGGCATTACCACATAAAAGTCTCTGTGTTTGAGACTCTACACAACCATCACGATTATCTTGACGCATGATTCCTGACTGATTAGACATAACCAAAAAAAATTTATAAAAAAATACTAACTAAATTTTCAAACATAGCAAATATGCTCAAAAAGGAAGTACTGCAGACCTCATATTTTTGGCCTTCAAGAGATAGGTAATATTTAGGTTATCCTTTACGCCTTAATATTTTGCCTCCCGGTTGTAGTGTTCTCTGTTTTGGCCCACATTCAGCAATGTGCCGTAAAATAAACTTTTTTTTTCAAAGACATATCACATGTGCCATGAAATTCGGTGTAAATAACGTTACGAGCTTGAGGTTCGTGACAATAAAAATTGCCGATAAAATTACCTAAATTAACACTTTAATTTACTTTACACAAATTAAAGTTAAAAACACTAATAATTAAACACACTAATTCACTTTATTCCGCTCCGAAGCTTCGCTTGTTTCGCCAAATCAACACTACTTCGATCGCATCTTTCAGCGCCTACTTATATAAATTAGCAAAATATCCAGAATGTTCAAGTAAACACGCGCAAGGTACCGAGAGTTCGAGTTTTAAACTTCAAGAAGTTTAGTTCTTCGGTTCGAGACTAGATGGCGCTAGTGCGCCGATTTGAGGCATTGGAGCGCGTAACACTGCCCCCTCCTAAGACATGCTCGTCCCGAGCATTATCGGTCCCATAATAACGCGCTAGGCGATCCACATGGACGATCTTAGGAGTCCCTCTTGCGCCTTTCTGTATCCGGTAGGTTACATCGTTGATCCTGGTCACAATCCGGTACGGGCCGTCCCATTTAGCTTGAAGCTTAGGAGATTTCCCTTTGCTGCGGACTGGATTGTGCAACCACACAAGTGAACCTTCGTCGAACCCTTTGTTGTTCATTTTGCGGTCATACCGGGTTTTCATCTTTTCAGACATTTGCTGGCCCGATTGTCTGACGTGCTCATAAACGTCATTCATTTTGTTCCGCAAGTCATTTGCATACTCGGTTATACTGCGTGGAGCATCAGGTGGTATCCCGGTGATCAGGTCTGCAGGCAGCCGTAATTCTCTTCCAAAGTTTGCGAAAGCTGGTGTCACTGCTGTACTTTCGTGAACAGCGCTTCGATATGACAACAAAAACGGTTGTATGTGCTTGTCCCAATCTCGTTGCCGATTGTCTACAACTTTTGCTAGGTACCTCTCCAATGTCTGATTAAATCGTTCTACCATTCCATCAGATTGCGGGTGATAAGAAGTCGTTCTTGTTTTATGAGTACCCATAACTCGGCAAGTTTCCTGGAATATTTGAGACTCAAAATTCCTTCCTTGATCGCTGTGAATCTCTAAAGGTACACCAAAACGACAGAAGACTTCATGAACTAGCTTATCAGCAACTGTTAAAGCTTCTTGATTTGGAATGGCGAAGACTTCTGGCCACTTAGTGAAGTAATCCATCACAACCATGAAATACCTGTTACCGCTTTCACTCTCCGGAAACGGCCCCGCCACGTCGATGGCTACTCTCTCCCATGGTGCACCAACATTGTACAACTTCAATGCACCTCTACTACGAGTCTGAGGTCCCTTTACAGCCGCACAACTTGTACATTTGCGACACCAGTCCTCGACATCGTTTCGACAGTGGACCCAGTAAAACCGTTCTCGGATCTTCAGTAGAGTTCGTTTAACTCCCAGATGGCCTCCTGAATAATCATTATGGTACAGCTGTAGAACATCCGGTACTTTAGCTTTAGGGACAACCATTTGTAAATGACAGCTGTCTCCCCGAACATTTTCCCATTTACGGCACAGAACTCCATCCTGAAGCAGCAAGCTGTCCCACTGGGCCCAATAGCTTTTAGTGGTTGAACCCATTGCTGAGACGTCGCTCCACTTGGGCTTGGGAGCACTGGCCTTCATCCATTCCAGGATCGGCTTGATGTCCGGATCTTCCTGCTGTGCACGTTGTAAGCTGTCCTTCCACTCGTTGCTGAGGTGGTCTGCCCTGAGCATCCTCACGGATACCACTTCCTTACTCTCTTGCCTAGTACAATGTTTGCAATCTTCAGGACAAGGTCTTCTTGACAATGCATCTGCGTTGCCATGAGATTTCCCGTTGCGATGTTCGATCTCAAAGTCGTATTCCTGCAGTAGTTCAATCCACCTCGCAACTTGTCCTTCTGGATTTTTAAACTGTAATAGCCATTTTAGTGCAGCATGGTCAGTTCGTAAGTGAAATTTTCGCCCCAGAAGATATTTGCTAAAATGCTGCAACGACTTTACCACAGCTAGCAATTCGCGTCTTGTGACACAGTAGTTCCTTTCCGGTTTTGACAACGACTTGCTGAAGTACGCTATCACGATCTCTTGGTCACCATTCCGTTGAGACAACACACCGCCAAGTCCTATATCACTTGCGTCTGTGTCAACTATAAATTCTTTGCTTGCATCAGGGTATCCCAAAATAGGTGTTTTGCACAGACGGTCCTTGAGCTCCTGGAATGCGATATTGCAACTTTCATCCCAGCAGAAATGTCGCTTCTCCTCGGTTAGCTTGTGCAGAGGTTTGGCTATATCCGCAAAGTTCTTCACAAATCGCCGGTAATAGGAGCACAAACCCAAAAATGCTCTAACCTGCGTCTTGTCTTTTGGAACCGGCCAATCCTTGACAGCGGCGATTTTCTCTGGATCTGTGCGGATACCTTCTTCCGATACTACAAACCCCAAAAAGTTAACTTGCCGTTGGAATAGTGAACATTTCTTCGGGCTCAACTTGAGGTTGGCACTCTGAATCTTCATGAGCACGCGTTCCAGGTTTTGAAGGTGTTCCTCAAACGTACGGCCTACGATGATGATGTCATCCAAGTAGACCAGACAGGCATCGCCAATTAGCCCGGTAAGTACAAGTTCCATCAGCCTTTCAAACGTTGCTGGAGCACTGCACAACCCAAACGGCATTACTTTAAATTGCCACAGACCCTTTCGCGTCGAGAACGCAGTTTTCTCCTTGTCCTTAGGGTCAATTTCAACTTGCCAGTAGCCACTTTTTAGATCCAGCGTGCTAAACCACTTTACTCCTGTAAGCATGTCCAGCGTGTCATCAATTCTTGGCAAGGGATAGCTGTCCTTCTTCGTAACGTCGTTCAGACGGCGGTAGTCAACACAAAACCGCATGCTGCCATCCTTCTTCTTCACCAGCACCACTGGTGAACACCATGGACTAGAGGAAGGTTCAATAACACCATCCTTCACCATTCCTTCAATCATGGTTTCCACTTCCTTTTCGCGTGCTACCGGCAATCTTCTTGGCCGCTGACGGATAGGCAATTCTTCTCCTGTGTTTATTTTGTGTTGAACTAAGCCAGTCTTTCCTATGTCAGCATCGTTTGATGAGAATACATCGGCGTACTCGAGTAACAACTTCTTCGCCTTGACCAATTCGTTCGGGGACAGAACACTGCGACAGTCTTCCAAAAGTGTGGTCACTCTCGTTTCTGAATCCTTGCTGGGGGTCCCACTCGATATATATTGGCACTGACGTAACCAATCCACTTCCTCACAAGTACCAACCAGTGTGCCTTTTTCTATAATCTGTTCCCGGTCGCAAAGGTTCAGCACACGTACTCCTGAGATGTCAGTGGTCCTGACCAAGGTTCGAGCTACTTTCCATGGAAGGTCATTGTTTACCCTTTCCACAAGTACACAACGGTGAGCTTGCCCAGCGTTTCGAGGAAGACTAACCGGAACAATCGTTTCCGATCTCGGCGAAAGAACAATCTTCTTAAAGCTGTACACGTTCCCTGGTAACGCACCTTCCATAAAAAGTTCCTCCTGTCCACATTTCAAAACACCTTGCTTAACGTCGATCTCACAACAATTATTCCTCATAAAGTCTAGGCCTAGGATGCAGTCGTCCATTATATCAGCCACGATGACATTATGCAGGTAGATCACGTTGCCTAGCTTCAACTCCATCTCCTTCTCTCCACGGACGGGTATACGCTGACCGGTGGCTGTTACCAAATTAATGCGTTCTCGGTTGTATGCGGAGTCCCCAAGGAACTGACTTATAAGTTGGGAACTAACAACCGTACGAGAGGCTCCAGTGTCTATGGTCAGTTTACACGGCATTCCGTTGACCTCGCCCTTGATGATTAGACTGTTCCCATCATGGGTTTGTGAGATCGAGATCCTTGGGGCTCTTTTAACATCAGCCAGCACCCGCCCCGCAGTTCTGGCTTTTACTCGTTTCCCTGCTGCTGCAGGGCGGTGCTGTTGGCCGCACTACCCTCCTGAGATCGTTCACCTTCCCTTTCTAGGGTTCGCTTAGGGCAGCTGGATCGAAGATGGCCCTTTTCCCCACAGCCATAGCACCTAGGGCTGTATCCTCTGTTGCGGTCGCGAACTGTAGTTGCTGCAACCTCCCTGATGCGATGGGAACGATGATCCTGCCGCACGGCTTCCACCTCCAGTGCATGGGCCAAGGCGTTCTTAAGCGTGTCGTGGTGCCCGAGTCTCACAGCAGCTCTGACTTCAAGGTCGCGGATGCCGTCGATGAATGTCTGAACCAGGTTCCCTTCAATGAGCGCAGGTACAGACTGGTATGCTTTTCGAACCATCTTCTCCACCTCAAGGGCCCACTGCTGCAGGTTCTCGTTGCTGCGCTGCACGCGATCTTTAAGCTGCGCGCGAAAGACGTGTTCCAGATGAGCGTCGCCATATCTCGCTTCCAAGGCCTCAAGAAGCTGCTCATAGGTCACTTTCTTACCGAGAGCTTCCAACACAGTTAAGGCTTGGTCGCGCAGGCCTAGGGTGAGTGCAGTCATGGCTTGGCTTTTATTCCAGCCGTTCGCCTCCATGACGGCCTCGAACTGGATTTTGTAGGCCGACCAGGAAGAGGTCCCGTCGAACGGCGGCACTTTGAATCCACGTAGCGAAGGTGCTGCAGCTACTACGGGAGCTGTAGTTCCATCCCCAAGTTTGAGGTCGTTTAGCGTTTTCTTCACGTCAGCCATCACGTTGTCAACCCGACTGTTCACATGGTTGATTCGGGTTTCATGTTCTTCGATTCGGGTTTCAGCTTCCGACAGGCGGTTGTCGTGTTGAGCAACCCTATCCTTCACGTCCCTTATCTCTTTCCCAAAGGTAGCGTGAAGGTCCTTCATGAGGAGCATCTGCTCTTCCGACCGACGAGCCTGTTCCGCCTGCTGATCTTCCAACCGACGGGCCTGTTCCTCCTGTCGGCGGGCCTGTTCCTCTTGTCCGCTCTGCAGCTGCTCTTTCAACTGACGGACCTGTTCCTCCTGTCGGCGAGCCTGCTCCTCCTGTCGGCGAGCCTGCTCCTCCTGTCGGCCTCAGCGAGCCTGCTCCTGCAGCATCACCATCAGAGCACCTAAGTCAGGTGCTGCAGATGTAGGAGCTACCAACGGGCCTGCAGCCGGTGGCTGGCCCTCCGACGTCTGCGGCGTTGCACCACCAAATCTTCGTTGGGCCGTCTCCTGCTGGCGTTGACTTCGGGTACGGACACCCTCCGTTTCCTCCTTAGGTAAAATCGGCATTATTTTATCCCACTTCTGACACCAATTGTTACGAGCTTGAGGTTCGTGACAATAAAAATTGCCGATAAAATTACCTAAATTAACACTTTAATTTACTTTACACAAATTAAAGCTAAAAACACTAATGATTAAACACACTAATTCACTTTATTCCGCTCCGAAGCTTCGCTTGTTTCGCCAAATCAACACTACTTCGATCGCATCTTTCAGCGCCTACTTATATAAATTAGCAAAATATCCAGAATGTTCAAGTAAACACGCGCAAGGTACCGAGAGTTCGAGTTTTAAACTTCAAGAAGTTTAGTTCTTCGGTTCGAGACTAGATGGCGCTAGTGCGCCGATTTGAGGCATTGGAGCGCGTAACAATAACTTTGTGGTCAATATCTACAAAACGTTAACAGTGACGATTTTTACTTTACAATTTGCTACACTACAGTAAGCACCAACAACTTTTAAGGGTATGATTTTCTTAGTTGTGTGTAATATATTGTTAACAAACGGTTACGAGTTGCAACAAAAGGGCACATGCGTACGTGGAACCTATTTTGTTACCAAGGTGTCCTGCCCAAAGACGATCTACGAGCTGCGTCCCAAAATCTCACATAAAGCGTTTTTGAAATCCGCCGTCACTTTAAATTATTTATTTTATACTTAGAGCTTAGCTTGATTGAGACGACATAAAAATCTTGAACAATGGAGAAATTTTGTATATTTAACTCATTTTTGACCGTTTGAGGTTCGCCCCTTTACGGGGTAGGCGATGAATTGTTGCATGAAGAGTTCACCTAGGTAATTAACAGTTTTAATGCATTGCAAATAATTTGAATATTTTGTGAGTTTAAAAGCTACACTTCCTAATATTGTTATTAGAGAAGCCACGAATAGTGAATTTGCCGATTACTGAATATCCAGTCACGCTCTTAGTAAATGTTCGGCGCTTCAGTAGATAACAATTTCTGATATTGTTTTGAGGAAGTCCTGCATATCCGAAGATATGGCTACAGAAAATATGGAGAAAGATGAGGATATGGAGAAAGATGAGGATGTGGAAAATAAATTCCTAATTCAAATGAGCTATAAAAACGGCTTGTCTAGCTCAAACATCAGAACCTTACTAGTTGCAGTCAGCAAACGTACAACAGTATCCAAAACTGAACAGAACTTGCAAAACATTATCAATCATCGTCCAGTAGTATACAGTAAGGTGTGGCTACTTTCAGAAGCAGGTACAGTCTATGAGGAAAAGCGCAATGAGTTGCTATAAACAAATGGTAAAAAAATTGTTTTCATTCAATTCATCACAACTTACATCTGATAATCTTTAAGTAGGTATTAATTGCAAAATTTTTTTTAATAAAATATATCCATTTTTGAGTAATATGTGTGACTTTTTATTATCACAATCACAATACATTAAATAGAATTTCGTTTAAACTGGAGCTGCAACTTTTGCTTTTAAATTTAAATGAGAGTAACCTATAAGGTGTTTTTTTCACCTATTTTAAAAATTTATTTTGATAATACCTTTTAATTAAATAGTTTATTTTTCAGAAGTGGTCCTACATAACTTTAGAGAAAGAATTCCACCCTTAAGAGTGGCAAATGCCAGGAGTGATCTAAGCTGTATTTTATATCTGTAAAACTTGAACGATTTTTTTTAATGAAATTGATAAAATGATGAAATATACATACATATAGTTTTTAATTTTTATCTAACAAACAAAAGAGGATGTGATAAAGTGTAAGGACAACACTATCACAATTTTGATGCAAAACCATTTTTTAACATTTCTTTTTACTATAACACTATTTTTCAACAAAAATATAGTGTTACAGGATAAGGTATATAAAGATCTATTTATGTAAAATTAATAGACCTTCAATTTTATTTTAAACATTTTCCCATAATATCACACATAGCTTTCAAGATAGTAATAAAAAATTAGAGATTGAGAAATTTGAGATTTTTGGATAATTGAACTTGTTGAATTGAGTTCTTGCCTCAAGACCACTAATAAGGATCTGCAGAACAGGAATTCAGATCCTAGAAATCTCAATTTTGAATTCTTTTTGTTATTATTTCATGTAGTTTGATAATCTACCACTAATATACATAATTCTTGTTGATTTAAAGGTTGAAATTTAGAATCGTTTGGCAGGAATTTGCGGGAGTAAGGTGTTTTATTTGGTAGAGGTTTGCCCCAAAAGATGCCTCAAAAAAAAATCCCATAATAACCTCAAAATCATAACTTGGCAGGAATTTGGGGGAGTAAGGGTTTTATTTGGTAAAGGTTTGGTCTCCGATTATAATAATACCACTCACATTAAAAGGTAATGCACCATTATCGAAAAAATAAATAAAAACTATTACAACCTTAATACGTAAAGTATGAAAGTATGAAACATAGATTATTGACTATATATTAGAGAGTATGAAAAGTGATACACTTTTTATTATTAACTTAATTTACGGCTCTGGGCTCTAGACTTTCTGAGAAAAATTATACGATATTACTTGATTAAAGATGGATAGCATACAGAATTTTGTGTCTGTGGCGGGAGCAAAGGCAACCTGACTATAGATATCTGATCTGATCGAAGCTGTACTAAAATTAAATTAGCACGCCCCGAATCCAGGTAGACTTGTCTGCCCTACTCCTAAAGTGTTTTTGTAAAGCCGTAGGTGCGGAGGAAGAGCAGCCTCCGCCAGTCGTAGCAAATCGCAGGCACCTGTGCGAGCCGTAGTATGGTTATTATTGTATTATATATTATGTTTATAATTTAAATTAATTATAAAAGCTAATATTTTGGTGTTTTGTCGAGGGAAGGACGGTCGACGGAGCCCCGCTTCGCGGGGCTCCTACTTCTGAGTGGTTTACAAACAAATAACCACGAAGGGAATGGTGGGGTCTATTCGCTCGCTTCCCTCGCACACTCGACCCCGCCATCCCCTTCTAATCTGTCTGAGTCGGGGTGCCCTAAGTCCCGCTCGCTTTGCTCGCTCTTGCACTCAACAAAACACCGAAATAGGTTGAAATTTAGAATCGTTTGGCATGAATTTGGGGGAGTAAGGTGTTTTATTTGGTAGAGGTTTGGTGCCCGATTATAATAATACCACTCCCATTAAAAGGTAATGCACCATTCTTGAGAAAAATCAAAAAGAAAATCCCATAGAACTAACCTCAAAATCATAACTCAAAATGAATTAAGGGGATGGGAGGTGGTGGAGAGGGAGGCAGGGGTGTTGTAGAGTCGCCCCACACTTCCACATCCTGCCGGACATGCATTTCGCTCGCTCACTCGACCTCGCCATCCCCTTCTAACCTAACCTGTCCGAGTCGGGGTGCCCTAAGTCCCGCTCACTTTGCTCGCTCTTGCACTCAACAAAACACCAAAATATTAGCTTTTATAATTAATTTAAATTATAAACATAATATATAATACAATAATAACCATACTACGGCTCGCACAGGTGCCTGCGATTCGCTACAACGGGCGGAGGCTGCTCTTCCTCCGCACCTACGGCTTTACAAAAACACTTTAGGAGTAGGGCAGACAAGTCTACCTGGATTCGGGGCTTGCTAATTTAATTTTAGTACAGATTCGATCAGATCAGATATCTATAGTCAAGTTGCCTTTGCTCCCGCCACAGACACAAAATTCTGTATGCTATCCGTCTTTCACAGTAATATCGTATAATTTGTTCTCAGAAAGTCTAGAACCCAGAGCCTAAATTCAGTTAATAACAAAAAATGTATCACTTTTCATACTCTTAAAAATCATTTTCAACTTTAATACTTTACATTAAGGTTATAATAGTTTTTATTTAATTTTTCGATAACGGTGCATTACCTTTTAATGTGAGTGGTATTATTATAATCGGAGACCAAACCTCTACCAAATAAAACACCTTACTCCCCCAAATTCCTGCCAAAGTTATGATTTTGAGGTTAGTTCTATGGGATTTTCTTTTTGATTTTTCTCAAGAACGGTGCATTACCTTTTAATGGGAGTGGTATTATAATCGGGGACCAAACCTCTACCAAATAAAATACCTTACTCCCCCAATTCCTGCCAAACGATTCTAAATCCAATTTGATTTAATTAATGATTATTACTGAATTATTTAGTAACCATCACAAGATATAGGCCTTTCAAAGAATGCATCTATTAGCATGCACTATTAGAAATGACAATTGGATGACAATTGTTGCACATCAGTTCCTTCAGAACGGCTGTTTTCCCTAGCTGGAAACACATTAACAGATAGCTGTAATAGGCTAGGTCCAGTGCGCTGTCAAAATTATTATTTTTGAAGAGTTTAAGTATAGATAGCTGGAATTTATAATGTAAATCTTGTTTTATACTTTTCACAAATAATAATTTGTAGAAACTCACTGGATCCCATGATAGGAATTGTTAAAATAAATAATTTTGCATGCATACTGTGCTTTTATTTATTTTTATAAAATTACGATACAATTTTCCTAGATCGAACAAGATCAATTCAATGCAATATGATTAAGTCGTGAATCGATTCACGAGGTTACGATCCAGAAAATAGATTCAAAACCAAAAAATCGGGCATTCCTATTTGAGTACCATTTTAACAAATGTTCGGTGATTTTGCCGAATATTCGGTAAAGCTGCCGAATACCGAATATGAAATGAATATTCTGCCCATCTCTAATTTTTAAGTAGTTTAAAAGGCAGGTATTTTTAGGAAGTAATTTAGCTTCTCATCTCTCCTCTTCCTCAACTATATGCGATGGTGATTAACAGTAAAGCCCAACCCACCATTAATCCAAACAAACCTCAAGGAAAAAAGAGCTCTACTACCTCATAATTAATTTACTGAGCAATCCAAAAATTCTAACAATATAATAAAAGCAACAGAAGAGCAGAAGGTATTAAACAATTAAAGTAGGGGTAAAATAGGTATTTTTTTGAAGTAATAAGTACCTGCAATAAGGTAGAGAAAGTACTCACCAGCTATAGTAAATCTGTCCATGTAATTGATCAGATTTACAAAACACAATATCCCCACGGTCATATATTCGACGAAAGTGACTTCTGCAAGATTGTCTCTTCTTCTGGCTTGCTTTCCTTGAAGCAGTGCAGTCGCAGAATCATTATCACTGCTGTTAATTAACTGTTGATTTGATGTATTAGGGGTAATACCACTTTGGTCCATAATGTTCACACTTATATCACAAATAAGAGCCGATTAATAATTTTTCAAGTGTTCAAATGTGACCTGGTGTATGAGAATAGCCGAAATACTTTTTAGTGATAGGAAGGAAAATATATATAAAATAATAATTTTTGAAGTGCCTAATGATTATGAATAAATACAAGGCGTCGCAAATCTACTTTCATTAGGTAGTTTAGAAAATTGTAAAAGTAATAGCGACACAAATCATATAACCAACCACGAATGGCTTTCTGCTTACTGGCCACTTACTGGCTTACTGGCGGACTGACGACTGACACTGACAGAAAACACGCAAATAAAACTGACAAAACTGGAGCTGGACCATAGATATAGTCTATATCATAGACAGAATTACGTTAGTACTCATTAGTTTGTGGCAATGTCATTCTCTATTTTTCGCACACGTTAATTATTGGTCCGAGCGGCTACGTCTCTCTCTTTTTATAAAATATTTCTTAACGAAATAGGTTATAGTTTAATATTTTTTATATGAATGCTAGAGACATGTGTAGGCGTAATTGTGTATTTATGGTTTGTCTATGTGTGAGAGCTGCGAACCGGCGACATGCGTCCTGATCGTAGACAGAGAATAATCTCTGTCTACAGTCCTGATATTAAAAGACAATAGAAGGCAGTGTTGCCATATATACAGATTTCTCCGTATTTATACAGATTTTCGGTGTGTAATACAGATTTACACTGGATACAGATTTGTATACAGAGTTTTTAACTCTATTGATTGAATTATCATAATATACGACTTAAAACAGAACGAAGCAAAATATATGACATAGATACCGCGTTAAACACATCATTGCATGATTCTATTCTTTATGGTTGATTTGTTTTTTCACAACGCAATTATTATAAAATACATTGATATTGATAAAATATGTATACAGAATAATCTTTTTTACCGCCTGGAAAAAAATTGGATGTAACATGTGAACAGAGTAGATAAAAATAAAAAATAATAGCCTATGGCACTGATATTTTAACAAAAAAAAATTAATTAAATAAGTTAAATAATGAATTCTATCGAAATCCAAATAATGTCCCCCCTAGCCTGTGATCCTGCGAAGTGACAAGGTCAAAGATGATGGATGGATGGATGGAAGTAGAGTGGATATGATTTAAATTTCGATAGATTTTAATTAATTTATTTGTTTCATTCAAAAATTTTATTTTTATTTTTTATAAAATATTAGTGCCATAGGCTCCTACTCAAAATAATAAATACAGATTTTATACGGATTTTGAGTTTTTAAATAGCAACAGATTTAATACAGGTTTTAGCTGTTTCTACTACAGATAAAAGGTTCAAGGCATCTGGCAACACTGGTAGAAGGCATTTCTATTGGCTTATTTCTCGAGTACATAGTCAGTAATCTATGGGCTTATTATTTAGATTTCCGTGGTGACTCTGGTGTATATACATAGAGAAGAGTAATATATACAGAAATGTCAGAATAGAACAAATCCTCATGGTTGCACATTTCACAGGTAAATTAACAAGATGTCGTTACTGTTATGACGCCTAGCTCTATTTGGTCAAAATGTTTGTTATATACTGTCTAAATTATAGAATATTTTCAATTATTATACAATATATTGATAATTTGTATGTTTCTAGTAGATTCATTTTTAAACAAAGTATTTTACATGTAACCCTAGCGTATTGACTCAAGTATATCAAAATTTATGTCGATATTTATATTGAATATTTATTAAGAATTGATAGATTTGCTAATATAAGAAATAGAGGAATGAAATTAAATGCTCGATTTGCGTTCTAAAAACGTAATTTTATTTTGCCGTTTGTCAAACAGATTCCCTCTGGATTCTTTAGTTAGTAAAAAGGCATTAATTGAGTGGGTTGGTTGGAATCCAAAGAAGAACTTTACAATTTGCCGCAAATATTTTCTTGAAAAATATAAAAGAAAAAGCAAAATGAAAACAAATTTCATTATAATGAACTATTCCTATTAAGTTCCCATTAAGTATAATATTGTTGCAGTAAGACTTCAAAAATTTAACTTCAAAACTTTAGGTAAAAATAGAGATAGATTTTTATACATTTTAAAACTGTAGTGTATTAAAATTAAGAAATCTTAAGATTATCCTATTTTAGTAATTATAAACCCAACTATTAGCTATCTATTTATCAACCAAAATCTTTGTATTAAACCAAAGGAGACGGCATCGCAAGGCAAACGTCCATCTGTAAAAGGTACGAGAGTCCGACTCATAATCATTATATAAAACTAGTTGCTCCGCGTCGTGCGTCATTTTTTTATCAACAAATTAAATTTGAATCTTTCAAACAAAGCAAGACATTAAAAAAATATCCAGTATTACCTTTTTTACTTGACGTGGTTTCAATGATATGCGCTATGTACCTTACCGCAGTGTTTGAAAAATATTCAAATAATCGTTAAAAATGTTCAGATAATCGAATGATTTTTTATAATGTATGATTTGTTTTATTAAATTTTTATTTTTAAAATTCCTTAAATTACATGAATCATGAATAAAACAAGTTTCTTTTTTTACCTTGCAACGTAAATTTGTGTAAGTAAAAAAACTCATATACAAGGCTTCGCCGAAAAAACCACTACGTAATTTCAATCTCCCGCCATTTCGGGGGCTTACTGTGCCCAATTTTGTGATTTTGTGTTTGTATTCTTATTATGATACTCGGCTTTAACTTTTTGGACTGTTACTTCTATATTCTATCAAGCATGTGCCCATATCACAACGGATGATTGGACAAAAGCGGTACAAAATACAAAAAAATTGATTAGAGATTACTTTGCAAGAGACATTAATTTTCACTGCACTATTGATTAACAATTAATCTAAGCAACAACAACTCAACTAGATGTACCGAAAGTGATTGAATAAATTTATTTTTAATCTAGTTTCAATCTTAATTTTTTATAACTGTGCCTCTAGAAATAAGCAGTTACAACAAATACGAAGAAACTGATAAATCTCGTGTTTTAAATTATTCGTTTTTAATTTATTCTGGTATTATTCAAACCAAACTGTAAATAATTACTACTCTGAATAATCGATATCAATTTCTTTTAAGAATCGAATATTGTTCGTTTCCCGGTTAGCATGCTTAATGCAATAAGTCTGACAGCTGTCAAAATGTATTCCTTAGATTTGGTTGACTATAAAACTTTTATTTATGATTTTGGGTACCTGCCTTTACTTCTTTATTTTATTTTTTATTTCTTTTTATTTATTATAATGGACGCCACACAAAAACAAAATAATAGACTTTTTCTTCACCCTTTTTTCGGTCAATAAAAGTCATTTTGAGTCTATTTTTCCCATCAGATGCTAAACCACTTGCACATCCACGCGCAATAAAATATTTCTCCATTTTTAATGTTTCTTTTTGTTAAAAATTACAAAATTACGGAGCATGACAATTTTCTCATTAAAAATGAAATGAAAATTTGTACATTATTCAAGTAACTTCATCTACTTGTACTCATAAACAGCTAACTTCGCAGTCACTACTCACCGACGTCAGCGCTGCTATATATTCTACAATTCTCAAGGACAGGCGGGCTATACTTTAGTACGTAGTGATCGTTCTCCTGTTCTCTAACCTCATGCCCTAGTTCAAACTAATACTGTTGATATTTTTTAGAATATCGGATTTTCGATATATCGATAAATAAACTTATATATAAAACTCCAATATTGATATATTTGTAGTTGTGTGTTGCTCTGTGGCACGATTTCTGAGAGTTCTACGTTTTATATAAGTAATGCTACGGAGTGTAGAAGTAAGGAGTACCAACTTTCTATAGTAGAATAGTTGAAAAAGTGGCCATCTGTAAGCAGTAAGTAACAGTTCCAAAATTATCAAAAACTCTCTAGAACAGCGCTGGAGTAGCTACTGGGATGAAATGAACTTAGCAGTTGTCGACGGTTTGAAGTGTGCTGCTAAACTGTTCAGTAGTTCTAAAATCTAAAATAATTTTATTAAGTAAATATAACCTCGAAAAAGTCGTCTATCCCACTAATATTTTTCGGCACGTTCTTTAAAATTTAACCCGTAGCTATAGTGACGCCACCCTTATTTAACGGTTTTCTGTGGACACTTTTTAATACACAGTCTTCTCTACTTACTTCTTACCTTACTTCTACACTCCATAGGTAGTACTCTTATTAGTTTGTGTAGGTACTACTATGGAGTGTAGAGGTAAGGAGCACAGACTGTGTATTAAAAAGTGTTCGTAGAAAACCGTTAAATAAGGGTGGCACCACTATAGCTACGGGGTAAAATTTAAAGAACACGCCGAAAAATATTAGTGAGATAGACGACGTTTTCGAGGTTATATTTACTTAATAAAATTATTTTAGATTTTAGAGCTACTGAGCAGTTTAGCAGTACACTTCACACCGTCGATAACTGCTAAGTTCATCTAATTTAGCTGTTTCCTGTAGCTCTATGCTGTAGCTACTCCAGCGCTGTTGTGGAGAGTCCACAGAGAACTTTTTGTATATGGAGAGTTTTTGAACTGTTATTTATTGCTTACAGATGGACACTTTTTCAAACGTAGACAGAGAAACCTATAGACTAATGATCGGCGTGGCCTCGAGTGAGAAAGGACGATAACAAATTTTTAGGTTATACAATAATCTTTATGACTTTTAAACACATTTAGATAAAAATTTTAACTGTTCTAAGAACTGAATTTACCAAGATTCACCAATCTTAAGCTCACAAAACACTTTTTTCTCACTTAAACCAACTTGTAAACTCCTTAAATCGCTACGCTGTTAAGGTTGTTTAGCAAACTGTAGTTTGCTAAACAAAAAAAACCGGCACGGAGAAAGGGACAAACAATCACACCACTCTATCTCATTTCTATGCAAGACGTATGCATAAATCTATCTTTTTCGTGTGCGAATGCGAAAGAAGGCGTCAATTTGTCTAAAGGTTTCTCTGTCTACGTTTTCAAATCTTCTCCTATGAGATTGTTCTCCTTACTTCTACACTCCATAGGTACTACTTTTTGTATAGGTATTAGAGGTTTGCACCGGAGCGGAATTTTGGCAACCGATTGAATTCACTGGTTATTTGGCAGTTTCCGGTAAATTCGCCGGTGATCACCGGAGAATAGAGCTACTTTTTCAAATGACTTGACAACACAATTCCCTAGGAAATAAACGTACCATGTATGTTGAAATAGATTTAAACAATCTCTTTCATTCATTCAAAACTTTATTAAAAACATATATGTTTTATAGATATAATAAATTCTGAGAAGGCCTATGTTCAGCAGTGGACTTGTGAAGGGCTGTAATGATGATGAATGATGAATAAATTCTGATTTTGATTGAGAAAACAAAGCATGTCAATAGCATCATGGCGCAACATATTTTTTGTTATTAATTATGTGACCTTCTACCCGTTCCAGCATTCACAGCTAGGTATTTAATAGTGATGCAACAGACCTCTGCTTCTGCATCCGCAACTGCGGAAGTTCTGCACGCTCTTTGACATCCGTTTCTTTTATTTCTGCAACTTTTCTAACGGAAATTTGATCGGAACTTTAATGGTGACATACCTTTCCCTAAAGGTACCAACCTCAAATTGCGAATGATGTCCAAACTACATCATTATCAATGATGAATCAGCCGTAACAAATGTTACAATCCATGTTTCACCAGTAACAAGAATGACAATCTCTTTCATAGACCTAATTCACCTTCAGGAGTATGTGGTGGAAATGAAATGCACAAAAATATCGTAATCTTCTGCCGTTAGTCCGCCAATATTTAACAGTTCCTCAAAGCAGCGTCACCAGCGAGCAATTATTTACTGAAGCTATTCTTATACATGAAGAACACCGAAACAGATTTCTAAGTCATAATATATAACTTTTCGGTACTTTATTTTAAATGTTAATTTAATAAAAAAATATATTTGTCATAAATTCTACTTTTTACTTAGTATTTACAATTTCCCTTCTGCATCCGTTTCCGTTTCTGCTAAAATTTTCTTTTGACTTCTGTTTCTGTTTCTGCTTCCGTTATGACACTTCCGTTGAATCGGTAGTATTTTAAAGCTAGTTCGTCCAAAGGTTTTAAATATATATTAAATGACTTTTTTCTGGAAATTGTGTACCTGCATTATTAATATTCTTTTTTAGAAATCCTAGTAAATCCGGGCGATCTATTTCGCTTGACTTGTCTCACCTAACTTGACTATTTCTTCTGTACTTCGAAGTACGTTTCTGATCCGGAAAAATTTTGTTAATTTCTGCCTTTACAGCTTTTTTAACAGCTAATTTATTTTTAGTTGTCTAAAGCTATTCCTGAAAATGGGATGCAGTATGGTGGAAATTCGGCAAACAGTTCTAGATTCGTAACCCAATAAGCAATAGTTCGTACTTTTTTCAATGTTTGCAAAACTATTTCACCAACCGTTGTAGAGATTCTGGGGCCCGAACTATCTAGATATTAATGATTTCTTAAATTATAAATTATATATTATTAATATCTAGATATTTTCTAACAGCCCATAAATAATTGTTATTCACAGATATAGGAAAGAAGTTTGTTTTTGTTTTTTATATTTCTAGGGTATTATTAAACCGAATGTTGGGTATAGGTCTCCGCTTATCATTTGAGTTTCTTGCACAAAAACATCTAGCAAAAGCACTATATCCTTTAATATTTTTTCTTCTTCTGGGCTCATAATAGGAGGTGTTTAGGGCAGTTTATACTGTTCATTAATTTTAAAATTCTTTGGAAAGCTAGTAGCAAGTGAAATGAATCACATAAACGGACAAGAACGCTTTGAGCTAATGACAGAAATAATTAATCTCATTCGAAAGAAGCAAATTAGTAAATAGATGTGATAAATGAAGTTAAACAATCAAAAATATTGTTTAATGAAGCTTACTTTTATTTTTTGTAATGTTTATTATATTAAAAGATTATTTTAAGATGTAGTACGATCACTGGAGTTTCATCGGTTAATCACCGATTATTTCATTCGAGTACATTTACCGGTAAATCACCGGTGATCCTCCGGTAGTCGCTGCTCCGGTACAAACCCCTAATTTATGGCCCTAAACCCTTATAATTATTATTATATAGGGGTATCTGTATAGTTTTCTCATCTGGTTGGTTTCTATAAATATATAATTATAAATTAAAATGAAAAGATAATACTTATATAAGATAATAATAATAATAAATATACATAAATATCAATAAAATAAAATAAATACAAAAAATACACAAATAAATAAAGATCCAACCAGATTTCCATCTGGGCTTCCGCCCTCGGCAGAGAAGACCAAATGGCCGAGGGTTAGGAGGAAAGGGAAAGAAACCGACGGACGATACGGGCGGTATTAAAAAGGCGTAGGGAAGTGACGACCCCATCGCCCGCTGACGTAACAGTTATGTGACAAAACTGCTACGTCGGCGCAGTCAGTCAGCATCCTGCCAAGAGGTGTGAGCGCTACGCCTAGGCAAAATTGTGGGTGCAAAGGTCCGTTTGTGCATATGACCCAACCACGAAACGGTGCCGGGCTTGGGCGTCTCCCGTTATTTGGCGCCCCTAAAATGGATGATGGCACAGAAAGGAACGCGCATAGGGCCGCTGCCTGGGGGTCGCCGGGGCGCGTCTGGAGCTGGCGCTGGACGCGGCAGAATGCGGGCCGCCAGCCGAGCGCGAGGAGCTGCACGATCACCTAGCAGCCCCTCGCATCCATCATCCCCACCAGAAGGCTTGGTGTCGGCTGGGTCTTCTCGGACTCAGCAAGCGACACCCGCCGCTGGTGGAGCACGTCGCATGCGTTGGACAAAATCTATGAACGAAAACGCATTGCGGGCGTACTATAGGGCGAAAGGGGAAGAAACTGTGGGAATAGCGTATATATACCATTTATATTATTATTATATTATTAATTATAATTATTATTATTATATATTATATACTTATTATAATTATAATAGGTATAGATCACAGAACACTATTACTCCCGTAGACAGAGAAACCTATAGACTAATGATTAGCGTGGCCTCGAGTGAGAAAGGACGATAACGTAGTTTTAGGTTATACAATAATCTTTATGACTTAAACATATTTAGATAAAAAATTTTATTGTTCTAAGAACTGTACTGAACAAGATTCACTAATCTTAAGTTCACAAAACACTTTTTTCTCACTTAAAGTAACTTGTAAACTCCTTAGATCGTAGTAAGCAAGTAACGAACAAACTATCACACCGCTCTGTCTCATTTCTATACAAGGCGTATACATAAATCTATCTTTTTCGTGTGTGAATGCGAAAGAAGGCCTCAATTCGTAATCTGTCTACGATTACTCCTTACTTTCTTACTCCTATCGGAGGTATAGATTCACAGAGTTATACTTTTTTATAGGTAGTACCTGGAAATTTATTGTAAAATGTCAAAGTTACTATTTTCTATTTTTTTACTTTGTATGTATGGGACTTTAGCAAAGAAATTTAAGGATAACGAAAAACCTTCATGGGCAAAAAAAGATATTCGAGACTTCAGTGATGCTGACATGGAACGGTAATATTTTGTATTGATATGACCACGTAGATACATAATAAATTTATATTACATGCTTTCTTGTAATCTCTAGTCTTTTTGACCAATGGGAGGAAGATGAAGAGCCTCTTCCAGAAGATGAATTACCTGAACATCTTCGCAAACCGCCACCAATTGATCTGACTAAAATGGACATGTCTAATCCAGAAGCTGTGCTTCAAGCAACTAAGAAAGGGCAAACCCTTATGATGTTTGTTTCAGTAGCTAATAGTCCCCCACGTGCAAGGACTGAAGAACTTACAAAAATATGGCAAGCAAGTCTTTGGAGCAATCATATACAAGCTGAAAGGTTAGTTTCTCACATTTTTTGCAGATAACTAAAAATGTTTTTAAATTTATAAGTAGGACTCACATAACATTTTAATGTGGTATTTATTTTTAGCTATATTAGTTACATTTGGGTAAAAAATAGATTAGCATATAGATTTATTTTGATTCTTTTTCAGATACCTTATTGATGATGACAGAGCTATATTCATGTTTAAGGATGGGTCACAAGCTTGGACTGCAAAAGAGTTTCTCATAGAACAGGATGAGTTGAAAGAAGTGCAATTAGAAAGTCAAACATATCCTGGAAAGAATCCTAATGTGCGAAACAAAGCAGTACGGGATGAATTATAATATTCATTATTTTTTAGTCCTTTAAAAGTAAATTTCCTTAGTGAGATTAGATGCATTTAAATTCTTTTAAGTTTTTCTCAAATTAGTCAATTTCATAATATGGGTTTTATCTGGTTAACATAAGTGTTGTATATAATGTAACATGAGAGTATTTTAACAAGTTATGTTCCAATTTCATGAGTTGTCAGTAAATTTTGTTAGACATTATTAGGTAAGTATCCAAAAATAGTGTAGCAGTTATGGAATAACCTATCTCTCCTTGTGTGGCAACATAAAAAGCCATCTTCATATTTCATCCTATGGAAATTGTATAACTTAACTCTAAAATGATAACAATCCTACCTTTCATGAACTAATTTAGCAATAGTCTGATATGGGATAGTGACAGAGGCAAATTAATTTTCGTCAGTACCCTAGGCTAGCACTTCATGGGCGCCCTTTTAACAGCCATGTATTATAAATTATTACTACTTATTTTACATATTATCATATTTTATAATCTAGTTTTGTTGCAAAATAATTAGAAAATGTGTACCCTAAACCGGTGGGTGTGGATGAAAAATCTGATGAGAAAGTGAGGGCTATGTAGGAAGTAGGTACACTTTTTTCCATTAAGAAACTTCTGCATATGCCCCTTTGTAACCTTTTGCCCCTAAGCACTTGCCTTAAAGATAATGGAGACCAATTAAATTGCATAGTGTTATACTCGCATCCATCTTTTGTTAGTGTACACACATCTTGAAATTAACTTAAGTAAACAAAAGATCTGATCAGACGTAGTTTATCAAATTGTTATAAGATTTATACTATTACAGTTGTAGAAAATTTATCAATCATCATTACGGCGACCACTGCATCCGTCAACTTCCTGTATACTACTCTGGTAGAGCCTACAATGCTTACTGGTTTAAGTTCTATTACTAGGATGTAATTACATATACATACATAAACACTCACGCCTGTCACCCAGAGGGGTAGGCAGAGACTACAGACTTCCATTTGGCACGATCCTGACACACCTCTCTCGCCTCCTTCACATCCATACACCTACGCATACATGTTCATCGGTTAACGGTACTCCTAATTTGGCCCGTTTTCAATAAATCGCCAATTTGGTCGATAAATTTTCGTCTAGGACGTCCCTTTCCGACTCTGCCATTCACTTCTGCAACATAAATTTTCTTTGTCACTCTTTCCTCATTCATTCTTTCCACATAACCAAACCACCGAAACATTCCTTTCTTAATCCTGGTCACATCATCTTGCAAACCACACTCTTCTCTTATTACACAATTTCTTACCCTGTCATTCAGATTTAGCCCTAACATACTGTAGGATGTAATTATATTATTTATTATATATTTTTTCTATTTTTTTTATTGAGTAATTTTAATATAAGCCTAAACATTAAAGATTATTTTTATAAATTACCTTAAATCTAAGCATTGGTTATGTATAAGGGAAAATAAATGGCTTAAATGTATTTCTAATGTTTTATTAAAAAGTATTTGTAGATATTTCTTATATTTAAAATTTACACTGCAATTAAAAAGCATCAGTAGCACGGAAATGTTCTTCATCAATTGTTGAATATATGTGTCCTTCACCACACATCCACTCCAAAATATTTCTGCAGAGAAAACAATTTTATATTTAATAATGTTTTTAATAAGTATCCACTCAGTAAATTATAATATTGATAAAATTACTTACTCAAATTCCATTTGGGACATGCGATCCTTTAGTGTAGCATACATATCTTGTTTACTTATGCCTTGTTCGAGAGTTGAAGCACGAATCAAATTAAAAACCATCATTTGACGTGGATTTAATCCATTAATTGAAGTGTTATCATTCATACCAACCATTGAGTTAGCTGGTAATGTTGCAGATGATGTAGTATTAATGTTCACCTTTTCCTAAAATTTTTTAGTTTTGTTTTTATTTTAAAGAACTCAAGAACATCATTTCTTAATTAGAGATGAAACATATATCGGTTGAAATTTAGAATTGTTTAGCAGGAATTTAGGGGAGTAAGGTGTTAAATTTGGTAGAGGTTTGGTCCACGATAAACAAGGCAAGTTTCAGAAAAAGTCTTTCGCTGTACACACTACTGCTGGGTGCTGAAAGATAGATTTTGCCAAACTTTGATAAATTTGGGTATTGTGTAGCAATACCTGCCCACCAAATATAAGGGTCATGATCGTGAACAGTTTGCACAGACTTTATTTTTCGCTTCTTGCAATGCACCAAACGGCAATGTTCGGCAGAATATCCCGCTATCCGGCGATAAGACTGGCCGAATATCTGGTATCCGGCCAAACAGCTATCTGTTTCATCTCTAGTAGTAGTACTAAAAAATTAAAAATTACATAATGAAAGTACCTTCTTAGAATCTGCTTCCATTTTGAGTTTATTATTTATGCACTGTAAATAATGGAATGTAATAGCATTTACATCAGTTACAGGCATAATTTTAAAGGCCATTAACACTTTCTTGCCTTTATTAGTTTTTACATTTCCATAAATCTGAATATAATCATTCACTTGCACTTTTGGGGTGGATTTATCCTAAAAAAATTACAAAGTTGTCAATTTAATTTCTAAAAAAAAAGCTTCATAATTTATTAGTTTGAAATAATCTGTAGCTGTGCTACGAAATTTAAATATACTACAGTTATTTAGTATAGTAAGTAGGGATGGGCCGAATATGGATTTCACCGAATACGAATATTCGGCCGAATGTTCGGTAAAATTTTTACCGAACCGAATATTCGGCCGAACATTATTCGGCAGGATAACCTCGGGACCTAACCAATTTTTGTCGAAAGTTGTTACCGTAAAGCGCGCGGGATTAGCGCAGGACCCTGACTCTCGCTCCCCGCCACACCTGACAGTTATTGCATCATCTAGTACTGAGCAAATTGCCGGCATATGCTTATGTTTTGACTATTCTTGTGATAAAAAAGTATTTCGTTGTTTTATTCTTAGTTAAAGTTATAGCTTACGCTTAGCTTACGTCCCACTCCTGGGCACAGACCGCTCATTTCTGAGAGGGTTTTAGGGCAAGGAAATGGACGCCGCGTTGCCCCAATATGCTTGTTGGCGAACTTCACATGTCTTCGAAATATATTTTTTCATATTTCTCAGACAGGTTCCTCATGATGTTTTCCTTCACCGATGAGCACTTAAAATTGCAATTAACAACTTCATTGGTGCCGGCGGGGATCGATCCCGGTTTGCTTGCCGCACTGTGAAATTTACAGCGAGCGCTAACCAATTTGAGCTACCACGGCTTTTTATTCTTAGTGAAAATTGATAACTATATGATAAAAATGAGCGGCAGGAGATTTACAATTTGGACTTATTTTAGAGAAAGTAAAGAAAGTAGAAATAAATCCATAGTGCCTCAAAAACATAAATGTATAGATTTATGCATTTGAGGCAATCTAGAGTGAGTAGATTTAACCCATAAATAAAATATACTTTCAACAGTAAAAGACATCGCATTACTCGGTTCGTACATTTCAATACATTGGTGTGGACACTATGAAAACGAATGTTCGATGATTTAGCCGAATATTCGGTAAATCTGCCGAATACCGAATATAAAACGAATATTCGGGCCATCTCTAATAGTAAGTGTCGTAACTAACTAAAATTTAAGTCAACAAGTATAAAAAATTTCTTGTGATGTGATTCATAAACTTATATATTGCTGAAACAATATATCACCATAACAATGAAAAAACCAAATAAAGTTTAGTGATGTTTGTACAACAAAGTGGATGGATATAAGAGTAGAGTGAAGGCTAAAGAAAAAGGATGGACTGTGTTAGGAACTTAGTAATTATATGCATAAGAAAGGAGTAAGATGACAGCTAGGTAATATAAAGTATGCTGACTCCAAATAACTTGGAAAGATCTGCTTTTGACTGGTATATAAGTATTTCATTCCAGCCCCTAAAAAATTACAACTGATGATTTTCATATATTAAACCTATTTATAATATGAAATCTTGATCTTTTACAATTTTTCCATCAATTCAAAACTAAAAGGAAAATGGATGGTAGCTGTTCAAGGCAGAATTAGTTTCCGGTTCTAATATGACAATTTACTCAACTCAAAATAATAATGCTGTTTGCCAATCCGCCTACCTGGCATGACAACTACCACAAATATCATTTTTATGAGGCGATATATGGCAGAGGCCTATGCTCAGCTTTGCTGTAATGAATTAAATTAAAATGAATAGGTACTCAACATTATACGTAATAATATAGTGTCAATGTTTTCTAAAAATAACATATTTGCAATAAAACATGTTATCCTATTAGACTAAGAGTTTGACAGAATATGCACCTGCTGCACACTCATTCACTTATAATTCTGTCTTACCCAGATGCCTACACTACATTGTGACTAGCTGCTGTAATTGAAATTGTCTGACTGCCATCCAGTTTCTAAGTCATAATTTTTTTACTTATACTTCTTACTTCGAAGGTCAAAATTGGACAACAAATGGAATGTTGAACTTTAAAGTGTGCATTAAAAATTAATTATTAATATGTTATTTGATATAATATTCTTGAAGGAGTAGCCTCAAAATACTAACATGCAAGATTATTTAGAGTACTTACTATCCAGAATTTTCTAAAACTACATCTCTTTTTATTCTTATTAAAAATTTTATACAATAATCTTTTTTTATTAATAAAACTGAAGTAAATAATGAACTTATGGTAAAGTGAGTGAAGAAAAGAAGGCAGCAGATGCATTGTCACCTCTCGAGTACTAAAATGGAATGCCCTCACAGCCTGTGACTATATGTGCTCTCTTGACGCTACAGACTGTGACACAGTGCAAACACTGCTCCTACAACAAAAGTTAACAAGATGTACCAACCCAGACAGACAAGGGATCCTACCACCTAGTATCCAAAATACTTTGTCCTTTACATAATATAAATAAGGCAACACCAATAATGCACTTATTTATATAAAAACCCCATATTATGTCACCTTAACCTTTATGAATACATGTACACAAATCAGAAAATCTTACATCTTCCTCCATAGCTTCTTGATCCAACCAAAACACGGCACGCATCCTTCCTGTAATATCTTGAATTGTATATGTTATTTTTGTACTCTGTATGCGGACATTTCTCACTCTAGCAACAATAGATACAATCATAATTTCAGTTCCCCAAATTGTGATATCACCATCTCCGGAATGTAAGGCCTGTCTAATAACAATTGGTGCAGTACGTGAAGTTCTTCGACTCTAAAAGTAATAAAAAAAATATATATTTGGACACTTGTTGTATTGCTTTGCAATAAAATCCTGTTTGGCTATAAGTGCATTTCATCTTAGTCCTCACGGGTGACAACACATCTGCATTTCGATTCGTAATCGAGGATAGATGTAGATGTCTATGGGCCACAGCAACCACTTACCATCAGGTGGACTGTGTGCTCGATTGTCACCCTATCCTATAAAAAAAAAAAAAAAAAGTGCTCTAACCCCATCTTTCAAGGCTAAGCAAAGTAGTAGATTTGGAAAGTTGTAACAGCTTTAAGTTTGTTACTTGGTATAGCCACACTGCAGGCTATATTATGGTTATAGCAAGAATGGGTACAGCTTTGAACTAGGAATGATCATGCTTTCACAGAATACCAGCGAAAATAGTAGCTTAATGCTGCTGTGTTTTGTAATGTGAGTGTAGAGAACCAGAGCCCCTTTTTTTACTGGAAACAAGGCATTCTATCGTAGCCTTCAGGGGTGACAATGTATCTGCATTTTGTTTCTTAATCATAGGTAAATGTAGATGTCTATTCCCAACAGGTGGGGAGGACTGCTCATTTGTCACCCCCATTCTATAAAAAAGCAAAAACATTTAAGCATTGGGAAAAGTTTCATACCGTTTTTTGTGCTTGATTAGGAGTATTTGCATTTCCAAATTGATTGGTTGAATTAAAAAAGCCACCACCAACAACTGATTGATCTGTGAAATGAAATTGGTGTAATTTTACATAAAAAGAACTAAAGTACAGATTTTTTACTACATGGCACAAAACTACGTTAAGTGTTAATTACCATTCCACATTTTGTTTAGTTACGAAAACGGCTTAATTGACTAACTGAAAGGAAAACTGATGACCTTCTTAACTTCTTAGGTATTTGAAGTTTTTGCTGCTAACCAGACGTACCGCAACACAAAGAGCAGTGTTCTATGCTGTCCAAACAGAAAAGCAATATAAAGAATGGTACTGAGAAAAGAGATCAAGACAAAGCTGATAAGTTTACTAAAAAGGTAGGTACTAAACTACCTCTACACTCCATGTACTAAACGAACAAGACTGGTTGACAATTTACATCACATTCATGTATAGAATTTACAATGTTACATTGAGAAGAAAGAAAAAGTGTATATAAATCGCAACATTTACGTTAAGAAACGAAAATGACAAACAGGTAATTCAAAGCAATTACAAAATGATATCAAATGTCAAAATTTAAAATGAATTGGCGGGACGGGAGTCGGGAAGCAGATTTTTTTTGGAGTTTATGGCCTGGTATCTAGACCTTTAGGCCGTCGGGAAGCAGAGATGTCATACAGTGCTGCCAATTTAAAAATTTTATTTTCCCTAATCCCTAATGGTCAGTAGAAAATACCCTAAATTTGACCATAATTCGCTTTTATTTCCCCTTAAAAGCATAAGGACATATGAAAACAGACAAAACGTTTGGTGATATTATTTTATTTATACTTAAAATAATGAGTTCTTAAAAAGTTTTAACTACGCTATGTGGCTACGGTGGCGAGTGGCGACCATGGTAACGGCAGGGCAGGGTTTGCTTAGAATCTGCGGTGGAGGTTCGGTTGCCACCTACGACGACTCGACCTGGCAACATATAACGCACGCACCTTGAGGACTGACGAGAAAATACTGGAGCTGGAAGAAGAGGTAAACAAGTTGCGCTGGCATATTATTGGATTATCCGAGGTCCGAAGAGAGGTAGAGGACACGGTAATCCTCCAGTCCGGCAACTTGTTCTATCACCGGGAGGGCGACCATCTGTCCCAAGGAGGTGTCGGATTTATCGTCCACAAGACTCTCGTCAATAACGTTGTAAAGATTGGGAGTGTGTCGACGAGGGTCGCATACCTGATACTCAGAATCACCAAGCGGTATTCGCTGAAGGTCATTCAGATTTACGCACCAACCTCGGCACATCCCGATGAGGAGGTGGAGGAAATGTATGAGGATATTTACAGAGCCATGCATTCCTCCAAAACCCACTACACGGTGTTGATGGGAGACTGCAACCCAAAACTAGGCACAAGAGAAGGCGGTGAGCTGAAGTTAGGGAAATTGGAGTAGAGCTACGGAACCGTAGGGGCCAGCAGCTGGCCGACTTTATGGAGAAAGAGGGACTCTTTATGATGAAATCTTTCTTCCAGAAGCGGCCCCACAGGAAGTGGACCTGTTCGAGCCCCGACGGTTCGACAAAAAATGAGATTGACTTCATTATGACGACCAGACGCCAACTGTTCAGTGATGTCTCAGTGATCGCAAGGGAGAAAACTGTCCGAACGAGCGAAAATCACCGAATGGTTAGAGGCACACTGAACCTAAACGTTAAGTTGTAATTATCGGTGTGCTCTTAAATGGGAAGTAGTTGAGTCTTGTGGATACCACTGTTTTTTTCTTGGTATTACTACAGTATAATAAAAACATACAGTAGGACGACGCCTTTGATCTCGTGGTAAATGCCGACAACGTCTAGACAGCGTATGGAGGTTAGGGTTGTTACAAATTAACAACTTTTACTAATTTCATAATTTTTTTTTATATCTACGTCGTGATAAACAATATGATTACTAATATAAAGAATAAGTAATCATTTGTTCTTACATTTTTTCTGAAAGTACTCAAAACGCTAATTGCACGCCTCACAACGTGAGGGAGTGCTCTACTCTCGATATGTTCTCGTTCTTATACTCATAACTAGACATCAAATCCATATATATATATACATATATATATATTAAAATAAGACTAAGCATATATATATATATATATATATATATATATATACAATGACTACAGACATTGAATTATTGGTTTATTTTATAACTGATTCACTTTAGATTACACAACAAAAAATGTAATTAAAAAAATATATCGACTGCCGTCCGTTTGTCTATGCGTCTGTGAGTCTTCTCGCTTAATAGAAATGTAAGTGATAAATTGAGATATATAGTATTAAATAAGATTCCATATATTCTAAGGAGGGCCCTCATTGATTTTTGCTATTGAACTGAACACCTTTTAAAAGTTATTTATTTTTTTCATCAAAATTAAATGAAACGCTCATGAGGCGTGCATTTTGGAAGTTCCAATTTTTTTTGCACCCAGAAGCAATTAGAAAGGGCTACCCCGTTACGCGAGGAGGTAGTGAATGCTTTATGCAAACCAGGACAGCCGGTCTGTTGTGGTTATGTGGGACTCACTATAAACCTAATGTGACTAAACCCTAACCTAACCACTACCCTAAGTGTACCCACTAAACACCACCTGTGGGACTGGCAATTGGCGGATTAAGCCTCTTTGCCGGATCGGAAGCAACCCTCTTTTGGAAGAAGAGGGCGCAGGCGGCTACGAGCTGCTGAGGGAGAGCCTACTTAGGCAAAATTTAAGAAGAATCGGCCTGAGCCGCCAGGAGGCATAAGCACCCCAAGAAACCCCGAAATTGATACCCATATCATATCATTAAAAATGTCCGCCATCTTGGATATGAAAATGGATGCCAGTTTCGTAATAAGCACCCCAAGAAACCCCGAAATTGATACCCATATCATATTATTAAAAAAATGTCCGCCCTCTTGGATATGAAAATTGGATGCCAGTTTCGTAATAAGCACCCCAAGAAACCCCGAAATTGATACCCATATCATATCATTAAAAAAAATGTCCGCCATCTTGGATATGAAAATGGATGCCAGTTTCGTAATAAGCACCCCAAGAAACCCCGAAATTGATACCCATATCATATCATTAAAAATGTCCGCCATCTTGGATATGAAAATGGATGCCAGTTTCGTAATAAGCACCCCAAGAAACCCCGAAATTGATACCCATATCGGATTATTAAAAAAATGTCCGCCATCTTGGATATGAAAATGGATGCCGGTTTCATAATAAGCACCCCAGGAAAACCCCGAAATTGATACCCATATCATATCATAAAAATATGTCAGCCATTTCGGATATGAAAATGGATACCAGTTTCGTAATAAGCACCCGAAGAAACCCCGAAATTGATACCCATATCATATCATTAAAAAAAATGTCCGCCATCTTGGATATGAAAATGGATGCCAGTTTCGTAATAAGCACCCCAAGAAACCCCGAAATTGATACCCATAAATTTCGCCATCTTGATATGAAAATGGATGCCGGTTTCTCACTCCAACCTCGAAATTTACCATATCATATTATTCAAAAAATGTCCGCCATCTTGGATATAAAAATGGATGGCGTTTTCGTAAGCATCACCCCAATAAACCTTGAAATTGACATACATATCCTAAATATATAAAAAAATGACCGCAATCTTGGATTTAAAAATAAATGCTATTTTCGTAATTAGCACACCGACAAACTTAAAAATTTACCCCTAAATCTTAATATTTTACAAAAAAAAAACTTCGAAAGACCGAAGACAAGGCACTATAGTATGGTCTAAAACCTTAGCCTGTCCAACACACGATTTAGATGAAGAAAAATCAGTAATGCCCAGCGACTATATAGTACCTATTTTTTACGTCCGCCATTTCTTTTACGTTGGCTATTTGGCATGACATGATAAAATATACATAATGTAAAAAATAATAACAATATTTATTTACCTTTCTTAGGTGTGCGGAATTTGGTGAAATCGCAGATCGCAATGCTTGCAATCTCTCACAGCACACGTCGTATGAACCATTTTAATTATAATTATCAACACTAAATTTAAAAATTATAAAAGCAAGCGCGCGTTAACCCTGGAAGTCGTGTCCCGAGCTACTAATACGATTGGCATAAGCAGATCGGGCTCGTCCTTCCCGCGTCTCACCCCGCACACCCCGCACGATTGCCCCGTCTAGACGTCTTCGTCGGACGACTGTATGGATTTATAGACTGTGGTATTACTATTGGAGTCATGCGACTGACATTGAAGCCATATTTGTTTTAGAAAAGAGAGACGTACGTTAAATTTTTATCTTAAATTGTAAAGAAAATTTTTAAGAAATAAATATATTACCAGGCGGTCCCATAATGAACTGGCCTGATATAGTTCAACGCGACATGTCGCTACATGTTGTGTTGCATTAAATAGTACGTTTATCGTGCACTTAATATAAGAAACATGCATCGACATGAAATGCTTAGTCTTAGTTTAACAGGCATTTGAATAACGAGAGTCGGGTATTTTTTCAAAATTTCGAAAACCGAGTATCGAAGTGTCATAAAGTTTCTGTTTAAAAAAGGTTTATCCCTGCCCAAATAAAAGAACGATTGGATGGCGTGTATAAGGAGTCTGCCCCCTCCTATAGCACAGGAAAAATTGGGTGAAAGAGTTTCGCCTCGGGAGAGAAACCGTCGAAGACTTTGGCCACGACGGTCGACCTGTGGAAGTGCTCACTCCCGAAACGATTGCTCTTATCGAAGAGGAGGTTCTGAGTGACCGCCGTTTGAAGATAAAAGAAATTGCAGCAAGGCTTGGGCTCTCTAAGAGTACCGTTCATCGCGCGATCCATGAACATCTTCACATGAAAAAAGTGAGTGCAAGATGGGTACCGAAACTTCTTTCAGCGGTACAGAGACAGGAAAGAGTGCGCTGCGCTTCGGAGTTTTTGGATCTTTGTGGCGAAAATCCAAAAACTGTGATCGAGCGGCTAGTGACTGGTGATGAAACTATGATCTTGTATTATGATCCACAAAGCAAGCGCGAGTCAATGGAATGGCGTTATAAGGGTGAAAAGCCCCCTAGAAAGGCAAATGTGCAACAATCGACTAAAAAACTGATGTGCACAATATTTTGGGATTTTCAAGGCATTTTGATGGTGGATTTTAAAGAACGTAATACAGTCGTGAACGGCGAATATTATGCTTCTTTAATATATAAATTACGAGACAAGATAAAGGAAAAACAAAGAGGCAAGCTGTCTAAAGGTGTCCTGTTGCTCCATGACAACGCCCCTGTTCATACCGCTGGTGTTTCGAAGGATGCAGTTCGTCAATGCGGGTTCACAGAAGTTCAACATCCACTTTACAGTCCAGACATGGCCCCGTCCGACTATTATTTATTTCCAAATTTAAAGCGAGACTTAAGAGGAAGAAAATTTTCAAGCGATGAAGAGTTGCAGGCGGCCGTCTTCAGTCATTTTGAGGATAAAAAATGTGATTATTTTTATAAAGGTTTAGAGATGTTGATTCACAGATGTCAGAAGTGTGTTAGTATTCATGGTGATTATATTGAAAAATAAAATTGGTTTCGTTTCATTTCCTTCATTGGTTCATAGTTAGGCCAATTCATTATGGGACCGCCTACGTAACTTTGGCATAGCAATATATTTATGAAAATGTAATAATATTATAATAATAATAATAATTCTTTATTGACATTTTCATAGTTCAGATACTTTTTACAAATATATACAATACGTTATGAGGACCGATTTGAAATGGGTAGAAACCTGCTTCTCCTAGCTAGGTTTATTTAGTAACCTGTATTTAGGAGAACAGTCCCATCTTCCCTGTTGATTAGGAATACATAGTTGTATTGTTTAAATTAATTTAATGAGACATAATAAGTGATCCCTCTCTCTCTCTCTCTATGTTCGTATGTGTGTGTGTGTGTGTGTGTGTGTGTGTGTGTGTGTGTGTGTGTGTGTGTGTGTGTGTGTGTGTGTGTGTGTGTCAGTGCATGTACATGTATTAAAAAAATATAAAATAAACATATAACAATACAACGTAATTTTATAACAATGTTAACAAGTATTGCTCGGTATCCATCATATGACTTATTAAGCAGGAAAGAGCGGACAGAATTTTTACAATTAAATGTTGACATCTCTATTTTTGCATTTATTTTGTTGTAAAGTAAAGGACCTAGGTAATAAAAATATCTTTTTATAAATGAAAAATTGACTAGCGGAAGTGTGCATACCTTGTCTTTACGCCATTTAGAAATTTCAATGAAAGGAGTCTTACTACGCTGAAGTAAGACTGTGTGCAGTATAAAAAATCTATAACTAGTTGATAGCTTAATATGAACTTTATCTCCTTTATCATCAAAGCAAATCATGTTCATGGTCATATTTTCACTCTTAACATCCTCAGTCTTCAAAACCTATGACATTTGCATTGTAATGTAGTGAGGAGAACACTAGCATCTCATCAAGAATTAAAAAACACAAGCAATCTGCCATGCTCAAGCTTTGTTCTTTCATTTACACAAACTTAGCTAGAGAGATCATTCAATTAAATAAAATAACCAGTACAGAAATAGGCCCCTTTTCAAAATCTATTGTTTTATTGCCAACGGATGAGAAGGAAATCGATCTACTTATATCGAATCTAAAGTCAGGTTGTGCAGTAGAACTGGATAATATCTCAGGTGACCTGCTTAAACATAACAAGAATTTACTTAGCAAACCCATAACTCACATTTGTAATTTAGCTACAACCACTGGTAAGTTTCCAACAGTTTTTAAAAAATCGATTACAATACCTATTCTAAAGAGTGGAGATAAACATAGTTTAAACAATTATAGACCGATTTCCTTGCTCCCAATAATGTCAAAAATCTTAGAGCGCTTAATTAATACAAGACTTAATAATTATCTAGAAAGTAATAAATTATTATCACAATATCAATTTGGTTTTCGCCCCAATAAATCAACGACAGATGCCATACATGAACTCACTGATTTTGTCGTAAAAAATCTTGATAAGAAACAAAAAGTCTTAGCTATATTCTTAGATCTAGTAAAAGCGTTTGACACCGTCTACATTCCACTGCTTGTGAATAAATTAGATTATATGGGCATTAGAGGCATACCTTTAGATCTTATAAAAGACTATCTAACAAATAGAGCTCAGCAAGTTAGGGTTGATAATCATTTTAGTGAAGCACTTAACATATCATTTGGCGCACCACAAGGAAGTGTACTCGGTCCTACACTGTTTTTAACATACATTAACGATCTCCTCAATATTAAAGTTACACAAGGTAAGTTTTAATGTCCGTTTTGAGTAAAAAGTGAACAATTTACTTAAGAATATATATCTTTTAAGGCTTTTTTTCCTTTTATCGAAGTGGCCAAATAATTTGTCTTCGAAATTGTACCATCTTCCACGATATTCATACTATACTGTACTAACTGCATATTCAGGAATATGTGGGTGTTCATAGTCAAAGATATTAGTTTTGAATCAAATATTTTTTCTTAGTATTATTTTTGTTGCTTTATGTAATTATATGGTACCTTCCACAATTTATTAGATTGATTATAATTTCGAAAATGGTTTGTGAGGTTGTATTATTTATGAGTATGTTATAATACATATATAAAATGCTGATTTTGTAAAAAGAATATATTGATTTACACATGTACAATGGTATAGTGGTCATATGAAAGTCACTTTTGTAAATTATTTGTATTTTTAAAAGTATAGTTATTACACACATTTAAAAAAAGTTATGTTACCAAAATATGATAACGTTATCAAGTACATATTTTAAAGATTAATAATGCTGCTCCAAAATGTATTTTTTATATTAAGTTAAAGATGTATCACTAATTAATTGATACTAATTCTTGAAATTATGGAAAAGGAGCAAACCTTTGGAGAGGATTCAATAATCAACGTGCTCTTAAAAATGGGAAGTAGTTGAGTCTTGTGGATACCACAGTTTTTCTTGGTATTACTGCTAGTCATGCGACTGACATTGAAACCATATTTGTTTTATAAAAGAGAGCCGTACGTTCAATTTATATCTTAAATTGTAAAGAGTCGCGTAGAGAAAAATTTAAAGAAATAAATATATTAACTTTCGCATAGCAATAATGTATGTATTATTGTGCATACATTATATATATATATACATATACATATACAATAATGTATGTAATGTATGTAAATAAAAAAATAACTAGCTTTCATAAGAATAAAGATGTTTATACTTTAAACACTAAGAACAAACATAAGCTTGTAACACCAGTTACTAGACTCCACTGTGTCAGTAGTGCTTTTATGGGGCAACATATACGATTTTAAAACAAAATTTCAGAAAATGTACAAAATTTGTCAATAAATAAGTTGAAATGTTTTATTTAAGGAAAAATGTACAAAAAGTGTTATTATAATATCAAAAAATACATCAATAATAACCTCTGGGATTGAGATGATCGCCACCATGCTTGTACTATTAAAATTTATTTAAAAAATGTATAAACAAAATTATTATGAAGTGAAATATGTTTTAAAAAACGTCCCGCTGGGTTTCTTGTTGGTTCTTCCCAGAACAGAGGTATCTGTAGTAAATAAAACATGACTTTCAATAAGTATTATATAATAATCTATATTTAATAATAATAATTCTATTGTATTGTATTCTCTGTAACATAATATATTTACTAACTTTTAACTAACCAGTTAAAAAGAATGTATTTAAAGAAATCACTTGATATTGTGCAAATATTGTTAAAAACACATCTAATGTTAATAATTTAAGCAAAGAATTTTTAAACAATAAACATTTTAAAAATATCAGGTTTTTATTTTATTAATAGGAACTAGCAATTAGCACAAGAAATATAAAGAACCATTAATTTAATAATTAAAAAAATTGTAAAGTGCAAATAAAGGGCGGGCCCAAAGCACTCTTAATTTCACGCGATCTGATGGATGGACACGGAACTTAACGTAAATAAAATTTGAGTTGCTCATCTATCTCTAGTACATAGTCAGTAATCTATGGACCGATTGTACCCGAGATGTATACACGCAAGCGCTATCCGAACACAAATGAAAAGAAAATGGCGCCGGCCCATAAAAGGTGACGCATCTAAGATCTAAGGCCGCTCACATACATACGGAATTCCGTTTCGCTATTCCGTTTTGGAATTCCGATTCGAGGTTCCGTACATACAACGCACACAAACGTTTTTCTTCCGTTCGGAAAAATTCCGTACGTGTGTGATGAGCTGATGAGTCATTGATTTTATATGGACTTGCTGCGTTCGGGATCCCGAATCGGAATTCCGATATATGTGGCCGGCCTTAGGCTTTTATTGAGGAGTGCTGCCATCTTCACGTTGAGGTCGGAAACTTTTCAGACCAGTCATTTATAAACAGACTGACTACAAACCAAATCTCTTTCATCATCATCATCACCATCATTATCATAACAACCCTTCACAAGTCCACTGCTGAACATAGGCCTCCCCCAAGGTATGCCACAAAGCACGACCCTGAGCCACCTGCATCCAACGATTTCCTGCATGTCTTACCAGGTCTCACTCCATCTAGTGGGGGGTCGCCCTACACTTCGCCTACCGGTACGAGGCTGCCACTTGAGAACCTTTTTTCCCCAACGGTTGTCGGTTCTTCGAGCTATATGGCCGGCCCATTGCCACTTCAGCTTAAATGTCCATGGTGCAGACAAAAATGTCCCAAAACTTTTACGTACGTAGCGATAGGATTTTGGTGAATATTAATTAAGTGTTAGGGTCATAGGTCATCTTCCCCCCCGAACGGGTTCCCGCCTTGTCGTGGCGGGGGGGGGGGCTTAGTAGCCGTGGCTTGGTCTCCCACGGTGAACAAAGAGGAACCCACGTGGCTGGCCCGAGGTGAAGGGCCGGCCTGAGGTGGCCACTCCGAGTGGGCTTGGGGAGCCCACTTCGAATGTGTGCTGGTGGACTGCAGCGAGTGGGGACTCCGCACCCTCTACTGCTGCAGCCGAGGTGGAGTCGCGGAGGAAGAGGAGTGTTGGTATGGCGATGCGCCACTCGCCCTATCCTCCGCGACTCAAACGGGGCCGCACCGTTGATGCGGTGGTGATGGGGCTGCGGGGGGAGAGGATTGTCGGTATTGCGAGGCACCGCTCTCCCTATACTCCGCAGCCGAATCTTGGTTGGCGGCGGAGCCATAGACCAGATCCGCCGCTGGGGTCGGGAAGTCTAGTGCTTCTAAGTGCTCGTTTTTCCTGGCCCCATGGCCTTCGCGCATCGGAAGCGGGGGCGTCTGTTGCGCAGATGTAATTGGAGGCCGTGGAGGAGGGCGTGCCATGTGTTCTGGTGCGCCTTACTTGGGAAGGAGAACGGGGAGGAATATTCCTCTCCCGAGGAGGTGCTGCCATGGGGCGGCAGTCGCTGGTAGGGCCGCGGAAGTGTGCGAAAGCGTTCCCGTAGCCCTGCCAATATGCGACGAAGGTGGAACAACATGGGGTTTTAGTCGGTGCGAGTCCGACATAACCCGTCCTTGCCCCCGCGAGGCGGGTATGCGTAGGCATTTCCCCATGTAAAAGAAAAAGGGTGAAACATCTTAACTCTGGGGAATAAATAGTTCTAGGCAGTTTTCAAATGTTACTTTAAGTTACTATCAATTGTCTCTTTAAAGGTTCGATTTCTTCAATTCCTATATTTTCTAGGACCTGTTTGTTTTGTTTATCTATCAAAGATGTCTCTGTCAGCGAATCTGGTATTTCTATCAAACTTGTAACTTTTTTCTTTGAATACCGTTTTAAAATAAACGATGTACAATCACTAAGATCAGCCCAAAATAAATATTTCTTTTTCATTGTATTTATAATTTTATTCCTTTATATTCATTGTACAAATTAATAAGTTAAGATACTTTATTATTGTTTCACAAAAGCATTTTATTGTAATAATATAAATGTCTATGTTAAAACAATTGATGATTGGCTTATTATTTAAAACATAAGTTCCTCCACTTTTTGGTTTTGGTTCTTAGAGCGTTTTTATTTCCGATATTCATGAATAACCATACCAAATTACAGCTCTTTGGAATATCAATAGTCTCTGCACGAAACCGCGGACAAACGGACATTGCTTCTGAGTTTTTCTCATTTTCTTAGGGCAACGATCGATATAAAATATCGATATGGTATTGTTGCGCGCCTAAGTTGACGTCATGTACCCGGCACCAGCGCCGTCTAGTGTCGGGGACCAGAGCGAAGAGGGCTAACTAGAAAATGTCAATCTTGAACTTTCCACCAACAGCGCCATCTAGTATCGAACAGAAGAATTAAGCTTTCTAGAAGCCCCACACTCGAACTTTCTGCACCTGGTCTGTCGGCGCCCGTATTTACTGGAATATTCTGGATGTTTCGGTGTAAAAGGTGTATTTAAAGCCGCTGCAAGCCGCGATCGGGGCAGTATTGAATTTGGCGAGACAAGCGAAGCTTTGGAGCGAAATAAAGTAAATCAGTGTGATTAATTATTAGTGTTTTAAGTTTTAATTGGGGTTCGGTAATAAAAGTGTAAATGGTAATTCAATCGGCAGTTTTTATTGTCACGAACCTCAAGCTCGTAACAGTATCATCGCAATTATTTTTTTCTATCTCACTCATAACTTTTTCTATGTTGATGTATTTAACCAATATGTGTGCATCAAATGTAATAGTGTTGGTGTTGGATATTTGGATTTGTATGCGCCATAATGAGCCAAAATTTTATTGAGTAGGTGTGCAGTACTGTCTATGTAGTGTTTCCTCCCCCGCACCAAAAATGACAGACCTTTGTTCGTAGCATTAGACGCATTATTTTTCCATTGGGTTGAATGGTCTAAGATAGCGCTAATGAATCTAGTTGTTTATGTTTTGACAGTTACGCACCAAACTTTCAGCCTTTTTGATGCGTAGTTGCTATTTTGATAGTCGTTTGAGTTAGTCGATGTGAATGTTTTTGTGAAAATTGAAAAAAAGTTGAGTATCGATCTGTCGTTGTATAAATTTAACGACAGATCGATACTCAATTTGCCGCATCCCACAATGCGCCGTCTCACACTTCAGTGGTTGTCATTTGTTACTTCTTACTTTTTATGTAATCTTCAGTCATAGACGACTTGAATGATTGACTCGAAAATGTTGTAAAAATCATGCAGTGATTAAATTCCTCACTAAACAAGGAAAGATTAAAAAAACATTCATGAAGGAATGTTGGCCGTTTACCAAGACCCAGCTCCTTCAATGTGAATGAAGATAATGTGAAATTTATTGAAAAACTTGTATTATAAGATGCGCGAGCAAGACTTAAGATGTTAGCAGAAATGAACAACCTATTCGTTGGTACCTATTTTTGTTTTATTGGTGTATTCACACCATATTGGATGATTATCTTTACATTACAAAAGTCAGCGCAAGATCGGTGCCGCGAATGCTCAGTGCACTTCAAAAATAGGCACGGGTTAACTGATGTACTATTTAGAACTGTGTGGTGACGACACAACAAGTTTTTTTCGATAGAATAGTTACGATTAGAGATGAAACGTGGGTTCACTACTATGACCCTGAGTGTAAATAGAAGCAATGGCATAAAAAGGAATCAGGCCCCCATAAGAAGTCCAAAGTCACTCCATCGGCCGGTAAAATCATGGCCACAGTGTTTTGGGATTCCAAAGGAATACTATTGATCGGGTACAAAAAAGGTGAAACCATCAACGCAGACAAATACTCAGCCACTTTACGCCGTTTGAGAGAAGGAATAAAGAAAAGAGACGAGGAAAGCTGACCAAGGGAGTGCTCTCCAAGGCTGTTGTACGAAACTGCGAATTTGAGGAAATTAACCACCCGCCATACAGCCCAGATCAAGCCTCTAGTGACTGCTTTTTATTCCCAATCTTAAAAAAAGACCTTTGGGGAAAGCGATTTGCTGACGATAATGAGCTCAAGTCCGCTGTAAATTAGCACTTTTCAGGCCAAGACGAAGAATATTTTTTCAAGGAAATAAAAAAGCTTTTCACGAACAAGTAAATGTATTGATGTCATGGGAGACTGTGCATGAAAAGACGTCAAGCAAATGTGCGACCTGACCCAAACGGACTTCCGTATAGTGTAGAGGTGGTGCAGGGAATATGTCTTAACCGTTAATTCAAATAAAATGGTCCTAGTAATGTTCACTCAAAAACGAATGCTGAATAATTATCAACTCCCAAGTGTTTCCAGCACAAAACTCAAGCTATCCTCTGAGGTAAAATACTTAAAACAGTAAAATTCTTGCCTTGGACAGTAAACTCACTGGAGTAAACACACAGAAAACAAAATCAACAAAGCTAGTAAACTTTCTGGCAATGCAGAAACATTATTAGCAAGCGATGGGGTCTGACGCCAAAAATAATACTGTGGCTATGAAAAACTGAAATTCGGCCCATGATCACAAATAGCATATTCTCTCCCATGGTGCACCAACATTGTCTTCACTTCACAACTTCAATACACCTCTACGACGATTCTGAGATCCCCTTAAGCCGCACTTGTACATTTGCGACACCAGTTCTCGACATCGTCTCGACAGTGGAGCCAGTAAAATCGTTCTCGGATCTTCAGTAGAGTTCGTTTAATTCCCAGATGGCCTCCTGAACAACCATTATAGTACAGCTGTAGAACATCCGGTACTTTAGCTTTACAACCATTTGCAAATGACAGCTGTGTCCTCGAGCATTTTCCCATTTACGGCACAGGACTCCATCCCGAATCAGCAAGCTGTCCCATTGGGCCCAATAGCTTTTCTTGGTTGAACTAATCACTGAGACGTCGCTTTACTTGGGCTTGGGACCACTGGCTTTCTCCATTCACGAATCGGCTTGATGTCCGAATCTACCTGCTGTGCATTTTGTAGGATGTTCTTGCACTTGTTGCTGAGGTGGTCTATCCTGAGCATCCTCGCAGATACTCTCATGCCTAGTACAATGCTTGCAATCTTCAGGACAAGGTCTTCTTGACAATGCATCTGTGTTGTCATGAGATTTCCCGCTGCGATATTCGATCACAAAGTTGTATTCCTGCAGTAGTTCAATCCATCTGGCCACGTGTTTTTTTGTATTTTTGAACTGCAATAGCCATTTCAGTGCAGCATGATCAGCTCGTATGATATAACTTCCGGCCCAAATGATATTTGCTAAAATGCTGCAACGACTTTACCACAGCAAGCAATTCCCATCTTGTGCCACAATAGTTCTTCTCCGGCTTTGACAACGACTTGGTGAAGTACGCTATCACAACCTCTTGATCACCATTCCGTTGAGACAACACACCGCCAAGTCCAATATCACTTGCGTCTATGTCAACTATAAATTCCTTTCCCGCATCAGGGTGCCCCAAAATCGGTGTTTTGCACTTATGGTCCTTGAGCTCCTGGAATGCGATGTCATCTTAGCAGAAATGTCGCTTCTCCTCGGTTAACTTGTGCAGAGGTTTGGCTATATCTGCAAAGTTCTTCACACATCGCCGATAATAGGAGCACAAACCCAAAAATGCTCTAACCTGCGTCTTGTCTTTTGCAACCGACCAATCCTTGACAGCGGCGAATTCCTCTGGATCCGTGTGGATACCTTCTTCAGACACTACATACTCCAAAAAGCTAACTTGCCGTTTGAATAATGAACATTTCTTCGGACTCAACTTGAGGTTGGCACTCTGGATCTTCATGAGCACGCGTTTCAGGTTTTGAAGATGTTCCTCAAACGTACGGCCTACGATGATGATGACATCCAACTAAACAGGACAGGCATCGTCAATTAGCCCAGTAAGTACAAGTTCCATCAACCTTCAAAACGTTGCCGGAGCATTGCACAATCCAAACGCCATAATATTAAATTGCCACAGATCCTTTCCTATCGAGAACGCAGTTTTCTCCTTGTCCTTAGGGTAAATTTCAACTTACTAGTAGCTGCTTTTCAGATCCAGCGTGCTGAACCACTTTACTCCTGTAACCATGTCCAGCGTGTCACAGTTCTAGGGATAGCTATCCTTCTTTGTAACGTCGTGCAGACGGCGGTAGTCAACACAAAACCGCATGCTGCTTTCCTTCTTCTGTACTAGCCCCACATATAAACACCATGGACTAGATGAAGGTTCAATAACACAATCCTTCACCATTCCCTCAATCATGGTATCTTCTTCCTTTTTCACGTGCTACCGGCAATCTACTTGTCCGCTGATGGTTAGACAATAATTCTTCTCCTGTGTTTATTTTGTGTTGAATTAAGCCAGTCTTCCCCAAGTCAGCATCCTTTGACGAGAATACGTCGGCGTACTTGAGTAACAACTTCTTCGCCTTGATCATTTCATTCGGGGAGAGAACGCTGCGACAGTCTTCTAAAAGTGTGGTCACTCTCGTTTGTGCATCCTTGCTGAGGGCCCCAGTCGATAGATACTGGCACCGACGCAACCAATCCACTTCCTCACAAGTACCAACCAGAGTGCGTTTTTCTATAAGCTGTTACCCTGGTCACTGGTTTTGGGCGGGGGTTAGTCTACTCCTAACTTTTGATAATATAAATAGGACTAGATTAACACCTATTCTGCTCTCCTGTCCGGCGACCAGTTTGGCGTATGGCACTGGGGGAGAGCGCAGGTCGTGTCGATCCCCAGGGCAAGTCTGAGGAGTTCTCCTTCACGTGGTTGCCGCCTGTTATTTGGTCTGGTTCAATAGGAAACAGACAGAACAGAAACACTCGGACGATCCTCTTTTTCTTTTCTTTTATCCCTCCCCCTTTTCCTATCCCAACCCAATCCAAGGTGTCAAGCGTACCGTGCCGATGGATTCGTGGCTGGAGGGAGTCCAGTCCCAAACGGTGCCTACCCGAGACCAGGGCGATTCGGGTAGTATTTTAGCCCTTCCCTCGGCATGCGGGGTTCTGCCGGGGGTGACCAAGTATTTCCCTAGCTACTCGTGGGAACAAAATGGATGAAAACCGACATTTTGTTAAAGACAGTGAGAAGTCTCCTTTAATGGAATTAGCTGCAGGTTTGGAAGAGGCTCTTTTAGCCTCACCAATACCCTGCAACAGTGCGCCCCGACCTGGGACGAGCCGTGAAGTGGAGGGCATGTTTAGCAGCCGAACCACAATCGGAAACGAACCAGGGAGGGAAAAAGAAAAAGTTCGCTAGGCCTTATAAGCTTAGCGGGGCTGCGAGGAAAAGGTACCGAAGGCTGATAGCAGCTGAGATTGGAGCCGAAGAGGCCCTCTCTCTCTGCCAGAAGCCTTGGGACGAAATTCCTCTGCCCAAGCCTCCCCCAGTTCCGAAGGCGAAAAAAGCAGTCGTTCCGCAGCAGTCAAAGCTGCAGTCGGTCTGAGGAAGAGCCCCCAAAGACCAGCCCAGGAAGACTGTGAAGCTGGCAACGAAGGAGAAGAAGCTCAGCTTCAGTGCCGTAGCTGGCTCCGCGTGTATAGGAATTCGCAATTCGAATCCTATGAGTGTGGAGCAGATGCGGCTGGTCCACCGGGCACTAACACAGGCCATCGCTAAGACGGCCTGTGGGTCGCAACCGGGAATGGGCCCAAAATTTTCAGTTTTCACACACAAGCCATGTTGGATTCTGGTAATGTGCCTGAATAAGGCAAGCCAGGACTGGATTGTGGGTGAAATCGGAAAACTAAAGCCCTGGCCGGAGGCAGAGCTCTCGGTAATACCCGAGGGCGAACTGCCTAAGCCTTCGATGGGCATTACCTACTTGCCCCGCAACGAAGCCGACTCTCCAGAGGAGGCGGCTGTGCTGTTGAGGGCACAAAATGAAGGGCTCCATACTGAGCTCTGGAGAATCCTCCACCGTAGGGACGAGGAGAATGGGTTCCTAGTAACCTTTTCTCTGGACGACCCATCGGCGGAGGCTCTTCGGAAGGCAGGCGGCAGAGTCATTCTTGGCTTTAAGATGATAACTTTTAATGTCAGGGGAGGCTCTGACACGGCAATGGAGCCCGAACCGCCCCAACCCCAACCGCAATCCCCTCAGCCCTCCACCTCTCGGGGTGAGGCTGGAACGCCACCTGTGAGAGTGACGAAGACCCAAGGCGCAGATTTTGCCTCGGTCCGACGGCCTCCGCTGGTGTCGTCCAGGCCGGGGGGAGGGGAGGTGGGAGCGGTTCGAAGAAAAGTAAGGCGGGGGGTCAAGTTCGCAGGAAAAGGACGTCCTCGTCCTCAACAGGCGGAAAAGACCCCTGCCCCCCCACGCCCATAAATGGCTAAACCCAAGGGTAAGACGAGGGTCCTCCAAGCAAATCTTCACCATGCAGCAGCTGTTTCTGCTGTGGTGGGGGTTTGCATTGCAGAGGACAACATTGACCTCGCCCTTATACAAGAGCCTTGGGTTGCCAACGGTCAAGTTCTGGGATTGGCGGCTGCCGGTAAGATTCTTGTCAATACCAAAGGCAGTAGACCCAGAGCTGGTATAATTTATAATAAAAATATTGAACTTTTAGCTGTTCCAGAGTACTGCAACGATGACCTGGTTACAGCCTTCATAAATCTCAAGGGATGCACAGGGGCCAGAGTAATCATTTGCTCAGCCTATCTTCCCGGCGAGAACGCAGATCCTACCATCGAGTTAGAGCGAGTGGCGGAGTTCGCCCGAAAACACAACGCCAAATTTGTGGTGGGTTGTGATGCTAATGCTCACCACACAGCCTGGGGGAGCACCAACATCAAAGAAAGAGGTGAGTTACTTTATGGTTTTCTCATCTCCAACCGCCTGGTAAGCCTAAACTTAGTTTGTACACCAACCTTTGTAACGCGTGCTAGGCAAGAAGTGTTAGACATAACCTTTGCTACCAATAACATGTCCAGGCGGTTAAATAACTGGCATGTTATTAGCGAAAACTCGATGTCGGATCACAAGCACATTAAGTTTGTGATTGGAGCATCACCATCCTTTGAAACCGTTACTTTTAGGGATCCGAAAGCGACCTCCTGGGATATCTATAGAGATAGCCTAAGGAGGAATTTGGAAACATTTCCTAAAAGCATCAAAACAATTGAAGGTCTGGAGTTAGCGACGGAGACCGTAGGTATCTGTGAAGCCTTCGAGGACAGTTGTCCCGTCAAAACCAAGACCTCAACACGAAAAGTTTCTTGGTGGAATTCTAAGCTGAAAGACCTTAGGGAAAAGACCAGGATACTATTTAATAGGGCTAAGAAAACCAAAGAGTGGGATATTTATAGTGCAGCCCTAACTGAATATAATAAAGAAATTAGAAAAGCCAAGAGAGCATCGTGGAGGAAGCTATGCGAGGAAGTTGAGTCTTTGCCTCGCAGTGCAAGACTACACAAGATGCTATCAAAAGCTAAACCTAATCAGATCGGGCTTCTTAAAAAGCCGGTTGGTAACTTCACTAATAGTGAAACAGAAACATTGGAGTTACTAGAGTCAACCCATTTCCCAGGGTCATACAAGACTTCAGCCTTAAACTCTTTCAGAGCTCTACGAAGGCCTTGCAATGAGGACTGGCGTAGGGCTGCAAAGATAATAAGGCCAAACCTGGTGCAGTGGGCTGTTGACTCCTTTGAACCATTTAAATCAAGCGGGGAGGATGGAATAATTCCCATCCAACTACTAAGGGGTATCGACATCCTTCTTCCTTATCTGGTGAAAATCTTCAGAGCAAGTTTTGCATGGGGATATATTCCAGAACGATGGACAATTGTCAAGGTTCTATTTATACCTAAGGCTGGTAGAAAGGACTACGCTTTACCAAAGTCCTTTAGACCTATAAGCCTATCTTCCTTTCTTCTTAAGACATTGGAAAAGGTTATAGATAGATATATAAGGGATGTAGCTCTAGCTACGAGGCCCATACATTACAACCAGCATGCTTACCGCAGAGGCAAATCTACGGAAACAGCCCTGATAAGTGTCATTGAAAGGGTCGAAAAAGCACTGGAGGATAAAGAAATAGCTCTTTGTGCCTTTCTAGATATTGAGGGCGCCTTCGACAGTAGCCCCACATCACTGCTGATTGGGGGCCTAACATCTAAAAATGTTGACCCCACAACCATCAGATGGGTGAAGTCAATGCTCTCAAACAGAAAGGCAAAAATAGCGCTGTTTCAAACTTCGATTGAGGTTGCAACCACAAGAGGCTGCCCACAAGGAGGGGGTTTATCACCCCTTCTTTGGACTCTTGCGGTTGACCAACTATTGTACAAAATGGCAGACCTACGCATTGACACATTGGGTTATGCTGATGACCTTGTGATCATTGCAAGGGGCTTTTGCCAAAGTACTTTATCGTCAATAACACAAAGAGCCCTAAACACCATAAATAACTGGTGTAGGGATAACAGTTTATCAGTTAATGCTGATAAAACTGTTATAATACCCTTTACAAAAAAGAGACGGTTGGACAAATTAGTCCAACCAAAACTTAATGGTAAAAAAGTACCATTTTCCACGGAAGTTAAGTACTTGGGCGTAACAATCGACCAAAAACTAACGTGGAACTCTCACCTTAGCAACGTATGCCATAAGGCAAAAATTGCTTTAGGTACGTGCAGTCGTTTTGGTCGGGAACAACCGGGGCTTGCGTCTCAGTATGGTCCTATGGCTGTACAGCAGCATAGTGAGGCCGATTCTCACCTACGCCTCTATTTTCTGGTGTAACAAGGCCAACCAAAAGACGACTGCGGATAGACTAAATAGTCTACAAAGGACTGCCTGCCTAATGGCAACTGGAGCTATGCTATCATCACCTGGAGCGGCTCTTAATGCACTTCTATCCTAACGCCCCTTGATCTCTATCTAGATAAGAAAGCGAGGGCTAGTTTGTATAGGATTAACGCCCAGGGCGGTCTGAGCTTGCTCTCCTACAGATTGAGATCCATGCTCGACTCAATTAAGGAATCACCGGTCTTATGCATGATCTCAGATATCATGCGTCCACTATACACTTTTGATAAAAAGTATATAGTGGAATTACCCTCCAGAGAAGACTGGCTGAATGGGTAGGTTATCTGTGAGGTCGATAGCCTCATATGGTATACCGATGGGTCTAAAATATAAATAATATAAAAACTCTGATAGTCAAGCAGCACTCCTAGCGCTGAGATCAAACTTAGTGAACTCAAAGCTAGTTGGAGACTGCGTGAACCTTTTAAACGCCCTGGGTTGTAAAAACAGGGTCGTTTTAAGATGGGTTCCGGGTCACGAGGGTATTGTAGGCAACGAATTTGCCGACAAACTTGCACGGGAGGGCTCAAAGTGCACACAATTTGGACCCGAGCCATTTTGTGGAATCTCAAGAAGCCTAGCCCGATTGACCCTTGAAACTCTTTATCACAATAAATCACTTAAGATCTGGTCTGATACACCAGGCTTAAAACATTCTAAAACCTTAATCCGGGCTTTTGATCGTAAATTCGCTTCAGAAGCCCTGGGATTAAGTAAAAATAAATTGCGCATTCTGGCAAGAGCCAGTTAGGGCTAGGGACACTGTTGTCTTAAAAAAGCACAGTCTGTCCATCCTGGGACTAAGCAACTCAAGGATGTGTCGGTTCTGTTCCGTAACGGAAGAAACGCCTCTACACATCCTAACTGTTTGCGGACCCTTAATGCGCAAACGTAGCACTCATCTGGGACACTATCTACTCCGCCCAGAAGAAGTGAATTTGTTCACGGCTAAGCAACTCCTTCGATTCATTGAAGACATAGGGCTTAGCAGTGAACTATAGCCATAGCAGCGATCACAATAGATCTTATAGGTCGCAGTGATACTGGTCTTTTTACCTAGACCTGCATAGCTGCTCGCACATAATAAAAAAAAATACCCTGGTCACAAAAGTTCAGCACACGTACTCCTGGGATGTCAATGGTTCTTAGCAAGCTTCGAGCCACTTTTCATGGAAGGTCATTGTCTACCGTTTCCACGAGTACACAACGATGTGCTTGCCCAGGATTCCGAGGAAGACTAACCAGCACAATCGTTTCCGATCTCGGCTGAAGAACAATCTTATTAAGGCTGTACGCATTTCCTGGTAACGCCCCTTCCACGAAAAGTTCCCCTTGTCCACATTTCAAAACACCTTGCTAAATGTCGATCTCACTACAATTTTTCTTCATAAAGTCTAGGCCCAGGATGCCGTCGTTCATTACATCAGCCACGATGACATCATGTTCATTATGTTGCCTAGCTGCTACTCCATCTCCTTCTCTCCACGGACGCGTATGCGCTGACCGGTGGCTGTCACCAAATTAATGCGTTCTCGGCTGTATGCGGAGTCCCCAAGGAACTGACTTATAAGTTGGGAACTGACAACCGTGCAAGAGGCTCCAGTGTCTATGGTCAGTTTACACGGCGTTCTTGATGATTAGGCTGTTCCCAACATGGGTATGTGGGCATGTGAGATCGAAATCCTTGTGGCTCTTTTAACATAAGCCAGCACCCGCCCCGCAGTCCTGGCTTTTACTCGTTTCCCTGCTGCTACTGGGCAGTGCTGTTAACTGCACTACCCTCTCGAGATCGATCAACTTCCCTTTTTACAGTTCGCTTAGGACACCTGGATCGAAGATGGCCCCTTTCCCCACGGCCGTAGCCCCTAGGGCTGTATCCTTTATTGTGGTCGCGAACTGTAGCTGCTACAACCTCCCTGACGCGATGAGAACGATGATTTTGCCGCACGGCTTCCACTTCCAGTGCATGGGCCAAGTCGTTCTTCAGCGTCTCATCGTGTCTGAGCCTCACAGTAGCACTGACTTCAAGGTCGCGGATACCGTTGATGGACGTCTGCCACAGGTTTCCTTCAATGAGCGCAGGTACAGACCGGTATGCTTTTTGAACCAACTTCTCCACCTCAAGGGCCCACTGCTGCAGGTTTTCGATGCTGCGTTGCACGCGATCTTTGAGCTGCGCACGAAAGACGTGTGCCAAATGACCGTCGCCATATCTCGCTCCAATGCTCAAGGAGCTGCTCGTAAGTCACTTCCTTACCGAGAGCTTCCAGAACAATTAAGGCCTGTTCGCGCAGGCCTAGTGTGAGAGTAGTCATGGCCTGACTTTTATTCCAGCCGTCCGCCTTCATGACAGCCTCGAAATGGATTTTGTAGACCGACCAGGAAGAACTCCCGTCGAACGGCGGCACTTTGAATCCACGTAGCGAACGTGTTGTAGCTACCACGGGAGCTGTAATTCCATCCCCAAGTTTAAGGTCGTCAGGCGTTTTCTTTACGTCAGCCATCACGTTGTTAACCAGATTGTTCGCTTGGTAGATTCGGGTTTCAGCTTTTGTCCGGCGGTTGTCATATTGAGCAACCCTATCCTTCACCTCCCTTATCTCATTCCCGAAGGTAGCGTGAAGGTTTTTCGAGAGGAGCATCTGCTCTTCCTTATCGCGTTTGAGCTGCCCTTCCAAACGACGGGCCTGTTCCTCCTGCTGTTCTTCCAACCAACGGGCTTGTTCCTCCTGTCAGCGGGCCTGTTTTTCCTGTCGACGGGCTGATTCCTCTTGTTGGTGGACCTGTTCCTCATGTCAGCAGGCCTGTTCCTCCTGCTGCTCTTCCAACTGACGTGCCTGTTCCTCCTGTCGGCGAGCCTGCTTCTGCAGCATCATAATCAGGGCACCTAAGTCAGGTGCTGCAGATATAGTAGCTGCTGACGGGCTGGCAAAAAGGGCCCCGCGTATCTAAACCTTCCCATCACCGCATAAGCGTAATTTTTTAAAATGAAACTTATGAAAACGTAGTATATTGAATTTATTGATGTCACAGAAATGTGAAACGTTGCACCTTTTCCGTCTAAGAAAATCAGTAACCGATTATTTCGTTTTGAAAATAAAACACAGAATTTCATACGGTAAACGCACAAGACGCCCACCACGCCGAATGACTAGGTTCTCCTACTACCGATCACGCGAGCAGATCAGTTTACGACTTTGCCTTGGCATATGGTCTGATACAACTGGTCACTTTGCCCACGCGGTTTCCAGATGTACAGGATCTTACACCTTCTCTGTTGAACCTTCTGCTGACCTCTCATCCGGATGGCTATCAGGTCAAGTCAAAGCACCTCTTGGCTCTTCGGATCACTGTCTGCTCCGGAGTACAGTGCCCGATCGGGAGGCTGCCACCGTGTGTGGCACTTATGATCACACATAGGTCAGCGGGTTGGGATTGGATGCGGGCTTTTTTTCATGATGATCCCAATAAAATTTGTTGCTGAGTTTGTCGCCTATGTGATGCTTTAGGCGATGGAACTTTTATCCCGTCATCGGTAGTGCTTATCGGCGGCAGATCCCAAACTTAATTTGGACGCTACTGCAAAATTGCGTCGAGTCAAAATCAGGAGTGTTACGAGGCCTGAGCTGAGGCATAGGTGTCCCGGAATGCAAATATAACGAGGCGTTGTTGTACTTACAGGTATTATTAGCCTGACCAGGTATTTTAGCCTGACTCCAATAAAACAGATACTCTAATAGTTTATTCCTGCACACAAGTTTATTTATTTACTTACACAACACTTACAATTCAATATTGCTTACTATTACTATTATATTATATACTATTTATTGTTTTTAATCACTATATTTCGCGGAGTAAAAAGGGTGAGCGTGGCACGAGCTCCCAGGCGAGCAGCGAATGCATATATTTACTACTAACTAACTTGACCGGTAAAGCAGGCACAAGTACTTCGATAAAAAAATATTGTTAACAACAAATTGGTCGATTCATGCGGAAAAGTTAGTAAGTAGGATTTCTTAAGTGATTAATTAATTTTACATTGTTGAATTTATACAAAAAATATTTATTATAATTTAGAATTTTGATTTTATATATGTGATTTTATAGATGAAATTAATTTACTTTATATTATACTGTATTAACATTAAAATTTATTTAATACACATCACCTATGCCACATCACACCCCTGCTGAGATCGTTTCACGGGCGATAGTAGTCTGGAAATCGCACTACTCTTCCGCTTAGTGTTTTTTTTAGAGTATTCTCACTTTGACCAGTTGTGGGAGCTTGGGTTTCCTTTTCTGTAGGTGTTATTTCCTCTGGATAAAGAGATGATCCACTGCTGTAAGGCAGCTGCAGGCTTGATTCGGTCTATAGTAACCGTACTTTCCATACCTTTGATCATCAATTTGAAGGTCTTAAGACCCCTTTCCAGGACTTTATATGGGTGTGAATAAGGAGATTCCAATGATGGTGTAGCTGGACCCTGACGTAAGAAAACGTATTCAGCCGTCTAAAGATCTTTAGGGATGTAGAAGGTTTTAGTTCCGTGCCATGTAGCTGGGCGAGGTGTTTTAGCTTTAAATTAGCCATGTGACGTCGAAGGCGAGATGCGAAATCCTTGATGTCGGCGGTGAAGTCTGGAGAGGGCACGAAGAATTCTCCTGGTAATCGTAAAGGTTCTCCGTATACCAATTCTGCAGCTGATGTTTTGAGGTCCTCTTTCCAGGCGCTTCTTATACCTAGAAGCACAAGTGGAAGGATTACTGTCCACTGCGGGTTATTGTGGCACCTGATTGCAGTTTTTAGCTGACGATGTAATCTTTCTACCATACCGTTACTTTTTAGGTGGTATGAAGTGGTTGTAGATAACCTGGCACCGATGAGAGCTGCGACGGCCTGGAATAATTTTGAGTCGAACTGCCGTCCCTGGTCTGTGGTGATCTTCTGTGGGCATCCGAAACGGGCTACCCAACCACTGATTAAGGTTTTGGCGCATGTTTCTGCCGTGATTTCTTCTAATGGGTAGGCCTCAGGCCATCGCGTATATCTGTCGATGACGGTGAGGGAGTACCTGTAATGAGAAGAAAGCGGTAATGGCCCTACTATATCCATGTGGATATGAGAGAAACATTGTGATGGAGTAGGGAAAGTGGAGTAAGGTGAAGAAGTATGGCGGTTGATTTTGCTGCGTTGGCAATCTGTGCACTGCTTCGTCCATTCTTTGCAGTCTCGACGAACACCGGGCCACACGAATTTTTCGGAGATGAGCTTTGCTGTGGCTGAAGCTCCGGGATGACTGAGATTGTGCATTTGGGAGAAAACTTGTCTTCTGAATCTTGGAGTAATATATGGCCTCGGAGTGTGTGTTGAGATATCACAATATATCGTAGCTCCGAGTGACTTAACCTTTTCTAATCGAAGCGCTGTTCCCTTATTGATTAAATCCTGCAGTTCAGGGTCTGAGTTCTGATCGTTTGCAAGATCTTCATAGTTAAGGGTTTCAGAGATAGTCTCAACACGTGACAACGCATCAGCAACAGTGTTATCACAGCCTGACACATGTTTCATATCCGTGGTAAATTGAGATATGAAGCTTAAGTACAATAGAACAATTGTCTCTTTTTGTGACAAACGCAAAGGTAATTGGTTTGTGGTCGGTGTACACCGTAAAATGCCTGGCTTCGACCATAAAACGAAAGTGTTTGATAGCTTCGTATATTGCCGATAATTCTCTGTTATATGAACTATATTTGTTCTGTGCTGACGTAAGTTTTCTGGAGAAAAACGCCAGGGGTTCCCAGCAGTTTCTCACTTTTTGCTGTAGAACGGCTCCTATGGCTTTATCAGATGCGTCAGTGTATAGTGATAATTCTGCGTGAGTATTTGGATGTGCTAACATGGTGGCATCAATCAGCGAGGATTTACAATCTTCGAATGCCTTCAGCATCTCGGGGCTCATGACTACCGGTTTGGATCCTTTAATATTTTTGCCACATAATGCCTCAAGAAGTGAAGCTTGTGTACTTGCTGCATCCTTCAAATACCTACGGTAATAGTTCAGCATACCGAGGAATCTTCGGAGTTCTCTAGCTGTTTTTGGTAAAGGGACGTCCGGGGTCTCCATTGGACGAGTTCCCTGCGCTGAAATGTGGTAACCCAAAAAATCTATTTTCTTGACACCTAATATACTTTTAGAAGTATTTATGAGTACTCCGTACTTTTCAAGTCGTCGAAAAAGTGTCTTAAGGTGTTTCATATGCTCTTCTTCGGTATGTGAAAATATGTCGTCAAGATATCCAAATGTGAAATCTAGTCCTTGGAGTACCTCATCTATGAATATTTGAAACGTCTGGGCTGCATTCCGGAGGCCAACATCATGAATGGGAACTCGAACAACCCAAACGGAGTCGTGATCGCTGTCTCTTCGATATCACTCTCAACTACAGGGATCTGGTTGTAAGCCTTCACTAAATATAATTTGCTGTATATATTACAACCAGCAAGCTGATGAGCAAAGTCTTGTATGTTTCTGAGTGGGTAGCGATCCGGGATGGTTCGTGCATTTAAAGCTTGATAATCACCACACGGCCTCCAGCCATCGTCTTTTTTGCGTACTAGGTGTAGTGCTGAGGACCAAGAGCTTTCCGAGCGTTGTGCTGTGCTGTTCTTCAACATTTCCTCAAATTCCTTTTAGCTATGAGGAGTCTATCAGGAGCTAAACGACGAGGTCGTGCTGCTACTGGAGGTCCTGGAGTAACGCGAATGTGATGCTTGGTATTATGTTTGGGTTCTGACGTCGTGCCAGCCGGTTTCGTTATGGTAGGGTATTGGCGAAGTAATTCATGATACTTCGAACTACCAGTAACAGTTTTGATGGCTTCTATCTGGTCGTTTTTGTGGTTTTTGTCTATGATGACGGCAGTCGACTAATAAATCGTAATGACTTAGAAAGTCAACTCCGATAATGGGTTTGGAGACATCTGCCACGATAAATTTCCAAGCAAAGTCCCGACGTAGTCCAAAGTCCAAGTGAAGTTGAAGGTAGCCGTAAGTGGAAATGACGCTACCATTTGCTGCGAAAAGTTCGTATTTGCACTTTTTACCTGGACCCTTCATCATGGTCCGTGGAAAAACACATAAGTCAGAACCTGTGTCGATGAGGTAATTAATTTTACTTTTTCTATCTGTGATGAATAAACGGCCGTTACAAGTATGGCAGTCATTCCCCGCCGCCACTAATGGCTGCCCTGGTCTTTTCCCGACTTAAAATTACAAGGTGTTGTGCATTTCGTTGAATTAACACCAAACTTTCTGTGGTACCAACATATACCGTTGTCTGAGCGTGACCGAGATCGTGAACGGAACTTAAATCGCCTGTTGCGTGACGAGGATCTGGGTCGCCTATTCATCTGTGTTGTTAATGCAGAAACTTGTTTTGTCAGCTCCGCGATCTGAATGGCCATTGCTTCCATAGCAGCGTACGGTGTAGGAATTTGTTGCGGTGGACAGGAAGATGTCGTTGGAGAAATCTTGTTTAAGTGTCATTTATTTTGTCAGCTAATTCAGACAATTTATCTAATAGCATCTCTGCATTTGATGCGACAATAGCCTGCATATTTTGAGGTAGTCTACTCGACCAAATTGTGCGTATAAAATTTTCGGGAACACTAGGACCTGCAAGATGTATAAGATGACGCAAAAATTTTGACGGTTTGCGACTTTCAAGCTCTTCATGCATTAACAGCTGTTTTACCTTCTGTTCTTGGGAGGCGGAAAGTCGACGAATCAATTCAGACTTAAGAGTTTCATATTTGTTTTCTCTAGGCGGATTGATAATGCTGCTTCAGCTGCGTATTCGTGATCGAGCTGGGATACAATATAATAAAATTTTGTGGTGTCACTTGTTATATTTGATAAAATAAATTGTCCCTCTATTTGAGCGAACCACAGTGCTCGTCTGTCAGGCCAAAACGGGGGGTGGTCGAACACCTACTCTAAATGTATTTGATTTCCTTTCTCCGCTGGTGGTGTCATCAAAATTTTCACTTTCGACGTTCTGCATCAGAGGTGTCTTTAAGTTTTTATTCGCTTTGATTTGGGTAGGGCTTATTTTTGTTCCATGTCAGAAGGTCACCAGTATAACGAGGCGTTGTTGTACTTACAGGTATTATTAGCCTGACCAGGTATATTAGCCTGACTCCAATAAAACAGACAATCTAATAGTATATTCCTGCACACAAGTTTATTTATTTACTTACACAACACTTACAATTCAATATTACTTACGATTACTATTATATTATATACCTACTATTTATTATTTTTAATCACTATATTTCGCGGAGTAAAAAGGGTGAGCGTGGCACGAGCCCCCGCAGCGAATGCATATATTTACTACTAACTAACTTGACCGGTAAAGCAGGCACAAGTACTTCGATACAAAAAATATTGTTAACATCAAATTGGTCGATTCATACGGAAAAGTTAGTAAGTAGGATTTCTTAAGTAATTAATAATTTTACGTTAAGTTGTTGAATTTATACAAAAAATATTTATTATAATTTAGAATTTTGATTTTATATATGTGATTTTATAGATGAAATTAATTTACTTTATATTACACTGTATTAACATTAAAATTTATTTAATACACATCACCTATGCCACACAAACACTAGCGCATTCAAAAAGAAGTACAACTCTGCCTCCAAATCCTTCAAGAGTTATCGCTAGGGCAATGTCGGAGCACATTGGGAGATTGGCAAGAAACTAGTTCGACTTCCTTTGAGAACTCGTGCGTTCTGATCCCTCGCCAAGGCTGCCCAACGAAATTTCTGTAAGCCATCATATTTGCGCAGGTAATATGACTCGCAGACTCAAGCCGCAAAAGAGAAAGCAGATCTTTTACGTTCTCTTTTTGTATTCAGCTCGACGACGGGGGAACATACCCCGAACTTTTCGTGGTTTGAGTGCTCAATATCGGATGTGCTGTTTACACAGCACTCGGTTCTTAAAGCGTTCCTGTCTCTAGACTTCAACAAGTCGAGAGGGCCTGATGGAATCCCCCCAATTGGGCTAAAGACATATGTCACACACTTACGCGTCTTCTCCAGGTTCTCTTACTCTTTAAGATTCGTTCCAGGCTCATAGAAAAGAACTTCAGTGCACCCGATCCCCAAAAAAGGTGACCACTCAGACCAACTACAGGCCTATGCCATCACCTTGTTCTCCAAAATAACGGCATCCATTATTAACTGCCGGCTCATGCGGTACATTGAAGAGCATCATCAGCTGATGTGTGACCGTCACTATAATTTCCGTCGAGGTCACTCAGCTGGCGATCTTCATGTCTACCTGACTCACCGATGGGCGGAGGCAGTCAAGACCAAGAGGTAGGCCCTGGCGGTTGGTTTGGACACAGCGAAGTACTTCATCGGTCATTTGTCTCGGTCTTCTTTCAAAGCTTCCCTCTTATTGGCTTTCCTAAAAATTATGCAATTGGGTCACCAGTTTTATTACAGATCGGTGTATTAACCTGTGAATGCTGGTGTTTCACAAGGCTGCGTGCTATTGCTTATCCAGTTTTTTCTGCATATCAATGATACGTTTCGTACTAGTGACATTCATTGTTATGCAGACAACATATGCCGAAGCCGGCCGTGCTAATATTTTTCGGGAACACGTCGTCGAGTATCGGAACAAACTTATGTCTGAAGTCGAGTCTTTGTTGAACAAAGTCTCGGATTGGGGGCAATTAAATCTAGTCCAGTTTAACCCCCAGAAGACACAAGCCTTCGCGTTTACCGCAAAAAAGAAATCCTTGGTCATTTCTCCTCGATTTCAGTACACCATAATTAATGCCAATACCGCCATCTAGTATCGAGTAGTAAAACTAGTAGAGCTTTCTAGAAAATTCCCTACTAGAACTTTCTGCACCAAGTCGGTCGGGACCGGTATGTGTTCGAACATTCTGGATGTTTCAATGGAAAAGGCCCTATATATGGCCAGTAAGGACCGCCACCGAGTCGGTATTGAATTGGCGATGCAAGCGAATATTTCGAAGCGATATAATTGCAAGCTAAAGTGCTGAGTGTGATTAATAATTAGTGTGTTTTAAGTTGTAATTGGTGTTCGGTAATTAAAGTGTCAATTTTAGTAACTAAATCGGCAGTTTTTATTGTCACGAATCCTAAGCTCGTAACAATTGGTGTAAGGACAACACGGAGGGTTTCCGTACCCGAAGTCAAAGCCAGCAGGAGACGGACCAGAGACGATTTGGTGGTGCAACGCCGAGGAGAAAATTTTTGCGCGGGGCCCCTAGCAATTGCTACTCTTGCTACTGCCGCGTTCGCACAATTGGCACTGGCCGCAAACTCCAAATCTCTACTAACGTCTGGCTCAGTGACGGCAAGACTTAACTTTTATGGGGGTGTGGCCGTAGAAGGAAAAGAGGAGATCTCCGGCCGGGCAAGGTGTTCTGCCCGGGGAGCGGCCAACACTCCGTGTGATAGTTCGGAGATGTTCTATAATATATACTGTTTATGATTCGGAATATTGATAGCGTGATTTAGGCTTCGGTTTGTTTCGCTTGCGGCGCGACGACAGCGCCGCCACATCACCCCCCTACTCAGACCGGAGGTCGATAGTGCAGTCTCGTTGTCGACGAATGTGCAAGTGCCAGGAGATTGCCTTGTAGTCTGCGGTGAGTCGAGAAGAAGGCAAGTAATCTGCGAGAGTGCCGTGAAGCAGAGGCGAGCAGTAAGGCTCAGAGCCGTGACGAACACTGTATAGCGCAGAGAGTAGCTTGAAGGAACAGGATGCATTATTATTTCAGTGCTGCGATGAACCTTGTGAAGCTAGATGGCTTTCGGGATATGAAGACTGCAGACGATATCTGCTCGGGAGCGAATGGGTGGGGTATTTTTATGACGATGATGAAGCTTGAAGTTTCCGAAGGTTGTTGGTTGCGCGTGTTCAGATCACGTCGGGTGGTCACCACTGTGGCCGTGGAAGGAAAAGGCGAGATCTCCCGCCGGGCAAGGGGTTCTGCCCGGGGGAGCGGCCAACACTCCAGTGATAGTTCGGAGATGTTCTATATATACTGTTTATGATTCGGAATGTTGATAGCGTAATTTAGGCTTCGGTGTGTTTCGCTTGCGGCGCGACTACAGCGCCGCCACAGGGGTAAGATAAATTTAGCGAGGCCCTCTGCCCACGCGTGAAGACGGATTACTTGTATAAAATGAAAAACAAAACACTTGCTTGAAATTATGAAAATTTTATTCATGCAGTCATTAAGTACGAACACCAAAAAATTTCATAAAAATTAAAGAAATAGAAATTTTCTGCTTTTTATCCTGCTGAATTGTTTAATTATAGCCTCACAATCCAGCTTGGATGCTATATTTGCCTCGATACACAAAACTGGCAACACTGAAAATCTTTCCTGTGACGTTGTATTCCTGAGATAATTTTTAATGAGTTTTAATTTCGAGAAGCTTGTATCAATTTGTCTAAACAAACAGAACGCGAATCCTCAGCATTTGTCGCCACGCGGCGGGGATTCCCGCATTAGCACCGTAAACTATTGTTACTAGAATGAATAAAAACATATTTAGTTATACTAATAACATCGATCCACGACAAGTAAATTTTTTCGGCGCGTTCACGGTTTGAAGTATAACGCATAAACCTCCAAGGCGCGGGGCCACCCGGGTCGCGAGCCCTGGGCGGTGCCCCACTTCGTCTACGTCTTACGCTGCCTCTGGTTTGGCAGCGTTGGTTTGATTTTGGGAATCCAATGTCGGCATCTACATGCTTGTGAGTGTGTTACTGCGTTCGTTTGCTTTGTTCTGAAGACGCAAGCATGACGGTCATCGAGGTTGTTATGTCGGTCATAATAATTGCCTTATTTTTATAATAAATACAAGAAAACAAGTTAAAGAAAACGAAATATACGGCAAAGACCATGCTGGATGTTAAAAATTCATAAAAACCGTAACTGTATCGTGATGGATAAATGTGTTGCTCTGTTGCGAATCCTCGAACATAAAATGTGTGGCTGGTCTATATCCTTTCTGGAATATTGTGTTGTAGTGAACCACGCATGCATGGAAATTAAAGTACGAGATGGGATGATGGATCTTCCCGGAAACAACTCAAAAAATAACTGCGGCAAACGCCCCTCCCCCCATGAATCTATGGCGGAGACCTAAGTTCAGCAGTGGATATTTATAGGTTGTAATGAATGGGTGGGAACCATGCATTTAGAATCCTAAGTATGATCCTCTTAAGATAAATAAAGATAAAAAGAAAGTGGCATATGTGGTGTTTTGCTGAAATAATGCAAGCTAGTAAAAGAATTAAAAGCCAAAAGGAATTAATGGTGACGACTTTCGGGAAAACATAGCTCAAACAAGTCCGGTGTCCGTCATACTTGTCAGTTCGGAGTGCACTAACATATTCACAAGCATGTAAATGACTGCGGTGTTCGAGCCTTGCAATTGTATTGGCTTAAAGTTTGTGGTCGCTTACAAGCGTTGTAAACTTAGCATCACGTATAGTATAAAATGGAAACTCTCCGCCATCCACCAGAGTATACGTGGTAGAGCCATGTTGCAGCTCTATTATGGTTGAAGCACGAATGGGTCGGCTCAACCGGGGTAGGATCACAGAATACCAGCGTAAAAAAGCAACTATACGTGTGAGTGTAGAGAATCGGAGACCCTTTTTACTGGAGACGAGGCATACCATTTTAGTGCTCAGTGTTGACAACGCATCTGCATTTTGACTAATGTAGATGTCTATGGGCCACAGCATCAACTTACTATCAGATTGACTGTATGCTAGTTTGTTACCCTTATTATATAAAAATAACATGCCAGACCTTGTCTTACTGATTTCCACATTTTTTGAAATTTTGGAAAACTTGTTACAAGAGAATATTTTCAACTCCATGAGGCGGTTAAAACGCCTTATAAGGAGTTTATTGATTCAATTCGATTCCCGTTTTCAAGATTTCAATGATCTAGCATAAAAATAGTAAAAGTGGATCAACAGTCATGCCCGATACTTTGAATAGTTAAATTCGAATTCGACAATATTTATAAACAAAGAATGGTAAAAATATAATTTGTAATCTGTCGCCATTTAATGATTATGGTATGGATTGAGGAAGGAAAAGTAAACGACATGTTTTATTAAATCTTTACAAATTTATTACATTAATTGGCAATTTTTACAAATTTTATAGAGGTTAAAATTCTTAGTTTACATTTCGACTATATTTAAATGTTATGGGAAATATGCTGAGACAGGTGTTGCTCTGTAAGTCCCTCTTGAAGATTTCTTTTCTCTGTAATCAACTTTTGGCAACTCGGTGTTTTTATTTTCTTTTCCCTTTTGACTTTTATGAGATGCGGCTACTGATCGTGCAGTGTCTAAAACAATACAACAATAATTATAGATTAAGTAGGATTCTACTGACTAAGAGATTTTCCGCAACTAAAAACTTTTAGAAATACATCTGTCTGGGTTGGTATCACTCTCAGGCCCGGTTTCCACCAAAGCGGGGATGAGAGATGTGCTGCAAAGCTGGCAGGCAATTTCCACCAAAGCGGACAGGAGAAGTAGAGAGAAGGGGAAATGTGAGCTTTGTGTAACAGAGAGGTGAGCTGTAAGAGATATAAACCAGTCAAGTTCTATCTACTAAAGGAAGACGTCATGTTATTACACAAGTTGTATCCGAATTTGCTTGAGGAAGAGGAATTAGAGGTTGAAGAAACACAATTAATTTATACAATATTTAAATTATCGACGGCAACATAGATTCTGCAATATACTGGATGACCTTTTTTACGGTCTGGAAAAAAATAGGGTGTAACATGCGAATGGACTAGAAGCCAATGGCACTGATATTTTATAAAAAATAAAAACAAAAATTTTGAATTAAATATATAAATACTTTAAAATCCATCGAAATTCAAATCATATACACCGTACACATTTTACAATAAATTTAGTAAGCATCTTTGACCTTGTCACTTCGCAGGGTCACAGGCTAGGGTGAATATGCAAGCATAGTGCACTTTCAATTCCCGTACTCTCATAGTCCGATGGTACGGCAATCCGATATGACCGGAGCGGGATCAGACGCACGACCAACGACTTTACGTGCTTTTTTTGGTTCGACTCGGGATCCGAACCATCCGGGACGCATGGTCAATAGTCGCACCATTAGACTAACGAGGGAGTCAAAAATAAATGAAGGATAGTCATTTACTCACTGTTCATCCCTACTGGTAAAAGGCGAGTTGTAATGGATGGGCTATATAGCTCAAATAACCAACAACCGATAAGATCTCGATTGAAAACCACTGGTAAACATAGTGTACAGCGCTACCCACTAGATGGAACGACGGCTTGATAAATTGTGAAGGGACTCTATAAATTATGTAAATTTTAAGATGACTACTTTGTAACAATCTGCGGTAGCTAATGTTTAGCAATAGACTTTAAATAAGCTGTAATTATAGACTTCAAATAAGCTGTAATTATAACAGTTATCGTTAACATTTTAAAGCTCATACTTAATTTACTAACAGATTATGTTTTCACAATATATCACAGATATATTAAAAATATATTAAAAACTTTTGTCCGGTGAATGATAAATCACCATCATCCCTTATAAATTTTGCTATAAGCATTAACAATTGTCTTGTGGAGGCATCATAAGAGAATTCATCATCCAATTTCATTCCATGGGTGTCTTAAGACGTAACTATGGGAAATATCAGAGAGGCCTTATCGCCTCCGATAGATTGCGGTAACAGTAACGGAAGCTGCGTCATAGATGCAAGAAATTTGGATGATACAAATTAAAAATAAATAAATAATGCGACCGCTAATACCATGCGTATTAACGACGCATAATATCTGTTAAGCGTCGTTATGGATAATTCTCCAGAGGACTTTAATAACTAATGAAGAAGATGAATAAAAAGGTGGATGTACTTTTATTCTTTAGAAGGAAGACGAACGAGCACGTATTACTGATGATAAGTGAATACTGTTCTCCATAGACACTATTTACTCGTAAAAATCAAAATGCATATGGGTTGCCATCCCTGAGAATGCCTCGTTACCTGTAAAAAAGGTTAACGGTTTTCGTTACTGATCATACGAAACACACAACAAACAGCAATAGTGTTTCGTAATGAGATATCAAAGCATGTTATGCTACTATTGATGGCCTATGTCCAAACTAAATCCTTGTTTAGACCTAAAAGTTACCTTTCGATTTCTTTGACTGATTTTCATCTGCGGAAGGTTGTAAATATTTTGGATCTAAGCCTACTTTACTAGTTCTTTCGTTGTTTTCTATCCTGGGACTGTCTTCTAAACTCGACCTAAGACAGAACAAAAACAAATATTATTTATACGTATAAACTTATTTTGCCTTATTGTATTGACAGAGAAAAATTTGTACAACATACATTCAGTGTTTCATACATAGAATACTATAATACATACACAATAGAACCGTGCTGTAGCCACTAAAATGTCACTAACATGTCAATTCACACGTACAACTGTCAACACGAGATGTGTTTTGACGTTACAATCGTTTCCAAATTTTGCATGCAAATTATTTAGAAAATGCCAAATTGCACACTTTTTACAAATAAATATGTATTAAAATTTAAACGATTTTTTTTAAATGATGTTCTTGAACATTAATCAAAAGTCTAAAATGTTTAAATTTACTCTGTCAACACAGCGAATCAGGTTTGTAGTAGTGATAATATGACGTAATTACTTATATATGTGCTCCCGGCGACGCCGACCCCCGTACGAAATAAGGTTGGCAGCCATTTTATTATGTATTATAGTATTCTATGGTTTCATACATTAAACTACTTTCATACATTTAGTAACTAGGGATCTAATATTGGGGTAGTTAATCTGTCAACAGCGGCAATAGCAGTGACCAACAGAGAAATTCATAACAATCAAGAATTAGCTCATTATAATAATTAACACTGCCCGCGATTTCGTTAACCTAGAATTATTTTCTTAAAATTTTTAAAGAGGTACAAACTGATCCAGAGAATCCTTATTATTTTTAAAATTAATTTTAAATCTTTATTCATTAAGTTTGCTTCTCCTAGCTGGTGAATATATTTATTTCAGATGTGCGTCCAGCTTCTGATCTATACTCATCTGATCAGATACTCATCAGGTCATTAGGTACACCAGAGAAGTATCTTGCAATAGACCCACCGAAATTATATCCCTAAGGCGTTTAAAAGTACATACCTGTACCAAATGGCGTGGATGAATTGCCGAAGCCGAAAACTAAAAAGATTAAAATAATTTCCACAAAACAGCTTCTAGAGTTGGTGCTAAGACTCAGACACTCAAACTAGGAGCTATTATGTGAAAAGTATAGTTCTTGGAAGTCTAGTTTTACTTACCTTCGAGTGAACTAAGTATATAATATATAATAAGTAATAAAATATCTAAAGCTTAAAGGTAAGGACTAATAAAATACTTTTCGGTCGGTTTACAACAGACAAAGATATCGTGTAATATACATAAAAATATATGTTTAAATTGAGAACTAAAGATGCTTTTGAAGTTGCCATATAAATGTTCTACAATCTTATAAATTCTGTTTTTCTGCCACTACTGCACCTCCATCTGTCAGTATCACAGAAATAGTAATAATAAGACAATAGAAATGAATTAGCGCTTCTAAAACCTTTGTCGCCACATCTTACCGTATATAAACATATTACGTAATGCACAATGATATCTAATGTTTCACATTACATTGCTTGGCGAGTTTGTCAACGTCGCGTATTACGGTAGAACAAAAGCAGCAATGGTAATTGTAAAATACGAAAAGTAATAAATGAAAGTTTACAAAGGTAAATATCATAGTAAAGTACTCATCTAGGTGTAAATTAGTTAAAAGAATGATAATTAGTAAATAATCAACTTACCGATGAAATGTTATGCCTTTATAAATTGATAATAACATAAATTCACGTACGACGTTCCCCGCGCAACTAAACCATAAAATGGTGAATGATGTTCGTCAACACATCATAGCGGCGACAAGGTCACGCATCTATGCGACTTCTATTGTCTTATTGTTATGATTTCTGTGGTCAGTATCCTCCTTATAATATCATATCGCAATAATCGCCAATAAATAATAAATTATATTTGACCCAATTCTGGAATCCAGTAATTCGAAACGTAAATTTGTAAAATTGGGTCATAGTAAATAATGTTAAACTTTTGTACTTACGTCTTGGAAGTTGCATAAAAATTTATTGTGTCATCTGATTCCTGCAAGACAGTTTCTGGTTTGTTTCTTGATACAAAATATGGTGTGGAGCTACTCCTTTGGACAGCAATGTTTAAATTATCAGATGTTGGAAACTGATCTTCCATCTTTTTGTGAAGCCACTGGATGACTGTTAAATAATTAGGTATCAAAATATTTAGGCTTCATCTTAAGCAAGGTTTAGACGAAGCCAGTGTTGGCTGCCAACACTGGCGGGAATAGAGCACCTGCCTATTTTTCAAGCCAGTGACCTCCGCCCGTATGCTCCGCAACCCCGCTCCAGAATAAATAATTTGTAATATAAAAAATTTACTATAATATATATTAATTGATATTGTACAAATTCCTATATTTGATAAACATTATTATTAGTTAAAGTTTAAAAAATAATTAATTTAATACAACGATTTACAAGAATAATCTAGAAATGAAATGAATCCATTTGGCCTCGTCTAAACAACACGGGCCAAGCCAGCGCTGGCTTGTCTGAGGACTGGCACCAGCTTTACTGGCTTCGTGTAAACCTTGCTTTAGTCAATTCACACAAAGTTTGGAAACATGTTGTCATCACAGGTTTGGGAATTTCAGTTAACTTGTTACACCAGCTCAGACTTACCCACTTTTTAGTGTTTGTGTAACCCTATAAAGTATAAACGCTACTCAATTTTAAGATGCGATTGAATTTTAAGAAATGATAGAGACAGCATGAGATTTAACGGCGTTTAAATATTTGGTTTTATCAGCACTTACAATAATCGAAGATCGATATCAGGTTACTCACGTAGGGTGAAATTTACGGTGAGCGCTTAGGGGTTGTCACGGCTCCAAATATTTCTATGGTCACAAATAATTGTTTCGAGCTGGACTGTGTCCTCGTGTAATTTATGTATGTTATACATCTCAGCATTACAGAATTTCTTGTGTTGTATCATTGAAGTAATATGTACTTGCGTACTAGAACAGCTATCTCAAACAAAAAATGTGCGCTACTCTGTGTTCGCGCGGTTGGTTTTTTTATCATAGAATAAACATAGGTAGAATGATCCGTAGGTAATAGTAGATTAATAACTATTGTTAAATAGGTAAATTATATCGAGAACAATATTTAAATTCTGTCATTTATTTTGTATATTATATTTGCTTCTTTAATATAATATTACATAATATTATATCACAGTTACATTTTAGTGATATTTTTATCTGAATATTTTAAAAGGTATCTATGTCAAATATAAAAAAAACATACTAAATGTGTGTTTAACAAAACTTGTTACCATAACATTTAAATTACAAATATATTTATTTAATTTAGATTATTATATACATTTAAATTACAAATATATTTATTTAATTTAGAATAAGAGTCGTTCATAAATACTGTGCACGCGAGAGTTAAAAATGGACGAATTTATTCCACTTTGACTTTGATGTGGAAACCTAAAAATAAAATAAAAGAATAATAAGCAGATTTAAACACGAAAAATTTAGCCTAATTATAATAACTTATATATGTTTCTACAAAAAAACGCGTATAATAATATATTCGTCCTATACTTAAGTACCCACAGAAATGTCGCATCTGAACATATTAATTTCATAATCTATATTTCATGACACGAGATGGCGTCTTAGGAATAATTTTATTATTATTCTATAATACTGTTTTACTGATTAATTAACCGATGGAAAGTAATTCCTTGGTTTTTACTGACATTTCTTGAATTATTTGTGCAGTATTTAAGTACACACGACGGCATATTTTTTTTAAATCAACACAACACGTGACAACTCTACAAGCGCCTAGCGAGTGACTGATTAAAGTGCGGTGTATGCACCGCAGTTGAGTGGAACATAGTAGCTAAATGCAGTGTCGCCTCTAGTACGTAATAGCTCAATGTGTTGTATGCAACACATTTTGAAGCGACAGTAGCCTAGTGGTTAACCATATCTTTTATTTTATAGAATAAGGGTGACAAGGAGCACACAGTCCACCTGATGTTAAGTGGATGCTGTAGCTCATAGACATCTACATCTAAAATGCAGATGTGTTGTCACTCCGGAGGACTAAGATGCAAGTGGAATGTCTCGTTTCCAGTAAAAACGGCTTATGGTTCTCTACAATCACCATGCGAAATACAGCATTATGTTGCTATTTTACGCTGGTGTTCAGTGAGAGCGTAGTCCTTCTCCGGTCGAGCCGACCCATTCGTGCTACAATTGAAATATAACAGCAGCATGGCTCTACCACGTATAAACCTATCCCTCAAATGAGTTCCTTGGTCACCCACGGTGAAATTGGAGGAACTCACATGGCTGGCTGAGGTGGCCACTCAGTTAGTCTTAATATTTTAATTTTTACTTATTGGCCCGATTGCTTTCGAAATTGTTATAAGAGGATTTTTTAGTTCTCAGAATTTAAAAGTGACTGCCATGTTGAACTTTATATCTACTATACCGATTGCTTTCAAAATCGATATCTGAGAGACATCGCACACTGCCAACTTTCTATCTGGCGACAGTTTAATCGTGTTGGGTTGCTGTGCACTAGCAACCCAACTACACTGAACCGATCAAATTGTCGGATTAGTGGTGAGTGCACACACTAGCCAACAGTCGGCCGATCGTTTGCGAAAAAATTGTACTTAGTAAGCAGCTCTTGAAGAAGGTAGTCGCGTAATGAAACCCAATCCAGAAATTTTATTATTTATTGCTATTATATAACGAAGCAGACGGATCAAAAAGAGAAACCGAGAATACTGGATGCATCCTATATACAGTATAAACAGTATAAATCCTATACCAGTGACATATTATTGCAAGGAAATTTTTGCACCATGTATTCCAAATTAATAAATTAGTCAAATAAAAAAAAAATTAGAGTCGGCCGACTATACAATAGACGTGTATGCGCGCGTCGCAGAACGCCATTAGCAGTTGGCCGTTAGTTGACCAACAGTTTAGTTTGAAGGGAATCGTGTATGCAGCCCATCAAACCGATTTATCGGTCGATAACTAATCCTTATAAATTGCACACTTGCATACGTCTTAATACCGATTTAAAAAACCGGATCTACTCTCGCCCGATGGAAAATCTGCAGTGTGCGATGTCTCTGAAAATTCGTGTCGTCTTATATCCCTATTACACTACCAAGAATCAGGGTCACTGTCCTTAATCAGGGTGGTGTAATAAGACAAAGGGAGTAAGGGTCCCTAATTAGGGCGCCAAAAGCGACCCTATCTACAGTGCCCTTGCCACAGTGCAGTGTAATAACACTTAGGGCAGTTAGGGCACTTATTCGATATGCGACTAGGGATGCAAGCAATACATCGATTCTTTCAAACATTGATTTATCGTTCATAAACATACATGGTTCCTCATGAGCTATGTTTTACTTTTATGAAAAATGTTTCGACTTGCCGTCAAAGGTTATGAAATAATCAACTATTCGAAGATAATATAACTCCGTATGTTAAAAGTTGCGAACGGTGATTATCACGAATTTGATGTCGCCTAAAAAATATATCAAAGTTAGATAACTTCTAAATTTTTAAAGTTAGAAGGTATTTTGCAGAAATAATTCAATCCCGAAAATTTTAGTTACAAATCAACAAACAGGTGAATGGTCTTTTAGCCGAAAATAAATATACTTGAACTTCAGGACTCCGAACTCCGAGAATCCGCATACTTGAGTGATTATTCCTTACATCCATATCTTTCTTTTCCTCAGCTTTTCCTTATTATTGATTGTTGTAGCAATGACAGCCATAGCAATAGCGACTTTTATTGTTTTGATAATAAAGGTGGCATCATAGTTCAAGTATATATATATATATATATATATATATATATATATATATATATATATATATATATAGGGCAGGTGACTTGACGTTCAGCCGCTACAAGATTCCCTCTCAGACTGAGTATAAGTTGGCTGGTTTGGATAAATTATATCGATATTTATTTCAGAGTATCGAAGTCGTATCAATTTCGATATATTTATTTTAAAATTAATTTATTTTATAATTTAATAAGACACAACATTAAATGACAAAATCAATCATGTGCTGTTGTCAAACGTCATAAATAAAATTTTAGCTTTTACTCTACTACATCATGCAAAACATGATGTATCGATATTTATCACGCGATCTATTATATTGATACTGTTTAAAAATATCGATATATTTTTTTCACTTGCCTGTCCCTATGACTGAGTTAGGGCGTAAAATCAGTGTAGTGTAATAACTGACCACCCTAAGTAGGGGCCACGCCCACCCTTCATTCAGGGCCCTGATTCAGGGTAGTGTAATAGCGCCATTAGATAGATATCGATTTTATAAGCAATCGGTCCAGAAATATTTCTATATGGTGGATCATTTTTTTAAAACGTGACAACAGATTCATGATAAAGATATTAATAGTTACTTTGTAACCATTCTCTTAATTAAATACTATGATGTGTCTTATCTAGATTGAAGAACAATCTAGTCCTAATCCCAGTACCACTACTAGTGGTGACGGGATTAGTGCACGCAATTAATGGAGGGTGGGAGGTGCTCTTCAATCTAGATAAGACACATCATTGTATTTAATTAAGGGGATGGTTGCAAAGTAACTACTAATATCTTTATTATAATGGATTTCCGCAAAGTAAGGCTTGATTCTATCAATTAGCAGATTCATGATCAGAAAGACTTTTAGATATCGATTTTGATAACAAGTATTTTTTCGATCACGCTTTTCAATTTGACGACAAATTTATTGTTATAGACCACTTGGACTCCCGGATATTGATTTATAAAATCAAGTGGTGGAAATCAAGCAATCGGTGAAAAAAACAAAAGATTTCAATATGTATAACTTACGCCCGTTGTCAGGGTAGGTACCACCTCTAACTTATTTCTGCCGCTAAATAGCAGTGCTTTACCTACATTGTTGTATGTCAGTTTGACGGGAGCCAGTAATATTACAGGCTGTGAGGCAATTCATCTTAGTCCTCAGAGATGACAACACATCTGTAGCTTTCTTTATTCAAAATTGGCTGCAGGAGTCCATGGACTGTAATTTCACTTGTTTTATTTAAAAAAAAATATCGTGAATGTTTACTTGTTCTTCAGTTTTATTCAGGTTACACTTCCATACTTTAGATTGGAGTTTAATAATTTTCAAAGACACTAGTGCCATCTTGTACGATATCCGTATAAACTTTCGAACATTAAATTCTAAAACGTGCGCTAGATGGCGACTACGCCAATTTTGATTATTCTCGAACCGGCAAGTAGCAACTTTATATGACATAATGGCTACCGGCGTCTGAGCAAGTTGTTGTTTTATTATAGTTTATAAGTGATTTTCGGTTGTTGCAACAATAAGTTTGGTCGAGTTAGGATTGGCCCTCTGTTTCTTGTTGTCTGTTTAGATTTTCATGCTGGAACCACATTGTATGTTTGTGTAGTGTTGTGTGAAATAGACGCTTTCATTTATCATTCCGGTAACCCGGTGGACATATTTAATTTGGTTTGGTGTTGTATTTTGCGGAATAGACGCTTTTACATCGTGTATGTTAAATATATATAACAAAAATAAATGTTAATATTACTGAAATCTATAATACGTCTTTAATTGAATCCTAATCCCTTAAAATATAAATATAACCGCCTATAGTATAGATATCTGTATATACATAACTACATACAGCTATCTATAGTCAACATGATATTGAGATTAGTTCAAGGGATATGATACCAAACGGCGACACTATTCATATTGGGTGACAAAAAATCCTAGGAGATGGCTCTCTATTTCTGTATATATACTACTCTATGGTTTTATTTAAAAAAAATATCGTGAATGTTTACTTGAGTTCCTAAATAAAGTATTAAAATTCATTTTCCCGACGACCATCACTTTTAGCTTTTACAAAATAAAAATATTTCCCTTTTATGTTCTTTAATAGTGAAAGTCAAATATGTCAAATAAAAATTAAGAAAGGCGCAGGCCGCTTTCGCGCCCTAGATTTTTCGTGAAAACATTGGTCACATTTCCTCGGTACAGACTTTTTGGATTCTTTGCGACACGAGCTTTCTTCAAATTTGCGTGTTCTATAACCGAACTATTTACGAGTTAACGACGACGTCCTTTTATTTTGTAATTTACACTTATATTCCGGCTCATATTTTTATTACACAATGACACTCGAAACAATGTCTTGGCTTAACGAGTTTCCACGTTAAATTAATTTATAATTTTACACAGCTTAAGCCGGCAATATATGTTGGCCAAGCACCAACCAACACGAGTGACGGTAAAGGCAGGCGAGTGCCTTCGATTTGTGCAGAAAAACCGACACTGTTGTGAAGCGAGACGAGTCGTGGCGAGCAACCCCGAGTGGTGGCAAGGCATGTGAAATGAACCGTATATACGTTGGCGCTCGCCTGCACTCGACGAGGCTAGACAAATGGGTTTGGTACTCGCCTTCGCTCGGCCAACATGTATAGCCGGTTGTAATCAAAGGCATGCGGGAACCACTATGACACAGACAAAATAAATACTGCGCATCAAATAAGTATGATTTATGCGTGATGGGGTCAAATATTGTTTACGCATTTATTTATTAGTTTAACGATATTCAAATATTTATCTCACAGGAAAGTTCGACCGACTACCTAACACTGTAACGAGCGAATAGTCGTTTCAACGTTAAAATCTTTCGGATTTGTATATGTTGCATTTTATTTTCTCCATATTGGATTTATGATAAAACAGATTTGTGAAAATCGGTCAAGTATAAGGGTTAAGAGCGTACTGACACCAGGCACACTTTTAAGTAGAGAAGTTAGAAAACTGTTAATAATGAAACACTTCGTAAATCAAAAAGTGAAGGGTTAAAATTATATTAACCTACCCATATTATTATTCTTAATAGTCTCTTCACGATCTTTCAAAGCATGTTCAGTGCTTTCATACTTTTCTTTTAAATTTTCTAATTCGCTTTTCATTGATGCCATGCCCAGTTTCGTGGATTCGATTTCAGTCTTTAAATCTTTTATTTCTTTTGTATAACCCTCTATAACTTTTTCTTGTTCCAAAGCTATGGCAGTCCTACACAAAAGCTGTAACATATTATCACCAGTAAGTTTTGTTCTTGACCAAAAATTACGCACATTTTATACATTATATTACCTTTTCCTTTATTTCAATTAAATCAATGTTCTGCTTGGATATAATTTGATTTGCCTTAAGTAATTGTTCCGCTGTAGAGTGAGCAGCTTCATTATGTTTATTTGCTAGGGATTCACTCAGAGATAACCTTTTTTCTAAATTCTCCTGTAAACAGCAATTATGTTAATAAATTATATAATACTTTATAAAATTTAAGTATTTTTAAATAATATTTAAATTTTATTAAGTACTACTATACGAAAACTACCGCTTTTGCCACCTATAGATATAAAACGTAATTTATAAATTTAAGAAAATGATATAATTAGTAGCCATTGGCTATCCGGTGGACTGGTTATCGGTTATGAACTGGGCCCCATTTTTTACCCCTAAATTAATGAAAATGTAAAATAATTAAAAAATAAGATGCTTTTACAAGCCTAGCAATTTTAATGTTTTAATTTACACAATTTTATGAAAGTTAGTAGGAAAGGCTGAAATTTGAATGAAATATTCTTTGAAATATAATGAGAAAATGTATCGTCTGCCAGAAACATTTTGACTTATTATATCCTTTTTGTCTTATCCCTGTTGATAAATTAACAAGGTTTCCGTTAAGTTACCAATATACAAAATAAGTAAACCATAAGCTTAAATCCTATATGCCATCATCATATATTTTTCTTACCTTTTCTTTCTTGGCCATTTGAAGATTTTCATTTAAGTCCTTTATTATTTCAGCATTGTCCTTATTAACCTTAAAGTCAAAAATAATTGTTGAGCTAACAATATCCAATTGAGAAATAGGAAGTAATTAAGTCTGTATAGAAATATACCTTTTCCAAAGAAGTAAAGCGTAATTGCATTTGACTAATTTGTTTATCCTTTTCATTTATTTCTCTTTCCAACGTCACATTTTTTGCTTTTAAAGTTGCAACTTCAATATGTGCCTTTTGTACCTCACTTTCAATAAAATTAATCCGTTGAGTCCTATCGCTAAAATTGTTTTAAAACATGGTATCACTCATTCCAATGACCTAGTTATGCTTGATACCCAACCCACATATCCGATGTATAATGTCAAAAATAAAAATCATATTAATTATGTTAAAAACATATTTAAAATAATATACATACCTAATTTGATTTTCTAGTTGCATGACATTATCACGAAGTTGTTTGCAAAGTACATTGAGATCATCAATTTGCTTATCTTTCTTGCTTAAGTTTTCTTGTGAGGTAGCTAAAAGGGCTTTTGTATTAAGGTCTGCTGTTTTTTGCCACTGAATTTTCTCCTATAAAATTTTAAACGCATTTTTATTATACATTTTATAAATTGCGTAAATCTGTAATATAATTATAACTTTTATTTGTTGCATGCAAATATAAAATAAAGACAAATATACAAAACTACTTCAATAATAACCTGAACCAGTCTATCCTTTTCTAATTTCAAGGATTCATAAAATTCAGTCTCACGGCGCAATTTATCTTCCTCCATTTTTGACAACGTATGTGTTAAATCATGTATCTTTTCTTCCATTTTAGTCACTTTTTCATTCAAAATGGCTTCATTACTGGCTGCTGCACTTTTCACAGCTGCTAAACTTTTCTATATTAAATATTCAATAATTATTATTGAGAATATATTATAACATTTAAGGAAATTAGTAGGAAAAATAGTAAAAATGTGACATTAAATCAATTGCATTAGTAAGGAACAGAAAAAAATACTTTTAAACTAGAAATGGTTTCAGCCATATGTTGCTTTACTTCAGAATCTGTAGCAGGTCCTGTACTTAGTGACAAATGTACCAATCTTTTGAATTCATTGTGTTCAACAATTTCGAAGTTATATTTGATGGGATTCAACTGATGTATGATGAGAAACCTGAAAAATAATTTGACTATAAAACAACTTTCAGTTATGACCCTGCATTTGAAAAGTGGCAGCATTAGCAAATAAAAGAGGTTGTTGTTAAATATACTAGTAATAAATATTTAATATTATATTGAATTAGGCAATGAGCATAGACTTGACATAATAGATGGTTTTAGCCAATTTTCTGATATTAAAATAGCACTTAGTGAAAATGCTTATTGGACATAGGAAAAGTGGCTTGGAATTCTTTGAATAATGTTCAAAGAATTCCAATTAAAGAAATATAAGAAACACTTATTATGAGACAGAAAAAAACTATTTAACTATTTACATATGGTAGTTACATTATCTGTTACAATGTTACAAGAGGTGTATGGGGACTCGTGATCATAAACAGAATAAAAATATTATCCTACCTACACTTAAGAGTAGGTATTTATAAGCTAGCTATAGTGTGCATTAGCGAGTAAGAACTGTAAGCAAGAGTCAGAACAGTTTCGAAATGGCAAGGACAACGTTATTAGTCATGAAGGCCACGCGCATAAATTATTTCTTTCGCGGTATTTACATAAATTTTAAGTTACCATGGTAAAATACACAGTGCCAAGCTGCAAAAACGATTCACTGAAGCAAATTAAGCAGAACAATGATATTTTTTTCACCGGTATGTAATATTACGATAAGAAAACACAGATTTTTTTTTAGAAATGAATATTAACAATGCTATAAACATTATCCCCTTAACCACTCGTGGTAAGCTTAAATTGATTGTGTTACGAGTGCTTCACGCCAGTAGTCGAATGAAATTTTAACAAAACTACTTAAGGTGTAGCGGGAGGCACGCGGCGGGGCGACACAGCACGTGCCTCGCGCCTTGCGCTTCAGTTTTCGGTTTTCTCCGAATTAGAGCTAGTGCTATGCCACATTGTACTTTAATATTTTTAATATCATAATTTCTTTCCTAATAATTATAATATAATTATAGTATTTAAAGTTAAGATCCTTTGTCATCCTAACCCGTATGATCAATGCCTAAAATAAAATTTTTGAAAAGCTTTTTTTAATATGTACATAATAAAAGGTAAATACGGTAAAAATATTTTTCTAATTTCAGATTCCCGAAAAGCTGTTAATTGGCAAATAAATGGATGGTAGCAATAAAAAGTATAACAATAAATTTTTAATGCATATTTAACAAGACGGCTCTAATGTAATTATAATTTAAATTAAATGTTTTTGTTACCTAACTCATATCCTTATCCCATCAAATATAGTTAGTGGATAATGGTAATGAGCTGTATTTTCTAAAATTATTTGTAAAATTTGTTTGTTATAATAGTAAGGCTGTCGTTATACTAAAACTGAGAGCCCAAATATAAGGAATTTTGATTGTTTTATTCAATTTAGTGCTTTGTACATTTATGACAAGGGTGACCTGCGCAAGCTTGTTGGAGGTGCTTAAATTTGAAGCAAGATTACACTTACTTTAAATAGTATTAAAAACTAGCTTTGGCAGTTATTTGTGTAAGTACCTACACAGTTACATGTAAATGTTCACATTTTTTTAAACTAATGGACAATACAAACATATTGACATTGGATCGAAATATCTTGTATGTACAACTGCAATCAATCAATCAAAACCACAAATATATAATAGGTTAACCCTTTTTAAGGGGCAGTAAATTAATTACATTTTTGTGAAATTAAATTATTTTTATTCAATTTAGATTATTGTATAATACTTATTGAAAGTCACTTTTTATTTACCACTGGTTCGTAAAAAAACCTCTGTCCTGGGGAGAACCAGCAAGAAACCCAGCAGGGCTTTTTTTACCATATTTCAAATTACAATAAAATTATTTTGTACAATTTTTGTATGAATTTTTATAGAACCAGCATGGTGGTGATCATCTCATTCCCAGGGGCTATTTTCATTTATGTATTTATTTATATTTTAATAGCCCTTTCTGTACAATTTTTCTTTAATAAAACATTAATAACAAATTTTGTACATTTTCTGGGATTTTGTTGTAAAAGCGTATACATTGACCCATAAATGAATTACTCATTCAGTGGAGTCTAGTAACTGGTAATACAAGCTTATGTTTGTTCCTAGTGTTTAAAGTATGAACATCTTTATTCTTATGAAAGCTATTTATGTTTTTATGTACATACATTACATTTTCATAAATATATTGCAATGCCAAAGTTAATATGTATATTTCTTTAAATTTTTCTCTAAGGGACTCTTTACAATTTAAGTTATAAATTGCCCGTACGGCTCTCTTTTGCAAAACAAATTTGACTACAATGGCAGTTGCATCACCCCATAGTAAGAAATTATGCTATGAAAGTAACTACAATAAACTAATCCAGCTGTCTCAAGATTGGTTAGACTTCTAATCTTTCTTACAGCATATGCTTCAGAACTAAGTCTGCCAGCTAATTTAGGTATATGGGGGCCCATTGAAGCTTCGCGTCAATAGTAATACCAAGAAAAACAGTGGTATCCACAAGACTCAACTCTTCCCCATTTAAGTAGAGCACATTGGTATTTAAATGTTTAACATTTGGTATTGTAAATTTAATACATTTTGTCTTATTGTCATTTAAAAGAAAATTATTAGCTTTAAATCAATATACTAGTTTTGATAGAGCATTATTTACATTGTCAAAATTAATTGACTGTCAATTGAGTTTGAAAATTAAAGAGGTATCATCAGAAAATAATACTATACTGTGATTGTCCCCTACAAGATAAGGTAAGTCATTAATATAGACTAAGAACAGGAATGGGCCAAGAATCGAGCCCTGAGGAACGCTCATTAATACCACTGATCTGGAGGAACCTTTATCATTGGTAACAACTTTTTGGGATCAATTATATAAATATGAAGTAATAAGTCTAAGTGCAATATTTTTGACGCCGTAATGTTGTATTTTTCTGATTAAAATCTCATGATGAACACAATCGTAAGCCTTGGAAAGATCGAACACTCCCAGGCATTAAAAATATATTTCATAAGCTTGACACCTGCGTCAGTCGTCGAGCGACACCATGTGAAACTAAATTGATTTTTATGGAGTAATTTAATTTTATTAAAAAATTTAATAATTGATCTAAAATTATCTTTTCATTTTACTGACTTTGTAGTGCAGAAATAGGTCTAAAATTAGTGGGGTTCAATTTATTACCAGAATTATTAAATAAACATATTACTTTACTATGTTTCATTAAATCACCATTATCAGGAAACACACCAGATTCAATACTAGTATTGATGTGACAGATGGGTTTGATTAATGAACATTGTGTCATAAATTTGTAATTATGTTTTATTGAGCTAAATCATACCTTATAACTATCGCCAACTAAATATATTACAAGTACATAATCAAATTAATAACGTATGGGCTTCAAACTTGGCACATCACTATTCAATCACTCCAACTAACTATCAATATCTACAGAACATCTAGTTGCATAATGATTTCTTATATTTACGCGAACACTACACAAATACTAGTTTTTACGGATTTTATCGCGTATATTTAACTTTTTAAATACCCGACGTTTTAAGCGCTTTACAGCACCCATGGTCACAGGGGGACTGAGATATACATCAAGTTAAATATACATGATAAGATCCGTAAAAACTAGTATTATTTAAACATCTAGTTGCACCTCGCACAAGTGCAACTTGAGATGTTGACTACTTGAGCGATATGCATGCTCTATAGCTTGCTTACTTATACTATAGGATTCTACAAATCCAGTTTAATCTCTAATATATATTTAAAAATATATAAACAATAAACAAAATATTAAGATACCAAATATACTATAGAGTAAGATTAAAACATACATATTAAATAAAAATAGTAAATTATTCTACACTGCATTATCCCATTAGTTAACTGATAAAGATAACAAACATTCATGAGCAAATTCTATTTAAAATTATACAAAAATAATAAAAAAGTATTAAAATATAAAGATGTATACAAGCAGTTCCAAAAACAATATTTCTAATTTAAGAACTAAATTATCTTAGACTTCTTTATAGTTCATTTATAGCAAATATTTGAATCAAAGTTACCGAGTTAAAAGTAAATATTGCAAAACTGACCCTAAACCATATTCACACCATTCTATTTTCATTTTAATTACAGAGCTATAATTTTAATGTAAAAAATGACTTAAAAAAATTTCAAAATTACATATCATAAATTATAATAGTTAAGAAAACAAAAAATGTCCAGTGACTATGACATTTTTGATTAAACAAAAAATTTATAGACAAACCTCAAAATATTGGGTATTGGTAGTTTGATATAGTAACCGTTTTAAAGGTAATTTGTAACTATTTTAGGGCAAACACAACATTCCTTGACTATCATAGCTGGGAATAAAACAGGATTTAAATAGAAGTTTTTTCAATAGGAAAGGGTATCATTTTTATCGTATTACTTTTAGTCACCTCAAAATTACTATACTATAACACTTTCACTGTCTGGTTTTCAGAAACAATAGTAAGACAATAGCAATGACCTATATATAGTGCATGGGACAGCAAAAGGGTTAAAGTGATTCTGATTCCCTTCTTATTCAATTATTTATTCTTTATTGTACACCAAAATACTGAATAACGAGTAGTTAAACTTAAAGTAAAATAATATGTACAATAGGTCTCATCACTCTGAAAGTGATCTCTTTTAGATAACCTTTGCATAGAGAACTGATGCAAACAATATTTATAATTGAGGGAAGCCTACAAAAAAAAATTAAAATACATATAAATAAAGATAAGTGAAAATAATATATAATATGATATAATAGATTAAAAGAGTACAAAAAAGGAAAAGTAATTGATCTAATAGCATTGTAAGCAGTACTATTTATCAAGGCTTTTGAAAGAATCAAGAGATTTAGCATTACAAATGTGGAGAGGTAAAGAGTTCAAACACACAGCAGTGACAGTAAAGGATTTTTTAAAAAGTAGGAAGAGTGCAAAGGAGTAGATAGAGAAAGTTTGACAGAGAATCGAAAGAACCAATTATAGGTAAGGGAAAGATACAGGAAATGGTCTTTTAAATAATAAGGAGTGTAAGGATTAAACAGCATGCTATACAAAGCAGAGAGAATGTGAGTATTCCTGTGAAGGTGAATTGGGAACCATTTAAGCTATTTGTAAAATTCAGATATGTGATCATGTTAGCGAAGCCCAAATATAAATCTAAATCGTAAATTTTGAATGTGCTCAAGCTTATTAAGCTGCTCCTCTGTAAAGTCAAGCTAGCAAATATCAGCATAGTCAAGGATAGGCAGAAGTAGACTGAGCGAGCATAACTTTAGTTGATGTGGGATGAAAATATACTTTAACCTCTCAAACCCCAAATGGTTGGATCCGGCCATGGCGCTATTCCATCAAATCCCAAGTGCACCCATCCACAGCACTTTAACCCATAAATACATATGTTTAGAGACTACTTTTCTATGAAGAAGTTTGGCATTATAGAATCAATATGAAATTTTCTATCCTCTAGTGAAATAAAGTCAGTTACTCTATGGCTATTTACTTATAATCTACACTCATTTAGTACACCATTTTCGTATGAACATTATTGTGTTGATTTTTGGATTTTTCTAGTGTTTTATTATAAAATTGTAATGAGTTTTTGTGTGAATATAATTTATCATTTTACATAAAATATTTCAAGTAATATATAGAAATAATTGTGATTTTTATGCTGCTAACATCCGCTTGATATTTGTTTAGACCACAGGATAGAGAATTTTGTATAGATTTTATAATGTCAAACTTCTTCATTGAAAAGTAGTCTCTAAATATAAGTTTTAATGTTTTAAAGTGCTGTGGGTGGGTGCGGTCGCATGCGACCACTCGGGATTTGAAGGATGCATGCGACTGCATGGGATTTTTATGGGGATTGAAGGGTTAAAGAATAAAGAAATATTAAATTGGACAACCATTAACGATTCGTTCTAGTATTGATAAAGAAATGCCAGTTCTAATGAAGCATGTTGCTGATGCTTTAATTGAAATATTTTAACTCTTTCGATGAAGCTTATTGCAGTTAATGCGTATTAAATAAAGTGAGTGAATAACGGTTTAAAATTTAAATTGCATATTTTTTATATAAAATATTAAATTACAAAAATGGCACTAATTTGTAACGACTTTTAGTACTTTTTAATGTATATTTTACATACTTACATGTTGTTGGAGGCACATTGTTGTAATAATCTAACGATTTGTGACGGAAAGTTGTCAAAATCTATAAGAAGCCCTTGTTGTTTCTTTAAATCTTCGTAATCACATCTTGTTATACAGATTCTAAACAAAAAGGTTGCATCTTCGTCGTCTGATAAGGTTAAAGTCTATAATAAAAATATTCAATCAAAAACGTAGTATTTGATACGTGTAGGACATTATGTAGTATCTTAGTCTTACCAAACTGTCATTTTCAAATAACTTTTCAATAGATATAATAATGTCTTTTTTACAATCTTCAAAGCCACGTTTAAAGGTTATATAGTATTTACCTTTGTAGAAAGTCTTAGAAACCATATTTTAGGTTTACCTAATGCGTTAAGAAAAAGAAAATACTAATTGTTTTCACATAAGTTCAACAAACGTAAACATTGTGATTAGTGAGGTGACAGTCAGTCAGTACCATAGATAAATATATATGTAGCAAGCTAGTCAGTACAACTTCTATGGTACAACTTTATAAAGTTTAAAATTTGTGGTGACCTTTGAGTATAGAAAAGAGGTGGTGACAGTGAGTGACAGACTAGGCATGAGTAAAAAATAAGAAATATCAATATTTTTGGGAAAATATCGATATATCGGTATCCTGTATTTATTTTACTTTAAAACGTTATATTAATCGACAAAACATTAAGTAACGAAATCATTCTTGTGCTGTTGTCGTATTTTGGTTGTCGTCCAACCATCCAGTAATATTTATGCAATACATGCAGTGGCAGCCCTTAGCCCAGTATAGTGCGAACGGTGTCACCGTAAAGGTGGACGAAACTGTTATATTTTCCTAATTCGTTAAGATGTTGTAATATAATTTTCTATAAATGTTGTTTTAAACTTTTATTGTCTTGAGTGAAGGGCCTAGGGGTTGCCGAGCTTTATTCCCAGGTCGGGCCTTGACCCTATTACGCGAGATGTTGCTAGGTGGACTGTGTACGCGGGCTTCTTATGCCTCAACAAGATGGCGGACGTGGCACGTGACAGCCTTCTTGTCAGCAATAGATTTGGAAGAACGAGTTCTTCCAAATCTATTGCTTCGCCAAGGTCGAGAGGAAGTTCTATTTGAGCCGGTGAGGAGAAAAAAAAATGGGGCGGGTCAGCTAAGAAAACAAAAAAAGTCTTAAGTAGGAAACTAAGTAAAAGGAAACACACTTACCGGGGTGAGATCCTGATGCCACGGCGACGCTCCTGTTGTAGAGGTGCGTTGAAAGAGGAGCTGGCGCGACGATTGCTCACACTACGTGAGGCGGTTTCTTTTTGGGCACGACTGCCCCAAGGATGCGATCCAAACTAGCGGTGTGAAGCAAGAGCGCACTCGAGGGCTGCGCGCCTTTATTGGGTCGGCCTTCCCACCACCTCGGTGGGCGCGCGTTTTATTGTCGAAAGAATCGCGTCATCTTTTAGACCCCGTCCCCCTTCAGTGCTTACGAAAGGGATATGAGGATACAAGAAGGACAGATACTTGGCGAGCAATATACTCTCGAAAAAAATTATAAAATACACTAATCATTTCCGCGTAACCTGTTATAATATATTATAACAGTTTCAAATATTACATTGTACACGCGGTTAGTTCAGTTCAGTTGTCGGCTGTGTTAGCGTTTTGTTGTATGTTGTTATAACGTTGTATGATTATGATGGATGTCATAATATCAAACAGACCAAGGCTAAAAAATATTTTTAAGTTGTATTAGCATCCTTTGAGTGTTTCGTGTTTTAAAAGAGAATCATTTCAAATATGTATGTTAACTTCAGTGAACTTTCCTTCCTACTTTTTATAGGCCTAGGACTGTCTGAATGTGTAATGAACTGTATAATTATATACTCATATTTTCAAACGTTTTAAGTAAAAAATAACTCATTCAGGCGTAGTTAGAAGTTCATTGATGCTATGTACATTTTGTTTGAGATTTTAACTGGCGCGACATTATTATGCACTTTTATATACAACATGCAAAATCCTATCTCTATTACACTAAATATTTACAATTACTTTAGGTATAAAACTTTACGAAAAACAAACAAAAACAACAGTAGATTCGTCACGTAATATGAAGCACCTGCTACCAAAACATTACGTATATAACAGACAACAGTGTCATTGTCATATCAGCTAGACAGCTGACTGAACTAGGAGTGGTCGTTACGAAACGTAACTAGTTACTGAAACTATCTATTCACACAATAGCGAGTAGCGGGTTATTGCAGTGCAACGAAACTATCTATTACAGTAGACGTTTTACTCAGTAACACGATTCACGTTTCACGAATCACGAACGAGCGATCAGTAACAAAACGTTTATTCGGCTATTTTCGCGACGCGTCGGCGACGGCTTCGGCTGTTGAAGTAGAAGCACATGAGTAAAAAAACCGACTTTTTACGCTGTGGTAGAAGTACCACCGGTTGTCGAAAGTCGAGTGAGCGCGTGTGCTTTTGCATTTGACCTATGACTCTATTTCCTTCGTATAGATGCGATATTAGAAATGAGAAAGTAAGTGTACATGTTTTTAACAAAAAATAGTTCAAATACCATAATTTAAAGGGCCTTGGCCCGGTTTACATTAGTCTTTTGTTTAAGTTTAATGACACGGTTTGTTTTTACTTTTTAGGCGCGTTTGTTTCCTTTTTTGTGCAACAATAATAATCTTTTTAGTAAAATAAGAACTAAATATAATTGTATATATTAGTGTTGATAATAATAATTGTACAGTAATTAGTGTAAATAACTAAGTGTAAAAATAATACTAAAACTTTATGTGATTGTTATCAAAAAATGTCTCGAAGTAATGCCAGTGTACTTCGAAGTGATATTTTTATCAAACCGTGCGAACTGATTTAACAAATAAATAAATTTAACCATTAACACCATGTCTAATTCTATACGAAACGGTAACAAAGGTCGCAACGTTTTGCAATTGAACACGTCGTGAAACACTCTATTGAAGCCGCTATTAAAATAGAGTGTTTCCAAACCCTCTATTAAAATAGAGTGTTTCAAAAGCCGCTATTGATATTCGATAGATAGATTCGTTTCGTTACTCAAAGAAGCCGCTACTACCCACCGCTAGACTGAACACTAATATATTAAAACAGCCAAAAAATTAAACAAAAGGCACAACAACAGAAAGCAGTGAACGAAATACAAGCAAAAATATTTATCTTTATACTTTAGTGTTTGTAAAATAAGCTCTTAGAGTGTTGCTTTACAGTTTAAATTAATGTGAACCATACGCGATCCTTGTGCTGCTTCTCGGCCGATAACGGTTAGGCCGTAAACTTAACAGAAAATGATAGTTGTTACTTTAATTTTTGTTAGATGGCGCTTTTGATGACGATAATGAATATATTATAAGAGTCAATGGTTGATTATTCTAATGTGTTTTAAGATTATAAATATATAATGAAATATATTATCTGTTGTATGTTATAACGCCCAATGTGTAGACAGCACTTCGTATCTAGCTAACATAGTACCTTTACTTTATCTGTCGCTAAACGGAAACGAAATTTTAGTACGTTAAAAAAAATTATAAATTTACCTACGTTTCTGCTATGTGTCAGGAAAGTCATACCTTGGAATCTTATACATGGAAAATTCTATTGCCCAGAAGTAAATAATTCCGAATTAATTAAAAAAAATTGCAAGCACATAAACCAGAAAGCTTGCCATCTAGACTTTTCATTAAGTTTATTGTTGGTAGTTCTTTTATCTTTTTTAACATTGTCTGCAGAACAATAGTTTAAATAAAAGTTGTCAAACAAGATCATTAACTCGTAATATAAGAAATAATCTGTATAAGTAGCAGCAAGGCAAGCATAGTGGCGTTGTCGAGCGCAACACAGTAGTGCAAACAGAATGGACAACATTTCTTTAACACGAATAAGTGGAACAACTGCTATAGCAAGAGCGACGGACACAAATGTGCTTGCCCTGCATATACACCTGTAGATATTTAATATGTCTAATACTATTTAAAATCACGAAAAAGCAACTGCATAGTATAGGAACACAAATGTTTTGTATTTAGAGAAGCGCCACTATGAGATCTCTCACCACCTAGAATTTTTGCAAGGGCCGCCACTGATTATACGAAAATATATCGATATTTATTACGCGATATCACTCTTATTAGTTTGTGCGCGATATATATCGCTACTGTTTAAAAAAAAATCAATATTTTTTTTTCACTTGCCCATCCCTATGATAGACTGAAAGACACTTTTTATTGAATAAGATGTCGAGAGAATCTACTGACCTCTATATATACAAGTACGCTGGACTGGCTATACACTGTGACACGATGAAGCGATTTGATTTCCGCCATTTTGGCGCTGACAGCGGAAGTGCACATCTACGGAACTAATAATAGGGATGAGACAGTGTACCAAATTATATCGATAAAATTCTATACCCTACCTATACCTAAATAGAATGGACTCTATGTATAGATGGACTCTACTCGTAACGTCCATTCTATTTATGTATCATATTAACGTAATGCCATTATCGTTATATCATATCATCATCATTATCACAAGTCCACTGCTGAACATAGGCCTCCCCCAAGAAATGCCACAAAGCACGGTCCTGAGCCACCTGCGTCATTAACCTCATCACGTGATTTAGCTGAGAACAGCAGGGCTGTGTCATCCGCATATGATATTATGACTTCATTTTGAAGTTGGAGATTGCATAAGCCGTTTGTATAAATTAGGAACAATGTAGACCCCAGGATACTGCCCTGTGGGATGCCATAAGAGCTGTTTTGTAAATTCAGTACTTGTGTACTCACCGATTTTAATACATTGAGAGCGATCACTAAGGTAATTGGTAAAAAGTTGTAGTTCAGTTCCCCTTATGCCATGTGTTTTAGGCTTTTGCAATAGTATAAGCCAAGATATAGTATCAAATGCTTTGGCAAGGTCTAAAAAGATCCCAATTGAGTGCATACCATTATCAAGATTACTTGTGACATAATCTGTATATTGGTGCAAAGCACCATTACATGACCTCTTAGGCATAAAACCAAATTGTCTGTCTGACAGCAAATTGTTAGTTTTCAGGTATTTTATTAACCTGTTATTTGTGATTGTTTTCTAATATTTTAGATAAACCAGATAGAACTGAAATCAGTCTATAGTTATTAACTAAGTTTTTATCGCCAGCTTTGTATATAAGAGAAACTACATCTTTTTTAAGCACTTTCGGGAAAATACCTTTAGATAGGCATAATTGAAAGATATGATGTGTTAACGGGGCAGTCAGTATATATTAAAATTTTTTGAGTATACTATTAGGTATATTGTCCCATCCAACTGCACAATATTATTTTAAGTCAGTTATTACACTTAAAATTAGTATTTAACAATACTAAATAACGTAATTTAGAAAAGGATGTGGACATAAAAATTGGATTTCGAGTGTTGCTTAATTTTAAAGTTTTTCTGCCAGTTTTTTGCCAACATTAATAAAAATTATATACTTTACTAGCTTCTGCCCGCGACTTCGTACACGGATTCTGTTGCTTATGCCAGCGAGAACGGGGTCGTCAAAATCGAAGATCTGAAACGTCTGATGTTGAATTCTAAAGAGCCTGGGGACGGCAAATTAAACGTGATTCGCGAGACGATTCGAGACGTTCTAGATCTTTCATTTTTGTAAGTCAACAGGAAATGCCCATCAGACTAAAGAACTTTTGCTAAGACGTCATTTTTATATATGTTATAGTGTTGCTGGGCTTTGGATGGAATGTAACTCCTTGTGTGTTATTAAGTTAATATATTGGTAATATTGTTTAGATCACGTTCACATGAGGCTTAAGTATTTATAGAACAAAAATACTTCAGCGCAAAGCTTCCGGGTAAACTATGTTGAAAGTTGACCCGTCCGGCACGTGAACATAAAGATTTCTAGGACTGCTAATCCGGAAAGAGCGACGTACAACTGACCATGCGAGAAACAACTGACACCGAGATCTACTCCAGTAACACGAAAAGTCTGCCCTTGAGCCTTATTAATTGTCATTCCATAACACACTGATACTGGGAATTGCGTTCTTTTAAATTGGAATAGAATATTATTTGGTATTATGGGAATTCTGGGAATAAAGACGGTTTCTCCTGCACCGCAACCTGTTAAAATTTGAGCCTCGGTTATATTTTGTTGCAACTGGGTTACTTTTAGCCGAGTTCCATTGCAAAGTTGTGGTGGTCTTAAATTTCGGAGCAGAATAATCGGAATGCAAATTTTTAAACAAATTTCATGAGAAGGAAGTCCGGGCATATTTAAAGTATTTAAAAATTCTATCGGGTAATTAGTGGCTTCTTGTTCATCGATCATTCTATTTATAGAACTATAAACTTTGCTTCCCTCCTGTATATTCGACAGTATTTTGTTATTAATCTCAGATGCCTGGTCATTGCGAGGAGTTAAAATGGATCTTTCGCATAGCCAAGAATTGTCCCTATTTAATATAATTGTTACGTCACCGTAAATCGACGATATAAGATGTGGTTGGGATTGCACTATACAACATAACTCAGGTGTCAGAATAAGTTTTCCTTGGTGTAGTTGTGGATAGGTACCTTCACCAATCTTTAATAATTTATCAGAAAATTGACGACCATCCGGGTTATCTCCAGTTCTCACTCGCATGTTTATAGTGAAATGTACCGATTGTATATCAGGCCACAAATAAGAGCTTTTTAGGCATACCCTAACCTCATCGGCTCGGGTTTCCCGTGGTATTACCGGTAAGGTTTGTCGGAAATCACCACAAAATAAAACCGTGATACCGCCCATTGGTCGATCATTTTGTTTTATATCCCTTAAAGTTCTATCTGCCGCTTCTACTCCTTTTGGGTGGGCCATCGTATATTCATCCCATATGATTAAATTACACTCACGTAATACCTTAGCTTTGTCGCTATTTCTTGAAATACTACAGGTTGGACTTTCCGTGCGATCTAAATCAATTGGTATTTTAAACATAGTGTGAGCAGTTTTACCTCCTGGTAGCAATGTTGCAGCTATACCTGATGAAGCCACGGCAAGAGAAATTTTACGCTGATTTCGAACATAAGCTAATATTAATTTAGTCAAAAAGGTTTTCCCAGTTCCTCCAGGTGCATCTAAAAACCATATTGTTCCCAAATTATTCTGAACACTCTCGCTGTTATGAACCGATGTACAAGGTAGTAATTGTTGTTGTAAGCATTATGTAAAGTACATAAAAGTGATTTTTCATATAATTGAAGCAGTCAAACTCTAACCTCTGTTCGGTACACAACTTTGTTATAGTTTATAATATTCCGAAGTGTATTAAATTAAATTAAATTAAATTAGTTTTGCAGCAGTAAAGGTGTCTTTTTTTTAAAAAGGACCCCAGGCGAGCCATCCTAACAATTTTGGTGTCAGAAGTGGGATATCCTGGGAAAGCAATTAAAGTACTGGGATTCCTAGGTGTTAGGCGCGTCGCGACAAGGAATTCCCGCCCTAATACTTATTTGGCTCCGTGAACCCCAGCGTTCATCACCACGGTCCTTGGGTAAGGCGCCAGCTGTCGACGGTAAGTCTTGGGTACATGTATCTAAGCCCGCACAGTTGCACCTGTGGTCGACGATAAGACTCCGCTATTAAGCGCGAGCCCGCACCGCATCATTCGGAAACTCCTGCTGCTCCATCGTGGTCGACGATAAGTCTCCACTTTCGAGTGTGAGCCCGCATCACAACCCAGTGCACTATCGGATCACCGGACAGTTTGACTCGCCACCAACATCAGACCTTGCATCATCACCATCATCACCACGTGTAAGATCTCTTCACGGACAACGCAACGTGACTTCGAGGTAGCGTCGTAATTTAAAACTTCCTGAGTCGTCGAATAGGTACTGAAGCCACCGCTGCAATTGACGTCATCGCTGCAGTGTCGAATTAACTGACACGTTTTGAAAACCAAGATGTTCGTGAGAATCTACATTTTGTGAGTAATTTTTATAATATAAAATTAAAATTTTCTAAAGTTATTAATTAAAGTGAAACAAGTGAAAGTGATTTAATCTAAAAAGTAATTAATTATAAAAGATTGATTTTAACATTAAGCCATTGTATTTTAATATTTATTTGTTTAACATATTTTGTTGTGTTCTGATGATCTGTACTGTATTTTAAAAAATATTACCTATTAATTGATGTTCTCTAAAAAGGTAAAACCTGAAGAAGTTAAAATTTCGAACTCTGACTCCTCAGATAGTTCACTGTCGGTTTCAAATCCAACACAAAAAAATATTAAATTAAAAATGTCCGAAAAAATCACCCTTTCAGTCCTTATCAAATTCGTTAAGCCCTACAATGGAGATCGCGAGTCTTTGCCAGCATTCCTTACGAATTGCGAAAATGCAATTTCATTGGCAAGTACAGACCAACAGAATGTTTTGTTTAAATATATTGTGTCCCAACTTGAAGGAAAAGCACAATTAGCTTGTTGCTTAAAGAAATTCAGTAGTTGGCCTGAATTAAAACAATTTCTTAAGTCAACATTCGGAGAGAAAAAACATTCAACGCACTTACTTGTAGACCTACAAAATTGTAAACAGTTGCCTTCTGAAGATGTGACACAGTATTCATTAAGGATTGTATCGTGCCTTACGCGGATCCAATCCGACATTCACTACAGCTGTGAGGATGAAAAAGAACTTTTGGGTAGACTTGCAGCAATGGAAGATTTAGCCTTAAATACTTTCTTATTGGGCATGAATTCTAGTTATTCACATATTGTACGCTGTAGGAACCCTCGAACTCTATCCGAAGCGATTACGCATGCTATCGAGGAAGAAAAGTTATTTAAATTAAGTAAATTATCGCTGCGCTCATCTAAATCGTGCTCAATTTGCCACAAACTCGGACACACTCCTTCCGAGTGCTACAAAAATAAATCAAAGGTTTCCTATCCTAACCTCCACCACCTTAAATCTAATTCTAATTCATTGCATAATAAAAATTCAAATAAAGTAAATAATCACTATAATAAACCTCATTCAAATTTTTATCCCAATAAAATATGTGCATATTGCAAAAAGAAAGGCCATTTAATAAGTGAGTGTCGCAAACTCAAGTTTAAAACCAATAATATGCGCACCGATGAGTGTACTGCACTATCAAGTACACGAGTACCGAGCACTAGTAATGTGCCGGACAATAATCACTCTAATGTACACGTTGTTTGCGCCTCTGAAAATAACAACGATAATTTAAACTAAACAGGGTTTCGGTGCCGTGTCTGCCGAAACGTAATATTAATTTAAATGACACGAAAACAATTAATCTCTCTAAATCCCGTGTTCCTAAATTATCTTATAAAACACGGATGCCAAAAAATATTAATGAACATTTTTTAAATTCTACATCCAAAAAGTCTTCAATGGAGTCTCAAGGTCGCACCTGTGGTCAATTCTCGGTTGCACAGGATTCTAATTTTAATGCACCTTCATCAGAATTAACATGCTCCACTTCAAATAAAAGACTCGATTCCTGTGTTCCTAAGTTGTTTTCAACACAGGGTAATAAAAAATCAGAGACTCAAAGGAATAAAAATAATGTCTCAATTTCTAATAACATTTGCAATAAAAAATTGAATGGTTGCCAACGTGACGTCATAAATTGTGAAAAATCTACGTCACTCTCTAGGGTTGGTACACGCGAGAAAACGCATACAATAAATAATATTAATAATAATATTTCTCTGCCTCACGTTATGTTAAAGACTAATTTTAATGAAAAGCCCCTATGTTTTCTTATCGATACTGGTTCTTCGATTTCTATTGTGAAATATTCTAGTTTATTAAATCAACCAGTTCTAGGGACTGATATAATTACAATGAAAGGTCTCAGTGATAATGACTCCACTTGTACATCTCTTGGGTCTATTAAGATTGATTTTGAATACCAGATTTCTTCTAAGAGTAAGATAGTATTTAGTTTTTTGTTTCATGCAATTGACGACACTATTAGTTTACAATACGATGGTATTATAGGTAGTGATTTTATACAACATTTTAACGTAGATATACAGTACTCTATTAGTTCTCTTAATTTACAAGGTCATGCAATACCCTTTTATTTTAGTAAGCCATTATACGTTATACCTCCACGGTCGGAGATGGTAATTGAGTGCCAAGTAGCCAACTTATTAGAAATAGGTGATTGTAAAGAAGCCTTAGTATTAGATCAGAAAGTTTGCGAAGGCGTATTTTTAGCTAATTGTATTGTAATGTTAAAGCCGAATAATAGAGTTAACGTTACCATCTTAAACACTACGGAAAACGAAATCGAAATTAAAAACTTTCAGGTTCAATTGACTCCATACCAACCTATGTCGTCAAAATTAGATAACACTCATAAAGAAATTATTCATAACTTAAATTCTTTAAATATTGATCGTTCTCAAAAGGTACTTGAACAAATACGATGCTCTCATTTAAATTCTCAAGAAAGGAAAGCACTAATGACGTGTATCTCAAAATACACAGATATATTTCATCTTGATGGCGAATTCTTAACCCATACAAACAGTATTCGACATTCTATTAAAAGCGGAAATGCACCTCCTATACATGTAAAGTCATACCGTTTTCCCGAGATACATAAAGATGAAGTCGAGAAGCAAATTAAGAAAATGCTTGACCAAAATATTATCAGACCCTCCACTTCGCCTTGGAATGCCCCCGTTTGGGTTGTCCCAAAAAAATTAGATGCTTCTGGTAAGCAAAAGTGGCGAATTGTTATTGACTATCGGCGATTAAATGATGTCACTGTTTCTGAAGTTTACCCTCTTCCCCTCATTACGGATATTCTCGACCAATTAGGTCACTCCAAATATTTTAGTACACTAGACTTAGCCTCTGGATTTCATCAAATTTGCTTAGATCCTAAAGATACTGAAAAAACGGGCTTCAGCGTTACCACTAATGGTGTTTCTGGGCATTTTGAATTCACACGTATGCCCTTTGGCCTCAAAAATGCCCCATCAACCTTCCAAAGACTGATGAATTCTGTTCTTTCTGGACTACAAGGTCTTCATTGCTATATATATTTAGATGACTGTATCGTATACTCTCATGATCTTGACTCGCACGTGAAAAAGCTCGAACTAATCTTTTGTAAATTCAGAGAGGCTAATTTAAAATTACAACCTGACAAATGTGAGTTCTTGCGGCGAGAAGTCGCTTATCTTGGGCATGTAATTACAGATCAAGGTGTTTCGCCTAACCCAAATAAGGTAAAGGCTATTACTCAGTTTCCCACACCTAAGACTCCTAAAGATGTAAAGTCATTTCTTGGATTAACAGGTTACTATCGTCGTTTCATAGAAAACTTTTCTCATATCACAAAACCTCTAACTTCCTTACTTAAGAAAGACACAATCTTTCACTGGTCTTATGAGCAAGAACATGCTTTCAATCAACTCAAACAAAAGTTGGTTACAGCTCCTTTACTACAATATCCTGACTTCTCTCAACCTTTTATCGTAACTACCGACGCTTCTAATTATGCTATTGGCGCAGTTTTGTCTCAGGGCGAGATTGGTAAGGATAAACCTATCGCCTATGCATCTCGTACCTTAAATAAACAAGAAGGAAACTATTCGACTACAGAAAAGGAATTATTAGCAATACTCTTCGGTATTAATACTTTTCGACCGTATCTTTATGGCTATAAGTTTAAGATGGTCACAGACCATCGCCCTCTTACGTGGCTTTTCAATGCCAAAGATCCAGGTGGACGTTTGCTCAGATGGCGATTAAAATTAGAGGAATACGATTATGAAATCGTTTACAAGCCAGGTAGAATTAATTCAAATGCGGATGCTTTATCTCGTAACCCAGTAAACGCTATCACGCATTCTAAATTAAATAAGACTACATATGAACAATTTTTTAAGAAACAATTTACAAAAACAATTTCTAATGATACACAAATTGAGGAGCACAATCAAAGTTTATATACTGCAAAACAAAAAATAATTGCTTGTCCAGTCTCTCTGGACTTTGATTGCTCTATGCCGAACTGCGAACAGCTATTGTCAATGATAAATAATACTGCCGAGTTGTTATCAGCGGAACGCAAACCTGAAACCGTACACTCGGTCGACTCTAACAATAAAACGTTTTACTTTCTTTACACAAAGGTTCATCATTATGACGAGACAAGTTATAAGACAATTTATAATTTATTACGTAAGTTTAGGGACTTAATTATTTCTAAAGATAATTATGATACTGAGATAGCATTATCTGACTTTTCGGAACCATTTACAAAGTTAGTATACTTAAAAATTTACAATATAATATCTTATATTTTCCATGGAACAAATATTAAGGTTCACATATACAAGAATCGAATACAATACCCTTCTCCAGCCGAGATTCCAAACATTTTAAAAGAAAACCACGGGACTACCGTAGCTGGTCACCCAGGTATAAAACGCATGTATAGTAGAATAAAATCTTTGTTTTACTGGAAAAATATGCGTGCAGACATAGAACGCTTCGTTAAAGATTGTACACTATGTCAAATTAATAAACCGTTGCGCACTTGTAATAAGGCACCCATGGTCATAACGTCCTCAAGCACCAAGCCGTTTGAAAGATTAGCACTAGATATTGTCGGTGTCCTACCTGAAGCGGGTCTTCAAAAATTTAAATACATACTAACGCTCCAGGATGACTTAACCAAATTTTCTTGCGCCTATCCAATGATTACTTCAACGACTGATGAAGTCGCGCGTAATCTCATTCACTTTATTTCATTATTTGGGTTTCCTAAAATGATTCTAACTGATCAAGGTTCATGCTTTACTTCAGAGTTATTTAAGCAATTGACTAGCATCCTTAAAATAAAAAATATATTCTCGAGTCCATACCATCCCCAAACAAACGGCGCATTGGAACGTAGTCACGCTACCCTTAAAGAATATTTAAAATCATTTGTAAATGAGAACCATGACGATTGGCACTGCTATCTTGCTACTGCAATTTTATCTTACAATACCACTTCACATTGTACTACTGAATTTACTCCTTATGAATTATTGTACGGACATAAGCCATTTATACCTAGTAGCATATACAACTCTGATGAAAACACAACCTATCACGAGTACATTCGCGCTCTACAATATAGAATGAAATACTCCCGCGAAAAAGCTTTAGAAAATATAAATAAAAGCAAGGAAGCTTCAAAAAGATACTATGATGCCTCTTCGCGAGAAATATCTTATAAAGTAGGTGATTTAGTATATATTAAACAGCACCATAGGTTACGCAAGGCCCTGTCTCCTATTTGGAAGGGACCATTTAAAATCATTAAGGTCAACAGCAAAAATAATGTTACTGTATGCATAAATAGGAAACACGTAAAATACCACATTAATGAAATAAAACCAGTGTAAATTATGTAATAATTGTTTCAGATTTCTCCTCCGACCGAGTTATTCAAACCGAGAACAAATTGTACATAGTCCAGGATTATACTTCGATCCGACTTCTATGGCATACTTCTACAACGATTATTGGAATGTAGTAACTTATGTGGAAATAATACCTATAAAGCCTTATTTAAAGAAAATTGATCAATCTATTTCAAGTATGTCTAGTTTTTGTGAGAAGGCTCAAAACACCGCGATTATTACTATAGATTGTAAGGATATTATAAACCCGTTAGAAATTTTAATTAACGCTAATTATCTTAAATACGACTCCATATCACATATTATTTCCGAAAACCCTATTAATCGTTTTAAAAGATCTCTTGAATTTGGCGGTCAAATTCTTAAGTTTTTCTTCGGTACATTAGACGCCGATGACGCCAGAAAATACGACGAAGCTATTTCTACTTGTCAGCATAATGAAAACGAGATATATTCGCTAATGAAAGACAACATACACATTGTTCAATCAACCATCAATAATTTTAATGTTTCTATTCGTCAATTAAATAATAACGAAATTAGATTAAATAAACAAATAGAAAAATTAAATTACATATTTTCTGAAAATTCTAAAATTACTACAGACTTAATCTCTAGTTCAGCAAAAATAAATTCTATTTTTAATGTGATTGAAGGTTCACTGCTATCGGTTTCGAACATACTAGATACAATTTTAAACTCTATTTTATTTGCAAAATCAAACATCCTCCATCCCTATGTCTTAACTCCCACTAAGTTATTTAAAGAGCTCTCTAATAGCAAAATGAGCAAAATTAATGTGGAATTTCCCATTTCCTTATCATTAGAGAATATACATACAATTATTGATTTAGCCGAATTAACTTCGTATTATTATAATAATAAGATAGTATTTGTTATAAGAATTCCTTTAATTAACCCTATTAAGTTTAATATTTACAAGATTTTACCATTACCTACACAGTATGATAAGTATAATTTACAAACTTATGTTCTCATTCATCCTTCCAAGCTGTATGTAGCCCTTACGGATGATAGATTAAATTACGCATTGTTTGATAGTTTAAGTGAGTGTAAAAACGTTAACAATAAGTTTATGATATGTTTATCACCTTCTGTTTTGTCCACAATTAATAATCCAACCTGTGAAACTCAACTCTTGACTGTAGTAATCATGTCACTTCCAGAAACATGCGATTCGAAAATAATATATGGTAATATTAATTTATGGCAAAAACTTAGTGATGGACGATTTATTTATGTTCAGTCTAAACCAAATAAATTGACTGTTAAATGTACAAATAATAATAAGATTTCGGATTATACCGTACAAGGCACTGGTATATTATCTTTAAAAAATGATTGCGTTGCATATTACCAAACATTGCAATTTCACCTATCGCATAATTATAAGTCCGTGCTGCCTAGCCAAATACCAATCGATTTTAACATAGTTGAAGATAATTGTTGCAAATACAATTTATTGAACCACAGTTCTAATGTCCTAAACCCAATTACGCTAACAGATATTGATTTGGAATCGTTAAAATTAGCGTCATATAAATTAGATAGTTTAAAGAATCAAATTCATCAAGCCGAGAATCAGCCTCATATTGTTAAATACGGGCATTATTATTCAACGCTTACTTATATTGTAATTGCCAGTATTTTTAGTTATATACTGTATAAGATATACAACAAATGCTTTTCAAATTGTTGTAAAAATACATCTTGTTGTATCCAGATATATAATCAGTGTTATAATAAAAAATTTAATAAAAACGATACTAATGTTAACACTTCTATTGAACTAACGGATATCTCAGATGAATCAATTGAATGCGACAAGAAATCGATTAGCAGTCTCCCAGAAATAGAGATGAGTAAAAACAAGGACAAGGTTCAATTTAGGAAATTTAACAGAGCCCCCTGTAACCGAAATTTGAGCAATTATTAAAAATTAAAATTTATTGATTACTTTTCTTAACATGTTTCTTATTATAAATTAAATAATATTATTATTTTAATATTTCGGATCATGTTTTAAGTTTCGATTGATAATTAATAATTATTACTAATATTGTTAAGTAACAATTAAAATTGTAAAATTCTTTTAAAAATTATTTTTCATTTTTAAACAAGTTTTTAGTTATTAATCGATTAATATCTATATTACTTTACTTTATGATGTAGCGATTAAAATTCACTCATTCCTTTTTCAAGTTCTTATATTCCTTATTATTATGTTCTTAGTTGTTAATTGAATAAGATTGACAATAAATAAAGCATTAGCTATTGCAATTGTATCTGATAAAATTATTTTAATTGTTGAATGATTTTACTGTATTTCAATATTTTATTGTACTAACTTAGGATCTTGACTTTATCGTATCCTACGTTTATCTCAAAGGATAAGCCTCCGTCTTAAGGGGGGAGATGTTATGAACCGATGTACAAGGTAGTAATTGTTGTTGTAAGCATTATGTAAAGTATATAAAAGTGATTTTTCATATAATTTAAGCAGTCAAACTCTAACCTCTGTTCGGTACACAACTTTGTTATAGTTTATAATATTCCGAAGTGTAAATTAAATTAAATTAGTTTTGCAGCAGTAAAGGTGTCTTTTTTTAAAAAGGACCCCAGGCGAGCCATCCTAACATCGCACACGCGATCATAGACTGAACGTTGTTCTGCAGTCATCATTGGGACACCATTTTCTAATGTTGCCAGCAGTTCCATTGAGTGGTAACCAATCACTGCGGAATATTCCCTATTGGTAACCTCTCCGACTGAGGTTGGTGTTGGTAAACCATATTCACAGAGTGATTTACCGCCTACTGCTGTACTTAAATCTTCCTGAAGAGCTAATAAGTACAGATTTATGGCAAGATCACAAATTATCATTAGTTGCGCCTTCATCATTGTGAGATAATATATTCCGAAGAAAGTCTTCTGCAAATTTTTCTTTATATTTTTCCCATAATTGTACAGGATCTGACAAATTACAAAATGTGAGTAATGTTACAAATAAATGGCGTAACCGTCGTGGATTATCACTAACACAGGATTCTACTAAAGGGTCATCCCAATGCTGATCATTTTCAAGCAAACAACGCGCTTGGCAAGCTGCATGATAAGTTGGATAAACAACATCGTCTACTTTTCTCAAATCTATAAATGATGTTGGTCCTCGCACTGTATATAATAATAATCGCAAATAGAAACACTCAGCGTTGTTAGGATGAACGGTATACACTCTACCAAGAACATATTCTTTGAAAATACCCGACTCGCCATCTACAGGCCTGCCACGGCGTCTACGATTAAAGACACCTCGTTGCTTATCGTAGGTATAATACGATGGAACTTCCTCATACAAAAGAGATTTTGCAAAATCATCAGTTTGGCAAAGTCGAAATAATGCTAATAAAGTTGTTTGTCTAGGGTTCTCTAATCGTTCCGTAACATTTTCGGCGTTGAAATATATACGTTGACCGCCTTCAAGATGAACATCCAAATGAGTCACAGGTGGATATCTTTCGTGTTGAAACTTAAGATCCGCCACACAGCTTCTGAAGAGCTGATATATCTGCCTGACTGAAATCTAGTAACTTCATCATGTTTATTTCTCAACGCAAATGTAGCTTGGTCACTGCCCTTGTTAATAATAGTAATATTAAAAGTAAATAAGTAATAATAATAACAAAACCACTATCATGCAGTTATTCGCCTTCCAGTCGCTGCCATCTGGAAAAATTAAAGGCGCAAAGGCCCGCTTGTGCACATGGCCCCACCATAAAACAGCGCCGGGTCTGGGCGTCTCCCGTTAAATAACGCCCACTTTTATGGATGATGGAATATGCAAAAACGCGCAAAGGGCCGCTGCCTGGAGGTCGCCAGGGCGCGTCTGGAGCTGGCGCTGGACGCGACAGCATGCGAACCGCCAGCCGAGCGAGAGGTGCTGCACGACCACCCATCAGCCCCTCGCATCCATCATCCCCACCATCTGGCTTTGTGTCGGCAGGGTCTTCGCGGGCCCAGCAATCGGCTCCCGCCACTGGTGGAGTACGCCGCATGCGATGGACAACCGAAATGAATACTAACGCATTGCGGGCGTATTTTAGGGCGAAAGGGGGAGAAGTTGGAGGTTTGGCGTATCGGGCTAGGATGCATCGTCTTTTTGCTTAGCTGGAGCCATCTTTAACCGTCTCAGAGCAAAACCTGGCAGACAGGGTTCGGTATATCTTGCGCTCAAATATATTTGATGTCGCCGAACTCGAACGACTACGACGTGAGGCTGTTCCCTCATCGGATGAAAATGCTACGGCTGAGGATGCGGCGCCACAAATTGCAGAGCACCCCGCAAACGTGAATGCCGCCGTGAATACCCCAGTTGTGGTTGATTCAAACGATGATGGAACAGTCGCCCAGGAACTGGAATTAGAGCATATGAGGAGTACAAGTTGGAAGAGGCGATTGTGGAAACGCGCAGTACGCCTCTCGAAAATCGACCGCGACTTCCCCGCATAGCCCTAAGCAAGCGGAATCGGGCTGTCGTGAGGGCTCTGAACCCAATGCTGGTGACCTATTTGGAAGCCAGCCGGGACCTTTGCGAGACGGACTCAATTCTTTTTGGCACCGCACTGGCAGTGTGCCGTATTATAGGCGCCAAACTTTCCACGGCTGGACGCGCTACTGGACAAAGTAGCGCTATCCCAGCCTGGAGAATAAGAATTGAAGAACGTATCGCAAAGGCTAGGGCCCTCATCGGCAGACTGATATGCTTCAGGTCAGGCAACAACAGGCCAAGGATTGTGCGCACCGTCAGGATGGCATTTGCTGGGACAAATGTTAGTTTGTCCCAGCCGGATATAATGCAAAAACTGACGGAGCGCATAGACGACCTGAAGCAGAGAATCGCTGCTTGGGGAAAGCGGATTCGGCGATATACCGAGAGTTCGACACGGTTTAACCAGAATCGTCTCTTCCAGAGTGATCAGAAGAGGCTCTATAAATCGTTGGAGTGACCAATGGTAAGTGGAACGGGCCCAGCACCGAATCAGGCCGACACAGTAGCATTCTGGCGCGGCCTATGATCAGAGCCCATAAACCATAGCGAGAGCCCTTGGACGGAAGTTGTGGCGAGTCAGTGTGCGAGTATAACGCCCATGGACTCCGTCATTATAACGCCGGATGACGTAGCTGAGGCGGTCCGTAGGGCCCCGAACTGGAAAAGTCCGGGACTCGACGGGCTGCATCACTACTGGCTGAAGGGGTTTGTGGTGTGTCACACTGCGCTCGCCCGACAGCTCCAAGAGGCTCTCAACCAGAAGTCGCTCCCGAGCCTCTTCACTACTGGGATCACGCATTTGGTTCCTAAAGACAAGGTTACCACAGACCCGAGCAAATACCGCCACATCACGTGTCTGCCGACCATATACAAGACACTAACATCCATTTTGAGCGCGAGAATCACTCGTCACCTGGAATCAAATCAGGTGATGTCGCGCGCTCAAAATGGATGTCGGGGCGGCGGTTGTGGAACAAAGGAACCACTCCTCATTGACGCGGTCATTGGCAAAGTGGTGAAACGCAACCGTCGGAACTTCTCCGCCGCCTGGATAGACTACAGAAAGGCATTTGACTCGGTGCCCCATACATGGCTAAAGAGGGTCCTCGAGCTGTACAAGATTGACTGTACAGTTCGAGACTTCCTCGAGCAGTGTATGGGGTAGTGGAGTACGATCCTCTGTCATCTAGGCGAGCGGATGACGGCTGCGGAAAGCCGCATAAGGATAAGAAGGGGTATATTCCAGGGCGACTGTCTGAGTCCAATCTGGTTCTGCCTCTCTTTGAACCCTCTCAGTACTTTACTGGAGGATTCCGGGAAGGGATTTCAGCTTCGGAAAGGAGGTACAAAAATGATCCAACTTTTTCTATATGGATGACCTCAAATTATTCGCCTCCAGTCGCTCCCATCTTATGGAATTGCTAAACATCACTTGTGAATTTAGCAATTCTATCGGAATGGAGCTGGGGACGGATAAGTGTGCGGTCCTCCATGTTGAGAGGGGTAGGGTTGCTAACTCTGAGGGCATAGACTTATCTATGCCCGTCAACTTAAGGACCCTTTCCGAGGCTGAAACATACCGATATCTGGGTATGTCACAGAACATCGGTATCGATGAGGCTGGTATGAAACAGTCAGTTTGCGACACGTTTTATGCACGCTTGACCAAAGTGCTTAACAGCCTTTTGTCCAGTGTGAATAAGGCACACGCATATAACGGCTGGGTATCGCTTCGGCATACTTAGGTGAACTCAAACTGAACTTAACGCCCTGGATAGAAAAGTCCGCACTGCCATGACGTCCCATAGGATGCATCATCCGAGATCGTCGGTAATGAGGCTGTACTTGCCGCAAAAGCATGGTGGGCGTGGCTTCCTGAGCGCGCTCATCATGCATAATCGCGAAGTGTGCAGCCTCCGTGATTACTTCTTGGCGAGACCGGATGATCCATTCTATAAGGACGTCATTTATTGTGATAAAGGACTTACCCCTCTATCCTTAGCCAACGAGCAATGGCAAGACCCGGCAGTGCTGAGCACATCCGACCGGGAGACCGTATGGAAGGAGAAGGAGCTCCACGGGAGGTTCTACAAGGCTCTACATGAGCCTTTCGTAGATGCAGTAGCCTCCCTCCACTGGCTACGCTTTGGTGACCTCTTCGCGGAAACTGAGGGTTTTGTCTGTGCCATACAAGATCAGGTTATTAAGACCAACAACTATCGGAGATAAATCCTAAAGGATGGCACCGTCGAAATCTGTCGAGCTTGTCGCCATCCCGGTGAGTCACTTAGGCATGTCATCTCCGGTTGTTCGGCGCTTTCTAACTCTGAGTACTTGCACAGACACAACCTAGTAGCCATAATTCTTCGCCAGGAGCTTGCTCTGAAATACGGTCTCGTGGATCGGAAATTGCCGTATTACAAGTACTTGCCGGAAGCCGTGCTCGAAAATGATCGCGCCAGGCTCTATTGGGACCGAGCCATCATCACAGACAGGACTATTCTTGCGAATAAGCCTGATATTGTGCTGATGGACCGGGCACAGTCAAGGATATTTTTGGTCGACATTACCATTCCGTATGACGAGAACCTCGTGAAAGCCGAAACAGATAAACGAACAAAATATCTGGACCTGGCTCACGAGGTGACCGACATGTGGGGTGGTCTGCCGACCGAAATTATTCCTGTAGTCGTCTCTGCAAACGGGCTAATCCCAGTCAGCCTCTCGGGTTATCTGAGGCGGTTGGGACTACGTGGCGGACCGCACCTGGGTCAAATGCAGAAGACGGTGCTCCTCGATACTGCCTGCATCGTCCGCCGGTTTCTTTCCCTTTCCCCTAACTCTCGGACGTTTGGTCTCCCCTGCCGAGGGCCTCCATCTGGTTGGGTTTTTATTTATTTATGTATTTTTATATTTATTTAATTTTATCGATATTTATGTATATTTATCTTTTCATTTCAATTTATAAATATATATTTATAGAACCCAACCAGATGAGAAAACTATATTGATACCCCCCAATAATAATAATGAGAAAGTTATATAGATAACCCAAAAATAATAATAATAAGTGTTTATTGCAGACGTAAGGATCCACAGATTGTTAGTATATTAGTAACAATTTTCCTTAACTTCTAAGTTAGTATTGTTAGTTAATGTTAATTATGTACAAATTATTTTTTTCGCCCAATAGCTACCGTCATACAGTGGTGCAGTATGAAGCAGTCGGGCCTGGCAGCAATTACCCTTAGGATGCCGTTGTTGCTGGTACGTAAGCGCTGCAGGAGAGACGCTGCTTTTCTACGCATTATGGCGAAAAAGTCATTAGTGCGTGCGTCTGCGAACATTTTAGAGGCACTACAGCGCTACGGCAGCCTCAACAGCATCCTAAAGGCGTTGTTATATTGAACACGCAAGGCGCTGTAGGCCCGGCGCGTATAAGTCACCCGCAGACCACCGGTATAGAAAGACTGACAGAACGCTTTAAATAAAGTTAACTCTCACGTCTGCAGTGCACCGGGTGAATCGGCGGGCAAGCATATTGCCCCTTACCGACAACGCTCTGCGCTCTCGTTTCCTCATCATCTCCTAGGTCGCTCGTAACTATATAACCCAGATATTTAAACTTCTGTACGACCTTCAGAGGTACACCATCGAGACATACGGGTGGCACATGTCGTAGCTTCCGTTTCGGTGCCTTAAATACTAATATTTCACTCTTTTTTGAGTTGTATTTTAGGCCATGTTCCTCCGCATATGTCTCGCAGATAGAAAGCAGTTTCCTCAGTCCTGCTATAGAAGGACTGAGCATCACCATGTGGTCAGCATAGCTTATGTTGTTGATACATATGCCATCGATGTGGCAGCCAACATATGTGCTGCTAAGTCGTTCAATCAGTTGGTTTACATACAGGCTGAACAAGGGTAGAGAGCTTAAGCCACCCCGCCTTACACCGCATTCGAGCCTGTATTCTTCCGACAGAACTCCAACCCACCTCACCTGGTTACGCTAGTTAGCATACCAGTATCTTAGTAGAGCCGTGTACTCCGCCGGCACACCCGCATCCCGCAACTTGCCCCACAGCATGTTGTATGAGACCAGGTCCAAAGCTTTCGATAAGTCGAGGAAACACGCGTACACCGGTGTCCGCCTTACGGTGTAGTATTTGACAGTGTGTTTCAGACTGTAAATGGTGCTCTCCGTCGATACATTCTGTTTAAACCCAAATCGTGCATCGTTTATTAGTAAGTATTTGTTGAGACACTCATTTAAGACCGAATACGAAGAGAACTTGCGAAAATTAATGTATTTCTCTTGACTAGAACTTTGACCTGAAGTAATTCTAAGCTTTAAAACATTTTTGTAGGTTTGTTCGGGTCCTTCACAAGGTCACCGTCATTTTAAAATTTTAAAATAAATGAATATACCAACAAGTAAAAAAATGTTAAGAAATGATATATAAAATTATTGTTCTTCCAAAACTCTGTGAATTTTAATTTAGGAAAAATTCTTTTACGTAAAAATGTTTGTATTGTGATTCCGAAGGTACCTGCTATCTTTATTTTCGATACAAAATATTATTTATTAACATAATTCGTTTTAATTAAAAACACCTAATAATAATATCGTATATTGCCAGATAAAAGTTTGCCGTAATAAATTACCAGGCGCTTCGACGTGTGACGTAAGATAACAACAGTCGATGTGTCTGTAGCGAAAATCGTTAATTTATTGTTTTATACGCGTTTAAGTGTCTATAAATGTAAATATGGGTAGGAAAAGAAATAAATGTTACCTAAGTGGTAAAACAAAGAGAGTTTATCGCATGAATGCTGCTCGAATTTGTATTTTGAGGTTAATACTTATATTTTTGTAAGGTAATTTTTTGTTTGAGGCTGCCTAATAGGTTGCATTTTTACATTTACATTAGCCAAACTGATCATTTATACTTTTCTATTTCAAGTGAGAAACACTAAAAATATAAAATATCAAGACCCAGTCGGAAAAGAATGTACAGAGTAGTGCAAGCACAGAGACCGCAAATAATATCAGTCAATGTATTGTCCGAAAGCATGGGGTAAAAGTACATAATTAAGGAAAACCGAAATACTTCGGATGTGAAGTGATTGACCAGTCGGAGTAGTCTTGTGAGAATTTACATTCACAGTACCTATCCCCACTATGGGGCAATCACCGACTTTTTATTTTTTTTCTTTATTATTTATGCAATTTGCATTACGGCATCTTGTAAGACTCACAAGAATAAACATTTTTAGTTATATGAGGTTCTTAACGTACGATGCACAAATGAAGAAAAAAAATCGTTATCAATTCAATAACTTTTCGAACAATATTTTATAACGAATAAAGTACAGAATTTATAATCTATAGGAACTAATATTATAAATAAGAAAAATTTATTTAAGAAGTAAGCAAGCTCTCTGTGTTGTTCATTACTCTGCATCTGAGCTAGCTCCGTCAAATATAATCAAAGCCCGTACGGCTTTGATTATAGGTATTATACATGTCTATATAAACAAAGCGTAGGTACTGGCGGCGCGTGGTTTGCTGCGAAACGAGCAAGGTCATTCACGTCGTATTCGGCCTTAACACACTGTCAAACACCTTGGCTGCAGTGGTTGCAAGCGAGATAGGTCGGTAATTACCCATGTCGGATGTGTCCCCAGTTTTATTTTTAACAACGGGTACTACAATAGTCCTCATCAGCGGCTCGGGTAAGTTAGAGTGACCCAAACACAGGCTGTAAAACAGTGAAAGAACTCGCGGAAGATGCACCCCAGCATATCTGAAGTGTTCGATGCTGAGACCATCATAACCAGGCGATTTTCCTCTTACCATCTCTTTAATTATTTTTTTCTATTTCCTTTGCAGGTATCTTTTCATTTCGTTCTGTCATGATAGTCTCAGCTTCGCTCAAATTCAAACCTGAGACGCCATTTAAGAATGACCTTACAGTAAAATTGCATCTGAATGCATCCGCAATATCCTTGTGATCATAAGCACCCCCAACACTCACTGGAAGACTCGGCTTAACATTCATTTTGTTTGTGTTCTTCCAGAAGCTTGTAAGTCTTTAGAAGAGTGATTTGTCGCAATAATATCCATCTTTAGCTGTTCTTGTCTGTTTTGACACCATTTTAATTTGGCTTTAAAATGCTTTCTAGATTCTGACATCTCTTCAAATACGCGACCCCTGGACGGCTGCCCAGCCTCCACTCTTGAAATTTAAGCCGCGCCTCCCGATGTGGGCCCGCGACGTGCTTATTCCACCCCGTCACGTAACCTCCCTTTTTTCTACATTTATCCCTATATGTACGAATTGCTGCCAGTGATAGTACTTATTTATAATATTACCGTACATATAATAAAGTACAGCGTGATGTTCCTTGTTACTACAAAATTTATCACAACAGTCTCTGAGTTCCTCTGGAAGATCCATAATTCTCAAGTTTGTGTGATAAAAATCGTGATAAAGTTATATCTGTTGTGGAGTCCTGTTCCCCCAAGTAACACGGTTCACAGGTTTCCCCATTACCTGCTCCACAACCTTAGGCTTAAGTTTATTTAAATTACATTCCACCACAAGTGGGTAGTGGTCTGACCAAAATACATCATAATTAACAGACACGCTTACTACTTTTTCACGCGCAGAATGAGTGACTAAGCAGTGGTACAGCCACCTGTTACAACCATGAGCCTCACTATGAAAAGTAAACGTATTTTTATCACACATACTTGCGTCCACACAAATCCAGCTCTCTTCATTACAAAAATCTAGCATTTCATTATAAAATAATTCCCTAGGATAAGCATTAAAGTAGTATATGAAAAGCGTCAATTCCCTTATTTTCCTCTATTTCTATTATCGATTGGATCGAACCGAGACACGTACAGAACTCAGGTAAGTTTTCATAAGAGCTTGTGGGCATATAACTAAATATAACTACTGATCTACTACTCACAGTTACTTTTATGGCACAGATTCGCACGTTGTCACACTCTATCACTGACACTGATTCAAACACATTTTTACGCCACAATATTGCAACTCCACCATAAGGCCTCCCACTCACTAGGCCTCCCTCCGTGTCCACCGCAGATGTGCCTGTGGACCCAAATTCTTCACTGATCGTGCTGAGAAATGATAAATCATGTGGAAGAATCCACGTTTCCTGGAGGCACAACACGTCGGCTGACCGGCACAACTCTCTTACATCTTTCGCTGACGACTCTTGATCGATTTACAGTTGAAACTTATAATTTTACTAAGTTTATCCATATATGTATTAATTTTTATCTATATTAATTAATTATTTATTTATTTGGTATTTTTATTGAAATGTATTTAGTATATTCAATATATTAAATTATTATCCAAATTATTTATTTGTTTCATAATGTATGTAGTATATATAGCACGTATGTATTATATTCAGTATGTTCAACTGTCCTCTTTATTTTGTTCCTTATTATTGACTTTACCTTTTTTGTTTATCGTAAAAATTCACAAAACGACGGAACGTTATGCCTGATGGCCACAGTTTATCATCTAGGAATGTCTCAATTTTATGCTTAGATACCAACACCTTATAGGCATCATACCCTTTCTGCCGTCTCATATTGATTTTCACCAGTGAAACCTTTTCATGCGTTTTGTTATACATATAATCAATAATATCCTTCCCTGATACCTCCTTGGCAACATTCGAGATAAACAGAGGCACCTTTATATCCGCTGCCCTAAACTTTTGACTAGTTGACTCAGACTCAATAGCACTGCCTCTTTGACTAGTAAAGCGGTTTAGTCTAAGATCCCGATATAAAACGACCTTCACCGAGATGCTTATTTAATGAAACGTATTTTATATTTAATTTAATATGTCAATAAATATAATCCATATGGGTTGCCTAGCAAATTTCAGTCCAGAGTATGTTTAATTAATTATTAAAAAAAAATATTTTTTTGAACATTTCACCGGTATGATTATTAGATAAATTCTATACCAATCGAAAGTATGAAGCCCATAGAATATGCAAACGTTAAGTTGCCTATTCTTTTCCGGTCACAACTATCGGGTTGCCAGGTATAAACAGGTAAATCTGTACTAGCATTTTGCAACGGTCTGTTTATTGAATGAAATTTAAATGAAATTAAAGATTATTTTATTCTGAACACGGTGGTATAGGGTTGCCTGCGAAAAATCAGTCCAGAATTGCGGTTGTCGAATTTTAAAAAGTAAAATATTGCTCCGAATGAATGTGTGCGACTGAGAGGTCCCAACCGACCATCCCATGCGATAGAAGAAGACACAGCATAGCAGCTGTTTAAAGTCCGCCCACTTAAAGAAAGAGAGTGCGCATGCTATTTGGGCTTGGAAAAGAAAAGGATAGCGATAGACTCGTATATACTATGCATCATTTTGGAGTAGTTTATTATTTAAATAGAGAAATAGTTATTAAATTTTTTTAATCAATTAATTATTTATGTGTATATTTTTATGTGACACTAAAGTATATATACATCTTTAGTAAAAAAGGAGGTTATAGTGATACATATATAATACTACCCTGATTAAAAATATTGATTGAAAAAAATTAAAAAAAATTTACTACATGCAAATTATAAATCTATAAATCTAAACAGAGAAATTGAAATCAATTGAAACTATTGGAAAAAATTCAAAACCCATAAAAGTGAATTTTTTTAATCAGGGAAATCTTGCAAATTTTATTTTTATTATAAGACAAAATAAAAAACAACAATAAAAAAATTACTTCTATTTATTGTAAAAAATTAAAAATACAATTTTTTTTAAATTATTCAGAATCCGAGTCATCGGACATAAAACTACGATCTTCAACTTCTGAATCTTCCTCGTCATCACTCTCTGTTTCACTTTTTTCGACAATGTCTTCTATCTTTAAAGGTGTATGATCCCCAATGAATCCTACTGGTTTTAATATTCATCTAAGAACCATCCGCAGTTCTCAGGCTCAAGTTTCACGTATATTGGATCCGTTGCATTAAGCCACATGGAATTTACGAAAATAGTTCGTAAAATTTTCTGAGTTAATGATATCCAGCATGGTGGTATAGAGTTGGAGTCGAAGCCTTTTATTTTTTTTAAAAAGTGCTCGCTGTCTTTTTTGCAGAGTAATTTTTCATAAAAATACGATGTCTCGCATCATTCACACTGGTGCAGTTCCTGATACCGTACATACTAGCCGTAAATTCTTGAACGGTCTTCATTTTTTCATCAATGAAAATATCAGCAGCATCTGTTAATGATGCAAAAACGGTTTGATATTTTTCATTTTTCGAAAATTCCTGAAAAGGTTTTACTTTCCCTTTGTTGTAAAAGGCTGCCGTGTAATCGCAACCTGTAAATGCATGGAAGGCGGGAAGACTTTGGCATAATTTAATTCCCAACTTCAACGCTAAATCGGTGCAATTAATGCAATCAACAGTTTGATTATTAGTCTTTCTAGTTGCTGAACAGGCAAGCCAAATTTCTGATTTAATAAGTTTGTGCATATTTCCTAACAAAATTATCAAAACGTCAGTATCAGAGGCTTTTATTAAAATCCTTGAGTCTGGTTCCGCTTTAGAAGCATGAAAAATAATCCTTATATCTGCCTCTTCGTGATGACATTCATAATTAGTTTCTTCAGTTTTTTTTTTTTACGGAATTTTCCTGAACTTGATAAGAGTAGCAGTGATGGTCGACGGTTAAAAATATTTTTTTTTGTTTTGGATTATTGTTACTAAATGGTCATTTTCCCAATAATCAGCCAGAAACAGCACCAGAGCCTCTTTAAAGCGATAATTTTTAAGGCTTTGCAAAAATTTTTTTTAAAGTACAAAATTGTATTTAAAGTGTTTTTTTTACGAAAAGCTAACTTTAATACACAGTTTTTAAAAGTTTCATCATTAAAATCAATTATTTCATCATCCGATCCATACAAAAAACACTTTTTTGCCATTTTTTTCAACAATAAATAGTAGCACGTTTTTTCAATTGTATTTATAGCGACACTATACTCCAAAATGATGCATAGTATATACGAGTCTATCGCTATCCTTTTCTTTTCCAAGCCCAAATAGCATGCGCACTCTCTTTCTTTAAGTGGGCGGACTTTAAACAGCTGCTATGCTGTGTCTTCTTCTATCGCATGGGATGGTCGGTTGGGACCTCTCAGTCGCACACATTCATTCGGAGCAATATTTTACTTTTTTAAAATTCGACAACCGCAATTCTGGACTGATTTTTCGCAGGCAACCCTATACCACCGTGTTCAGAATAAAATAATCTTTAATTTCATTTAAATTTCATTCAATAAACAGACCGTTGCAAAATGCTAGTACAGATTTACCTGTTTATACCTGGCAACCCGATAGTTGTGACCGGAAAAGAATAGGCAACCTAACGTTTGCATATTCTATGGGCTTCATACTTTCGATTGGTATTTGGTATAGAATTTATCTAATAATCATACCGGTGAAATGTTTAAAAAAAATTTTTTTTTTTAATTATTAATCAAACATACTCTGGACTGAAATTTGCTAGGCAACCCATATGGATTATATTTATAGACATATTAAATTAAATATAAAATACGTTTCATTAAATAAGCATCTCGGTGAAGGTCGTTTTATATCGGGATCTTATACTAGTTTCTAAGCCTACGTTTTTGGTACAAAATCCACCCCTCGTTTTTTTCAGGCTCTTTCCATTCGCCATCTTTCCTTACTATATCCGAGAAAGACGTAATTTTTCCATTTTTAATATCAGTTTCACCATGATTCATAATATTATTATCGTAATATACCGGACTACACTGGTGCTCAGGCGATCTAGTCATCGCAACTCGGCCCTGTTGCTCGTCCTCAGAGCCCGCACGTACCATCTTTATGATCGATTTTTGCTCGAATGCTTGCGCAGGCGCCGTTTGCAATTTTTCGCTCACACTCGCTACACTCGCGGGCGATCGGTTGTTTGAGTGGTAAGATGAGTTACCCTCCTTGCGCGAGTGAAACGCGCATTCGTCAAAGTAAGTTGAAATTGCCATGGGACCACTATCAAAATAATTAACACCACCGCTTCTCTTCATATTTACATTATTTTGGCTCGTATGCACGCAACTAATTGGTTATTAAGATCCTTTTTCGTAACATAGTCGCTTTGAATGCGTTGTACAGAACTTTCTAACACTAATATTTTCTTAAGTATAGGCGTAACGTCTACGTGATTAAATGTGACGGGAGGCAGCTTTTCCAACTGCCTTGCCACGAAAATTGGGACCTGATCAGGGTCTGTTTCCTTAAGTAGACAAGTTATGTCTTCAATGTTCCGAAGAGTTTTACCTTTTCGTTTTCTCACTGTCAGCTGCTTACCCACAGATTCAAACAATAACGACTGCCTTTTTAATATCGTCCAAATTAAAAGCACTTTCACATATTTGAATTAGGCTTTCTTCATCCATTATGGCACTAACTCTCGTAGAGTTTAACCGATGTGTGCTCTTTCCTCTGCCGATTCTTGAAACGCACATTTCTCATTCTCTTAGCTTCTCTCGGATTTCGAGATAAAGATAATAGTTTTTAGTGTATTTTATTTTTAATCTATGGCATTCAGTTACTTAACAAAATAATCTACGTTAGAGGTCCTAACTATAGCTACCTTAACATTTAAAAAATCTAAATGCCTACTTAAATAATAAAACGGATCCTAAATAAATCCTTAAATCCAAAATTAAATTCTTAAAAATATATAAGTAGGCACCTAAAATACGTCTAATAGAATGAAATAACCTATTTGATACCTAGGTACCTATTTAAAACTACAGCTAAATAAAATAAAAAAGTTTAATTTATAATTAAGCTAATTAATTTATAATTTATAATATTTTTAATTTATAATTTATAATAAAGTTAAGAAATATTTAAACACTACCAAAATTACTAATACCTATTTTATAAAATAACAACCAAAGAAATCTAAAAAAAAATATTAAACGTAAGAGTAGACTAAAAGTCGCGCTGAAAAGCACGGTTTGTTAAAATCAATTATTGTCTGTCAATAAGGTCGAAGACTCTGAACGTCTATTCGCATCAAGAGCCAAATATTGTATGAAGCTCGCAATCTTTTTTTTTGCGCCCGAAGCAAATATGGGCAACCCTCCGGAAAGCGGGGGAGGGAAGCGATAAATGCTCATAGCATACCACGCAGCCGGCTGCGTGGTTATGTGGAGACTTTTACCCACTAAACACCGCCTTTATGGATTGGCTTACCGATCTGACGAGAGATCTTTAAGCCGTAAACGGACGCGAACCTCCTTGGCAGAAAGGAGGGCGCAAGCGGCGAAAAGCCGCTTAGAAGTGTGCCTAACTAAGGCAGGTTAAGGGATGTGTTAAGTAGGCTCGGCCTGAGCTGCCAGGAGGCAGTTCAGGTCAGCCGAAAGCTTGTTGGGGGGGGGTCCGAGAGGGAGTTTCTCGGTCTGCGCACACTATAGCGAGTGTGGAGAGGGGCTGTATAGGCAGCTGTCTCACGAATGAGATGATTTGGGCGGGACTCTGAGGCTTTGAAAAATCTCTCAGAGAGTGATTTAAGGAACTGTTGGATTGTTGGGAGCTCGAAGTCTCGGTGTAGGTCGGCATTATGGACATAATAGGGCGAGTTAGTGGCCCTACGAGAGAATAGATTTTGAACTATTTGAAGTTCATTTTTAACTTTGGGCTTAGCATATGCGAAAATGGGGGCCGCGTAGGTCATGACAGGTCGTATGCAGACCTTATATAGGGTTCGCTTGTTACAGAGGGGCATTTTTATGTGTCTGCCCAACATGCTGTTGAGCCTACCCATGTAAAATCGCGCGGTGCGAGTTACCTTCTTGATATGGGGCTCGAAAGTGAGCCTTGCATCAAGGGTGACGCCTAAATATTTGGCTTTTGTTTGCCATGGGACAGGGGTTCCTAACAGCCTGATTGGCGGAGTGGCGGTGAGACGGCGTCGTTTATATTCGAAGCAAACGGCGGAGCTCTTCTCCGGGTTTACGTCGATACGCCATTTTTGGAACCCAGCTCGTTAACTGACTTTTGGATCTTGTTCCGACTGTGGCAGTGAGTTGCCTTTAGAGTAAAGGGCTGTGTCATCTGCGAAGAGGGCTAGTTTAACACCGTTCGACGGGATAGGGATGTCGTTGGTGAATAGTATATATAGGAAGGGGGAAAGCACAAAGCCTTGAGGGACACCGGCTTTGATTTGACGAGTAGAGGATAGCGTGCCTTCGTATCTAAAATGAAAGGTACGATCCTTCAGATAGGAGGCTACAAGGCGGACGAGACGGTCAGGGAGGCCTAAGTCGTACAATTTATAGATAAGGCCCTCGTGCCAGACTCTGTCGAATGCCTTGGCAATATCGAAAAAGACCGCGATGGTCTTTTGACGACGAGGATAAAAACCGCTGAGGATATATTCCACTATGCGGTGAACTTGCTGGGGGCACGAGTGTTTGGCTCGAAACCCGAATTGTTTAAGAGGGTCGCCGTCTGTGGGAAACAAATGGCGCCTCATGCGCACGAGAATAACTCGTTCGAAGAGTTTGCCCATGGCCTTGAGGAGGCTGATGGGACGGTGATTGGAGGGGAGGTGGTGGGTTTGCCTGGCTTGGGAATGCCAAACAGTTGCCTCTTACCAAGAGGTGGGAAAGTAGCTGAATTCGAAGCAGGCGTTGAAGATTATGGCCAATAAAGCGATCATCAGCTCCGGAAAGTGTTTGAGGGCTTGGTTGGAGATGCGATCCGCACCCGGTGCTTTTTTGGGCTTAAGTCCTTTGATAGTAGATGAAATCTCATCTTCTGGACACAGTGATAGGGTCAGAGGCGGTGGGGGGCGAGTTCCGGCGACGAACCTCGTCCTCCACTAGTTTGATATGTAGGGGGTCAATGGGTTGTGAGCTGGGAGAGCATTGAGCGGCGACGCTGTTGGCGAAGCACTCAATCTTTTCTTCGTCCTCGAAGGCAATAGAGCCGTCGGGACGAGACAGAGGGGGGAGTATGCGTGATAGCGTCTATCCGGAGGGCTCTCGCCATCTGGTAGTACGCTGTGTTAGAGGGGGACGCTCGCATTCGGACCCCCCGCCTTTTTTATACCTCCCGCCGCGAACCGCGTCGACCGCGCGATTACAACTTATAGTATGATTCAGTATTCACGCGCGATGGCTTATTAGCGTATTTCATGTATAACTTTGGTGTTTCTATACCGATTTCTATGATTCTTTTTTATTGAATAGATAATAACTTTTTTTAATTAGGGATGAGTGAGAGTGTTATAAACGTAAGAGTAGACATATATTATAAGAAAGCTCCGAACTGCTAAGCTATCGGGAGTTACACGTGTTATTGTGAGTCAACCATAAAAGATAGACGTATGCTGTCGTGGGATATTCTTTATATAATTTTAAGGAGAACATTTCCGTTATACATGATTTCTGTGTAGCTTTAACCATTAAGGCTGCACACGCGACGGAAGCTTAAAAAATGGAGTAATTTCTCCCGTTTCCCCAACATTTCCCTTCACTGCTCTGCTCCTATTGATCGTAGCGTGATAAAAATTATACTATAACCTGCCCAGGAGTATGAAGAATGATTGTACCAAGTTTCGTTAAAATCCGTCGAGTAGTTTTTGTTTCTATAACGAACATACAGACAGACAGAAACAAAAATTTTACTGTTTGCACTTTTGGCATCAGTATCGATAATTAATCACCCCCTGATAGTTATTTTGGAAATATATTTCATGTACAGAATTGACCTCTCTACAGATTTATTGTAAGTATAGATTAGATTAGTCGCTTCATTTGGGTTTTTGTCTAGTGACAGTAGTTCAAGTGGGGTTGCAAGGGTTTTTGAACTGAAGGTATTATTTTTAATAAACTTCCATACAAGGTTACTGTTTTTACCGGCCTTTTTAAAACACTTTATCATATTGTATTTTCAGTTAATTTTTTAATTTTTGCAATAAACTATTAAAAAACTGATTTTTTATAAGTTACTGAAAGTATTAAATTATCCGGAGAAATTTTTGATTGTAAATGTAGTTTGTCTCTATTTCTTATACAGCGGACGAGACCACGTGTTATCCAAGATTTAATATTATAACACTTACGCGATAGTGTTATTGTTGATGTATTATTCTTTATTGCGTATTGTAAAGAATTTATAAAGTAATTCAAGGACGTACGATTTCAAACGTCAGAGCGATAAACAAAATCAAAATTAATGCTACGAATGTTATTTTCAAGGTTCGTCATATGGATTTTAGTATAACTGCGTATGCAGTTTTTTTCTAGGTGAGGTTAATTGTAATGTTAGTAAAATTTCTTGGTGGTCAGTAAGCGAGGAATTAGTAACTAACGTAAAAGAAGGTTTATTTGATATAATCACAAAATGGTCTAAACACGAGCCGCTTTCATATGTAGGGTGGAAACTTGTTAGTAATAATCCATGAAAAGAGCAGATATTTAGGTAGTTATGTGCGTGGTTATCTGTCTTTCCAGGGGTAATGTTAAATTGTCACCAGTTACGATGATATTTTTATATGTGCTAAGTTTGTTTAAAGTAATTTTAACGGACTCTAGAAATCTATCAATATTTTGAGAAGGAGGTCTGTAAATTGCAATAGCAATCGTTTCGGAATTAATTCGAATGATTAGGCAATTACTATCCTGGAATGTAGGCTCTGTGACAGTTACTTTTAAATTATTTTTAGCTAAGATTTAACGTTTTTCTCAGTTTTGTGTATGTGAAATGCCATCTAGGAGCGGTGGGTGGGGTGGGAGGTTTGACAGCCAACACTCAGTAAGGACAATAATATTACATTTTATATCCAGTCTATGCAACAAAACTTCAAACCCGGTTATGTTCCAATTTATGTTTCTAATATTTTGTGTAAGTAAGATTAACTTATTTTCAGGACGAGGGAGGAAGTATTTACAGTCTTCAATATTACATGTTTTAGCGTGTTTTAGCGCGTGTTTAGTTTTAACAAAGAAAAGTTGTCTAGGTCATTGAGTAATTGATTCGTCATAATATAGCTTAAAGACAAACTAAAACTAGTGTTTAAGAGCTAAGTAAATAAAATAATACGTGGCGCTCTTAGGCGCTCTCATAGTCTATGGAGTTGATATATTTGTCCTCTGGGAATTTAGGTGCCGCAGCATTCATCACCAGTTTTGTGGTCACATTTTCTTTTAAAACGTTTGCAAATCGCGTAAACGGGGGCATGCGATTTGTTATTACAGTCCTTAAAGGAATGCCCGAGCTTAGCATAGTAATTACACGTGGGGCTACTTTCTCGACAAAATTTGGCAATGAATGAATGAATGAATGAATGATCAAACTGCTGGCAGTTGAAGCATCTCGTTACTATTGTAAAGTCTCTAACTGGGCATGAGGTTCAATTAATATATATTCGTCCTTGATTGATAAGGGCCTTCCGGATGCTAGGTCTTCGACAATATAATTGAAAGTAGGAAGGTTTTTCTTTCCTGATTTATGGCTCAGTTTGACTGTTGCCAGGAAGAACTCACGTTGGCATTGGGAAATTTATCGGCAATATTTTGTTCGAAGATGCACTCGAACAATTCTTTATCCGTGAGGGCTATAGGAACACCAACAATAGCAATCCTTGAGCGTCGTTTATTCGGCTCTTCCATGGTAAGTCCAGAAGATACAAGCTTCTCGGAGTTCTTTAATTTATCAATGTCTCCTTTTGTTTCAGCGCCAATTATAACTCCCCCATTTTTTACCTTCCTCGTGCCGCGGTCGTTTGAATTCTTCTGGGGATATTATCTTTTGTAAGAGACACTTCGTGCCATTACTTCTTTTGGACTTGTCCTTAAAATTACTATCGTATAAATTACTAGGTACCTAAGATTGTTTGTACGGATGAGGGTTTGGTCACATTTTTTGACCATGTCTGCAAAGGTGGTCCGAGAGTCAGGTTTTGATGACTGTTCGATACAAATCTTGAAGTCCTCAGCTTTTGGGACAGGTTTAATTGGTTCTGCAGAGATACGGCAGTAAGAATTAAGTGGCATCCATTTTGACGGACATGTATTGACTACTAACTGTGATGTAAAGTGGCTTACTTTTCGACAAAGCGAGATGATGCGCATTTTTTGGTCGGAATTAAGTTTTCCAAATGTAGCGATAGAGCACACCTCGTTGAAGCAATGTTCAATGGTTGTCATCCAATGCTGTAACTCAGGAGGTGGAACTGCTTTTATTGGTTCGCTTGAGGTGGGTGTCTGCACGGTTGGGGTTGATGGAGTCGGGGTGCGAATGGTCCTGGCACTTCGGTTGAAGGAAAGAGAAGAATAATAGATAAGAAAAAAGTTAAAAAGATATACATACTCATAAAAAAAGTATAGAATCTAAAATAATTTAACATATATATATATATATATATATATATATATATATATATATATATGTATATATACAGGCTATTTTTGTAACGCTCCCGAAAACGATGACAGACTATAGTACTAACGATACGGTTGACGATGGGACCGGGTTAAAATCGATCCCAATGAAAAAAGAATCTTTTCACAATGTTTTATTAGATTTATTCACGCTCCATTATGTACAGTACAGCTAAATGAAACAATAATTTTATTAAAAAAAATCATGAAAATACTGAAATATAAAACCAGCAGTGAAAATTAAAATGGTAATGGTAAAACTCTTTTATTTAGCTAGGTACGAAATATTTGTTTTAGTTTTTGAGACAGTTCTGTGTCGACGTGCGCGTGAGCCTCCCGTTTAAACCAGCTTATCTATGGCGTAAGCAGTTCAGTTGTTTTGTGTATTAAATTCTTGTTGTTATTACTTTTATTGTTACGTTTAGTGTTTATTGTTTTGTTTTAAAAATGCCTAACGCGTACGTTTATAGTGCTCGTGAATACGGTAACATAATAATGTGTCTTGGTGATGTCTGCGGGAATGCTGCAGGTGCGTTACGAATTCATCATCATCATTACAGCCTTTCACAAGTCCACTGCTGAACTTAGGCCTCCCCCAAGTAATGCCACAAAGCACGGTCCTGAGCCACTTCATCCATCGACTACCTGCATTTCTTACCCGGTCGTCACTCCATCTAGTGGGGGGTCGCCCTACACTACGCCTACCGGTACAAGGCTGCCACTCGAGAACCTTTCTTCCCCATCGGTTATCGGTTCTTCGAGCTATATGGCCGGCCCATTGCCACTTCAGCTTACTAATCCGTTGGGCTATGTCGGTCACTCTGATTTTACTACGGATATCCTCATTTCTGAGTCTATCACGCAGAGAAACTCCGAGAACAGCCCTCTCCTTAGCTCGCTGAGCGACTTTGAGAGTCCTCATACGATCACATGCCTCTCAGATCCGTAAATCATCACTAGCAACACGCACTGGTTGTACAATCTAGTTTTCAGAGATTGAGCTATACCTGACGAGAAGATGTGTTCGAAATTTCCCGAACGCTGCCCAGCCGAGTTGAATCCGTCGATTGACCTCTCGCGGACTTACCTAGTCGACTATTTGTCCCAGGTAAACGTACTCGTCAACAACTTCGAGCATAGTGCTCCTAACAACTACCGGCATAGGTGTGACATGGACATTAAACATGATCTTTGTTTTGTCCATGTTCATCTCAAGACCTATCCGTTGGGAGACACCATTGAGGTCATTGAGCATAGTGCTTAGGTCCTCCAGCGATTCTGCCATAAGGACTATATCGTTGGCAAATCGCAGGTGAGTGATGTACTCGCCATTGATGTTAATACCGTATCTTTTCTAGTCCAGTAACTTGAAAACATCTTCCAACGCAGCGGTGAAGAGTTTCGGGGATGTAACGTCACCCTGTCGTACACCTCTCTGCAGTTGGATAGGTTTGGAACTCTGGTTCTGTACTCAGATTGCCATCGTAGCCCTACTGTACAAACACTTCAGCACTTCGATATACCGAAAGTGAACTTGGCACCGCTGAAGGGACTGTAGCACAGCCCAAATTTCGACGGAATCAAAGGCCTTTTTCATAGTCCACATACGCCAGGCAAAGTGGTAGATTGTACTCTTCGGTCTTCTGTACAATCTGCCGCAGGGTATGTATGTGGTCTATGGTACTGAAGCCTTTTCGGAAACCGGCTTGTTCGGGAGGCTGGAAGTCGTCGAGTCTGCGTGCGAGACGATTCGTAATGACTCTCGAAAACAGCACGTAGACGCGGCTCAGAAGGGAAATCGGTCTCTAGTTCTTCAAGAGAGCGTTGTCGCCTTTCTAGAAGAACAAGACCACCGCACTTCTGCTCCACGCCTCCAGAGTATTGCCACCATGGAGGACGGAATTATAGAGCTTCTGAAGGACTTCAAGTACCGGTGTTCCACCTGCTTTCAGAAGCTCCGCTGTAATTCCATTCTCGCCTGGGGCCCTGCCGTTTTTAAGGTGCTGGAGAGCCATTCTAATCTCGCTTAGACTGACGTCCGGGATATCATCGGAATAGTGTCGGATAAGACTTGCTCTTGGATCGTTACTCACACTTGCGTGTGGCTCCAACGATGATGTGTACAGTTGCCCATAGAACCTCTCTATCTCACGCAAAATCTCAGGTGTCCCGGAAACGATGCTGCCACACTCAGTCTTCAACTTTGACAGTTGCCTCTTTCTGGCAGACAGATCTCTGGCAATGACTTTGGAGCCCTGGTTCCGCTCGATCGCTTCTTTAATACGAGCAGTATTAAAGTTGCGTAAGTCTCGCCGCATGCATTTGGAGATCTGTCTGTTCAGTTGCCTGTATGCTGTCAAATCTGTTGACGATTGCCGCCTCATCTCCCGTCTAACAGCCATGAGATTAAGAGTGTGATCGGAGAGTTTTTGTGTTCTTCTGCGGCGGGTCTTGCAGAACTTATCTTCGACCGCATGGACAGTTTCCACGAGCTTGTCATTCATATCGTCTACTGCATTGCAATCTTCTAGGCACTGAAAGCGGTTACGTAACTCGAGCTGAAAGGTCGAGCAATGCAGTGGACGATATGAATGACAAGCTACGAATGAATGACGTTACGAATTCACCGAGAAAAATTTCCGACCGCTCGACACCCAACTGACTCTCGTCTGATAACAACAGCATTTCAGCGAGTGTTGGAAAATTGACTCATTGCTCCGGTAGTTGCCGGAGGTGGAAGTCAAGTGACTTTTCACTAAGAGGAGCGCGTTTTAGATGTCATTCGCCGGAATCCGAACTTAGGTACACGAAGTATTGCTAAATTGTTAAGGCGTCGGGATGGAACAAGTCTGTCATACTCTACAGTTCACAAAGTGTTAAAGCGTAACCGAATGCGACCACACAAAGTGCAAAAAATGCAAGCTTTAGTTCCAGGCGATCACGACCGCCGACGAGTTTTTGCCGTTGGCTATTAGACCAACAAAAACGTGTAGATACCTGGTTTCACTGAGCACGTCGTCTGGACGGACGTCCACATTTACCAGAAACGGCCTGTGGATCCGAAGAAATAGTCACGTGTATTGAGAGGTTAACCCGCACACTATTCGACAAACTGGGCATCAAACTCGATGGTCGGTTGACGTATGGGTAGGTTTATTTAAGGATCGCATACTAGGACCAGTGTTTCTGCCTCAGCGACTACCACACGCTTGGCCACCTCGCTCACCTGATCTCACCCCGTTAAACTTCTTTCTATGGGGGTATGTGAAAGAAAGGGTTTTTAATCGTGAGTGTGATAGTGCTGACGAAATGCGCCAAAGGATCGTGAATATTTTTGACAAATTACGTGTGGACTGTGTCGAAGACCACACCGAGCATAAATCTGCCTCGAAATTAATGGGGCACAATTTGAGCTGCGTGTCATAAGGCCACGGAGGATTTAAATCGGTAAGCTGTTTATTACCTATTTTTTTTAATAATTTAGTTTTGAACTGATGTGAATAGGTGCGTAACTGAATTTATCAAAATAATGAATAGTGGTGTGTAGTGTAGTTAACATGATGTATAAAAAGCATGACTATCCTTATTTAAATTTCATTTAAGTAAATTTTTCGTTAGTGGGGAATTGAACCAGGTATTTGATTTATTTAACCTGTCAATTCGAATTAAGTGGGTGGAGACTAGCACAGTGGCAAAACAGTAAATTAAGTGGATAAGTTAGGCATTTAGACAAGTGTTGTAAATTATCAGGTACTGGTATGATGTGGGCTGCGTGTTGGCCTTCGTCGTCACGCGTTTATTGACCCTTTATCAGCTGATTTCAGGTATTGAAGTTTCATTGCTGGTTTTATATTCTAGGTATTTTCATGATTTTTTAAATGAAATTATCGTTTCCTTTAGCTGTACTAATACGATAGAGCGTGAATAAAGCTAATTAAACGTTGTAAAAAATTATTACTTTTGCATCGGGATTGATTTTATTTGAGCCTCATCATCAAATGTATCCTTATAGTATTAAGGATCGTATGTCTTGTTGTTACAAAAATACCCTATATACATACATACACACACACACAAATATATATATATATATATATATATATATATATATATAGATAGATAGATATATAGATAGATAGATAGATAGAAAGATAGGAAGGTAGTTAAATAGAACAAATTTACAATCACAAAATACATGGATCACAGGTAATCAGCTGTAAATTGTACTGAGACTAATTTAATAGCTGATAATAATAATTAATTTGTTTCCACGAACTAATTATCCGAATAGTCTAGGATAAGCTAGTAGCGGGATACAATAAGTGAACCGTGCCACACCAACGCCAAGACTGCTTTAACGCCGACCGCTCCGTCCCCTTTATACAATCGAGACAAGTAGCTACACGAGCGCCACTACAGGTACAATGCGCAGGTGTGCGGTGCACGTGTTGTTTACAATAATTCCGACTACCCACAGAGGCGCTGCGACACGGCCACTGACATGCGTGCGTCCTCGCTTGCGCTGCATCGCAATCTTAGTTATCTGTAGATAGAAAAACATCGTTTTTTTTTTATAGGATAGGGTGACAAACGAGCACACAGTCCACCTGATGGTAAGTGGTTGCTGTGGCCCATAGACATCTACATCTATCCTCGATTACGAATCAAAATGCAGATGCGTTGTCACCCGTGAGGACTAAGATGGAATGCCTCGTTTCCAGTAAAAAGGGTCTCCGGTTCTCTGCACTCACCATACGAAATACAGCAGCATTAAGCTACTATTTCACGCTGGCATTCTGTGAGAGCGTGGTCCTTCCCCGGTCGAGCCGACCCATTCGTGCTACAACTATACTAAACTCGTTCGATTATCCTGTCAAAAGTCATAAACTTTTAAACATTCAACAATACGTTCTAGTACGGTCTATATTGAACCTTCAGGTGTTAACAGTCAGCTCTGGTCCGGTCTACATCGAACCTCCTGGCAATTAGTATTGGACCGGTGCCTTTGAACCCTGCAACACTAATCAGTTTTGGTCCGGCAACATGCCCTTCAAAACTCTCTTATTGTTTCTGCTAGTCTGGAATCACTATTCCATGTAGCCATATCATTGGTCCAGCATAAGCCTTTCAATTATAGCAAGAACCACTTTTTTCTCTTTTTTCTTTCTTTTTTCTCTATATATATTTTTGGACTTTTTTTAGATTAAGTTTGATAGTAAGAACCACTTTTTTTCTCATTTTTCCTTTTTTTATATTTTTTTTCTGCAGGAGCAATATAGCCTGACCAAACCACAATCATTCCCCATCATAATCACACAGTAGTGTAACGTGAGGGACGCAATAACATAATAATACCAAAGTATAAAAAAGCTAAGGATATAGAACGACGAGTAAATGCAGGGAATAGAGTGAATGGGGCACTACACTCTATTGTGAAGAACCAGAATGTATCAAAAAAGGCACGTATGGTAAATTCATAATGCTGTGTTAGTCCCTACTGTAATGTTTGGTAGTGAAAGCTGGGTGTGGCAGAAGAAGCACGAACGAGTAGAATAAATGCTGTAGAAATGCGGTCTTTAAGGAGTATGCTAGGGTTGAATCTGAATGACAGGGTGAGAAATTGCGTGATAAGAGATAAATGTGGTATGCAAGATGATGTTGTGACCAGGATTAAGAAAGGAATGCTTCGGTGGTTTGGTCACGTAGAAAGAATGAATGAGGAAAGAGTGACAAAGCAAATTTATATGGCAGATGTGAACGGCAGAGTCGGGAAGAGACGCCCTAGAAAAAAGTTTATCGACCAAATTGGCGATATTTTGAAAATGAGCCACGTTAAAGGTACCCTTAACCGACGAGCATGTATGCGTAGATATATGGATGTAAAGGAGGCGCAAAAGGTATGTCAGGATCGTGTCAAATGGAAGTCCGTAGTCTCTAGTTCTAGTTCGTAGTGCCTACCCCTCTGGGTGACAGGCGTGAGTGTTTATGAATATAAAAAAGCAACACCACAAATATTCTTCTGCATTAGAAGAATCACTACAATGGCGGAACCACAATTCTTTCATTCTACGAGTCCCAGCACTCGTTGAATGACCTTGTCGGAATCCCTTGCGCACGACATCCACAGTGAACTCCACACTGCACAAACTATTGGGCTCCCGATATAACCTCAATTCCATGATAACACCATGAATATGACCATTTCTACAGAATGGTGCAACCTCTCTGTAATTTATAGACGCGTCAGCACGGCCACCTCCGACTGTCGCACGTCCTCGTGCGGTTGGCAATAAACAATTAGCATTTGATCTAGCAGTTATCACCACCTGCAAACAGATATTGACACTTGTTAAATATTATAACGCTCGACCATGCCTGACTTCATTTAGATCCGGGCACACGACGTCTTTTCAATCGGTAATTGTAGCAACTTCTACCAATCCGTCGATATCAAACCCCAATTTTGTCGACTAAACAATATTCGGAGTAAGCTGCTACACTTATCAAGACATTAGAACACTAAAAGGCCACTTATTATTTTTAATTCATATCACGTCGAAGTTAATCCTTAATTTTGGAACACCGCTTAAAGATTTCAAAATGTAGTTCACATAAATCATATTTCGCATGAACTATCAAATTGCCACAAAACTCGAACAAGTTAATTTTTCACTGAACGCAAACTAACTCAACTAGGAAGCTATCAACATTTCCTTCGACATTTGTTAACATATTTAGGTACGAGGTCGGTAAACAATGAAAGTACGTGCGTGTACTTTTAACATAAATCGAACAAAATTATGTAAGATTTTGGCTTAAAACTTTTCACTGTTAAAGTTTTACTCAATACTTTAATGATAAGTTATTATTGTAAGTAGCATAGCGAATTTCATTAAAATTTTTACATAAAAACAAAGGTATCAACACTAAGCGCATTATGATCGTTCACAAACTTAGTAACCCTCTTACTATTTCAAATATAAATGAAGGCAATTAGATAATCTTAGTCCTCAGGGGTGACAACGCATCTACATTCGATTCTTAATAAGGGATAAATGAAGATGTCAATAAGCCATAGCATTCACTTACAATCAGGTGGACGATGGTGTGCTCGTTTGTCAACCAAGTTTTATTAAATAAATAAAAAACAGTAGCATGTCGACACACACATCTGAGGCCTTGTCAGTGGCAGACACCGGTCACAGACGGGCTGAGCATCCGTACCGTCACATTTTAGTCTGCTAGGGATCGCCGTGTGCGAATGCATCAAATTGATTTGATAAAAAATATCCGCTACACACAAGCGTGTTTAGGCTACTGTAGTTCGAACTTACAAATGTTATCATTGTATTAGGCGTTAGTATTTTTTTATTATCCTAGAAATATGTGATATTTGAAAATATATTATTCGTCCTTACATTTCCTTTATATGATTTACATTACTTTACTTGCACTAAATTATGCTTGCAATGCTTTAAGAATCGAGCTAGAAATTTGACCCAAAAGTTACTTGTTATCAAAAAGTAGCTTATTGGCCGAGTATTTGGTAGTATTAGCTAAAAGATTGCTCGTTAATATTCTGCCTGTGGCAAAATTTTACTTCGTATATTTTTTATGTCTTCATCCCATTCCAACCTGCAGGTGTTTTAAAGTATGAAGAGTAAAGGGCTGAGCTACGCGAACAGAATTATAACAAAAGACCGAAAACTCAAACGAATCCCTATGCCTCACCAACCCGTCTGTCTTATAGTAAGATAGGCATATGGCATATCAGAATTGGAATATGAATAGGCTGTGATGATATTCAACAAAAAATATGTACCTATAAAACAAACACGGCTTAATACATTTTCATGAAAACTTATACATAAAATAGGAAAGGATATTATTTATCATATGTACAGTATCTTTCATATTGGTACATTTTATATAACGTTCATTTTGATCGATATCGATAAATTATTACGGTACAACAATAATAATGCGCACATTGACAATCTTCACAAACAAAGACAATCAGTTTTTAATCTCGTTTGTTGGGTGTAGTTGCTAGCCTATGAAGTTTATACTAAATCTACACAAACTAATAAGAGTACTGACGTATAAATCTATGCTTATTATAGCTCCTCTACACGATGGGCCATCGTGATGGCCCACTATGATAGGCCAACGTGTGGCGGGCGTAGTTGTGTCGGATGACTTATGGCACGTGCGATGGTCTTGGGAATGGCAACGGTGTTGGTCTTTCCGCCGCACATCAAAGGTAGAGGGCCAGTGATGGTGGTACGCATCTACACGTTGCCCATTTCACACCCACAGTCGTGTGCGCTCTACGGTTGAATGTGGACGTTCGTGCTTTGTTTATTAATTAACGAATTAAAAATGACGAATATGTCGCCACATAATGAAGTGATAAAATTGTAATCATAGAGCTACTAAAATCATAACATATACATAATTTATTTATTTATTTTAATAATTAATTAATAATTACTTATTAAATTATAATTATTAAATTACTTTTGTTTAAAGGAAACTAAATTGACTTAAGACATATTCAGTTCAATTGCGATAGATAGATAACATCCACCACTTTCTACGCCATTTCTTTTTGATAACTCTATTCCTGTGCAACTCAATTCCTGTATAAAAGACAGTAAGAAAATGACATGTTGTATAAATATATTACCGCAGCGGTTAATTCTTCCACGTCCATCTCGAAAAACGTTTCGATCACAACTGAATGTCGTCATCATATAGTTGTGTTTCAACCATCGAATGCTGGGCCAGAGCTCGCTCATCGTGTAGAGGAGCTATTATTTAATAAAAAGCGTCTTTCAGTCTATCACAGGGATGGGCAAGTGATAAAAATATATCAATTTTTTTAAACAGTAGCGATATATATCGCGGACAAACTAATAAGAGTGATATCGCGTGATGAATATCGATATACTCGTATTGTCATGTATTCAGTGGCGGCCCTAGCAAAATTTTTAGGTGATGCGAGATCTCATAGTGGCGCCCCTCTAAATACAAAACCTTTGTGTTCCTACACTATGCAGTTGCTTTTTCGTGATTTTAAATAGTATTAGACCTATCAAATATCTACAGGTGTATATGCGGGGCAAGCACAGTTGTTTTTTTATTGAAGAGGGTGCAAACGAGCATGCGGCTCACCTGATGTTAAGTGACTACCACCGCCCTTGATCAAGCGCAACACCAGGGGAATTGCAGGTGCGTTGCCAGCCCTTTAGAAAGGAGTAAGCTCTTTTCTTGATGGTCCCCAGGTCGACCACCTTTGCGTAGACAGAGAAACCTATAGACAAATTGACGCCTTCTTTCGCATTCGCACACGAAAAAGATAGATTTATGCACACGTCTTGCATAGAAATGAGATAGAGCGGTGTGATTGTTTGTCCCTTTCACTGTGCCGGTTTTTTTGTTTAGCAAACTCTACAGTTTGCTAAACAACTTTGAAAGCGTAGCGATTTAAGAAGTTTACAATTTGGTTTAAGTGAGAAAAAAGTGTTTTGTGAGTCTAAGATTGGTGAATCTTGTTCAGTTCAGTTCTTAGAACAATTAAATTTTTTATCTAAATGTGTTTCAAAGTCATAAAGATTATTGTATAACCTAAAAATTCGTTATCGTCCTTTCTCACTCGAGGCCACGCCGATCATTAGTCTATAGGTTTCTCTGTCTACGTATAAACCGTAAACCATAAACGTATTATAAGTATAAACTATACGTTAGTACTCTTATTAGTTTGTGGTATAATAAACCAATATAAACTGAAAGCCATAGGGTGCGTTCGGCAGAAAAAAGCGCTAGCAAGCGCTTGTAAGCAAAATGGCGATCGTAAGCGGTAAGCGCTGTCAAATCGTAAGTAGCTATTTTCCTCCAGGACACGATGTTAGTTTTAACCGGGGAATCTAACCTAATTTAAATATATGTTTGTAAAGTATTCATATTAAAAACTTACCAATCATGAGTTTTTAATAGCATGTATATGTTTATTCATGTCATTATATTACTTAAAACTAATATTACACAAAACAACTTATAAACTCTACTTCAAAACAAATAAATTAAATAAGCAAAATGGCGGATTGTGTCAGCGCTAATGAAGTAACAATCGTGTCCTGGCCGAAAACTATTTTAGCGCTTATAAGCGCTTGCTAGCGCTTTTTTCTGCCAAACGCACCCATAGATAATTAGATAACTTATAATGTAATCGAGAGCCTGGCTTATGGTCAAGGGTGAATCCGTAGACACTAGACAGTCTACGGGTGAATCATTTCATAGCACAGATCACAGATTATCCAGCGAAATATATTCAGTACCAAAAATTAAAAGAAGTAAATAACATAATTCAGTAGATAATCATTTAGGTTTTTTCGTGCTTCTTTGAACCAGAAAAAATCTAGAATAAAATGTTAAAAAACCGTAATCATACTAAATTCAGTAAAGAGCATGAGTCGTGTTTTTGAGATTCTTATTTTCTGTGTAAAGGTGCAAGTGTTAATAAAAAATGCCATTTGACTTTCTGTGTTGTGTTAGGCCTGGAGTAGAAGACGTCGTGGAACTGGATTATTCACACCAGTCTTTAACAGATGTTCCAACAGATGTGTTCGTTTATGAAAGAACACTGGAAACTCTTTATTGCCAAAGTAATCGAATAACTGAGTTACCGCGCCAGCTTTTTATGTGCCATGGGTTGAAATATTTAGATCTTTGTGACAATGAGTTACAGGCAATTCCTACAGCTATATCTTCTTTAGTGAATTTACTACATTTAAATATCAGTAGAAACTCACTAGCATCAATCCCTGATAGCATGAAAGCATTGAAATACTTAACGTTTTTAGATCTTAGTGTTAATCCTTTGGAAAAGCTTCCTGATGCCATAACAAATCTCATAGCCTTGAAAGAATTGTATCTAAATGACACATATCTAGAATATCTTCCAGGAAATTTTGGCCGATTAGCAAATCTTAACATACTTGAATTGAGAGACAATTATCTTATGATCTTACCAAAATCTCTATCTCGTTCTACTGAGCTGTTACGATTAGATATAGGTCAAAATGAGTTTCAACAGTTTCCGGAGGTAATTGGAAGATTTCTAAAGTTAAAGGAGCTATGGATTGACAGTAACAGTTTTACCAATATACCAGCTGTTATTAAGCCTTTGGAGAATTTAATTCACTTAGAAGCTAGTAATAATATGATAGAAGAGCTAGCACCTGAAATTGGATACTGCACACAGTTAGTAGATTTAAGTTTGTCTATTAACAGTTTAACACAACTACCTGATAGTATTGGGCAGCTATGTAATTTGACATCATTGAAATTAGATAACAATAGATTGTATTCTTTGCCGGATAGTATTGGACAATTAAAAAATTTAGAAGAATTAATGCTTATGTGTAATTATTTAGACAAAATACCATCGTCAATTGGGCTTTTAAGAAAGCTGCAATATCTTAATATCGATGATAATATGCTAAAAGCAGTTCCTCCAGAAATTGGAAGTTGTACAAAACTATCTGTATTATCACTTCGTGCAAATAAGTTAACAAAAATTCCTCCAGAAATTGGCCATTTGTCTGCATTAAGAGTTCTAAATTTAGTAAGAAATTCTCTAAATTGTCTTCCTCAGTCCTTATTAAATTGTGATAATTTAGTAGCTCTCTGGCTCTCTGAAAATCAAAGCAAACCTTTAGTGCCTATGCATTCAGAAGTAGATCCTCACACATATGAACAAGTCCTTACTTGTTTTCTATTCCCCCAAGTGCCTTTAACACCTATTGAAATAAAAAATAAACATGAAAAGACAGAAAACACAGAGGCACAGTCTAATGCCCGACATATTAGTTTTGTAGATATGAAGACTTCGGCCAAGGTACCTGAAAAACCAGGTCAACTGCGAAGAGCTCCTACCCCATATCCTAAGGAGTTAAGAGCCATGGCCAAACATGTTAGAAATATTCATAAAGATGGAACTCAAGATATATCACCACCCATGCAAAATTCTGTTCATATAAGAGCAGCAAAAATAACTCCCACTTTACAGCAGAGATTTGCATCAGACAATAATAAAGATTCAGATAATACTAATGCAGATAATGATGGAACTATTCAAGAACCTTTAAAAGTGGCAGTTTATGACAACATTCCTGCTGAGAACGCTTATGATAAACCATTGGACTTAACATATGAACAAGATAAAACTTATAAAAGTGTAGATCATTCACTCTATGTTGAAAGTAATGGTGCCTCAAATAATGAATTTAAAAGTGAAAATAGGGAACCATATATTGATCTACAAAAACATTACAATATTAAACATAATGAAAGATATCAAAGACATAATACAGAGAATTTAAATACTTATGCAAGTCATTTAAATCACAAAAATTATCATCAAGTAAATGACATTAGTTATAGAAATAACACAGATGAAGCTGAAAAACATCTACAAAGACTCAGTCTCAGTTCCCAAGACAGAATTATAAATGAGGAAACTATGATGACACCTCATTATAATGAAAGCCATTACAACTCAAGAACTACGGTTGAAAATGTTCCTGCATTTGAGTCTGCATATAATATAAAAGATCATGCTATGTGCCACAATGTTACATCAAGCAATTATCATGATAATATTTATGATCGTGATTTTTCTTACAGTAAGGAAAAAAATTATAGTCAACATAATTATAACATTTATGGTCACCACAGCCATGGGGGTCATGATCTGCCAAATTCTGGAGTGCATACCGTAAGTCAAGTAGTAAGTTCTACAACAATGCCCAATTTAAGTAATTATAACAATATGTTTGTTCCACCTATGGGTGATGGTCATCATTTCTCTAGGCCATTACATCAAACACAAACTCCAAATGCCAATGTATATGGGATTTCAACATCGAGCCCTACATACATCTCATCTCAGTCACCAGAGTTATACTCCCCTACAGGCCATACAAATGCAACAAATCCATACAGAATGACCAATACCCCTTTAGTTACTGATGATGGCAGCTTTAGTCTTGTACAGTCTCCTGCAAGTCAGAACATGTATGATTTATATGATGCTATACCAGCTTCATCTCATTCACCTAGTGTAGCTAGTCATCGCCAGAGTCCAAGTGGTGTATCTGAAACAGTATATATGAGAGGACAACCTCCGCCATATCATATTGCAGCACCTTACACTAAACATGCTCAATATTTCAATGGCACTGGTGGATAGTGACGTCAGCACATTGCAGAAAAATGCAAAAACTGTCTATGTGAACACTGTTTATGTGAAAACTGTTTATGCAAATATTGTTTACGTGAAATACATTTTTATCGTCACTAAGTATTTATTCATGAAACTATTAACATGTTTTATACATGTGTTTATATCAGCAAATGTTTTCTGAATGTGCAATTTAAATGTGATATATAATATGAAATAATATTTAAAATAGTGTAATTATATAAGGTGCTAAGAAAGGTTTATGCAGGAATGTTTTCAGATGATTAACTTATTAAAAATGGTTGATTAAAAAGTGAGAGTATTTTAAACTGTTTGGTAGGTACTGCTTAAGTACAATTTGTAACAACTATGTTGTTTCACATTCTAATTGATAAATAATTTCAGTGATAAATTTACAATTAGGTACTATTAATAAAAATCTTAGAAAAACACTATATGTGAATTCTGTTGGTAATATATAGAAGTTATTTAAAACATTTTAATGCAATGTAATGTTTTAAAATTCTTGTCCAATAAGGAATGCTACTCAATTCAAGCACTGGGGCCGTTGCCCTCTCCCTTTCCTAACCATATGTTAAAACTTAGAGAACTTTTGTAAAATTTGGAATAAAAATAGTAATAAAGGATATTATTTATTTCAAAATATATATATTTTGCTAAAGTTTTTAATTGCTATACTTTCACCTTGGGAATTATTGAGATGCTTTGAAATAATATTGGTTCTTATTCATCAATCTTGTAAAATGAAATCAAAATATTTGTTAATTAATAGAATAATTTCTATTTGTTTTAGTTATTTTCATCTTTGGCCTAAGGGTATTTTCTACTTATATTTCTAACTATAACTCAAAAACTGGTATATTCATATTAACTGTTCAAATAATGATACTTTATTTACCTTTATAAATAATATTAGGTAACTTACCTATGACATTGTTGTTTTTATAGAAAATTTCAAAAAATAAAATAGATTTTATCAAAGAATTGAAAGTTATTGTCAATGGACTTTTTTTATTAATGGAAATATTTCTCCATTACATTTTAAACACTTTTTCATTCTCTCTCTATAGTCGGTCCCTCATGACTGAGGATTGTGATCACCATTATGGAGAGTAAGCTTATTATGTATGATCTGTCTCCACTGAGTCCTATCACTGGCCATACAGAGAGATTGTCTTAGAAATTTAGCGCACCGACTTCTTTGACTTGGTCAGACCACCGGGTTGGAGATCTACCTCTGGGCCTTCTTCACTCTATATTTCCAACAACTATCAGTTTCTCAATACTTTCGTCCCCGCAGCGAGAGAGATATGACCAAAATAGCTGAGGATGCGCTGAAGACATGTGGTGAAAGATGCATCTTGATCTTGAGTTGTGATAGGATTGACACATTTGTGCGCTTCGCAGTCCACGGTATTCGCAGCATTCGCCTCCAGCAAATAACGTGAATTTCTTATGTTAAATAATAATTTTGATAAGTAGAATAAATAAAAAAGCAACTAATTTTAAAGCTATTTCTTGTGGCCATGGTGTGAAATTGACATTTGAATTCAAAATTCTAAGTCGAAAGCAATATATCAAGCTTCAAAATAACCAGAATTAATAAACTGCAATCTCATATCTATGAATGGACCTAATAGCATACTTTTCAACTATGAGTTAACGCAATGTTAACATACTCATAAGTTTTGTTACTTTAGGGTTCTTAGGGTTGCTTTTCTTACATTGTTGCTCCGCACCATGTAGAATACACCCTCGTAAATATTTTAAATCATAAAAGTAGCTAAATAGGTTAAAAACATTTTTCAACCGACTTCAAAAAAGGAGGAGGTTCTCAATTTTACTGTATTTTTATTTATTTTTTATGTGTTACCTTAGAACTTTTTTCCAGGTCAACCATTTTTGATGATTTTTTTTATTATTTGAAAGCTGGTGCTTCTCATGTGGTTCCATATAAATTTGATCAGGATCTGACCAGTAGTTTTTGAGTTATCCTGAATAATACATATTTAATTGACTTCGACTACATTAATGATGTTCTCATTTTATTTATATTAAAGTCGGTTGTACAATTTTTTTAATTTTTCCATTTGTTTAGTGAATAGAATAAATAATTAATGAAACTGAATGACGAAACACTTGCGTTTACTGTTGTAGCTTTCATCAGATTTATATACTGTAAAGAAAATTTTATCTAAGTTTGAATTTTGAATTCATTGTGCGATCTGAAGGACTAATAAGTAGTTTTATCTGGTAATACATATAATTTTATTGACATAAATGTGTAACGCTATTATATACATTGTAAATAAGCTAAAAAAGGATCTGCTTAGAATGCAAAGCAAAATAGTTATACCATAGCTTTTAAAGTCAGGTTATAACATTTCTTTTAAAGCCATTATAATTTAAATGATGTTTGATGTATATTAGTACATTTTAATGATTGTATAGCTTTCTATTCTATAAGATTTATATATTCATGGTTTGAAGTTATCTTATAATGCACAAAGTTAAGTAAAGTTATTGCAGGTGAAGATTATGAAATGTAATATAACTTGGAAAAAGTTTTATTTTCTTATCTAAAAGAAACATTTTCAAACACTAATGTTCTTACGACCTTAAACAATTGCTTGTTATTAAATAAGGCCATTCACCATCAAAAAAATTTTGCCCGTTTCCATTTACTACAACCTGGCTTTCTTGAAAGTTCCTTGTTTATATTAGTATAGTCTATTATATTTATATGCATAAATATTTAATCTTAGAGTCTAAATAGTTGGGCACATTTTTTCCATTCTTGCAAATACATTTAAATTATTTTTTTAACATAAGTAATTAAGACATATTATAAATAGCTCTAAATAAAAAAAATAACTAAGGATCCTAAAAACGCGTAAAAGTTCGTAGATGTATTATTTATAAATCTCATTCTTATTTTGTCTGAGGCTGCTGCAACCTTAGAGAATAAATTGAATCTCAAAAAATAAAATTGTTTTATCAGTTAAATGTTCATTGCCAATCAATAATAATATGTAATAAATAGTTTGTTAACTGTACGAAAGCTGGTATTGCAGGTACATTTTGAACTCGGAATCCAATAACTTAAATTGAAGTTTAAAAAACCCTGAAACAAAAAAAGATAATGATTTTAAAACGGTTGAACTGATTTTGATAAAATATGTCTAAGAACCACCGCTAGAAAACCTACTTTTATATAAAAAGATACCGCAACGAAATCGGTTCACCCGTTTAAGAGCTACTGTGCCACAGACAGGCATACAGACAGACACACACGGCGGTCAAACTTATAACGCCCCTTCTTTTCGTCGGGGGTTAACAACAATTAATAATTGTAATTTAAAAATTTTTGAATAGTTTTTTTGACAAAATTGACGACTTCGTGGCGCAGTGGCTTAGCAATGAGTAGCTGCGCAGGGGGTCGCGGGTTCGAATCCCGCACGGAACAAGTATTTGTATGGCCTACATATAGTTGTTCCGGATGTTTGTAAACTGCCCCCACGATACAAGAGAAAATCTTGGTGTAGGGGTAACGTTTTTAAAAAAAAAAAAGAGAAAAAAAAGTATATTAACTTTTCTAAGCTAAAGAAAATATATTAACGTGTAAAAATAAAGTACCTACTATTTATTAACTTTCTATTTTTTCCAAATAGTAAACAGTTTTTTGTGTTTAAAAATTTATAAATATTTGTTATGGTTAAATTCAGCATCTTTAAAATCTATGCCTAAGTTAAGATAATATATAAATAATTGATATTTGATTTAGTTTAGGAACACTTTTTTTATCGACCTATATCATTCTTTAGAAAAAAGATCTCTGTAAATGCTGAAGTGGCGGATCGGCAGATATCGACAGCAGAACTGAAACGATTTTTTATAAATTCGCAAAACCGTTGCTTACCTACATTGAAAAACTTTTTGCCGCTATTTTGAAGTAGATAAATTCGTCAAAATTATTTCCTTATATATATTTATACCTCCATATACAGCTCTTTGTATATATATAGTTATTTTAGTATACAATAAAGTAAAACCTAAAAATCGTAAAAAAGTATAGGTAATAAAGTATTTTTTTATAAAGTATTTTATTTTCACGTTTATTGTACTCATAACGTTATCTATAAAGTACTTTGCCAGAAATAACGTAGGTACTTTATTATGAAGTAGGGGTGGTAGCCCTAATAAAATAACCTACTATCGTTGCAATTTGCAATTTTACAATTTTAAGTAAAAAAAATATTTTGGATGTTAATTTTCAGCAATGGTGGATATTAGAAAACGTATTATAAAATTACAAAGTCTTAAAATCACTAGATTTTGACCTTTGAAGCATACAAATCGCTACATATTTCATCTATACCTATAAAAATAAAATCGAAGTGTCTAGTGTGTTATTTGCAAACCATTTAAACATGAATAGCCATTTGTAAACATTTTATCCATTTGTCTGTCAAAGCTAATCTTTGCAGAGGAATTGCTGAACCAATTGTGACGAAAGATCACGCAAAGACAAAAGGTAACTTTGTTCCACCCTAGTGCCTCGGTATTCACGTAAAGCTGTGATGTTTCCATAAATTTTATATTTCATTTATTCCGTTTTATTAATAAATTTAAAGTAATGTGCCTTCATGTGTATCTTATTTTTAATATACGTTGTGGGTAATATGTAAAACATATTGAATAGATTTTTTGAAAATTCCTTCCGAAGTTATTGGATTCCGAGCTTTTCTTAATATTTTTTAAGTTTAGCGCACTCTAAGATCTAGATTCAAAATGCTCAGTAACGTAATTATTCTTAAATCTCATTTGCAATCACATTGCGTAACTGAATAATTTATCCTGTAATGTACCTAAACCTTAAGGTGGTCACTGATTAAAAAACCATAATTGTGTTGTATAGTTCAGTGTTACCTATATTCATTAATTCCGGTTTTAAATTTGAATCGAATCTAATCCGGGAAGTGTTCATGTCTTTGACATTGCTCTTATATTACATTTTTAACAGGAATGTATGATTATTTGTGCTCGTATTGTGTGACACCCAATCAATTGTCAACTACCAACATTGATTGCGGAGTTATTGCTTGCTAGAACCCATAATAACAGTACATCATAACCGTATTGTAGGCGTATAATAAAAAATAAAGATGAGTGTCTTACGGGTAATTTTATTAAATTTTATTTTTCGACAGTCTCGTATAGTGCTTGCACAGTGTATATAACACGCTTAGAATGTCTATGTCTAAGCTTAAAATTCCCTTCTAAAATAACTTTTCACTCTGAGCAGTTAAACATTCCTGTACTGCAGGGACTAGTGCCTCATAACTTTTCTCTCTGATATTCTTTTAATCTATGAAATAGATTGAAATTATTAGGTGCAAGATCCAGTAAATAATGGAATATGCTCAAGTATATGAAAGCCAGCATCTAAATGCAGGATTGACAACGGTGGGATCCTTGTCCATCCGAGAATGGATAGCCAATGATCTTATTGGCGGAAGGACTCACCTTATACCAACAAACCGCAGCTAACAAGTGACTTATATTTTTTTAAACCAAAGATAATCATTAAATTTTTAGCTATTAGTTAATCCAGCTTCACCAGCTAGTATTAACTTTTTTTTTAATTTGGAACGGGTGTAACGCATTTTCTCTTTTAACAGACGCGTATTTGACAAAAGTTGTCAAGACTGAGGGTAGAACATAACACGTAGATAACGTATACATAATAACTAAATAGTTTCATGACTTAAATCATCATTATTTTACATAATGTTTACTAAAACATATTCTATTAAGAAAAGAGACTAAGGAATATTTGTTATAACGTCATCATTGAATTATAATATTTTCTTATATTCATTTTTCGGAGGGGTATAAGTACTTTTATGACCTAGAAATAATTGTTCCTGACTTAGGTGTTTGCCTATGTAAAATTTGTCTGTTATACGCCTCCATGACTGAAGAGAAATTACCTACATTGGAATTAACGTTTTCTTTACTACAATCATACTAAGCGTATAAAAAATTATATTTGTCTGTGATGCACTGCAAAATTTTATACATAATTTAATATGATATGGTATACTGAAGTATAATAATCTTATAATAAATGCTAAACTTCTAAGTGTTAGCAACTACATCATGTAAAAATCATACTTTAACTTGGAATTCCACTATCCCTACTTTCATAAAATAATGCAATGTTATTTCGTACATTGTTTAAATTTAAAAGTGATTAATTTCACATTGTTTGTTCTAGTCAATATTATACATACATTATTTGTAACGTACGAGTATTCTGACATTATTACCTACGAGCATGTGTAATAAAGGGACCATATTAATCTCTTAACATTTTAATAACTATAATGATCGATAAATGTACTTAACTATGTAATAAATTAAAAGTCAACAACAACTTCAAATATTAATGCACAGTTAAGATTATTTGTTGAAAAATTTCATCTTAATGTAAAATACAGTTAAAGTTATACGTAAATCTCACTCTATTACATTTTAAATGTAGATATAAAATATGGTGTAATTATCCTTCTTGTACATACTTTTTAGTAATAAAAGACTAAATATATGTTGTGTACGGCATTTTAAGCATTTTTTGTATTAAAACCGTTATGTTTAGAATAATAGTGCAAGTCAGTGTATTGATTATAATGCGTGACAGTTTTTGTTATGACTTAAAATCTCTACCTGTTCTATTTATTTCTAATTGAACTTAAAAATACCAAACGCTACACTCGAAGACTGAAATCTAATAAACATATCATTTGAGTATTTCCTTGTCATTATTAAAACTTAAGTTTGTGGCAAATTGTATAATTAACATCTATTTTTATATTAAACTAATGTGCTTTTCGCATTTACTTCTGAATACTTAACATTTTAGGGCTATATATAATTGAGCGAGCTGTCGACTTCTATTTAATTAACAATTTTCTGAACATTCGGATATTATGTCATAAGGTCAGTTCAAGAAAATATCGTTAGATTTTTTTAAAGTACCTATTCTAGAATGTTTTTGAAATTCTTATCTTGCCAATTTACGGTAATTTTTCTTTGCTTAAAAATTTGTATATTCAACACTACTAAAAGCACTAATGACGCTCGAAAAACTTCTCCATGACCTCCTAATACCTCATAATATTATCAGAATATGCTATTTAATGTTAAACGAAATTATTTATACTATAAAATAATGTTCACTTCAAATTCATGCATATCCATTTCACTAATCTTCTTTCATAATAACTTCCGCTGTTAAATATATATTTCTTGTATGTAATATGTCGTATATAACAGGAAACTGAAGGTATTTACGCGATCGCTGCACAAATGAATGACTACTTTTCGGTTTTATCACGTTCGATTTAAATTGTGTTCAAATTTCTAATGTTTTTTGCTACTTGTTAACTTGCTAAGGAAGCAATACTAAATAAAATTGTTTAAAGAATACAGTGATGTTATGCGCACAATGCACTTTTAAGGTGATATTTTTTTATACCTTACATTTTGTTTATACTTTATAAGTTTTGAGATTTGTTGCGGGCTACTCAGGTTTAGTTGTGACTGTTTGATTTTTAGCTGAACAGTTGAATTGTTAATTTTTCTTCTCTATACACGCTTGGATAAAGTGGGGATGGCCTTATACAATGCTTTGATAATTATTAGAGTTTTTGCAGTAAGAGAACAAACAAATCCCAAAAAGGAGCCGTTGTTGCAAACGAACTTCGAGTAAATACCTAATCACACCTAATTCAAACAATGCCTTACACTTCGAGTAAAACACACCTAATTCACATTATTTAAAAATGATTAAGCTCTTAAAAAAGCTATAGGTATAATAATTAGCTGCGAGTATGACAATATATAATATTTGCATTAACATCTTGAATTTAGGTACTCGTTTTATTTATCTTTCAAGAGCAACTCGTTGAACGTGGGGCATGTACCGACATCTCACTACGACTGGATTCGGACCTCTGATTTCTATGAGGGTTGATTGAGTGTTAGCTAGCAGACTTCATAATATTATATCCACGAAATATTTTCAACATTTTTCTAAACATTTGCGTTGGTTCGGCGTGATCAAGTATTCTAATAAGGAACAACGAAAAACAATAATAACTTTGCAACTGACTGGGTAGTTTTCTGCTACAGATACTCTGTGTTTACTGTACCATTTATCTGCTTTAAATACCAATATTTTGATTAGTTATCGGTTTGCTGACTGTGTATATAGTGGTCGTGTGAGAATAGCCACTGTATCGTAAGAGGCGACAAACGGATTCAAATATAAACCAAGAGATATACAGTGGCGTTTTCCGCTACTAACAACTAGAAAATTAAAAACATACATAATAGAACGGGGGAGTGGGCGGAGCGCGTGTAGCCACTAAAATGTCACTAACACGTCAATTTACACGTATAAATGTCAACACGAGATGTGTTTTGACGTTACAATCGCTTCCAAATTTCCCATGCAAATTATTTAGCGAATGCCAAATTGCACGCTATTTACAAATAAATATGTATTAAAATCTGCCTGTCAATACAGCGAATCGGGTTTGTAGTAATGATAATACGACGTAATTGGTTGTATGTGTGCTCCCGGCGACGCCTATCTTCGTACAAAATAAGGTTGATAGATATTCTATTGTGTATTATAGTATTCTATGACCAACATGCATGCCAAGCGTGCTAACTATTGCAAATATCCTATTGAGGCAATCTATGGTGAGGCCTACGTTCGGCAGAGAACTTTGAGAGACTGTAATGTATGTCTGTTAACGGCTCGTTAGCGCAGTGACTAAGCGTTTGGCCTGGACACACGAGGTCGCGGGATCGAATCCCGCACGGAATGAGTTTTTATTTGGCCCATTTAAACATCTTTACAATATAGTAGTACCTACGTTAAAAAACTGTACTGTTTAATTTATATCACAGTTAAATTTTAAATTTATCTAATCGTTTTAAATGAGCAGTTAAATCGCCCATTAAAAACTTTTAAGTTGTGTAGCCTGCATTATGGTAAATATTAGGACATTGTAAAACGTTAAGTAGCAAACTTATAAAATGTAAGTTTATTTAAAATTGTACTTGAATAGCACGGATTACTTTTTTAAATATATACTTCTTCATCTTATAAATTAATGTAAGCTTTACGGGTAATCTGTGAACTGATTTCATATACAGTTATGTTGATGTAATATTTATATTTTTGTAATTCGATACAATTTAGTTTCCAATTCTTGTAAAAATTTAGTACTGCTGTAGTAAATTTAAGGTCTTCGCCCTTTACCACAATAGGCAGATGGCCTAAATATATTTGTTAATAGTATTTTAGGTATATACAGAACTCCACCCGTTTTTGAGTTAGTTAACTCGATAATGAATAATGTTTAATATCGATATTTTTGTATTACTGTCAAAAGTAAATTAACCGTGTAATTATGTGTTAAAAGCTTAAAAGCCAAAAACAGAAATTGTAAAAGATGGTCTGACAGTAATGTTCGAATAGATTTTGTCTTTTATCATATTTATTTACCTTAATGTTTTAATTAGATAAAAACTTTTTGAATTATTTTTAGTTTACTATCTATTTAATTTAATTCTTTTTATTTTTATTATTACCAATTAATAAATTGTGGAAACCTATTTGTAATTGATTAACTAATTTTATGATTGTAAATTATTGTACAAAAATTACTGCAATTATTTTATGTTCCTCTTGTTATATATGATGTGGACACTTACTTGAATTATGTATAATTATTTTTACAAGAAATTATCATTATTATAACACTTTGCATCAATATGCAATGATAAAAGTAGGATTGGAATAAAAGTATTGAAATTGATTTAATTTGTTTTGCATTGTGATAATGAATATTAAAAAAAAACTTGAAATATTTTTAAGTGTCCTAATTGAAGCTTGTAAGTCATCGTGCGAAATAACGATTGTAAGATCGTGCAACCAGAGCTACAAATCTCTTTTGAGTGTCCTTAAATTATTACGCATCATCGCGCGAGCACAACAACGCAAGGGCACCGGTTAAAGGCCTGTAGACCTAAGAGAGTAAAAGAACTGTGCATCAATAAACAGCCATTGTTGAAATGGCGCCGTTGCGGTGATAGCGCGGACAGCGAGGACAGCGCCTAACGTCCAGTTCAGGCCTACGCCTATGAGGTAGGTTTAACTACGACCGAGTGGTCAATCAACTCCCCCCAACTAATGTTATTACGACCTGATGGACAGACAGGAAGTCATTGGACTTGTAAAGGGGAATGCTGATGAACTTCCGAAAGGAGATCGGATAGGCCGTACAACACAACTACGAACAAAACTACAGTAAAATTATAGTTCTTAGTTTCGTTAGTACTTTATCTCTTGAAAGATTTGATTACGTCCGCGTAAAATATTGGTGAACATTTTAATTGTACCAATAACTGTTTTTCAATTGCGATAATTGATAAGTCCGAAAGACGCTCTTGACCTTGTGTATTTTATCAACAAAGTTTAAAGATCTTTTCCTCGCCGATTAGCATTTTAACACACTTCAATTCATCACAAGGAACACTATTATCCTCCATTTTTGTATGTTTGAAAAAGCATAAATTTTCAACAGGCACAACAAAAACAAACATAAACATTGAAACGTGAAGTGAACTTGCAAACGTATTGGCCGCGCCTTACTTTTATCAACTTCATACCAAAAGCCCGGCTTAACGCTCTATACTAAATTGCTATGTAAACAATCTTAGTTAAGTATAATTATAGAACATTTTGCCACAGGTTGGAGAGGGAGCGATCGTCATCTCGAAAGCCCGGTAAAAAGCCAACGCGTGCGAGAGAGGCGACTAATATCTCAAATCAACTCGTAGCTTTCATTAATTTTGACCGTTCATTGCGTGTTCGCTTTGAGACAGAGGGAACACTAATCAGTGTATTTCGAATTGAAAGCAAACTGCCAAGTGTTGACGTTACATATATGCTACGAGGTCATGACCTGTGTAGAACAGAGGAGCGCAGGAAATTTGAAATAGTTTGAAACAGTTTACGAGTTATTTTATTAGTTGATATTATTGATTGAGCAGATTGAAAGGGCAAGCCTGGCTTTTCGGCTTCTATGGAGGCTTTGTCACTGGTTGAACATGTGTAGAAAAGCGCGTAGTGACGGTTTGCAGAGTAAGAAAATCCTCTACTGGGGAGAGAGGGAAATGAAACAGGTAGATAGGTAGCAGCAACAACTCTTAAAATAATAAAATGGCGGTTACTAAGCGTGGCAACTATGGCAAATAGGGTGGATCTCTGAGATAATCTAGATGGTGTGACGACCTGGTAAGAGATGTGGGAACTTTATGTATGGCAGGTGGCTGTGGACCGAGCTTTGTGACATTTCTTGGGTGAGGCCTATGTTCAGCAGTAGACTTGTAATGGGCTGATGATGATAATGATGATTACAAAATATTAATGTATATAGTATTCCCACCACACACACATACACAATAGGTCTGTAATCTCCTCTTCATTGAGGAAGTAGAGCTGGAGCTCTCTAATCCTTCTTTATATTGGGGGCACCCAGGAATACTGTGAACGCAATCCCCAGGCGTTACACATAGGACGACAGTTCAGCCCACCTCGGTTGCCTAGGCTTCTATTATGGAGAATTGAAATGGGCCTGATAAACTCTACAACGGCTGCGGAGGATATCTATAGTGGTCTCCCCTCCGTTTCCGCAGCCTTTTTCTGTGGCATCATCTTCATATATTAGATAATCCGAAACTCGACCTGATTACGATGGTGTGAAAGATCATATCCTCGAGGTCACGGCGGCGGAGGTGCAACTTAGTCCACCTGATGATAAGTGGTTTTTACAGCTTGTAAACACCTGGAACCAACCTCAAACAATGAAGGCGAGAGTGGCGTTGCCGCCTCTGAAGACAGGTTGCTTTCAAGCCTATACTGGCTGTCTATAACCTTTAAACTGGAATTCAGCAATGCACTGTCTATCTGTGCAGGACGGGATTATACTGAACTTTGAACGAGTGTATTGGCAATTGGTGAAACATAGGTGCACTCTCTATATATTCCTACACTCTCATAGTGTGATGGGATGGCATTCCGACACGAGCAGAGAGAGATCAGAACCAGGGGCGTAGCTACCGCCGCATGAGCCGTATCAATGATTCGGGGCCCCCGGGCTACAGGGGCCCGAACGTGTGTAAGCAAAAATTCGTAAAATGTTATCCACAATCTCACTTAAACTCTTAGGCCGTACTATTAATTAATAATTGATAAACTATTAATTAATAAACTATCAATTAATAATTAATTAATAATTAATTAAAAAATTAATCTTATTAAATTATTTGTTAATTCAATAAGAGTAGCACAAAGTTGGTTCAAGCGTTTTCAGTCCGGGAATTTCAATGTCAAGGATGCAGAACGCTCTGGTCACATTCATACGAATAAAGCCGATGCCATATTTGAAAAAGTGGAGCAAGATTGGCATATAAGTAGTAGTAGTTCTTTACGACATAGGCGAAGAATTGAAGATTGACCACAAAACAGTTTTGAGCCATTTCAAAAAGTCTGGCTATAAGTACAAAAAGCTCGTTATTTAGGTAGCACACGAGCTCACTGAAAGAAACCTAAGGAATCGTGTACTCATTTGCGATTCTCTATTCAAACGTAATAAAAATTAACCATTCTTCAAAGATTAATCACTGGTGATGAGAGTGGATCACCTACGACAAGATCGTGCGAAAAAGACATGATCTTTTTCGCACGATCAAATGGTAGTCAAGTCCACAGACCGCAGCGGAACCCGGATTAACACGTAATAAGGTGATGTTGTATTTATGGTGGGATGAGAAGGGCATCGTTTATTATGAACTTTTACAGCTGGGCAAAAACATCGATCCGGATCTCTACTGCCAACTACTAGTAGTAAAACTTAAGCAAGAAATTGAGAAAAAATAGCCGGAATTTATCATCAGAAAAGGAGTGGCCTTTCATCATGATAACGCCAGATCACACAGATATCTTTAGCCACTCAGCAAAAATTGAGAGAGCTTTGTTGCGAAGTGTAATAATGCATACATAGTCTTGACCTTGCACCCCCAGATTTTCACTTATTTCGGTCTCTTCAGAATTCTTTGGGCAGAGTTAACGTCAAGAGAGGACTGTCAAAACTAATTGTCGCATTTTTTTATCAAAATTCAAAAATTTCTATAGCATCAGGATTATGTCATCTACCTACAAGATGGCTACAAGTTATCGAACAAAATGCCACATATATATAATTTAATGTAATAAAACTTTGAAAAAAAAATGTGTATATAAAATACGAAGAAACTTTTTCCCTGACCTATTAAGGCTAGCTTTGTTCCTAGGAGTAATAATAGTAATTATTAACATTAAAACAATATACAACATGTAACATAATTAACGCACTTTGAGAAAGTAGTTTGTTCAGAATCGTTTACTGAATCGATCATTTTTAATATAGGTAATTTTTTATCCCAAAAATAATTAAAACTACGTAAATTACAATCATACTAAATCTGTACAGTCAAAACAAATTGAAATGGACCGTAACTTAAGACGTTTCCCCTAGCGAACAACCTTGAGCGTTCAGTCCTATACAATCCAGGCGCTCTCGCTACAATATATCGCGTAAAAATACGCCCGAATTTTTGGAATTATTTCAATTAAAAAAGAAAAGCGAACTTAATAAATTAAATAAAAGGTGGATAAAATAGATTTTTAAATTATCCATTTGTCTTTTTTTATCCTCAAATGATTAGAGTGTTTTAGTAGTAGTCAGTAATTTTAGTCATTTTTTAAAAGTAGATTTTAAATGTATTTATAACACATAAAAACAAATTAGAACGTGGAATGTGATGATAGGATATCGAACATTAATAAAGTGCTTTTAGATGTAGCTTATTTCTCATAACTTATGAGATAATAGTCTCTGAAAAACGCACTTTTGCAGGGTTTTGGTTGGGGTACCGCCTTTAAGGGGAAATATAATCTCAAATGGCTCAGCAAAATCCTTCGTTATGCCGAAAATATTGCAGCATTAATTTTGAAATAAATATATGGTAAAGTTGAGGATTAATGTTAAGGATTATGTTAGACGACAACACGATTTCGTAAAATTTTCTCGATAGAAAAAAAAATCCAAAGTTACTTCCAAAATAAACAATAAACCGCTGTTATTCATAAAATACTTTAAATATTATCATGAAACTTTGCATACTAACAAAACTAACTATAAAGCAGTGCTTATGTTATTTACTTTTTTTAAAATACCATTATTTTCACTGTAAAAAGAAATTACCTAAACTTTCGGCCTCTTGAAGCGTGATTCCTGCCGCCCGGTCACTTCGCTTTGGCCTTTGAAGGGGGAGGTTGTGTCGTTTGCGATCAGAATACACGTTACGTAACAGAACGACGTAAAATTAAAATGGGAAATAACCGTAATAAAAATAAGAAGCGACTGGCTTGGCTTTAAGAAACAGGCATAAATATGATAAACCTAATGAAATAAGTGTCTAACGACCTTTCTACTTACAGTATTAGTGATTACAAACATGTCGGTACATAGCATAAGACGCGCGGGCAAGTGGGGACGAAATTAGAATTTGAGCTGACTTACTATATCCCCTTAAGAGTGCAGTTTTATTTGTATTATTACTAATTCTGTCATTCAATAAAAATAAAGAAAAATGAACTTTATTTCAAGCACGTTAAAGTCTTTGCGTTCGTGGATTTGTACTGTGACCACAACATTCTTCCGGAATTAGTATACCTAACTAATTTGATAAATAATCAGTGCATAAAAATGTTTAACTAAAAATTCAGTGTATGTATTATGATCATAACATAATATACTAATTGAGGTGTCTGAGAGTGTGCGTTAATTACGTTACATATTGTATAATTAAGATTTTAATTTAATGCGACCGGTTATGGGCCTTTCATTGGCCATAAGGCCCCCTAACAAATTTTGATACAGGGTCCGTCTAAGGCACGCTACGCCACCGATCAGAACTGTAACAAATGGCTAGATTAAACTACTGATCTTACGTCCTTTTAGTTGCTTTGGTATATGCTCAACAACTCATATGAACTGTTCGATTCGATGGAATTAAGTTAAAGCATCCTTGTGGGATTTCTATGTTCAGCTGTGGTTTTGTGAAAGGATGTAATAAATGTAAAATTTGTGACATTTCGTCCACGATGACTACTTCCAATTATCAAAAAAACAACAACAAATAATGTTAGTGCTGCATATGTAGGTACACGCTAACATAAAGGCAAATTCGCTTCACATTTGCTCTCTGTTTTCATGTTTTGCTCGAAAAGTTGGGTTGGGGCACAATATCAGCAGCGCTCAACATACACCTATAAATATAAAATATTGGCTTTAGCTGGAATTTATTTATATAAATCGAGATGTTATTAGCAAGAGTGGTTATAGGTATTACACCCGTATATTACCTATATACGGGTGTAATACCTATATACGGGGGTAATACCTATATACGGGTGTAATACCTATATACGGGGGTAATACCTATATACGGGGGTGTTTCACCCCCGTGCCTTAGAAAGCACGTAAAGCCGTTGGTCCTGCGCCTGATCTCTCTCCGGTCGTGTCGGTTTACCGTCACATCAGAGTGAGGGAATAGGGAGTGCACCTGTGCTTGCGCATACACTTGGGCACTATAATCCTGTCCTGCGCCGATAGCTAGCCTCCGTTGAGGCAGGCCGCCGTGGCCTAAGTTCGGTCGGGAGGACATTATTATTATTATTACCTATAGCAAATCGTATTCTAAATTTGGGAGACGAACGAAAATCTGAGTAATGGTACAATAACTTTTGGTATTACGTAGTCTGAAATTAGGAATTACACGTAAACGGTATAACAAATTTGTAATACGTGATGTGAAATACGATGGTCGGTATGAAATTGGTTCACCAATTTTTTTAGGTCAGTAGCACAGAAATGGATATTAGTTATCTGCCAAGCTTCTGAGCAACAGGTTGGAAATGTAGATCCGTACCTATGAATAGGTGTTTCTTTTCCATAAGAAAGCGACAATATCTATTAATATATATATATGACAATATTATTTCTGAACTATTTATGATCCGGCGTAAGATAGTCATTTAAATCTTAATGCTAGGTAGGAGTTTTGTCCATTTTGCCTGCATTATGTCCCTGAACTATTTTCAGTATGCATCGCTCACATTCCATGCAAATAACACTTTTATATATGTGTAAATAATCGATTGTATGCGCGCGCCGATCCGTCCATGTTTAAGCCCACTTCAAGATTTAACAACTAACATATCAGCTGGCTGAAAAAGCGACAAGGCAAGTGTTATATAGAAGCTTTTGCAAATTAGTTTGACATAAATGAAGAAGTTACAGACTTCGCAGTTCAGCATCTTCTAATTTTTGTCCCTTTCGCAATATCTATTCAAAATCATCTTTCATATTTATATCTATTTTTAATTTTAATTTAATGTTCATTTTAACAAATAAATATCATATTGATAATTAATAAGAGGTGAAATTCGTGAATCATATTGAAGTTTTATATATTCGTGTTAATATATACTAACTTACTTTTTATATTATATTATAGCCATCATGCCGGGAGCAAGACATAAAATTTTGGGACATGTGCTATCCGGCTTTTGCCATAAAATGAACCGACGTAAACCTTTACATGGAGACTCTTTGGATACTCCGTTAAATCGTTGCCTTACCACATTTGACATTACCTTATTAGGTGAGTAAAGCATTTTAATATATAATGGTAGCAATCGTTGTACCCAGGCTTTATTAACTAGATTTTTCTTTTTCCTAAGTTTTGAAAACAAAATTATTTCTATTCTTATAATCTGTCCTGTCTCCCAACCTCGTCCTGAGCAGTAAATTGTAATAGGTGATTCCTGTACCTAGTGTATTATCAACAGCTATTCTGTTAGTCTATTTCTGGATCTCCAAAAATTTTCCTGCTGATATGCATTATTTGGCATATAATTATACTTATCATGCGGGACAGGAGGGTTTCTGAGAACAGAGCTGATCCTTTGCTCTAGTAGTGCTATCGAAGTTGGGATTCTTTGTTTTTGGATTGACTTGTCGCTATGAGTCAATTGGCCTCTTTTGCTTTACTTGTCAATCAGCTGGAAGCATCGCGTAGCATTTAGAGAAAAAGTTAGCAAGTTCTCCCTTACATATACGTTCATATTCCGATTTTAATTATCTTTATGCTTGGACCCTATATTCAAGTCAGTCAAAATGCGACATCTGAGTAATATGGGTATAAAATAATGTCGAACAATAACTGTTATTCTTATATTAGGTTTTTTGCATATTGGCGTAATCTAATACTATTAATAATAAGGACATGAGGGTACGGTCTATGGTACTATGGTCGCCTTAAACTTTGCAGCCCTATAAAACCAAAACTAGGAGGATTATAGATATAAAAGCACAAAGTCATATACTTACTGTTACTAATTTATTAATAAAAAATAGTAAATAAGAATTGGCAATAATTAGGAATACTTTGAAAATTAACATAATAAAAATTAACTACATTACGCCCTACTAAAATCGACTAAAATATTTACTATAGTATCAACTGTTAAAATGGCGTCGATAAAGCTGCGTCCTTTTGACTCTTTATTATTTGATTGACTGATGAAGAGCTATCGTATCATATAGCCTTCTATGCAAATAAGGCTGTAGTTTTTAAGTTATAAGAAAGTGACCATATTAACCGGATGGCCATATTACCCTTTGGTACTATAATTATTGTAGAAGAAGAGTTTAGACCAAGTCCTAACAGCTTCAATTCCTAAGCCAGAAGTATTTTTTTTTAAAAATCAACAGCGATTTAACAATTTTAAGGACTTAAAGTATACAGCTTAAATGTAGGGCCTATTAAAGGTTTTTTTCAGTTATATAAACAAAATATATTATGGACAGTACAATTTAACTATTCTTTGGATTTATTATAATATGTATGTTACTAATCTAATTATATATATATATATATGTTCACAGATATGTAACTAAATGTTTATACTAATTACACTTTTGTATATGTGTATGTAGAAGTAATATTTGTATTATTTATTTCTCTGCAAAACTTTTAAATGCAGCCAGATATTAATATTCTTTTATGTAATTTAATTTAATGAAATATGAAATATCACACCTGTTTATTTATTTATTTTTCTAAACCGTTACACTTATATACGTAGGCGGTCCCATAATGAATTGGCCTAACTATGAACCAATGAAGGAAATGAAACGAAACCAATTTTATTTTTCAATATAATCACCATGAATACTAACACACTTCTGACATCTGTGAATCAACATCTCTAAACCTTTATAAAAATAATCACATTTTTTATCCTCAAAATGACTGAAGACGGCCGCCTGCAACTCTTCATCGCTTGAAAATTTTCTTCCTCTTAAGTCCCGCTTTAAATTTGGAAATAAATAATAGTCGGACGGGGCCATGTCTGGACTGTAAGGTGGATGTTGAACTTCTGTGAACCCGCATTGACGAACTGCATCCTTCGAAACACCAGCGGTATGAACAGGGGCGTTGTCATGGAGCAACAGGACACCTTTAGACAGCTTGCCTCTTCGTTTTTCCTTTATCTTGTCTCGTAATTTATATATTAAAGAAGCATAATATTCGCCGTTCACGACTGTATTACGTTCTTTAAAATCCATCATCAAAATGCCTTGAAACTCCCAAAATATTGTGCACATCAGTTTTTTAGTCGATTGTTGCATCTTTGCCTTTCTAGGGGGCTTTTCACCCTTATAACGCCATTCCATTGACTCGCGCTTGCTTTGTGGATCATAATACAAGATCATAGTTTCATCACCAGTCACTAGCCGCTCGATCACAGTCTTTGGATTTTCGCCACAAAGATCCAAAAACTCCAAAGCGCAGTGCACTCTTTCCTGTCTCTGTACCGCTGAAAGAAGTTTCGGTACCCATCTTGCACTCACTTTTTTCATGTGAAGATGTTCATGGATCGCGCGATGAACGGTACTCTTAGAGAGCCCAAGCCTTGCTGCAATTTCTCTAATCTTCAAACGGCGGTCACTCAGAACCTCCTCTTCGATAAGAGCAATCGTTTCGGGAGTGAGCACTTCCACAGGTCGACCGTCGTGGCCAAAGTCTTCGACGGTTTCTCTCCCGAGACGAAACTCTTTCACCCAATTTTTCACTGTGCTATAGGAGGGGGCAGACTCCTTATACACGCCATCCAATCGTTCTTTTATTTGGGCAGGGGATAAACCTTCTTTAAACAGAAACTTTATGCCACTTCGATACTCAGTTTTCGACATTTTGAAAAAATACGCGACTCTCTTTATTCAAATGCCTGTTAAACTAAGACTAAGCATTTCATGTCGATGCATACTTCTTATATTAAGTGCACGATAAACGTACTATTTAATGCAACACAACATGTAGCGACATGTCGCGTTGAACTATATCAGGCCAGTTCATTATGGGACCGCCTGGTATGTCAGATTTACACTCAACAATCAAGTAAGAAATGATTATACTAGATGATGCAAAGTATGAATTCATTTTCATATTATAAGTAATAGAGTTGGTTTATGTTCATTACTATTTATTTATTTTTGTGTAGGGAGTCCTACTAGATGGAGTAACGACCTGGTAAGACATATAGGAAGTCGACGGACGCATGCGGCTCAGAATCGTGCCTTGTGGCATTCCCTGGGGGAGGTCCACGTTCAGCAGTGGACTTGTGAAGGGCTGTAATGATGATCATCATGATTAAGCAAATCAAAATGATTTACTCGTTTTGCACCTCATTTACAATTTTAAGAGCTTTAGCTTTTAAGTCTGGTTTACTAAAAACAAAGAGATCTATATCACTAAAGATCTCATTGTATGTCCTGAGCAATCGGTTTATAGGCGCATTACGTGCATAATTGGTGCCAGCAAACGGCACATGCAGTAAAGGGTGCGGCCTACGGCGGACACGACGCGACGGTACTTTGTATGTTATGCTCGCCACCAACTCAGGGCAGTCTACCTGTCCACGGACAATATCATGCAAAAAACATACGTCCATTAATTTACGTCTGTTTTCGAGTGTCTTAATAAATTATAAGATTGACAAGTATTTTCATAGATTACAAATGGTGATTTGAAAAAACGATAATTTAGATAATTGATGAATTTTTCCTGTATGCGTTCTATACGATCTTTATAAGTAGCGTATTGGGGAGACCAAATTGGACTGGCATATTCTAATATACTGCGAACATAAGCATTATACATAATTTTAAGGGTATTAATATCTTTAAAAGCTTGCAAGTTCTCATCACAAATCCAAGATTTTTAAAAGCCTTGTTAACAATTTCGTCAATATGCTCTGATAAAAGCATTTTATTGTCAAAATGAACTCCTAAATCTCTAACAGTAGATGTTCTTTGTATTCGAATACCGTTAAAATTGTAGGAGAATGAAATAGGGTTTTTTTTACGTGTGAAGCTAATACATTCGCATTTATCAATATTAATTGTTATGTTGTTAGCAGTGTAATAAGCTGATAAAGCGGTTAAATCAGTTTGCATTTGATGACAGTTCTGCTCAGTACGGATATTGTAAAAAAATTTTTTGTCATCGGCGTACATTAAATGTTGTGAAAACTTAAAACAAGTAGTAATATCGTGAAAAGAAGTATAGATGTATGTATTAATATATGTATTCTAAATAATTATTTGGGATACGGATTAGGACGTACGATGTATTCTTAGATTATTATTCATCTCTTATGTGATAAAGACTTTAATATATGTATAGAAGATAGAAATATGTATATTAGTAATTTACTTGTTTCGAGCTCTGAATGAAGAAAGACACGATAGTTCTCAAGGTAGCTTATGGTCAAATTTATGTTAATAACAAATATTGATTTTGTCATTTCAGGTGTTGGGCATATGGTTGGTGCTGGTATTTATGTTCTAACGGGAACTGTCGCTCGTCACATGGCCGGTCCTGCGACGGCACTCAGTTTCTTATTTGCTGGCGTTACCTCGACCCTTGCTGCTTTGTGCTACGCCGAGTTTGGAACAAGAATACCCAGAGCAGGAAGTGCTTATGCCTACACTTACGTCAGTGTTGGCGAATTTTGGGCATTTATAATAGGCTGGAATATTGTTCTAGAGTATATGATAGGTAAGTGTTTCAAAATTATTAACATCACTAAGTCTGCTCCTCAGGTCTGCTCTGATATTTTAGTTTATATATATATATATATATATATATATATATATATATATATATATATATATATATATATATATATATATATATATATATAAGACTAAAGAGCTAATAGAAGTTTTGATCCTCACTCGCTCGCATCTCTTCTTTGTGAGTTGCGTCAAAGGCCAAAATATTTTCCTTTTTACGTTGCAACATCTAAGAGATAATGGACATTTTGAACTCCATGACTTTGCCAAACAAATTCTTATGCAGAATGTTGAGAAATTAATGCCTAGTACCTGGATGAACGAGCTTTCCTCGGTATTTTTTTTTTTGGAAATTATATTTAGATACAAATTACATACTGATGAAACATGAATAATATTTTTTGATCTTATTGACATAATAGAAAAAACTGAACTGGTTATTTGAATAAAAAATTAGTGAATGAGAGAATGATAGTGCAATTAGTTTAATTAAAATTTTTGTATTTTTAAAAAAATACTAAAAAAAGGACTCGAAGTAATACATTTTCTCACAAAAGAAGGGAACTTGAAAAAAAAGAAAAATAAGTCGGACCAGAGACAGGACGTGAACCAGGGCACGTCGATTTCGCGACCGCCCGATATCCCATTGAGCTATTACGATCATTAATACATTTTCAAACTTTACCTTCTTATATTCTGATTTATTGTGCCCGAAACCCCCTGGACACTAAATTTTATGAAAATCGTTGGAGCCGTTTCTGAGATTCCGATTATATATACAAGAATTGCTCGTTTAAAGGTAAAGGATATGATTGTAATATAAGACCATGCGAATGAAATTACAGGCTAAGTCTAGTCTCCAACAAAAAAAGACGGAGTGCCGCATACATATCAAGTGACGCACAAGCTAAGCCAAAACCATGCTAAGCTTATTGTAAGAACTGCATATGCGCTCACGTACACATATATGTAACATGTTTTTAGTTGTATATGCGTGCGGCCAGCAGTGAACGGGGCATCCACGATTTTTTCTGCAACCACGGCGCCACTTAAAATTGAGGTGTAATATTGATAGATTTCATAGTCGGGAAGTTAATTTGTTCGAAAAATGTAAAGGTTAATGTTTCTTTTTGTACTATTGGTTATATTTAATATTAATCAGATTAAAAAAATACCGAACCAGAGATATTCGTAAAAGTAATAAGTATAGTTAAAAAATAGTTAGAATGTGCAAAAAATTAAAGAGCAAACCACTGAGGCAATGTTTGGTGTATTAATATAATAATCTAGAAACTGATAAACTTTTATTTAAAACGAACTTCTCAGTTAAATAACTTTGTGTAACAAAAAAATTCACCTCAGTGTCAACTTGCGAAATCTAGTGAGCGGAAGATTATTAAGCCCTCACTTTTACGGGCTGATATTGAAAGAAGAAAAAATAGTGCGTGTCAAGAAGTTGAACACGGTTTTAGAATTACTAATAAGTTATGTACGTAGCCAGTAGCGTAGCGTGCCTTAGACGGACCCTGTATCAAAATTTAATGGGGGGGGGGGGCGCAAATGAAAGGAAAAAATTTTTCACAAAAGGAACAAAAACTCTCGAATTGAATTAAAATTATTATAAATTGATAGTAAGTTATTAATTACAATTAATACTAACAGGGGATTCCCGCAATAACTAATGTATTGATTACTGGTCGCGGGTCAGTCGTGAAGTGAGACGTGTTGCCAACTTTTGGGCGTCCACTTGACCCGGGGGAAAAAGGGAGTCCTTTTTTGACTTTCATAATTTTAGAAGTGAAAACTTCTTTAGGCACGTTCGGCACTTTTTATCATATGATTTTTTTCTCGGGAAGTACGGCCTAAGAGTTTAAGTGTGATTGTGGATAACATTTTACGAATTGTAGCTTACACACGTTCGGGGCCTCTGTAGCCCGAGGGCCCCATATCATTGATATGGCTGATACGGCGATAGCTACGCCCCTGTACGCAGCGTTGCGTCTATCTTCTTTATCAGTCTAAAGTAAAAACAAATATTGTAGACTATATTATTGTTTATTTTTGTTTCAGGCGCTGCTTCAGTTGCTAGGGCTTGGTCAGGATATTTGGATGAAATGTTAAATGGAGCGATAAGCAACGCAACTATTTCGGTAACTGGAGAAATGCACGAAACTCTTCTGAGTCGGTATCCCGATGTTTTAGCATTTCTCATTTGTATTGCAGCATCCCTTATTTTAGCAGTGGGCGTTAAAACGTCCGCATACATTAATAACGGCCTCACTATTTTAAACCTGCTAGTGATAACTCTTGTTATATTCCTCGGATTTTACTACGCAGATGTTGATAATTGGTCGGAGAAAAATGGTGGCTTCATGCCATACGGTTTCAGTGGTGTGTTAGCTGGTGCTGCTACATGTTTCTACGCATTCGTTGGTTTCGATAGTATTTCGGCTTCAAGTGAAGAGGCAAAAGATCCGTCACGTTCTATACCTATTGCAACTATGTTGTCAATGGGATTAGTTGCGTTTGGATACATTCTCGTCGCTATCGCGTTGACTCTCATGGTACCATATCAAACAATTAATCCTGACGCTGCTTTGCCGGCCGCGTTAGGTGCAGTTCACGCCGACTGGGCTAAATATGCAGTCGCAGTCGGGGCGGTTTGTGGAATGACCACTACTTTATTAGGTTCACTATTTTCTTTACCCCGTTGCTTATATGCCATGTCGGTTGATGGCTTACTATTTGGCTTTCTAAGTGATATGAACAATAAGTCTCAAATTCCTGTTTCAAATTTAATAATATCTGGTTTATCATCAGCGCTTATAGCTTTGCTCTTCGATCTGGAGAAATTGGTTGAGTTCATGTCAATTGGCACATTATTAGCGTATACTATCGTCAGTACCGCCGTCATAATTCTTCGATATCGTCCTGCTCCAACGTCTGATGAAAAGTGTTTTGGTGATCCGCAATTAGATTCGCCGTGTGATCGCGAAGACAGTTCTGCGACCGGAACACCAGGAACAGATGGTGGCTCTTCTTCATCTGAGGTAATTGCATACATATAGTTATGGTAGTTTTATACTATCGCGGTCTCCTCGTTTTTTTGGCTCTAGAAAATAGTCGCGTAGTAGAGTGCACGCCTTGCAATACATAATGCAGTGTTGGTACCGACTTTGTTATATGGCAGCGAAACCTGGATATGCCAGAAGAAGCATAAAAGCAAGTTGAATGCAGTGGAGATGCGATCTCTTCGTAAAATGTGTGGCGTTACCTTAGCCGACCGAAAGCGAAACGAAGAGATTCGCAATATGGCAGGATTGAAAGATGATCTTATCACAAAAATTGATAGGGGCGTACTCCAATGGTTTGGGAACGTTGAACGAATGAGTGAAGACCGAATGGTGAAGAAAATATATAGAGCGAAAGTAAATATTAAAAGGTGTCGAGGTAGACCGAGACTAACTTTCGAAGACCATGTGAGCAAATTGCTCGAAGAGGGGAGGGTCAAGAGTACTCGGATACCTAGACGTGCATGTATGAAGAAGTTAATGAACCCGAAAGAAGCGAAAGAGGTATGTAAGGATCGTGACACTTGGCGATCTGTTCTCTCTGGCTACCCCTTTAGGGATTGTGCGTGAAGATAAGTAAGTAAGAAAATAGTCGAATAATTAATAGTAGTAGAATAATTATTCGATTTCGGTGATTTTTTTAAATCTTCGTTTTTGCGGCGGATTTACGAAAACAATTACAGGAATAAAAAAATTAAAACTTATATTGGTTTCAGCGCTTTAAATGTTCATGAAAATGCAGTCATTCACGTATAACTGTTGATAACTTTTTTTACAAATAATCGAATGAAGTTCACGCCGATTGGGCTAAACAAAAAAACGAACATTAAAAAAAAACATTGAAAATTGTTTGTTTATTAATTTTTTTATTTTGGTGTTCTATTGAGTGTAAGATCGATCGACTCGGACAAGTTAGGTTAGCAGGAGATGGCGGGGTCGAGTGAGCGGACGAATAGACCCTTAGGTATAGATAGGTATATAGATCTTTCACTCAATAAAACACCAAAATATTAACTATTATAATTATTTCGATTTTCTAGAGCATTTATGGTAACATTTAAGGTCAGAAAAGCATATAAAAACTTTAAGTGAGATAAAAAATTAATAAACAAACATTTTCCAAAAATAAAATATAAACTTCGTTTAATGCTTTGCAAAAAAGCTATGAACGATTATATTCGAGGAAGTGCGTTTATGATCACATTTAAAGTCATAAAACTGTATGAAATCTTCAGGTGAGATATTTTCCATATTTTTGCCATAAGTCCGCCACAAAAACGAAGATTTAAAAAAAAACATCGAAATCGAATAATTTTTTTGATTTTCTAGAGCCAAAAAACGAGGTGACCGCGAAAGTATAAAATTACCATAGTTATGTCATAATATAGTAACCCATAAGTAGATTCAAATAAAATAACGAAATTCGGCGATATTCCATTACGTCGTGTCAAACTGTGGGTGCCGTAATAAACATTCCATTACGTCGTGTCAAACTGTGGGTGCCGTAATAAACATTCCATTACGTCGTGTCAAACTGTGGGTGCCGTAATAAACGATAGAAGGAAGCAAACTAGATGGGCAGCAGAGTCTTCCAAATGATAACTTTAAAAATAAAAATAAAATCGGTTGCTAAGCTTTTGTGGTAATCTGTGAGGAGGCCTATGTTCAGCAGTGGTCTTTAATAGACTACAATGAATGAATCAATGTTGTTATTGTATGAAAAACGTTACCATAATGACGAGCTGAATTTGTAGACAGGGTATCCTTTAAACAGAATTCTATAATGCATAAAATTATAGCATCATTGAACAAGAACCGACAATCATTATCATGACGATAACCAGTGAAGTACGCATCGTCTTTTCTTGAGTGAGTTTTTCATTGTTTTAAACGACTTCCAAGAGGAGGAGTGTTCAATTCGACTTTATGTTTTTTTTGTGAGTTACCTCAGCGACTATTTTTCCAGGTGAACAGATTTAGATAATTTTTTTTTATTTGAGGGTTTTGGTGCTCCTCGTGTGGTCCCATATAAATATGATCAAGATCTGACCAGTAGTTTTTGAGTTATCCATAATAACGCGTATTTAATTGACTTCGAATACATTGATGATGTTCTCATTTTATTTATATTGAATTCGATTGTACAAAAAATTTAATTTTACCACTTGTTTGACATAATGAGCGTGCAGAGTAACCTTGTCAAGTCTCTATCGTCTCTATGTGCAAAAGTTAAAAATTCTATCGAAAGTATAGTTAATTGCGATTTGAATTCTGAATCACCACAACCTATTATTATTTTAAGGACGTGAAGTCCGAACTGTGAAGTGAATGTGAGTCACGCAAGTGAGTGAAACGAACTGCTCACAGAAATTAGAGCAGGCCGATGCCCATAAGTGGGCCTATTAAGAGAATCTATTCACTATCTTAAAAATTATTAACCTATTCACTATCTCAAAATTTGGCTGTAACTTCAAACTCATAATCCTGCTATGCAATTATAATATAAGTATTTCAAACTATCTACGAATTTATCTAGAGTGCAGTTATTTTATTATTTCAGATGTTTGAAGTATTGACAGTAGGTCGTCTGAGGGCGCAGTACGCTTGGTTGGAGCCACTGGCGGGTGGTAGGGCCCCAGGAACTGCCGTCAGTGGTTGCGTTTACGTTTTCACCATTGCCGCCGCCGCTCTGTGTGTCCACAATCACTTTTTGGCAGAACCTGCAGGACTCTGGGCTCTTCTACCGGACTTCGTACTTGGCTGTATTATAATTGCTTGTAAGTAAAATGTCTTTATAACGACTAGATCTTAATAAGTCTAAGTGTCATCTATACTTCCTAAGCGCTATTTTATTTGAATACAATAGTGATCAATGAATATAGACTGGAATCAGCGACATCTAAAAAGATAGGACTATATAGAGGAAGATGTATAGAGTTAAATAGAGGAATAGAGGAATGCAACAAATTTGAAATACTGCAGGTAATTTGGAATACTCGGATATCTCTATTAACGTAAACGGCCTTTGTGTTTTTTTTTCCATAAACATAACGTCACACGACATACGAAGTCAATATATAGTAAAAACAGGGAGCCAACTGGACGATTTTGGTGACAGCTACCTACAAGAGAATGAAAACGTCTACTTTGAAAACTTTTCCGGTAAGAATGTAATCTTTGTTAATAATTTACGATGATATGCAAAATCTTTATTATAATCGTTTAAACTATTATGTGACTTTAATAGAACTAGCAACAGAGACCGTAAACCCGCAATCATTTCAAGTTCTCCTTACAAGAAGGAGCTTAAAACAGTACAGTTAAAAAAATCCGATAAAGATAACAAGACACAGAATAAAACAATAAAGGGAAAGGCAAGGAGGAAATAACAAAAAAGAAACAGAACAAATATGACATAAAGTGAATCGGCAGATTTGAATCCTGTTGATATCTTTGGAAATAATACAGGCTCGTCCTATGATGTAGCAACGAGAAATCAGACTGCAACCCCTACTGAGAAAGATGCTGAGTGTTTTTCTATAACGAAAAATGTAGCTGAGATATATGGGTACAGCTCTTTATGTGCGAATTGCGGGTTCAAGGTGCTTATATATGTATGACTGCAATTGGTACCTAACTAAAAAAATTAAACACTGATCTGTGATTGTGACTGTTTACAAACTAATAATTATTGAAGGCTATGTAGTTAAAAAAATATTTACATTTTGTTTTGTATGATTTCTTATATTATTAAAGTTAAATAATTTTCCAATAATTAATTGCATTTTTTTTTCTAGGCAAAAACAAACTGATATTTCAAATATGCTGTAGTTCCTCTAAAGAATTTTTTTTAAAACCATAAATTGTACAACAAAGCTTTAAAGTATCAAAATTATCACGAGTCTACCAGCAATGTAACGTTAGAAATAAGTTTCTCTCAAAGCGCGCCTTTATTTAGACTCACGAAGACAATTACTGTGCTTCATCTATTTACCTGAAAACCTAAAATATGCTTAATATTTTATGCGGCGGTCACTTCCGCGACAAATTTGACTGAGCCATCGATTTTCCGTTTTGCAAATTCAAAAATCAATATCACTATCATAGTAAATCACTGGATCTCCGTCGGATTTTTGGCAGAATATTTATAAGCAAACTTTGCTTATTTATACTTTAAGCATTTTTGTATTTCATATTAAGAGCTAAAAATTTAAGTAATCGATATAAAACCTTGTGTTCCATTCTTTCTTCTCTTGTTTAAAATAGTAATTGGTTTTGTGTGATTTACAACATAAAAAGAATCATTGAAATCCGTTTCCTGTCTTTGTAGTTATTGAAGCGAATTAGTTAGCGAAGCACTGTGCATGGCAATGGCCCTGCCTTGGGACTCAGTAGGGAGGGTAACGATGTCCTTCGGTTGATTTCGACATATTACGCCACTTTCAGGTAGCAACAGTTAACATAGCACATCATAGTTTTTTTTATAGGATAGGGCGACAAACGAGCACACAGTCCACCTGATGGCAAGTGGTTGCTGTGGTCCATAGACATCTACATCTATCCTCGATTACGAATCAAAATGCAGATGCGTTGTCACCCGTGAGGACTAAGATGGAATGCCTCGTTTCCAATAAAAAGGGTCTCCGGTTTTCTACACTCATCATACGAAACACAGCAGCATTAATCTACTATTTTACACTGGTATTCTGTGAGAGCGTGGTCCTTCCCCGGTCGAGCCGACCCATTCGTGCTACAACTATACTTCTAATATAACTGCAACATGGCTTTATGGCGTCAAATAGTAGCTTAATGCTAAGCTACTATTTGACGCTGGTATTCCGTGAGAGCGTGGTCCTTACCTGGTCGACCCATTCGTGCTACAACTATACTACTAATATAACTGCAGCATGGCTCTACCACGTATAAGAAGTATAGTAGTAAAGTAGGAAAGTAAAGTGGTAGTTTTATATATGTGTCCACAATACGCAGGTCTTTTCGTAATCTGGGCACACCAGCAAAGTCCGACGAGGCTGCCATTCCGTGTGCCATGGGTGCCCTTGCTGCCTGCTGCCAGCGTAATTCTCAACGTCGAACTTATGGTTAATCTTAAAGCGCTTACATGGGCTCGTTTCGCCATTTGGATGACCTTTGGTAAGTCCCCCAAAATTTTTATATCTTTTTACATCAAAGTATAGGCGTATTTCACCTGCTAAATAGAAGATACCAGCTTATGTATTTCCTACACACTGACATCAATTCGCGTTTATCAGTGATTATTGACAGCTTCGCGGTGCAATGAATAGCAATGAGTCACGGCGATAAGGGCCACGGGTTCGAATCCTGCAAGGAAACCCAAATTTCGAATCCTAAATTAATGTAAATTAATTGCCTCCACGAAAATCCAGCCATATCATTTTCTTTAAATTACAAAAACACACTGATACATTTACTTGTTTTATTTATTGATACAAAATTTCTATTAGAGGTTTATAAACGAAATTTAAAACCACGCACTGCAATACTCATGGCCAATTCTAATTAATTTATTTTGTTAAACATATCATTACATAAAACTCTCTCACGCCTGTTACCCAGAGGGGTAGGCAGAGAATAGTGACTTTCATTCGCTACGATCCTTATTCTGACACACCTCTCTCGCTTCTTTCACATCTACGTATTTACGCGCAGTGGCGAAGCTAGGACTCCAAGCTAAGGCAAGCCCAAGATACGGTTTTGTTGTTTTTAGCAGTTTCATAAGAATACACCAATCTTGATCTGTCTCCACTCTTCAGTTTCATATTCAGTGCTGTCGAGGACGTGTTTAACAAAGCACACAGAAGGCATACTACTGCTAGATAGATTGTATGACATATCAGCAATTGTATACCTTCGCTGGCTTTGAAAAAAGCCGTTTGGGTTTGCTTGAGCGAAAGAAAAAGACATTTACATACAATACTATACATGAACAAAGTACAAACAAACTATGTACAAAATTAAAAAAAACAAATTATTTATATTCTAAATTGAATGGCCTCTCTTTCTTAAGGAAAGATTTGATTACGTCCGCGTAAAATGTTGGTGAACATTTTAATTGTACCAATAACTGTTTTTCAATTGCGATAATTGATAAGTCCGAAAGACGCTCTTGACCTTGTGTATTTTCTCAACAAAGTTTAAAGATTTTGCCTTTTCCTAGCCGATTAGCACTTTAACACACTTCAATTCATTACAAGGAACACTATTATCCTCCATTTTCACTAAAAATCTTTGAAAAAGCATAAATTTTCAACAGACACAACAAAAACAGACATAAACATTGAAATGTGAAGTGAACTTCTAAACTTATCACTCGGAAACATCTTCAGAGCAAAGCCCAGCTTTTGGTTCAATAGTAATTGCTATACTTATATGTAAATATTTCGTATAGTTCGTACCAAATCGATTGAGAAAAAAGGATGACCTCGGATATGAGCCGAGTGTAAAAAAGACGTAACTTACAAAATATCAATTTAGATGTGATAACAATATTTAAATATTGATATTATTCACACTTCTAGGTCAGCACATATGTTTTGTTTTTTTGTTTCTTAAATAATATTGTCTGTGGTTCCTATAAGCATCGTAAAATCTTACGGTACATCGCGAAAAATGTGTTACATTTTATATTAAAAAAAATATTTGAAGCAATATAATCACCATATTGAGCTTTTGCAAATTCATGCCTTTAAAATAAGCAAAAGCGCGTTACGTCAATTCGTTCTAAAAGAAACGTGACAATGGCAGCCAGAGATGCGTAACTTTTTTTGGGCCGGCCCGCATGCACCGAATAAAAATAAAGTTTTATTTTATTTTATATACATACAACATACACAGTCATTACAGGATGAGCACCCTAATTCGACAGTGTAGCCAACGATACAATACCATATGCCACTCTACTGAGCTCACTCAGCGAACATGAAAACAAATCAGTTTGCTCCGACATGGCGTTGATCATACGCAGCGCGCGCGCGAGCGGCGCCTGCTGCATCAGTGCGGTGTGCGCGCGCGGCACCGCCAGTAACGGCGGCCGCCGCCGACGCCTCGCGCACCCATCCGGCGCATTGAGTCGCACCATCTCCAGCACTCTCGGGTTGTGTATTCTACCCCTCATCACCTTCAACACGTACATTGCGAGAGCTACTTCTCTTCTGACTTCGAGCTTATAGTATCCTACCATACCGAGTAAAAATAGGGTAGGATACAACAAGGGATAGCCCGGGTATATTCCAAATAGTTTCAAGTACATGAATCTAATAAATTTATTTTGGATCCGCTCTAACATATATTTGTAATTGACTTCATGAGGAGCCCAAATGACGGCGTTACACTCTAAGTGGCTCCTTACGAGTGCATCATATAGCGTTCTGAGAGCCCTGACGTTTGTGAAATTATTTGCAAGACGCATTATCAATCCGAGGTTACGGCATGCCTTTATACAAACATTACTTACATGTAATCCGAAAGTTAAGCCTGCAGTGAAACGTACACCTAGATCTTTAACCTCCTTAATTCTATGAAGCAGTTTCCCATCCATCACGTTAATTCTTATATAATATTGAAAATAAAGTTTTATCTTTTGAATAAGTACGTAATTATTCGGTGTCGTTATCATTCGAATCTTTATAAGTGTTATAAATTAATACTTTTTGTTGTTAAATGAATAAAGTACTTAATAACAATAGATGGTTTTTCTTATACAGCGATCTTTTACATAACTTTTTTATAATAGTTAATAAATATATATTATATCAATCATTATAAAAAAATAATAATAAAATCATTATAAATAAAGTAAAAGTAAAGTAAAGTAAAGTTACAGCCTATATACGTCCCACTGCTGGGCATAGGCCTCCCCCTCATTTCTGAGAGGGTCTTACAACAGGGCAACGAAGTGTCCGCCGCGCTGCCCCAATGCGTGTTGGCGAACTTCACATGTCCTCGCAATTTTTTTTCTTATTTCTCAGACACGAAGGTTTCCTCACGATGTTTTCCTTCACCGCCGAGCACGAGATAATTCAGCACTTAAAATTGCAATCAACAATTTCATTGGTGCCAGTGGGGATCGAACCCGGGTTACTCGCGTTCTGTTATATTTACAGCGAGCGTTAACCATCTGAGCTACCACGGCTCGTGTCAAATAAAGTACTACATATAAAAAGTGCCTATATATTGAAGGTGTGTAGCCCCTGGTTAAACGACCGAAAGGTCAATGTCCATTTTTCTCAGTCGATTTGGCACGAATAGTTATTATATCATTATAGAACATTTTGTCACAGGTTAGAAAGGGAGCGATCGTCTTCTCGAAAGCCCGGTAAAAAGCCAACGCATGCGACAGAGACTACTAATCTCTCAAATCAACTCCTTGCTTTCATTACAAATCAACTCCTTGCTTTCATTAATTTTCACAGTCCGGAGAACACGAATCAGTGTATTTCGAATTGAAAGTATTCTACCAAGTGTTGACGTTACATACGAGTATATGCTACGAGGTCATCACCTGTGTAGAACAGAGGAGCGCACGGGAAATTTGAAATAGTTTGAAACAGTTTACGAATTATTTTATTAATTGATATTATTGATTGAGCAGATTGAAAGGGCAAGCCTGGCTTTTCGGCTTTTATGGAGGCTCTCCACTGTCTATGCGTGTACACGCTTGTCGCATAAGATTATACCGTTCATAAGATATTTTAGATAGATTTTGCATATTCCTTCTTAATGTTTGTAATGTAGAGTTGTGGGCGTTAAATTGTAATTTTAGGTCAACTAAAGCTACTAGGTTCTGGATAAGATTAGTATTTTCAAATGTATGATTGTAATAATAATAGTGTGATTAGGTAAGAAACCTTATGCTAAGAGATGATGACAATAAGCTTACTCCACATTGTTTTACCTGTATTTCTTTTGTACCTCTAGGTCTACTTCTTTACTTCCTCTACGGCATTCACCACAGCAAGTTGGGTGAGGGTGTGACAGGGCTTTTGTCGCGTTCAGGTAGCGGTGGCGGACACAGTGGCGGGTGGGGCGCAGTGGACAAGACGAATGCAATAGCGCGCCGGGTAGGAAAACTCGCGCGCGGCTCGAAGAGCGACGACCGCAAACCGATTATATGCGACGATGAACTTGCTAGACCGTGATTTTAAAACGAACCGTTTAACGGGCAGCTATCACAATAACTCGTGCAATTTGTGTCGGTGCATTTCACATTTTTTAAACGTCGCAATGCTTAGGTTTGGGGGCAGCAACTGTGTGTGCTTCTGATAGTTGCATTGCTTTGTTTAGTCATGAAGTTATTAGTAACAAAAAATTTATAACTCATTAAATCTGTCATGTACAGTAACCGTAATTTTAATTGGCAGTTGTTATTGCTTATTTCGGAGATTGGCTCACTTAATCTTTGCTTTAAAGCTTACAGCTCTCGGCTTTGTATGGCTAGCAAATTATCTACTTTATTTCCTGTCGAGGAAAACTTTTAAAAAGTTATTAAATTTTTACAAAATATACGGATAAAAAAATTATATTTCGTGAAAATACTATCATAGGTTATCCAACTAAGTGGGTACTGTAAGTATATGATAAATATCAAAAATGATTATTAAAATCATGTTATTATTTTTTATTTCATATCAATTATTTCATTTCATGACAGCTGACTTCACTCATTTTTAAGTACTTTCCGACTTGTAGACATGTGTCAATCATTAATTTTTCCACTTACATTCGGATCGATCATTCAAATGGATCATTTCGGGCTTCAGTGCTCTGTAAGTCTGTGAGATCCATTGAAAATCGAAAAATTTGTTTCAATTCATTCAGATCATTCGAGATTAGGTCGGTTTTCGACTCATTCACAATTCACACCAATCACGAGTTAAAAAGGTTCCGTCAATTATTTGTGATTGGTTGTACCGGAACATTCAAAAACAGATGAATGAACCATCAATACTTTTAAGTATACCAGCTCAAACTAACGAATCATTCATGATTGACACATGTCTACCGACTTGCAAATTGCCTTGCAAAAAATGTTGTTTAATATCGAGTTTACACTCTCGCGCTGAAAATATTGCTCATAATTTTATGACTTGCCATGAAGAATCCTTGCATTACATATTATAATAATTATATGTAATGCAAGGGTCTTACTATAAAATAGATATGCACAAAAATTTTAACGCACACTGTATGTCAAAGATGTTGACATATTATGTTTGTTTACCAAATGTTTACCATGTTTTATTTATCAAATGCTATTATTTTTATATTGAATTTTTTTTATTATATAGTAGGCTTGAGCAACTCAAGTTTCAATAAAAAGCATACATAGATACATTGTGATGAATGCACATCATCGAAAATCGTTTCAAGGTCGGAACAGGTAGATACAGATAAAGAGAGATGATAAAAATTTATTAAAAATATGTATAGAGATATTGTAGTTTAAGCTATTTATTATTAATTTTTTTGTTAAACTGTAATTAGGTGGTATGTGATTTAATTTTAATTTCGAGGTGCGATAAATGTTTTACACTTTTCAAATATTGTGCATACAGCAGTACTAATACTTAAACAGCTCACAAATGAGATATTTATCGATTGTTATACTATATTATGCAAATTTTATTTCAAAACTATTGCTGAAATACTGGGTTTTGATACAATGACAAATATATTACATTAGAAATTGATGTTTCATATGAAATATTTAACTAAATAATGTTAAGAGACCGTGTTCTTCGAAGTCGACTCTTGCTTTTCATTAAAAGTTATTTTCTTTTTACCCTCTAAGCAATATCAAAAGCTAAAGGTAATTAAAAGACGTCTCAATAATTACACTCAAAACTTCACCCTCATTTGTATATGTCTGTTGTAACAAGATAACAATCAGCATTAAAATATATACACATCGTAATATTACTTTCTGGTTAAATAGTGATAAAAATGTATTTTCTAATTAACGTCACAATGTTTATTTAGTATTTAATACTATGTTTATCTTTCAAATTATACTTTATTAAAAATTAAACATACTATATATTGTGTTAAATAAATTGATTGAACGTTTAAAACATGTTTAATATTATAGATTTTATTTAGAAGTTGGAATTAAATTATACTAAAACGACGTTATACCTATACATTACGATTACTGGTGTATACTCCATGTTCATAATTGGTCGATCATACTTATCGTATATGTAGGTATCTAAGTGTTTATGTGTATATGAATAAATATAAATAGTTAAAATGTTTTTTATTACCGTAAAACCGGCCATCATTGCCCTTAGCGGATATCTTTGCCCGAACACGAAAAATAACTTTAATCTTGAATAATTGTGAATAAATTTACAGAGCTATTTTTTTCTGGCAACACAAATGCTAGCGACGTTGCAAAGTTCACTCACTTATAGACATGTGTCAATCATTCATTTCTAGTGACCGAATCATTGTAGTACATTTCGTCACACGTACCGGTACATTCGGATCGATCATTCTAATGGATCATTTCGGGCTCCAGTACTCTGTGAATCCGGAGATCCATTGGGAACTGAAAATTTTCTATTTGAGATTTGTAATTGCGCCATCTACTACATGCTATAAGTGATAAAGTCATTTTATCGAACTAAAACTTATTGACTTTCAAAATGGTAAGTACAATCGACGCTAGATGGCATAAACAAAAAAACCTCAAGTAATTGATATGATTATAATATATGATTTGACCTGCATTGATAACTTTATTCAATATTATTATGTATTTCAAATATTTATTAAATTAGTTTATTCTTAAATTTCATTCCTAACAATACACAATTTCATCTTACTTTACATGTCTAAAAATAGGGATTGTAATTTAAATTTAAAAAAATTTAAATGTATTTGCTATAAACTTAAACTTTTATCTTATACTTATACAAGGTGGTTGAAAATTATCATATTAAATAAATCATTTTCCATGAAATCTTTTGTAGTGTTATTTTAGTAAACCCTACGAAATTATATTTTTAACTCATAGATGTAACAAATAAAAACGTAAAATAATGTTTAATTTTGGAATAGGTCGTGCCACGTAAGATGAAATTAAATATAGTCTACTGCGCATGAACAATCAAGCAGAAAAATGAAAATTTTATTATGGCATTTTAATATGTAAAAAGTCAAAGGTCAACATTATAACTACACATCAAAGTCTTCACGAAAACTGAACGATATGTTTATATATCATCGTTAGGTTTTAACTGCTTCTAAATAATATTCTGCATTTTATGTACACTTGGTTAAAGAAATAAAATGTTGTATTTGTATTTGTAATTGCTGTTTAAACTATACTATGCGATAGCCTTCGTTTATAAGGATATATTTTTCATCTTGTAGAAAATAACAAAATATTTACAAGTTTATACAATATACTACGAACTACGCTATTTTAAATAGTCCTATAATAATTTATAAAGTGGTAAATATTTGCACACTATTTGAAAATATTATAGAACAATATTTTTAAAAGTATATAAGTAATCGCAAAAATTTAAAATTTTATAACAGGTAGTCGCTAACAGTTTCGACATCGATAGTACACAAGACGACACAAGAAGTGCGCGCAACGGGACGCAAGAAGAAACTACTTGGGAGTAGCGCGTAGCCCGTTGCTGTGGTTTCGCTTCCCCGTACCTCACACCTCACCGTGCCGACACCTATTTTTCGGTTCTGCGCACTTCCATCACTCGTGGCGTTACCTATAACAATATTTTAATAAAAAAAATAATAAATACTCCCGATACTCTGCAGTCTGCATTGTTTATTCGATTCACCTGTTCATTCAGATCATTCGGGCTTCGGTGGGTTTTCGGCTCATTCACAATTCACACCAATCACAAGTTAAAAAGGTTCCGTCAATTGTTTTGTGGTTGATTGTACTGGTACATTCAAAAACAAATTAATGAACCGTCAATACTTTTAAGTGTACCAGCTCAAACGAACGAATCATGCATGATTGACACCCGAAAGCCAAGACATGTCGGAAGTAGGACTAGTGTGATGTAGTGCAAAAATCTTGTTTTTACGTTTTCTGTCAGCCTACGACATCTCTCAGGTAAGTTATTTCCACTTTAGTGTTACAGTACGTGCTACGCTTAATTTATATACTAGTTTGGAGACCTTTAAATCACACAATTTTCAAGATAACGGGGTGGGCAATGATTCCCAAAGTTGCGTGAATACAGGAGTTACACCATTGTCCACTTTAAAAATAGTGTTAGGGTTGGCACCCATAGTAAATATTTTTTTTTATAGAAGAGGGGGCAAACGAGCATGCGGCTCACCTGATGTTAAGTGACTACCGCCGATCATGATCAACCGCAACACCAGGGGAATTGCAGGTGCATTGCCGGCCCTTTAGAAAGGAGTAAGCTCTTTTCTTGAAGGTCCCCAGGTCCTATCGGTCACCACCACCAGAGGTGGGATTAATCCGAACAATTCCTCAGAGCACTCCCCATGGTATAAAGAAAATGCAAAGAGATACAACATCTCTTCGCAACGCCAGTGAATCGAGTCGATGGGAAAGCACTCGGTCGTCGACGATTCGAGCCGCTCTGCGCTGGATGCGGTCAAGTGGAAGGAGCTGGTACTGGGGAGCCCCAGCCCAGAGATGGGAACGGTATTCCATGTGCGGCCGAACCTGCACCTTGTAAAGTTGCAGGCGGTGTGCGGGCATGAAATACTGTCCCGCTCTGCTGAGCATGCCAAGCTTTTTAGAGGCCGATTTGGCCTTCTCTTCCAAGTGACCACGAAACTGCACGTCACTCTATATGTCGACGCCGAGGATTCCGATACTGGCTGAGGCAACAAGGGGAGTGCCTTAAAAATGAGGAGATACGACAAAGGGGTTCTTTTTAGCGCGCAAACTTGTGTCTTCTGGGGGTTAAACTGGACTAGATTTAGTCGCCCCCAATCCGAGACTCTGTTCAGCAAAGACTCGACTTTAGACACAAGTTTGTCCCGGTACTCGGAGACGTTTTCCCGAGAAATATTGGCACGGCCGGTGTAAAGAGCATCACCAGTGCTGTCATCTGCATAGCAATGAATATTACGAGTTTGCAACATTCATTGCTATGCAGAAGTAGCAGCGTTTGTGATAACACGCAGCCATGTGGAACACCAGCATTAATAGGATTATAATCGGAGCTTGCACCGTCTACAACGACCTTGATGCTCCGATCTGCAAGAAAGCTGGTGATCCAATCGCACAATTTCTCGGGTAGCCCATAGGAAGGGAGCTTCGAAAGAAGCGCTTTGTGCCAAACCCAATCGAAGGCCTTCACAATGTCCAAACTAACGGCCAATGCCTCCCCCTTGGACTCTACTGCCGCCGCCCATCTGTGAGTTAGGTAGACCAGAAGATCACCAGCTGACCGACCACGGCGAAAACCGTATTGGCGATCACTAATCAGCTGGTGATCCTCAAGGTACCTCGTGAGCTGGCAGTTAACAATAGACTCCATTGTTTGGAGAGCAAGGAGGTGATGGCGATAGGCCGGGACGGGTCTGAGCGGTCGCTTTTTTTAGGGATCGGGTGGACGAAAGCCGTCTTCTATGATTTTGGAACTACGCCTAGGGAGTAGGAGTACCGGAAAAGATGCTTTAAAACCGGTGCCAACTCTGGAGCACACGTCTTCAACACAATTGGGGGGATTCCGTCAGGCCCACTCGACTTGTCTCCAGGGAGAGGAGTGCTTTGCGAACCGAGCAGTGTGTGAATTGCACTTCCGGCATGGAGCACTCACACCGCGGGATGGTCGGCGGCGTACTCCCCCCGTCATCGAGAGTCGAGTTGGACGCAAAGAAAGAGCCTAGAGGATGGGCTTTCTCCTTTGCGGTATGGGCCAGTGAGTCGTCCTCCCTGTGCAGAGATGGAAGAGATTGCTGAGGGTAATTCCCCTGGATAGCCTTGGCGAGAGACCAAATGCACGGGTTCCAGAAGGAAGGCGAACTAGTTTCTCGCCAATTCTGCCTATGTGCTCTGACTGCCTTGGCAATGACTCTTTTGAAGGACCGACCTAGAGGCAGAATTATACTTCTTTTTTAGAGCGCTGGTGTTTACATCTCGGGACGTTGATTGGGACAGGCTTGGTAGCACTCCTGCATATAGCATGATGCTATTTTAAAGGAGCGACCAAACCATTTCTGAGATTTGCCTCCAATGGGCACCACAGAGGAAGGAATAAAAAATTCCATACTCTGAAGTACCACATCAGCAACAGAATCCGCAACAACGTTGGGATCGTCCGGCGAGAAGCAAACCCGCCCCCAAGGGTAGGATGCAAAGAAAGACCGCATCCTATCCCAATCGGCTGACCTATAGTGCCAAACACGGCGGCAGCCTGCAGAATGCAACTGCGATTTCAGCGTGAGTGGCACCACACTCCGGACAAGATGAAGATGAAGAACAATGGTCCGAGGAGACTAAAGGGGCGTCGACGGAAATCTGATATCCGTCCGGGTGAGAGGTCAGCAGAAGGTCTAACAGGGAAGGTGCATGATCCTCCACATCTGGAATCCGCGTAGGCGAAGTAACCAGTTGTGTCAGACCATATTCCAAGGTAAAATCATGAACAGATCTCCCCGCATGATCGGTTAAACGTAAACCAAGACATTCGGCGTGATGGGCGTTAAAGTCGCCGAGGATCACGATCTCTGCAGAGGGGATCTGCTGTAGCAACGAATCTGTAGCCATTTGGACGTGGTCGAAGAGTCGGTCTGTTTCGGCATTACCGCTATGGGACCTATAGAGGCACATATAGACGCGCGGATGGTCGTCGCTGTTTACGCGTAGCCAAAATGAACAGGTCCGAACCTTCAAGACTGCCGAGGCGTCGAGAACAGATGTCCTCTCTGACGTAAACATAAACAACGTTTGAGCCGGCCCATACTTGCAACAGCAAAGCTGCCGCGTGGGTCTACCACTGTCATTATTCTATAAATATAAGGCAGACAATTTATATTCAGAATGGATTCAAGGTGGCTCGTGATGCAATATACAACCGAACGTCATCCGGACGGTTTGATTCGACAATATTTGAAGATTATATAAAAAAGTTGGTATTGACATGGGCAGAGGGTTTGACTAGTAGAAAAGTGGTCATATGTGATAAATTGTCCAGTCACTTAAAGTTAGGCGTCATTCATTGAGTTATGTCTAGTTCACAACATTTCTTTTGTGTTTATTCCTACTAATTCCACACATCTTACCAAGCCCCTTGATGTGGCTTTTTTGCGCCCTTAAATAAGCCTTATTAGCGTATTACAGTATAAAATGGAAAACTTAAATCAAACGGCAATCAACAAAAACCACTTCCCAAAATTGCTTACGCGATTGATTAAAACAATTGAAATGAACGAGGCAAAAACCATAAAAACGGCTTTAAAGCCACTGGAATATACCCTTTTAATCAACGTGAAGTTTTAAAAAGAATCCTAGAATGTGCCGAAGAAATGGGCAGTACTCATAACATTGACAGTGTTTTATCAGAATATTTAAAAACTACCACACAATCTAAACCATAGGAACAATAAGTCTTCGTTGAACATGGGAAGTCAGTTACAGTTGATGATATTCAAAACCGGACTAAACAAACTAAAAAACGTTCCGCAATTAACAAATGTCCTCTAATAACAAGTACCGCCGTTCAGAGCTAAAAACCAGATATTAAACGATACACCTTCAACCGCACGTGTGTAATATCGGATAATAGTACCAAATTTTAGATTAGTTTAAAGACGAACTAGACTTCTCTGCCAGTTTCTCTTTAATCATTTTTGCAGTCAAAAATAGCGTCAACGAAAATGATTCAATTGAGGATATAATAGGAAATAATGACGAATACAATATAAACACACATGCAACAGAAGATGAAATTTTACCAGCTTTTAAAAACAGAACTGTTTTCTTACATATTACACCCACATTATGTGAATTAAATGCTTCAAGTGGTATCATCATTCGTGAATGTTCTCGGGCAAATATTATTTTGAAACAAAAGAATCATGATTCGTGTGAAGAAAATAGGCATGGGCCGAATATGGATTTCACCGAATACGAATATTCGGCCGAATGTTCGGTAAAACTTTTACCTAACCGAATATTCGGCCGAACAATATTCGGCAGGATAACCTCGGTACTCAACCAATTTATGTCGAAACTTGTTACCGTAAAGCGCGCGGATTAGCTTCGGACCCTGCCTCTCGCTCCCACGCCGCACCTGATAGTTATTGCATGATCTAGTACTGAGCAAATTGCCGGCACATGCTTATGTTTTGACTATTCTTGTGATAAAAAAAGTATTCTTTGTTTTATTCTTAGTGATAATTGATAATCATATATTAAAACCTTTATTTTCCGCACCCTTACCCATTTAGAGAACAGGAGAACGATCACTACGTAATAAAGCATAGCCCGCATGTCCATGAAAATTGCAGAATACATAGCGGCGCTGACGTCGGTGAGTAGTGACTGCGAAGTTAGCTGTTTATGAGTACAAGTAGTTGAAGTTAGTTGAATAATGTACAAATTTTCATTTCATTTTTTCGTAGAAAATTTTGTAATTTTGTAATTTTTGACAAAAAGAAACATTAAAAAATGGAGAAATATTTTATTGTGTGTTGATGTGCAAGTGGTTGAGCACCTGATCGGAAAAATAGACTGAAAATGACTTTTATTGACTGCACTTATTGATCGAAGCGCCTCACTGATGGTGTCCATATTTCTGGGACACTATTTTCTACGGCGATCGTTCTCCTGTTCTTTAGCCTTAATGCGGGGGACTGAGGTGACTGGCGTCCCAATGTCATTGTTAAACCCGGAGTACCTTCAGCTTTTTTAATTATTGTTTATACTCGTAGTAAAAAAAAAGCTAAAGGTACTCCGGGTTTAACAATGACATTGGGACGTCAGTCACCTCAATCCCTCGTGACCATGGGTGCTGGAAAGCACCCGAAACGTTGGGAATTAAAAATAAAAATAATTAAAAGTAAAATTAAACGCGATATAATCCGTAAAAGTAGTTTTAATCAATGTGTAGTGTTCGCGTAAATATAAGAAATCATTATGATAATTATATGATAAAAATAAGCGGCGAAGATTTACTATTTGGACTTATTTTAGAGAAACTGATGACGAAAGTAAAGTGAAATGTACTAATGTAATGTATTGTTTCTTGTTTAATGTTGTTTGATTCCAAAAACATTTTATCAAATTTCTGTTTGCTATAATCGGAAATAAATCTACAGTTGCTCAAAAACATAAATGTATAAATTTATGCATTTGAGGCATCTAGAATGACTAGAGTAATTAAGAGTATATTTAACCCATAAATAAAATATACTTTCAACAGTAAAAGACATCGCATTAGATTCGTACATTTCGATACATTGGACACTATGAAAATGTTCGGTCCGAATGTTCGGTGATTTAGCCACGGCCGAATCGAATATTCGGTAAAGCTGCCGTATATGCCGAATACCGAACATAAAACGAATATTCGGCCCATCTCTAGAAGAAAACACTAACCTATTAAACTGACTGAAAAACAAAATCCAAAGATTGTATCTTGTGTAACTATATCATACACAAAACGTACATCAAATATTATTTACCAAAGAGATTGTGATAAAGAAAATATTGAAACAAGAGAGACGATAGCAAATTAAAATATTTTTTATACATAGAACAGTCCAGAAATATTTATACAACCGCGAGAAAAAAAAAAAAAAAAACAAAAGCTTCCAACGTAAAGTTGCAATTAAAGAAAAAAATTAGAAAATACTTTAAAGTTTCCAAAGAAAAATACGAAAGGAGTTTAAACTAAAAAGCTTAAAGAATAATTTGAAACGAAGAGGCAGTAAGTCAAGCAACAGTGATATGGATATGAGTAATGAGTATTCAGTGATTCAGATATGAGCGGGATTGTTTTCGATCAAGATGAGCCAGGTTCTCCTTTAGATGCTTTTGATTCTAATTTATTTATTGGCAATGAGAACAAAGTAGCACTTGAAAAGGTGGAGACTATCACGAAAACAAAGCGTAACTTATGTTTGAATGAACTACTTGTTCCTGTAGCAATGGATCACTTTTCAGAACCAGGGCCCTCGACTAGTTTAACGTACGAAGAAGTTTCTGTAGAGTACAAAGTAGGCGAGTATTGGTTTTGGCTAGACACTTTTTTTTTAAAAAAAGTGGATTATTACGTGTGACTCATTTTGGATAAGCCAAAAAATGGCAAGTTGAAAATATCTTTCTTAAGAAAAGTCGGCAAAATTGACAACTCAAATTTTATAAAAGTAAAATCATATGATATAGAATAGACTATAAGAATACTGTCAAGACTGTTGAACTTCTGGCTATTATTGAAGCTGAAATTGATTTCGTACTGGCTGATGACGATACATTTATTTTGATAATTAATAAACTTATAGAAGTAACAACTTTTCACACGTTCTTAATGACTACGTTTTTGTTCTTTATGTGATAATAGTTTTTGTTATTGTTGTGTAGTAGTAAGTACTAATTTAAGTCAATTTATTTTTGAAATTCCTGTGACAATCAAATATTTTTTTAAAAGTTCATTTATTAAAACTTGGTTAAAGTAAAAAGAATATAAAGTGTAAACAAATAAATTGAAATACTTACACAATCAAAATGGATAGAACAGCTGATACTTTTTCTAAGTTTTAGAGTAGTACTGTGTTCTGTAAAAGTATTTTATTTGCACCTAATATTTATAGGTTTTTTTCTCGTAGGTTTGTCATTTGTTTCTCTGTGTCCGGCAAGTGTTGTAATGTCTTTTTTTCTACGATCTTTGTCAGAAACCTTTCCGGGCGCAAAGCACTAAATACTCATAACTGCAATGTGTAACTAATGTACCCGACTAATTTTTAATACAAAAGTTTTATAATATGAAAAGAGATTATTATTTAGTTACATTATGTGACAATCCAAAACCACCGTTTTAGTTTGTAAGAAAATGTAGTTGGTTGGTATTATAACATTGCCCACCCAAGTAAAATAAAAAATAAAAAGTCTTTGACATTTTGATCAAAAAGGATGGCAACTTTGCATAATTTACCATAACATACTTTAGTTCCAAATCCTTAAGTGATAGTTTTAAGAAAAAGTTGTAGAAAAAAATAAGGCTGAGCAATGCTGCCAACCGTCCAGTTGGCAATTTAAGCCCATTTTTCTAGAGCTCTGTCAAAGCCAGGCTCTCAACATTTTGTGATTTGAAGCCCATAATGGTGATTTTTATATTGGTCAACTTTTGTATGCGCTCTGTTAAAAAAATTTTTCAAAATATCAGAATTAGGTAAGATTGTGAGCAATGTTAGCCGGTCTTACGGTGTCCATAGTTTAGGTTGCTATTAGGAAATAAAAGTACCCTCACACGTCATAATAATTATCATTTAATGATAGTACTCTATATACATAATACATAAATTACATTCGTAATATATCACAATCAAGTGTTAATTATGCTAAAATACGTCATTGTACACACAGTGCCTATTGCTACAAATTTTATAATTAATCAAATATCACTCCATCACGCACGCCAGAAGAAAACAACTCGTTATTTACTATAAATAAGTAGTTTGATGAGATTGAAATACGGCGTTTAAACCTCTTATTAGAAGTACTATTATTCAAGAATTTTAATATATACTATCTTAATAATTTGTAAATTGTTTAGATAGCGAGTGTGCCAGCGGGTATCTATAAAACCCAAAGGTTCTTCCCAGATTTAATGCCATTCTGTAGCAGTGTAATCATCGACATTTCAATATTTGTACAAGTTTTATTTCTTAATGCAAAAACAATGTCCCTTAAAAATATTTACATGTTACAGAAAAGTTCATAACAAGTCACACATTTGTTGTTATTGATAACTAATAATATGGTACAACAAAGTTATATTCCCAGAATATATTCAATAAAATTCTAATGGGACTTTCGAATTCCAAGTTATCAAATAAAAAGAGAAGTAAAAAATTGTTAAGATGGAACACTGTACTGAATACTGCCAACAAAACTATATAAAAAAAATGTTACAGGTTCAGCCATGGTAGGTAATATTATTCATAAATAATACAAATAAATAAAATTGTAATGTCTATTTGTAATGTCAAAATAACAGCTGTTTACTAAATGCATATGAAAGTATAAACAGTACTTATAACAAAAAAAAGTTCTGAAAAGTTTCTGTCTGTTTAATCTCCGAAATAGCTGGACTGATTTTGACGAGACTTTCACTAGCAAATAGTTGATGTTAGAGGGAGTAACTTAGGCTATTTTTATTTTAGAAAAGAATTAAAAATTTTATATGTGGTAGAGCCATGCTGCAGTTATATTAGAAGTATAGTTGTAGCACGAATGGGTCGGCTCGACCGGGGAAGGACCACGCTCTCACAGAACCAGCGTAAATTAGTAGATTAACACTGCTGTGTTTCGTACGGTGAGTGTAAAATTGTAGTCCTCACGGGTGACAACGCATCTGTATTTTGATTCGTAATCGAGGATAGATGTAGATGTCTATGGACCACAGCAAACAGTTACCATCAGGTGTACTGTATGCTCGTTTATAACCCTATCCTATAAAAAAATACGGTTCTGCGCAAAAAAATTGAAACCCATGAAAACCAATAATGTCCTCCAGACCGAATTTCGGCCACGGCGGCCTGCCTCAACGGAGGCTAGCCATCGGCGCAGGACAGGATTATAGTGCCCAAGTGTATGCGCAAGCACAGGTGCACTCTCTATTCCCTCACTCTCATAATCCGATGGGACGGTAAACCGACACGACCGGAGAGAGATCAGGCGCAGGACCAACGGCTTTACGTGCTTTCCGAGGCACGGGGGTGAGACACCGCCAACTTCCTAACTCCGGGCAACTACTGAGAATTTTTGATTGAAATACTCAATAATTAATTTTTGGGCCCGACGCGGGATTCGAACCCAGGGCCTCATCATCAGTAGCCGCACTACTACAACCAGTAGACCAACGAGGCAGTCAAACATTAACTGATAACACTTAAAATTTACACATTATTGCTGAACAACCATTCAAATGGTAATAATATTACCTGTATTGGTAAGGCAAATGCCCAAGACGGGTTTGCATAACTGTTGAAATTTAATTTCAGCTGTTTAAAAGTTTTAAATGTTTACACAGATTGGTAATACAAAAATACAGACGCAGTTATAATCAATTTCTTAAATCATAAGTTGTGCGGCAAAAATGTCCGTCGTGTTAAGATTGTTGTTAGTACAACAGAAAAATGACGTATTCAATAAATATAATACATTAAACTATATAAAGTTGCAGCGATTCAGTCTTATCTGCCGAGCCTGCCTATTTGCCAGGCTGATGCTGGAAGCCTCTGTAGACGATTGATAGTGGTCCGACCCCATTGCAACCAAAGGAAACCGGCTATCAAACATATAATTGTCTCTATGTAGAAGCCATCTATTCGTACGTCACACGTGCCGCCACTGTTCTTGCATAGCTAGAAATAAAGAAATCAATTAAAACAATATTTTTAACATATTTTATGTGGTACAGTCCTGCTGCAGTCATATTTTGGTCGTAGCACGAATGAGTCGGCTCGACCGGGGACAGACCACGCTCTTACAGAATACCAGCGTGAAATAGTAGCTTAATGCATCCTCTATTTTGTGGATCAGTGTAGAGAATCGGATACGCTTTTTACTGAAAACGAAAAATTTAATCAGGTCCTCAGGGTTCACAACGAATCTGTGTTTAGAGTCTTAATCGAGGATAGATGTAGATGTCTATGGGCCACAGCATCTACTTAACATCAGGTGGACTCTGCGCTGGTTTATCACCCCTTATTCTATAAAAAAAGTATTCCTTTTGGCTGTACCAAACATTAATATTACATTTAAATAAAAGGGTATAAAACGAATGCGTACGGAGGCTTTCGCTCACAAATAAAAAATCTTTATTTGTGAGCGAAAGCCTATGACCTGTGAGTCTAATATTATAGGGTACATTGCGAAACGTTTCCAGTATATTGCCGAATACAAATGACACGAGAAACGAACATCACGAAAAGTCATTAATTGACGCCATATTGTACCGGCGTGCCGCCGCCATATTGTGTCGGATATCCGGTCATATTAAAACAATTTTTGTGTGTAGTGTGTACGCTGAATGAAGCATGCCAAAATTTGTTTTTATTCCTTCAAATATAAAAATTTATAGAATAATTGCTGGTATCTCCATCAGGAAGATATAATGACTTTTGGACCACAAAACTTGCCTCCAGCTGTGTGTTAGTGGCTTAAATCTTGTGTTTACGAATAATCTGTACTTGAAGCAACAGGAATTTTGTTCCATGTTTTCAATATAGGGTAAGAGAATAGGGGCAAGTTAAACATTACTTTGGTATGTGGAGGCGGCATGAACGAGTTCACTAGCACCCATTTCCTCGCAAGTAGATCACACAGTAAGATCAGAAAAATCTTAATATATATAAATTACGTGTCACGTTGTTTGTCCGCGATGGACTCCTAAACTACTTAACCGATTTTAATCAAATTTGCACACCGTGTGCAGTTTGGTCCAACTTGAGAGATAGGATAGTTTTTTTTTGCTAATGAGTGACCCACAATTTTTTTTGCGAATTTAAGGATTTTTAATAGGACATGACAAAGGGTCGTCGAAAAGGGCAGAACGACGTCTGTCTGGCAAGCTAGTATAATGTATATCAAAGATATTTTAAATTCGGATTAGTATGATTAGACTCACACTAATCCGAATTTAAAATACCTAAACCATCAACCGGGAGCACCACCATGGGTACTCTGCAATGGACAATTCCGCCAAGCACGTCGATTACGACAAATTTTCCCTACAATTGCAAAAACTCATGTCCAGCAGTGGACAGGCTGATGAAAAACATTTTTTATAATAATTAAATTCATATTTAGCTTAGGTAAAGTATAACTAATTAGGTAAATACACGGCAAACACAAGGCATTTAACAGAGAAGAATTTGTCACATTGCTCCAGTGGACATAGTTTTTATTTGAGTTAACGGACTTCACGTTACTTCGAAATATTGGGCTAAGCAAAAATATATGTAACCAGTCCTGGCTTAAGCTTAGTGCTTGTGTTAGGAGTGGTTCACGACTGTAGTCGAATGGCAGATTCGAACCCACGACCTTTTGCATTAGCAATTCGCGGATAACACCCTACCATTATGCTACTATCGCTTCAATATACTTAGTCGTTTTTATTAAATCGGCACAAGCACGAAATATTTTTAACATTTGTTAGAGTATATTTGTACATATACACTGAAACTTTTAAACTAGAGAGCCATGGTAGCTCAGATGGTTAATGCTCGCTGTAAATATAACAGAACGCGAGTAACCCGGGTTCGATCCCTGCCGGCACCAATGAAATTGTTAAATGCAATTATGTGCTGATTTACCATGTACTCGGCGGTGAAGGAAAGCATCGTGAGGAAACCTGCATGTCTGAGAAATAAGAAAAAAAATTCAAAGATAAGTGAAGTTCGGCAACACGCGTTGGGGCAGCGCGGCGGACATTTCCTTGCCCTAAAACCCCCTCAGTAATGAGGGGAGGCCTGAGCCCAGCAGCGGGACGTATATAGGCTGTAACTTTACTTTACTAACTTTTACTGAAACTTATCACGATAAAATTACACCAGTTTCGATTTTTATCCGTTTATAGTAAAACACAAGTCTCCAATTTCGATTCAAATGAATCCTTACCTAATATTATATATTTGAAATAATATTACGTCCTCTGGGACTTAGTACACGGAATATAGTAGAGTTTATTCACCAATAACTAATGGGTAAACTACAACTAATTCTAAATAGGGAATAGTATTGTTGTTTTGTGAACTAAGAAATTTTGTACAAATATAAAATACGTAAAAATTTAAAATTACTGATGATTACTTACTTCTGTTTCTAATGCTGTTGCACATGTGTTGTCACTTAGGTTTGTCAAAGAACACTTCTTGTAAGTCAAATGGTCAATGGCCCACAATGCAAGAGTATTAGGCCAATTAGTACCCAAGTTGGATACTGTATTTAGAAGTGTCATATACGTTCCACCAACAGAAGGGTCTGACACTTTAGCAAAGAAGGCCATTACTGCGACAAACATACAGTAAAGACATGTCTGTAATGAAATAAAAAATTATCATTATTAGATAAACTATTTCCTTTAAAGTAAGATACTGAAATTAAAATAATATTTTAAGTTATAACAATTTTCAAATACCATTATAATAATATAAAACTGCACAAATACCATTAGTGCAATTTTTGAATTTATTTTATAATGCAAGAAAATCCAAAATACCTTCGCGACCAAGAATATTATTAGAAGAATATTAAAAGAATAATATTATTATTAACACGAAGGCAGTTGAGACAACTGATAATGCCTGTATCCTTTTCGTGCCCACTAGGTTACTGCTATTTCAGTTTATAAAATGATTATCTAATCTATTTTTGAATTGGTTCACATTTTGGACCGAGACTACGTTCTCTGGCGGCTTACTTTTACTCTGTGACTACGCGGTTACATATTAAGTGCTGTGAGGGTTGTGTTTGAAAAACTGGTACACAGCTTAAGATGGTGGCCTTTGAGGTGAGCGTTTTCATTACGAATAAACAATTTGTCAAGCTCCTCAACGTCGTAATGTCCTTTTTACTATATAAAACTGAAATGACAAGTAAATATACAGTTCATACTCGTTGGTCTAATGGTTGTAGTAGTGCGACGGCTGATCATGAGGTCGTGGTTTCGAATTCCAGGTCGGGCCAAAAAAATAATTATTGAGTTTTTCCGTCAAGAATATCTCAGTAGTAGCTCGGAGTTAGGAAGTTGGCGGTGTCTCACCCCCGTGCCTCGGAAAGCACGTAAAGCCGTTGGTCCTGCGCCTGATCTCATCTCGCCTGGTCGTGTCGGTTTACAATCCCATCGGATTATGAGAGTGAGGGAATAGAGAGTGCACCTGTGCTTGCGCATACACTTGGGCACTATAATCCTGTCCTGCGCCGATGGCTAGCCTCCGTTGAGGCAGGCCGCCGTGGCCGAAATTCGGTCTGGAGGACATCATCATCATCATACAGTCCACTGGACGATAAGTGATTATCACCTCTGTGGAGTAAGATGGAATATCTAACAACCTCTATACTCCTTAGACTAACACAGCAGTGCAAACACTGCTATTTGATGGCAAAAAATGGTACGTTGGAATCTACCCGAACTGAATTTAAGCCAAAAATATTGTCCTACCACCTAGTGAATGTAATTGTGTAACACATAATAATGTGTTTGTATGAAAACTTATTTATGCTATTTAGCCTAATTTTACATTGTTATTCATCTCATTAAGTACTTTTATATTTTTTATGGTAATTAGCCATATTATTCACCACGCATTAGGTGGACTGGCAGAGAATGCGGACGGTCATTAAATCCACCCCATGTGAATTTTAACGTTAATAGAATAAAAGTTTTGAAATAAATAAGAGTTAAGTAGTTTGTTATATATAATAAGTTACGGGCAAAGAGTGTTAGTACATAAAATAGGTACATAAACAAGGAGATTATATCTAGACCTAAAGATCAATATTTTTTGTGTCCAAAATGTTGACTTTGGGTAGTATTCAAACCAAGAGCTTGCAAGAAAGTAACTCAAGTACATTATCCAACAAGACGGGTTATTCCGTTTATCACCCTAGCCCCTGTCTCCTTAAAATTCTCATGCAGCTAATGCCAAACTTCTTCATAGAAAAGTAGTCGCTAAATATAAGTTTTAATTGTTGAAAGTGCTGTGGGTGTGCGCGGTCGAATTCGACCGCTTAGGGGTTGAAGGGCTAGGGTGGAAACGCGTGTCAAACAAACTAAACTGAATTCCATCTATCCACCCCGTCTGGGGTGGTTTACGGTATCCACCCTAGGGTGGATTCTTTATGGTGGATAAATGTAATAACTCAATGAGGCCACATGGTCATTACATTGAATATAAATTGTATTCACTACAAAATTATCACAAATTTATATTACTTTAATTTATAAATTATAATACAGTATATAAATAAGTTATAATAAAACTTACCTGGTGGAAAACATAAAGACACATCAGAATAAAGAGATAAAAATATGAAGGTCCAGCATTTCCTAATAAACTGGGTGTCACAGCAACAAGTACAGCTGCTAATGGACCAACAAGTAGACGCAGTGGGAAAGCACGTAGCCACAGCGATAACGGTGTGGGGCCAGTAGTGTACTTTGAGAGGATCTGGAAATATTTGATTGTGTTTAAAATAATAAAGCACATACTTGGTTATTCCTAAATAGATGAATCTGTAATGATTGACTGAATGTTTGTAATTCCCTACTAGGTCATGGTTAATTAGTACAATATCTTATCATCATCATCGTCATTACAGCCCTTTACAAGTCCACTGCTGAACATAGGCCACCCCCAAGGTATGCCACAAAGCACGGTCCTGAGCCACCTGCATCCATCGACTTCCTGCATGTCTTACCAGGTCGTCACTCCATCTAGTGGGGGGTCGCCCTACACTTCGTCTACCGGTACGAGGCTGCCACTCGAGAACCTTTTTTCCCCAACGGTTGTCGGATCTGCGAGCTATATGGCCGGCCCATTGCCACTTCAGCTTACTAATTCGTTAGGCTGTCGGTCACTCTGGTTCTACTGCAATATCTTATGTGCAATTTTAAATAAAATATAATGTTAAAGATCAATAAACTTTTAACCACCGACATGCAGTTAAACCGATCACTAGAGTTTTTAACAGTGTTATGCACTGTTCTGTTTCTTTTCTGGATTTATGCAATTCATCTTTCATCAGTAGCTTAGAATTGAGTTTGTAGACAACTATTTAAAACGGCTAAAACTATTCAAGCCTCCCAAAAATTTTTAAATATACCAAATCACAGTCCTGGGCCAAACGGCCAAATGATCCTTCATGAGGGTTTCTGCATTTCTGCAGTCTAAGCCACGAATTTAAGAGGGTGGTCGGAGATTTATGACTTATTCCGCAACAGGATTTGCAAACCTTATATTAGTTTCCAAAAGCTAGTTGCTTATAGTCTACTATAATGTTATCTTCTAGACATTAAAAACAATTCTGTGATTATAATGTTTTCCTAGCTTTTAATTAGAGCATAAGGAGTGTTGACTTTATTAGATGTGACCCCTCCAACTTAATATTAGTGTTCAATGTGCTACCCATTATTCTATGATCGCTACTAGCTTTCACTCTAGATGTCACTGAGCAGTAGTTTCGCCTGGTCATAGTAATAAAGTCAATATCATTTTTGATTAATCATAGGAGCCAGGTCAAGTCCACAGGCAAAAACTACAGAGATCCGGTACTTGCATATGGGGGTTGGAGGGGGATGGGGGAAAGGTGGGTGCAGGAGAAGCCCCCAACCCTTTCCCATTGCGGAAATGTATAGTTTATTAGTAATGTTTTTTTTGTAAAATTATAACCTCACTTTTTACACAGGAATATTGACCCAAAGTTACTTCTGCAACAAATTCGACGCTGCGGGAAGTGCAGCCCTTTCGTCCTTGCGTAGCAAATCGCATGGTACCTGTAATTTGCTACAGCTGGCGGGCGGGGTCTGCTCTCCCTCCGCGTCTACGGCTTTACAAAAACACTCTAGGTGTAGGCCAGACAAGACTACGAGGGGCGTGCTGATTCAGTTTTAGAACAGATTCAACCAATCTTATCTATAAAGTCAAGTTGCCCTAAACTCTGGTATGATAGCAGTAAATGAAACAATGTAATGTGAACTGTTACAATTTTGTTTTCTGAAAAATCTCTTGACTGCTCTCCACTGTGATTAAATTTGTTGTATATGAGTCCTGTCTTCAGATGGTGTGATGAACGTTCCGGGTCCGAATGATTAACTTTTTTATAGGTATCCGCGTTATAAAAAATAAATTGACATATTTGTGTTTCGTATGCAATTTTTAGTGAAATTTATTTTCATCGTAATTAATTCAAAAGGAATTTCCAAAATCCAAAAACAGTGTAAAAGGTTCAAGCTTATCCCTGACAACTCTGCCTGTGCTTTTTGGTGCAGCCAGTCCCAAACCCGGATAAATGAGGAGGGGTTCCACTGGAGAGTGCGTGTATCTGGTGAACTAACACACCCACATGCGCTAGGGCCTGCGCAGTCGAGCGCCGTACGTGAAGATCGTTGAGCTGATCGTCACTGGAATATATATAGTATCGAGAGGCAACACTCTTGGTGCTTGGTCTTTGATCCGGATTTCAAGCTAAATGGTATCTGCTAGCCATAGATAGGGAAATTGCCAAGCGTCCGGTTAGAGGGTTACAGGCGAGGGATTTTTTTATAGAATAGGTTGACAAACGAACACACAGTCCACCTGATGGTAAGTGGTTGCTGAGGCCCATAGACATCTACATACATCCTCGATTACGAATCAAAATGTAGGTGGGATGTGGGGGCTGCCTAGTTTCCCTGAAAAAGGCCATGCTGACGGACCAAGTGACAGTCTATTCGGGCAGTTGGAATGGGCCTTTTCAGCCCTATCTGCCAGATATGCATTGAGCTCCCGATGTCGCGCTGTGAGCCAACTTCGCGTCCCTATATTCTCCCGGTAATCCTAACGCCTGAAATTCTTTTTTTTTTTCTAAAGCAAGGCATTCCCAAAAATGCGGGGTGTGGGAAGCCGGAGAGACGAATTATTATACACATAAAAAATATGGACAATTTAAGGCCTATCAGGAAGGAGGGAAAGTTGTCAGAGGTGCTTAACATAGACACCAATGAACGAGGAGGAACCGCCATTAAAACGACGGTTCCAAGGACTATGTCATGCAGCGTAGTTGGACCCACTAAGGGGGCAATTTCCGCGCTGGATGTTTCCAAAACCAGTTCCAAGCCTGAGACGCTGGAAGCGAGAAAGGAGCAAGGGACCGCGAGTGGCATAACTCCTGCGAAGCCCCAGAGAACGGATAACCTTTTCTCTGCTGTCTGTCAAGTGGTGAGCCGTAAGGTGAAGGGCAGAGCACCCAAAAAGGTGACTTACCGACATGACGGACTATTAGGTGGGTCAATGCCGACAGGCAGTGGTGCAAAGGCCAAGGAAAATAATAAGCAGCGAAAAAAGGCCGTAGAGAAAGGGCCGCGCTGGCTGCTTCTAAAAGCAGCACCAAGGAGGCTGGGCAAGCTACTTTCACTGCGATGCTTGCGGCTGGAACCAACAGTGGCGCTGAAACTGGGAAGGTCAAAAATCCAGCTCAAGTGGAAGGCGTCGCCGCAGGGACATGTTCTAAGATATCTGCCAGGAAGCAGAGAATGGCGAAGAGTCCTGGTAAGAAGGTAAAATTAGTCAAAAGGATGCTGGAAGAGTCCACTTCACCGAGAGGCGAGTACAAAAAAGTGCGAATCGCACAGCAACCAAAGGCTGCAAGCAAGAATAAGCTACGCTTCAGCTGCTAAAGCAGATTTTGGTGTGGTCTTAATGTGTGCGCGTTCAGGTCACATAACGAAGGTAGCTGATGACATCCTCGTAGAAATATACAGTAAGATGATCAGCGAGGTCTGGAGTAGCCAGGACCCTGATGCCTCAGATCCAGTTTTTAGAGGCAAACCTCTTAGATTTACACGGAGGACGTCCTGAAGCTGTGGTGCGACAATCATAAGGCTCTGGATTGGTTGAAGGGGAATATTGGTACACTCAACCTCAAATCCAACACCTCGCTGATCATAAAGAAACAGTCAGAGATACCACAGAGATCAAGTCCTTATCCCTGATGCCCAGGGTGCCTGGAAAGACTCACGCGACATCGGTCGAGTGCTGGCGTACCAGAACCTCTGGGTAAATATCAGGAACTGGCTGCTACTCAAAGCTCTTAATCAAATGGACCGGTGGTTCCTCGTTGTTTCAGTGCCAGAGGATCATATCCCCGACCCTAATGAAAGCCGGACGCCCCCTCACACGTGTATATGGGGCGTACTAAATTCTTTGATACTCCACCAAACAAAGAGGCAGATAAGAACCTGGAAGTCATCGATACCGGGGCCATGGTTACCGGTGCAGCTGAATCATTGGATGCCAAGTCTAGTGAAAAAACTGCCTGCACAATCGAGCCGAAGTCCCCAGTGGAGATAGGGCTCAGCAACAGCTCACTGAGTGACGAAGAGGACTGCATTTTACTGTCCAATTCTGATTCAGTGGCAGAGGATGAGACCCAAGATCTGCTGGCAGGCTTATTTTTGGGCAGGGACGGGGAGGACGCGATCATTGATGGCGTGCTCTTCGTTCAGAACTAGCCTAGAACAGGCCAACCTTAACCACAGAGAAACTGCGTCGGCTCAATTACGCAAATGGTTTGAGGCTCGAAGGACGACCATAGCCTTAATGAAGGAGCAGTGGGTTGGGGCTGGTAAAACCAAAGGCCTAAACAACTTAAAATGTATGTTATTCTACAACTCTGAGCATGACAAGCCTAGAGCAACCTAATACTAAAGATATCTGTCCACAACTATTAAGATTTCTGTTCCAAAGATGTGTATGCCGTAGCAATATAAAATACACAGGAGAGAAGATTAGTCCTCGCCTCGGTCTACATGCCGGAGGAAAACACTCCTCCCCGTCATGACCTAGTCAGGATGGTCAATTTCTGCGAGAGGACCGGACTTGAGGTTGTGGACAGGACGGACTCCAATGCGCATCATGCCCTCTGTGGAATGGAAAAATCCCTTGGGTTCTGCTGCCCTACTTCAATTTTCCATTAATTATTCACTTAAAAATATGGTTATCGAAATGGTATTAAGTGTTTAATTTCATACAGACATTTATGAGATATCGAAACTTTGAAATTAGTTTATCTAACTTATATTGTCTAAAATGGATTATGATGAAATCGTGATGAGAACTTATAGGATGCTTAAATAGTTAAGGTTGCGTTTTTGCTAGTAAACAATCTTCATCAATATCGATAGTACCTTTAGAAAACACATCACAAATTTAGAAAACAATTTCAAATGTAAAAGATGTATGGAAAAAAAACTGTTTTAATGCTCTACTGAAAAGTGGCAGTGTGATCCTTAGGCTAATTGAAATAATGGATATGGATACAGAACATTAAAATATTATCATATTTCAATCATAATTAAAAAATTGCAGAGTTATTCTTACTAATTCCCACCAGATACAACAATTTACACTAATGCACTAATGTTGGGCACGGAAAAAGACAAATACTAACAATTAATAGATTAGAAATGGGTAAAATAATATTTACTGACCACTGGCATTATTATTTGAACTGGGACTAAAGGAACTGCCAGAAGTGCTAAGTCTTCTCTTGGCACTCCAGCCTCAACTAACTTTAGCCCAGACACAGCATCGCTTGCACAGAAACCCAACTGCAAAAAAAAAACATTTAAATGAAGAAAAACAGTAGTTCACTGAATTTATTTAATTTTAATTGTAAGAAAAAGTCTAGGATTAACTTATAAAATTATATGATATTTTTTAGTAATTCAGAACCTGACCTTTGCTGTGAATAGTACTAAAGCCAATGTCTTTACTGCTGGCAACTTAACAATTGTAAATAACTGTTTATAAGCATTTACAATGTCTTTAATTCCTGTCACTTGACTTCCTTTTATGTTAGCACTGTCATTTGCCTCATGCTTGAAAACAGCTACAATGGTAGTAGTTACAATGAACACCCAGCCCCAAAATAATAGAAAACTAGACAAAGTAACCAATCCAGTGTCTTCAGGTACTGTCCTTATATATTTGTTGCAAAAGTATGGGGATTCAAGAGCTAGAAACAAAACATAGCCAAGGAAAAATCCAGCAGTTTGGCCTACAGTATTGCAAGTCGATGCATGACCAACATTGCACCTGAAAATAATATTATTCAATAATTAAATTTAGCATTTAATAAAAATTCAGACATATTTTTGTAATAAGTATTTTGACACATAAAATAAGTTTAAAATAATTTAAATCATAGTGTAACTAATAAAAAGAAACAATTATTCAAAATTACCTTTTTAACATTGTAAGTGCCCACCCATCTACAGCAATATCTTGCGTAGCAGCCAAAAAGTTAAGAAAAAGAAATGAAATGGTCAATATCATCATAGCAGGGGCCTGTTCTTCAGAGCCCAACCATTCCGTGATACTACTAGACATAATAATCATCACAATACCAATGAGATACTGAACAGGCACTAGCCAAGTCTTCCGTCTTCCAAATTCAGGCCAAAAGAGAGCATCAACTATAGGAGCCCAAAGCAATTTTACACTAAATGGCCAGTTAACAAAGCTAAACTCTGCCTGAAAGAAAATTATATTTATTTCAAAGGTAATCTAATAAAAAGGATAAAATCATGCAAATCTATGTATAAAAATGCTTTCTGTTGAGACTGCAGAATACAATATTATTTACTTGTTGTGTATATGTAATGCCTCTGTTTTGAAGTAACATGGGTATTGCTGCAGCCAAACCTAAAGGAATGCCTTGAAGTGTATATAGAAACAACAAAACGGCAATATTTATTTCATCCCCTTTAATATCACTGCGTCCAGTATTAGTTTCACCATTTTCTAGTAATACTTCCTTTTCCCCAGAACGTTTACGTTTCGTTAAAGACATCATTAAATCATATAGCGCCTGTAAATAATAAGAAAAAACTTTGAATAATACACCAATCCAAAAAACACACGTCATTAAAATAGTTAATGTTTTCTTTTAGAATACCTTAATTTTTATTTTTGATGAAGACCAGTTTTAATAAAAAATTTATTATAATAATTTAGAAAACAGACAGAAAAAGTCAACTTTTATTACACATCACTTTTATGTCACAAATTAAAATTTCTATTACTTTTTTGATACAAGCGAACTAGAGGAAAAGCACGTCAACAATTTCCAGGCCCGTGACAGCTTAGTTCCATTCTACGCAACTTGGCGCTACCGTCGCAATTTGTTATCTGTCTACGGACGCCATTTTGAGACGCCATATTGTGTTAATGTCAAAATCAAATCATATTGTCAAAAATCAAAATTATCGATAATGATTGCCGCCATTATTTATCCAAATTTTCCTCAATTATTACAATATTCTGATTTTGTGCTGCTCGTGTGAACATTGCATATACCATCATAATGATATACGAAAAGTGTTGCAATACAACACGTGAAACGCACCGGCTTTTCAGATTCCCTAGGAACGATAATTTAAGAAACTTGTGGAATCTTTCATAGTGCCGACAAATCCCCAGCTCATTGTACTTTCCAAAGAACAGTTACTTAACAAACGTGTCTGTGAAAAACATTTTGATATATTTCAGTTCGACAATGAAGGCAGAAGACTTCGATACTCTTACCCGTTCTTGCTTACTGACAATGAAATAGCTCATGGTGTGCCTCTGACTGCAACAGGTGAGTAATTTTATTACTTTCAACCATGGTACTTAAAGGAGAAGGACACGTCTCTATACATTCTTGGGCCCAAGTATTAACAAGATAAAAGTACGACCATTTGTAAGCATATACTATATAGACAATTCATAGCTGAAAATCTCGCAAGATTTGTCAATGTAGGAACTGAGTTATTGTAGAATAAGTAAAAGTGAGATTATCTATTGGCTGCACTGTAACAGGTGATTTTTCACTATAATTACAGTTACAGGCTATTTTTCACTATAATTACTTAAATATATAAATGCAGGGTCAGTAAAAATCACCCAAAAAGCTGTGGTTAATAATGAAACGATATGGTGAAACGATTAATGAAAGTTAAAACAACAACAACAAAGTAAAGTGAATATTAGGAATTCTGATGTTATAGATGTGCCAACTTGGAAAAATTACGAATTGATTTAACTCGAGTTGAAATTCACACAACTCGAGTTAGCAGTACGAATCAGAGTAAATGATTTGTTACAAATTACTTTTTTATAAATATGTTTTTCTATCTAGCTCTTTGGTGGGTTGAGATAATTATAATTACCTTTTTATACCTATTAAAACTTATTATATAAGATTGATATAAAAAGTATATTTAGTATATTTTTGGTTTAATCTTAGTTATAGTAAGTACTTGTATTTAACAACAAAACTAGCTATATAGCAGTCTTCATGAAATAATATTAGCTTAGCTTTAAGATGTAGTTACATAAGCTATTAATAGTTTAATTACAAAAGGTTGAAGACAAAATATTCTTAAATAAGTTCAATATATTTATTGAGTTAAGTGTTACATTTGGCATTAATTTAAAGTATTACATTAGGATTACGCTATATTGATCATAATTAATCAAAACTATAAATGGAATTAGATTACACAACTAGCTATAATAAAATTCTAAATAACAAATTGTTTATACCAGTAATATACCTGCAGCATGGCTCTACCACATACAATTGCCATATAACTTAGTTATATGATAATATAGATCACTTTTAATTACGATTATACTAAACTGTTGTTAAGAGTAGCCATTCAGCATTAATACATACAATACAGAAGTATAACATTATATATTTATTCTTTAATTTTGGGTTTATGTATAAGAACATAAAATTCACAAATATTATTTGTTTTCAGGAATAGAAATCTAATGCTGATTTGGTGAGACAAATGTTGCCAGAAGATAACAATATGTACACATTGGCATAAAGGTATGATAAATTCAGTTTATTCTTAGACATAATTAGGTAAGATAACATATCCATTATATCTATATTCAGCATATCTATCCTCAAATCACGATAAGAGTTCTTTGTTCTTCATCTAATCTAAAGATTACAGTTCCACTACACTTCAATGGTTTTATCAACAACTCTTTTAGTACTAAGGTTACATTTATTTGGAACTCCGTGCCTGAAGACATTGAGAAAGCTCTTATTTACTGCATCTACTACTTTATTTTCACCACACCATGGGTTGACTGATAAAAAATGCCAACTGCCATGAAGCCACCCTTTGTTACCTTAATGTAAATAATATATAGTTTATGATTATCATTAAGTCATAAAATATGAATATTGGACTTTATTTTTATTTATTTCTTTTCAGGTTACGTGGTGTAGAAAATGAAATTAAAGAAGAGATGTTTTTTAATTTTTGTAAAAGAATGGCCAGGTGTACCCCAGATGAAAAATAAATAGCATTGCTTCTAATAAAAAATAACTTGAAAAGTAAAATATTAAGCACTTAAATGATTCCTGTGGTTTAATTTGCTTTATTTAATGAATTATAAATATTGCTCTGTTTCTCGTCAAATTGTACTTATGTATGTAAAATGTTATGCACAATTTTCTAATTTGTTTATATAACTTAATGTGCCTTTAATTTAATCCTAAGATTACGTTTGTATGTATATGATGTTGGTGTGCTTCAATAAAAAATAAATAAGTTAGATGTATTATAATTGTTTCATTAAGTATTATTATTCCTGTATAATGCACTTATGTCGATATCGATAAAATAAAAACACCACTAAATATCGATATCGATAATTTGAAGGATGTGTGCTTGCAATCCCTAAGCTATACTAAATTGTATAGTCATTACTCATCTGTCAAATTGGGCGACTGCAGCGCCAAAACGCGTAGTTGGGAAACTTGACTAAAAGTCACTGTCGTATCTGTAGCTTGCTACATATTTATTTATCTATGACAATTTCCATCAACTACTGCACAGAGTATCTTTTAACTACTGTATCACGGAGTAGGGATGTTCGATGATCAACGATGTTCTATAATCATCGATGTTAAAAATTAAAACATCGATATGTTAACATCGATGCCGCCACATGTCAAACATCGAAACATCGATGTTGCCACATGTCAAACATCGATGTCAATGAACCCATAACCGATTAATAGGAACATGTGAAAAACACGAACCCTCGACATCTATATCAACTAAATCGTGCATCTTCTATTAAAGCTTTAAAATTTGTAATAATTCATCATGCATCGATCACCTAAAAAAATATCACTATGTTGTCAAACTTCACTGTCAAGTGTGAATTGTAATGTCACAGTTGTAACTGCTTTGTTTTGTTATTCTGCAGTAACGTTGTCAGTTGTCGCCTAACAACGATTCTACGTAAATTGATATTCAAATGAATTGCTTTTCCTTTGCTGTCTATACCCACATAATTTTGAAACAATACAATGACACAAATGACAACATAACCAAAGACAATGTCACTGCATAGTACATTCGACAAAGCATTTTATAAACGGGTGTGGAAGGTAACGGAAAAGTCCATTATTTAGTTTTTGCGTGGTAAAATTTTTTCTCTAAAACCATATTTTTTCTTTCGCGATAAAAGTAGTTCATATAAAAAGTCCAAATCATAAATTAAGTCCCATAGTAATTTTTTTGATATCAGATTTGTGAATGTGTAGAACATTTAAAAATCAAAATAGTAACATTCATCATGATTGGCAAGAAATATTAAGACTAAATATTATAACAAATGAACTAGATATTTGTAAACATCTTCTCATTTTTTAAATTTCTGACACTAAACCATAAACCACATGACTATTTTTTTATTTCTCACCTATTAAATAAGTACACGCGCAAAAAACATCGATAACGGCCAACATCGATGTTATGAGCAAGATAAAGATTGAACATCGATGTTAAGCTATCGATACCAAACATCGATGTCATCATCGATGTTTCTTCAACATCGAGCATCCCTATCACAGAGTACCTTTGGTATAATATATCATTATTTAATATTTATTACTCTATTCTATGATTAGGGATCCGCGAAAGTATCGAGTACCTGAGTAGTATCGATACTTTTAGTTCGATACCTAGTACTTTTGTACTCGATACTTTTATTAGAGTGTTTTACGAAGTATCGATACTTTCTTAATTACTCGATACTTTTGTCACTTCATTAAATTGTCAGATAAAAGTCTGTAGATAGTACTTTCTTTTCCGATATATAGTGTCGTCCCTCTCGATGGAGTGAGGATTTTGAAGGAAAAGCCTATTATAGTTGGAATGATGCATGTGGGACCAGGTAAATACATTTAGTAGCAATATGCCGTCATTTTGATGAATGAGTAATATAAATAATGGAATCATAATGCAAAATCTTTGGATTTAAATGTGTTTCATTTGTCCATTTATGTTGTTTAAGTAAAGTCTACCTATCAGACATACATAATTAGAGTAGAAGACTATTTTCGTGAAGAAATGTACAATATTTTCTATTATTTAATGGTAATATTGATTAATTGGTGTTAAATTTACCGTCGAAACGAAAAAGTATGAAAAAGTGAATTTTATTGCTTACGGACTTAGGTGCTCTGCTTGATTTGTTACGTCAGAATGCCACCTCCTGGCAGAGGACAAAGTTATGTATGAAAATATTTTAGGAAAGTTGATCAAAATTCAGCCAAATGAAAATTTTGTTTTAAAGTTATGAAGTTTAGCGGTAATACTTCTAACATAAAAAAAAATATTTAAATATACATACTCAGAGGTTTGTAAAATTAAATAACTAATAAGATTATTATTGAATGGATATGTTCTTACGAAAATAAATACTCTATGGAAAAAGCCAGATAGATTCAAATAAAATACGATATTTGATTGGAAGTAATGATAAACTCTTGTGTTTTTGAAGCAGCAATTCCGGATACTTACAGATTGAAAAAGTTGGTTGGCCCTGCAGGCCATCTCTGGAACTTCTCGCTAATTTCAAACGTAAAGCGCTCCAAATTTCACCAAATTATGACGTTGAATATGAAATATCGGATTACTTTAAAAAATATTTTTTTTTTCAAAATTTATCGTTAAATCGAGATATCTCACGAATGAATTAACCGATTTTGACTGGATCAGCGATTGACGTGTTTTTTTTTAAGGATAAAAGCTGATAAGTTTTTTGAAATCGATCGGTAAAACCGTTTAAAAGTTATTCCAATAAAACAGTTTTTCAAAATATTCATTGGGAGATTACAGTGATCATGGAGGATATTTCACAGATGTGTAGTACGGAAGATAGGAATGACATGTTCTTAGGGAGACCCTCAAAAAAGCGAAAGGCAAATAGATATAATGAATGTACAGAGGATAATGTACTTACGAGAATTACGGAGGATAAATTGAAGTATGTTTGATATGTACAGATAAACTTCCGAAACAATTTGGATTGGCAAAAATGTTAAAAGCAGAAAGTATTATAAACGTTACGAAAATTAAGTACATAAATGCATTTAAGGTATTGATTCATTTTAATAGCGTAGAAAGTGCTGAATCTTTTGTACAGTGCAAAAGATTTAACGAGAATGGTTTTTAATGCCAAAAAACTTTAGAAATTAGTTAATCATATGGGGTCATAAAAGATATTGATCTAGAATTAAGCGAAGAAGAGATATTACTAGGACTTAAAAGTGAAACTTTAATTTTAGCAGTAAAAAGACTAAAGCGAAAGAACACTTATGACGGTCATTTGGAACATAGCGAGTCTGTAAGAATATGTTTTAAGGGATCGTCATTACCGTCGTATGCTTATATCCATGACACTAGGGTAAAAGTGAGTCCTTACACCTACCCTGTGACGCAATGCTCCCGTTGTTAGCGATTTGGTCATTCGATTAGAATGTGCCCTTCTCTAAAAGTAATTTGTCCTAAATGTACAAAAAGTCATCCTAACTGTGAAACGACAACTTTCAAATGTAATAACTGTATAGGAAAACACATGGCAATGGCTAAAATTTGCACTGTTTTCTTGAAAGAGAAACGAATTAGAGATCTCATGGCAGAATTTAACTGTTCCTACAAAAAAGCCCTTATGCTTTATGTCCCGCCGTCACCTCCATCACCGAATACGAAAAATGACTCACCTCTACTTACACAACCTACATCTGAAAATGAATCATCACAACAAGATAAACAGATTCCCGGGCCTAATGATGTGTATACACCTAGGCCCGGGGCATAAAAACCCCGGAAGAAACAGAAAAATCTACGTAAGAAACGACGGAATAAAAGAAGAGCCCTCAAAGAACAGGAACAAAATATACCTGACTTTTTTTACCGAAGTTAGTGAAGAAGAATGGACGACAAGCTAAGTGATGAGAATCGATTGAAAAATAAAGAACTATTGTCTTGGAAATTATTTTCTTAAAATTAAAAGAGAAGATATTTGAAGAGGAAAATAGTTCGTGGGAAGACAAGATAAAAGGCTGTGGAAATATAATATTGGAGACTTTAATATCATTAGTGTTGCAGTTTATTGCAGATCAGCCTCGTTGCAATTTCATAAAACAATTATGGATAACAACAACTCACAAACCTACGTAAATGTGCTACAATGGAATGCGCAAAGTATTCAACCTAAATGTACAGATTTAGAAGTTCTATTAACTCAAGAAAAAATACACATTGCTATTATTTTTGGTTTACTTGTATTGTGGTTTACTTGGTTAGACCCGGGTAGTCACTTTCACATTAGCCACTATAACGTCTTTAGAAGGGATCGTGCTAACGGATTTGGAGGCGTAGCTGTATTGACTCACAGGTCAATTAAGGCACAAAAAAATAATGTTGAACTGCTAAATTCACAAATTGAGATCCTCCATATTAGAATTTTAAATTGTAATGTTGTATAGAAAATGTATACTCCTTATACTGCCCACCATTCGCTCGTACCACCTTGAGAGACTGAGACCAAGTCTTCAATCTTGCCAGACGAAAGACAATAATTGCAGGAGATCTTAAGGGCAACCACACCAACTGGTCAACTAGAATGGACTCAAGAGGTGATCAAATTTTGGATTCCATTTTAGACGACAATTTTGTTTCACTGAATGACGGCTCACATACTAGAATTAAACTGGTTAACGGCATAGTACAAAAATCTACCCCTGACCTATCTCTTCTCTCCTGAGCTTCTCTGTATATAGCTTTGAAGTTCGACTGGATAGTACTAAATGAAAATTTGGGAAGAGACCATTTAATGATTAAGATAAAAACTAATATTGGCACATCCAATATCTATAAAAGAAAACGCAATTTTAAAAAGGCTGGCTGGTTGCAGTATAAGACACATATAGAGAGAAAGCTTGAAGGCTTTATATTACCGGATGATCACCAGGCTGCGTACGACGCTTTCATCGATATTATTAACGAGGCAGCTGATAAGTGTATCCCGTTTATAAAAATATGTGAAAATCCTCTTCACCAACAAAGGTTCACTCCTAGACCATATTGGAATCCGGTTATTTCAAAAGCTGTAGCGGAACGACGTCAGGCACTTGCTGTTTTTAGGAGAAACCCTACACCAGTAAATTTAGAAGCATTACAAAACAAGGTCAGGTTGGCACAAAAAATTATTCGTAGTAGTAAAAATAGGTCATGGCAAGGTTTCTGTGACAGTATTGGCAATGTGTCAACTTCAAGTGAAATGTGGGCTAAAATGAAGTGGCTGAAGGGGTGCAGGACAGCGAGAAGTAATATTACCCGCGAGTCAGCTGATTCCTTACTGTGTAGTTTAGCACTTGATTATGCAGATCCACCGGCTCCTGTGTTTAATAGCGATAACGTACTTCTATCTTTACCTGTTACGGTTCATGAACTCGCAAACACAATTAAACAGTCCGATACTGCACCTGGCGCAGACGACATTTCATACTCTATGATCAAGAACCTTCCAAACGCTGCTAAAATTGTTATCGTATCTTTATACAACAGATTTTTGCTTTCAAGCTTTGTACCAAGACAATGGAGATATGTAAAAATAATGCCTATACCGAAACCGAAAATTAGCAATATCTCAAATTCAGGTATTAGACCTATAGCCCTTCTCTCTTGTCCATGCAAGATTTTTCATACAATTACTACGCGCGGATTGGAATGGTACCTTGAAAAAAATAATTGTTTACCAGATGAAACAGTAGGCTTTAGAAGATCGCGATCTTGCCTAGACAATTTGACTAGGTTAGTGTCACGAATACAGAGTGGTTTTGGTAACGGAGACGCTACTGTAGGGTGTTTTGTTAATATCGACGGCGAATACAACAATGTCAATATTATAAGTCTTTTAGGTGCGCTATATAATTTAGGAGTAAGCACCGTAATATGTAATTACCTCTACCAGTATTTGCACTCACGAAGGTTATTTATCGAACTAAGCAATGAAGAGTGTGTAAGCAGATATACAGTAACCGGTATAGCACAAGGTGACCCCTTATCGCCATTATTATTTAACGCAGCAACTATCAATATCTGTAAAAATCTGAATCAAGTATTTATATCTCAATACGCTGATGATTTTGTACTTTATACTTGCCGTAAAAATATAATGGATGCAGTTTCTGTTACTCAAGATGCTCTAATTGCTTTAAACTCTATGATAACAGATGATTTAAACATTTCTCACAGAAAAACCAAAGTTTGTGTATTTACAAGAGGACACTCGAGAAACTCAAACAGTAGTAATATTACTTTAAACATCAACAACGAACGTATTAAAAGAGTCGATAGTGTTAAATATTTAGGCGTGTGGCTGGACAGAAATTTAAAATGGCGTAGACACATAAATGAAACGAGGGAAAAGCTACTTAAGTTTCTAAACATCTTTAAAGTGTTAGCAGGCTCCAAATGGGGTGTTCACCCAATGCATTTAAGTTTATATTTCATTAATTAGAAGCAGACTAGACTACAGTTGTTTCTTATATGATAGTAGTGTAAAAACACATTTATACAAACTAGATAAAGTACAGAATCAAGCGATGAGAGTGATAGGCGGATTCATAAGAAGCACCCCTATCCATGTCATGGAAAGTGAACTGTGTCTACAGCCACTGTTAATTCGTAGAAGATATCTTGCGGCAAAATTTTGGTTTAAGTATGGTCATCATCATCACAGCCCTTCACAAGTCCACTGCTGAACATAGGCCTCCCCCAAGTAATGCCACAAAGTACGGTCCTGAGCCACCTGCATCCATCGACTTCCTGCATATCTTACCAGGTCGTCACTCCATCTAGTGGGGGTCGCCCTACACTACGCCTACCGGTACGAGGCTGCCACTCGAGAACCTTTCTTCCCCATCGGTTATCGGTTCTTCGAGCTATATGGCCGGCCCATTGCCACTTCAGCTTACTAATTCGTTGGGCTATGTCGGTCACTCTGGTTTTACTGCGGATATCCTCATTTCTGAGTCTATCACGCAGAGAAACTCCGAGCATAGCCCTCTCCATAGCTCGCTGAGCGACCTTGAGCGTCCTCATACGGCCAGCAGTGAAGGACCACGTCTCAGATCCGTAAGTCATCACTGGCAACACGCACTGGTTGTACACTTTAGTTTTCAGAGATTGAGGTATACCTGACGAGAAGATGTGTCGTAATTTCCCGAACGCTGCCCAGCCGAGTTGAATCCGTCGATTGACCTCTCGGTTGAAGTTGGACTTACCTAGTCGGACTATTTGTCCCAGGTAAACGTACTCGTCAACAACTTCGAGCATAGTGCTCCCAACAACTACCGGCATAGGTGTGACATGGACAACATGATCTTTGTTTTGTCCATGTTCATCTTAAGACCTATCCGTTGGGAGGCACTATTGAGGTCATTAAGCATAGTGTTTAAGTCCTCCAGCGATTCTGCCATAAGGACTATATCGTCGGCAAATCGAAGGTGAGTGATGTACTCGCCATTGATACCGTAATCTTTTAATACCGTATCCTTTCCAGTCCAGTAGCTTGAAAACGTCTTCCAAAGCAGCGGTGAAGAGGTTCGGGGATATAACGTCACCCTGTCTTACACCTCTCTGCAGTTGGATAGGTTTCGAGCTCTGGTTCTGTACTCGGATAGCCATCGTAGCCCTACTGTACAAATACTTCAGTACTTCGATATACCGACAGTCAACTTGGCACTGCTGAAGGGACTGCAGCACCGCCCAAATTTCGACGGAATCAAAGGCTTTCTCATAGTCCACATACGCCAGGCAAAGTGGCAAATTGTACTCTTCAGTCTTCTGTACAATCTGCCGCAGGGTATGTATGTGGTCTATGGTACTGAAGCCTTTTCGGAAACCTGCTTGTTCGGGAGGCTGGAAGTCGTCAAGTCTGCGTGCGAGACGATTCGTAATGACTCTCGAAAACAGCACGTAGACGCGGTTCATAAGGGAAATCGGTCTGTAGTTCTTCAAGAGAGCGTTGTCGCCTTTCTTAAAGAACAAGACCACCGCACTTCTGCTCCACGCCTCTGGAGTAGTGCCACCATGGAGGACGGAATTGAAGAGCTTCTGAAGGACTTCAAGTACCGGTGTTCCACCCGCTTTCAGAAGCTCCGCTGTAATTCCATCCTTGCCTGGGGCCCTGCCGTTTTTAAGGTGCTGGAGAGCCATTCTAATCTCGCTTAGACTGACGTCCGGGATATCATCGGAATAGTGTCGGATAAGACTTGCTCTTGGATCGTTACTCACACTTGCGTGTGGCTCCAACGATGATGTGTACAGCTGCCCATAGAACCTCTCAATCTCACTCAAAATCTCAGGTGTCCCGGAAACGATGCTGCCACACTCAGTCTTCAGCCTTGACAGTTGGCTCTTACGGGCAGACAGATCTCTGGCAAAGACTTTGGAGCCCTGGTTCCGCTCGATCGCTTCTTTAATACGAGCAGTATTAAAGTTGCGTAAGTCGCGCCGCATGCATTTGGAGATCTGTCTGTTCAGTTGCCTGTATGCTGTCAAATCTGTTGACGATTGCAGCCTCATCTCCCGTCTAACAGCCATGAGATTAAGAGTGTGATCGGAGAGTTTTTGTGTTCTTCTGCGGCGGGTCTTGCAGAACTTAGCTCCGACCGCATGGACAGTTTCCACGAGCTTGTCATTCACATCGTCCACTGCATTGCAATCTTGTAGGCACTGAAAGCGGTTGTGTAACTCGAGCTGAAAGTTTTCGGGATTTTGAATTAGAGCACGAGGGGGACGGAGCGTTGACTTCATTAGACGAGACCTCTCCAACTTAACGTTTAGGTTCAGTGTGCCTCTAACCATTCGGTGATCGCTGCCAGTTTTCACCCTAGCGATCACTGAGACATCACTGAACAGTTGGCGTCTGGTCGTCATAATGAAGTCAATCTCATTTTTTGTCGAACCGTCGGGGCTCGACCAGGCCCACTTCCTGTGGGGCCGCTTCTGGAAGAAAGAGTTCATCATAAAGAGTCCCTCTTTCTCCATAAAGTCGGCCAGCTGCTGGCCCCTTCGGTTCCGTTGCCCTACTCCAAATTTCCCTAACTTCAGCTCACCGTTTTCTTTTGTGCCTAGTTTTGCGTTGAAGTCTCCCATCAACACCGTGTAGTGGGTTTTGGAGGAATGCATGGCTTTGGAAATATCCTCATACATTTCCTCCACCTCCTCATCGGAATGTGCCGACGTTGGTGCGTAAACCTGTATGGCCTTCAGCGAATACCGTTTGGTGATTCTGAGTATCAGGTACGCGACCCTCGTCGACACACTCCCAATCTTTACAACGTTGTTGACAGAGACTTGTGGACGATAAATCCGACACCTCCTTGGGACAGATGGTCGCCCTCCTCCTGATAGAACAAGTTGCCGGATTCGAGAATCACCGTGTCCTCCCCCTCTCTTCGGACCTAGGATAATCCTATAATACTCCAGCGCAACTTGTCTATCTCTTCTTCCAGCTCCAGGATCTTCTCGTCAGTCCTCAGTGTGCGTGCGTTAAATGTTGCCAGGTCGAGTCGTCGTAGGTGGCAACCGAACCTCCACCGGAGATTCTTAGCACCCCCTGCCCCGCCATTACCATGGTCGCCACCGTAGCCAGGAATAGCGGGGCCGCTGGGGACTGGGGGCCTTCTATTTGTGTAATTGTTCATGGGGGGTATATTGCCATAGTTGACACGCTTGGCGAGCGGGTTGGCAACCGCAGTTTTTTTTGTCGTACAGTTGCCTATCTCCTGCCTGTTTCCCTCTGTCGCCTTTTACGACACCCACGGGAAGATATGGGGTAGTGGATATTCTTAACCGCCACTACACGGCATACGAGAACACGGTTTAAGTCTAGGTCAATCAAAAATAATATAACAACACGCGTTCTAGAAGAACTAAACAGTCGGTGTCAGGGCTTATACTGGAGGAGAATCTTGAATCTTTCTATGCATTCTGACTTCAAACTATTGATTTACTTTCTCAGCGATTGGATTAGTAGATATGCAATATCTCATAATATTAAGACTATAGTAGACGGAATGGAACGCCCAAAGAGACATGTTGATATAGATAATTTACGTAATGTATGTTGCAACTTCCTAAATAATAAGTACAACACACACTATAAGATTTACACAGACGGATCAAAGGATAAAACGGGATGCGGTGCGGCCTTTGTTGAGCAGATGGACATCTGTGTACGATTTAAAATAAAGGCTGACGTCTCTATCACTGTGAACTGATCGCGATATCCGAGGCTTTATCGTACGTTACAACGTTGAATTACAATCAATTTGTCATATTATCCGATTCTAAGAGCGCCCTGTTTCATTTGGCTCGGCTGCCCTCGAGTATTCGAGGAATTCCGATAGCCTATAGTATCCTAGATTCTATATGTAAGCTTAGTGCATTAAATAAGGTGGTAATTTTCCAATGGATACCTTCTCATACAAGCATCATGGGTAAGAAGGATACTGATCGAGCTGCAAGCCGAGCTATAAGTGACGGTATTACATATAGTACTTTACCAGTACACAGTGAACTGTTATGTGATGTCAAAGTAAATTGTAGGCAGCTATGGCAAGAGTATTTCGATGAACACTCACTTAGTAAGGGAATATGGTACAAAACCATTCAGTGTCAACCTTCTCGTTATCCATGGTTTGAAAAAAATGAAATTAACAGGAAGAATATTGTTGCGCTCTTAAGACTTCGCTCGGGGCACATCCCGTCAAATAAGTTCCGATTTCTGATGGGAATTTCAGACTCCCCTAATTGCTCGGAGTGTAATACTGTAGAAGATGTGCACCATGTTTTGATGGAGTGTACTCGAAACGAGGTTCAAAGGCAAGATATGATTTTTGAACAATCACAAAGAAGGATATTATAATGCTGTCCTATCATCTCCACTTTGTCATGAGGCCAAAATGCTAATCAAACGTTATTTACATGTAATGTGAGTTTAGCGAGATGTAATCTTTTCTTACTTATAAGTGTAATCATAACACAGGATTTTGCATAATATCTATTTTTGTTGCTAAATTATTTTTATTTTATGTAGCTCAATATTTCATGTTATTATGTGTTCCTCATTACAGTACATAGTCACTGTGTGAGAAAACCCCTTTTTTTGAAAATAAAGTTTTAAAAAAAATCATTTTATGAGATTTCTCAAATTCTACCGGACCGAATTAGTTAAAATTCATATTAAATCTAAGTTTGACGAAACACTTTGGAAATCCGCTTAATTCATTTCGATCGGTCAAGCCGTTCAAAAGTTATAAGAGGTTTACATACATACATTACATACAAACACACACGCGCACACACACACACATGCGGACACCATCGAAAAATTGTCAGGGTGGCGTCCTGTGACCTCAAAACGTCAAGATTTGATGAAAACTCAATTTTCGAAAAACAAGCTAAAAACAATAACTAGTTAAAAAAATGGATTTATTGGATTTTATCTGGCACAGATACAGGTACGACAAATCGCGTTATATCAGTATTCTCAATTAATTAAGTTTCAGAACTGCGGTACTAGAATTTACCGATAGAATGAATGGGGTTGTATCAATAAATTACACATGTTTTGATCAACAGAAACGGACAGATACAAAATAATCTTATTTTAGCCATATCCATAATTTTAGACCCATGTTTTAAAAACTTCCACTTTACAGGCGCAATAACATGTGTATGAGCAATTTCTTTTATAAAAAGAACTGTAAACGCTGATAAAATGCCAACACCAACGATCTCTCAGGAAACAACTTATACGACACCAAAATATGATATTTGGAGCCCTCACCGTAAATTAGCTCAAATCCGTCAAACCAGGCACATTAAATTGGACAGAGATGAGACACCTTTATATCTTGAAAGCCAAGTAAGTGCCGTAAAAAGGATCATTGCTACTAAATGTCTCATAATACCCGGAACTTCAGTGCCGTTGAAAAGATTATTTTCCAAAGCTGGGACAACGGTAACAGCGGCCAAGGGTTGATAAGCTACTTTTCATGTGAGATTGCGATGTATATGATTGCAAGTTCAGTAATTAATTCTAAGTTATACATTTTGAATTTAATTTTTCTAATATTCAAAAATAGTACTCGATACCGAGTAGTATCGATACTTTTGAGTCGATACTTTTATCGGTATCGATACTTGGTACGAGTAGGTAACGATACTTTTAAAATTTTGCGGAACCCTATCTACCATTTCCATGTAGGTACAGATTAATAAATAATAATATTAATATCGTAGACAGTTCTCTGCACAAACTAATAAGAGTACTAACGTAGTTCTCTGTCTACGATATTAATCTTAGACAGAAAAATCTATAGACTAATGATTAGCATGGCCTCGAGTGAGAAAGGACGATAACGTAGTTTTACACACACACACACACACACACACACACACACACACACACACACACACACACACACACACCCACACACGCACACACACACGCACGCACGCAAGCAACCACGCACGCACGCAACCATGCACGCACGCACGAATTAAGATTATGAACCAGGCTTCAGTAAAAAATATATTTTATTTATTTGGACAGAGTTACAGTAAGAAGTTTATTACTACAATATTCGATATTAAATGATTACAATCGTTTATTTATACTTAAATTATATCCAACAAAACTATTTACATATATAAGTGCATATATAAGTGTATGCGGTAAATAAGCTTATATTTACCGCATACACTTGACCTAGATAGTATTGCTGATGATGTGCGAACGAATGAGATTTGGCAGAGGTCTCCCAGCCTTAACTCCTCCCCCCTCAAGAGAGAAATTATCCGAAGGTGGCTCAAACGACTTCGGAGAATTTCGATAACATAATTTGAATTTAAAAATGGTAAACACTATACAGATTACTATAATTAGATATAAACAGTGTGGACCATAATCCACACTGATTTCACTTGTTACTGAGAATTTTGTATTTATTTCGTTATCACTGAATTTAGCACTGTTTATTAGTTATATCACTGAAGTCCACATTTCTTAAATCTAACTGTTTTGCTTCTTTCTTGATGTCATCCTCTCGTACGGTTGTAATCTCGATTGTGTGAAACTGAAGTTTGATATTCGCAAAGTACCTCGGAGCGTTGATGAATGTGTCTCCAACCTGTGTTCTGCATTCTTGATTAGGTATCATTATATATGTGCCTTGCACTTGGTGTTTTTGTACATGTTCTGGACAGTGTTCAGATATTATCAAGTCCTTAGTGGTATAGAGTAGCCAATAGTTCTTGAAGATCCTCTGAATTTTCAAATTCTCCAATCGTATATTATGTTGCTGGCAGCTACTGTGGTTGGTTTTCATCTGCATTATTTGCTCAATATAATTATGTTTCAGCTGGATACTCTGCGAGACTTTCCTCTGGGCATAAGAACTTTTCATCGTCCATTTCTTCACAGGGACTCACCGCTGATCGGTATTTCAATCTTTTCACCAATAGGAAAGGATATGATGGGATTATGATATGGGTAACATCGGAATTAGATATTGGAATTGGTATTATTTTGTAGTATGTATATATGTCTGGTTCAATTAGTGGGATATCTAATACAAAAACTAAGTTATTCCTATTGACATACGATTTAACTACTATATTTCTTTCTAACTTAATTAAATTTTCCTTATTTGCTGGGTAAATCAATTTGGCATATTTTTCTATATTTATTAACATATTTAATAGTTCTATTGAATTTATGATTGATTGATGTAAAGTATGTAATTTACTAAAAGCAATAGCTGTTTCTATTGCTTGTATTACATCTAAAATTGTTCGAAATTTGATATAAAGTATTTAATATTGTTTTATTAATAGGGTCCTCATTCTTCGTCCTAATCTTATGCTTAACGTAGTATGTAAAGGATAGCGGTATGTTTTCACAATAGAATATATCCTTATATTCCCTACACAATTTACCTATCACCGATTTTTCCTCTTCGTTCATGTGCTCTAGTCTAAGTTTTCCTCTAGTTATATATTTAAATTATTATTTTTACTTTCTGTAAAATTCAAGCTATTGTTATATGTGTCATAAAAAATCTCAACTTTAAATGGTGATGTGACCACTAATTTTTGTTCACTGTCTGTGCAGTTTTGTATAACTGTGGTTGCAAAACCATTTTTGCAATTTACTATCGCGTCAGGCATTTGGATACCTTCTGTAAACTGCACGTAGTTTAATATAGCTTCACCATTTAATAAGTTGACTGGTAATTTAACTCTTAATTCGCAGCGAGGAAGCAGATTATATGTCTCTCTCATTGGCGGTGAGTAAATAATTGGGATGTTAGTATTATTTCTATATAAAGTTAGGTTTTTCATGGTAGCGTCAAGCGATTTTAAGAGATCACTACCTATTAACCCATCGTACCTTTCGTCTATGCTATTTACATAAAACTAGTGTTTTTGTGGACTATGAAAGATACTCGGTAACTTTGTGTAGACAACTTCTCCGTGTTTACTGGCAGTGTGAGTACTAATAACCTCAAACGGTTCTAAGTGTACCGAATCGCTATAATATTTTTTTGCTAGTTCTGGACTAATAAATGACCTAGTACTACACTGGTAGTCTATCATAAAGACAGCTTTTAGTTCAGGTATACGGATATGTGGTAAATTCAAAAGTTTCGTACAATTAATTTTTATTCTATTGGTCTCGTCAGGGCTGTGAAAATTTTTAATTTCAGCCCAATCCGAATTATTATACTGTTTTATGCAATACATTGTTGTAAATTGCAAGGTTGATTTATTTCGCTCTTGGTATACTTAGTTTATTCTCCTTGAGTTAGCAGTTCGCATTGTTACATCGGTGTTCGAACTCGACACCACAGGTGGCGATTGGTATTGCGTTAGACGCTGAGTATGCGCAGGGGCATTGTCCGCGAAATACTGACTACGCTGTATCGGGCCCGGCGCCGGTGGTACTGGTGACCTAGTTATCGATTGCTGTTGATAATTATTGCGATGGTTATTGTTACGGTTGTTATTTTGCCTAAATTGGAATGAATTATTTGACGAGTTAAAAGAGCGGTTATTATTAATGTAGGGTGACAAATTGTTCTGATTATTAAATGTATTTGCACTAGATTGCTCCGTATGGGGGACATTTCTAGGTGAATAAGTGTGATTATTGTTAGGACTCGGCCTACAGTTTGTTCGATTAGACCGTGAATTTTTACTTTCATAACCTGACTAAAAGTTTTGTTCTTCTAAGACAATTTTCATGGTGTCCTCTAGAGTAGTCACGTTCCGTAATCTCACAAGTCTAACTAAATATGCCGGTAAATTATAAAGAAACGCATTTAGTGAACTGTTTCGCTAGACGTAAGTTCGGATCGTCAATCGTTTCTCTAACCTTAGAAAATAAGACACTTCTCAAATGTTGTATCCTGTGACAAAATTTCTGGTAATTTTCATTACGGTTTAACTTTAAGGATTCGAGTTCCAAAGCCAGACATTCCTCGGATCTCGGGTCACCAAAATGTTGGCTTCGTAATGTTTTTAAATCGTCCCAATTATCAATATGATCCTGTTCTCCAACTAGGTTCGCCGCTTCCCCGGATAACCTACTTGTGATAACATGGAATAAATATTCGTTTTGTAACTGGCTTCCTTGGAATGAATGGAGTATGTACTCGCATTTTTTACTAAAGAGTGGTAAAAGTCTAGTATCACCATCGAAATTAGGGATAATTTTAACCATCCGGTCTCACTAAATTTTCTATTTTTCTTTCTTTTTGTTACAGAATACAATACCATTAAAAAAATACTCTTCGGTTATTAAGTGACTTTATAAGGAAATTAAATGAAATAATTTAAATTCCTCAAATACTTAACTAATTAGAATAATTAACTAAGTGTGAATTTATCTAGTAATTAGGCGTAATTAATCCCACAAAAAACCAGATTATAAACACACAAAAAATAAGAAGGGTAGTAAAATACAGATTGGTGAAGAAGATCTACTCACAGTGCTGCAGTTTTTCCCATGTTCCTTCTGGAATATTGGTGCTCCGTCCTATAAGTTGGTCCGTTCCTTAATAAATTTGTTTGTTCCTTTTTCCCCGATTAAAACGTTAAGACGTACGACCGATTTTTCTGCGAAGACCTTTATTCGCCACGAAATAATACTTGGTCTTACCGACTGCGCCAATTAAGATAATGAACCAGGCTTCAATAAAAAAAATATTTTATTTATTTGGACAGAGTTACAGTAAGAAGTTTATTACTACAATATTCGATATTAAATGATTACAATCGTTTATTTATACTTAAATTATATCCAACAAAACTATTTACTAAGCTTATTTACTGCATACACTTGACCCAGATGGGATTGCTGATGATGTGCGAACGAATGAGATTTGGCAGGGGTGTTCAGCCTTAACTCATGCACGCTCGCATTGAAAGTTATTTTTAAATAGCAACTATGGAGTGTAGAGGTACGTAGAACCGTAGACAGAGAACTCTGTCTACGAGGAGAACGGACTGTATATCAAAAAGTGTCTGTAGAAAAGAGTTAAAGAAGGGTGGCACCACTGTAGCTAGAGAGTAAATTTTGAAGAACTTTTTATAACATTTTGTTGCACAGACTCACCATAATTCTTTTATTATAATTATTTTATTGTTTCCAAATATTTTATTTTCAAAACCACTCTCAACGTATTAAACGGTGACTTTTTCTAGGTTATATTTACTAAATTATTTTAGACAACGTTGCTCACGTTGTCTAAAATATATAATATGTTGAGGTTTTAAATACTGCAGTTTCATCAACTACTTTAGGCACCACAAATATTAAATTCCTCAACTCAGCACATTTCACTCCATAGAAAACTATAATACACGATAGAATGGCTGTCAACTTTATTTGTACGAGATTTGGCGTCGCCAAACTCCATTATATAAAAACATAATGTTCAAGATCATCATTAAAAAAATCGTTTAAATTTTAATTTGTGAATAGAGTGCAATTTGGAATTTTTTTAAATAATTTGCATGCGAAATTTGGAAAAGATTGTAACGTCAAAACATATCTCGTGTTGACATTTATACGTGTGAATTGACGTCTTAGTGACATTTTGGTGGCTACGCGGGCTCCACCCACTCCCCCGTTCAATTATGTATGTATTATATTATTCTATGTTTCACTCCGTCGATGATTTCTAAATTCACTTCATACCCTCTAGCTACTCCAGCGCTGTTGTGGAGAATTTTTGAAATGTTATTTACTGTTTACAGATGGACACTTTTTTAACTATTTTCCTATGTGAGTTGGTTCTCCTTATCTCTACACTCCATGATAGCAACCTTTTCCACTTAACACCTGTCTGTCCACCTGAACAAATAACGTTCGTCCGTAGTTTGTGACACTGTACTCATCACAGACAATATTATAAGGCCAGCCAAAAACTACAAACGGAATTCCATTTCGGAATTCCGAAACGGAACGAACGGGTCGGCCCGGTCACACACTTACGGAATTCCGTTTTGCCCGCAAAATTTCGAACGGAAAACTACCGTAGGTGTGTGACGGGTCATTCGTCCCGACCGTAACGGAACTCCATGTGTGGCCGGCCTAAAATATCTTTGATCCCAGAGAAGTTTTATAAGAACTTGTTTTGCTTTTAGTGGTTTTTTTCCTTTTATTCTACTGTTTAAAAAACTTTTAGTTCATCATCATGATCATGATTACAGCCCTTCATAAGTCCACAGCTGAACATTGGCCTCCCCATGAAATGCCACAAAGCACACTTCTGAGCCACCAGCGTCTATCGACTTCCTGTGTATCATCTTATCAGGTAATCACTCCATCTAGTGGGTGGCTACCGGCACAAGGTTGCCACTTGAGAAACTTTCTTTTCCATCTATTGTCGGTTCTTCGAGCTGCATTGCCGGTCCATTGCCACTTCAGATTGTTAATGTATTATGTTACTTACTCTGATTCTACTGCAAATACCCTCATTTCTAAGTCTATCATAGCACTCTAAGTGACCTTGAGCTTTCCAGCAGAAAACCACATCTCGGATCCATATGTAATCACTGTCAACAAACTGGTTGTATAACTTATAGTTGCAATTAGTAAATAATGCAATACCCAACATATATGTCCTTTTTATTTATAGGTGTTCTGATGTCCACGATGCCATCTAATTTTCAAAATATTAATATGAAATGATGGAAGTTGACACTCAACAAGGTAAGTCATGTGAAGATATATTTATTTGACTGAATATTTTGTGTGTTATACTCAATTACTTTGATTAGAAACAGATATAGTGTTTTAAGTAAATGATATTTTATGATTCCTTATGTTTACGCGAACACTACACATTGAGTAAAAGTACTTGTACGGATTTTATCACGTTTAATTCAGTAAATTTTAATTGATTGATTCTGATTAGAAAGGAATTCATGAAGGTTATTGTGTTAACTTTGGGTCATGTGTTACATAGTCATCAGCTATGTAATACGATAATACAATATTGTATTATCGTCGATGGTGTGTCTTTCCTGGAATATTGGTGTTGGGAGTAGTGGTCCCGGGAGTAGTGGTGTTGGGAGTAGTGGTGCCGGGATTAGTGATGACGGGATTGGTGCACGCAATTGAGGGAGGGCGGGAGGTGCTCTTTAATCCAGGAAAGACACATCATTGTATTTAGTTAGCGGAAGGTTGTAAATTAATTAATATCTTTATTATGAAATTTTCTATTCTCTAGTGTAATAAAAAGTCAAATACCTATAGTTGCTTATTTATAATCCACGTTCATTACTTGCGCCATTTTCGTGTGGATGTTATCGTGTTTTGTTGTGCTGATTTTTGGATTTTTGTAGTGTTTTATTAGTGTTTTAGTATAGTGTTTTATTTTAAAATTGGTGTAAAAGTTTTTAAAGTTTTTAATTAAAAAAAATAGCGAGATCTGATGATATATTTTCAATCCAGATTTCCAAAATATGGTCACATTTTACTTTGGATCTAGTGACAAGTTAATTTTTGAGGTGGCAACTCTGATGCAGATGACAGTTGACACTTGACAGTTACCACTTAGCCCCAGTGCTGCCAGATCTAGAGGTTTTTTTTCCTCAATCTAGGGGTTTTTGGAGGACGTTTAGGTTTTATTTAGAGGTTTTAATATCACGAAATTAATCTAGAGGTTTTTCTGAAGGTTTTTCACTAGTCTTACCAACTTCCGAATTCTTTTTCAAATAGACAATGCCGACAATTCATTATCGATATAAAATATCGATATAGTAGTATCGCAATTAATTTGTCCGTCTCATACTCGTAACTTTTTCTATATTGATGTATTTTACCTACATGTGTGCATAAAGATTATATGATTATATATAGTGTTAGAGATTTAGATTTGTGTGTGCCTTAGTGATACAAAATTTTATTGAGTAGGGGTGCAGTACTGTCTATGTAATACTGGTGTTTCTTACGCCGCACCAAAAGTGACAGACTTTTTTATTCGTAGCATTAGGCGCATTTTTCGTCCATTGGGTTGAATGGTCTAAGTACGTAGCTTGTATGTGGCAGAAACTTTTTTTTGATAAATCTGATTCTCACGAAACTTGGCCGAATTAAATTTCAGAGGTTTTTTATCCCCCTACATATGGAAACTAGGGGTTTTTTGGAAAAATATAGGGGGGAAGGTGAAAAAGTCTGGCAACACTGCTTAGCCCCTTACTTACAGCTGTGTTTTGTTCTGTTTGGCAATAACAAATTAATTTACTATGAAGTGTACTAGAAATAATTTGTCCAAGTCCACCAAGGAACCAAAACTTGGACTTCCTTAACAGGACAGTTACTATACTCTTTGACTTGGACAAAGTTATCATACAAATAAAGGTCACAGAGATACAGATATATAGAAATATTATACAATGAGCCGGTTATGTTTTCTTAAATGTTTACTTGATTCGCATGCGCCTATTAATTTACCGCATAATGTCGAAATATTTGTAGGTCGTAGTAAAATAACAAAAATTAAAGACCAGTCTTGTTCTCGTCAGCAAAGTAAGTAAGCCTAAAATCGTGATCATAATATCCGGTATTTTTTATCATATTTTGGCATAAACTTTACTTTTTATTGTAGTTAGCCTCAAAGCCAATTGTGACGATTGTATTGTTGAGGTTAAGCAACTAGGTATAAATCCGTCTGGTTTAGATGGTTTTGCTTTGAAAAGAAATTGCACATATAAAGTTGGACATGAAAGTAGAATTGAAGTTCTATTGAATAATTACGTTCACATAGTTGAATTTGAGCCTCCACCCGAAGATTGTACGCCGATTAAAAACAGAAAAAGAAAAATAGAAGATGAAGATACTTCTTTTAAAAAGAAAAAATGCAACAAAACTTTAGTACATACAAATGAAAATTTAAACTTAAAGGAAGCTATGGAAGATTTTTGGGAAGGAGTTGATGGAACTGAGTTGTATATTTTCACGTCAAAAGGTGTTAAGTCAAGTAAAAAAATTGCTGCTTTTGATATGGATGGAACTTTGATCAAAACAAAGTCAGGCAAAGTTCATCCAGTTGATACCAATGACTGGCAGTTAGCTTTTCCCATTGTGCCTTCCAAGTTAAAGGAACAGTTAGAAAATGGTTATAAAGTTGTAATAATGAGCAATCAAGCCCCTATTGGCAAAGGAAGAGTAAATATAGAAGATTTTAAGAAAAAAAATTGAAAATTTAGTTGCCAAAATAAATATTCCCATTCAGGTTTTTATAGCAACAGGAAGAGGGTTTTATAGAAAACCTACACCAGGCATGTGGAAAGTGCTCACTGAAAAGGTTTGATTTTATTTAACCTCTCAATCCGCTAGCAGTCTAATGAGACCGCGTCCATATTCCGTCAAATCCCCAGCGGTCTTATGAGACCATACCCACCCACAGCACTTTAACCCTTAAAAACTTAAATATAGAGACTACTTTTCTGTGAAGAAGTTTGGTATTATAGAATCAATATGAAATTTTCAATCCTCTAGTGCAGAGTTCCCCAAACTTTTTTGTGTCGTAGTCCCCTTCCCATATTTTACCCAACAGGGTAGACCCCCTACTTACCTGATATTGATTTCCTGTAAATTTCTAACTGTAGTGAAGTTTAGTGTTAAAAACTTAAAGTAAAAACACATGTCTACAAACAATGTTATACATTTATCAATTGAATTTAAATTAAAACTACTCAAAATAAAATTTTGTATCTGTTATGTAAAATATACATAACATTAAATAAATATAAAATAAACTATAAATCTTTTATATATAATGCATATGTTTTGATATTATAAGATAGTATGATGTAAGTATATAGGTACTATCAGTGTATGTGTTGAGATCCACTATTGTGGATCCCCATTTTCGTTTCATGGACCCCCAAATTTTTTTTCGCTGACTTAGACCCCTTGCAGGTTGTCATAGACCCCTAGGGGTCGACATAAACCACTTTGGGAATTACTGCTCTAGTGCAATAAAAAAAACAGTTATCCTATGGATATTTATTTATAATCTACGTTCATTTCGTACACCATTTTCGAGTTAATGTTAATTTTTGGTTTTTTCTAGTGTTTTATTAGTGTTTTAGTATAGTGTTTTATTATAAAATTGTAATGAAAGTTTTTGTGTGAATATAATTTATCTTTTTATGTAAATAATTTCAAGTAATATATATTGAAATAATTGTCATTTTCATGCTGCCTACATTCGCTTGGTATGTTTTTCTTTGTTATCAAAATACAATAAAATCTTTGTAATGAAGTAAAACCTAACTTTTGTTTAGACCACAGGATAGAGAATTTTGTATAGATTTTATAATGCCAAACTTCTTCAAGAAAAGTAGTCTAAATATAAGTTTTAATGGTTTTAGATGCTGTGGGTGGGTGCGGTCGAATGCGACCGCTCGGGATTTGCCGGGCGCTTGCAACTGCATGGGATTTTTATTGCAATTGAAGGGTTAAAAGGCTATTAAATTATGTTATAATAAAAATAACTTATGCATTACAGAAAAATGATGGTTTACCAGTAGATATGAATGCTAGTTTCTACTGTGGTGATGCAGCTGGTAGGGTTGCCAATTGGGCACCTGGTAAAAAAAAAGATCATTCCATGGCTGATAAATTGTTAGCTGAAAACCTGGGTCTTAAATTTTATACACCTGAGGAATTCTTTCTTGGACATTCTGTTGCAAATGTACCAATGGCTAAACCAGATTTTATTCCTAAAGAACTTGTATCAGAACCTTTCAACGATAATCTTATAAGTAAAGAAAAAGAGGTGAGTATTAGTTATTTGTAAAAATACAAAGTACAAGTTACTTTAAGAAAGTGTTAATATTATTATATGGAAGTTTTATTACTATTATATTATTGAAATTTTTTCATATTATATAACTTAATCATTATATTATTACTTTTCAAGTTCCTTGTTTCCACTCCTATTTTTGTGGTGCTATTTATACACATTTGAATTTCAAAAAAAGTAGTTGCTAATTAAAACTAATTTTTATGGATTATATTGCTTATATGAACTTATTCTATATTCCCGACGTTTCAAGCACTTTACATCACCCATGGTCACATCACGAGAATCGACGCTCCGGGAAGTCTGCAGTCCGTGAACATGTACAGGATCGACTCCGTCACTACATCAGATATGATAGATCACAAATCCTTGCTAAAGAACACTGATTCCTTTCAAGGGTGATTTGTGTGACTATTGAAATCAAAAAATATCCTAATTTTACTAGAGAAGATGGCTGGTCTCATTTCAACGCAAGCATACAACTGTCAGACTTCCAGTCACTACAAGTACTGCATATATCAAAAAAACAATTTAAAAAAATTATAATTTTAATCTGGATGTTGCCATGGTTAACTACGACAATGGGACGTTGAACACCTCAGTTCCCTTCTGTGACTCAAAACTTTAAGAATATAAAATAAGTTAAAATGCAATAAAATAGGTAAAACTAGTTTTATTTAAATGTGTAGTGTTCACGTATATATAAAAAATCACTTAATTGTTAGACTATTTAAAAGAGCATTATTTGGTTACATAAATTGTCTTTTCAATGTGTATTAAATTGTTTCAGATACTTGTTTTAGTGGGATATCCGGGCAGTGGCAAATCATTCCTTGCAAAACAAATTGAAGAGAAGTCTACATATAAATATGTATCTGTATGTAGAGATGTGCTTGGCTCATGGCAAAAATGTGCGGCTGAGGCAACTAGATTGTTACAGGTATGTATGCAGAGTGGCGAAATAGTTTTCTTATTAAAAGGTATCAAAAATCCATACTATAAAACTGATCATCAATGACATAAAATTAAAAATATTATGGTTTTTATTAAAATATTATTGTATTTGTTTTACTTACACTGTCACTGCGTCTTACATATACATCATACCAGTAGTGTTATAATAGGCAACTGAAGAAACAGGAGGTGGGAGGCAGCATGTTCTTGATGAATACCCAAAAATAATTTAAAAAAAATGCAGTTGCCAACCCATCTACCTAGTGAGGGCACTATGACAAATTTTCCGCCTCTGAGGCAATGTATGCTGATGAATTAGATACCATGATAATGATATGAGGGATTGATTTATTTATAATGCTATTGCACAGCTATACTTAATATTTTTTGACAATTGACCACCTCATAGAGGCTACTCTATCCCTCTCTATCCCTCTCTCTCTCTCTCTTTCTCTCTCTTATACCATGAATGAGAATTCTCAATTAAGGATTGATGCTGATTCGTCCTTGATTAAAAATAATGAAGAATGATGAAGATATTGATCAACCAGGGTATAACGGAGGGTACCGAGGGGTAGGGAGGGAATCAGGGTATTTAAAAAGGGATAGGATGGTTGATGGCCCCTGTCAAGGCTACATAATATTCTGTTTCTTATGTTAACTCTGTAAACTGATTTTTAATATGTAATTTTTAGTAATGTAACGATATATAATTTTCCCATTCAATACCAATACTGATTATTGTAGTAAATACTGTATTCAATATCAATGCCAACTGCTCCTTTTGACACCAACTTCAGGTGTTTGTATGAGTTTATATTATGCAAAAAACTGGCAATAATATTTTAATTGATGGTTAAAATAAAAAATTTCTCTTTTTTAAATCCTAGTTTTTCTTCATATCGTGGAGGCAGTTGCAAACATAAATTGCACAAGGATAAACATCCAGACACTGAAAAATTGTTTATCATCATCATCATTACAGCCCTTCACAAGTCCACTGCTGAACATAGGCCTCCCCCCCAGCAATGCCACAAAACACGGTCCTGAGCCACCTGCATCCATCGACTTCCTGCATGTCTTACCAGGTCGTCACTCCACCTAGTGGGGGGTCGCCCTACACTACGCCTACCGGTACGAGGCTGCCACTCGAGAACCTTTCTTCCCCATCGGTTATCGGTTCTTCGAGCTATATGGCCGGCCCATTGCCACTTTAGTTTACTAATCCCTATCTGGTTTTACTGCGGATATCCTCATTTCTGAGTCTATCACGCAGAGAAACTCCGAGCACAGCCCTCTCCATAGCTCGCTGAGCGACCTTGAGCGTCCTCATACGGCCAGCAGTGAAGGACCACGTCTCTGATCCATAAGTCATCACTGGCAAAACGTACTGGTTGTACACTTTAGTTTTCAGAGATTGAGGTATACCTGACGAGAAGATGTGTCGTAATTTCCCGAACGCTGCCCAGCCGCATTGAATTCGTCGATTGACCTCTCGGTCGAAGTTGGACTTACCTAGTCGGACTATTTGTCCCAGGTAAACGTACTCGTCAACAACTTCGAGCATAGTGCTCCCGACAACTACCGGCATAGGTGTGACATGGACATTAAACATGATCTTTGTTTTGTCCATGTTCATCTTAAGACCTATCCGTTGGGAGACACCATTGAGGTCATTGAGCATAGTGCTCAATGTCCTCCAGGGATTCTGCCATAAGGACTATATCATCGGCAAATCGAAGGTGAGTGATATACTCGCCATTGATGTTAATACCGTATCCTTTCCAGTCCAGTAGCTTGAAAACGTCTTCCAACTCAGCGGTGAAGAGTATCGGGGATATAACGTCACCCTATCTTACACCTCTCTGCAGTTGGATAGGATTCGAACTCTGGTTCTGTACTCGGATAGCCATCGTAGCCCTACTGTACAAACACTTCAGCACTTCGATATACCGACAGTCAACTTGACACCGCTGAAGGGACTGTAGCACCGACCAAATTTCGACGGAATCAAAGGCTTTCTCATAGTCCACATACGCCAGGCAAAGTGGCAGATAGTACTCTTCAGTCTTCTGTACAATCTGCCGCAGGGTATGTATGTGGTCTATGGTACTGAAGCCTTTTCGGAAACCGGCTTGTTCGGGAGGCTGGAAGTCGTCAAGTCTGCGTGCGAGACGATTCGTAATGACTCTCGAAAACAGCACGTAGACGCGGCTCAGAAGGGAAATCGGTCTGTAGTTCTTCAAGAGAGCGTTGTCGCCTTTCTTAAAGAACAAGACCACCGCACTTCTGCTCCACGCCTCCGGAGTAGTACCACCATGGAGGACGGAATTGAAGAGCTTCTGAAGGATTTCAAGTACCGGTGTTCCACCCGCTTTCAGAAGCTCCGCTGTAATTCCATCCTCGCCTGGGGCTCTGCCGTTTTTACGGTGCTGGAGAGCCATTCTAATCTCGCTCAGACTGACGTCCGGGATATCATCGGAATAGTGTCGGGTAAGACTTGCTCTTGAATCGTTACTCACACTTACGTGTGGCTGCAACGATGATGTGTACAGCTGCCCATAGAACCTCCCAATCTCACTCAAAATTCAGGTGTCTCGGAAACGATGCTGCCACACTCAGTCTTCAGCTTTGACAGTTGGCTCTTTCTGGCAGACAGATCTCTGGCAAAGACTTTGGAGCCCTGGTTCCGCTCGATCGCTTCTTTAATACGAGCAGTATTAAAGTTGCGTAAGTCTCGCCGCATGCATTTGGAGATCTGTCTGTTCAGTTGCCTGTATGCTGTCAAATCTGTTGACGATTGCAGCCTCATCTCCCGTCTAACAGCCATGAGATTAAGAGTGTCATCGGAGAGTTTTTGTGTTCTTCTGCGGCGGGTCTTGCAGAACTTAGCTCCAACCGCATGGACAGTTTCCACAAGCTTGTCATTCATATCGTCCACTGCATTGCAATCTTCTAGGCACTGAAAGCGGTTACGTAACTCGAGCTGAAAAGTCTCGGGATTCTGGATCAGAGCACGAGGGGGACGGAGCGTTGACTTCATTAGACGAGACCTCTCCAACTTAACGTTAAGGTTCAGTGTGCCTCTAACCATTCGGTGATCGCTGCCGGTCTTCACCCTTGCGATCACTGAGACATCACTGAACAGTTGGCGTCTGGTCGTCATAATGAAGTAGATCTCATTTTTTGTCGAACCATCGGAGCTCGACCAGGTCCACTTCCTGTGGGGCCGCTTCTGGAAGAAACAAAGAGTTGATCATAAAGAGTCCCTCATTCTCCATAAAGTCAGCCAGCTGCTGGCCCCTACGGTTCCGTTGCCCTACTCCAAATTTCCCTAACTTCCAGCTCACCGTCTTCTCTTGTGCCTAGTTTTGCGTTGAAGTCTCCCATCAACACCGTGTAGTGGGTTTTGGAGGAATGCATGGCTCTAGAAATATCCTCATACATTTCCTCCACCTCCTCATCGGGATGTGCCGAGGTTGGTGCGTAGACCTGTATGACCTTCAGCGAATACCGTTTGGTGATTCTGAGTATCAGGTACGCGACCCTGGTCGACACACTCCCAATCTTTACAACGTTGTTGACGAGAGACTTGTGGACGATAAATCCGACACCTCCTTGGGACAGATGGTCGCCCTCCCGGTGATAGAACAAGTTGCCGGACTCGAGGATTACCGTGTCCTCCCCCTCTCTTCGGACCTCAGATAATCCAATAATATCCCAGCGCACAATTGTCTACCTGTTCTTCCAGCTCCAGTATCTTCTCGTCAGTCCTCAGGCTGCGTGCGTTATACGTTGCCAGGTCGAGTCGTAGGTGGCAACCGAACCTCCACCGGAGATTCTTAGCACCCCCGCCGTTACCATGGTCGCCACCGTAGCCAGGAAAAGCGGGGCCGCCGGGGACTGGGGGCCGTTTATTTGCGTCGTTGCTCATGGAGGGATATTTACCATAGTTGCCACGCTTGGCGAGCGGGTTGGCAACCGCAGTTTTTTATTATCTTATTGTTGTTATTAGGAAGATGCTGCTGTCCATCTCCTTTTTGTGTCCCTCTGTCGCCTCTTACGACACCCAAGGGAAGATATGGGGTAGTGGGTATTCTCAACCGCCACTACACGGAGAAAAATTGTTTATAGGGCATACAAATACTTGTTCCGTCCAGGATTCGAACCCACGGCCTCCAGCGCAGCCACCCATTGCTAAGCCACTGCGTCATGGAGCCGTCGAAATTATATTTAACTTTTAACAGAAGCGCGCAACATCGAAAGGATAAATAAGAAATAAAGTTCATTAAAATTATTTGCAGTCTATTTATTATGCTTATCATTTTGTGTGAGGCCTGCAGTTAAAAATAGTTGATCTAAGGTTCCTGAGATCATGATCCAGATAAAACAAGTATCTTTGTGCAAGTTTTTTCATATTCAAAATTTCAAAAATACACATCATCGGAAGAAAAGTCATCATCTTCCCCAGTCATTGCTCAACTTGCTGATCGCGTGCAGCAGGATACTAAATAAATACTAATAAGGGTAACAAATTGACACACTACCCTTGATAATAAGTGAATGCAAGGCTTTTCTCAATTCAGAATCAGAATGCACATGAGTTGTCACTCATGGGGACTACCATTGTAGGTAGTCCGATTAACTTCGGTTCTCGACTCATCATACAAAATACAGTGGCATAATACTCCATTTTTCTGGTGTACCATGTGAGCCTTTTTTTCTTTCCTTTCTTCCTTGTGATCCCTCCTTGAGGTCTTTCGCCAGTTGAGCCGACCAATTTGCAGTGCAGTGCAGCCATAATATGTAGTAGTGAGGCTCAATCTTGTTTAAAAATCTGGGGTAAAGTGTGTCTGCCTGTGATTTCCGAATTTTAGTTTTATATTTTTGGCTTACATAATTTTTTTTAATTTCATACATTCAACTACATATTGTAGTGTATTAAGTAATTATCATATTAAAAATCTTCGCATTTAGATCCAAAAACTCTTGTAGGCTGTTCTTTGTCCTTTTTCAAATTTATCCATAGCTTTCGGATTCAATTTGTTTTGTTATAAAAAAAGGAGATGACAGTAGGTGTAACATCAGGTGAATATGGTTGGGGGAAGTAAGGCTTCCTATCCCAAGTCCAATAAATTATCTTGGGTTAAGAAAGCTGTGCGAAGTGTAAAATAAAAAATAAAAATGTTTTATTTCAGTGAATCTTTTGCAGTTAGTTTGCCGAGGCCTCCCAGAAAGTAATCATAAGATACTTGTCTTGGGAGGGTCTCGCTCTTCCTACGTAATCATAACAACTTAGATTTACATTAAAATATAAAAAGTAGTAAGTGTAGCACTATCATAATGATAAATGACACCTTTATGATTGCATAAGACTGCCCACTTAACTTTTAGCCGAGTTCAAAAAAAGGAGGATATTATGAGAATTTTTCATCCCAAATGCCGTGCTCACAGGAAGTGACCGAAAATTTAAGATCGTAAATATTAGTAGTATTTCGATCTAGAATATAGTTGATTTGTGGATACACTTTTAAACAAATATGTACTTTGCTAGATCAGTCAGTAAAAGCAAAAAATAAATAATAGTACTACGTAGTAAAAGCGTTACCGGTTTGAGTCGTAATAGCTCGAGTATCCCATTATCTTTTTTTAATCTAAGTTTGATGTTTGACGTGTGAAGAAAATAACCTTTAATCGTGCAGCAATGTTTCCTTTTTCATATCCATGACTAGTATTATCTGCATTTGAATTTTACCTCATAAAATTATTAATTAAAAATATTTCTTATAGCAAGGTAAAAGTGTTGTCGTGGACAGTACAAATCCTGATGTAGAATCGCGAGCCCGTTGGACGTCACTCGCGAAAGAAATGAAAGTAGACTGTCGATGTGCTAAAATGACTACCACAAAATCACATGCACAGCATAACAATAAATTTAGAGAACTTATGAAGATCAACCATTTGCCTGTAAATGATATTGTTTTCCACTCTTACAAGTGAGTATTTCTTATTTTATCTGAATAAGTCGTATTGTGATGTGTGTTTTAGTTGAATAAGCTATTGTTCAGTACGATTATTCTGTACATTGCTTATGTTGGCCTGTAATGATGATGAAGTGATGATTTAATTCAAATACAATGTTAAATTAGATTTTTAAAGTTGCTTGTTAATAAAAAAACTAAAGCTATTTGTAGAGGCGATTACACAAAACTATTTAAAATCAGCAAAATACTCCCAGTTAGTTTAAAACATAAATATTTACTTGCCATAAACAATTACAACTGTCGAGACCGTACTCTAATACTGGTCAAGCATGGTCAGGGTACACGGTCGATGTCTGCACAAATTTGTTGTACCAAAAGTAAATAACTACTTCGGGGATAGAACTTTAAAGAAACGACTACCGTACTTTTTCAATAGTTTGCCTGAGGACATTCGACGTGAACCAGTAAAAAACATATTTAAAAATAAATTAAAGAAATATTTATTGGCAAGTCTCAGTGCTTAGCATTAATATTATATATCATGTAAATGAGACTCAAATGTTCCTGCAGACAGTAAGCAGTTTTGTGGGAATATGAATATTTAAAAACTAAATTTTGTATTTTTAATAATAAAAAAAAAATAATAAAAAATAATGCTCAATATCTGTTTATACAGATTGACTCAAAATTGGGTGTAATAGGTGAACAAAGAAGAATATTAATAATTTTTTTATTTGGTAATATTAACGCGAATATAAAATAATTTTATACCCTTTTTTTTCTATATGGTAAAAATAATTAATCGATTTAGACCGGTAATTATAAATGCAAAGCTTTAGTTGTAGAATATATGTCAGCCTATCCGACTGTGATGAATGTTGTCAGTACCGTTTACCGACTTTTTCAGCTACCATATAGAAATGAAGAGCCATCACTGCACAGGGGCTAAGCTCTCGCTGTAAATTTTACAGTGTGCGAGCAACCCGGGTTCGATCACCGCCGACACCAATCAAATTGTTAATTGCAATTTTAAGTGCTGATTTACCACATGGTCAGCGGTGAAGGAAAATACCGTGTGGAAGCATTATATCTGAGAAATAAGATGTGGAGTTTGCTAACACGCATTGTGGCAGCTCGGCGGACATTTACTTCCTACAAAACCCTCTCAGAAATGAGAGGAGGCCTACGCCCAGAAGAACTTTTAACATATAGAACTAGGGATTTTGTGACAAATTGCAAGAAATTTACACTCAATCAATTGTACTCATGATTCCTCCGTTACGTGCGAACACTATTCAAGGGCCAACTGTACAGCTCATATTTGATAGTTTTTTTTATGGAATAACGGTGACTAACGAGCACAGTCCACCTGATTGTAACTGGATGCTGTGGCTGGCAAAATGCAGATGCGTTGTCACCCCTGAGGACTAAGATGGAATGCCTCGTTTCCAGTAAAAAAGGGTCTCTGGATCTCTACACTCACCATACGAAACACAGCAGTATTAAGCTGTTATTTACGCTGGTATTCTGTGAGAGCGTGGTCCTTCCCCGGTCGAGCTGACCCATTCGTGCTACAACCATAATAATAGCTGCAGCGTGGCTCTGCCACGTATGATTTTTTAATTATTTTTTTATTTCAGGAATAAATATCAAGAACCAACTACTAAAGAAGGCTTTAAAGAGGTTATCGAAGTTAAATTTAATCCCAGTTTTAGCGACGAAGAATCTGAAAAATTGTATAAAATGTATCTGTTAGAGAAATGAAATTGTTATTGTGAAGTTCGGAAAATAAAACAATAAATTTATTCAGCAGATTTTTATTGCAAATTGACATCAATTTATAGAATCCACCTACGTGTTATTTATTAGGATCACTATACATTTTATGAATAGGCCGAATAGAAGCTATATATTTTTTACTTACATAATAATGCAATTATTGCAAAATAACATTTAATGGTGCTCAACCATTTCCTATTTCTAAATATTTTTTTAGTGCTTTGCGCCGAAAATTGCTACATTACTTCAAAAACATGTCTGGACAATCATTAGACGCAAACTCCTGTACAAATAAGAATCTAACATGTTTATACCATATCATCATCATTATCATTATTGCAGCCCTTCAGAAGTTCGATACAAAACGTAACCACAAAACATGGTTGTGAGCAACGATGCTGCATGGTCCGTCGGGGTTTAACGGTTACTCTGTTTCAACTACGAATATCATCGTCTAAGCTTCCTCGTAAGGCCAGCAGTGAAGGATCATACCTTATTTACATCATCATCATATACTATTCACCTGCGCTTATCTGGAGATCGAGCTTATCAGTTTTAAAATTCAGTTTAAAAATGATTACGATTGAAGAAATTGACATGGATGACTTCATTGCATTAATTCAGGAAGGAAATATATATTTGGGACGTCACATGTGAATTTTAAAAATAAAACTTCTTTTCGTCTAACAACCATCCTGATATACTAACAAAAAAAAAAGAAACTGTACACCACCATCTGTTAATAAAATTTAGGGACAGATCCAATGCCGTCTTGTGATTTTGTGTCGATTTTGGCGGTGACGTAGTAATATGAGCACTGGCAAACGCATTTTCCGATTGATGTTTCCTTATACACTGCGATATATTTACAAAATGTTCGCCGCAACTGTGCGTCGCAGTTGCGATGACGGAACGTTACGACTGCGCCCGTAGCAGCGCTGTGATGACGCTGCGCCTGTGTGGCCGGCAAGGCGTAATAATATTTGCGTTGCGACGATGCAACGCACCGTGTGGGCTAACTCTAACGCAATCGCCGAGTCACCCTTATGCTAATTTTTATATGAAATAACGTTATTGGTGGAAACGTATTTGAATCTTGAACCGTACGTTGTCGTCGTTAACACTTACGTCATGCGGTCATTTCATATGCTTTATGTTTATACCTGAGCGAGCGAGCTTTGCTTGGCGTAAGAAAAAAATCTCACATAAGTATATCATTATCTTTTTCATACAAATCGATAGGATTTTGTCTGAAAAAGTGTCCGCGAAACTAATTAAATGTATGTAGAGAATATATAGGTTTATAATACAATATACATACATACCATGAGACAAAACTCCTCACTTAAAGGATTTTACGTTGCATTTTTTCGTTAATTGATGTACAATTTTCAGCGCAAAGGTATCCTAACATATGCATTATCTCGAAATAAACTCCGTTAGATCGTTTTTCTTTTGTAAATGTTTAAGTTGATGGTTAGTTAGTACGTTTTGAATAAAATTAATTTTACGGGTATCATCGCGTTTATTATACTTTTTTATTCACCACGTTTCGTGTGCTTTGCAGCATCCATGGTCTAGCTATCTTAGGCTTTGTACTTAATATTAATTTTTGGCCTAATGGTCGGGCTACCCGGTTTAGCTTGACTATGCCACGGTTCTTTACTTCGTATTCTAACCAAAGCTAACATATAATCTTAAATTTCTATGAAGGATTCATTGAAAAAATGTTTACCAAATGTAGATAATAGCCAGGTCAATTCATGGATACTGAGACCGTTTTCTACATATGAGGATATATTAGCGATGAAGACTACTGTGCTGAAGTCTAAATTTTGAGAATTTGCGAAAAAATGTATATCCAGCGTGATTATCTGGTAACATTTTCAGCAAATTTTTTTCGAGAATATCTCATTAATACTCAGAAAGTTGTTAAAATCATATAGGTCGTTGAAAACTAAATGTCTCGTAGAAACGGACACAACGATGTTTACTGCAACGATATCTGATATAAATAAAATTATTGTAGTGTTGTTTCAACCATACCATTACCTTTGTAATAGTTTTATTAAATACAGACATTATAGGCGTTTAATTTATATACTATTTATATTATGTAGTGTGTATATGTATTAATAGTGTACTTATACTTAGTTCAATCCAATCATTAACTCTTTATTAGTTTCATCATAACTCAATAGGGTATCGATACGTAAAAATTACACTACTGCTTTAAATTTTGCCATTTTTTCTAGAAATTATTTTAACATTTGTCAATACATACTTACCTACTTATAAGTAGTACTCCGTCATATTTCTGTATATGAAATGCCTTATAAATTTGCCGCTCGTATGCCAATAGCACATTTCGCAATATTTTAATAAAATGCTATCTGATAACCTTAATACTAAATTATTTTAAATCTTACAATTTTAGCGAAAAAATCACACGTCTTGTTGTTTAAACTTACCCTAGTGATAAAGCTGATCGATATAAGCTGCTTAATTTGTTATTTCTATAAGCTATTGTAATTGTCAAACAGTTAACTCTAAAACATTATTGACTTGAATACTCCTAATTGTTAATGTCCACAACTCAATGGTAATAAGGACGGATGAATTAATATGCAATCTACGAAAAATCATTTCCTTAGTATCAGTTACTTATATATATTTAACACGCTTTTGTCGTAATGTTGAAACATTATTTTTTTTATGTTTTTATTTTAACAGATATCTTTACATATTTTTGATTGATTTCTATAAATAGTATATATTTATAAGTAGCTTCATAGTCTCAAGTTTTCACGAATTTTTTCTAGCTACGAATTAAATTTTTTGCTTAAAGCTAAGGCAAGCCGTTCATCAGTTTTTAAAAATAGATATTAAATTGATATCGGACTTAAAATTTAGAAGCTTATGTTTGACATCATTTAAATCATATACTTTATAAATTTATTTTGTAAAGCTACTAAGTCTATGTGTAAAGCGTGGTATCTCTATAATATTACTGCGTGCTAGTACGATAGGCGTTCAAAAAAGTGAGAATACGATACAAATTAAAATTTTTCTCTAGAAAAATAAACTGATTATTTTTTGTTTTTAAGAAAGAAATATTTGTGTCTTATTTTTTGTGGTTTGTTTACTGTATATCGTTAGCCGTATTCTGCAGTTGCACTGTAGTTGCACGTTGGTGAGACAAATTTAAACATGTCAAGAACATCCACTAAAGCTAAATCTCATTTGGGACGCTCTACAATAGCAGTGACTAAGAAATTGTTAAAAAGTAAAAAAAAATGTTTTAGCAGATCGCCGGCGCACGATTAATTAAAAAAAAAAGAATATTAACAATGCTATAAACATTACTAATATTCCCCTTAACCACTCGTGGTAAGCTTAAATTGTTTGTGTTACGAGTGGTTAACGCCAGTAGTCGAATGGCGGAATACTGAACACTTGGGAAAGAAAAAAGTATACACGCGCTGGGCATTCAGGATGCTTATAAATGCGCAGAAGCAGAGCAGACTAAATATTTCGCAAGACTTTTTTGGGACAGTCAAGGGGTGGTAATGATTAAAAATCTCGATCGGTAATAAAAAAAAATTGCGCAACAAAATCCGCGAGAATGGCGAGGCCATGCGAGGCAAGCTATTTTTTTTGTTATTTTGTTTCACCAAGATAGCAGCCAGGCTCACGAGATCGCCCTTGTTATAGCTGAAATTCGAGACGTTGGCTTAAGCATCCTACATATTTCGGCGATGAAATGAATATCTGAGAGGAGTGAGATTTGATGAAAAAGCAGTAGTTGCTGCAGGACAGGAATTTTTAGGTGCTGAGGATGAGTAGTTATTAAAGAAGGGAATTTTAAGCTTCGAAAAAGACATTCCAGGTGTATTATAATAAAAGGTCTTGTGTCGGAAAATTAAATAATATGTATTTTAATAAAAGTTACCTTTAACAACCTGTACCTGTAACACAACCTGTAACTCATTCTCACTTTTTATTGAACGCCCCTACTAAAAGTTATAAATGACATATTATTATATTGACGTAAACATTTTTTTAATTTAGAAAAATACACATTATTCAAAGTATTAAGTACATAATTAGGCTATTTTATTTTAAGTTTAGTTTCTTTCATAAATGACGTTTTCTCTAAAAATTATACGGCTTACATAACGTTTTACAATTTTTAATAAAAAGTAAAATACTGTTTTTTTTTTGTTTGTTATTCAAACTAAATGCAATATTCAAAAAATCCTAACCAGTATTTTTTATTTAGCTGCAGTTAGTTCTTAATATTTAATTTTCTATGGTTTTGTAAGCCTGTAAATTAACGCTACGCAAAGGGACTAGAAACTACACTCGCGCTTTTGCAGTGTGTTTTAACTGATTTCAAGTGATTTCGAAATTTGTTTTAGCTATTTCTTCTCATCTCTGTTTTGAGGTGACGGATGGTGAAGTTATGGGGACAGCATTTTAAGTGAAGCAAGAGGGACAGTTGAGGCCGGACTCCGTAGAGGAGTGCTTTTGTCAGAATGAGAGAGAAATTTAAGCATTTTGGTATGGTGTACGTCGTACTAGAGCCTCATGTGCTAGAGCCCTATCTCGTAGCTCACGTACACGTACACTCTATGTGCGTAGTTAGTAGCCCCGGAGAGAATATGTTGACGTACAGCACTACGATGTGCAATGTAGCGACACTTAGTGAGTTATGCAAGCGTCACGTCACGTCAGTTTTAGTGGTATTCTCCTTCTTGAGAGCGTGACCCTTGGTATGTCAGCGATCGTTTTTTTCTTTAATTATTCGTTCTTCTTCTCCACACAAAAAAGAAATGATAACCTATCTTCTTAACTGTCGTCCAGCGTTTTACATTGTACGCGAATGGGCAAAGAAATTACGTGACCGTTATATCGTAGGTGTCGTAAAGTACCTCCTAACATCTATCGTCGATTTTATCTTGAACTTGAAGTGTCAATTTAAATTGGATACATACACTCTCAGTGATGTTTACATCTAGGATCAATCTCTGGTTGGGTTAGACAGTAATGAACGCTTTGCTTCTGAGTTAGTGGCTGTTAGGCTTTAATAATTTCAATAAATTTCTAAAAGCTTAGGGTATTGGCAACTTTTGCGGCATACATTAAAAAAAAGTATGCGGCACAAAAATGTATGAGTCACAGTTATAATATCTGAAATCTGCGACGATTAGTTAAATAATAAATAATCGAATTTAGCTATTGGCTTTTTAGTTTGGTGTAGTTTTTCGGAGATCACAAGGAGCTATAATAATAACAGCATCCGTTTTCTGTCATGCAACGTCGAGATCAGCCTCTTCGTCATCCGCTTCTATCAAATTGTCTAGACTCGAGTCCGAGTCCGAGTCTTGTCATCTGTAATTTAAAAAAAATATAACTAAGAAAAGGAATTGCAGTTGAGCTTTCAAGAGGCTAATATACTTATATTTATATAATATTTAGCGGTTTTATATGAGTAAATAATATTAATGATCTTATTTCTCAAATAATTAAACTTTTTTTTTTAAAACTTATATGCTAACTGAATATTGTAATGACTAAGATGTATGTAACATAAACAAAATAAGATAAATAAAAACAAATAAAACATATTATGTTAAGATAAATATCTAGCATATTACTCCGAGCGATGATATTACTTTAAACTATATTCAAAGTCAAGACTAGATGAAATTAAGTGAACTTTTCTTTTTGAAAACTTCACACCACTAGTAATTTCTCATGTAGGTATGTTTTATATTCATAAATTCCACATTAGACCACTACCCAGAACCTGGAACAGTTATTCGTTGAACGTAATGGCTCGGCCACACAATGCTCTTCGTGCTGCTCATCGCACTGTCGCGATGTTGCCCTGTCTGTTCACACACTACTTACTCTACTCGCGAAATACATATAATCGCGACGCACCGCACTAGGTCGCTCGCGTTTGCAACGCAATGAATGTTGAAATTGAAACTGTTGCAGCGTGCGAGCATGCTTATTTATTGTAGCTAAGTAATAAAATCAATATCATAAACAGAAATATACGTTGTCGTCGTCGACTTTAGCTTTAGCTTTTTCTATGTATATGTAGGAAGGTAGTTAAATAGAATTAATTTACAATCACAAAATACACGGATCACAGGTAATCAACTATAAATTGTACTGAGACTAATTTAATAGCTGATAATAATAATTAATTCGTTTCTACGAATTAACTATCCGAATAGTCTAGGATGAGCTAGTAGCGGGATACAACAAGTGAACCGTGCCACGCCAGAGCCATAACTCCCTTAACGGCGTTTTATTTTGCGCCCGAAGCAAATATAGGCAACCCTCCGGAAAGCGGGGGAGGGAGGTTGGGAATGCTCATAGCATACCACGCAGCCGGCTGCGTGCTTATGTGGAGACTTTTACCCACTAAACCCCACCTTTTAGGGACTGGCTTAATAGTCTAACTAGATCTCTAAGCCGTATCGAACGCGACCCCCCTTGGGTGAAAGGGGGGCGCTAGTCCTTAACGGCGGCCGCTCTTAACGGCGGCCGCTCCGTCCGTTTTATACAATCGAGACAAGTAGCTACACCAGCGCCACTACAGGTGCAATGCGCAGGTGTGCGGTGCACGTGTTGTTTACAATAATTCCGACTAGCCGCCGAGGCGCTGCTGCACGTGCAATGCGCAGGTGTGCGGTGCACGTGTTGTTTACAATAATTCCGACTAGGCGCCGAGGTGCTGCTGCACGTGCAATGCGCAGGTGTGCGGTGCACTAGTTGTTTACAATAATTCCGACTAGCCGCCGAGGAGCTGCTGCACGTGCAATGCGCAGGTGTGCGGTGCACTAGTTGTTTACAATAATTCCGACTAGCCGCCGAGGTGCTGCTGCACGTGCATGCGCAGGTGTGCGGTGCACGTGTTGTTTACAATAATTCCGACTAGCCGCCGAGGCGCTGCTGCACGTGCAATGCGCAGGTGTGCGGTGCACGTGTTGTTTACAATAATTCCGACTAGCCGCCGAGGCGCTGCTGCACGTGCAATGCGCAGGTGTGCGGTGCACGTGTTGTTTACAATAATTCCGACTAGCCGCCGAGGCGCTTCTGCACGTGCAATGCGCAGGTGTGCGGTGCACTAGTTGTTTACAATAATTCCGACTAGCCGCCGAGACGCTGCTGCCCGTGCAATGCGCAGGTGTGCGGTGCACGTGTTGTTTACAATAATTCCGACTAGCCGCCGAGGCGCTGCTGCACGTGCAATGCGCAGGTGTGCGGTGCACGTGTTGTTTACAATAATTCCGACTAGCCGCCGAGGCGCTGCTGCACGTGCAATGCGCAGGTGTGCGGTGCACGTGTTGTTTACAATAATTCCGACTAGCCGCCGAGGTGCTGCTGCACGCGCAATGCGCAGGTGTGCGGTGCACGTGTTGTTTACAATAATTCCGACTAGCCGCCGAGGCGCTGCTGCACGTGCAATGCGCAGGTGTGCGGTGCACGTGTTGTTTACAATAATTCCGACTAGCCGCCGAGGCGCTGCTGCACGTGCAATGCGCAGGTGTGCGGTGCACTAGTTGTTTACAATAATTCCGACTAGCCGCCGAGGCGCTGCTGCACGTGCAATGCGCAGGTGTGCGGTGCACGTGTTGTTTACAATAATTCCGACTAGCCGCCGAGGCGCTGCTGCACGTGCAATGCGCAGGTGTGCGGTGCACGTGTTGTTTACAATAATTCCGACTAGCCGCCGAGGCGCTGCTGCACGTGCAATGCGCAGGTGTGCGGTGCACGTGTTGTTTACAATAATTCCGACTAGCCGCCGAGGCGCTGCTGCACGTGCAATGCGCAGGTGTGCGGTGCACGTGTTGTTTACAATAATTCCGACTAGCCGCCGAGGCGCTGCTGCACGTGCAATGCGCAGGTGTGCGGTGCACGTGTTGTTTACAATAATTCCGACTAGGCGCCGAGGCGCTGCTGCACGTGCAATGGCGCAGCTACCGACATATATTATTTACTCATGTGGTAATATGGCTGAATGATGATAATAGGTACTCACACTACTTATGATTTTTAAATGACACGTGACGTGCTTCCGAACCTAGCGCACTACTCGGACAGTCGGACTGCGGTTTGTGCGAGTGTGTGGCCAGTAACCCGGGCTTATATGGCCAGTTCTTTGACTCGCGCCCAAAAAAACCAACAAAACAGGGACGACGAGGAGCATGACGTGCGGCATTATGAGTGTGTGGCCAGAGGGTAACAATATTTGTTCCGTTCAGGATAGAAACCGCGGCTCTATAGCGCTAAAACGCTCGAGCTATTAAGAACATTGGCTAAAAGTTGATCTTACAATAAGTTTCGTTACTTAAATACCTATAACATAATTTTTTGCCATTTACCTCGACACTGGTGTGTTGATAGAGTCCGGTAGGTACTAGCTACCGGACTCTATCAACATGTAAAAGCTCCAATAAATACAAATTGGCTACTATATATTTATACTATTTATAGTATATACTATATATTTTGGCTAAATATTTGTCTATATTAGAAACTCGCTTTAAAACTTTAAGTAACTTTCCGTTACTTGAAAAACTTTTCCCTTTATAATTAATAAGGAGCGCAAGTTATTAAATTTTGTTAAATAAAAATTTGTTAAATTAAATTTTGTTATGTAGCTAATTCATCTGTACTGATAGTGTAGCAAAAATGGAACAAAACAAAATAAAACAGGTAACATACTATAGTAAATGAATATTTAAAAAGTGTGAAATTAGTTGAGGTAAATGTATTTTTCATTTCTTTTGTCCATCTGAGTAAGCAACGGAGTCCCACCGAAAAACAACCACGAAAGTAAACTAAAATCAGAAAAAAAATACAGTAAGGAAATGTAGCACACAACAATATACTTTTTTATAGAATACAAAATTAAATTAAATCACAATAACTAATTGAATTAAATGCCTGCTAAAGATTCAAAGAAAACTAACGTTAGAAATGGTATTATGGTGCAAAACTAGTGAATACCTGGCGATGTACACAGTGTCGATGTGTGTGAGTGTACCGGTGAGCGGTCGGGTCGCGCGCTTGCGTCGCTCGAGCGTGCTGCGCGCTTGCTGCACGGCCAAGTCTCCGCACCACCGCTCGCAGCGAGCGTATATCACTACGCCTACGGTATAACAAGAAGCGGTAATAACACTGGCATCTTAACACCATCACAATCGGTACTTATCTCTCTAAGTATCTAAGTTGATTGAGTGCTTGTTCTGGGTGGGTTCGTGGTTCCCAGGAGGGCGGGTCGTTCGCCGTGAATGGGAAATTCATGATCTTGTATTATAGCATGTGATGGCTAATCGTGCTGTAGTGCTGTACGCAGCTCGCCTGCCGTACGCTCCCCACTCATGCCTTAATTTTATTTAATCATATTGTCATAAGCCATTGCTGTATTGTATCGTTCCGTTCATGAGAATATTTAAGATGATGGGGACATCACAATAGCGTAAACGGACCGAAAAACGACGGAAACCTAAATCACGATGTTGAAGTTTCCGAACCACTCCTATAGATATATAGAAAGAAGCTCCTCTGCTCCGCACTACCACACTAAGCGTTAGTTCTTCTCCGGGCTGAATACCTTGAGAACCTTGCGCTTAGTTTATGACACGCGGAATTTGGGAAGCAATCAATAATAAGGCAAATAGCTCAGGAATGTTTTGTGGTAGTCTCACCAGCATTAGCAGGACAATGTTCATCAAAGGAGTATTTTTAATTTTAAATATGTTTTTGTACTTTTCATAAATAAAAAAATTAATTAAGTATGGTACGTTACCTGCTCCTGCAAAAAGAATGATAGCTGGCCAGGAGTCAATAAGCAATGGTGTTAAAAATAACAATGCCATTGTCATCGTTAATGGTCCTTCCACACCTTGAGTTTTCTTCATACTTATTTTATGAGCAGGTTGCCATATGCAAATAAATGTACCGCATAGCCACACTGAAAAGTAACAGGAATAATTTAAAACAATGGATAAAAAAATGCGGTAAGTTTTCTTCTATTTGTTGAACAATACATAACACATTAAAAAATTGATCTTTATACTGGTAGACCGACATCTGTAATGGGAGATCTAGGCTGTGTCCCGATATACACTGCGAGCACTGCTCAGTGTTCTCACTGGTTTGTTCCATTATGTACTGCCAGTATACTGCCGCGGCACTTTAGGGAAATATATGATGTCTTAAATCGTCGTCATTTTTGTACTGTGAGCACTGGCATTTGCGAGGTAAGGTGCCCTTAGTACTTTGATCTCGTGATCAAAAAACATAACAGTAAACCGTACCGTATGCGCCGTACGCGCCGCGTTTTATAATTCGTATATGAAATCATACGAAACCTCGCATATTGCAGCCGCACCGTATGCGCAGCAATTTATAAAATGCGTTAGGTATCCGAATATTGAAGGAGGCATGATGATGACGTCGTGTCGCGTGTTCGGCGTGTGCTGTCTAATGTTGCCAACGTAGTGGGTTTTTCACTAAAACTGGTTATTTCGACTTTCGTTTCGAAATATATTTTTTACTTCATTTCAGGAGTATTTACTTTTACGGTGTAGGCAACAATGAGTCGTCAGAGAAGACTTATTATAACTTTTATCTATTTCGTAATGAACTATATATAATTGAAAAAAATAAATATTGGTCCTTCCTCTGGTTCAATTGGCCTTCCAAATCTTGAGTTTTCCATAGAGAGATATAGTTTTAGTATATGTAGCAATTCTTGAAATTTCTTGTATTTTAAATGCAAATATCAAAAAAATTGATCATCATTATTTAATAAGTCTTTAAATAAAGTATAATATTTTACATTCAACTGTTTTTTAAATTAATATTATGAATGAAAAAGAAGAATCTTCTTTTTTTTCTCGAATTTTATTTTCTTCTTCCTCTGCCAATAAGCAGGCTATTATAACATTTTTTTTCATAGCGTCCGGTTGATTCCAAGCAACCGATCTCACTATATCGTTTCACACCAGTGGTTGGAAAAAACTGGAAAAGTTGTTGGCAATACAAAAGAATTGCGCACGGCGCTTACGTGCAAATGTGCGAGGCCATCCGAAAAAGCGGCGCGTACGGACGGACAAATGTGCGTTCAGCTTTAACAGCTTCCACGAATGATTGTTATTATTATTAATTAATATTGTTATTCAAATAAACTTGGACAATAAGTTTTGAAAACAACAACATTTAAATAATAATTTGTCTTGTTGAACAGATAACGTGTACACACTAAATATTTTTATTTGAAAAGTATCGAAAAATGGGGATAACAATATACTGGACTGCGTTCCGTTTTAAACAGTAAGCAGCAAGTATAGCAAACTAAAAAGGAACGGCTTCATATTATACTGACGTCACACCAGTGTGTATCGGAACCCACATCCTAATCTGATCGTCGCTTGTGTAATTCTGGTGAGAATCATTGGGGAACGACTTCATCACAGGTTCTTAATAATAATTAACTAAGCTGTGTCGTTATGATAATATTTTGGTACCTAAAGTAGGATAGTAATACAAACATGCTTCGGCGTATAAATGATACTAATAGATTTACATAATAACACGAAACTAAACTTCAAAATGAAGACAACCACGATTTCCACCAAAGTTTCACAATCGCACTGCAGTTCACCCTAGACTGAGTTCCTTGCCTTGATTTAATTTTAGGGCTTACCACTGAGCATAGACTCTCTATAAACCTTAAGACTATATGATGTATGTGATGTGATGACTGCTGAATAACTGCCGATAAATAGCCTCTTTCGTATATATTCTCGATGTCGACACTTACATGACATGCTCGTTAATCATCCTACAAGTATCACATAGTATAGTCTAATGTGTATACGCTACGCGTGCAGTATATAACTCAATTTAAAAATCTTACACGGTATTCCGGTGAGAAACATGGGTAGTCTCAAAGCCTCGTTGCAGAAGGCGACTGCTATAAAACCGTTGGCCACCACTTGTACTATGGCGCCGGCAGCAGACCAGCGAGCACCGCGAATGCTCGGGGGAGCGGGAGTACTCGCTTCGGGTATTGCCGTGACTACCTGCGTTATATATTTTTGGTTGTAACTTTTATTTATTAGGATCGTCAATCTATTTTCATGTATTTAGATAATTAACAGACACCATATTGTGACAGACACCAGAGACACCAGAGCCATATTGAACACACAGTGTACAATAATTGACAGATAAAATTGCGATGCATCTATCAAAAAGTGTCCATTATATTTCCACAATAATACACAGAATATTTCCACGGTAAATTGGTTAGCAACATCGCCATACTATATTTAATATTTATAATCCCAAAATGATACCTATCTAATGTCTAAAGCCGCGTTCGCACGCTTGGTAAACCTCAACAAGCCGTCACAAATTCAAACGTTTGAATAGAGCGTTTGGCTTGGTTTCCGTAGGTTTGGAAAGGCTAGTAACCGATCCGTCGAGTATCGGTTTTTTGAATTTGCCGCAAGCGTTTGCGATGTGTCCATGAACAATATGAATTTTTAACATCCACCATTTTCTTTGCCGTATTTTTCGTTTTCTTTCACTTGTTTTCTGGTATTTATGTGTGGTATTTTACGTGGTAGAGCCATTCTGCAGTTATATTAGTAGTATAGTTGTAGCACGAATGGGTCGGCTCGACCGGGGAAGGACCACGCTCTCACAGAATACCAGCATCAAATAGTAGCTTAATGCTGCTGTGTTTCGTATGGTGAGTGTAGAGAACCGGAGACCCTTTTTACTGGAAACGAGGCATTCCACCTAAGTTCTCACGGATGACAACGCATCTGCATTTTGATTCGTAATCGAGGATAGATGTAGATGTCTATGGGCCACAGCAACCACTTACCATCAGGTGGACTGTGTGCTCGTTTGTCACCCTATCCTATAAAAAAATATGTGTGGTATTTATTCATGCTTGCGTGTTTATGTATGGCATTTATGCTTGCCTCTTCAGAATAAACTAATGCACTCGCAAGCGTGTGGCGACGTTTGATTCCCAAAACCAAGTCAAACGTTTGTCAAGATTAGCACTTTGCGGCCAGTGCCAAACGTGCGGACGAGGCATAAAAATATGTGTATTAGTAGTATAGTAGTATTAAGTACTAGCTTTTTAACTGCCGCTTCGCTCTCGTGGGCTTCAGTTTAGAAAAATGACCAAAATTAGCAAAATTGGATCACCTGGAAAGTCACCTCGGTATATGTGACCACATTGGACGTAAATGATTGAAATTTAGTAATGTAATTTGCTACAGAAACACAGAAGTGAGTTTCCGATGTGTCTTTGTGAAGTGTAAATTCTCCTTGAATCGGAAATGCGGTATACAAAATAATATACAAAACGCAGATACGTTGTCACCCCTGAGGACTAAGATCGAATAACTCGTTTCCAGTAAAAAAGGGTCTCCTGATCTCCACAATCACCATACGAAACACAGCAGTATTAGGCTGCTATTTTATGCTGGTATATAGTATACGAAACACAGCAACAGCTTTCTGTGAGAGCGTGGTCCTTCCCCGGTCGAGCCGACCCATTCGTGCTACAAGTATACAATTAATATAGCTGCAGCGTGGCTCTACCATGTAATTTACTTATACATTTATTCATAATTAAAGTAAGTATAGTTTTGACAAAATATTGTTGAATTTCATGGTCTTTTATTAATACACGGCAAATGCGACAGCGGGAAACTGAAACAGGAGATAAATAGCTGCATCTTCCTGATAACAGCGCAAAGTAATAAAAAACTGCGGTCGCTACTCATTACCCGCTTGCCAAGCGTGGCTACTACTGAAAATATTTTTTTTATAGGATAAGGTGACAAACGAGCACACAGTCCACCTGATGGTAAGTGGTTGCTGCGGCCCATAGACATCTACATCTATCCTCGATTGCAAATCAAAATGCAGTTGCGTTGTCACCCGTAAGGACTAAGATGGAGTGCCTCGTTTCCAGTTTTCCTAATATATTTGCAGCGTGGCTCTACAACGTATAAATAAAATATCCGACCTATTTGAAAAACTATGGGATAAAGTTCAATATGTACCTAAATTTAAAAAATAACTACGTGTTAAGCCCATGATCAGAGGTGTGTAATAAAAATATTGCGATATATGTAACAATATAAGAAATAGCAATGTACACAACATTAGTAGTTAAAATCGCCGAACTATCTCTATTTATTGATTTGGTCAAGCTATACCATGATATAAACAACAAACTGTATTAAACTTAATGAAATGCCACAATTTCATGCAATGATTGACTACAGACAGATATACAAAAAATGTATATAAATGTCTACAGATATTTAAAATATCTTTATTTATACTATAAGGATAACGAAAGTTTTGCAATAGTTTTTGTTTGTATCAGTTTATTTATAGATAAAAGAAACTAATACGTACTAAAACTTGTTATAGATTAGAAATTAAACTTAGAAACATCTCAGGCTACAATTTTCGGTAGATGTCGTCTATTTAAGTAGTAATTAGTGACATAAGTACTACAAAGTTTATTTATTCCTACTGAAATTAAATAAAATAACCGAAAATTGACGATTGATTTAAAATTAACAATTTTTAAATCAATTACGAACCTAATTATTTAAACATACAAAGGTAAGTTATTTGTATTACTTAATTTATTAGTAACTGGAGGCAAAATGTTACCACTTTTTGTATTTTAAGTTAAATAACACTGTTTTGAAAAAATGAAACATAAATTGCCGACGTACTAAAATCAAATTATAACGCAACGGATAGGGTAAAAGACTATTTAATTACAATAACGCCTAAAATATAGTAGTTTAGCTTATAATAATGATTGTATTCGAGCTCAAAGATAACTCTGACGCATATTTTCGTAAAACGTTACGAAGGGATTGTCTTCGCTGTAAAAACCGCTATTAAAAACTATGATTTTGCGTTGTAGTGCCCTAAATAAGGACTTCATGTTTTTAAAGCCGTATTATCAATAATTCACAATAATTCATAAGCAAATTATCTGCTCACATCGTTACGATATCGTCCTTGAAAAAACTTTAAAACATGACATTTTCGGCCCGAACCGCATATCATAAAAGTAATTTGAGGCTTTGTTTATAAATCCGTTATTTATTTAAAACACACACACATCAATCGTATAAAATAGAAATTAATATTTTGAGGAAGGATTTATTCCCTTGGACTTGTTTTTTTTTTAAAGAAAATATTAGAATTACTAGACATGACTTTTCTACAGATTTATTATATGTAAGTATAGATGTATATTATTATTTACAATTTCATTTTCGATTGCTAATGTTTTGGTAATGGAATAAATAATGGGGGTTAAAGTATGAGTTTGTAGTTTTAATCCATTGAGCTATTATGTACTACGTATTAGTAGAGGCGACACTGCATTCAGCTACTCTGTTCCACTCAACTGCGGTGCATACACCGCACTTTATTCAGTCACTCGCTAGGCGCTGATAGAGTTGTCACGTTATAAAAAAACTTTTGATGAAAATATGCCGTCGTGCGTACTTAGATATTGCACAAATAATTCAAGAAATGTCAGTAAAAACCATGGAATTACTTTTCATCGGTTAATAAGATACTTAATCAATTAAAAAAGTATTATAAATTAATAATAAAGAAAATTATTCCTAAGACGCCATTTCGTGTCATGGAATATACTTAGATTATGAAATTAATATGTTCAGATGCGACATTTCTGTGGGCACTTAAGTATAGGATGAATATATTATTATACACTTTTTTTTGTAGAAACATATATAAGTTATTATAATTAGGCTAAATTTTTCATGTTTAAATCTGCTTATTATTCTTTTATTTTATTTTTAGGTTTCCACATCAAAGTTAAAGTGGAATAAATTCCTCCATTTTTAACTCTCGCGTGCCCAGCATTTATGAACGACTCTTATTCTAATTTAAATTGTTCTCGATATAATTTACCTATTTAACAATACAATCTACTATTACCTACGGATCATTCTACCTATGTTTATTCTATGTTAGAAAAACAACCACGCGAACACAGAGTAGCGCACATTTTTTTTGTTTGAAATAACTGTTCTAGTACGTAAGTACATATTACTTCAATGTTTTAATCAAGATGGTTTTTGAATTAAAATTAAAAATGCATTGTCCAAGGTTCGTGATTCAAACTTTATTATACAAAAAGTACTCATTCTTAATTCAATAATTTTATGATATTCGATTGTTTGACTTAAAATTATTTTTATATTCAGGTTTTGAGTAAAATATGGAAACCTCAAAGATTAAAGTAACTTACGAAAACGTGTTCCGATGTGTTTACAACGCATCAGAGAATGCTTGCAATATCAATGTTGTGCTTGGAGAGATGGAGAGAATACGACTAACAAACGCACTGTACGTTTTTGGTTTATTTAGTTTCGTGGTGGAAATTTCGACTTTAAGAATGAACCATCATGAATAAAAATAGTCAAGTACAGTAGATGGTCGATTATCCGAACTTCGATCAACCGAACGATCGCTTAACCGAACTGCTACCATACCACGCTGAGATGCACCCCTCCCCCCTCTCAACGCCCGCAGTGCCCAGTGCTGGCCAGCGTTCAGTACCATATCGGTGTACCCTATCGCTGTACCACTGCCTGCACCTCATCAATTAGTGGTTCATAAAATGAAGACGAAAATATGTATACCTACTGCTTTTGAAGCGTTTACATGATTGAATTTTCGATGGTTTGAAGCTCAAAATGAAAGCGATCAGTATCAGATATCTGTCCTGACAAAAGTGCGTGACTTAGCTGCGCGTAAGAGGGTACGTTCGTTTCAACAGACCAAAATTAAGGACTTCTTTAAACGTTAATTATATAGGCATACTCTATGTTCATTATAAAGGCATACTGTATGTTCAATATTGATTATACAATATTTTTTTGTTTCCTAAGGTAAGTAATAAAAGTAATTATTTATTTATATTTCTATTTTCAACTGTAATAAACAAAATTTTATTATACTTATATAATATGCTTTATTGGTATGTTGGTACATAAAATTATAAAGTTCGATTATCCGAATAATTCGGTTTTCCGAACACTCATGTCCCCCAATTAGTTCAGTTAATCGACGTTCTACTGTAAATAAAGAATGATTAATTAAAAGTTATGCTAAAAGCTAATCCTTATCAAACAACCAAGGATTTAGATTCCAACCAAGGAAGTAACTAAGGTTTACCCACAATATTAACTTATACCGATTACCAACTATATCTTTATAAACATTAGCAACACCAAGGGAATTGTAGGTGCCATTCCTCTGATGCATAATTATCTTCTATAAGAGTACCGTATATAAAGTACTAACGTAATTGTCGACCAAATGTTGAAGATTTATATACATATATTGACCAGCAACTCAATAAGTTTTTAACCTCGGGCGGTCAATTGGCCACTATTTAAAGCTTTTTTATTATTATAAGGTAATTTAATTCATTAATTATGATTGTTGACATTTTAAATACTTTACCTGAATTGTATCTTTGTATTCCTTTACCACGCCGTCTATGTCCGTGGAGTCATCACCTGAAGATATATCAGGTTCACTAGCGTCTACATCAGACTGAACGTCAACTTCTTCAGTTGCCAATTCTCTTACGCCACTAAGACCACTGGATGATTGCTCTATATCCTCAGTAGGGCAACCCGCATACTCGTCAAGAAGAAGGCACTCTCGCTCTTCAGTCTCTAGAAATAAAAATATTTTATTTGGTACAATAATAAAATGATTGTCTGAAATCAAATACTAAAGCTCATTCAATTTCTTCTTATTAGTAGAATGAATTTAGAAATTCATTTAATTACATTTCTTATTAAAAAATATATTCTTAGTCAATACTAATAAAAATATTAATAAAAAAATACTAATAAAAATACTACTTAAATATATTTCATCTCTCTCACTTTTTGTTTACCGTACCTTTTGTCACTTTTGACTTGATACTGTCTAAGGTTTTAGTATGACGTATTGCTGACGGGATAAACCACAAACCACGTTTGGACTTCATTGAAGTGGATTTGATAACTCGTGAATTGCCTTCAGGTCCAAGACGCTTGTATTCGATGTCTGTAAATTAATAAGAATAAATTTACAAATTTCAAATAATATATGAAATTCAGGTTTGATAGAAATCTTACTTCCTGCCTCCATTTGTTCAGCTGTTGGAACACATCTCATGATGATAAAATGAAATGCTTGAATTGTTATTCCAAATAAGTGACTAGCGTTCATCAAGGTGATCATATGTGATAATGGACAGGCGAAAGCCAGTATTGCCGCCAAACTACCTGAAAAATAGATATTCAGTAATTTTAAATCGTGTACTGTAGCTGTTATTGAAGATAAAAAGTTAATTTAAATGTATTTAGTTCTATAATTGTCTTTTTGGGATATACATTTGTAATTTGACATTTTGGATAAATATTGGTTAAAATGGTTAAGTAATGTTACTTTTTCTAGAACAAAAATCACATTACTGTCCTCATTTTAAAATAAAATCGTATTTCAATACAAGACATACACACATATATATAAGACATATATGTGAAAAAAAGAATGATAATATTATAATAAGGATTTATTTCTTGAAAATGAATGATTTTATAATTCTTATGGTCAATTTTCGTAAACATTCTCTACTGAGAAAACTAACCTGCTGTAAATACAGCCAACACAGGGCTTCCAGTCGTAGAACTTTCATAGGTCATAGATCTTGTCAGTACTTTCCATTCAGGAGAAGCTAACAATACCAACACGGTAAACAATAGGGGGCAGAGCTCGGTAAGGGCAAGACAGATTCCCGCTACCGTGATACCAGCCAATACTGGACATATCCATCCTGCAGCTCGGGCCTCTAGCAGGGTGGTTACGGGTAGTGCTGCGTCTATGGTATTCCTGCCAAAAAAGAAACTGATTGTAAGTTTTGTGTTAGACTATGAAGTATACCTCTACACTTCATATGTTAGACGCTATAATAGAACGATCCCTTGCACGCGAGGTCATGAAAATTGAGTACGGTGCAGCTCACTAATATCATTTACGGACCTAAGTACATAAAATGATATTTGGTGTTTGCCAAAGACATTTAAGTAGTAGTAATAGACCGGACATCAGCAACAAAATTGTTGTCTGTAATTTTTGTCCTATAGGCATAGATAGATTTATTATACTGCCTATAGGATATATCTCCGATTTTTGTCATTTAGTCTTAGTGACATCGTCAAAAGGTCAAGACGCATTCGTTTCATTTTCATACATTTAAAAAATATTTTTATAGAAAACTAGCTTGCCAGGCAGACGTTCTGCTCTTTTCGACGACCTTTTGTCATGTCCTATTAAAAATCCTTAAATTCGCAAAAAAAAATTGTGGGTCACTCATAAAACTAGTTCTCACTCACTCATAAACTTATCTCTCAAGTTGGAAATTTGTTTAAAATCGGTTAAGTAGTTTAGGAGTCCATTGCGGACAAACAACGTGACACGTAATTTATATATATTAAGAATATGCACAAAACAATGCTTAAGTAGGTGTGCTCTTTAATTGTTTGCACATGTTTCTCTTTTTTATTTTTCAATATTTTGGAATATCCGTTTATACCTATCCATTTCTAATCTAATTAATAAAAAATATAATAATTCTTTCAGCGTGAAAAATTGACACTTACATTTTCTTAACCTTGTAAGCAATTTGTTTTCATGGCTTATATTCAGAGGTAATTTACGAATACACAAGCAGTCAAATTAAGCCTCCTTTTGAAGAAAGTAAAACATTGGTAAAATAAAGTTTTTAATCATTTTGAATACGACGTGTTAAAAGTCTTTAATTCGGTTTGTGGTATACTTTAATATGTATATCTTCACAAATTCATGTTTATAAATAATTTTGTAAAAGTAAGGGATTAACAATTTTATTAATTATACTTCTAGTAAACGCAAATTAATACTTATTTACCACTCTTGCTTTTTAGAATGTTACTTACTATATTCGTTGTATTTAACTAGGCCCGTGTGCAACAAAGGATCACAAGCTGGAATGGTGTATATTAAAGTTTAAAATTAAAATGGTGATTATCGGTGCGCATTGGCGGACTGTGCCGGTAGTTGTTGGGAGCACTAAGCTCGAAGTTGACGAGTATGTTTGCCTGGGAAAAATAGTCCGACTAGGTAAGTCCAACTTCGACCGAAAGGTCTATCGACGGATTCAATTCGACTAGGCAGAGTTCGGGAAAATACGACACATCTTCTAGACAGGTATACCTCAAAACTTGAAAACAAGATTCTACAACCAGTGCGTGTTGCCAGTGATGACTTAGGAATCTAAGACGTGGTCTTTCACTGCTGGCCGTATGAGGAAGCTAAAGGTCTATATTCAGGGTTTTACTGAGTACAATACTATGCGATAAACTTAGAAATGAGGATATCCGTAGTAGAACCAGAATAACCGATATAGCATAACGGGTAACGTAAGCTGAAGTGGCAATGAGCCGGCCATATAGCTTGAAGAACCGGCAACCGATGGGGAAGAAAGGTTCTCGAGTGGCAGCCTCATATTGGTAGACGAAATGTAGGGCGGCCTACCATTAGATAAAGTGACGACCTAGTAGGACATGCAGGAAGTCGGTGGATACAAATGGCTCAGGACCGTGCTTTGTGGCATTCCATGGGGGAGGCCAGAGGCTGGTTCCTCTGAGACTGATTTACCACGTAATCAGCAACTGTCAAATCAAGTGCTGATTTGAAGTTGCAATAAGAATTCTATTAATTTTGGCGGGGAGCGGACTTTTTTTACTTACGTTCTGTCTAGTCAGCACTTAACCTTAGTCACTGTGCTACTGCGGCATGTTCATTAAATGCAATAAAATATTGTAAAATAACTAGGGAACTTCGCGATGAACTCTTCTTCTGGATATGATCTAGTAATGTGACGCAATTCATATAAGACTAAATATTTTTTCTATTAATCGTTTTTAAAAAATATATTTTCAAATATTTAGATAAAATATTATTTTCTTTTTAAAAGATCCTTCCCGATATTGTTCTCTTTAAAAACTTAATAAATTGTTTGACATTAGATTAATACTGCATCATAGACTTTGGTTATATTGCATCAATTTGTCACCAATATCAATATTTATTTCGACTTACCCTTTTAACATGTTGGTATATAGAAAGCAAAGGCCACAAAGAATAATGGTCGGCAATCCAATCATGAGGAATAAATTCTTCTTCGTATTACCGTTTCGCTTCGGCGGCAAGCCGACGCTAAATGCATATGCAATAGGCGAGCCCGTTGCGAAAAGCTGAAATATAGAAACATGATCTATTAAAATTAGAATTGAAAAGTGTACACGTGTTTGCTTAAAACAATGTATATAGGTATTAGTGGGTTTCCTCAATAACTTAGTGCAATTTGGATTTGAATATATAGACAATTTAACCGTGTAGTGTTTGTGTAAGGATATCCACTATCCCATATGGGTCCATGGGCGTCGTAAGAAGTGACAGAGGGAAAGTAACTAGGAGATGCGCAGTAATGTCTTCTTAATACCAACTAAAAATTATAAATTGCGGTTGTTTGCGCTTGCCAAGCGTGGCACTATGGTGAAATCCCCCGTATTAAGCAATCTACGGGGATGATTATGTTCGGCAGTGGACTTATGGTAGCTTGTAATGGTATAGACGATTAGTACCTATTCAACTGGATGCTTTCAGTATACGTAGTAGTTTTTTTATAGGATAGGGTGACAAACGAGCACACAGGCCACATGGTGGTAAGTGGTTGATGTGGCCCACAGACATCTATATCTATCCTCGATTACAAATCAAAACACAGATGCGTTGTCACCCGTGAGGACTTAGATGGAATGCCTCGTTTCCTGTAAAAAGGGTCTCCGGTTCTCTACACTCACCTTACGAAGCAGCATTAAGCTACTATTTGACGCTGGTATTCTGAGAGAGCGTGGTCCTTCCACGGTCGAGCCGACCCATTTGTGCTACAACTATACTACTAATATAACTAATATAACAGCAGCATGGCTCTACCACGTCAAAATTGTGTATGTTTATCAATCATTGTACCGCATCATTATACCATCAGCTAAATGGTGCACTAGGCCATGTAGTACGAGTATCAATAATAAAGCGTTTTTTATACGGTTTGGTAAGTAATATGAAGTTGTTGTACTTGTTGTCCATTGAACTTCATCTTACTCCTTACGAACTTATTAAAATCTATGTTTGTCTGATAGATTTAACACAATAATATTTATAGACTGCTTCGTTGTTTAAGCGGTCGAAAACGTGACTGCTAATTATGAGGTCCCTTGTTTGAAACCCGGCACCGGTCAAAAAAATTAGTTATTGAGTTTTTCCGTCAAGAAATTCTCAGTAGCTGCCTGGAGTCAGGAAATTGGCGGTTTTTCACCCACGTGCCTCGGAAAGCACTCAAAACCGTTTGTCCTGCTTCTCATCTTTCTCCGACTGTTTCGGTTTACCACACCATCGGTATAAGAGAGTGAAGGAATAGAACGTGCACCTGTGCTTGCGCATACACTTGCGCACTACAATCCTGTTCTGCGCAGACGGCCAGTCTCCATTGAGTCTGGCCGTCGGGACAGAAATTCAGTCTAAAGGACTTAACCTATTATATGGACTATGTTTAATATTACTAGGTACACTTCAAGTCTAGGAAAAGTCATCGCTTATATAATAAAAATACATCTTACCTCATACGTGGTAATCGGTATAGGCATATTTATGCTTGCTATATCCAAATTGATTAAACCAAATATAGCGAAACATTGACTGAATAGGTAGAGCAAAAGCAACAGTATAAATGTAAACATCATACTTTCCTGAAACAACACAAGGCAGTTAAGATATTTTGCAAGTTGATTTATATAAAATGTTTTTAAAAAATTAGGATGCATAGAGCAATACCACAGTATAATAAAAACATATTATAGACTGTGGCAATACGGACTACCGCACCGGCACCAATAACAATCGACTGTCACGACTAAACTCACACAAGAATTATAGCAATATACTAATAATTTCACACACACATAGACACATTATAACACTATCACTTGGATACAGACTCGGATCAGTCGCTCGACCGATCCACATATTGTATGAGGGCGAGCAGCCTGTGTTGGTAAACAAATCCGAAACAACACGAAGGTTATTTAAATTTTAAGTTTATAAAGATGTATATAGCAATAATATGATAAAAAATTACTATTATATGAAAGGTGGTGTGGCAGATCTCTTTTTGCAGCTAAATACTGAACAGTTCAACATTTTTGGAGGACGTCGATCTCACACAATTACGCTATACCTACACCAAATATGATAAGCACCAATAGGATAACAGATAAAGCGCGTCGCACCCGTAGGCAGGCACGACGTGTTCCAGCACACACCGCGTACACTCCGTACACCCGCGTACCTGGGCAGTTCTGACCACCCAGAACATCGACCGACACGAGCTGAGCGTTCAGAGGCGACCCATAAACAACGAGAGAGGCGATATGATGATTGGTAACAATACCAAATCATAAATCATCATCATCATCATCCTCATCTTCATTGCGTTTCCTCTTTTAATCAACCTTGAGTCATATTAAGCTGTAAGAGCCGCATAGGCTAACAGTACTTACGTCTCAGAAAATAGCTTCAGTCGCGCAACTAGATTCACTCGTAGTGTATTGAGCAGTGCAGCTGCAACTATAGTTTTATTTTATGCATAGGACCACGTGGACTTTAATTAGACAGAAGAAAACACTTGTGTATGGCTCTCCCCTCCGATCGACGGATGGCTCGTGCTGATCTAAGCCTTGCAATTTTTGAAAACTGAACTGCGGTTTTAGAATTCTGATACACGAGTGTCCTATATCTGTTTATTATTGTTTTTTGATAAATGATAAGTTATTTTATTTTAAGTAGAGTAACCGTCATAGCCATCTCCTTACGCTAGTGTAAAATACCTTGACCGGTGACGGAGAACATGGTCGAAGGTGCGAGATGTCTGGTGCTGCGATTGTCAATTCATTTGCCAAGCGTGACGAATAAACCAAATACTCCCTACAACGGGAACGGTCAATGTCCAGCGGTGGACTTTTGGGGCTGGTGAAGAAGAGGAAGAAAATAAAATAAAACTTGAAAATAAAACAATTCTTAATGCAAGTATCTCGTACCACGTACCTCAAGGCCACACATAAACATGGCGCAGACCACCATGACCACAGTCACTCCGATTACATCTGGCCATGGCTCGCCAAGGGATCGGGTCTCATAGCCAAATAACCACCTCCTCGTCCGGCCGCCAGTAACGTGATCTGCCGTGGCACTTAGAATCCTAGCGCAAATGGCTACAGCAACCAGGTGCGACAGAAAACACATCCACATTGCCATGAAATCGGCGAACGATTGCAAATTTCTCTCCCTTCTGCCTCTAGGTGTTCTGGCAGGCGGAAGAATATCCGCCAGTTTTCTTAAATTGTTGCAAGTGAACGCTAAAATATAAAGTTAATAAGAAAAAGTCTTAAAATAATAATATAATAAATAACAGTTTTATTAATAAAAGTTGTTAGTTATAATCTGGTAGTAGTAAAAGTTAACATACAACTAGCTAGTGCTGTGCTCTGCGACTTCGTCCGCGTGCAATTTATTACGATTGAATTTCATGGGTTGCACGAAACCCTCTTTTTCTAAAATAAATATAGCCTAAATTACTCCTTATAATTATACGTGGTAGAGCCATGCTGCAGATATGTTAGTAGTATAGTTGTAGTACGAATGGATCGGCACGACCGCGGATGGACCACGCTCTCACAGAATACCAGCGTAAAATAGCGGCTACACCCTGCTGTGTTTCAGTTGAATGCAGTTTTTATCTGAAAGCTGTTGCTTTTCGTGTGGACTCATATAAATTTGATAAACATCTGAGAAGTAGTTTTTGAGTTACACTTAAATAATGCGTCTTTGATTGACTTCGAATACATTGATGATGTTCTCATTTTATTTATATTGAAGTCAGTTGTACAAAATTATTAATTTTACCATTACCATTGTTTAGATCAGGGATTCCCAAACTATTTTGGGCAAGATACTCCTTTTCCAAAATGAACTGATACCTTAGGCCCCCATAGCCAAATTTCTTTCCTATTGATACAAAATACTTAACAATTTAAAAACTTTGCGGTTAGTTAAGTGAATAAACTTGACATCATTTTCTCATCAAAATTTAACAAAATAAATAAACATAAAATGTAGTAAATATCAAGTGCAGTTAATAATTATTAATACAAATGACGTAAAATAATTAGTAAGTAATTATTTTCTGAAAAAAAATTACATTAAAATCGCAAAGTACCTAAACATAAAAAAATAAAAAATTCAATGTGAACTTGGTAACACTTACTGACCTGCCGAGTTTTTCATCTTGTACGAACTATTGCACGCTTATTAATTTATTGAGTTTTTTTAAAGTACAACAATGAAAAAAATATTAATCATTCTTATAACAAGTTGGTACACATAACAGAACTTATATAGTAACTTGAAAATTACAATAAGAACTTGTGTTAATTTTGGATTTTGTCGACCCCTGGGAAACCTATCATCGATATCGATCACTAAAGGAATCCCTGGTATAGATTATTATTACTAATATTACAAGTGAAAGTATTTTTACAATTGTGGCTACATACTTGCGAGCGTTGCGAAGGCTGCCAGTAACATAATAGCGGGTACAGCGCAGTAGCTGGAATTGGCGGCCGCAAGTGGGGCCAGCAACAGAGCGCCCAAGGTCCAGCGCGCGCCGCAAGCCTCGCTGCCACCCAGTGTGATCAGCACGCGGCTAATTGCCGACACTTTCTCGCGTTGCTCGGAAGTCATTTTTATATACTTGTCGAATTAACTTCACGCCTGTAACGAATTCACGGATTAAGGTTTTATTGTAAAGTTACGCTGCAATGCTCTTATCATTCTCGTCAGGTGTACCTCAATCTCTGAAAACTAAAGTGTACAACCAGTGCGTGTTGCCAGTGATGACTTACGGATCAGAGACGTGGTCCTTCACTGCTGGCCGTATGAGGACGCTCAAGGTCGCTCAGCGAGCTATGGAGAGGGCTATGCTCGGAGTTTCTCTGCGTGATAGACTCAGAAATGAGGATATCCGCAGTAAAACCAGAGTGACCGACATAGCCCAACGGATTAGTAAGCTGAAGTGGCAATGGGCCGGCCATATAGCTCGAAGAACCGATAACCGATGGGGAAGAAAGGTTCTCGAGTGGCAGCCTCGTACCGGTAGGCGTAGTGTAGGGCGACCCACCACTAGATGGAGTGACGACCTGGTAAGACATGCAGGAAGTCGATGGATGCAGGTGGCTCAGGACCGTGCTTTGTGGCATTACTTGGGGGAGGCCTATGTTCAGCAGTGGACTTGTGAAGGGCTGTAATGATGATGATGATGATGAGTGCTCTTATGGTTGCAGGAGATGAGCGTCTGCTTGACCGTAAGACCACGCTCTCATAGACGACGCATTCTATTTTAGTCTTCAGGGATGGCTAAGCGTCTACATTTTGATTCTTAATTCAGGACAGATATAGGCGTCTTCGGGCCATAGAATCCACTTATAAAGAGGTGGATTCGTGGTGTGCTTGTTTGTCACTCTTATTGTATAAAAAAGGAGTTTAGAAAGCGTCTTATTCAAATTAAATTAAATTACAATCGCTTTAAATATAACATTGATGGCAAGTAACAGCAACGCAATACTCTAGTATTATACTATATACTAGCCGGCCATATAGCTCGAAGAACCGATAACCGGTGGGGAAAAAGTTCTCGAGTGGGAGCCTCGTACCGGTAGGCGAAGTGTAGGGCGCCCGTCACTAGATGGAGTGACGACCTGGTAAGACATGCAAGAAGACATATGAAAGTAAAAAGTAAAAACGTTAGAATGTTGCTTCATATCAACTAAATTTCTGACTCCACTCATTCTATTTGCAGATCTATCAGCCTATCAAAACTCCACCGCTGAAGTTAGACCTCCTACATAGTTTCCCACATAGAAAGTTATACATATATAAATCGGGTTAGCAACCGCAGTTTTTTTATTTTAGTTTTAATTAGGACGACGCTTTTGCCTATCAATTTAGACATCTTGTTCCGTGGGTCGTACGTAAGGGTCGAATGTGGAATCATGTGCCTCAGTCTCTCAGAGCGAACGTTTGTGCTAGAACACAAACTATTGGTTTCCGGGTATGTTTTTGTTGTAATTCTCCGTATCGCTGGTACTATTACTCTCTAGTTTATCATCGACATTATGTTGACACAGTAATATCTCGTGCTCAATTGATAACTACACAAAAGGGGTAAAACGTCTAATTGTGCAATCGCTAATCTTATAAAAACCCTTTTACATATGGAAACTTAGTATGATCTCTTAACTACAGGAGCTTAAATAAAATATGAGAATATGTCCACCACAGTTTATAAATATATGTCCAGCAGTTTACGTGCGGATGATAGAAGAATAAAAAGTTACTGTTAACTGCTTGCTGCTTAATTATTGGTATCAGTCCGTAAACAATTCACTGTTGGTTATCTATAAAGATCTCTCGAAATGTAGGAAGGATTTGTCACAAAGAGAATATGGACTTTATATCAAGTAAAGCCGAGCAAGAATTTACATTGGTTATATCTGAGTAAAGTCAACGATGAATAAAACAGTAAGGATCGTTCAATTGTGCTCCAAAATCAATATTTAAACTTTTAACTTAAATTTAATAATTTATAATTAAATAAATGATCGTTTAATCTAGACCACCATAATCAACTGCGGTCTTATAAAAATCTAAACAAAACAATACGTACATAAATTTCATATGGCACTCACCATTCTCACTTTTAACTTTGAAAACAAACACCTTATAATTCCTAATTCAATTAAATCCTTGCATTTTGATAATTTTATAATTCTTCATGTCACTTGGATAGTTAAAATGTTTAGAATTTTCGTGGCTCGTACTCCGTTCGCCGGTAAATAAGGTCGATTTTCAATATTTATGCGACAAAACCGAGCAGTGTAGAGCTATATCTACGTCCCTCTCGTTAGCTTCGCAATCGATACGGAACACTGCTAGGGTGTACTATTTTTTGATGAAAATGAAAAGAAAGACCATTTTTATAATTAAAAATATGATAGAATATAACTGCTTAGTGTATTACAGAATAAAAACATAGGAATGTCTTCTATGAAATATATTAAACCCCTATTTTTTTCTTTTTAAATAAATAGTACAGGAGCCGTGGTGGCTCAGGGACTAAGCGCTCATCGCAAATTTCACTGTAGGTATGTAATCAATCCGAGTTCGATCACCGCCGGCACGAATGAAAGTTTTTAGTTGCTGTACATCAAGTACGTGCTCGACGGTGAAGAAAAATATTTTCAGGATCTTAGAGGAAACACACAGTTTGTATGTCTTACAAATAGAAAGACATTTAGAAGACATTTGAAGTCCGCCAATACGTAGATACTAGAGCAGCGTTGCGGGATAATTACTTCACATCCCCATCAGAAATGATAGAAGGCTTCACTTTCCTTTAATTTAGTAGAACAAAACGTTTTCTCTCACATTCAACATTTATGACGGTTTTGAGGTAACATTTCATATTATAAGTTTTTACAGGTTATGTATTTGATACTTTCTTTAATGAAAGGCTTCTTTATGAAACTCGGTACTTATACTATAGTTTAATTATTTAAATATTAATCCGAAGCAAGGTTAAAAACATATTCTTTCAAAATGAATTTATTTCGTGTTATAATTATATTTATGGATTGAATGATGATATATTTAAATGTCAGAACTTGCATAATATGTACTGAAATCTTTGAAATCGTGGTTAGCGTACAATTACTCATTAGTCATTACTATGGCTTCAGAGCAAATGCTTCACATTGACCGATATACCAGTATCACCTAATTCGTCTAAACATAATTTGAAGAAAATGTTATTATTATTATTATTATTATTATTGTAACAGAAATTATAACACATTTTATTACAACACATATTACATTTATGTATTGGCGGACTTCAAATGTCTTCTATTTTTAAGACATACAAACTGTGTGTTTCCTCTAAGATCCTGAAATGCGCGTGCGCTGCGTGTGCGTGTGCGTGGCGTGCGTGTGCGTGTGCGTGTGCGTGTGCGTATGCGTGTGCATGTGCGTGTGCGTGTGCGTGTGTTACGTGTGCGTGTGCGTGTGCGTGTGCGTGTGCGCGTGCGTGTGCGTTGACGTGTACGTTGACGTGTGCGTGTGCGTGTGCGTGTTGTCCTTCATGTGTGTGTGTGTGTGTGTACTGTGTGTGTGTGGTGTGTGTGTGTGTGTGCGCGTGTGCGCTCGCGTGCGTGTCGTGTGTGTATGTGTGATTGTGTGTGTGTGTGTGTGTGTGTGTGCAGTGTGTGTGTGTGTGTGTTTATTTCGAAAATAGATGTAGATGTCTATGGACCACTGTATCCACTTGCCATCAGGCGCATTGTGCACACGTTTGTCACCCATATTCTTTAAAAAATGTCTTGAAATCAATAGGGAATAGGTCTGTGATATAGTAATGGCTCAATACATAAAGGTAACTCATATTTTCTTTGCGTGGTAGAGCCATGCTGCAGTTATATTAGTAGTATAGTTGTAGCACGAATGGGTCAGCTCGATCGGGGAAGGACCACGCTCTCACAGAATACCAGCATCAAATAGTAGCTTAATGCTGCTGTGTTTCGTATGGTGAGTGTAGAGAACCGGAGACCCTTTTTTCTGGAAACGAGGCATTCCACCTAAGTCCTCACGGATGACAACGCATCTGCATTTTGATTCGTAATTGAGGAAAGATGTAGATTGTCTATGTGCCACAGCAACTACTTACCATCAGGTGGCTGTGCTCGTTCGTCATCCTATCCCATAAAAAAAATATTGATGTCTCTGTGTCTCGTGTTGTCACAGTCACTTTGACTTAAAGTGATAGAGACAGCACAAGACTTAACGGCATCTTAAAATTAAGCGGCTTTTGAGTATTTGGTTATAAAACAGTGCCATTTGCCATCTAGGGCTTGATTGTACTCAAGCAGTGGCCTATAAGAAGTAAAAACAAGTATAACGTATTCGCAGACATAGTATTTCGTTAGTTTAAGTGATTAGATATATGTACATATTGTTGCGCGCCATAGTGGATAGCACTAGCGTCATCTATTATCGAATAGAAGAACTAAGCTTTCTAGATAACCACACTGGCTTGCTACATATTTATTTATCTATGCTCCACACTCGAATTTTCTACATTTAGTCGGTCAGGACCGGTGGTTGCTGGAACATTCTAGATGTTTCGATGGAAAGGACTATATAAAGCCGTTCAGGAAGCGACCGGGGCGTAAGTAAGTATTGAATTGGCGATACAAGCGAAGCTTCGGAGCGAAATAAAGTGAACTAAAGTGATCAGTGTGATTAATTATTAGTGTGTGGTAATTAAAGTGTCAATTTTGGTAATTCAATCGGCAGTTTTTATTGTCACGAACCCTAAGCTCGTAACAGTATCACAATTTTCAGAAAATTAAACTGAAATTTATTTTTAATCATTACAGTCTATGAAGAATGAAATATAGGCCTCCGCGTAGATTGCATTTTGGGTCGGATATTTGCCATTGTTACCACGCTTGGTACGCGGGTTGTATACTGCAATTTTTTTATTATTTTGAATTTTTGAAGATGCTGCTGCCCATGTTCTGTTTCTTTTCTCTTTATCACCTCTTACGACACCCACGGAATAATATGGGGTAGTGAAATCTTGTGGCGCATTAATAGTTCAGTATTAATAATGACATTTTTTTACAGTATAGGGTAACAAACGAGCACACAGTCCAACTGATGGTAAGTGGTTGCTGTGGCCCATAGACATCTACATCTATCCCCGATTACAAATCAAAATGCAGATGCGTTGTCACCCGTGAGGACTAAGATTAAATGCCTCGTTTCCAGTAAAAAGGGTCTCCGGTTCTCTACACTCACCAACACAGCAGCAATAAGCCACTATTTTACGCTAGTATTCTGTAAGAGCGTGGTCCTTCCCCGGTCGAGACGATCCATTCGTGCTACAACTATACTACTAATACAGGCTGGGGCAGCATAACTTCCTTATTTGTAATGCGCGCCATTCGGTCAGGTGACATCGTAGTGGAGCGCTAGTGGTCTCGTTCGAGAGGGGGGGCTATAAAGTTTAGTTGAGACAGCTCAGTCGCCATAATGCGTTGGAACAGTGAGGAGCGTGCGTTTGCTGTTGAGGCTTACTTTTCGCGCGGATGTTCTGTGATTGCAACTCAGCGCGCCTTACGAAATCGCTTTAATTTAGCCCCGTTGGCCCCTGTTCCAGACCGAAAATCAATTGTTATGTGGGTCACTACGTTTAGACAAACTGCAAGTGTGACAAAACGAAGAACTGGAGTCCCTCGGCCCATTAGATCACCTGAGAACATTGAGGCAGTCAGAGCTTCAATGTTGCGATCACCACGGCGTTCTGCGCGCAAACATGCATCTGCCCTTGGACTTTCCAGTCATTCTGTGCGGAGAATTCTCCATGAAGACTTACATTTCCATCCATACAAGATGGCGACTGTACAGGAACTGTCAAAACGTGACTACGATTCTCGCAGGAACGCATGTGAGATTCTTCTGGATGTCGTTCCTGAGGACGCTATTGTTTTTTTTAGTGATGAAGCACATTTTCACTTGTGTGGATCCGTGAACAAACAAAACATGCGCTACTGGGCTGACACCAATCCTCGAGAATTGCATGAAAGGCCTTTGCATTCACCTAAGGTCACAGTGTGGTGTGCAATTTCCTCAGCTGCAATTATTGGTCCCTGGTTCTTTGAGGAAAATGAAGTCACAGTAACAGTGAATTCGGGCCGGTATGTAAACATGTGACAGGAATTCTTTTTACCCCGGCTGAATGCGTTGGACTTGGGAGACATTTGGTTCCAACAAGACGGTGCAACGGCACACACTGCAAGAGCATCGATGGCTGTTTTGAGAGAACACTTCCCAGAACGCCTTATCTCAATCAGGGGCGATTTGCAGTGGCCGGCCCGATCTCCCGATTTGTCCCCTTGTGACTTTTTTCTATGGGGTTTTTTGAAATCCCGTGTTTATGTGAACCGTCCAAGAACCCTACAAGATTTAAAGAACAACATCCAGGAAGAAATTGCCAACATAACGCCTGCTCTGCTTCAAAGAGTTATGACAAACACCAGAAATCGGTATACTCAATGTATAGAGAATAAGGGACGTCATCTACCTGATTTGATCTTCAAAACTAAATAAAACAAAACTTTAAGTATGTACTTACATTGTAAAAACCAAATAAAATTTTTCCGATTCATACAATGTGTTTTATTAGGTTTTAAAAAAAGGAAGTTATGCTGCCCCACCCTGTATAACTGCAGCATGGCTCTACCACGTATAATTAATAAATAAATATCAATTTATCCTTTATTATTTTTGATTCTTTATAATAATTTACTAATAAGTGACAGTATTATTAATAAATTAAAAATAATAAAGGAATATGAACCAAGAAAATTCTAAACTTCCATAAACGAAAATGAGGGACATAAATGAGGGAAGGCATGCACGACTTTTTCTACCACCAAGGCACCGCCACTTAAAAATGAGACAGATTACATAGTAAAACGAAAAGATTAATGTTTATTTCTGTACTGTTAGTTATATTTTGTATTCATTAGATTATATATAAAAAACCACGCCAAAAATATCATTAAAAAGTAAAAAATTAAAAAAAGAGTCAAAGGTCTGCAAAAATTAAAGAGCAAGCCGCTAAGACATTGGTTTGTGTATTAATATATAGTACTCTAGAAACTGATAAACTTTTATACTATTCTAACTTCTCAATTAATTACATTGTGTATCAAAAATTGTCTCCTCAGTGTCGACTAGCGACATCTTGTGAGAGATGATTATTATCAGCCCTCAATATATTTCAACATCGCCTAATGCCTCTTTTATCACTGATTTTTTTCCTGTTGACGTCATATTTCTTTATTATAAATTGACACTAATTCACCCGCCTATCTTTCAGCTCATCAGTAAATTTGTGCGGCATTGATGTCTCATAGCCAGTTCTCGCTGATGTTCTAAAGCAAAATAATATGTAATTCATCGGTTTTCTCGAATAAGTTTATCGACTACTCGAACATTTTCTTGAGTAGCCGCGCTTGAGTGTGTTTTTTTTTCAAGGAGAAATACCTACGCATACCCGCCTCGTGGACGCACAGACGGGGACCCGCACCGACTAAGGTCTCATGGCCCATGGAAACACTTTTACACACATCCGCGACTCTACCAGAGCCAGTCGCCCAATGACAGCCTCTTCTCGGGGTGGACTTCTTCTTCCGTTTTTCCTTCTCAGGTAAGGCGCACCAGGGACATAAACAGCGCCTACTTCCGTGGCCTTTAACTCCATTTGCGTAACGGACCCCTCCGAATCCGATTTGCAGATATCATAGGACCAGGAAAATCGAACACTCGGATGCACTACCTTGCCTGATACGACCCCAGCGATGGATTTGGTCTCTGGCTCCACCATCAACCAACTTTCGCCGCGGAGGTTAGGAAGAGCAGTGCCTCCTAATACCAAGACTCCTCTCCCTCCGCGGCCCCACACCGCCTAATCGGTGACGCTCCGCCAAAGTTGCGGAGGATAGGGCGAGTGGCGCATCGCCATACCAACACTCCTCTTTTCCTGTGACTCCATTGCGGCGGCAGCGGTAGGGGTAGGGGATAACCTTCTCGCCGCAACCCACCACCACACATTTGAAGTGGGCTCGCCCAGCTCATTCGGAGAGGCCACCTCGGTTTGGCAGTAAGCCTCGGGCCAGCAAGGTGGGTTCCTTTTTGTTCACCGCGGGTGACCAAGCCACGGTTACTAAGCCCTCCTGCCACGACAAGGTGAGAACACGTTCGAGGGGAAACAGGACTGTGAGGTATTCGTCTTAGTCCTCAAGGTTGACAGCGTATCTTCGAAGTTAGTTGCAGACGACAAACTGTGACTACAGTAGCTACTTACCAACTGTTGGTGGATTGAAATGGAATTTCCCAATAGTACTTACTCTACCGCACTCTACGACCGTAACTAAGTTCGGTTTGTAGGCACAACAAAAAAGTTTACTTTCCGGTTTTTAAATTAATACTACATTATTTAAGATTGGAAGCTACATACCTTTTATATCTTTAGATGTTAAAATACCAGTGAATGATACTGGTCGTATGAAGCCAGACTCCCAAGTATTTAAAAGCCCTAGCACCTAGAAGCTGTCTGAGTACTGGTCAATCAAACTAAACAAATTTCTTCTGATAAAGTGATATAATAACTTTATTGACCCTATCCCTTGTGATAATTTTTAGCATGCTAAAGTATATAATATGATATATATATATATATATATATATATATATATATATATATATATATATATATATATATATATATTGGATCCCGACAATAGCGTCAACTACCGGGTACAAATATAAGTCCAAACTATCTAGGGACCCTTTCAAACACACACAAATAAAATTCATCAAAATCAGTTGAGCCGTTTTTGTGACGTAGCGAGACCAACGGACAGAAATAGATTTATACTTAATAGATATATTACAGAAATATATATATTATATACTCGCATATATAAGGATATAACATAAATTCAGGATAACACAATAAATATTGATTCACTGCCAAATAAATTTTATATTTATCAGGAAAAAATATTCAAAACTTTTTTCGTCATCTTTCAACGGACATTGTTAGCAAAGATTTAATGCGTGAACACGTAATTGAACATAGCAAGCTGAAACAGTGTGGTTAATCCAATTATGTTTGTGACTCAATGTTCTCGGTGCAGTTCGCGGAAGAATTACTCCAACAGGATATAGTCACTACCGAATATCTTGTTACACATACGTACTCACATTTGATTAAGCTATGTGATTATAAACTGGAATATACTCGTAGTTAAAAAACCTGATGTGGGAATAATACTGGTCATACATTATACAAATGTTCCTACATACAAGTGTGGATTATGAAACTTAGCCTAAGCTCATTTGTGTTTTCCATACTTATCAGCTTGTAATAATCAACCGTCTCTCCTATTGTAGGAAGGATGTGACGAAATCGCCATGTTGGATAGGGAAGAGGAGTGTTGGTATTGCGTGTGCCGCCACTACCTACCACTTACCATCGTATCCACCGCGACTCTGGTCTGATGAATGACGCGGTGATGGTGGCACCGTGGGGGGAGAGGAACGTCGATATTGTGAGGAGCTGCTCTCGATGGAGCCAAAGATCAGATCCACCGTTGGGGTCGGGAAAGCTAGCGCTTTCCTTGCATGTCCTTCGCGTATTTTTATTTTCGCGAAATACTATGGATGCAACTTAATTGCCACGCTTGGTAGGCAAATCGGCAATGGTGCAATCAAATTTTTCGCAGCCTTTACGCCGATCTGAGTATTTTATATACGGTATATACCAGAAGGTATTCTGATCACAGATCATAATATCTTTCTAATCTTTCCCATAATAGCTTTCGACCCCCATGACATGAAATGGGTTGATGGTTCTTTTACTCGGCCAACACATGGCCAAATTGGATCGTAACGTGAGAGGGTTATCTTTTGTAGATACCTTCAAACATATTAAATTGCCACAGGGGGATATTTTGATATAATGCTAAATGATAAAATATCTATTTAAAGATAAAATATCTGTTTATGGAAATACTTAAATGAAGGACTGGCCTGGGACGATAGTATAAAATACCACTGTATTAGTGGTATTTTAATTTACTTGAAATTTGATATATCAGATTTCAAGTAATTTAAAATACCACTTTTACCATAATTTGAAATACCTTTTTACTTTTTACCACAATTTGATGTATATTTAAAGCCGAACAACGAATTATAAAGCCATTATTTGTGTTTTCGTCTTCAATTTCGTAAATTTTAATGGAAACTCATTAAAATTTACCATAGAGCAACACGGGTCATCGGCGGAACGGAGGGGAGTAGTAGTAGTAGTAGTTTTCCTCCAATACAGAAACATAAGAGTAACCTTACTCCTTATTATGTCATAGAACTGTGTGTAATTTTTTGCGAGGGAGATCTGCGCACACAAAAACTATCGTCTGTCACAACGAAATTCACACATAACTAAAACAAAAAACTAAAATTTCACACACACATAAATATTTTTTATCGAATAAGGGTGATAAACTGATAAACGAGCACACAGTCCACCTGATGGTAAGTGCATACTGTCGCCTATAGATACGTACATTTAAAATAGATTAAGAATCAAATTGCAGATACATTGTTGATCCTGAGGACTAAGATGGAATGCCTCAGTACAAGTAAAAAAGGTCTCGGGTTCTCTACACTCACCATACGAAACACAGCAGCTGTTCTACGCTGGTTACATCAGACAAGGCGGCCCATTCGTGCTAGAACCACAATATAGCTGCAGCGCGCTGCATCTATATTATAAATACGTGGTAAAGCCAGAGCCACGGCTCTAGCTATAGCTGAATAATGGGTGCGTTTGGCAGAAAAAAGCGCTAGCAAGCGCTTACAAGCGCTGAAATAGTTTTCGGCCAGGACACGATTACTACTTCAGTAGCGCTGACACAATCCGCCATTTTGCTTATATAATTTGTTTGTTTTGAAGTAGAGTTTATAAGATGTTTTGTGCAATATTAGTTTTAAGTAATGTAATGACATGAATAAACATATATACATGTTATTAAAAATTCATAATTGGTAAGTTTTATCTACTCTATAAATATATATTTAAATGATACTTGACGTGCTTCCGTACCGAGCGCTTGATTCGGACTGCAGCATAGATAAGCCAGTACAATCGGGAGGATTGCAGTTTGCACTTTGCGCGGGTGTGTGGCCAGCCACATGCGCTCATATTGCTAGTACTTTGACTCGTGCCCGAAAAACTGACAAAACAGGCAGCGATAGGCATGACGAGGAGCATGACGTACGGCATGACGAGTATTGTAGCCACATTACGTCTTTGCCTCCTTTCCTCGCTACATCCCATGCTACTCAACGAGTGTGTGGCCGGGGGTATGATCATTTTTCCTTGGTAACCTAAACTTTCCCGTGGCAAAAAGTCTTTTTTTAATGTTACAGCCTATTGCCTTATATCTGAGAGTCAAATCCGTTTAGCCGTTTTAAGCCGTTTATGAAGATTATATAATAGCATGTAGAACAATTTAATTAGAACAATTTTTCTTTGAATAAAATCGTTGCTTGGAATGTAAACATGTTGTTTCTATAAACATAAAGTCTGGCGGAAATGATAGCATTTTGTTTCTTTATATTTCTTCAACTTTGAGCTTCTAACATTGTAAGGTCAATCGATAAGAAAATACCGTATTGCAACATCAATGAAGAATAAAATGTGGAAAATATTAAGAGAATATCTAGGCCGGAAAAAATTTGAATAATAAGTTTTTGACGATCTATTGCTGTCGCGCTGTACCCGTACAACTGAGCTAGGCAACCGAGAAAGTCAACTACAGCTCGGACTCATAATACATATGAAAAGTTTACAAAATCATACTCCCTTGTTCCCCGTTTGCTCCTTCAATTCTGGACAGATATTTTTACAAATACAATATAAGAAGTATTGTTTGTATCTTTTTATTGTTACTTTTTATATATATATTCGTTAAATTTGTTTGTTGGATGACTGCAAACGGCGGCAAATTTAGTTGTTTAAGAAAAAATAAAATAAAACAGAAAAGCATTAGAGCAGTGCTTGCACCACTGTGTTCCAGTCTGAAAGGTATATAGAGCCTGTAGGTACAATTATGGGCGGTGAAACATTCCAACTTACCTGGGACCTAATTTAGAAATAATATGAGGAAAACGAAACTATTCCACAACTAACAAATCATGTATAGTTTGCGTAAATATAAGAAATCATTATTCCAAGAAACTAATATGTCATCTCCTATATCCACCGTAAAACACGTTTTAGTACAGTATTGATTAACGAACATTGGGACAGACAGCTTTTACTACGTTCACCTACTACACCCTATTTTTTCCCATAGTAAAAAAGTCACCTGGTATATTTGCTTTCAAGTCGTATATGGTAAATATATATGGTAAGTTTAAACAGCAATAAATAAGAGACGTCAGCAGTCTTTAACCATATAAGAATAAGTAATATCAGTTATTACGTTCTGGTCAGTAATATTGCAACACATTTATAATATTTTTATAAAAGTATGAATGAAAAACGGGTAGATAATGGATCATCAATGGCAATATCTTAACTGTTTTCTTTTGTATGTAAAAGTTTAGTGACTACAAAAAGTACTGTTTTATCAATCGCAAAGCACATACGTTGTTACCCCCGAGGACTAAGATGGAATGCCTCGATTCCAGTAAAAAGGCTCTCCGGCTCTCTGTATTTACTCACCATATGAAACACAGCAGCATTAATATATATATATATATATATTCAAGTACGTTGCAGCATAAAATTTTTGTCAAACATAACCAAATGGCATACATTTATTGAAAAAAAAAGTCTTTCTTATTTTTTAGTCACCAGCTCATAAAAGTCGACTATTTCTTATGAAACTCTACCTTTGTAGAGTAAATTTGAGACGCTTCACAGGCGGATTGACCAACGCAGTTTCAGTACCAGACGTCTTAAACCTTTGACCCTACTGCCCGCCACCGGCCTATGTATTTCACGTACCATAGACGAGTCATACCTCACTGGCCAGGCGGGATGGTAAGAGAAGTGCCGTTGCACCCTAGCAGTCTGTCGGGGCTCGCCATAATTGATTTCAATGCTTCATTATCATCATCATTGCAGCCCTTCACAAGGCTTTCACAAAAGAATGCCACAGAGCTCGGTCCATCCATCGACTTCCTGCATCTCTTACTAGGTCGTCACTCCATTCAATACTTATGACGTTATAATACGCTAAAATACAGCTACGGTTCAGTTGACGAGAATATCGTCGAAATTAGCCCGAAGTTTTTCATTTTAAAAATAAAATTATAACTATAAAATGATTAATGTTTTATGATTAGGTTATGTTAATAACAATGAACATTAAACCGTTTCAGTTGACTACATCTTATCATGATAATTAGAACGCAGTTAAATGGTAGAGAGGAAGTCGTTAAAAGGGGTTCTGAACCCTGAGACACTATCAATGATTAATCGCATACATAAATAGAGGGTTATTTCACATAGAGAAGGTCAATAATGAGTAATATAAGCAAAATGTGAAGAAAAATTAATTTAAAAAATCTCAAACATTCCGTCCTTTTTATTTTTTAAATTCAAAATGCGTGGTAATGCATATGATTTTACTGCGCACGCACACAATTGTAAGGGCCGATCGGTAGGTAACAACGTTGTTGCCGTATGTTGCTCGTATTTTCACAAACTGCAATAACGTACTGCAATACTAATATTTCTTGAAAAATAACCGTGTATAAATGTGACCTGATAGAGTTTATAAAAAATAACCACACAAAAGAATTTCATTCATTACCTTCTTTAACTAAGATTTCAACTTTTGTGCGCTAAAATTGAATAAGGGCACTGCACAAGCGCTGCAATTTTTTTCAATTGTACATTTAAAAAAATATTAACTATTAAGGTTTTACAGAAGTGGTTGTGTGTAAAATCTTAGCGTTTTGAAAATTATATGTGTGTATGTATCATTACTATTAACTATTATTTATTCGAAAACAATTAAAATGATCAAAACCTTCGCATTTGTGTAAGTACTAATTTCTGAGGTTCCATATTATTCGTCGGGAAGAAAGCGTGTGGGTGGTTCCTTTATAAATGGCGGGAACGCGTGAGCATCGAACACTTGGTGGTTTCACTTAGAACAGATTACGCGTAAATAGAGTACATAAATAAAAATCCCCGGGATTAAACTACCAGTGAAATAAATTGACATAGAGCTCAATTAAATGTGGAAAAATGAAGATGTATATTTTGTGTTTTTTGTTTCTAGTTATTTTGTGTTTGATTACTTTGTCAGAAGCTTATCCGTTAAAAAGCGAAAACATAGATTATGTGAGTACATTGAGCTTCATTTTCTGTGATAATAAATTATTTATTATTAATTTATAAGTATTTTAGGTACATTTAGATTATACAGGACGGCTCCATCTAAATAACTTTACGCATAAAATTGTTCATAAAACGACAATAAACGTGTTATTTATTACCATACATTTATCATGTTCATTATCATAATACGGCATATTTAATATTTTTGCAGATTCTCCTATAGATTTATCCAATATAGATAAAAATAAGGATTTTTTCAGATTTTCATGTAATGTTTACTAAACGAAAAAATTACAGTTTAATTTATGCCACTGTACATTACCTATTCTTATAGTTTTATTTATTAAAAGCTATGGTAGCTCAGGGGCTAAGCGCTTGTCTTAAACTACATATTAACCGAACAATCCGGGTTCAATCCCTGCCGGCACCAGTGAAATTGTTAAATCCGATTTTGAATGCTTAGTTACTACTTAACCGGCGATGAAGGGAAACATCGTGAACAGACCTACATGTGTAAGAAATTATTTATTAAGAAGCATTACATTACGCACGCGCAGTGGATATTTTCTTTGTTCTAAATCATTTTCTTTGTCCTAAAACCCCCTCCGTAATGAGAGGAGGTCTGTGGAAAGTTATGGGATGTATATAGGCTGTAACTAACTAAAATTACCTATTTACTTGTATCTATAAATATAACGAAGAGCTTGGACAAGTTGATAATTTCCTTTCAGTAAATCATTGTCAGGTTTTAATTGATAGCGAATAAGAGCACGGTAGGTAATGATAATATAATAGTTAATGCACTTGTGCAGTATATCTACATTTTACATATTGAACTGGGCTACGCTGAAAGTGCGCTTCCAGATTTTTTATTTCGGATGTTATGTTTTCTTAACAAAATTCGTTTATTATTGAAAGGAGTTATTATATTTCGTGAGGGCCCACTTTCTTAACTTAAATTATTATTTAATATTTATTTAATTCGTTAACATTGGTTTCACACTTCATATATTTTTCAAATTACGTTAAAATGGTTTAGAAACAAAATGCAGGGAATTCCATGTTATTGAGCTGCGATAAAGAATGAACAGTAGTAAAAGAATCATGAGTTTATCTAACATGAGTAGCAGTGGTTAGTATAATAGCTTAAATAATACGTCATCCGCTCTTTCTTTGTCAAACACCTTTCTAGGACCACTGCTGGACATACTGGCAAATTTAAAAAAAAAACTTGATAAACAAACTTGAAAAAATTACCCATATTCACTACGCTAAGCAAGCGGGTTACTGAGTGCAGAGCCCATACCCTCTTACTGTTTGTGCTTTCCCGTTACCACTGTAAAATTTGTGTTCAGCATTACTTATTGGATAGATTTCCCGCTATCAGTTGGTTGTTAGAAATTCATTCTTCAATCAATAGGGTTCACCGCGTGTGAGCTTAACGTCCGGGAAAAAGTTTTTGCTTAAATGCATTCAAAACTGCCTTGATTAAACTGTATACGGGTAAATTAAAAAAGTTGACGATTTTCTTCCGATATCCAATGACGAAATGGAAAACACACAGCTTGTGCACACGGGGCATTTGTAGAAAAAAATAGTGAGACACTTTTTGCAGGCCTATTATATTATCTTCTGTTAACCATTTTTAGAATACGGGACAGTCCTGCGGATTCTTGAATAGTTTACAACCTTATTACAAAATTTTAAAACAGATAATGACCTTGAAAATTGATATAAAATAACAATGTGACCCCACCATTGTTTTCTTTTCAGCTTGAAGCATTGCGACGTATGAAACAAATTCCACAGTGGCATTGCATGCGATACCGCCGCTTCCAACTTCACAGCCCTTGCAGTCGCTGGTGGCTAATGAGGAGGCTCTGATGCAAATGATTTAACAGAATTATGTGTGTAGTCTAAGCAAATGCATAGGCTTACGATGTACAAACGAAATAATGTTATGTCTAAAATTATTATGATATTACTTTCCCAAAAGAAAAAGGGAGATCTATATCTTAATATATAAATTTGATAACATCTTAATATTGAAACGCACGTTAGTATGTGATGGAAGTATCTCGACTAATTTTACTAATAAATTTGGAATAACCCAAGTAGCACTATTTGTGAGTAAGTGAGAACTTATCGATATGATGTGATTTGTGTGTGTGTTTCTATGGATATGAGTATTTAGTACGGTTAGCAATAATGAATTTCTGTGAAATTCTATATATATAATTAATTTGTTGTATATAATTATGCTTTTTATAATTTTATAATATATTACGAGTACCTATGCAAAAATATGTAATTAGATCTAAACTCTTTACCTATGGAAATAAAGTTTCGTTAAACTGGCCACTTCAAACTGTATTATCTATTTATTAGCTTTTTTAAATTCAGTTTGTCATTATTTTCTTTGAGTTATTTTTTTCTCTTCAATATTGGTAATGTTTATAACAATGGACATAAGCTCCTTCTAGCCAATTTTTCGGATTGACTTGGGCATCATTGTGATAAACGACTGCGATTATCGTATGGGATAGCTAGATATACTTATTTAAATACTCTTTTTGATCACCCGTGATCTAGTAAGTGGCCCAAATACTTAAAACGTTCCATTAAGGAGTTCCACATACCGTATTTTCGATACATTAGTGCCAAAATTGTTATGGCTGTTGGTGTTTTTGAGGTGTAAATATCATAAATTCACTCATTGCAGCCATGTATTTAAGTTTAAAGCTCTTGTCGCTGCAAATGATCTTATTTATATTATTGTTTTGACACTTAAAAAGCTTACGGTACCTCAGCCGTAGTTTGAGACGGAGCCGCTGCCACTATCGCTTTCATCAGGACATCGTTATCAACCTTCTTCTTCTGGTTATCATGTGGTTTATTTATGAGGTCAAAATTTTCCGAACGAAAGCGAGTAGAAATAACCATGACTTAATTTTATTTGAATTTAGAACGAAAGTATAGGTACCTAATATTTAAGACGTTTTAGTTAGATCTAGACTTATCCTCGATTACGAATCAAAATGCAGATGCGTTGTCACCCATTAGGACTAAGATGGAATGCTTCGTTTCCAGTAAAAAGGGTCTTAGGTTCTCTACACTTACCATATGAAGCACAGTAGCGTTAAGCTGCTATTTTACGCTATTATTATGTGAGAGCGTGGTCCTTCCCCGGTCGAGCCGACCCATTCGTGCTAGAACTATATCAGTACTATAGCTGCAGCATGGCTCTACCACGTAAAATCTGACTTAAAAATATTTTATGTCTCTAATAAATAAATAAAATTTAATGAATACTGAGTTTCCAAAATGACTGTCATCAATATGTTTTTTTTATAGGATAGGGTGACAAACGAGCACACAGTCCACCTGATGGTAAGTGGTTGCTGTGGCTCATATACATCTACATCTATCCTCGATTATGAATTAAAATGCAAATGTGTTGTCATCCGTGAGGACTAAGATGGAATGCCTGGTCGATGTCGATGACATTATTCCGTTTCATAATTATGCCGATGAGCGAGTCATTACTTACTTCAACAAATGTGAGCAAGCCTTGAGTGTTCATATTTACTAGCGGAATGCATTTGTTTGATGCTCACTTTATATACATTCAAGTAATTTACATGGTATTATTCGTAGATTTAGTTCATCAGAATAAGTGTGTTACCTGAAATGTCCTACAATTAGGGAAAAATAAAAGCCCTATAATATTTATTGTGAATTTTCTATGTATACATAAATCATTTTGATATAATGAATCTTATGTTTAGTTATAATATTAGAGTGAAACTCCATACCTAACGGTACGAGGCTGCCACATGAGAACCTTTTTTCCCGATCGGTTGTCGGTTTTTCGAGGTATGTAAACGGCCTACTATCACTTCAGCTTACTAATCCGTTGGGCTATGTCAATTACTCTGATTCTGGTTCTTGTTCTCTTTTCTCTGGTTCGACCTGGTAAGAAATGCAGGAAGTCGATGGATGCAGGTGGCTTAGGACCATGTTTTGTGGAATTCTTTGGGAGAGGCTTACGTTTCAGTACATATGATGATATGTGGCTACTGTTTCAAATCGACATATGTACCTAATTATTCAAGTATAATAGTTTTTTTTTTAATAGTATGGGGTAACAAACGAGCACACAGTCCACCTGATGGTAAGTGGTTGCTGTGGCTCATATACATCTACATCTATCCTCGATTATGAATTAAAATGCAAATGTGTTGTCATCCGTGAGGACTAAGATGGAATGCCTCGTCTCCAGTAAAAAGGGTCTCCGGTTCTCTACCCTCATCATACGAAACACATCAGCATTAAGCTACTATTAATACGCTGGTATTCTGTGGGTCGAGCTGACCCAATCGTGCTACAACTATACTACTATGCTATAAGTACATAATATCTCAATGTTTGCAACTAACTGTAAATAATGAGGGCTACAAGACTCCTGAGAGTGAATCCCTCACAACCTGTAATTATAGCGGAACTCTTATTGTAGAACACAAGTGATCGCACTGTTGAAAAAAGCTTTATTACTTAGAATTTAGTAAATAATATTTGTTCATATTACCATCGGAAGTAGAGCCGTGTTAGATCAGATGATAAGCGCTCGCGTGGCTCTCGTCACCGCTGGTCAAAAAATTAAAATAAAACATTTTATGGACATGTACGAGGTACACTGTACATTAAACTCAGTACTTATAGTAGTGTGTCGGGTGGTGCTCTTCAATCCAGGAAAGACACATCATTGTATTTAATTGAGCGGATGGTTGCAAATTAATCAATATCTTTATTATTTATAGTTGTATTGGGTCATCAAGTAGTGACTGCAAAAAATCCCTCCTTCCTTCTCTAACCCCTCCATTAAGTGAACTCGACCTTGGCCCGCCCTTGTAACAGTCCGTCAGTATGCTCAAGGGAGTGCAGCTTTCACGAGAAGGTCTGTGCCTAGAAGTCGGACGTATTAGTCTGATACTTTTCTTTGACTTCTGTAGTAAAGCATCGATGTGATCTGATGATACGTATCTCGTATGTAAGCCTTCGTTTGCTTTGTTGTAGAATATAGCAAATTAAATTAAACTGGCCTGGGAAGAACATTTTACATTGTACAATCATTTATAAAAATCTTATCGGCGAGGTTTTTATACATTTTATGTTCATAACACACATTTAGACAAAATGCTTTAACTTTAATTGATTTATATTAGGTTCATGCACAAAGATTAGTTAAGTCACCTTCAAGTCGTCAATTAGTCACGTCAACGTTCGACGTAAAGTGGTGAATACTGTAATACAACTAGGTCACGTCCAACGCGTCATGGTAAAGTACTGACGTATCGGGCTGACCACCTGACTAATATGCGTGCGTGCGCGTGGCGTGCGCGTGCGCGTGCGTGTTTGTGTGTGTGCGCGTGTGCGTGTGCGTGTGCGTGTGCGTGTGCGTGTGCGTGTGCGTGTGCGTGTGTGTGTGTGTGTGTGTGTGTGTGTGTGCACACGAACCTAAAATTATTAGTAAGTTCTGTAAAGTATACCGACGTAAATACCAGTATACGCATGTTTCTTGGACCTCCCACAGGAATCGTTACGCTGTCCCATTTCATGTCACATGGCACAAGTCAATCTTGACTTGAAATTAATGATTAACGATAATGCTATGACAGATACAAAAATATAGTGCAGGCATCAGGTATTAAATGAATATTATTAATAATGCACAACTGCTAAAGATATTTTGTATTTTTAATAATTAATACCTAACTAATTAAATAATCAATTAATAGTATATATGTGCAATTGCGGATTTGAATAGTATGTGCAATTGAGCAATTTGTAAGCAATTAAAGGCACTTATGCATTAATTTGAGCGGTTTAAGCAAAAAAAAACTGTATTTTTAATTATTAATTAAAAAAAATTGCAACGTAATAGTCATAAATCAGGAAACGTCTAACGTACATGAAAGTCTCTTCATGAAACACATAATTAACATTGCTCGTCACCTAAAAAGTTATTAACTCTGACATGAGGAACTAAATGCAATAATTGTGAAACTCGTCTCGCATTTAAGCGCTCCAATATAAAGCCATTAACAAAAAAATTTATAAGACCAGGTGTATGGCCTTTTATTGTTTCTAAGGATTTTTTCCAAAAAGACAGCATAACAATCCCCTCATACCTTAATAATAACTACTGCTAACACCGTAGGATACTATATTAACACAAGTAAACATTTACTTCGTCAAAATTAAAAGTGTCACTTATTATAGACAATTACATGAAAATAAAATAAGCAAACATGTGGACTAATATTGACGCTGTAAAAATTATTCCGCCTCAAGACCGATTTACACTTCGACAAGTACAGTAGCGAGTTAACTTGCGAACTTTGTAAACCGGAATAACTAAAAAACAGCATTCAACATTATTGCTAATTGATTTTCAATGTATTAAATTTTCATGCGATATAATATGTTTTTCTTTCACATCATTGATATAAAAATATTTGTGCAAAATTGTCTGGTCTGCGCTTTCTATAAGCTTCTCAGCTGACGCCTTTGAATTTCGTTTGAAGACTAAAAATATAAAAAAGGAATGGAAGAGTATTGTATTTATTGATTTCAGTGAATAAAACAACAAAAATAAAGTATTCATTGTAATCGTTTAATGTTTGGATGTATTTTAGAAGCGTTATGGTAATATTAATGTGTTGCAGTGTGATATATATCGCCATGAGCACCATCTATAATCTATACGTACAAAACTTTTTTTACCTTGTCTTTCATTAATTTATCGCGTAAATAATTTGCTATATTCTATAACAAAGCAAACGAAGGCTTACATACGAGATACGTATCATCAGATCACATCGATGCTTTACTACAAAAGGCAAAGAAAAGTATCAGACTAATACGTCCGATTTCTAGGCACAGACCTTCTCGTAAGAGCTGCACTCCCTTGAGCATACTGACGGACTGTTACAAGGGCGGGCCAAGGTCGAGTTCACTTAATGGAGGGGTTAGAGAAGGAAGGAGGGATTTTTTGCAGTCACTACTTGATGACCCAATACAACTATAAATAATAAAGATTTTGATTAATTTGCAACCATCCGCTCAATTAAATACAATGATATGTCTTACCTGGATTGAAGAACACCTCCCGACACACTACTATAAGTACCGAGTTTAATGTACAGTGTACCTCGTACATGTCCATAAAATGTTTTATTTAAATTTTTTGACCAGCGGTGACGAGAGCGCTTATCATCTGAGCTAACACGGCTCTACCATACTTCCGATGGTAATATGAACAAATATTATTTACTAAATTGTAAGTAATAAAGCTTTTTTTCAGCAGTGCGATCACTTGTGTTCTACAATAAGTGATCCGCTATAATTACAGGTCGTGAGGGATTCACTCTCAGGAGTCTTGTAGCCCTCATTATTTACAGTTAGTTGCAAACATTGAGATATTATGTACTTATAGCATAGTAGTATAGTTGTAGCACGATTGGGTCAGCTCGACCGGGGAAAGACCACGATCTCACAGAATACCAGCGTATTAATAGTAGCTTAATGCTGATGTGTTTCGTATGATGAGGGTAGAGAACCGGAGACCCTTTTTACTGGAGACGAGGCATTCCATCTTAGTCTTCACTGATGACAACCACATTTGCATTTTAATTCATAATCGAGGATAGATGTAGATGTATATGAGCCACAGCAACCACTTACCATCAGGTGGACTGTGTGCTCGTTTGTTACCCCATACTATTAAAAAAAAAACTATTATACTTGAATAATTAGGTACATATGTCGATTTGAAACAGTAGCCACATATCATCATATGTACTGAAACGTAAGCCTCTCCCAAAGAATTCCACAAAACATGGTCCTAAGCCACCTGCATCCATCGACTTCCTGCATTTCTTACCAGGTCGAACCAGAGAAAAGAGAAGAAGAACCAGAATCAGAGTAATTGACATAGCCCAACGGATTAGTAAGCTGAAGTGATAGTAGGCCGGTTACATACCTCGAAAAACCGACAACCGATCGGGAAAAAAGGTTCTCATGTGGCAGCCTCGTACCGTTAGGTATGGAGTTTCACTCTAATATTATAACTAAACATAAGATTCATTATATCAAAATGATTTATGTATACATAGAAAATTCACAATAAATATTATAGGGCTTTTATTTTTCCCTAATTGTAGGACATTTCAGGTAACACACTTATTCTGATGAACTAATGTAAATTACTTGAATGTATATAAAGTGAGCATCAAACAAATGCATTCCGCTAATAAATATGAACACTCAAGGCTTGCTCACATTTGTTGAAGTAAGTAATGACTCGCTCATCGGCATAATTATGAAACGGAATAATGTCATCGACATCGACCAGGCATTCCATCTTAGTCCTCACGGGTGACAACACGTCTGCATTTTGATTCGTAATCGAGGATAGATGTAGATGTCCATGGGCCGTAGCAACCACTTACCATCAGGTGGACTGTGTGCTCGTTTGTCACCCTATCCTATAAAAAAACATATTGATGACAGTCAGTTTGGAAACTGAGTATTCATTAAATTTTATTTATTTATTAGAGACATAAAATATTTTTAAGTCAGATTTTACGTGGTAGAGCCATGCTGCAGCTATAGTACTGAGTGTGTGTGTGTGTGTGCATGCACGTACGCATGTGCGTTTGCGTGTGTCCACTATTACTCCAAGATATATTATGGATTTGACTCGTTTTATGCTCTGACAGTCACAGCTATCAACAAACAGTTCGCTACACCTATGAATCCTGACCCCAAAGTCGTCCCCTATTTGTGATCTCTCTGATGGGGTAAAACAAATAAAGTTAGTTTTAGCGGTACGAGGGTGACACTGAAAGTTCTTAGAAAATCAAAAACTGAACAAACTAGCAAGTTATGAGTTTTATTATATCTTTACAAAATAGTGTCCATTTACATCAATACATCGCTGCATCAGAAGGAACTACTAAGAAAAGCACTTTGCCCACTCGTCCTTAGGGGTCTTTTCGACGGCATTTTTAAACGCAGCTACTGCATCCTCGGCGTCCACAAAACGTTTTCCTCGAATTTTTCCTTTTATTTTCGAAAATAAATAAAAACGCAAGGTGCAAGGTCGGGGCTATAGGGTGGGTGACCCTGTAATTCCACGTCTAACGTCTCCAAGTAGTCGATTGTTTGCCCGGCGGTATGCGACGAGGCATTGTCGTGGTGAAGGAGGATCCTACTGCGAGATTCTTGCTCCCGAACTTTTTCCAAGACAAGTGGCAAACAATTGTTAGTTTACCACTGCAGTAAATGTTTTTCAATCCTCTAAAACAATTGTTACGTAATAACCTGTCCTTCCGAAGAACGAGGCCACCATATTTTGCCAACTCAAACTCTTCAACTTCAACTCCTCGGAAGGAAACACCCAGACAGCAGTCTGTCTCATAGTTTCAAGATCATAACAATAAATCCAGTTTTCGTCACGCGTAAGTATGACGAACACAGTTGAGTAAACTCCGTTAAATCGATGAACCATTTCACGACACCAATAAACACGACGGAGTTTTTGGGACTTTGTCAAATTGGGTATTCCAATGTTAAATGAGGTATCCACCGGGCACAAAACTTCGTGAATGCTAAATGTTCGTGGAAGATTTTGTGCACTTGACTCATATCCATGCCTAAGCTTGTACGAATCTGCTGAGCAGTCACTTTTTTGTCACTTTCTATCATACGCCGCACAACACTGATGTTATATCCAGACGAAACCGTAGAAGGCCGTCCCTCATGCAGATCATCAGTGAGATTAGTGCGACCACGTTTAAACTCATTAAACAGTGGGACGAGATGGGGCATTATCTTGAAAGGCCAATCGGAGTCAATCATAACTTTCTTGTTGATTTAAATGATATCGAAAGTCATAAAAAATCATTGTACGAGTACGAAAATTCGCGTAAAATTCATGCTGACGTGAGGCAATTTTCAATTTGTCGCCAAATCGTAAACAAATAATATTGGCAAAGAGTTCATTTTCAAAATTTGAACTTATTTTTTTATTATATCGTTTACAAGTGGATTATATCGTTTACAAGTGGCCAATTCTAAAAACTTTCAGTGTCGGCCTCGTACTGAGGGTTAGAGTGTTTTCGTTAAGCCAGCCAGCTATTTCAGTCGAACCATGTTCAGCGGCAGCCCAGGAGACCCCAGTATCGAAAATGCGACGAAAAAGTACTGTGGTGGACCGCCAAGCATCCAGATGGCGTGGATGGTATCGGGACGTTTGCCGCGTAGTGCGTTCACGAAATCTGGCAGCTGGGATTAATCCGAACGATTCCTCAGAGCACTCTCCATGGTATATGCGAAATAAAATGCAAAGAGATGCAACATCTCTTCGCAGTGCCAGTGAATCGAGCCGATCGGAAAGCACTCGGTCGTCGACGATTCGAGCCGCTCTGCGCTGGATGCGGTCAAGTGGAAGGAGCTGGTACTGGGGAGCCCCAGCACAGAGATGGGAACAGTATTCCATGTGCGGCCGAACCTGCGCCTTGTAAAGTCGCAGGCGGTGTGCCGGCATGAAATACTGTCCCGCTCTGCTGAGCACGCCAAGCTTGGAACTTGGAAGAGAAGGCCAAATTGGCCTCTAAAGAGGCCAATTTCTCTTCCAAGTGACCACGAAACTGCACGTCACTCGATATGTCAACGCCGAGGATTCCGATACTGGCTGAGGCAACAAGGGGAGTGCCTAGAAACTGAGGATAGGATAGGAGATACGACAAAGGGGTTCTTTTTAGCGGTTAACGCGCAAACTTATGTCTTCTGGGGGTTAAACTGGACTAGATTTAGTCGCCCCCAATCCGAGACTCTGTTCGGCAAAGACTCGACTTCAGACACAAGTTTGTCCCGGCATTTGGAGACGTTTTCCCGAGAAATATTGGCTCGGCCTGTGTAAATAGCATCACCAGTGCTGTCATCTGCATAGCAAAGAATGTTGCAAACATATCATTGATATGCAGAAGAAACAGCGTTGGCGATAGCACGCAGCCTTGTGGAACACCAGCATTAATAGGCTTGCAATCGGAGCTTGCACCATCTACAACGACCTTGATGCTCCGATCTGCAAGAAAGCTGGTCATCCAATCGCGCAATTTCTCGGGAAGCCCATAGGAAGGGAACTTCGAAAGAAGCGCTTTGTGCCAAACCCGATCGAAGGCTTTCGCAATGTCCAAACTAACGGCTAATGCCTCCCCCTTGGACTCTACTGCCTCCGCCCATCTATGAGTTAGGTAGACCAGAAGATCACCAGCTGACCGACCACGGCGAAAACCCCACTTATCAGCTGGTGAACCTCAAGGTACCTCATGAGCTGGCAGTTTACAATAGACTCCATTGTTTTGGAGAACAAGGAGGTGATGGCGATAGGCCGGTAGTTGGACGGGTCTGAGCGGTCGCCTTTTTTAGGGATCGGATGGACGAAAGCCGTCTTTCATGATTTTGCTGCGTTAAAACCGGTGCCAACTCTGGAGCACACGTCCTCAGCACAATTGGGGGGATTCCGTCAGGCCCACTCAACTTGTCGATGTCCAGGGAGAGGAGTGCTTTGCGAACCGAGCGCTGTGTGAACTGCACTTCCGGCATGGAGCACTCACACCGCGGGATGGTCGGCGGCGTACTCCCCACGTCATCGAGAGTCGAGTTGGACGCAAAGAAAGAGCCTAGAAGATCGGCTTTCTCCTTTGCGGTATGGACCAGTGAGTCATCCTCCCTGTGCAGAGACAGAAGAGATGGCTGACAGAAATTCCCTTGGACAGCCTTGGCGAGAGCAGAATGCACGGGTTCCAGAAGGAAGGCGAACTAGTTTCTCGCCAATTCTGCCTATGTGCTCTGACTTTGCCTTGGCAATGACTCTTTTGAAGGACCTATAGGCGGAATTATACTTCTTTTTTATAGCGCTGGTGTTTACATCCCGGGACGCTGATGCGTCAGCCCAGGCTCGGTAGCACTCCTGCTTATAGCATGATGCTATTTCACAGGAGCGACCAAACCATGGCTGAGATTAGTCTCCAATGGGCACCACAGAGGAAGGAATAAAAAGTTCCATACCCTGAAGTACCACATCAGCGACAGTCAGTCACCAGTAGGATGCAAAGAAAGACCGCATCCCATCCCAATCGGCTGACCTATAATGCCACACACGGCGGCAGCCTGCAGAATGTAACTGCGAATTCAGCGTGAGTCTAAAGGGGCTTCGACGGAAATCTGATATCCGTCCGAGGTCCAAAGGTCCGGTGCATGATCCCCACATCTGGAATCCGCGTAGGCGAAGTAACCAGTTGTGTCAGACCATATGCCAATGCAAAATCATGAACAGAACTCCCCGCATGATCGGTTAAACGTGAACCAAGCCATTCGGCGTGATGGGCGTTAAAGTCGCCGAGGATCACGATCTCTGCGGAGGGGATCTGCTGTAGCAACGAATCTGTAGCGGTTGGACGTGGTCGAAGAGTCGGTCTGTTTAGGCATTACCGCTATGGGACCTATAGAGGCACCCGTAGACGCGCGGATGGTCGTCGCTGTCTACGCGTAGCCAAAGGATGGACAGGTCCAAACCTTCAAGTCTGCCGAGGCGTCGAGAACAGATGTCCTCTCTGACGTAAACGCAAACTCCAGCCCGAGGCACAAAGGAGTGTTCCAGATTGTACCCCGGGTAGGAGATATACGAGACATCAGCCGGAGAGGACACCTGCGTCTCAATCAGGAAGAGCAGAGCCGGCCTCGCCGTCTCGAGATGGTTGTTGCAGAAATTCACGAACAGCGTGGCAGGGGTCGCCTTGGTCTTGTTGCTCCGTTTGCCCCGAGCAGTTGTAGTCTTGAGCGGAATTTTGCCTCCCCCCCCCAGAATACGCGGGGCAGCCTGAGCACCCACGCTCAGAAGTGGAGAAACATGGTCGTGGGTGCTCAGCGAGGGATTCTCCAGGGGTGCTGGTACCCTCCTGGGGTAGTCTATCATTATTTAATTCCGCTACCATGTTGATGGGGGGGGGATTTGGGCTTCCGGCCACCTACACTCACCACACGAAACGCGGAAGCAGAGCTTCCACTTCACGCCGGTATTCTGTGAGGTCGTGGTGCCACCCCGGTTTGAGCCGGCCCATACGTGCAACAGCAAAGCTGCCTCGTGGCTCTACCACTGTTAAATTGAGAAAATCCGCCCGCTATTGCTCCGAATGTCACAAAGATCATTTATGTATATCAGAAACAGTATCGGGCCAAGAAAAGTTCGTATAATTCTCCTTTAATCCCATTACTACATTACCACATTATTTTCAGTTATGTTCTCCTAACAAATGATATTTTGATATTGTAGGATATATACTGGTAGCAAGCATGTAAGGCATTCACAAATCTACATTTGAGCGCTTTTGCGACATATGACGGTACAGGCGCTGTATCAGTAATACGGGTAGAGACCAAGTGAAAAGTGCTTGACTTCGGGCTTGGATCAACAACCTGTGGATCATTTTCTATGCCTATCAATGGGTTCTCATGAAATTTTAGGCACAAACGTTTGTATGTAGAGCTTGTTGATCCTACCATACTATTGTGGTCAAGTAAATATTACTCTATTACCAGGAGAGAATAGAATGATTTTCATTATTTTGATTTTGATTGATTTTCATCATATAAATTATTACATAATACTTTTTGAAAGTTTTCTTATTTACCACTGGTTCGGAAAATACCACTTTCCTAGGAAAAACCAGCAAGAAACTCAGCGGGATTTTTTTTTAAATTTGTACAATTTTTAAATGAATTTTAATAGAACTTTTAAACTTATTTACTGGCAAACATTTTCTGGGATTTTGTAGTAAAAGCGTATAAACATGTATTGCCTCATAAATAAATTATTAATTCTGTGGGTCTAATAAAAGGCATTACAAGCTTCTGTTTATTCCTAGTATTTAAAGTATGAACATCTTTATTCCTCTTCTTATTAAAGCTATTCGTATATAAATTATAAGAACACAAACTTTGACAAAATTGCGATGCCAAGGTTAATATGTTTATTTCTTTAAATTTTTCTCTGAGAGACTCTTTACAATTTAAGTTACAAATCGCTCGTACGGCCGTGTCTTGTTCTTGGCTTTATGAATGATCATGCCATTAATTTTTTTAGGGTTTAAGCCCAAAAGCAAGACTCATTGGTAATGTGACATTAAGCAAGACTCATTGGTAATGTGACATTAAGAGCATAACAACATATTGTTGCATGAATAAGTCAACTAGCGCCATCTAGTGTCAGGAACGAGAGCGAGGGGAGCATTGAGAAAATGACATCACAAATCACTCAACCGACAGCGCCTAGTCGAAACTCGAACGCTCGGTACCTTGCGCGTGTTTACTTGAACATTCCGGATATTTCTTTGCTAATTTAAATATATAGGGGCTGCAAGATGCGAGAAATATAGTTGAACTCGGCGACACAAGCGAAGCTTCGGAGCGGAATTAAGTGAATTAGTGTGTTTAATTATTAGTGTTTTTAGTTTTAATTTGTGTAAAGTAAATTAAAGTGTTAATTTAGGTAATTTTATCGGCAATTTTTATTGTCACGAACCTCAAGCTCGTAACAATATTATTGTATTGCGATAACACATGACACGACGCTACTTTCTCATGGTTTTGCTAATTGAATGAAATTAGTAGTTTACTGCCATGGGTCCTGTGCAGCGTTTGCATTCCTTTCTTCTCTTTGCTACAAAGACAATGTTGACAATCTTTACTTCTCTCTATTTTTGACTATACGGACGCATGCTATCTTGATTTAATTGATGACCGACTATGTTAACTTGACCATATCTCCGAATATTGATCAAAGTTCAAGTGGTTACCAATTCTTCGCAACAATATAAAATTGTATCTCTTCTGTACTGTATATCGTCCAAACTGAGAAAAATTAATAACTGAAAATGACTGATATGGTCCCGGGTACGGAATTTCGGGTCTACCCAATATTTATTTGGAGGGTTTTTCTGTTAAGAAATTCTGAATAGAAGCCTGTAGTTAGGAGGTTAACGGCGTGAAACATCCGTGCTTCGGAAATCACATAAAATCATTGGTGCTATAGATAATCTCTTTCCAGTTTTGTCGGTTCGCCGTCAAAACCGGAGTAAAACCGCCATAAATTCGGATTATGAGACGGAGGAAATGGAGAGTGTGTGCTTACGTTTACACTCGGGCACTTTAATCTTGGCCGGCTCAGATGGCTAACCTCCGTTAAGACTGGCCGCCGTGACTGTAATCGATCATTACATAATTCTCCAATCCTATTAAAGCTATTCAAAGAAAAACCAAATACTTTCTGGCTATTGACTTGCACTTCCTACGCAAAATGTTTTATTCTCAGTCACTCATCACGAGATTTGCAAAACTAAGCGTCCGATTAACTGAAAATTGGCATATATATTCATTTCTCGACCCAATAAGAAAAGACCGGAAAACTTAACAGCCGATGGGGTGAAATAGTGTGTTATAGCTTGTACTAGATTAGCTTAAAACTGACGTCAAAATCATAACTTGTCACAGTGTGGACATTAATCAACATTAGCATCATTTGGATACTTGTTTTATTTCTTTGACTAAATAATTATTGTTATTATAATATATATATATATATATATATATATATATATATATATATATATATATATATATATATTATGTGTTAATTACCGAGTATACGTTATCTCAACTTTGCCGATTTGCGAACGTAATTAGGTAAAAAGTTAAAGTTACAACATATATACGTCCCACTGCTGGGACAGGCCTCTCATTTCTGAGAGGATTTTAGGGCAAGAAAATGTCCGCCGCGTTGCTCCATTGCATCTTGGCGACCTTCACATGTCTCAGAAATATATTTTTTCTCATTTCTCCCACACAGGTTTCCTTACGATGTTTTCCTTCACCGCCAAGCACGTGGTAAAAATGTTAAAATATTGCTACTGATAAATTTGCATTTCCTAATAGGAGTAAAGTCTATTACAAACTGATGTACCTTACTGTACAGAGATGATAATGAAGCTGGTCCCTCTTTCAGAGTAGGTATATCGCCTGAAGTGCAGCCAACTTCGGAAGCTATTTTGTGTACATTATTTTATTATTTTTAGTTCTTTGAAGTCAATTTTTACTTTTTTAAATTTTTATTTTTTAAACTTTTTGACTCTGGAATTTTTTCATCAAAATAGGACAACCCGTTGACTTACAGCTTATTAAATAAAAAAGATTCATTAACCTAGAATCACATTTGGCGATGATGTTGTATAAAAATATGTATAAAAATACATACAGTCGAATTGAGAACCTTACAGTTTTTTGAAGTCGGTTATAAAGAGACCTAAATTATTTTACATACATTTTAAATCGTTTAATAGTAATGCCATTAAGTTTAATTTGTTTTCTTCGTTACGAATTCTGCTGCCGTATGAAGGAATGGCCGAAACGGCTCTGCAATAATACTCGACTAGGACGCCGCGAGTTTGTTTAAATGTTTATTTCTTACAGTTTACAATAACATTACAAAGTTATATTGCAGCTAGTTTTAGGTCATTTTTTTGAAGTTTTAACGAAATTTTTACTATTCCAAGTGCATTTTAATAAGTTGGTCTACTATTACTTGTTAACTTGTTAATTCTACTTAGCTGTTATAGTTTTTCTTTTAATTTCGTTATATATACTACTACCGTGTATACTTTTCACATTTCCAAAAACAGCGGTTTAGTTGGTGGGGGGTGGGGGTGGAGGACACATGACTAATGAACCCGAATATCCGACGATACCCCACGCGATGGAATAGTATGGTAAAAAAAAGTCCATTTACCTGTATAGAAGGAACCCAAAATTGAAAATATTTTTTTAAGATTTTATTTCACAGTTTTGTATGCGTGACTAATATATCGAACTATGACACAGATTGACTGACAGATTTGTAGCACGTAGGGTCACCTAGGGTAGGAGTAAAACCGCGGACGGACGGACAGACGGATATGGCCAAGCTATAAGGGTTCCTTGTTGTATAACTACGGAACTCTAAAAAATTGCGGTAGCCAACCTGCCTGATGTGTCAGCTATGGCAAAATGAGGTAATGTTCGCCAGTGGACTTTTATAAGCTGTGAATATATAATATGTAGTATCAAGCATTTTAAGCTTACTTGGAAAGAAGAAGTAAATGGTAATATTGGTACCTAATGTTAAAAGCATAACTTATTGATTTCCAAAATTTTAAATATCATGTTTAAGCGCTAATAATGTTAAAGGTTAAAATAATAATTAAATAAGTAAAAAACAACTCATTATATGTTATATTTATATTTCCTACTTATTATATACAAAATATTCATCAACTATGTACATTTAACTTTAATTATTTTATTTCTAGCGTACTTACTTCCAATCCAATAACCTTCACAAGTATTTTACACATTTAGGTTGTTCTTATAAATTAAACAATCAGCTTTATACGAAAGCAGTTCTTATTCGATATTTCACCTCTAATACGTGAGACAACAGTATATATGTATATACGTATACATATATGTATTGTATATATGTATATACATTTACAACTTACTTTAAGAAACATATTTAAAATATATTAATAATACATTTTTACAGAGCATACAATAAAAATTAGGCGTTCGCCAACCCTAAACATGCCAGATGGTCATGAAAAGGCCGGTACTTTATCTATAGTAGTGAAAAAAGGTTGATATAGACGAGAAAATAAAATTTAATATTTTATTAAAATAAAGTATAAAGAGTTAAATATTTTTCAAGTTGAAGCCAAATAATTTCTGTCAATGTTTTTTATATATAATTAGACTATAACACCTATGATAAAACCATAGATCACAATGAGCTTTTACATAATTCCAATGATATATAAATCATTGCATAATTCGCTTGCGGTTTAAATGTTACGGAACTTAAAGCAAGTTTTTAATTACATGTTATAAATATTTGGTAATATAACGGCTAATGTGTATTACAAGTATTGCAGTAAATCCGTACTCGATAAAAATGGTACATCAAAGTGTTGAGGGCTAGTTATTTCATGTTGGGCGCGTGATTTGTTGTGACGTTGGTTCTTATAATATGATGGTGGCGGGAGTCCGGGTTGTCGAGGAAGGAATCCAGCGTGGGTAAGAATATCGTAGATTTCCCTGCGTGGCACAGAATCTGCCTCACGGTGGTATACCTATAAAAACGATCATATGAAATTCATGAAAAAGTAGGCATTTTAAACTATCACTTAAGCAACAAATAGATAAGTCCGTAATTCCATATTATATATTTTTATACATAATATTTTTTAAAAGGTGCAAACTGTACACGTTTGTGCAAATGAGCTTTAAATAAAATGAATAAATGGCAAATGTAATAACGTTTATAAATTGCTCATGTAAAATATCATTCAACATTTTTCTAACCGAAATTTTTTATATATACTATCCGTAAGCACTACTAAATTATACTTCAATTTCTTAAGCTAAAATTAAAAAAAAAAACTTATTTAATCTAAATTTTAAAGATGAACAATTGTAGAATTTAAAGCCTTTTACGAGTATTACAAATTCCAGGATTGGTTTTACAAACTTAGCCAATAATTATATTTTTGTTACAGTTATTATGGAAACATTTGCATCGAAAATTACGATTCATTCCATTCTTTTGAAATAGTATTTAGAGTAAAGTTATTAAGGCAAATCCTCTTTTTTTTTAAGGAGACGGGGCAAACGAGCATAAGGCTCACCTGATGGAAAGTGATTACCGCTGTCTATAAACAACTGCAACACCAGGGGAATTGCAGATGCCTTACCAGCCTTTTAAAAAGGAGTAGGCTCTTTTTTTGAAGGTCCCTAAGTCGTATCGGTCCGGAAAAATCTCTGGTGGTAGTCATTCCACAAGGAAGTTTTGCGAGGAAGAAAACGTTCATTAATAAGTTTAACGTTTTTGGACGCACGGTGGTGGACCGCCAGTCATCCAGATGGTAAGGATGATATCAAGAGTTTTGTCGCGATGTACGATGGTGAAACTGTGCGGTTGGAATTAGTCTGAACAATTCTTCCAGAGTATTTCCCGTGGTAGATGCGACAAAATACGCAAAGAGACGCAACATCTCTTCGCAGTGCTAGTGAGTCAAGCCGATCGGAAAGAGCTTGGTCGCCGACGATTCGAACAGCTCTGCGCTGGATGCGATCAAATGGAAAGAACTGGGACTGGGAAGCCCCAGCCCAGAGATGGGAACAGTATTCCATATGCGGCCTTGTAAAGTTGCAGGCGGTGAGCCGGCATGAAATACTGTCCCGCTCTGCTGAGTACACCAAGGTTTTTACAGGCCAAAACAACTTCTCTTCCAAGAGACCACGAAACTGCACGTCACTCGATATGTCGACGCCGAAGATTCCGATACAGCTGGGTCAACAAGGCCTTGAAACTGAGGAGATACGATGAAGGGGTTCTTATTAGCGGTAAATGCGCAAACTTGTCTTCTAGGGATTAAACTGGAGTAGATTAATCTAGATTAACTCTCTACACCCGTTAATATATCTATAATTAACGTTTACGAGCTCCTGAAGAAGAGGTTCTAATATAGCATGCCACAAGGCGTTAGATCATCGCTTATTATATTAGGTTAGGTTTTTACTAATTACAATAAGAGTTCACATACTTAGGCGCTACTCCAAGCCAACGGCCTTGAGCGTTTGGTCCTGTACACTCCACGCGCTCTCGCTACAATATAACGCGTAAGAAATACGCCCAAATTTTAAAATATTTTCTTTATAAAATCTAATTTTAGTTCTTTGAAAAAAAATAGATCAAAATGTTCATTAATAAATTGCCTATCCATTAGTGTGAATCGCAAAATAAAATAATGATTACTTTATGGGGAGATGCATGTTATCAATAATTTCTGTGGTTTAGTTTTAAGAAGATTCATCAAGTATTTACTCCTTTAAAAAAATTAAATTGGCTATTATGGAATTAAGATTATTAAGAAATTTATTAGATTTTTTATTGGTTAATATATCTTTTTAGTAACAAGTAAGATATCTCCTAAAGACCTCACAAATAACGACTAGGGCGGCATTTTGCTCAAACACGCACCTTAATGTTTTTTTTAAGTCCCGTTTTAAAATTCTTCGATAATCTATGTCTAAGGACCGACTGCACAATTTATTATGTGAAACTTTTTTGTTTTTATTTTTATATTAAAAGTTTAATTTCACTTCCCAATTGGTCAATTCACACAATTAAATTTGTACTATGAAGACTGTGGTAACTTACGTTGTTAGACAATATTATAACAAATGGTTTGACCTTATATTGATGTCGAAATCGAAATAATTTTCAAGAACATGATTTTTATCACATGAATGTATCCAAAGCTCTTTATTGTATATTTATCCTTGCTTGATGTTCTTGAGCTATGCACATGTTGCAAAATTCTTTTCATCGTACGAAAATTGTTTTTGCATTAGTAGAATTAGTTTAGACATGAATATTTTGTTTTGGAGCTTAATACAAAGTTCTCTTTAAAATCTCAGACAAAGACCATCTTCAAGTGACACGTATCTTTAAAAGTCTATTCATTACATTATATTCAACGACAACATGATTTATTGTGAACACTCAGCTGGATTGTGGCCTAGATAATAAGTAAAGTTTATATTATAATATGTAACTTTCAACGCGTGTAAGAAAAGGACATACGTGTTTATGGATTACAAGTGCCACTTTTCACTTTTGTTCACTTTTCGCTATTATAAAATAAAATATGGAGTGTTACAGTTTGTGCCGTGATAAATGGGGTTACAACAGTGAACGCAAATAAAACCTAACCACCAAATTCTGTAAAACTATGTACTTAAAAGTTCACCACTCAGAAAGTCTTGCAAAACTTAAAAAAGTTCTATGGTTTAAGCTTTTATTAATAAACCCTTTTTAAAGTAGGTACTTGTCACCAATTTGGTACACAGTTACATGTGTCTAAATACTTGTATATATACAAAACACATCAACATTATATCATAGCTAATCTTGCTCGGGTTACCTCAATATTTAATATTATTAGGTAGAGCGGTGCCTCCTGACACAGGTATTCTTTTGTACCTCCTAGTAAGGCTCCATAAAAAAGTTACAGTGTGCCAAACCGCTCGCTTGTTGACCACAGCAGTGAAAACTTCTCGCAAGGTTGGTATTATTATTCGGTGTTGATGCTACTTCGATTTCGTAAAGACATTGACACCAGATAACAAGCAAAATCTTCACTTGGTGGGCTTTGGTTTGGTTGGTTTAATTTAGCTCGTAAAAAGATTGAATTTTGAAATAAATAATATTCGTATTTTTACTTGTAAACAATCAGGTGCACTATGTATTTGTTTGTCTCCCTGTTTCTAGTAAAAAAAAAAAACAAATATTCCTACCGGTTTTTCGCCACTGTGTAGTAGACTGGTAAGTGGTAGTATTTCTTGAAGATGTGGGTTGTGCAGGGCTGGGCTACGTAAGTGTGTTGGCAGGAGTTCTTCTTCCTCTCTAACCGCAACCACTGCAGGGTGCGGTGGGGGAATAGAGTCCACTAAATACATGCTTGTCATTAGCAGTAACAGTGTGGCTTTCATGTTGATGCCTTGAACTATAGAAAAAGTAAAAAGAGAGTTATTTTAATAATATTTATACATTTACTGAAAACTTAAATATTATACGAGTATGTTAGAACACGTTGATCCCAATAATGCAGATTCCAGTCTACATAATTGGAATATTGTACTCCACTACAGAATTTATGTGCCAAAAACTACATAAAAACAACCATTTTTGGTCTAAAAATACTAGTAATGATTTTAAAATTACTAATATTCTCTTTAACTACTTCTGGTAAGCATAAAATGCTTATATTCGGAGTGGAGTCCCGTGAAGTGGCGGTATAGAATATCCACTACCTATATTATACCCGTTATACCCCATATCGTCCCGTGGGTGTCGTAAGAGGTGACCAAGGAAAAGAAACCAGTGGTTGTATAGTAGCGTCTTACTGATAACAGTTCAAAATAATAAAAAACTGTGGTTGCCAACCCACTTGCCAAACTTGGCAACTATGTCAAATGTGAGGCATTCTATGTGGGAGGTCTATGTTCAGCAGTGGACCTATTATTTATACGTGGTAGAGCCATGCTGCAGTTATATTAGAAGTATAGTTGTAGCACGAATAGGTCGGCTCGACCGGGGAAGGACCACGCTTTCACAGAATACCAGCGTGAAATAGTAGCTTAATGCTGCTGTGTTTCGTATGGTGAGTGTAGAGAACCGGAGACCCTTTTTACTGGAAACGAGGCATCCCGTCTTAGTTCCTCACGGGTGACAACGCATCTGCATTTTGATTCGTAATCGAGGATAGATGTAGATGTCTATGGGCCACAGCAATGACTTACCATCAGGTGGACCGTATACTTGTTTGTCACCAATGGATGAATGGATGAATGGATGGAGGGAAGAGTGATTTACAACGGTAATCGAATGGCGGAGTCGAACCCACCACCATTTTTATTGAGTTCGCGGTCCGCGCCCTGCCATTAGGCGATTGTCGCTTCTAAAACCCACCTTTACAATATAATCCACAACAGCCTTGTTGGTCTCGTGGTTGAAGTAATGCGACTGCTGATCATGAGGTCCTGGGTTCGAATCCCGGGTCGGGCCAAAAAATCAATTATTGAAGAACACGTCAAGACATTCTCAGTAGCTGCCCGGAGTCAGGAAGTTGGCAGTGTCTCACCCGCGTGCCTCGGAAAGCACGTCAAGGCGTTAGTCCTGCGCCTGATCTCTCTCCGGTCGTGTTGGTTTACTGTCCCATCGGATTATGAGAGCGAGGGAATAGAGAGTGCACCTGTGTTTGTGCATACACTTGGGCACTATAATCTTGTCCTGCGCCGTTGTCTATAGGCTCCGTTGAGGCTGGCTTCCGGCATCGAAAATCGACCTGGAGGCTGGAGGGCATTATTATTATTATTAATAGACTGATGCAGTATCCAAGACTCCTGTCTTGGACATTGTGTACTCAAGGTATAGTATAAACCTTGTGTTTAGTTTTGAGACATCTTAATTTAATTTGTTATAATTTTATTTAACGACTGTTGTATTTGCGAAGAAATTATTATAAAATGAGCATGAAAAAGAGAAAATTTTGTGTAATTTTAGCAATAAAATTAATTTGTTTAAGAAATTATAATATAGTATCGTTAAGTTTGCTTATATAAGACATTATGAGATTTAGAAAAAGGTACACCCAACCGCATTACATAGTAGAAGTAGTAAAACGAGTTGCATCCGATTATGTGATGTGGATTAGGTAAGTTGCACGAACATCTAATTTAAACCTTTTGACCCAGTTTCACGATCGCGACGGATACATTCGTGGGACATTTCGATATTATCACAAAGGTCACACGCAACATAGCAATTGGCGTTATTTCAACGTTATCTACGGTGGGATCTGGAATTTGGTCTGTACTCTGTATCACTAATAGTTGTATGTACTCTTGTCAGTCAATTGAGAATTTTTGATAATTCACTAATGAGTTCTACCTGTGATTGCTGGCGTCGGGGTTACAGAATACAGACAGCCTACGTTTACAATTTTATTATGTATTGAAACTTCATTTATTATAAATTGTAAAATATTTGACAATAATTATAGTTTTATTAAGAATACGATAATGTGTATTGCGGTTTGCGGTCAAAACCAAAGTCTAAACAACAATTTTAACAATGATAACTTGCAATAGTGGGTACGTCAACTGTCCATGTTCCGAACTTTTGCTGGAACCAATGTACCGATTATTTAACAATACAGATGATTTGATTAAGATATTTTGATCGATCTTGAACACCACCTCAATTTCCGATAATAATATTGAAAACTGTTGTTGGTGCAATAAATATTACTGTCGGTTGAGACTGAGACAGAAAACTGAGAATCGCAATATTTATAACGCCTTTAGACAAAAAATATTTATAAAAGTTACATCTCAACTTAAACATCTAAAAATACACGTTCAAAACACACGCGTACAAATATTACAAAACAAAGGCTTCAAGGTCAAGTGAACATTGCTTTCAAATTCCCTATCAAAACCTCGCTTTGAGAATGTTCGCAACGATAATCAGTAATTGCTTTGGCGATGCATAATTTGCGAAACGGTGGCCATGTGAATGCTGGTGTGTTGAAATACTTTAAGGAACTGTGGCGGGCCGAAGGTACAACAAAATTCATTATTAAATCTTTTCAGCGTCCAGAGCTTAAAGTCTACAGCTGACACGATTTATATACCTAAGTTGTGTTATAGATTTGTGGTATAGATTAGTCAATATGACATTTGCGGCAGATACCAAACCGTTTGCATGGTTAGAGGATTTTAACGGATATTAGCTTTCGATTATTATCATTCCCATTATAATACATGATGTTGGCAATATGAAAAAAATTGATGGCTTTTTAATAACTGCCAACCATTCAATAATGGAAATCTTATTTTTATATCGGAATCTAAAATATATCACGATAATTTAATAAAATATAAGTAATCATAAATTTTATAAAGATGCAATGCGGTTGTGTAACTCTGGTAAGAATCGTGGTTGGGTTCTTTTTAATAGTAGGGGAGCCCAAGAGGGGATTTTGGGATTTAGTAAAGCGCGGCAGATTAACATACAGGGAGGTACCTAGTACCCATTAAATACCTCCACCAAGTATTAGTCCCGTACATGTGGCCGCGCGTCAAGGATAAAGGATCAGATTAGTTAAAAAAAATTGATCATCTGAAATTCTCGAGCGCGTCAGATTAAGGTAGAGTAAGTTAGTTATATCCTAAAAAGGGTATATTCCACTAATCTGACAATTTTCGATTGACGATAAGAAGTAGGTGGGTTACAAACTTGTAAAAAAAAACGTCATCTCGACTTTCTCGAGCGTGGCTAAACTTTTTTTATTTTGAGGGCAATAATTCAACGTTCACGAATAATATATAATCTGACGATTTCCGTAAGCCGAAGTAAGGAAAAATAATAGATAAAGTTTAATGTGTGCAGCTACGTGATGCTAGTATTCCCTTTCCCGCGTTTCATTCGCTCGCAAAAAATGTTTCTATTCCTCTCTCACTCTTTCTCTATCTATTACTCTCTCACTCCGTCCCCACTTTGGGTTCTGTTGCCATGACGCCATGACAGCTGATCGCGCAGATGGTTTTGTTTACAACGTATTTATAACGCCTGAAATTATTTTGTGATTTTGATGTTTCATAGTATGTGAATTAAAATTTAAAAAAAAGTTACTATGAGTGACATTAATGTAAAGTGTGTGTTTTGTGGTGAAGCTAATTTACAAAAAACTGTCAAATTTACATTAGATACATTACAAAAATGTATAAATGTATTAGAATATCGTCGGAGTATGAAGTACGTATGAAGATGTAGTCATAACACCAGATATTTTTGATGATACTCCAGAACTAGGTTTATTTTTTCTGCAATGATTGAAGAAATCGTGAAGAAAAATTCATGAAGAAAAATTTCGTTTAATACTCTCATGATTTTTTGTTACAGATACACAATCTGAGGATGAAATCGAGCCAGAAGAGGGAGATGATTCTACCGACGAAGATGATGATTGAAAAAAAAATTCAAAAAAAATTATATTTTTTATACTTATTTTCTCATAAATAAAATTTTTGTACTTCAAAGAATAACATGTTTTATTTGCATGCTATTTTTTCAGCTCTTTAATTTGTTAAGTAAGTTAAAAGATTTGAAGAAAATACAAAAAAAATTCTTTCCATTGTCAGATTAGGCGAATCCCTCCAGATAATCGTTAGATTATGAGACAACATGTTTAGGGTATATAAATGAACCATATATATCTTAATCTGACGCGCTCGAGTATTTCAAAATGGCGATTTTTTTTGCATATTCTAATAATGGCCGCGAGTGTGGGTCACATCCAAATCGTCAGATTATTACATAAGAGCCTTCTTTTAGGTTCACTTAACATCCCCTTTGAAAATCTGACGCGCTCGATTAAATTTTTTTTCCGTTTTCAACCCTTACGTACGACCACCCCCATCATGGAAACAATCAGATTAACATACGTATGCTTTCAAAAATACGTAGGACATAGATGCTATTAATATCTGACGCGCTCGAGTATGTCCATGCAACTGTTTTTTTACGTTTGTTGAAAGTTTATAGCCGCTCCCCCCACCGATGAAAGTGTATATATTATATGACTTTTTTTTCTTCTTATCATCTAGGCTTCGCAATCCAATAGGTCTCTTTGACGCTCGAGTAAATCCCGATTTAGCACCCTCGGCTCCCCTACTATAACGTTTGATTTAGTTTCGTTCTATTACGGAAAAGTATCTGAATCGATTTTAATATTTTTTTACATTAATTTCTTATTTAGAGTTACAAAATCCTATCCACTACCCCCATTACTACCATATATCATTCCATAGGTGTCCTTAAGGAAATCCCAAAATGATGTGGACAAAGTCTACCTAGTACCATCACAGATCCAAATAATTAAAAAAACTGCGGTTTTTAATGCATGCCAAGCGTGGCAACTACGGCTTTCCTCCTGTGAGGAATCTATAGGGGAGGCCTAAGTTCACCACTGGACTTTTGATGGAAAGATATAAAAAAAGATTACGCAGTATCGAATTGATACCCATCGGCAAATGTTTCCTACCTGAGTGACACAATCGTGCAACTAGTAGTTTAATGTGCGTGAACGTGAATGTTTACGTGAATGAGATAATGCATGTTCATGTGCGCTTGTTGACCTTCATGTTTTGTTTACAAACTATAATCTATAACTATATTTAATTGTGCGTTTTATATAGTCGTCAATACTGACTGCGTATCGAATCGTGGACCCTATATAATGTATATATATATATATATATATATATATATATATATATATATATATATATATATATATATATATATAAGTAAGGTAAGTTGATAGGTAAGTTACGCGCTATGCGGACGTCCCTTTTAATAACGATTCAACTTCTTCATTTAGTTAGAAAGTAGATTGGCGAGTGATAAAATGACTTCCATAAACATAATATTACATAATGTAAATAAAGTGTTTTCGATATTTGCAGAACGCGATAAAATACACTTGCAATATATATTATATAATGACTGCACTGCCCTGACACGTACTTACACAAGTAATATTTTCAATCATTAATTCGTTACATCTTATCAAAGTCTGCTGCTGATGAAGGTCTGGGCTCTCCAGTAGATTGCCTTATAGGGGAGGATACTTGCCGTAGCTGTCACGATTGCAAGGCGGGTTGACAGCCGCCATTTTTAATATTAGTTTGAGTTGTCATCAGGAGGGTACTCCTAATTAGGAGTACCCTCAACCGACGAGTGTGTATGCGTAGGTATGTGGATGTGAAGGAGGTGAGAGAGCTGCAGCATTCTGCAGTATATGTGATATATTGATAATATATGATTCTGCAATATATATAATATAATGATATAGTGATAAAGCCATTGCTTTACCACGTATAAAACTATTAATGCTGAATAAAAACACATTAATGCTTTTCTCACTTGCTTTGTCCTGGGAAGAACCAGCAAGAAACCCAGCGGGCCTTCTTTTGAACGATAATTTAAAATATATGTTGTACAACCATTGTTCTTAAATGAAATAAGGTTTTAAAACCTTTGTGATTTTAATGAATACAACTAATTTGATCTAGCATATAACGTTAATTATTCGCACTTTGTTTCAACAATAAAAATTAAAATCACAATATATACGTAAAAAAATTAACAAAAGAGTACTTTTTTAATTACTTACATATTTTTGATTGAATTTAAAATGCGATTTATATATTTATACTTACTTTTTATTAAACAAAAAAGCACAGCACTTCACTTATCACGTATGTTTATTAAAGTTATATAATTAAATGAACTTAATCAGTCTGTTACTTTCGAGCACGAATGCCTTGTATCTGAAGAAAAGCGAAGCTAAGAGAACGTAGTACCTCCACCACCGTAAGGTTGCCGCAATCCTGATCGAATATCTGCAACGGTGTATTTCAAAGTGCTTATTAGAATAATTGTGAGATGTTCTAAATGTAGCTGATACATATTATTTATATTTAGGTCAAGACATTAGGAAGAATAAGTATGTGTAACTCAAGTTTATATTTTAAGACAAACCTATATTTTATATAAAAAAGGTTTTATTAAAATTTTTCGAATAATCTGCAATAATGAATTATATTTACCAGTACAATTAATAAAGCGGCGCTTAGGTAAACGGTTTTCTCTATTTTCTCTCTGTATAATGACACAAAAAAATATTTACGATTAAATCTATATGTACCCTCATATATAACGTACTCTGTGGTACTCTTAGAATACAAAAAACAAGCTAATATGTACCATTGCCATGTTCATATGTTTTTTTCTATAAATTAATTATTTAAAAAAACTAACTACCTTCTAAAATAAATACAAATTATCTAGTTAAGACGTACCGCAAACGTATTTAACGAGCATAAAAAGTGAACAATCGTAAATAATTCGTGAAAGAAAGAAAAACTAAAATCGATCCCGTGATGGAAGAGCAAGCAGGATAGTACGAGATCATAATTTCGTCAATTTTTCATTTTATGTCTGAACTAATTGTCGAGGAGGTTGAAGGCACATCGTAGATCTGAAAACTTAATCTTCCAATACTTGAGTCCTCCTCTTAATTGCAGACAGCGGCGAGAACTGCGTGACTGATTAGTTGTTTCTATCGACCTGACTGGGTTGTCTCATATAAGTATGGTACAGCAATAGTGTATATATTTATTTTTCTTTTTTTATAGGAAAGGGGTGACAAGTGAGCACACAGTCCACCTGATGGTAAGTGGTTGCTGTGGCCCATAGACATCTACATCCATCCTCGTTTGCAAATAAAAATGAAGATGCGTTGTCAGCCTTGAGGACTAAGACGGAATGCCTCTTTTCCAGTAAAAAGGGTCTCCGGTTCTCTACACTCACCATACGAAACACAGCAGTATTAAGCTGCTATTTGACGCTGGTATTCTGTGAGAGCGTGGTCCTTCCCCGGTCGAGCCGACCCATTCGTGCTGCTACTATACAATTAATATAGCTGCAGCATGGCTCTACCACGTAAAAAGCTTGTGGACCTTTGCAATAAAAATATTAAATGCAAAGGTCCACAAGCCCTTCAAAATTTATAATCGCCGGGTAATATGTATTGATCGATAAAACAGATATTACGGCAGTGGCGCTTTATAATTGATCAGTAAACTTTGACCTGTTTTACAAAAACTTTATTATGCTGTTATTGCTTTTGAAATTGTAGGAATATATTTACAAACGACATTGATAATTGCTAAATGCTTACAATGTATTCATCGTCGTTCAATAATATTTCTACTAATGCCCGGTGTATGTATTTGCTACCAATATAGTCTTTATTGACATGACTAATATTTTGAAAGTTAGCATATAGCATCCTAACTTTTAATTACATTAATTCTTAACAATTTTTATGTTTTGTCCTTGTATATTTATTAACAAGGAAACATAATTTATAACATAAGAACAAAAGTTATAGTAGGACAGAAACTGCCTCATGCAACCAAGGTCATACAAGTAGGTATGATAAATCATTCATCCACAACCAACGTAGACTCATGATGACTTGCGTATTTCATTTTATGCTTTACAATATTTACCTGCCAACGTACGTGTTTGGAGAGGTCTCACAGAATACCAGCGTGAAACAGTATGGTAGGTGTAGAGAATCGGAGACCCTCTTTTTACTGATAACGGTGAATTCTATCTTAGTCCTCAGGGGTGACAACGCATCTACTTTTTGATTTTTATCTAAGCTAGATGTAGATGTATATGGGCCGCAGTATCCACTTACTATCAGATGAACTGTATGTTCGCTGTGTGGTCACCTTTATTCTATAAAAAACGTGGTTAATTAAAATTACCAATACGAATATCGCGGCGAACTTCTTCTGCTTCTAAATGCTGCTATTAAAAAGGCCGGTAATGTGTGATTGAAATGTCCATTGATCCATGATTGTTGATGATTAATGTTTTATCGTCAAACAGCATATTATAGCATTACTTTTACATACGCTCGGGGATAGCAGTGTATACTTACTCCATCCCTCCTCAACCAACGTCGAGTTAAAGTGGCTTTCTTTTACGAACAACACACAAAAAATTACGATTGGCACAAGTTATCGTCCCCCTTGGCTCGATGGAAATATTTTTCTGGGTGCCATCACTTCATCTATCGTTTCCTTCACAAGAGCAGACAAAATCATCCTTGTAGGTGATTCCAATATAAACTTGCTTGAAACAGATGACTCCGAAACTAAACTTCTTCATAGTTTTCTTAATAATACTCGTCTATATCTGAGCACATTATTCAGACCACAGTGAAACACTCATTGACTTGGTGTGCTCCGACATTGGTGTTTGTAATACAACAGTGTCACATACACCACAATTAGGGCAACATACATTAGTATCCGCACAATTTCCAATAAAAAAAGATAAGGTTATAACCCGTAGAGCTTACATTCGTCCACTTAAACAGATCTTGGTAAACCATTTCAATGCAGATTTTAACAGTGAATTATGTGTGAATGTGCAGAGGTTAAGTGGGACTTTCGTCATTTTCTGCGGTAATGTCCTCTGTATGAAGAGTGATTATGAAATGTGATGGATAAAATCACTCGATTGAAGCATTTACCAATGTAATATGTTTAAAAACAGCATGAAAGCGATCATCTCATTCCCAGGCATAGATAATATACTATATAGAGCATTCCTCGGGGTTATTATTAATCATACACACATACATACATAAACACTCACGGCTGTCACCCAGAAGGGCAGGCAGAGACTACAGACTTCCATTTAGTACGATCCTGACATACCTTTCTCGCCTCTTCCACATCCATATTCCTACGCATACATGCTCGTCGGTTAAGGGTACTCTTAATTTGGCCCATTTTTAATATATCGCCAATTTCGTCGACACACATTCGCCTAGGACGTCCCTTTCCCTTTTTTCATTCCATGACCATATATTCTTTAAAAGTACATACCTATTTAATTTTAAACATTAATTTACAATACTATGTTGTACAATGAAATATAAAAACGTTTAGCAATAGCATGATGGTAATCAGCTCATTCCCAGGAGTTACTGTTAATCACGTACTCTTTAAAGGCAAGTATATACTTACCATTTTGTTCCAGATGAAGGGTTTAACATAGATCTAATATATGAATATTAATTTTTGTTTGTTCGTATTTTATGCGATGCCATACCGTTTATCAGATTGCGGTAACACTTTGTCAACATATCGCTTGCACTTCCGCGAAGGTTATAGGCATAGTTGGACCCGGTAGGTGGCGCTATTGTAGAATACAGATATCACCCGTGCGAAGCCAGGGCAGATCGCTAGTTACAGATAAAAAGTCTGTATTAATATCGTGTTTTCAATGAATTACAAATGAAAAGTTTAATGTCAGTTGGAATGAGTACCCATTATTAGTTTTTAATTACACTTGTATCTGTGAAAACTATTCAGTATTTATAGTTTTATTCTCTTACTCCTGATACGTGGGACACTCAATAAGGTTTGAGATATACAAAAAGTATTCTAGATACTATTAATATTTATATTTCATCTTTTCAAAATATTCTCCATCATGCTCTATACAAAGTTCCATTCGCCTAAACCAACTCTGAAAACACTTCTGCCAGTCTTGATCTGAGAGGTCGTAAATCGCTTCTTCGTAGGCAGCCACGGCTTCTTCGGCGCTTGAAAAAAAATTGTCTGTTCCCGCGCTTTTCATTTAAAAATTGTTTTAAATGAAAAGTGCGGGATGCGTTGCAGGAAAATTAATAGAACTTTGTTTTTTTTTTATATTGAGCAATTGGATTATGGAGTTCTACTTTTAAATAAATTTGCTTTTTAGAAACATATAACACGGCTGCGTTCCATTTTTAAATTTCGAGCATCTTAAAACTTATTGAGTGACCTACGTACGGTTCTATTCCTTCTACTGTACTATTTGTAAATGGATATTAATAATAATGGCGACTGCTGTTAAAGAGTGGTTGCATTAACTTGTAATACTCACTTTATATATATTTATTATTTAATTTTATTGTTTTAGTGAGCCGTAGCATCGCAGAGGTTGGGCCTATGCCACAACAGATGTACAGCTTGGGTTATATCCTTGCCGCCACCGTTAGAATTGTTAATAACAATTGTATGTTTGTGCTGATTTACCACGTAAAGGAAAACATCATGAAGATGAAGAAAACTGTATGCCGGAGAAATCCATACTTTTTTTAATATTATAAATGCGAAAGTGTGTTTGTTTGTTTGTTTGTTCGCAAGCGAGGAAATCGAAAAACAAAAAAAAGCAACAGAGCGTCAGCATGGCATTTTGTATGGGGATAGTTCGGTGGCTGTAGAGTAACATAGGCTACTTTTTTCAGCGGAAAAACATGTCATTCCCGTGGGAAAATCGAATATGTTGCAAAATTAAATTCAGCTAGGTGGCGCCACCGTGATTCTACAAGACGGACGATGGTACGATGGACGAACACAGAAGGTCAGAATATCTGGATTATTATGTCTTTTTACCAAAATTAAGATAAAAAATGTATGGATCTGTATTTTTCCACGCAGGACCGGGAAGAGAGCGATAAAAAACATAAAATTCACCAGCTGATTTTCTTCAAACGTTTTGGTGCATTGTAATTCACAGAGTAGGCGATAACCTCGCAGACGATATTAAATAATCCGTTGATGCTCTGCCTACCCCGCAAGGGCTACAGGCGTGATTATAAGTATGGATCAGAAATACTATCACCACCTGTCACGCTTTCACCCTTAACTATACGAGTACTTAACTGTGATAGAAACAGTTCTTAGTAAGCATTATTAATATTTATTGAACGGAAATGAATACAGTTCTTATAATGTGGTTATGAATGAATCGGTATTACAATAAGAAAAATTGTGCAAAATTATAGAGTTCTTATTAACTAACGTATACATAGTTTAAATTGATTCCGCTAGATGTCGTTACTAGGTTTTTAAAACGCGGTAACGAAATGTTTCCTGACATGTACTTAACTCCCGCCGTTGAGCCGCGCGTCAACTTATAGTGCATACGGTACCTACACGCTTAAATTGTTTCTATTTCGTAGCTTATTCGAATACCTGCTTTCGATTTCAGTTGTTTGTTATTTGCTTTGTGATTTAGTAATATAAATCCATTCAACTTAGAATGGATTTACATTGGCTTTCATTTTCGGATTTGTGTATTTTCTTGGATCGGTTTTGTTGATTTGGTTGGTATTCCTTTATACATATTTAGACTCAGGCTTTGATTTTGAATTTAGTTTATTTAACAAACAAAAAAAAACAGAATGTGCAGTGCGGCCCCCGCTGCTAAGCGGGGGCCGCCCTGCACATTCTGTTTTAAAACTCCTTCTAAATCTAGCCCAGGAAGAATTGCCGATCTGCAACTTTAGCAAAAATAGTGCACGAGGTATAATGCTACGACAATGCAAACTTTTAGTGTGGGACGAAAGTACAATGTCGAATAAAAAAGATGTAGAAGTACTAAATCGAACGCTCCAGGATTTGCGCAGCAATACCGATGTAATGGGAGGAATGTTGGTTTTACTGGCTGGTGACTTTCGCCAAACTTTACCTGTCATTCAAAAGGGCACACCTGCAGATTAAATTAAAGCATGCTTCAAGTCGTCTATTTTATGGAACAAGGTGACAAGATTCAGTTTAACTACGAATATGAGAGTGCATTTGTATAATGATATCAATGCTGGAAACTATGCTGACACACTATTAAAAATTGGCGATGGGCGGTTGGAAACGGATGCTGAGGGCTGCGTTAAATTGACGAGAGATTTTTTTAATTTAGTACAGAGTCATTCCGAATTAATTGCGAGCGTTTATTCAGATTTAACGAACAACATGCATGAAGACAAATGGTTATGAGAAAGGGCGATTCTTGCACCAAAAAATGAGAGAGTTAACAAAATAAATTCAGACATATTAAGCGAAGTAGCAGGAGAAATAACAGAGTATTTGTCAGTAGACACAGTTATGGACACAGAACAGAGCACTTCATATCCCGCAGAGTTTCTAAATTCTCTAGAGTTGTTAGGTGTGCCCTCACATAAGCTTCAATTAAAATTAGGCGTCCCAGTCATGCTATTGCGAAATTTAGATGCTCCTCGGTTATGTAACGGGACAAGGCTGCTACAATTTTGACAGGCGTAGGAAAAGGTGAAAATGTTATTATACCACGGATCCCTATAATTCCCACAGTTCTTCCTTTTCAATTCAAAACGTTGCAGTTCCCTATTAAGCTCAGTTTTGCAATGACAATTAATAAAGCGCAAGGGCAAACGTTACAGGTAGCGGGGGTCAACTTAGAAACACCGTGCTTCTCTCATGGTCAAATGCACAGAATCTCCACATTCTTTCCCCGAATGGAAAAACATATAACATTGTGTACAGTAGCGTCTTAAAATAGTGTTGAGTTAGTTTTTTTTTCCAAAATTCCCACAATCAATTAATCAGAATTCCCACAGATCTTCCCTTTCAATTCAAAATGTCCTATTTAGCTCAGTTTCTTTTCAATTCCAAATGCTGCACCTCTGACGGACCTATTAAGCTCAGTTTCCTTTCAACTCAAAAGGCTGCATCTCTGACGGATCTTTTATTTGGCTCAGTTTCCTTTCAATTCAGAAAACTGCATCTCTGACGAATCAATTTAGCTCAGTTTCTTTTCAAAAGTCTGCATCCCTGACGGATAATTATACTCAGTTTCCTTTAATTAAAAAAATATCCATTTCTATTTGGAATAAACAGGCTATTTTCATGCTTTCCTATACGCTGCGTTCCAAAACATTTAAATAGGCTGACGAATCAATTTTGCTCAGTTTCCTTTTAATGGATGCATCTCTGACAAATCTATAAAACTCAGTTTTCTTTCAATTCAAAAAGGAATGGATAGTTCATTTCCCTCTGACCATGCGGGTGAAGCCGCGGGTAACAGCTAGTTATAACCATATGAATGTACGTGAAGTTCAACAACAAGCGCTGGAGTACCGGGCGGGATCTTCTTTGCTCCAAATCCCTCTTAGAATTAAGAGAAGACCTGCGAAAATTGTTAGTCATAACAATTTTTTGTTAATATTTATAGTTAACTAATAGAATACAGCCACATAAAAGACAAGGAGCATATTGATAGTAGTAATATTGATTTTTCGAGTTATAAAAATTGATTTTTACGTATTTTCAAAAGTATTAATCGAATATTTTAATTTTTTCGTTTGTTCATGATTACTTACTAAACCGCTTCTGATATTAAAAAAGTAATGTATTCAAATTTCATGTAGTTTAATATTTGGTAAACAATACAGGTGGTAAAATTATAAATTTAGTACAACGGGATTCAGTACAAATAAAATGAGAATATCATCACTGTACTCAAAGTCAATTAAATACGCATTATTAAGGATAACTCAAAAACTAATAATCAGATCTTGATCAAAGTATGGGACCACATGAGAAGCACCATCTTTTAAATAACTCAATCATTAAAATTGGTTCACCTAACAAAAAGTTCTGAGGCACATAAAAAATACAGTCGATTTGACCAACAGTCAAAAGACAGAAAGTCGGTTGAAAAAAACTTCAATATTTATTGTACATAGCATAGTTTAAAAGTCGAAGCCGGACTTAATCTAAGTAATTTTTTATAACATTAGCACAAACGGGCACACAGTCCATCTGATGGTAAGTGGATGCTATGGCCTATAGACATCCACATTTATCCTCAATTAAGAATCAAAATGCACTTATTCCTTATGCCTCGACCCCAGCAGCATTACGCTGCTATTTTGTGAGAGTGTGGTATTTCCCCGGTCGATTCGGTTCATTCGTATTACAACCATAATATAGCTGCAGCGTGGCGCTACCACGTAAGAAAGCCGACTACAACTAGGTGCACCGGTTACGTTTCGGTAAACTAACGTGTATTCGATTTATTCACGGCTAAAACTACACATGATAAGTCTACTTGAAGCAAAAATTGAATTCCGATTCTGCCGACTTGATCGAGTTTGCAGCGTTATGTAAACTTGAACGCGTGTATGAGCGGTCAAGTACGCATGACGTTCGTCGGAGCAATAAGCGAGAGACGCCATGGTTTCAACTGGAGTGAACGTGAGTAGTCTATATGGATGCGCTGCAAATTGCCGTTTCAATCGCGCTGCAAACTTAATGGTAATCTGGATCGAGTATGGCATCCATGATAGCCGTACACCGTCCCGAACGCCGCCACTTCAAGCGCGTGAAGAATCGTGTATGGCCTCCATTACGGCTAAACTTAATTATAGTAAAGTCTGAATAATCATTAAAATGATTGTGACTCCTATTAACTTCATCAAAAATAGCACCGAGTTTTAGCTGGCTAAATCTAAGTGTAACTAGCACTTCTGCTTTTAGAGTTAATGTATACACAATTCGAAAATATCACAAGCATAATAAGTATGTATGTCAATTTTTTATGAAATAAAGGTGATAGATGAGCACACAGTTTACCTGATAGTAAGTGGATGCTGTGGCCCATAGACTACATCTATCCTCGATTAAGGATCAAAATGCGGACGTGTTATCACCCCAAAGGACTTCGATGTAATGCCTCATTTCCTATAAAAACGGTCTTCGGTTCTCTACACTCACCATACTAAACACTGCAGCATTAAGGTGCTATTTTACGCTGGTATTCTGTGAGAGCATAGTCCTTTCCCGGTCGAGCTGACTCATTCGTGCTAAAACTATAGTATAACTGCAGCGTGGCTCTATTACGTAACAAGTGTAATATTTACGAATAATATAAACATCGTAGAAGCAGGTGACATTATTTCAACATGTTATTTTGGGTCGTGTGAATTGACAATGAGTTAGTTTATAGTCTTATAATGCAGATTAACTTGCGCAAAATCACACAACGCAGCGATGCGGAGAAAGGAGACGAGCCTTTTTGTGCTGACCGCTTGATCTCCGTAAACTTGTACAGAGGTATATTCGGTGCAAAACATTTTTGATGTATGAACCATGTAACATTACCGTCACCGTGATTGTTTCGGCGGAAGGTTTTTAAATTAAGTATCAAATTATATAACAAGTAATACAATTTTACAAGTTTTACTTTCGCGATTGTTTAATCTACATAAAATGGCATTAAAATTAAAATTAAAGTTAGATTGAAGGTTTTATCTAAGTAGGATTTATTACCTGTCACACATTTGAAAATTATAGTTAAAAAAAAACTTGATCTTGAAAGTTGGAGGTTGTTACGTGGAGGGGCCACTGCAATATTTTGTGGCTGCAACGCGAATGAGTTGATTAGGCTTGGGTAAAAAAATATCTATATATCGAAATTTCGATATTTTCTCAAAAAAATATCGATATAAAAAAAATATATATATATATATATATATATATATATATATATATATATATATATCGTCTATATTTTTAATCGCGATATATCGATATTCGTTATTTATTTCAGAGTATCAAATTCATATTAATTTAGATTTTTTTTAAAAGTATTAATCGAAAAAACGTTAAGCAACAAAATATGACGATCTATCGATATTTATCACGCGATACGTATCAATACTGTTCGATACTTGTTTAAAAATATACATTCGATATATATCGATGTATTTTTTCACTTGCAAATCTCTAGGCTCGGCTCGATCGGGGTCGTACCGCACGCCCAGATAATACTAGCGCGAAATAGTAACATAACACTGATGTGTTTCGTTCGCTGAGTTACTTAAGACGTTTTTTACCGGTGGTAACGAGGCATTCCATCTAGGAGCTACGACATCCACGCTCTATCCAGAGGACTACATACCCGTTATTTTCTCTTACGTTTATAAAAAAGACAGTTGAATGGAATAATTCACGGCAAATTAAACACATTTTGTTTAATTATGTTTTATTTACCATATTTAATATATTTTATGCAGAAGCACGAGAGTAGAATAAATGCAGTAGAAATGCGGTTGCTATGAGGCAGTCGTATGTTAGGGCTGAATCTGAGTGACAGGGTGAGAAATTGTGTGATAAAAGAAGCGTGCGGTTTGCAAGATGATGCTGTGACCAGGTTTAAGAAAGGAAAGCTTCGGTGGTTTGGTCATGTAGAAAGAATGAATGAGGAAAGAGTGAAAAAGCAAATTTAAGTTGCAGAAGTGAACGGAATAGAAAGGGACGTCCTAGGCGAAAGTTTATCGACCAAACTGGCGAATATATATATATATATATATTGAAAATGGGCCAATTAAGAGTATCCTTAACCGATGAGGATGTATGCGTAGGTATATGAATGTGGAGGAGGCGAGAGAGATGTGTCAGGATCGTGCCAAATGGAAATCTGTAGTCTCTGCCTACCTCTCTGGGTGACAGGCGTGAGTTTTTATGTATATGACTTAGGTACACTGTATTTAACACATATGTTTCTCCCTTAAATTTAATTTATATTGTAGTAGACTAGCGATCAACCCGGGCTTCGCACTGGTGACTTCTGTATTTCGACAACAGCGTCGTCTACCTGGTGCAATTGCGAATCTTAGCCATCCAGGTATCCACTGAAACACACAAAAATATCATTGAAGTCGGTCGATCTTGTTCACGGCAATTGATTATATATATATATATATATATATATATATATATATATATATATATATATATATATATGAAAATATATATATTTATTATATATATATATATATATATATATATATATATATATATATATAAAGATATACATTTGCTTTATTTGTAAAGTGATATTTTTATATCAATAAGTCATCACGAAGAGTCAATCAATCACATTAATTAACCTCCCATCAAGGGTTGATATTATCGTTTAATGGAGTATTTAACGACAGCCGTTTAAGTGCAGCCCTAGTTTTAAAAGGTTAATACAGCATTAGCTGACTGAATTTTGAACAATATTTACGAATAAAGAAACACATTACAGCTAATTTCTAAAAAGTCGACAATGTATTCAAATTCGCAACTTTACCGGCGTGGATACAGAAGGAAAGCAAAACCGAATGAACTTAATATTATCAAAGAGAGCGCCAAGGCAGTAGGTAAAGAGTATTGCATTGAGGCATCGATTAACGGGCTGAAGCATCTAGTTGATGACAATACGTCATGGCTAGAACGGTACGTATTTATTTACCTCTTTAGTACCTATTAATGAGGTACCTAAGTCTCTAAAGTTCGCTGTACTATTATTTAGTTAGTTAGTATAGTTTATTTCGATAGTGGCTTAGTCTAGTTTGTCTTGCGTGCTTGCCTTACATCATGGAGGACCAGTCGCGTTATGTAACGTAGATTATATTATGGTATTGCGACAGAGAAATTTAGGTATACCCATATTTGTATTGTAATTATTGGCTCTGATTCGTAAAAAGCTTAAAATGAATATGTAAATTTATAATACGTAATAATTAAGGATAGCTACATCGATAAAAAACTCCGAAAGGTCCAAACTAGATCCCATATAATTCTCAATTTTATTTTATAGTTGCATAACTGTATTTGTCACACTCATTATTTTTTGATTTAATGTTCATACCGATTAATTGATTAAACGAATCAGAGTACGAAACCTATCCAAATGCAGAGAGGTGTAAGACAGGGTGACGTTATATCCCTGAAACTCTTCACCACTGCATTGGCAGGCGTTTTCAAGCTACTGGACTGAAGCATACGGTATTAACATCAATGGCGAGTACATCACTCACCTTCGATTTGCTGATGATATAGTCCTTATGGCAGAATCGATGGAGGACCTAAGCAGTGGCGTAGCTACCTTGGGGCTAGGCGGGGCAGTGCCCCGGGGCCCCCAAGCTCAAGGGGCTCCTCAGCCTTCATGAACGACGTTTGACAAAATTGTACAAATAATATTGTAATTGAATTTAAAAAGAATCGATTTTTTACTTTTAGGGCCCTGAGAAACAAACCACAAAAATGTCTTCCACCTTCAGAATATTAAACATCATTGTTAAAATGAAATTGTCTACTTAGTTTTATTGTCTAAATAGCTGTATTATTAACTGTACTCTACTTCGTCATTGTTTATTTTACTAGCCCGCGACTTGGTTCACCTATAATTATGGACCAACATTGAAAATTCCTTCCTTTATTAAAATGACCCTTTTCTCGGGCTGAAACGGTGATGACGAGATGAAACGTCGTGCATGTGCTTTCATCCAAATCCATAAAGTAGTTTTTATGTGAAACCGTAACAAACAAGCAAACTTTCACGTTTATATAAAATTACTAGTAACCCGTATAAAAAAGCACTGTTCATAATAATTCAAAGATAAATATTTATGGTTACGGTTAGTCAAATTTAGGAGATAAATATATTATTATACTAGCGTGGAGTTTTAGTCTAGACTTTTTGAAGAACTACGATTCCTTAGTACATTATTTTAATGTATCTCTTTAAAGTTTAGCGATTTTTTGACGACTTATAAATACCAAATATTGAACACTTTTTATTGTTAAAAGTTAATTAGAATGTATTATACATACTAAAATTGCGAAAATAAATCTCTAAATGGCAGTGAAAAACGTTTTCAAAATCCGTTGCGTGGTGATTGCGTAGTTTAAAAGAAGTAAGTAGGTAAAGGGTTGCTTTAAAAAAATCGAAAACTACTCATACATTTATTTTATCAACAGAGTAGAGTACTCAACAGTCAATCACCCCGTAAAATAAAATGTATCGTGCAAACTGTAACACCTTTTTTCATACCCTGAGGATTTGAATTTTTCAAAATTTTATCGTAGTTACGGCTACCAGATCCGAAAAATCCCTAACTTTTCCTTAACGAGGAGGCAGCAAAAATACCTAATTATAAATAAAACTCTCGCATGTGCTTGACATCATTTGCGCAATATTCAGCAATAAAAAGGACTAGCCAGATCATATGAATGAAACAATGTTATTGTTGAGATTGGATTCATTTATTGTAATTTTTTATTTTATGCTTAAACTGTTTAAGAAATATTTTAATTTGTACTTTTTATATTTTTCTCTTTCTATTTATAAATTCCTAAGAGTTTCAAATTTTCCCTGTTTCCCTAAAAGAGGGCTAAAATTCCGGACATGTCAGGAAAATTCCTGTCATCTGGTAACCCTAATCGTAGTTAATGCCTACCTCGTTATTAGGAAGACGCTGCTGCCCATCTCCAGATTTGTTTCCCACGGTCACCTCTTACGACAGCCTCGGGATGATATGAGGTAGTGGATATGCTTGCATCGCCACTACAAGGTAACGACTCTCTTACTAAGGGTTGAATTTTCCGAAATTCTTTCTTAGTGGATGCTTACGTCATAAAAGGCAGCTACTGTCAGATTTCTACGTCTAGTTTTTTGGGATGAGCGTCATGATATAATATTTTTCATACAAACTTTGCACCCCCTTTTTAAGTCCCTAAGGATAGATTTTTGAAGAAACTAAAAATGTGAAATTTATTATTTTTAATTCCAGTGTGACTTTCATATTTAAAAAAAAAAGTTATATATTTTTCTCTGGTCCCTTTGTAGGTAATGGATTATTTTCAGAAGCACTAAACCCGTATCCATTTATTTCACTTTTGTATAGAAAAAGGGTGACAAATGAGCACACAGTTCACATATGTATTTATCCATAGACATATGTATTTATCCTCAATTAAGAATCAAAATGCAGATACGTTGTCACCCCTGAGCTAAGATGTAATGCCTCGTTTATAGTAAATAATGTCTCCGGTTCTCTACACTCACCATAGCAACATCACGCTGGTATTCTGTGAGAGCGTGGTCCTGCATCTGTCCAGCCGACCTATTCGTGCTACAATCATAATTATAGCTGCAGCGTGACTTTGACACGTAATATACAGATTACCTTTAGTAAGTTTCAAGTCAATCGCCCCGTAAAATAATAAGTTTCATACAAACTGTATCACCCTATTTCATTCCCTTAGAGGTTGAATTTTCCTTTACCATTTTTTAGTAGAGTAACTGACTTTTATAACGTAGGCAACGTTATAAAAGGCAGTTACTGTCCCATTTTCAGATTTCTACATATAGCGGTTTGGGCTTAGAATGGATGAGTTAACCGTCAAATGCCTTTTGTACGCCGATGATTAAGCCATACTTGCGTCGTCGGCGGCCGAGTTGCAAATGATTGTTACAATAATGAACAGGTCATTTAAAGAAAGGGGAATGAAAGTGAATGCAAGTAAGACGAAAGTTATGGTTTTTGATAGAGAAGAAAGTAAAACGATATGTGAAATAAGAATAGAAGGGGAGATGGTCGAGCAATTAGAAGAGTTTATACGTATTTGAAAATGGGACAGTAACTGCCTTTTATAACGTTGCCTACGTTATAAAAGGCATTTACTGTCCCATTTTCAGATTTCTACATATAGCGGTTTGGGCTTAGAATGGATGAGTTAACCGTCAAATGCCTTTTGTACGCCGATGATTAAGCCATACTTGCGTCGTCGGCGGCCGAGTTGCAAATGATCCGACGAGCATGTATGCGTAGGTATATGGATGTGGAGGAGGCGAGAGAGGTATGTCAGGATCCTGCTAAATGGAAGTCTGTAGTCCTTGCCTACCCCTCTGGATGACAGGCGTGAATGTTTATGTTATATATATATATATATATAAAAAAAAAAATATATATATATATATATATATATACATATTATATGTATAAGAGGAGGTACAATTAAATAGTATCTGCAGCATTACACATACTACATTGTAGTTTACACATTTAAGTAATTTAGTTTAGTTCAAATAGGGCCCCAATTTCATTTTTGCCCCGGGGCCCTTGGCTGCATAGCTACGCCACTGGACCTAAGTACTATACTCAATGACCTCAATAGTGTCTCCTAACGGATAGGTCTTAAGATGAACATAGACAAAACAAAGATCTTGTATAATGTCCATGTCACACCTTTTTTTCCTTTTTTTTAAAACGAATGCCGGTACACCTATGCCGGTAGTTGGGAGCACTAAGCTCAAAGTTGTTGATGAATACGTTTACCTGGGACAAATGATTCAACTCATCTGGGCGTGTTCGGGAAATTACGACACATCTTTTCATCAGGTATACCTCAACATCTGAAAACGAGATCTTACAACCAGTGCGTGTTGCCAGTGATGAGTGGTGACTTATGGATTTGAGACGAAGTCCTTCACTGCTGGCTGTGTGAGGAAACTCAAGGTCGCTCAGAGAGCTATGGAGAAGGTTATGCTCAGCGTTTCATTGCGTGATAAACTTAGAAATGAGGATATCCATAGTAGAACCAGAGTGACTGACATAGCCCAATGGATTAGTAAGCTGAAGTGGCAATGGGCCGGCCGTATAGGTTGAAGAACCGACAACCGATGGATCGTAAGGTTATTGAGTGACAGCCTTGTACCGGTAGATGAAGTGTGGGGTGCAGATGGATTGACTACCTGGTAAGACATGCAGGAAGACGATGAATGCAGGTGGCGCAGGACCGTGCTTTGTGGCATTTCTTGGGGGAGGCCTATGTTCAGCAGTTGACTTGTGAAGGGCTGTAATGATGATGAGACTCTTAGTTAAAATATTATAAAAATACCAATTGTGACAAGAAATTCATTCCACCTGCATACAGTAAAGTATTCCGGGAAAAATCTCTTTTAAAGTCTTTTTTAAATGCCATAAATCTACCATATCTGTAAACTTGTCACTAGAAAGGTTATGCGCACTGTTTAGCCTAGCTGTTTAGTGTTTAGTGTTTAGTAGTAATATTAAAAACTACGTAATAATAATCACCGCGCTTAATGCAATATTAAAATGTATGAACATTTATAAATCCTCTATGATATTCCATTCTAAAATCGTAAGGTTTAAGGGAAATAATAATAATTTTTTTATAATTACAAATGGCAATCTAAACTGATCGTGTTTTACCCTGCTGATTAATAATGGTACAAAAATGCTGAACCCAAATTTCACTCCCATACCGGATATTGGAAGTAGCATTACCAGTGCGAGGAGATTCCTCCGACTGCTTCGATTGCAGGGCCACAAGTTTCTCACTTATCCGCCAGGTCTAGGGCTGCCACATTGAAATGGAGATTTTCCCAAATAAGTTTAAAAAATTGTTTACAAAAAAGAAAAAATATATTAATTTTAATAATTATTTTACTTCGTTATTGCTTAAAGCTTCTTTGCTCTTTATTTTACCATTACTGGTAAACATAGGTTTTCCCCTATAGATTGTCACATAGGTGGGATTTTGACACAGTAGCTACGCTTGACACGCAACCTGGTAAACGCATTTTTTACTATTTTCTGTTTTTATAGGGTAGATGCCGCCCAACACCTGTTTCAGTTTCCGTCTGTGGAGTTCACGTCACCACTATTCGGCGAGACTATAATATACTTCTAAAAGTATACTATGTAATAATAATCTATTCAGGTCTCTTTTCCTTTCTGAGTAGGTATTAAAGTTATAAGTTGTATCGAACTTCTATACGTTCTAATGAACGAATGATGTCTTACGCTATTTTATTATGCCTGTAACGATTTATTGACGTAACTGTAAAAACTTTTCTTAATTATTAAAATAATGTGATCATTTTATTTAATGAAAGAGTAACTTTAACAGCTAAATTTTTCTTAGCTTTTATAGTAAATAACTGGATAATATGACTTATTTATTCAACAGCATAGTATGGATCCTAATCATGATAAGTGCCCTCATATGTTCAATATCTCTCGTGTTGATAACGTTCAGAAAGTACTACAGGGCGCCGTTGGTGACCACACAAATGCCGGAGGGTATTTCTGTCAGCAAGATAATATTTCCAGCTGTAGGAATCTGCACTAATAATCGGATCAGTAAACGAGCCACTACTGAATTAGCGCGAAAGTTGTAAGTTTAATTAAATTATACACCTAGATATCTAGTCAAATATCTTAAAATATTTTTAGTTTTCCTTTAAATTGACGATACCACAATAAATGAAAAGGTAAAGATTTCTAGTTAAAATATATTTTAAAATAATATATTTTAAAATAATAAATAAATAAAATATATTTAAAAAATCCTGTTTAATTAATAAAAAATAATATTTTAAAATAAATATAACATTAACATTAACTAAACTAATGTTAATGTTATGTTAAAATTAAAAAAAAATTAAAATAAATATTATATTTGTGATTACTAATTATAAAAAGTCTGTATATAACATCACTATTACTCAACCCTAACATCGTGTTTATTCCAAATTATGTGACGGTTGGAGATTCGATTTGGTTTAACGCCGTTTTCGTACCTTAAGGCGCTGTACTTAGTCAAAGTAGGCTTCAGAAAACATTTTTTTAGGAAAATGTATCATTTTTATATTTCCGTCGTCTTACCTAAACTGCACCTACATTATGTGTACAACTAATAAGAAAAAAAATAATCTGTGACTAAACTACTAAATTTATTTATCCTGCGATCAAAAATTTATTGTGGCAGCGTCGTCACCACCCATCATCTGGACTATTTACATAATACTTATTGAAGCTTTTTTTTACACGCTTTTACGCGCTTTTTTTCTCTCACTATATTTTTTAAAACTAAACTCAGCAAATGCCATACAGCTTGTTCAACAGAGTCTTACAACATGTAGCCTATTTACATTCGTTCATTACAGTCTTTCAAAAGTCAACTAATGAACACAGACTTCTCGGACTGCCTCGATTCCATCAGAAAGGAGTAGTTGCTATAGTTGTCACGCTTAGGGGAGTCGGCTACTGCAGTTTTTTTAATAGTTTGAGTAGTTACCAGGAAGATACCAATGCTTATCTTGTGTTTAAGTCGCTTCCTATGACACTCATGGGATGGATGATATGGGGTAGTGGTAGTGGGTCTACTTTACATAAAAATAATTTGTTAGCTAATATTGAGAAGAGAGTACCTGACTAAAGTAGCTAACTATTAAGTCACCGGTACTCAAACCGAATTTAAGCTAAAGCCATATTTCGAGTCAAAACTCTGAGTCTGACGCCGCATCTAAGCCTACTTTCGATCGTATCGCATAAGCGTTACATTGGATGATTCAGACTAAGAAGATAAAACTGTGTTTGTCACAACACTTGTGTCACTGTTTAAACTAAAAACGGACTTTTAAGATACGAATAGAAAATCGAATATCCCCCTGAACCTTCGAATAAATTTCTAAATTTAGATTGGCTAAAATTAGAAATTCTTTTTAAATAATAACATAAATGTTTACCTACAATAAAATCATTATAAATATAATGCAAAAGTAGGACAAAACTTTTAAAAAAATTTGTTAAGAATGCTAACTATAAAATGAAACATGATGTGGGAAAATAAGTTTTAATCTGTAGTAGCCAACATTATTATGTAAAATCTAACCTTTGAGAAAGGCTTCTTTTTGTTAACTTGTGTAGATATTTTTTTGATTCTGATCTTAATAAGAGCTTTAAATAAGCCTTAGTAGAATAAAAAGTTTTGATTTTGACTTCGAAAACACTTGGAAGTCGTCTCAAATAATTAAAAGTTTTAAAATTAAAGTCCAACATACTTATAAGGAACCAAAGGAATTTACTCGGCAGAATATCACCTTTTAGATTGACTTAAATCGAGCTCATATACAGACCTTTACTTAGCTCGCGGTCTTTATTGCTCATCGGACTCAGGACTCGCGGCCTGAATGATTCTGAGTGAGTACAACTGTAAAAGCCAACTGGCTAACACCATTGATATCATAGAAAATAGATGACACCTACTCGTAGTATGGATAGCGTTTAAACAATTTGATAATTTTCAACTAATCTTTTCCTCTCAGAATTTAAGTACACGTTCCCTTCTCCTTTATCGACCAGTAAACACATTGCTGAACACTGGCTACTCCCGTTGTGGGAGGCAGGCTTGGTAAGAAGATTAACGAGCGTAGTAGTCGCCTGTCTGGTTAGTTTGAAGTTGGCGTAAACGAGATGGACTATCTATCAAAAGCCAAAAAATTTCCAGGCATTTCTCATACAGGCACTGCTCATTAGTATGAGAAATGCTTGGAAATCCTACGGCTTTTGTTACTACTAGTGATTAATACTAATAGTAATATATTGAATTTTATTAAAAAAATTAAGTACTTAAGTAAAAGTAAATAAAACTTTAATAAAGATTCTTAAACTATTATTTATTCTGAGATAAAGATTAGCATTATAACCCACTCTTTTTTGTTTTGTTTTTTCAGCCTTTCGCCAAATTTCGCAGCCTATGTGCCCTCAACCTAATTAGTCTAATAATATCGCTCTCCATTGTGTCATATAACTATTAATTATGTACTCGCTAATTAACTGGGGTTTAACTTTCTGACTAGACTCAAAGAAGAACGTAATAAAATGTACGACGCGGAGGAAATGCTATCGCTCCTGGTTGGCTTAGGTTCGTTTTATAACATTGACCCGATGGATGACGACGTGGTGAGGCCGATGCAACTGCACCGCGCACTAGGCGAATACGATGTCAATGAACTCATACAAAGCGTAAGTATAATAAGGTAGTTGTTTGTAAGATCTCCGCTCACTGTTGGATTTAGTGGTATTGGGTCTATTACATAATCGCCCCCGGCGATACCTACACGCCGAGCACTCGTGGTCATATTGTAGCTATCTACTTTAACATCAAGATGAATAAAAACGTTTTCAAAGTTGAACGACCTTCTTACAGACAGACGGTTCTAATTGTTTAGGCGAAACAATTTACACGTAGGTATGTAGCTTATTTGATAACGTTAGTTTGACACTGGCTTACTTTGTGTTTTTCACATTTTGGCTCACCTATACACTATGCTTCCATACCAACGAACACAACGCAAAGTGCGTGACTGCGGTCTTATCTTCTTTATAAAACAAAATTTTACTCTAAATTTAATTAAATTTAATAAAATAAAAATATAATTTTAAATTAATCATATCTAATGACTTATGGCTTCTATGTTTTTTTTTCAATGGCAAAAATAAAATCTTATCATTTATAAAACCAAAATGGCAAACGAACTTATCTTACTTCAGTTTAGAAACTAACGCCTAATGGTAAGTGGTTACTGTACTGCAGTCCATGGACACTTGCGGTCAACTCCAAAGAAAACTGCCTTGTCACCTTTGAGGACTTAGATGGAATACCTCATACCCTTCAGACGGAAAATCAGCGTTGTTGCTATTTGGTAGCAGAAATAGTGAAGACTACCCAGATGGATTCTCAGGCAAATAAAAAGCCTAAAACCTAGTAATTATTGTATTGATATCTTTTTAAACCAAAAGACAATTTTAAACTGTTACGATGTTTTGTTATTAGGCATTAAAATTACATTTACTTAAGATTAAGTAATTGTTTTTAGTGTTAGTAATATACCTACTCGTAGTATATCATATAAATTTTATAACGTAACTTATGAGCTTATACTTCGAAACAAGTTAGATGGGTAATAATCATTACATAAGCCTAAGTGGAATATTTCCCGAACCGCATACATTCACAATCAGAGGCTAACTTTTATGTAACTTGAATTACATACATAATATAATATGTATATTATTTTCGCTCCGTTTTTTTTGTTCGTTTGTTTTGGAAATTATATTTAGATACAACTTACATACTGATGAAATACGAATAATATTTTTTATCTTAGCGACATAATAAAAAAACTGAACTGGTTATTTGATTAAAAAATCATGAGTGCAATTAATTTAAATTTTCAATAAAAAATATATATATATATATATATATATATATAAACACGAAATAATAATAAGAATTGCTGGTTTAAAGGTATAGAATTTCAGTTGTATATTAGTGTGTAAATCAATTTAAAATAATTTTCCGTTAATTTCTATACTACGCCTAAGTTTTTAACTTCTGCAAACGTTTTTATCAGATGATGAAAATATGACGTTATTTTTGTTTATTTTTGTTTTGTATGTCACACAGGCGCACATGGCGCAGGGATCACTCGTGTAGGTGAATCCCGCGCTTATTATGCGTGCGTGATATGTTTCTACATTCGCGTTATTTTCCTGTCACGTGATTTTCTCTGTCTGTTACGGTACTCACTCACACAAACGCACGCACTCTAGCGCAAGGTTTACTCTTGCACTTGAGTGCGTGCGTTTTGAGACTCTCGTACGAGTATGAATCTTCTACACTCTTGTTCACTCTGACATAAATTAGGTGTTCCCTTTTTTTGTATAAAGTTCCTAAATTGTAACATTGCTTACACCATCTACAGTTGACACCGCATTGTGAAGATATTCTTTTGAGATGTGCGTGGAATCAGCAACCAAAGAATTGCTCCGATGTATTCGACTTTCGCCTCACCATGAACGGGTACTGCTGTACATTCAATTACTTGAGAGGAACGGACGATATGTTTATGGAGTAAATATTTTTTTATACAATTTCTGTTTATTATAGAGCCGTAGCCCATACAATAAGCCTTAAAATTTTATAGCGCGTGAATGTAGTCATCAAAGCCGACTACAATGAAATTGATAAATTCAATCTTATGTGCCGATTTATAAAGACGGACGCAGTGCGTTGAACTCTATTCTTACACTGAAACCTATTGAGAAACGAGAGTTGACCTGTGTTCAACCGTAAACTGTAACTCTTACAGTTTTATACAAATAATATATAATAGAGTATAACTAAAACCTATATCATATGTTTATATGATATAGGGTTGTTTATTTGTTTCTCTAATTTCTATAAAATAGAGAAACAAATATAGAGTCCACCTCGTAGAAAGTGGATGCTGTGACCTATTGGTACCCTGCATATATTTTTGAATTTGAGAATTAAAACGCAGAACGCGTTTTCAGCGCTGAGGACAACTATGGAATGCCTCCTTACCAATAAAATAGTCTCTGGTTTTTACACTCATCATACAAATCTGATGCTCAAATTATGGTAGAGTCTGTCTACAAATGTATTATGACTACAATACGAAAGGGTCAGCTGTACCGGAGAAGGTAAACTGTCATAAAACGTGAGGACGTGGTCCCTGTCTTTTGATCGTGAATAACGTTACTTTAGTAGTAAGATAAAACAGACTTGAGAGCAAAATTATACACATTTACCACGCGAACGCATCTTCCAGCTCAACAGAATCGACTCGTAGTACAGATATGCTTGAATACGGCAACAAATCAAGTTTCGACTTTGACCAGGGACTTAAAATTTTGTTGCTACTAAATGAGGACGATGATTTTTATTACAATATACCGCTGCAAGGTGCCCAGGTTCGAAATACTTATTATTTAATATTTTTAATAAAATTTCTTTTACGGATTTTTTTCGAGTTTAATTTATTAGATTTTTTTTAATTCCCGACGTTTCGGGTGCTTTACTGTTCGAGCAAATATAAGAAATCATTGTGTTAAATTGTTTAAAATTGTTAGTAGTTTTAGTAGTAGAATATGTGATATTATACTATTTCAATTTTCAGTTACAATTATCAGACATATACGACTTTCCGGATGCACCAAGTGGAAGTTTTTCTATGCAAATCATTAGTCCTAACGTACAGGTACTCGTTTAATATATTATGTATTTGTACTTAAAATTAAACTTTAATATATCTTCCAAACAGTGGCGTATCATAGGTTACTGCCGATCGGAGCCACGCTAGAGCCAAAAGTGCCAACCCTCACCCGTGTCCACATTTTCACAAGTATCTTGAAATATATACAGTCCCCTTTTTAGTCTATGACAGACAAGGCGAAACTTTTTGAAGAATAGGTCATTATTTCCTTTGGTACTAGGTCGTTGGTCCTTCTAAGGCCTCCTTTAAATAATCCTTTTAAAAGTTTACCTCTCCTATTTGTAATTTGTATTAATAACTTTACTTTTATCTTAGTCTATTATTTATTCTATGGTTTTGTAAGTAAAGAGTAAATAATAAAGGTTGACGGCAAAAACTAAGTTATTTATGGTGAAATTTTAAGAAGTAACATTTCTAATCATTTATAGACTATTTTACAGTATTTTTAAATCGGTATACTTAAAAAAATTATATATTAAAACAATTAGAATGTAAAAACAATTTATAATGTACTATATTATACAATACATGGTGGCAGCATGAATGGGTCGGCTCGAACGGGGAAGGCCCACGCTCTCACAGATTACCAGCGTAAAATAGCAGCATAATACCGCTGTTTCGGATGGTAACTGTAGAGATCTGGAGACCCTTTTTTACTGGAAACGAGGCATTCTATCTTAGTCAGTTTTCTTTTTCAGTTTTCTTCAGTTTTGGGCTCAAGTTCATTTGTCCCTAGAGCAAGCAGACTTCTAAACTATTATGGTAAAAACATAGATATCCATGCTACAAGTCTGAATACGTTTCGCAAACACTTGCAAAAAACCATAGTCGAGTATAATAATTAAGTAATTTTTATGTTCATTTATATACTGTGCTGTTATTGTTTCCTTTTTTCTCTTTCTTTTTCTCATTTATTGTGAACAAATTAAGTCACTTATAAATATTGGATGTTACTACCCTTAATATTATGTGCATGTGGTGTTTACCTTAATTAATTGTGCATTTGGCTGTACATGTTATTGTTAAATACTAATTGATGTATTATTGTTACAATTACTGCTAAACCTAATAAATAAAATAAATAAATAAAATTAGTCGTCAGGGGTGACAACAAATCTGTGTTTTGATTCTTAATCGAGGATAAATGTAGATGTCTATGGGCCACGGCATTCACTTACCATCAGGTGGACTGTGCGCTCGTTTAACAATCTTATTCTCGTTTATAATAGATTTGGCTCTAAATGCGATAGCTAGGAACTCAAGACGTTAGGAAATATGTTTGAATCCATTGGCGATAAAAAAAGAATTGGTGTCTATTGCCTCGGATTATACCTTACAGGTTGTTCTCTTTCTTCTCTTCTTTGCCAGCCTATAAAAGTCCACAGCTGGACATGGTGCACTCTCATTGTAGGGAGGAACATGGCAATCGGATTAATTATCGTAGAACCAGATGACACCTATTGACATTGAATCTCGATATGTTACCTCTAAAGTTAACAATAACACTTCTATCAGAAGCCATAAGAGTTTCTTTCATTTTCTACTGGCATCTCTAACGAAGACGCCTATGGAACGAAATGAGGATGATGGTTTCAAAGCACATCATGCGCACAAGTGACTCATGTCTCTGCTTTCGCACGTCCAATCAGTGCGAAAGCATCCTACTATAATACTATTAATCCCGTACAAAAGGTAACTTTCAGTTTTAAATTAAAATCGATAGTTGATCGTTTTCAGAAATCAAAACTTATAACTAGGACTGACAGAAATGTAATTGCTAGAAAGGGAACTAACTTATATTCCTTAGTTATTACCAATTAAGTTAAGAGACTACGTGGTTAGTATTCATTTATAGGGAGGCGATAAATTCATCACTATTTTCGTAAATAGTGACATGTCTTTATTTTTATTTATATATCCTCAGATGACAGTAATGGTAACTGCGAGCTTGACGGTAGCATCGCGCGACATTCAGCACGTACCTGTGAAGTTGCGTCAATGTCTCTTCTACGACGAATCCCCTTACCTCCCATACTATACATACAGCGATTGCATGCTAAAATGCCGGATGTCATTCTTATTAGCTAATTGTAACTGCACACCTTTTAACATACCTAAAATGGCAAACACGAGGACTTGCGATATGAGAGACATACCATGTCTCAGAATATATTATGGTGAGGACTTCCACACACTTCATACGCTCACACACCTTACATGTTGGAACTATAAGTACTATCGTCAAAAGCTATTTGCAATGCCTTAGAACATGATTTAACCTAGATTCAACAATACTCAAAACATAATGAAAGTTTGTAAGTTAGTTTGTTAGTTTCACAATTGGCGCTATTGACATGATCCAGAAATCACTTGTGTAAAGCTGGGGCGGATCACTAGTAATACAGAAGGGGTGTACGAAAATAACAAATCCGCACTGCTTGGAAAAATATTGTTTTTTTTTTAATCGAGTCACAGACTACGCAGATACGATATTTTATCTGCTCATAAAAACTTAATTATCTGAAAATATCACACACTAAGCAGATACGATAATATAAGGAATGATACATTCACTCAGACCCTTCAAATTTTATAGAGGTGTTTCTTGGAGCGGATTGGATCTTGTTTTATACAGACATACAGTTTGAGTATTCCCTCCTATGAGTTGGTGTATATTGCTTCTAGATTTGCTAAACAGCTCGTCAGAATAGCATTCAGATTTTGATTTTTATGCACGTGTTGCATTTGCATTTACTAAAAGGCGAATAATTTGGATATAAAGCTTAAAAAGGACCGAGGCGCATTTAATCGTATTTTCCAGCAACTATCCTGTATCTGCAGATAAAACCTTATGCTATTTATTATTCAAAAATGAGAGGAAGCCCAGTGTAGGGCTGCCGCTCATTTAATGAAATATTTTGCTGTATTTTTTTATCATTTTAGCACAGTCAATCACTGTTCGACCGAATATAGATCAAATACCTGTAGAGTTGGAGATGAATACTGTAGACGAAGGCATCAGTTGTCCGATGTGCTACCCAACTTGTTCGAAAACTGCTTACAATTACGATTTTAATAATGTTAAAATCTATCCGGAGTATCTTAACACTGTTCAGGATACAGACAGAGTAGACTGGCTGTAAGTACACATTTTTATTGTGGTTATAAATATTGTATATTTTAGTTTTATGTAAATGAATTATCAGGACATTTCGAATAACACCATAAAATTTAAAGTGTACTTGTAACAAATAAATATGTTATTATAGGGAATAAATATTGTAGCAGTCGTGATATAAATCAACGACATATCTTAAAAGTTTTAAAAGCACAAGTATTTATTGGGCCTTCGTTCTTGAAAGTAATCTTTTCAATCTTCGATTTGGGGCTTCCAACTTCCTGAAGCCAAAGCTTCATTTCTTTTACAGCATTTCTAGAACCTTGTAACTGACCGATGACTGTTCCTTGAGCTGTGTTCATTACCCAACCTTTAAGACCCAGTTCTGAAGCTTTTCTTTGGGTATGTTTTCTAAAAAATACGCCTTGAACTTTCCCAAACACCTCAAAGTCTATTGTGACTAATCCTGATTTATTTGATTCATTATCCATTGTATTATATACAATAATTAATAAATATATATTATATAACTAAATTGCAAAAATTTACAATTCTGGCCAATATTGACATTGTTTGCGTCAACCATTAGTAAACAAGTGAAAGCCTATAATATTATTCTTTGTCGCTTAGCAACCAGTCAGTAACCATGTGCCTCAGATCAATATAAAGGAGTACAACATAGATTACTGAGTATATTATGTAGTCTGTATACATTCATGGTATATATGCAGTTAATTTTATTTTGGTATATAAATACAATCGTTATACATATATCATAAATACATTTTGTATTTACACCTAGACTCAATTAATTTTATGCGATTGTAGCGGCGCTGTCGTCGCGCCGCAAGCGAAACACGCCGAAGCCTAAATCACGCTATCAAAATTCCGAATCATAAACAGTATATATAGAACATCTTCGAATTATCACACGGAGACTTGGCCGCTCCCCGGACCTTGCCGACCACAGTGGTGACCCCGACGTGATCTGAACACGCGCAACCAACAATCTTCGGAAACTTCAAGCTTCATCATCGTCATAGAATATCCCACCCATTCGCTCCCGAGCAGATATCGTCTGCAGTCTTCATACCCTGCCAGCCATCTAGCTGCACAAGGTTCATCGCAGCATTGGAATAATAATGCTTCCTGTTCCTTTAAGCTATTCTCTGCGCTATACAGTGTTCGGCACGGCTCTGAGCCTTACTGCTCGCCTCTGCTTCACGGCACTCTCGCAGATTACTCGCCTTCTTCTCGACTCACCGCAGACTAAAAGGCAATCTCCTGGCACTTGCACATTTATTGACAACGAAGCTGCACTATCGACCTCCGGTCTGAGCAGGGGGGTGATGTAGCGGCGCTGTCGTCGCGCCGCAAGCGAAACACATCGAAGCTTAAATCACGCTATCAAAATTCTGAATCATAAACAGTATATATAGAACATCTGCGAACTATCACTCGGAGTGACAGCCGCTCCCCGGGCAGAACACCTTGCTCGGCGGGAGATCTCCCCTTTTCCTTCTACGGCCACATGTTTATAAAAGTTGCAACTTAATGTTTTTAGATAACATTATGATATACTACTACACAAATAAATTAAAAGAATATATCATTGTCTGACAATAACTACCAGGAGGCTCAAAAAGGCGTCCGATGTATTATAATGGCGGTATTGCAGTCTCGTATATGCCAGATGTAAATGGCCGATCAAAGAAAGTGTCAATTGGATCACCAGTTTTATTTCATAAGGAGCATCAAGGCCGTAGTAGACGGTGCATGCTACGATCGCAAGCCCATTAAAGCTGGTGTTCCACAAGGTTGCGTGCTATCAGCAAGTCTGTTTCTTCTGCATATCAATGATATGTTGCAAACCGGTAACATTCATTGTTATGAGGGCGCCATAACTGGTGATGCTTTATACACCGGTCGTGCCAATATTTCTCGGGAGAACGTCGCCGAGTACCGGGACAAACTTGTGTCTGAAGTCGAGACTTTGTTGAACAAAGTCAAGGACTAGGGTCGACTAAATCTACTCCAGTTCAATATGCAAAAGACACAAGTTTGCGCGTTTACCGCTAAACAGGACCTCTTCGTCGTATCTTCTGAGTATCAAGGCTCTCCTCTTATTGCCTTAGCCAGTATAGGAATCTCCTCCATATCGAATGACGTGCAATTTTGTGGCCATTTGGAAGAGAAAGCCAAATTGGCCTCTAAAAAACCTGGCGTGGTTAGCAGATCAGGACAGTATTTCATGCCAGCACATCGCTTGTAACTTTACAAGGCGCAGGTTCGGATGCACATGGAATACTGTTTCCACCTCGGGGCTGGGGCTCCCCAGTGTCAGCTCCTTACATTTGATCGCATCCAGCGCAAAGCCGTTCGAATCGTCGGCGAACGAGCTCCCTCCAATTGGCTTGATTCACTGGCACTGCGAATAAATGTTGCATCGCTTCGCGTATTTTATCGCATTTACCGCGGGGAGTGCTCTGAGGAATTGTTCGGACTAATTCCAGCTGCACAATTTCACCACCGTCCATCGCGAAAAAACTGCGATACTATACATACTGGTTGCGCGGAAAACCATTCGTATTTATTTTATTTGACGGTAGGCTGCCAAATCGGTTACCCTTTCCAAAACGATATCATTCGTACCCTCCTATCGACACATCGGGGTGGTGGGGTGGGAGGGGAAAGAAGATGATTCTAGAACATCACGTAATCATCGGAACCGAGGATATATAAGACACGCGCGACCGACGCGTGGCCTCTTCCCGCCGCGCTCGCCGTTGAAACCACACCGCCTAGGATAATAGTGTCCTAAAGAGCTCTTCCCGCCGCGCTCGTTGTTGGAAACACATCTAGTAGAAACCGCTTTAGCCTGGAAGCAGTCGAGCTCCAGGAAACCCGCCTCACCTCGTGAGATATAGTCGCGCACCGCCTCTCTCCGGAGTGTTCCAGAAGTCGCAGTTATAGTGTTCGACCGCACAGAAGAAACATCCCGGTGAGTCAACATTTTCCTAATAGTATTTTCCTGCTTGATATAGTAGTTTTTACCCGCTCCAATTTTGTGTTTTCCTAATCAAGCAGGATTCCTTTCATCGATTTGGCATAATAGTTCGTTTTTTTGGGAAGAGCGAGTGCATTGTACCGCATATACAAGTGTAGAAGCATTAGTAGATACAGTCCACTTAGATTAATAATTCGCGCAATAGGTTTAAGGTTCGACCGGGGAACTAGACTTCGGCAGCCTTAAACACGTGGCTCCACCACATACCATCTGGATTACTGGCGTGCCACCACTGTGCGATTTAAGAGAAGTTTTCTTCCTCGCACAACTTCCTTGATGAATCGACTACCACCAGATATTTTCCCGGACTGATACGACTTAAGGACTTTCAAGAAATGAGCCCACTACTTTTTTTAAAAGCCGCTTCTGCAATTCTCCTGGTGCTGCAGTTGTTCATGGGCGGTGGTAATCACTTACCATCAGGTGAGCCGTATGCTTGTTTGCCCCCTCTCCTATATAAAAAAAAGATGCGAGGCATCTGGGATTGATATTCTTTCTGCCAGATATAGTGGTTTTGCATAATGCTCATACTGTGGGAGAGGCTCACATTTAATAATGATCTGTGGCAGGCTTTTCAGTACTACTTCGCGAAGTACGGTACCTACATTATATTTATATCTGTTCCACCAAAAAACATGTTTTCAAGAAATATATGTATTTTACGGAATGACATGCCATGGTTAATTTAGAGAACAATAACGCAGCCCGTATATATTTTTCCTTTATATACGTTTCGTGGTAAACTAATGTAACTTCACTAATGTTAACTCTGTGAAACCATTGCTATGTAGCATCAAACATTAAACTGTGTAACACTACCTGTCCGTTAACATTTCAACAGTAGTCGATGCTTGTGAAACTAAACTTGCTTTGAATAGGCATGTGGAGCGAGTTATTATTTCAAACTGTAAGTTAGAATGTGTTTGTTGCAGACAAGGCGCAAATTTCACCGGAACCTCCATTGTGCATGTGAAATATGGAAAAGAAACAGCAGACCGTTACGGACAAAATGTTATAATGAAATGGTTCGACTTGATCAGTAAGTGTTTTTACCGACTGTCCTAGAAGGAGGGTAATGTTTTCCGTGTATAGAATACTACAATACACAATAGAATGGCTGTCAACCTTATTTTATACGACGATAGGCGTCGCCGGGAGTACACATACAAGCAATAACGTCGTATTATCACTACTACAAACCCGATTCGCTGTATTGACAGACAGATTTTAATACATATTTATTTGTAAATAGCGTGCAGTTTGGCATTTTATAAATAATTTGCATGGGAAATTTGGAAACCATTGTAACGTCAAAACACATCTCGTGTTGACATTTATACGTGTGAATATACGTGTTAGTGACATGTTAGTGGCTACACGGGCTCCGCCACTCCCTTGTTCTATTATGTATGTATTATAGTATTCTATGTTTCCGCGTGTAAGTATGTATGTCTATTTTTGGCACGCTCTGTGTGAACGACTTGATGGATTTTTCACCGACTTCAAAAGGAAGGAGATATTCAATTCTACTGTGTTTTTTATTTCTGAACTCCACAGAACTTTTTTTTCTTGGTAAGCCAATTTAGATTATTTTTTTTAGCAAAATACCACTGACTGACAGACTCATCACGAGATATCTAAAACTATTCCCCCGATTTACTTGAAATTTAGTATAGTTACTCATTTCGCAATGTAGACGCTCACTAAGAACGGATTTTACGACAGTCCTATTAAAATCTTTTTTCTTGATAATTTACATCTAGGTTCCGCAATAAAATATTATCGTGCGCCCAGCGAAGCGAGTGAGTATCATCAAGTTTATTTTTTAAGCCAATGTCGAATTACGAAATAAAATCATAATGATTTTTTTTTATAGGATAGGTTGACAAACGAGCACAAAACAGTCCACCTGATGGTAAGTGGTTGCTGTGGTCCATATACATCTACATCTATCCTTGATTATGAATCAAAATGCAGATGCGTTGTCACCCGTGAGGACTTAGGTGGAATGCCTCGTTTCTAGTAAAAAGGGTCTCCGGTTCTCTACACTCACCATACGAAACATAGCAGCATTAAGCTACTATTTTACGCTGGTATTCTGTGAGAGCGTGGTCCTTTCCCTGTCGAGCCGACCCATTCGTGCTATAACTATACTACTAATATAATTGCAGCATGGCTCTACCACGTATAAATCTAAAATTATTAAACTCGATTAATATTACAGTATTTAATGTCCAAATACTCAAACGCTGCTCAATTTTAAGATTCCGTTAAATCTTGCGCTGTCTCTTTCACTTCGAGTCAAAGCGATAGTGACACCACCAGACCGTGACACTGAACGGCATCTTGAAATTGACTAGTGTTTGAGTATTTGGCCATAAAAGCCTTATTTTAATTATATCGATATCGGAAAAGCGCCTAACAAATACTCCTTTAAAAAGAAGGTACGCGATGTATCTATATATGTGTAAGTATGTATGTTTATATATGGTTATTAGCGTATAAATGTATTCATGTTATGAATATGTGTTATTATACGTATATGCACTTACTAACAATATTATATCATTATCTGTTTTGTCATATATAATGTGTATTAATTTTAGTTTCTCTTTTTTTCTTTTTTTAATTGCTACACCTACGACAAGCTCTTTTCATTTGTCATATTCTTACATTTCTTGCATCGAGCCCATAAACCACTATTTTTAACCGACATGAAACTAGAGGTGGTACTCAACTCGAATTGTATTTTTTTGTGTGTGTGTTACCTCTGAACTTTTTTCTATGTAAACTGATTTTGATGGTTATTTTACTTATTTGAAAGCAAAATAAGACCAGTAGTTTTCAAGTTATCCTTGATAAACGTATTTTTTACGTGATAGAATCACGCTGCAGCTATATTAGTTGTAGCAGGAATGGGTCGGCTTAACCGGGGTAGGACTACGCTATCACAAAATAACAGCGTTAAATAGCAGCTAAAGGCTGTTGTGTTTCGTATGATGAGTGTAGAGGACCGGAGACTCTTTTTTACTGGAAACGAGGCATTCCATCTTATTCCTCAAGGCTCAGGGCTGATGGCGCATCTGCATTTTGATTCCTAATCAAGGATTTATCCTTATATTTATATAGATATCTATGAGCCATAGCTTCCACTTACTATCAGGTGGACTGTGTGCTTGTTTGTCACCTTCTTCCATTAAAAAAAGAGGTCTAAGTGCGACCCGAAAGTTCCACACGAATAACTTCCCAGTGGAAAGAATAAAAAAATACCATATGTTTTAATATTTTGTACAATTTTTCATTCGGCACAAAAAACGACTTGCCGATTCTGCTCAAATTTTATTAAGGTCTAAGTTACATAATTATGCGTTAAGTGAAACTGGTCCATGTCAATATCACTCTTTGTTCTCGAGGTATACGAGGCTAAAACTGAGTCCGAACATACATACATACATACATGTGCACACACGGACATCCTCTTAAAAACCATACTATTCGACTCTAAAGAACTTGAAACGTGGAGATATGTAAAAATTTCCAATTTGCTAAATCGGACCCATTACAATAACTTCCCACTGGGAAGTTAATAATAATGGACTTCGACCACATTAATTTTAATTTTTTTTATTGAAGTCGGTTGTACATAATTATTAATTTTACCACTTGTTACTTTTCATGTAGACAAACTTTAACTGCAGTGGATCCAGATTTCGTGGCATGTTTTACTCGTATTTACGTTTTTGAGTGAAGTTTTAGAAAGTAACAACAGAAACTAAATAAACTAAACATTATGGACAAAGGAATTTACCACCAATGGATATTTCTCGTGTTCAGAGCTACGCACAATACAACATGCAACAATGTTATTATCATTGATAATTATCATTAAATAATTGTCACGATAATCATCGTTGATAATAAATAAAATTATTTTCTTGAAAATAAAAAAATAACTATCCCGTGCAACACTGCCTACGAATATATGAGATTTGAAGGTGTCGGTGTAAAAAATCCTTCAGGAAATGATTTCATAAATTTACGCGAAGACTACACATTGAATAAAACTACTATTTACGGATTTTATCGTGTTTAATTACTAATTTAACTTATTTTTATTATCCCGACGTTTCGGGTGCTTTACAGCAACCATGGTCAGGGGGGGTCTGAGATGTTTGACGTCCTAATGTCATAGTTAGTCTGGCTACCTTCAGTTTTTGAATATTATAGGGTTGAAGGAACCTAAACGTGGAGTTGAAGAGGTCACGACTAATGAAATCAACGCTCCGTCCTCCTCGTGCCTTAATCCATTAAGGTTAAGCCCCGAAAACTTTCAGCTCGAGTTACAAAATCGTTTTCAATGCCTAAAAAACTGCAATGAAGTAGACGACATAAATGACAAGTTTGTGGAAACTGTCCATGCGGTTAGAACTATGTGCTGTTTTCGAGAGTCATTACGAATAGTTTCGCATGCATACTAGACTTTCAGCCTCCCAAACAAGCTGGATTCTGAAAAGGCTTTAGTACCATAGACCACATACATACCCTTCGGCAAATTGTACACAAGACAGAAGAGTACAACCTGTCACTTTGTCTACGAGTTGTCACTGTTAACTATGAGAAAGCCTTTGATTCCATCGAAATTTGGGCGGTGCTGCAGTCCTTTCAGTAGCCGTATAGTGGTGGTTAACAATATCCACTACCCCGTATCTTCCCGTGGGTGTCGTAAAAGGCGACAGAGGGAAACAGGCAGGAGATGGGCAGCAGGAGATGAGCAGCTTTAACAGTGGTAGAGCCACGCGGCAGCCTTTGCTGTTGCATGCATGGGCCGGCTCAAACCGGGGTGGAACCACGACCTCACAGAAGAACAGCGCGAAGTATAATCTTTGCTTCTGCGTTTCTCCTAGCGAGTGCAGGTGGCAGGAGGCCCAAACTCCCCCCTCCCATCAACATGGTAGTGGGATTAAATGCAAGACTACCCAAGGAAGGTAACGCTTGAGACTAAACCTGCTCGGGGCAAATGGAGCATTGGGTCAAAGGCGCCCCCTGCCACGCTATCCGTGAGTTTCTGCAACATCAGGGGACTTCATTCAAACCTTAACGCCATCCACTACCATCTGGAAACGGCGGAGCCGGCCTTACTTCTTCTAACCGAGACATAGGTGTCCTCTCCGGCTGATGCTTCATATCTCTCTTTCCCGGGGTACAAATTAGAACACTCTTTTGTGCCCCGGGCCTGAGTTTGCCTGTATGTCAGAGAGGACATCCATTTTCGATGCCTCGGCAGCCTTGAAGGTACGTACCTGTCCATCTTATGGCTGTGCGTAGACAGCGATGACCATCTCCGCGTATACAGATACCTCTATAGGTCCCATAGCGGTAATGCCGAAACAGACCGACTCATCGACCACGTCCAGAGGGCTACAGACTCCGTGCTACAACAGATCCCATCCGCAGATATCGTCATACTTGGAGATTTTAACGCCCACCACGCTGAATGGCTTGGTTCTCTATTAACCGATCATGTGGGTAGATCTGTTTATGACTTTGCTTTGGCATATGGTCTGACACAACTGGTTACCTCACCTACGCGGATCCCATATGTGGAAAATCATGTACCATCCCTGTTGGACCTTCTGCTCACCTCTCATCCGGACGGATATCAGGTCGCTGTCGATGCCCCTCTTGGCTCCTTGGACCATTGTCTAATCCGGAGTACGGTGCCACTCACGCACTCATCGCGGTTGCGTACTGCAGGTTGCCGCCGAGTGCTCCATGCAGGATGTCCTGTTTACCCAACGCTCAGTGCGCAGAGCACTCCACTCCCTGGACGTCAACAAGTCGAGTGGGCCGGATGGCGTCCCTCCTATTGTGCTAAAGACGTGTGCTCCGGAGTTGGCACCGGTTTTAACGCGTCTTTTCCGGTACTCCTACTCCTTTGGCGTAGTCCAAAAATCATGGAAGACAGCCCTGGTGCACCCTATCCCTAAAAAGGTAACCTTTCTGATCCGTCCAACTATAGGCCTTTTTTTTTTTTTTTGCATGGGGAAATGCCTACGCATACCCGCCTCGCGGGGGCAAGGACGGGTTATGTCGGACTCGCACCGACTAAAACCCCATGGTGTTCCACCTTTGTCGCATATTGGCAGGGCTACGGGAACGCTTTCGCACACATCCGCGGCCCTACTAGCGCCTGCCGCCCCATGGCAGCACCTCCTCGGGAGAGGAAAATTCCTCCCCGTTCTCCTTCCCAGGTAAGGCGCACCAGAACACATGGCGCGCCTTCCTCCACGGCCTCCAACTACGTCTGTGCAACAGACGCCCCCGCGTCCGATGCACAAAGGCCATGGGGCCAGGAAAAACGAGCACTTAGAAGTACTAGCCTTCCCGACCCCAGCGGCGGATCTGGTCTATGGCTCCGCCGCCAACCAAGATTCGGCTGCGGAGGGTAGGGAGAGCGGCGCCTCGCAATACCGACAATCCTCTCCCCCCGCAGCCCCACCACCACCGCATCAACGGTGCGGCCCCGTTTGAGTCGCGAAGGATAGGGCGAGTGGCGCATCGCCATACCAACACTCCTCTTCCTCCGCGACTCCACCTCGGCTGCAGCGGTAGAGGGTGCGCGAGTCCCCACTCGCTGCAGTCCACCAGCACACATCCGAAGTGGGCTCCCCAAGCCCACTCGGAGCGGCCACCTCAGGCCGGCCCTTCACCTCGGGCCAGCCACGTGGGTTCCTCTTTGTTCACCGTGGGAGACCAAGCCACGGCTACTAAGCCCCCCCGCCACGACAAGGCGGGAACCCGTTCGGGGGGGGCCAACTATAGGCCTATCGCCATCATTTCGTTGTTCTCTAAAATAATGGAAGACAACAAGACGCAATACCGCAAGTAGCAGTAAGGCACCGATGCAACTACCATACGAATGTCACCCCCTCACAACACACTCACATAACCCCTATCGATTTTGGTAACACCGGTTATCAGGTCTCTAAAGACCTAAGACCTTGAAACGTGGTATTAACTAAAAATAACACCAACGTATCATAGTAGAAAACTACTAAGACGCCAGGAGTCAAAACTCCACGTATCATAGCGCTAATGCGCTAAGACATCGAATTTGGTAGTCTTGTTAGAATCAACAGTCCGCCAATAATGGAACAGTCTTTCCGCGGTTTTTAAAGCTTTCATAATTTCTATCGATTCAATACTACCGGCAATTATATGTTTATAAAAAAATTTCGAACAACAACACACATTCTATAAAAAAAGAACTAACGACAAGAAATGCTTTAGGACTGCATACTTTCCGTCACAAAGTTTGATAAATTTTTCTTCTTTTTAATAGGTAACATCGGTTCGACCTGTGGTTTTATCACTGGCTTCAGTTTTGTATCAGCATTAGAGTTCATATACTTTTTCACTGTGAAATTATGGCGGGAAATAAAAATGCGCCGTGCACGAAAACAGCGTGTAGGAGACGCTATCATGTTGGGATTTCCACAGAACGACTCGGTTCGAAAATATCACTCACTTTATTGGAATGAGTTGGTCGGTTCCAGATGGAGACAGAATATAAATACGTTAACAAAACAAGAACAGTAGAGACACATTTAACACTAGTGACCCGCCCCGGCTTCGTCTGGATAGGATCTACCTATTTAATGTGGCGTTATTTAGATTTAAGATAATTAAGACCTATTTATTCCTTAGATAGTTAATAGAATCAGGCATTACTTTTCAAAAATACACTATATTAAAGATGTTATAAAAACTAATTAGCTAATATTCGCGTAATAAAATAAAATAATATATATAACCTAGTTTGAAGAGTCACACTAGTTTAGACACATCATTCTATTTAAAATAAAATAATATATATAACCTAGTTAGAAGAGTCACACTACTTTAGACACATCATTTTATTTAAAATAAAATAATATATATAACCTAGTTTGAAGAGTCACACTAGTTTAGACACATCATTTTATTTAAAATAAAATAATATATATAACCTAGTTTGAAGAGCCACACTAGTTTAGACACATAATTTTATTTAAAATAAAATAATATATATAACCTAGTTTGAAGAGTCACACTAGTTTAGACACATCATTCTATTTAAAATAAAATAATATATATAACCTAGTTTGAAGAGTCACACTAGTTTAGACATATCATTTTATTTAAAATAAAATAATATATATAACCTAGTTTGAAGAGTCACACTAGTTTAGACACATCATTTTATTTAAAATAAAATAATATATATAACCTAGTTTGAAGAGCCACACTAGTTTAGACACATAATTTTATTTAAAATAAAATAATATATATAACCTAGTTTGAAGAGTTACACTAGTTTAGACACATCATTCTATTTAAAATAAAATAATATATATAACCTAGTTTGAAGAGTCACACTAGTTTAGACATATCATTTTATTTAAAATAAAATAATATATATATATATATATATATATATATATATATATATATATATATAACCTAGTTAGAAGAGTCACACTACTTTAGACACATCATTTTATTTAAAATAAAATAATATATATATATATATATATATATATATATATATATATATATATATATATATATAACCTAGTTAGAAGAGTCACACTACTTTAGACACATCATTTTATTTAAAATAAAATAATATATATAACCTAGTTTGAAGAGCCACACTAGTTTAGACACATAATTTTATTTAAAATAAAATAATATATATAACCTAGTTTGAAGAGTCACACTAGTTTAGACACATCATTCTATTTAAAATAAAATAATATATATAACCTAGTTTGAAGAGTCACACTAGTTTAGACATATCATTTTATTTAAAATAAAATAATATATATATATATATATATATATATATATATATATATATATATATAACCTAGTTTGAAGAGCCACACTAGTTTAGACACATCATTTTATTTAAAATCTTTAATATTTTTTTCTTTTTTGAAAGTGTCCAAGATTTTAGCGTTGTGTTATATCTGTTCATAGAGTTTCATTACAATTGGTTTAACAATTATTCCAATATTACAGTTACACTTCAATTTAAAGTATATGTATAGATTCTTTTCTAAAAATATAACAAAAGAATATTAATTTTATCATAATTGAAATCAATAAATTAATGTAATTATAAAATAATAAATTTAATGCCATTGTAAACAACAATGAAAACAGGTGCTTATTTCCCACGTAGCGATTGGAATCACTATTTGATAAAGATACAAAATATTTGAGGTTACTCATTAATTATTCCGATGTAACTTTAGGAATAATAAAACGATAATAATGTTACGTAGAATTATTGGAATAAAAATAAATTACATATATTTGACTTTTCATTTTCTATTTTGTGTCCGTAGAGCGACAAGTATAGAGAGTAGACGTTAGTTCATCATCAGTGCTGTGAAATGAAATCTAAGGCATGTAAAAACTACCTTGAAATATGGTGGAATGGTATTAAAAGTTTACCTGAGACTACGTCTATCCACGGTTTTAGATTCATTGGTGATCGTAACAGGCACTGGACTGAAAGGTATTGAAAGAACCTTCAACGAGCTCGTTGTATTTTTAATTTACTGTATTGCCTGTAATAATAAATGGAGTTTTGCGTTATAATTTAAAAGCCATAGTTCACAGGCTTAATATTTCTCATCTCTCTCTCTCTCTCATTTTGTGTATTATTTTTTATTTCACTTCTTGAAGTAGATAATTATAAGAATAAGTCAAATGTTGCAGTTGTTTATAGACTATATATATTATAGTCTATGTATGTGCATCAGGTGAGTCGCATACTTGTTTGTCCCCCACCTAACCTTAAAATATGGCAAATTTTTTACTTCTTACTATCAGTGTTGTATTCAATTTAAGATAAAGCGACTGAGAATCATGGTGCCAGAAGAGAAGTTCATTTCCCAGCGTAAATATAAATTTGTTCAAAAAATATTATAATAAAGTAATCGTGTTATCTTGTTGCCGATAACTGCATTGTATGTCCACACACAATAAAGTATGAATGATTTTTATCCTCATCATCATTACAGCCCTTCACAAGTCCACTGCTTCATAAGGACATAGGCTTCCCTCAAGGTACGCCACAAAGCACGGTCCTGAGCCACCTGCATCCATCGACTTCCTGCATGTCTTACCAAGTAGCCACTCCATCTAGTGGTAAGTCACTATACACTATGCTTACCGGTACGAGGCTGCCACTAAAGAACCTTTTTTACCCATCGGTCGTCGGTTCTTCGAGCTATATGGCTTGCCCATTGCCATGCGTCAGTCTTTGCTATTGCACGTATGGGCCGGCTCAAACCGTAATGATACCAAAATCTCACAGAAGACAAGCGTGAAGTAGAGGCTTTGCTTCTGCGTTTCGCCTGGTAACTGCAGGTGGGGCTGAAGGCCCAATTCCGGATGTACGGTCCCTCTGGACGTCACTAAGTCGAGTGGGCTTGATGGAGTCATTCCTATTGTACTGAATACATGTGCTCCGGAGTTAGTATCGGTTCTAACGCTCTTTTCCGGTACTCCTACTTCCTAGGCGATGATCTTCTAATTTATCTGAGTCATGGATGAACGAAGACAATAAACTCCAAGAAAGAAACCTCAACTGTTACTTTGAACATTGCGTAGACCTTTTTTATAGAATAAAGGTGACAAACGAGTACAGTACACCTGATGGTAAGGGGATGCTGTGGCCCATAGACATCTACATCTATCCTCGATTAAGAATCAAAATACAAATGCGTTGTCACCCCTGAGGACTAAGATGGAATGCTTCGTTTCCAGTAAAAAGGGTCTCCACATCTCTACACTTACCACACGAAACACAGAAGCAGTAAGCTGTTATACTTCTCATCTCATAGGTGCGCACGTGCGGTTAGTTAGGTAGTTTGTTTTGGTCGGTAATCGATTTAGATCGATTATTATAATTGGTAATAATTATTAGTAATTGGTATTTGTATGCGTTCGGTAGTGCATTTTATTAGTGCGCAGTGCAGCACAGATAAAATGGCAACAATTACGAAAGCGAAAATTAAAGAGATTTCAATATTTGTGCTACACGACGGCAAAACTAAAACAAGTTTTTGTTAGCGGCATTTTGGTGATCTGATTATCGAAGAGGATTATAAAAAGAAGAAAGTGTGCATGGATCAAGTGTTCTGCGATGCATGCTTGACTGCTGACTAAAAAGAGAATGATGAAATATCATTTGGATTGTAAGTATCTTACTTAGATACCTTATCTATATTTTTAACGGGTTACAAAAACTATTTATTGACTGCATTTAAATTTTTTGTTTTTCATTTTTGGGCATCGAAATGTTGTCGCCATGAGAAAAAGCAAGAACTTTGCGAAGAAAAAGAAAACGTTGATTTGTTATGTAACAAACAATACAAGAAAAATCTAATTAGCTTAGCTAACTTAAAATGCAATGTGTGCTTTTATAAATAACTTCTAATTATATGTACGTTATTTATAATTTAATAAGTATGTACATATTTTGTTGTGTTTAATGGCTGCAGTTGGTTATAGTTAATGAACATAAAATCCTTGTTTGTTTTGTGCGATAAATAAAAATGGCATTTGCGTTAGCATAATATTTTAATAAAAGGTCCTTTTGTTGTGTGCTATAGTATGTTTTATGGGTCTGGGTCGTTCGTGTTTCAGAATATAACTTTGCATGTGATTGTTGCATCTTTCTTTTAAATTTACAGAGCTAAAATAAAATCTTACGTCAAAACTGTCAACACAAGAAATTTTAACAAATATTTATGAAATGTCCATGACTTAAGAGAAGAGAATTCTCATAAAGCCACTCAAGATATCAAGCAGTTTTTTGAAGGGCGACCAGGGCCACCACGCTCAGTAGCGACTTCAAGTAGCTCATTAAGGGGAAATATAACCTCAAATGGCTTAGCAAGATCCTCCGTTATGCCGAAAGTATTGCAGAATTAATTTTGAAATAAATATATGGTAAAGTTGAGGATTAATGTTAAGGTTTATGTTAGACGAAAACACGATTCCGTACAATTTTCTCGATAGAAAAAAAATCCAAAGTTACCTCCAAACTGAACAATAAACCGCTGCTATTCATAAAATACTTTAAATAAGATCATGAAACTTTGCATACTAACTGAACTAACTATAAAGCAGTGCTTATGTTATTTACTTTTTTTAAAATACCATTATTTTCACTGTAAAAAAGAAATTACCTAAACTATCGACGCGTAAGCTTGATTCCTGTCGCTCCGTTAGTATTGCTCCGGCTTTTGAAGGGCGAAGTTGTGTCGCTTACGATCAGAAAACACATTACGCAACAGTAAGACGTAAAATTAAAATGGGAAATAACCGTTATAAAAATAAGAAGCGACTGGGTTGGCGTTAAGAAACAGGCATAAATATGATAAACCTAATGAAATAAGTATCTAACGACCTATCTACTTAGAGTATTAGTGATTACAAACATGTCGGTACATAGCATACGACGCGCGGGGAAGTGGGGGCGAAATTAGAATTTGAGCTGACTTACTCTCACCTCTTAACTAAAAGGTTCATGGTTACTTGCGCGAGATATGGCTCTCTGGTTTTGTAAGTCATTTATGCCATTCAATTCGGTGTCAGATGACCTATCTCAAATTGATATTTATCAAGTACGATGTTACCGACGACGTAAGTAATGGAAACAAAGGAATGTTTAATTTTACCTTCAATTAATTACTTTTCAGGAAAAGCCAGCGGGCTGCAGGGGGTTAGTCTGTTCATTTTTTGACGCTCATCATGTTCGAGAGACTCTTACGGTAGCGTTTAGATCTGGATCACATCGAAGGACGCTAAGGGTCTCTTGCTGATTATCATCTTGCATGAACGATTTTTTTCAAGTAATTGTTTTAAGCTACATGAAGTTAAGCTTTGATTTCCTATTTTGTGTATTCGTTTACTTAAATGATATGAGTTTTAGTGTATTAAAATGATGAAATTGTAATTTTAGAAATATGATATCATCGCTACTAAATAAGATATGCTGCTGACTTTGCTACAAAATATGCTACTAAATAAGAAATGAGTTGCCATGGCACCTGCTCTATTATAACTTATACTGAGTGTAATGAAGTCGATCAAGAATGCTGGAGGTACTTGGCAGCTGGTAATGCTTGTGATATTAAAGACGACGACATTTTAAATTATTAACAAAATGCACATGAACTTGCGAGTTGAATACTGGTAATTCCTGCTACCAGCACGCCAAGCGAGCGTGTTTTTTCTATAGCGGGACCAACTGTAACTGCTAAAAGATCTAGACTCAGCCCAGTACGCGATAATAAAATTATTTTTGTTCATGATAATTATACTGTTTATAAAAAAAAAAACACAATTTTAATTTCTTACAATTCGTAAAGAACTTACAAAAAATATAAGGTATAATTAATTAGAATTTGTTTGGTTTGTTTTTATTTGGATAAATTACTTTTATTTTACCATCAGACAAAGTAACTGCATTTTTAGAACATCTTAATTCCATAAACTCTAAAATTCAATTTACTATGGAGTTAGAGGCAAATAATTCCTTACCTTTCCTAGATGTGTTAGTCATCCGAAATCCTAATAACACCATTGGTCACACTGTGTATAGGAAAAGGACCTATACAAACCGATATTTAAACGGTGAATCTCACCACCATCCTTCACAGTTAGCTACCGTGGGCAAATCTTTGTTACAGAGAGCACGAAGGATCTGTGACAGCAAACACCTGGCCGCCGAGCTTCAGCACGTCAAGCAAGTTCTGCACGACAACAAGCTTCGGGTCCCGCGCCTACGTCACAGTGACCGAGTGAAGCCGGCCACAGTCGAGCGTGTGCCTGCTGTACTACCATATGTCAGAGATGTCACAGACAAGATTGGCTATATCTTGAAGCGAGCTTCTATTAGAACATTCTACAAGCCGCCGAAGAAGATTAGTCAGTTCCTACCATCCGTCAAGTGTCATATTCCTCTACAAGATGCAGGAGTGTACAAGCTTGATTGTGAATGTGGTCTCTCTTATATAGGACAAACAAAAAGATCAATTAGGACCAGCGTAAAAGAACATATAGCTGATGTGAAGCATCAACGTTCCGGGAAGTGCAGTTTGTCATCATATCCTAGACGGACCCAACCATTACATCAGATTTGATAGACCACAAATCCTCGCGAAAGAACACCGATTCCTACCAAGGATGATACGTGAGGCTATTGAAATTAAAAAACATCCTAATTTCAATAGAGAAGGAGGCTGGGTACTACCACCTGCTTGGGATCCTATAATCAATAAAATTAAAACTAAACCCAAGCATACCACTGCAAGACCTCAGGACATAGTCAGTTCATTTTGCATAGATCGGACCATAAACAATAATTAAAAAAGCTGAAGGTACTCCGGGTTTAACAATGACATCGGGACGTCAGTCATCTCAGTCCCCCGTGACCATGGGTGCTGGAAAGCACCCGAAACGTCGGGAATTAAAAATAAAAGTAAATAAAAAGTAAAAATAAACGCGATAAAATCCGTAAAAGTAGTTTTAATCATGGATAAATTAAATTTGAATTCCTATCCAGGTCTATCTTTTACTTGATAATACCTTGTTTTAAATGAATGTTTATGAAAAATTTAATAAAAATTGGCCACGCCGGCGCGGCGCCGTCGCCGCCAAATTCTTGCTCGGCACGCATGTCTACTCTTTCTTTATGCGTACAGAAAAGGAGTGAAATAATCTGCCGGCGTCTGTATATCTGTCCGATTTACAAACTGGATGTTTCAAGGGAATAGTGAATAGGCTTTGGATACGCTGAGTCTGCGATTTTTCCTCTAGGGCTTCATTACCATATGGTGGGATTGTAGCCAAGCAAGCAATTAAAAAAAACGACGAGTTACATTCCGGGAGTGCCAGCAGAAGTGAAAACTTGAATATTAACGTTGTGCATTTTTGATATTTTGGAATGGTTAGGGAATAATTTTGCACGAATTGCTTTAATTATCAGTATAAAAATACTATCATTTATGTGGTAGAATACAATATTTATTTATTGCGCTATCGTACACAAACATGAAAATTTATATTACATTAAAAAGTTTATCTTCTCCTACGCTGCGCCGGCTGCCTACTCTGCATCCATCTTACGAGTTTTCGATCAGTTCACGTGTCCTGACGCGAGTTCAACATTTTTTACCCATTACAAAAAAGTGTACAACGCCGCTAAAGAAGTTTTCGTCTTACGAATTTTCGATCAGGTCACGTGTCCTGACGCGAGTTTAACATTTTTCACCCATTACAAAAAAGCGTACAACGCCGCTAAAGAAGTTTTCACTTCAAAAATATATGAGCAGATTGCTATATTATGGAGTTTCTGTGTTTATGGCTATAACATATGTGGCACTATTATTAGGAAGTTAATATATTTTGATAATATTTTTAGGTTATTCGCCGAGGTTAAAATCAGCCAGGAATATCATAATAAAATATTTATTTTTAGTAATTGTAAAATGTAATGAACAGGCAGACATAACATACAAATTTCGTTTTACCTATTTATAGAAAATATTATGTTTTCTAGGTTATCGTGGTTGATATTCGTGGTTTTGTGTTGGTACAGCTCCTTTGAACTGATAGCGGCGCAGTATGATGCTTACCAGAACAATCCTATCTCATTTGTTGTGGAAACAACATATAGAGATTGGGACACATATTTTCCGTCGATTGCCATTTGCGAGAACGACAATACGGCTCGTATCGAAGCAGTGTCTGACAGGTTTCTATTAGCTTTAGATTATATATAATATTTTAATTTTCAAGAGTTTGTTTATCTTTAAGAATTTGTAATGTGGACTCCATACATTTGAGTGCTTATGTATTTACCACAACATAATGTTACTACTATACTCAATGGAATAGTGTGTGGATATTCAATGACATAGCCTCCTCAAAATTTTACTTATAAAATTCAATGCAAGCATGGCTGGCAACAATAGCTTTTTTTTTGTAAGTAAGGATGATTGTACAACTATCCAAGTCCGGGTTTGGGTGTTTTAACAAAATTTATCATACCATTGCGTTCCGTGGTTGTCGTAAAAATCGATGCTTTGCAGAATAATTATTTTGTATGCCAGATACAATATAACCAGGCAGAGGTGTTTTGATTCGATTACGGTAAATCCATTCTATTCTGGTACACAATCAGTTAAAGGAGGAGAAAATAATTGTGAAAAGTGGGAATAATTGCGTTTTGTTTCGCGTTTATAAGCATTTAATAAAAACTATTTACTTAAAAAAACTCCTTTTTGTAACGCTTTTAAACAGGTTATGAAAATTTTTAAAAGTCACGTTGCCATCGCTGAGTGTTAAAACAAGTTTTTCTTGATAAATTATGGCATGTATAATGTGTCGCTTACAGATGGTGGTCTTATGCGCTGCGGAAAAATTACTACACATCATTACACTTGGATTATAGGCGAACTAAAAAACAAGCTTCTTTTGTTAAACATTAGGTGTTGTGTAATATTTTTTTATTTCCAAAAAAGTTAAAAACTGATGTTTAAGAGCAAACCCTTAATGTATATATTGCATTAGCGTCAATTGCCTGTATTGCAAACAAATTGATACGGCTTTCTTTGCATGTTGAAAGGGAACGCAGTGAAATCTAGAGATAACATAGTCTGTGACGATAACTTAACAACGACAAGAGAATGTACTCTATTTACACAACGTAATATCTTTTCTAGAATATTTGGAGAAGACCACGATTTTAATATAGAAGAAGTATTAAAGGAGATATCATATTTTAAAGGTTTCACGTATTATGTTGGTGAATTATGTACTCCAGAAGACCCTTTAGAGGATTGTGATAAGTGGAATGTTACTCATTACGCAAACTTGGTATACATTACTAAATACTTCGGTACAATTCATATATTTATTATTATTATCCAATTTTATAATTTAAATATTTTCCTTTCCTAATATTCGCTTCTTAAAGGTCATTAAATAAAGTCTGCGCATATTACGTCACTATTTACGTAATATGACCTGATTCCCCTTCGCTAGCACTACTAAAATTGATGTGCTTATTTACTACCTACGTCACAGATCATAGATTGTTTCTATGATCTGTGATCTACGTAATGGACTGTAAAGGAAAACATCGTGACGAAACATGAACACTGCTGATTTTTTTACATTTAATATAGGGACACACGGGCAGAGGAAGGCCGAATAAAAGATGGATCGATTGTGTGAAGAGTGATATGAGAATGAAAGGAGTAAGTATGGAAATGACGGCTGATAGAGAGGAATGGAACAAGAAGATTTACTGCGCCGACCCCAGATAATGGGAAATAGTTTAGAGAATGATGATGATATGTCATAGCTATCGCGCTTAGACATTCATTAATAACTAGTTTTCCTTTAGGTAGACATGTTTTTTTACAAATTCTGATTTTCACGTATAATATACACCTACACATAATATATCTTTATTTATATTTCTATTCTATTAAACATACTATAAACTATTTTATTATCATCTGACAGGTTCGAAGTTCTTGTGAGGAAAGTCTTTCAAATTGCTTTTGGAATGGCGTTCAGTTTAAATGTTGCGATATTTTTAGACCGATGCCTACCGAAATCGGAGTTTGTTTTGTGGCTAATTCTATTCAAGTAAGGTAGGAATGTATTTACATTTAAACATTGCAGTAAAGTTGCCTTTTCTTTTTAACCGAATTAAAAACAACTACTGCATTTAAATTCGAAGAAAATTCTACCGCTAAGGGTGGATCAAGTTTTTAAAGTTTCTATTCAGACGACGTTCTAGTGATATTGTTTAGTTACATCAAAAGCGTTAAGAATTAAAACCTAAATAAAATAAATAATTTTCACATATTATTAGCTTCTTTCGGAACTCGATTCACTATATATTTCTTCATCCGATACACTATATATTTAATCATTCGAAACACTATATCTTTCGATACACCATATATTTTTAATCATTCGATACAATATATATTAAATCATTCAATACACTATATCTTTAATCATTCGATACACTTTATCTTTAATCTTTCGATACACTAATATTTAATTATTCGATACACTACATCTTTAATCATTTGATACGCTATATATTTAATCATTTGATACACTATATCTTTAACCATTCGATACATTGTCTTTAATGTTCGATACACTATATTTATAATTATTCGGATACACCATATATTTAATCATTCGATACATTGCATCATTAATAATTTTGTATTTATGTCATATGTATTTTTTTAGTTGAATACTGAACTAATAAATGGTCCTTGATGATTGTTTTAAAGAATCTAATCGACGTCACATTAATAGATTCCACCCAGGTGAAGTCGAGCCGGGTCGCAATTATGTGAAAAATTATGCATGTGATATCATGGTGGCGACCTAGTCATATTCGATATACGCTAATAAGATTGAAAGCCAGCTTGTATGTAATTCGTATTTTATGTAGGGTCTATCGCCATATAACTAGATTTAAGATCTGTTAGCTGTGTCTTTCACAAATATTGGCTCCATATAGTTGATATAAGGACCCACGACTTTCGTAAAAACTATGGAAGACATTATATGAATAATACAAAAATTGCATGCTCTCAACTTTCATAGAATACCAGCGTAAAATGGCAACGTAGTGCAGCAGTGTGTTTCGTACAATGAGTGATGAATACCGAAGAGAGAGGACCCTTTTCTTGTTAGTAACGAGGTCATCCATTTTAGTCCTCAGGGGTGACAACGGATCTGTATTTTGGTTTTTAATTGAGAGTATATATTGGTATCTATGGGCCATTGCATATACTTACCATTAGACGGACTGGTGATAGGTTTATCACCCCTTGTAACCCAAGTCACAGCTTAGGAGTACGGCGGTCACCACGCAGACTCTCTTTTTGCATAATCTTCTAAAAAATATTTGAAGGTTTTTACTTTACCATGAATATACTAACGAATTTTTTCGAGTAAATAATTACATGAGAACTAAATTTTAATTTATATTATTAATTTATATAAACAATTATTAAATTCCAGAGAAAAAAATCGTGTAAAGTTAAATATGATTAGCAATAAAACCACAGGGCCAGGAGTTCTCAATTTCAATGTAATGGTTCCAGCAAAAATTTACGTATCTAATGAAGAGGAGGTACCATCCCTTACGGTTATTGGCTTGGATACCATGTCAGTGGGACCAGAGACATTTTATAGGTAGGTTGGTATTGTCAAAATAGCAGCGTAATCTGTCTATGTTTCGTAAAGTAAGTGTAGTGAACCGGAGACTTCTCATGTAGTATGCATGATATCTGACATCATCGTCATTTTTGAACCAGGGGAGTCCCAAAAATTTTTGAGAAAAACACCACCCCTAAGTGTGGTAAAATAGGGGATTGTAAGTTTTTTATTTAACTATTTAGACAACATCCTAGTTAGTTTACCTTGAGCTTATGATAATAGTAATTAGTTCACTTAAATGGGTTAAAAACAAAATTTTTAAAAAACTATAAATAATTTACATTCTGAAGTCGGGCTTTCTTATTCTTTTTAGTTCTTTGAAATCAGGGTTTACTTTTTGATCAAAGTTTATTTTACTGGTAACGAGACATTCTATCTTAGTTCTCAGTGTTAACAACGCATCTACACTATGATTCTTAATTAAGAATAGATGTGGGTATCTATATCTGTCATTTGCCATTAAGTGGACTCTTAGCTCATTCCTCATCCTTTTTATAAGAATGATAGTAGTTGCAAAAATAAACCTGAAAACTGCCAAGATCTATCTATATCTGTCTTTTGCCATCGAGTGGACTCTTTGCTCATTCCTCATCCTTTTTATATTTTATTATATAAAAATGAAGATTTTATAGGTAGATATGCAGCCAGAGTAACCTAAGTTTTGTTTTGTAAATAAAACCTGAGTAAATAAAACTAGTGCGTGTTGCCAGTGATGAGTGATGACATATTATGAAAAGGAAACGTCTTCCTTAGCCGAATGAGGAACAACGAACTATACCTAAAGAGGGCTATGTCATGGACCTAGAAAAAAGGGCGGGCGCTGTCTTTTAAAACAATTACTGACGCACCCATAATAAGGCAGTTTAATACAAACAAGCCGGCACGCACACATGCAACCATAGTAAGTCTACCGCCCGCCATTACGCTCCAAACCGTGCTCGCGTAGTTACTCACACATAGTTAAACGGCCGCTATTGCGGTGTGTCAATTGTTTCTTAGCGAGACTCCGTCCGCCCTTATTTCTATGTTTATGGGCTATGTTCGGAGTTTTTCTGGGTGATGGAATCTGTAACAAACATATCCACCGTAGAACCAGAGTAACCGACATAGTCTATAGGATCAGTAAACTCAAGTGGCAATATGCCAACCTCAAAGTTAGCAACCGATGGCCAAAATAGGTTCTCTAGTAGCATTTTAGTACCGAGTAAGTTACACAAGCTTAAACATACGAGTATGACATACAAAACTAAATATCGACTCTATTTCTGTGCTATATTTAAGCACTGTAGCATGTCGGCTATTTGGATCCTACTGGGGACGAAAGTAGATTATTATTAAGTTTTCATGTAAGTTATTTATAAAACATTTTATTTAGTAATTAACAGAGGAGCTTTAGAGTATGAATCGCGTTAGGGTTTCCTATCATTACTCTCTCATCGAGTTACCTCTAAGTTTTGAGGAGGTAATGTAACTGCTTAGGGATTAAAAACCTTTTGTCTGAACGTTTTTACTATACAAAGTTTAAACCAGGCAGGAGCATCCTGATCATCAACATAATAGGTATAAAAGTGTAATTTGTTTCTTTTTGGAGTTTAACAGTAATTATATAGGATAATATATAATAAAGTTACCCTTTTTTTTTTCGGATGGAAAATCATCTAATGACGCCTTTCGCTCTGGGTGGAGCGTAAGGGAGTGTCAGACTTTTACTGACTAAAAACCATCCGTGTTCCTTCAGTGCCCTTACGTTCCGGAGCCGCGGTATCTCTTTCGAACAGCCCGCAGAATAAAGTTACCCTGAATCTATAACATTAGTGGTTGATGATTTTGGGTAAAAGTAGCAGTTCTAGCAATTCGCTAATACAAGGAATCCATAAAAATTTGTTAAGTTAGTCTGTCCGGATTTCTTACGTATCATAACAATATTAAACTCATTTCCTCGTGGATTAAATAAAGGAAAAAACAGTTTACAAATTAGTAAACAAATTATAAGTATTGATAAACAAATTATACTGATGACTGTACCATGTAAATTTACACTTGGCCATTTTCTATATATTGTATCTCTCATTTTATTAAGTCTTGCAATGTGGTGTGGGCATCTATGTTATAATTACTTTATTCTTTTTCACAGGCGTATAATTTCTATACGAAATATTGAAAACGATGCTGGCGCTCGTTTAATATCACCCGAAAAACGTAAATGTCGTTACGTCGATGAAAACTTTGTAGACGTCTATCCTTTTTACTCATATACAGCATGTACAGTGCAGTGCAGAAAAATAGCACAGCTAAAACTTTGCAATTGCACCAATTTCTACATGCCGAATGTCCCTGAACAAATGAAATGTGACATCAAAGGAATCATTTGCTTGAATAAATACATTAACGATCTGTCCGTAAGTACTTTTTAACGAAAATGCCTATGCATATTTAGTTCTAGAAATTTCTGATTTTCTGTTACAGGATTTATCCTAATCCCTATCAAATTAAATTTCGTAAACTTTTACAGTAATTAGTACAATAAAGGCTAGACATGAAATTAAATAATTTCAAATTATAAACACTGTAAGTATACGAAACAAGACAATCTATTAATCGGGTTTACCTTTCCCTTCCTTTTTTATACTATTGTAAAATCGTCCTTGACTACTATTCCATCTCATTGTAAGTGGTGGTGTGATATAGTGTTATAGCCCACACGACAAAATTATATGTATATTAGAGCTAAGTTTAGAATAGGAGCAGTCAAAGTCCTAGAGGGAATAACACGCCTCTTATTTCATCCCTTCCAACATTACAGTGGTGTCTCTAGTAAAAGTAACTTATGAAGTGTATTTACGTTTTTGCAGCAATAAAAAAAATTGCGCACCTTTTTATTAAAAAAGAATTTATTATCTATCGGATATACCTAACCGTAATACATAAGAGAATGTCTATCTACTTAGTAGTTGTGGACATTAGCATAGTCTAACATTATAATAGGTGCTGTAAAAAGAACTAAAAGTATAAACTACGTCTCATATGTAGGCGCTGAAAGCTAAATGGTCTTCCCGTCCGGGCTTAGATTGTGATTGTCTCCCATCATGCACAGAAGCTGAAATATCCATTGTGAAAGACTTCAAGAGACCTATAAATGAAAGTTATGCTTCAGTGCAAATTGAACTGGGAGTGCTGCCAAGTGAAAGGTACAGGAGAAACGTTGTGCGAGGAATTCTTGATTTAGTAGGTAAGATGTTTGATTTTAAAAATGCATTAATATTCTCTAGTAATTAGAACATGAACGACCATACTTCCGTCAATCCGTCCTAGTGGAGCGTAGCTAACTCTTTCCTGCTACATAAGTGTTTCAATAGTTGATGGAGGCCTGTGAAATTGTGTTTTGTTCCCTACTACTACTAAATTGTGTTTTACGTGGTAGAGCCACGCTGCAGTTATATTTGTATGGTTGTAGTACGAATGGGTCGGCTTAACCGAAGAAGATCCACGCTCTCACAGAACACCATCGTAAAATAGCGGTTAAATGTTGCTGTGTTTTTGGTGAGTGTAGAGAACCGGAGACCCATTGCATGCATTTCCATTTTGATTCCTAATCGAGGATAGATTTAGATGTTTATAGGCCACAGCATACACTTACCATCGGGTGGACCGTGTGCTCGTTTGTCACACATATTCTATTTAAAAAAATACTACATTCTATCTATGCTGTGCTATAGATTGTAATAATTCCCTAGCCAATCTCTAGCTCAACACTGGCGGACCGCAGTAGCCATTTACTCGTATTATCACGTCTATCTACTAAGAGCTCGTTCGTAAAAATCATAATCTTCATTCATCGATTCGATGTAACGTTGCATGATATTGAAGAAAGCTTGAAAAATCTGTGATCGGATCAAACCCCAATCGATAACGTTTATAGTTTATAACGTTAAAAAAACCCTTTGTCGTAATTTGAAAGCTCTCAAATTGTTGTCTCAACCAGTATCTGAATCCTCAACGTTGATCGAGTTTGACGTTCAGTTCCACGGTCAACTGGATGGTAAGGTTAAATTAACCGCTAAGAAACTTGATGTTTTAAGCGAAACAGTAGAGTATTTATTAATAAAATTGAAGTGACAAACGGACTAACAGTCCACCTGGTGGTAAAAGGCTACTGCAAGCGCACCTGTATTTAACTTTGAGCAAAGAAGGCTACAGAATCGTTTATGAAACAAAATTTTACCACCTGCCTCCACGGAACACGAGCTTCTTATTAAAAAAACGGCTTGAATCGTCCATGACCGTGTTTTTTCTGATCGGCTTGATCCATTGGTGTTAAGAAGAGACAAGGACCAGAAAACAATGCATCTTTTTGCATTTTTTTTTGCTGCCATTACCACGGGGTTGCTCCAACGAATTGTTCGGATTCTTTTCCACCGTCAAAGCTCAATATCATAAAGTATAGGCATAATTAGAAATTCCATCCACATCATCTTGATGGTTAGCTATCTACCACCATAGTTTTTATTTGAATTTCCTGCCATGCGCGAATTTATTATAGCCAGCAGTTTTCCCAGATCTTAAAATACCTAATGTCTAAGGCATATTCAAAGATAGAGTCTACTTCTTTTTAAAAAGCCGGAAACGCAACAGTAATTCTTGTTTAGTGTTACAAATATTCATGGGTCACTTAATTCAGGCAATAGAATATATATATATATATATATATATATATATATATATTTAAATAAATTGTTAACCCACAGTAGAATTTTCCCTAGTATTAAATTATTTTCGAGTATTTCTGAGAAGGATATTGCGCGGGTGCATGTTGGTATATAAAAATATACTATATATGTTGGTATATTTTTTAACTTATTAACATTTTAGGCATGCAGCCTTCCTCCTATTGTTTCCCTTCACTGTTGGGTATTTCGTAAACCATAATTGCAATTACAGTTGAATCCCGATAACTTGAACCTCCTTTAGTCGTAATCCTCGGTAAGACGAACAAAATTGCCATTCCCTTCCAAACCCTTCCCTTCTGTACCCCTAAATACGTAGTATCTCGAATTGTGTAGTCTTTGTAACTCGAACAAAGTGTTATTTTACTGAGAGTTGTTGTTTATTGTCTCTATAACTCGAATTTTAAAAGCAAACTCCGTAAGTCGAATTTAGTAAAATATAATGAAGTCTTTCCTGAAATTCCCCGAACTCATAGCAATAAAAGCTAAAAGGAATATTTGCTGTTTCTGTTCTATCGTGTGTTCTTTGTACATGTGCAATGATTGAATACATTTATAAAACTTCCTGAGTAACAAATCAGTGTACTTTATGTTTGTTTATGTTTAGTTCCCTAACTGAACTATCGAGATTCCACTGTAACTGAAGGTATATTATTATTATTGCAAAATTTCACATTTTATTTGCAAACAAAGTTGCGTAACCATCAATTACCTATCAGCATCGATATTCATTGAATGATATATTACTTAATAATATATTATATAGGAATAATATCGATTCCGATAAGTAAGTTACAAGTTTGTTATTTAAATTTGAATTTAATCAATTTACATTTTCAGTGTCAACGGGCGGAACTGGCGGCTTGTTTCTTGGCGCTAGTATCCTCAGTTTTGTAGAGTTGCTTTACATCTTATTGATTCGCCCATTTTGTGATGTCTATAGTAGAATTGGAGACGATCCTTGGTATTTAAAATTCGGTACACGTCGTCTTGAAGATAATCATTTTAAGCCGAATATAGGTGGTATAAAAAAGAGTGTTAAACAAATTAAGAAGCGATAAAAATGACGCGTTTTAAGTGGTTACGAACATTATTACTGATCCTAATATTGTACGAGTATCTTAAATAAATTTTGCAAGGTGGTGTGTTTAAATTTCACTTGTTTAATAAATTTTACCTAATTCAAATTAAATTTTTTTTCCCTTTCACTCGGCTACCAATCTAATCAGATCATACAATACTACCATACGTCCGCTCTAGTACGGGGCTAATTAGATCAGATAATATCAGAAGTACTGCCTTATGAAAAAACTACTTTTTCCTTTAAAACAAAACCAAAGACAATATGCAATAGATAATAGTATCAAAGACAAAGATATGCTCTTTTATTTTAAACCATAACCTGGCAATGTTTCTTAGAAAAAAAAAAAAAGAAATCACTCTGAACTTTCGGCGTTCCACGTGTCGATTTGATGAAGGTGCTCCGTCTTTTTTATAGAATTTTATATTTGTGTCTGGACTAAAAACGAAAGTATTATACTTTTTTATATTCCTTGTAATATAGTAAACACGTAGATATGTAATTTGTGGTATAAAAAAGTGAAAAGTAAATAGCAAAAGTACTTCAAATTCCGGAAGGCCCGTTTTGGCGAGTGGGTCATAAATGTGTTATTTTTCAAATTCTCATTTATTTTTAGTGTAAAATGTAAGTAAAAATAGTTTTCCTACATATTTCTAATAACATGACGTTGTATTTATTTCAAATTCACACAAACATATTTTAGAAATATTGTTCGAAATGTCATACAGATAAAATATTTTTTTTTAATATTTTTAACATTTTAATATTTTGGTATGAGTAACGAATGGAAACACATAAAACATAAAAATATACATATTTCCAAACAATTTCATATAAATTTTCCAAAAACAAAAGTGTAGAATTCAAATTAGTAGTAATTTTGTCAGTAAAATTGAAGTATATACTGCTACTATGCAATACAGGGTAATTTATATACTTTATTACAATTTCTAGCAACCAAAAATTATTTTATTCGATAGTTTATACATTCAACAAGAATTCCTGTAAGTTTTATCCATAAATATTGTCTCAAAGTGAAAATATAGCAAAATTTGCAATATAGCAAAAAAAATTTCTAACTTACAAATTTTCCCGCCATTAAGGTCCCGAGCGAACGGGAGTATAACATGTCGCGCGCTGTCAGAGCGAAGGGGATAATTATATATATATATATATATATATATATATATATATATATATATATCGCAGCCCTCTGTGGGTAGTCGGAATTATTGTAAACAACAAGTGCACCGCACACCTGCGCATTGCACCTGCAGTGGCGCTCGTGTAGCTATTTGTCTCGATTGTAAAAAAACGGATAAAGCGGCCGCCATTTAACCTGCGCCTTCTTTTCTGACAAGGAGGGTCGCGTATACGGCTTAGAGATCTCTAGTTAGACCGTTAAGCCAGTCCCTAAAACAGTGATTCCCAAAGTGGTCTATATCGACCCCTAGGGGTCGATGACAACCTGCAAGGGGTCTACGTCAGCGAAAAAAAATTTGGTGGTCCATGAAATGAAAATGGTGTATCCACGATAGTGGATCTCAACACATACACTAATAGTACCTATTTACTTACATCATACTATCTTATAATATCAAAACATATAAATTTTTTATAAAAGTACCTATGAAGTAAAAAAAATATTATATATGTTTATAAAATTGTGTAAGTTGTAGGATGTTGGTATTCGCTTAGTGGTCGCAATACATTTTGAACTTGTAAAAACCTGAGAGTCGCAGTCTCAGAGCTTCGCTACCTTGCTTGTTCTTGTTGAATTTGTCACTCTATAAATACGAATGTGGGACAAATATGTATATTCGTTTCCTGAATCTTGAAAAGGAAAGTGCTAAGAAAATATTTTAAAAAATATAAACAGATAGTATACCACACAAATTATAGTGAGTCAGTGTTATTTTGTTTGAGGGTGCTGGAGAAAAGTAAGTATATTATTTTTTATAATATATATATATATATATATATATATATATATATATATTTATAATAAATTTTAGTTTTGTACTCGTAGTTAGCAAAGATAGATAAATTACGACAATCATGACTTTAGTTATTAGTAGTTTAATATTCAATCATGCAAAATTACACGAGTACTCCTCAATAGTTTCTTTTTGAAAGTTTTAGCAATCGGTAATTCGAGCTAATTGTTGCAAGAAGATGTTCAAATTATGGAATGTTTTCGGAAAAATCAAAAAATATTTTTAATATACAGCTGCTGGATTTTCTGTCTTATTTAAATAATTTAATTTTGCCCACAGATGACTGATGCCATGTCCGAATCTAAAAAGAAATGTAGACAGTACAGTTTAGATTATTTGAAATTTAATTTAGACTTGCAAACGCAAATCTTGCACACTCTTGTTTTATCACATAGTTTCTCACCCTGTCACTCAGATTCAGCCCTAACATACTCCTTAGCGACCGGATTTCTACTGCATTTATTTTACTCTTGTGCTTCTTCTGTCACACCCAACTTTCACTACCATACGTTTACGTTACGTTACGTAGGGACTAATACAGTATTGTGAATTGCCATACGTGCCTTTTTTGACACATTCTGACTTTTCACAATAGAGTGTAGAGTAGTAGAAGCAGAGAGCCCCATTTACTTTATTTTCTGCATTCAATCGTCCTTCAATATCCTTATCATATCTTCCATCCTTGCTAAATACACATCCCAAATATATAAATTCGTCTACTTGCTCGACCATCTCTCCTTCTATTCTTATTACACATATCGTTTTACTTTCTTCGCTTTCAAAAACCATAACTTTCGTCTTATTTGCATTCACTTTCATTCCCCTTTCTTTTAATGACTAGTACTAGTACTTGTCGTTCACATCTTCATCTTGTAACTTCTCTACTCGTATTCTTAGACACTGTTACGCAGTGGTAGACACAGATGTCCGATGCTGCTAACGTCTCAATAAACCCTTAATTCGGCATAAGATCAGGTAGTGGTCCGTCCCTACGTTGGACCCCCGGTAAACCCTTGTATCCACCACTGGATTCCTCATTCTTTCACCCACAGGTATGAAATTTATCATGCTACTATCATCACCTCTTTCCCATGTATACATGTGAATCTTCTTAAACGAAAGAAAATGTTCGTCACAAAAAGATTCTTTTCCACACATACGGTGAGGAGGCTTTCACCATTCTCATTTACACTTTCATCACCAAACCTTTCATAGCCAAGCATCCTCACCATCAACCCTTCGATTAAAATCTCCTAACATAACAATATTTTTATTTTCCCTACATTTCATTAACGCCATCCTTACCATCTCCCAAAACTGCTCTCGGATATAAGAGGGCTTAGACATGCCTGGGGCGTAAAACCTTAGGACAAACAACTTCTTTAGGACCACTTTCATTCGTATCCATAGCAGTCTCGGGCTAACACATTCATACTCTTTTACACATTGACCCATTCTTTCTGAAAGGATAATACCGACTCCCTGGCATGCCAGCTTGGTCTCATCTACACAGGACCAATACGCGGTATATATATGCCATGTGTAGTGACATCCTTTCCCTTTCGTTTTGTCTCATTTACACATAATACATCTATTCCTCTATCATACATCATATCGCATACTTCATCCATCTTATCATTTATTGCTCCACATAAATTCAGCGTAGCTAGACGGGCCTCTGCAATCCTCTTTTCGCCCCTCCGGGAGACAGAACGTGACGGGTGGCGAATCGTCGGCGGTTTTCCTCCCGGAGATTCTTCGCACCCCTGCCTGCCGCAGTCGTCACGCTTTGCAGACGGGTTGGCAACGCAGTTTGTTATTGTTAATTATGAGGAAGACGCTGTTGCCCATCTACTGGGCTGTTTCCCTGTGTCGCCTCTTACGGCACCCACTGGACGGTATGCGGTGGTGGATATTCATACACAGTAACTACACGGTCAATAAATATATGTATATATTTATGATCACAGAATTATTTTTACTTCAATTCAAACAATACCTCTCCACTATTTCTTCAAAAATACATAAAACTGTACGTTTATAATCTTCGTTTTCTTCTATCATTTTATTTATAAACGCGCCTTTATCCTTAGAAAGTATTTGGTTAAATTGTTCAGTATCGCAAAAAAATTGTGTTGTCAAGGTATCATCAAGCCAAAACTGCGGAGTTAAACAAGCGCTCACGATTAAACCCCATAATCTTTGTTCTTCCGCGGAACATATAAAACTGTCTTTACTGAAAATATCACTTATTTTTATATCGTGTTTGGACAGAATATATTCAAGTTCTTCATAGTAATAGTTTAAAAAAAGTTGCATGTGAGTCTCGCGATAAATGGGCTCTAAATTACAGTAAAGAAGAAGCATTACGTCACCAGCGGGTTCTTGATATCTAACTGCCTGAAAATCCACGAGTAAACAGTCCTCGGGCACCATTTTATTTTCCGACAGCTCTTTATAACGGAAAAGAATATTGTTATTCCACAAATCTCGATGACAGATAACGCAACAACGCTTTGGTGAAAAGTCGCTGAGTTTTAAACCTGAATGCCATACTTCTTTCCATTTATTTTCTACTGTGTCCATCAAATTCTTATCTTTACCATATTTAGAAAACTTTTTAATCGCCTGTAACGCCCCTGTCATACATTGGACAAACCATTGGTCGGTTATATTGTACCCTCCTTGATTTAAATGGTTTTCAAACTCTTCGTTTATACAGTATTTTTTCGACAGTTTTTTGCTTTTTCTTTCTTCATATACAATAGAGGAGGCGTGAAATCTAGCAACAGTGTTTAAAGCCAGCAGAATGTGCGCTTCATCGAATCTATCGAACTTATTCTTCGTTTTATAGTCCATTGCATTTAAATCTTCGAAAACCATGGCTTCATCAAAAGTTGTTATAAGTCTTGCACTCCAAGGTTTTAAATCTTAAATTAAAGGAAGTTTGATTAGAGTTAAGCAAACACATAATAATGTTTTAAATATCCATTTTAACCGCCAACTAGTAAAACTACATGACGAAAGCACTTAATATACTGGTTTTATATATTAAACTAGCTTATTACCCGCGGCTTCGCTCGCATGGACTTGGATTTGGAAACATCAATAATACTATTTCGTGTTAAAATTAGCAAAACTGGATCCGCTTGTAGAAATTTAGCAATATAATATGCTACAGAAATATATAAGCTTGTTTATCAAAATTGCAGTAATAAGATTTTTTTATCGAGCATCTCTTGCGATGTGTTATTATGAAGGGTCAATTAATCTAGAAGCAGAAATGCGTTATTTGCGTAATATTCATGATTAAATTTGATATAGTTTTGATAAAATAATGTTGAATTTCGTAGCCTTTCGTTAACATTGACCTCATTGGAAATGATTGACACCATAAAATACATGCCAGTGACTTCAAAATTTCATAAATGTTGTTCTAAAAATGTTGTTCACGGTGAACGTGTAAGAAGAAATATACCTGTTTATGAACGGGAATAGAAACATACAGAAGATGGGCAGCAACATCTTCCTGATCATAGCTCAAAATAATAAAAATATGTGAGTTGGCAACTCGCATGTCAAGCGTGGCAACTCCGGCAAATATCCAACTTATTTAGCAATCTATGGGGAGAATACAATTGAAGAACGGGAGCAGAAACATATTAGCCATGTAGAGGAGGCGAAAAAGAAACCACTATCCCATTTCGTTTTTTGGGTATCGTAAGAGGCGACAGAGGAAGCTGAAACAGGAGATGGGTGGATCCCTAATAACAGCGTAAAGTAATAAAAAGATGCGATTGCAAGCATAAGCAAGCGTGAATACTACTGCAAATATACAGCCTCTTTGACAAACAATGGGGAAGCGTATGACCAGCAGTGGATAGCCTTTTTTAAATTAAAAATTAGCAGCCTAGATACATCCCACTACCGGATACAGGCCGCCGCGAGTTTTAGGACAAAAAAGAGTTGATTGAGTTGACTCCAATGCGGGATGATCTACTTCACATAGAGGTTTTGAGATATGCCTGACGAGATGTTTCTTAATCTCCCGATTGCTGCCCAGCCGAGTTGAATCCGTCGATTGACCTCTCGGTCGAAGTTGGACTTACACATAGTCGGACTATTTCTTCCAGGTAAACATACTCGTCAACAACTTCAAACTTAGTGGTCTTATATCGTTTTTCACACTTGCGTGTGGCTCCGACGATGACGTGTAGCTGTCCATAGAACCTCTCAATATCACTAAAATCTCAGACATACAATATCACTAAAATCTCAGACATAACAATAAAAATTCCTACTTTCAATACGCGAAGACTTATTTCGGAATGTAGTTAAACTGCCACATGGTAATTCGTAGTAAGACTTTGAAAGTTTCAAGTGTAGTATAAAGTACGAGTAGAAAATCTGTTCTCAGAGAGCATTTGGTAAGGACAAAAATGAGCCAAAACATGTCTCTAACTTATATGTAACATGAAATTCAAAAGGAGTTGATAGACATTTTAGGAAAAAAAGTTCGCCAAATAATTTTGCCAAGCCAAGTATTACGATACGTGGTGATGGAAAACCAGGAGGTTAGAGTTGAGGAATATTTTACGAGTATAGATTTCATTGAAACTTAAAAATTATATAATATAAGAAGTAATAAGTTGTACGATTTACATTAGGTCCTTTGAATAAAATATTTGAACTTTAAAGTAATAATTAAAATAGCGAGGGGGGGAGGCGAATTTTCGGGTGGCCCACCACGCTACGCCACTGCCTACGCAAATCAAAGATGAGTTGGACTCCGTGATGTGTGAACCATCACTTACCACAGAGAAATTTTGGGCAGCTGAATTTTATCGTGTACGTAAGAAGCTCTTACAGACTCATCTACATCTACTCATCGGGAGACGATGAACGTTAGGAATGTCCAAAGGGAAATTTGGAGTAGGCCGACTTTATGGAGAAAGAGGGACTCTTTATGATGAACTCTTTCTTCCTGAAGCGGCCCCACATGAAGTGGACCTGGTCGAACCCCAACGGTTCGACAAAAAATGAGATTAACTTCATTATGACGACAAGACACCAACTGTTCAGTGATGTCTCAGTGATCGCAAGGGTGAAAACTGGCAGCGATCACCGAATGCTTAGAGGCACACTGAACCCAAACGTTAAGTTGGAGAGGTCTAATGAAGTCAACGCTTCGTCCCCCTCGTGCTTTAATCCAGAATCCCGAAACCTTTCAGCTCGAGTTACAAAACCGCTTTCAGTGCCTAGAGGATTGCAATGCAGTGGACGATATGAATGACAAGCTCGTGGAAACTGTCCATGCTGTCGGAGCTAAGTTCTGCAAGACCCGCCGCAGAAGAACACAAAAACTCTCCGATCACACTCTTATTCTCATGACTGTTAGACGGGAGATGAGGCTGCAATCGTCAACAGATTTTACAGCATACAGGCAACTGAACAGACAGATCTCCAAAAGCATGAAGCGAAACTTACGCAACTTTAATACTGCTCATATTAAAGAAGCGATCGAGCGGAAGTCAAAGTCTTTGCCAGAGATCTGTCTGCCAGAAAGAGCCAACTGTCAAAGCTGAAGACTGAGTGTGGCAACATCGTTACCGGGACACCTGAGATTCTGAGTGAGATTGAGAGATTCTATGGACAGCTGTACACATCATCGTTGGAGCCACACGCAAGTGTGAGTAACGATCCAAGAGCAAGTCTTATCCGACACTATTCTGATGGTATCCCAGACGTCAGTCTGAGCGAGATTAGAATGGCTCTCCAGCACCTTAAAAACGGCAATGCCTCGGGCGAGGATGGAATTACAGCGGAGCTTCTGAAAGCGGGTGGAACACCGGTACTTGAAGTCCTTCAGAAGCTCTGCAATTCCGTCCTCCATGGTGGCACTACTCCGGAGGCGAGGAGCAGAAGCGTGGTGGTCTTGTTCTTTAAGAAAGGCGACAACGCTCTCTTGAAGAACTACAGACCGATTTCCCTTCTGAGCCGCGTCTACGTGCTGTTTTCGAGAGTCATTACGAATCGTCTCGCACGCAGACTCGACGACTTCCAGCCTCCCGAACAAGCCGGTTTCCGAAAAGGCTTCAATACCATAGACTACATACATACCCTGCGGCAGATTGTACAGAAGACCGAAGAGTACAATCTGACACTTTGCTTGGCATATGTGGACTATGAGAAAGCCTTTGATTCCGTCGAAATTTGGGCGGTGCTACAGTCCCTTCAGCGGTGCCAAGTTGACTGTCGGTATATCGAAGTCCTGAAGTGTTTGTACAGTAGGGCTACGATGGCTATCCGAGTACAGAACCGGAGTTCGAAAACTATCCAACTGCAGAGAGTTGTAAGAGAGGGTGATGTTATATCCCCGAAACTCTTCGCCACTGCTTTGGAAGACGTTTTCAGGCTACTGGACTGGAAAGGATACGGTATTAACATCAATGGCGAGTACATCACTCACCTTCGATTTGCCGACGATATAGTCCTTATGGCAGAATCGCTGGAGGACCTTAGCACTATGCTCAATGACCTCAATGGTGTCTCCCAACGGATAGGTCTTAAGATGAACATGGACAAAACATAGATCATGTTTAATGTCCATGTCACACCTATGCCGGTAGTTGTTGGGAGCACTATGCTCGAAGTTGTTGACGAGTACGTTTACCTGGGACAAATAGTCCGACTAGGTAAGTCCAACTTCGACCGAGAGGTCAATCGACGGATTCAACTCGGCTGGGCAGCGTTCGGGAAATTACGACACATCTTCGCGTCAGGTATACCTTAATCTCTGAAAACTAAAGTGTATAACCAGTGCGTGTTGCCAGTGATGACTTACGGATCTGAGACGTGGTCCTTCACTGCTGGCCGTATGAGGACGCTCAAGGTCGCTTAGCGAGCTATGGAGAGGGCTATGCTCGGAGTTCCTCTGCGAGATAGACTCAGAAATGAGGATATCCGCAGTAAAACCAGAGTGACAGACATAGCCCAACGGATTAGTAAACTGAAGTGGCAATGGGCCGGCCATATAGCTCGAAGAACCGATAACCGATGGGGAAGAAAGGTTCTCGAGTGGCAGCCTCATACCGGTAGGCGTAGTGTTGGGCGACCCCCCACTAGATGGAGTGACGACCTGGTAAGACATGCAGGAAGTCGATGGATGCAGGTGGCTCAGGACCGTGCTTTGTGGCATTACTTGGGGGAGACCTATGTTCAGCAGTGGACTTGTATGAGAAAGCTGTCAGCGCGTTGGGTGCCGCGTTTGCTCACGTTAGACCAGACACGTGTTCGAATGAACATTTCCGACGCTATGATTAAAACCTATGGTTAAAACTAATTTCATGAAAATCTGTTGAGTACTTTTTACGTGAATCGTGAATACACACAGACAGACAGACAGACAAAAATTCTAAAAACCACTAATTTGGCTTGTGCCCTTTATTTAGTACTTTATTTAGTAGAAACAATTTTTTCATAAAATTATAGAATTAGAGACAAAATTATTCTAGAGATTTATTATATTAAAGTAATTATGTACTAGTAAAAGAGTTGCCCAAAGTAGGCCAGGCCAGCTTTATTACTTTCCGCGTCACAACATGTTACCATGCTATCGGGTGCTACATGCATTAGCATTACTGAGCATATAAAAATTAGCGAACTCTTTTTTAAAGAATAAAGAGTAACTAAAGAGCACAAAGACCACCATAACGCGAAGATCTTCCCATAGCATCTTTAATATAAGCAACTTTTTATACCCTTCCTGAGATTATATATAACTTTTACCATAATACTAATTATAGGATTACCTAAATTAACACTTTAATTTTCTTTACACAAATTAAAACTTAAAACACCAATAATTAAGCACACTAATTACTTTATTCCGCTCCGAAGCTTCGCTTGTCTCGCCAAATTCAATACTTCCCCGATCGCACCTTGCAGCGCCTATAAATACACAATAGTACCGAATCATCCAGAACATTCACGTAAATACGCGCACCAATCGACAAAGCGCCGAAAATTCGAGAGTCAGCTTCCAGAAGCTTAGTTCTTCATTTCGACAACAGATGGTCCTGTCGGTTGAAAGATTAGTGATGTCATTTTCTGGAAAGCTCTCCCCTCGCTCCGTTACCCGACACTAGATGGCGCTAGTGCCGGATGTCAACTTAGCCGCGCAACACTGCCCCCTCCTAAGACATGCTCGTCCCGAGCATTATCGGCCCCATAACAACGCGCCAGGCGATCCACATGGACGATCTTAGGAGTCCCTCTTGCGCCTTTCTGTAACGGCTCCGCAATGTCAAGGGCTGTCTTATCCCATGGTGCACCAACATTGTACAATTTCGATGCTCCTCTACTACGAGTCTGAGGTCCCATCATAGCCGCACAACTTGTACATGTACGACACCAATCCTCGACATCGTCTCGATAATGAACCCAGTAAAACTGTTCTCTGACCTTCAGTAGAGTTCGTTTAACTCCCAGATGGACTCTTGAACGACCATTATGGCACAGCTGTAGAACATTCGGCACTTTAGCTTTAGGGACAACCATTTGCAAACGACAGCTGTCTCCTCGACCATTGTCCCATTTACGGCACAGGACTCCATCCTGAATCAGCAAGCTGTCCCATTGGGCCCAATAGCTTTTCGTGGTTGAACTCATCGCTGAGACGTCGCTCCACTTAGGCTTGGTTCGACGGGACTTCTTCCTGGTCAGCCTACAAAATCCAGTTCGAGGCTATTATGAAAGTGAACGGCTGGAATAAAAGTCAGGCCATGACTGCTCTCACACCAAGCCTGCGCGACCAGGCCTTAACAGTTCTGGAAGCTCTCGGTGAGGAAGGGACATGAGCAACTCCTTGAGGTATTGGAGGCGAGATATGGCGACGCTCACCTGGAACACGTCTTTCGTGCGCAGCTTAAAGATTGCGTGCAGCGCATCAACGAAAACCTGCAGCAGTGGGCTCTAGAGGTGGAGAAGCTGGTGCGAAAAGCATACCGGTCTGTACCTGCGCTCATTGAAGGGAACCTGGTGCAGACATTCATCGACGGCATCCGCGACCTGGAAGTCAGAGCTGCTGTGAGGCTCGGGCACCACGAGACGCTTAAGGACAATTTGGCCCATGAACTGGAGGTGGAAGCCATGCGGTAGGATCATCGTTCCCATCGCGTCAGTGAGGTTGCATTAGCTACAGTTCGCGACCGCAATAATGGATACAGCCCTAGGTGCTATGGCTGTGGGGAAAGGGGCCATCTTCGATCCAGCTGCCCTAAGCGAACTGTAGAAAGGGAAGTTGATCGATCTCGAGAGGGTAGTGCAGCTAACGGCACCGCCTGGCGGTGGCAGGATCGTCGTTCCCCTCGCGCTAGGGAGGTTGCAGCAGTTACGGTTCGCGACCACAATAAAGGATACATCCCTAGGTGCTATGGCTGTGGGGAAAGGGGCCATCTTCGATCCAGCTGCCCTAAGCGAACCCTAGAAAGGGAAGGTGAACGATCTCAGAAGGGAAGTGCGGCTAACATCACCGCCCAGCAGCAGCCGGGATACGACTTTACTAACAGACATCGCAGCGGGAAATCTCATGGCAACGCAGATGCAAGAACCATGGACAATTGTCAAGGTTCTATTTATACCTAAGGCTGGTAGAAAGGACTACGCTTTACCAAAGTCCTTTAGACCTATAAGCCTATCTTCCTTTCTTCTTAAGACATTGGAAAAGGTTATAGATAGATATATAAGGGATGTAGCTCTAGCTACGAGGCCCATACATTACAACCATTATGCTTACCGCAGAGGCAAATCTACGGAAACAGTCCTGATCAGTGTCATTTGCAGGGTCGAAAAAGCGCTGGAGGATAAAGAAATATCTCTTTGTGCCTTTCTAGATATTGAGGGCGCCTTCGACAGTAGCCCCAGATCACTGCTGATTGGGGGTCTAACATCTAAAACCCCACAACCATCACATGGGTGAAGTCGATGCTCTCAAACAGAAAGGCAAAAATAGCGCTGTTTCAAACTTCGATTGAGGTTGCAACCACAAGAGGCTGCCAACAAGGAGGTGTTTTGTCACCCCTTCTTTGGACTCTTGTGGTTGACCAATTATTGTACAAAATGGCAGACCTACGCATTGACACATTGGGTTATTCTGATGACCTTGTGATCATTGTGAGGGGCTTTTGCCAAAGTACTTTATCGTTATTAATACAAAGAGCCCTAAACACCATAAATAACTGGTGTAGGGATAACAGTTTATCAGTTAATGCTGATAAAACTGTTATAATACCCTTTATCAAAAAGAGACGGTTGGACAAATTAGTCCAACCAAAACTTAATGGCAAAGAAGTACCATTTTCCACGAAAGTTAAGTACTTGGGCGTAACAATCGACCAAAACTAACGTGGAACTCTCACCTTAGCAACGTATGCCATAAGGCAAAAATTGCTTTAGGTACGTGCAGTCGTTTGGTCGGGAACAACTGGGTCTTGCGTCCCAGTATGGTCCTATAGCTGTACAGCTGCATAGTGAGGCCGATTCTCACCTACGCCTCTATTGTCTGGTGTAACAAGGCCAACCAAAAGGCGACTGCGGACAGACTAAATAGTCTACAAAGGACTGCCTGCTTAATGGCAACTGGAGCTATGCGATCATCGCCTGGAGCGGCTCTTAATGCACTGCTATGCCTAACGCCCCTTGATCTCTATCTAGACAAGGATGCGAGGGCTAGTTTGTATAGGATTAACGCCCAGGGCGGTCTGAGCTTGCTCTCCTACAGATCTAGATCCATGCTCGACTCAATTAAGGAATCACCGGTCTTATACATGATCTCAGATATCATGCGTCCACTACACACTTTTGATAAAAAGTATATAGTGGAATTACCCTCCAGAGAAGATTTGCTGAATAGCCAGTTTATCTGTGAGGTCGGTAGCCTCATATGGTATACCGATGGGTCCAAAATAGGCCTCGACATAGGCTTTGGAATTTACGGGGAGCGCCCCAAATTCAAACTTAGTATGAATTTGGGTAGATACACCTCTATCTTCCAGGCAGAAATTTTCGCCATACTTCGGTGAGCGGAAATCAATCTGCAAAAACACTATGTCAACCATAAAATTTACATAAACTCTGATAGTCAAGCAGCACTGCTAGCGCTGAGATCAAACTTAGTGAACTCAAAGCTAGTTGGAGACTGCGTGAACCGTTTAAATGCCCTGGGATGCAACAACAGGGTCATTTTAAGATGGGTTCCGGGTCACGAGGGTATTGTAGGCAATGAATTTGCCGACAAACTTGCACGGGAGGGCTCAAAGTGCACACAATTTGGACCTGAGCCATTTTGTGAAATCTCAAGAAGCCTAGCCCGATTGACCCTTGAAACTCTTTATCACAATAAATCACTTAAGATCTGGTCTGACGCACCAGGCTTAAAACATTTTAAAACCTTAATCCGGGCTTTTGATCGTAAATTCGCTTCAGAAGCCCTGGGATTAAGTAAAAATAAATTGCGCATTCTGGCAAGAGCCCTAACTGGACACTGTTGTCTTAAAAAGCACATGTCCATCTTGGGACTAAGCAACTCAAGGATGTGTCGGTTCTGTTCCATAACGGAAGAAACGCCTCTAAACATACTAAATGATTGCGGACCCTTAATGCGCAAACGTAACACTCATCTGGGAAACTATCTACTCCACCCAGAAAAAGTGAAATTGCTCACGGCTAAGCAACTCCTTCGATTCATTGAAGACATAGGGCTTAGCCGTGAACTATAGCCATAGCAGCGATCACAATAGATCTTTTAGGTCGCAGTGATACTGGTCTCTTTACCTAGACCTGCATAGCTGCTCGCATATAATAAAAAAAATGGTGAGTGTAGAAATCTGGAGACCCTTTTTTACTGGAAATGAGGCATTACATCTTAGTCCTCAGGGGTGAAAACGCATCTGCGTTTTGATGCTTAAACGACGATAAATGTAGATGCCTATGGGTCACAGCATCCACTTACTATCAGGTAGACTGTGTGCTCGTTTCTATAAAAAAGTCTAATATTAAAAGTAAAAAAGTAGCAATCTAAATACATCCCACTACTGGGCACAGGCCATAGCGAGTTTTAAGTCAAAAAGGAATTGATTAAGTTGACCCCAACCCGGGATGACCGACTACATATAACTATACCTAAAAATTATTTCCGAAATATTTCTTTTAACTTCTCAGATACGCAGGTTTCCTTGCGATATTATTCTTCGCCACTGAGAACGTGGTAAATCGAAACTTCAAATTGGTGAAATATTGCTATGCCGATAGACACACAACATACGAGTATTAAACTAAAGAACTCTCTTAATCAAAGTTTTGTGTTCACAGTTTTGTTAGTAATTTTGCTAAATTGACAATTATAATAAAACATTCAGACAATGGCCACAGGTCTATACCGGTGTGACAATTTTTGATGCTGCAACAATAGGTACATATTTACTAGAATTATTTAATAGAATTGTGTTTAATATGGCCAGTTATATACTTATTATTTGTTTATCAGTAAGTAGATGGCGCTATTATTATATTTAAACTACGACAGCCAAAGCTTTTACCCTCTAAAACTCAGACTCAAGTTGAGGTGCGACTGGAGTGGCTCTATCGCACAACAAAGACACTAACATTTATAGGTAACATATATATTAATACAAACATTTGGCATAAATTCTGCGTTAAGCGGGCTACATACGACACGATATCGGTGGCGATCTAGGGTGGAGTAGTGGGGATGCCTCCTAGATTGCCTCTAAATCGTGTCGTATGTAGGGCCATCCTAAGTCGTGGCCGATATCGCCTCCTTAATCGGCTGGCAGGTGCAAAAATGCTTCCTAGATCAGTCGATGCTTCCTAGATCGGGGCACCGCCCCCTCCTTACTGCGTGTGTGTAGGCAACCCTCGCGGAAGGAAGTTAACAAAACAGTGATAGTGAATGACCTTTTTTATATAACAAAATTTTTACATTTTAATCACATAAACGGAGTAGATGCCTATGGCACTGATATTTTACAAAAAACCAAAAAAAAGTGAATAAAATAAATAAATTAATTGAAATTTTATCGAAATTCAAATCATATCCACCCTAGCCTGTGACCCTGCGAAGTGACATGGTCAAGAATGCCTACTAAACTAATTTTTTTATTGCCGTTCGTAAAGTAGAGTGTATGATGTAAGTAAGGAGAAGATAAAGCCTCTCCTCAACAACTAACTCCTATTCCAACGCTATCAACACAAGACCGCACTCATATCTCTTACAACTCCACAAGACCACACTTCGATCTCTTACGTGCCTTCATCCTCTTATCAACAACTAACTTCTACTCCTTCACCATCTCCACATCAACAAACAAGTTATATAAAAGGGAGTATGTCCGAAATTAAAGGTTTCTTTATGTTTAAAAAAAGATATAAGCTATTTTATTTTCTGATAGTTTTACTCCATAAATAAAGATTACATTAAAAAAAAAAAAGTATACATATTATTATACAAAAGTATTTTATTTCCTTGTTTGTTGTGTGTAATACATAACCAGATTTTGACCAAAGCAGAAATGAACAAAGAGAAGAAATAACTAAATAGCATAGGTAGGAGAAATTGACGTTTTTATATAAGTGGCGAAATCATTTCTAGAAGGTTATAAAAACTGTCTTCATCCATCCGGAGAAAATTAATCACGTCCTTGGATTACAGGCCATTTAGTACGTTTATGTGGCTTAATTTTTATCTCTTTTGGAGCCATTTTTTCACCCAGCAACTTCTCTTTTTCTATTTTCGAATAAATTAACCGAGATGGCTAATGCCAAACCAACACGGTGGTGTTTTAAGAGAGTCGGAGGTATTTTGAAGAACTCTACCGCATATGCATTCCGCTCCAAGTCCGAACGCGTACTGCTAGGCAGGCCCGTGTGTAAGGTCTACCCCGATAAAAGCCCCGATTTCTTTCCACCCTAGATCGCCACCGATATCGTGTCGTATGTAGCCCGCTTTAATCAAATATACGCAATCAGCGCCACTAGCGGTGTTTAATGAAATTATTTTACGATTTAACAATAACATATAGAAATAGCAATATTGGGTTTAGTTGTTAATAGTTGATAATAATTTACGTGATAGAGAAAAAAATATCTATTCATTTATTTGGTCAAGCTATATCATGATATAATCAACAAACACTGTTAAACTTTATGAAATAGCGCCATTTCACTTTCAATAATCGATTACTTTACGTTATTATAAATTCTTAGGTCTGACCTTACATATGTAAAACTCTTTTTATTTAAACTATAAGGATAATAAGAGTTTTGTACATACTAATTGCAATTTTTATCAGTTTATTTATAGGAAAAAAAACGAATACCTTTTAAAGATTAGAAATAAAACTTGGAAAAATCCTTAATGTTATGATTTTCGATAGACGTCATTATTATCTATTTAAGTAGTAATTAGTTACTATAAAATTTATTTATATCTATTAAAATAAAATAACATAAACTAAAATAATTGATTTGAAAATTCTAATGTACATAACATTAGAATTTTCAAATCAATTATGAACTTAATTAAATAACCATATAAATGTAAGTTATTTATATTATTTATTTTCTTAGTAACCGGAGGCAAAATGTCACTACTTTTTGTATTTTACGTTAGATGGCACTGTCTTGAAAAAGTGAATACAACAATAATATCGTAGATTGTCGGCGTAGTTCAGGGGTCGGTAACCTGCGGCTCACAAGCCACATGCGGCTCTTTGGATGTGAAGCTGCGGCTCTTTAGTTCCATACGCAAATATTAATTATTTTATAAAAAAACATTTAAAAATCGTTCTGAAACGATTAACGAGTATTAGGCACCATTCCTATCTCTCAGACACTTGTAGTCGCTTTTCACCGCACGAAATTCACACTAGGCCATTTGAAGTTGATACTGGATTTATAGAAATGCAATTGATCGATTTAAAAAATAAAGCTTCGTGGAGTGGAAAATTTACAGAGTTGAAAAGCAAGTTGGAAGAGTTGGAGGTCCAGAAATATACGTATGTAACGCAACAAAAAAGGACAGTTACTCGACAGTTATTCGATGCATAGAATAGTCTTCGAGAATGCTACAGTGAGGGGAAGAAGTTGGCATTTGGAAAGCTGAATATCTTCGGATCGAAATATTCGTGCGAGCAAGGGTTCTCTTGCATGAATATAACTAAAAGTAAGGTAAGAGGCCAACTGACAAATGAAAAAAGTTATGAGCCAAATTTATCCAAACTTTTTAAAACCATACAACGCTCTCATTAAATTTGTTTGCTCAAATGTATGTTGTTGCTTTTTTATTTTTAAGTTACATTATTGAATAAAGTTTAAATATTCTACTCGAATAACCCATGCAAAGCCAAAGCTTCCATTGAATTTGTTTGCTCAATTGTTTGTTATTGAAGTACAAGTTAGTGTTGTAAGACTTACAAGTTACAACGTAAGTAAAAATTGTTGTGAAAAAACTACTTTTATATGATGAATAAATATATATTTTTCTTATGAATAAACAGATGGTTTGTCTTAATCAAAAAATTTTATTTATGCAAGTACTATTTATGGTGCGCAAAAAAAAAATTGTGACTCTTTAAAAACTTTGAAATTTTGTTAATTGTAATTTTTGACTCTTCCGACTTAAAAGGTTACCGACCCCTGAGGTAGTTCAATTTATTACGCAACGGTTAAAACTAATTTTGGGCTTTATAAATATTTTTTTTGGGCTTTTTAAAATAGAAATTAACATCTAAAGGAATGAAAATACTTAACCCTCTTTTTCTGATATTCCTATTACGGATAAAATGTAGCCTATAAGTAGCCCTGCACACAAAATTTCATGGAAATCTGTTCAGTGGTTTTTGCGTGAATCTTGAATAAACGGACAGACAAAAATTCTAAAAACCACTAATTTGGCTTTAGTGCCCATTATATAGTCCCCTGGACTTGCTTTCCCGGAAAATATTAGATGAGACACGACTTTTCTACAGATTTATTATCTGTATATAAAACATAATTTACTTTTTTGTGAAACACACTACGCTTACCTGGTATTTGAATTTGCCTTTTAATGACATTATAAAAATATAATTCTTTTTCAAAAAGTTTCATTTCTTTTACCATTTTGGCTTTAGCCTCGTTTGAAGTGGATATTGATTTGATAAAGAAATATAGCGATTTACTTTGCTTTTTATTCACAAGCAATCGGACTTGCAGCTTCCAATAATCCGAAAGAAATCCTAACATTTTGTCACTGGCCTTATAAACAACATAACTTTCTAAAACAGTGTTTTCTTCATTTTGAAAACAATTTCTCACAATTGTTGTAACATTTTGTTCCGTAATTAAATGCATTTTATATATAGATGATATTTTAAATTGCCTAGTATCAATTTTTAAGTTATAACCTATGCGTAGGTATAAAGGTATCTCATCTAGATCTGCTGAGATATTAAAATAGTCTATCATTTATAAACGTTGTCTTTCAGAGCAAGAGTATAAGGAGTAAATTCAATATTTAGTTATGGTATTGTTTAGTTATACGAGTATCACATAATCACATGTTTGAAGTATTAGATCTGGGTGCTCATTTGATAAGCCATAGTGACATTGTTCAGTGTAGAAGCGATAGTCGTATGTGTGTTTTCTTACATAAAATATGTAAATATTACAGTTGATAACACGACAAACTCCTTTATAATGACATTTTTAGCGACTATTTACATTTGATTGAGAAAAATAAACCGATAGTATTAATAATTTAAGACCTAAACTACGATTGTGATACAAGCTGATATTAGCTTCAATTTATATAACATTTCCTAACAATTATTTAAGGAAAAACGATTACATGAAATTTTTTCGATAGAATCAATTCCATAGTTACCTCTGTAATTAAAAGATTACCAGTGTAATTTTCTGAAAATACAGGAAAAAAAACACTAGTAATCTTTTAATTATTCATGTGAGGTTACCAGATTTTCAATAATAGTGTAATAAGATACCTATGAAAAATATTTTTTAAATGAGATGTTCCAAAATATATAAAGCCTGACCCAGGTCCTTGTACATAATACTCAAAAGTAGGGAAACACATTTTATACGGTTCTCAACTCTCCTATTATTTTACAATGGCTTTGTCTGTTGGTAAAGCACAGGAAATTACACTTGAAATTGCAACATCATCATCATCATTACAGCCCTTCACAAGTCCACTGCTGAACATAGGCCTCCCCCAAGTAATGCCACAAAGCACGGTCCTGAGCCACCTGCATCCATCGACTTCCTGCATGTCTTACCAGGTCGTCACTCCATCTAGTGGGGGGTCGCCCTACACTACGCCTACCGGTACGAGGCTGCCACTCGAGAACCTTTCTTCCCCATCGGTTATCGGTTCTTCGAGCTATATGGCCGGCCCATTGCCACTTCAGCTTGGGCTATGTCGGTCACTCTGGTTTTACTGCGGATATCCTCATTTCTGAGTCTATCACGCAGAGAAACTCCGAGCATAGCCCTCTCCATAGCTCGCTGAGCGACTTTGAGCGTCCTCATACGGCCAGCAGTGAAGGACCACGTCACTGATCTGTAAGTCATCACTGGCAACACGCACTGGTTGTACACTTTAGTTTTCAGAGATTGAGGTATACCTGACGAGAAAAAAAATTAATGAAATTGTAACACACAATATAAACCCGTCATGGCGGTAAGCTGTCATTTTTATGAATTTGTTATATATGTATATGTTTGTACAGTAGAGCTACGATGGCTATCCGAGTCCAGAACCAGAGAACGAAACCTATCCAACTGCAGAGAGGTATAAGACAGGGTGACGTAATATCCCCGAAACTCTTCACCGCTGATGCACCTCAATAGTGTCTCCCAACGGATAGGTCTTAAGGTGAACATGGACAAAGCGAAAGTCATGTGTAATGTCCATGTCACACCTATGCCGGTAGTTGTTGGGAGCACTATGCTTGAAGTTGTTGACGAATATGTTTACCTGGGACGAGTAGTCCGACTAGGTAAGTCCAACTTCGACCGAGAGGTCCATCGACGGATTCAACTCGGCTGGGCAGCGTTCGGGAGATTGCGACACATCTCGTCAGGCATGACTCAAAATCTCAAAACTCACAAAAAGTAGCAACCTCGTACCAGCAGGCAAATTGTAGGGCGTCCCCCCACTAGATGGAGTGACGAACTGGTATGACATGCAGGAAGTCGATGGATGCAGGTGGCTAAGGATCGTGTTTTGTGGCATTCTTTGGGGGAGGTCTATGTTCAGCAGTGGATTTGTGAAGGGCTGTAATGATGATGATGATGAACTAAATCGGTGAGACGCCATGTTGAAAGTCGATAAAAATAATTGATACCACAACAGCATACATTTACCACAACAGCATACATTGAAATGAATTATTTGTATTTTCCCGAATTCTACATATTTTCCTCTTTTTTTAAGGTAGTGTACATAGACCTGACCCATTGTGAAACATCTGCTTTCCAAATTAACCTTTGCTTTGAAATAAATAAGAAATACCTAAAATGTACTTCCGCACAGCTACCATATCCTGAGCCACGGCCCTTCTCCTCTTCCCGATCACACACCAAGAATGATCAATTGAACTGACCGTGTGTGTGAAAATTTCTTTGGTTTAAATCCGTTCGAACTGATATCAGTTCGACTGATGACTTGAACTGACCGTGAGTGGCCACCATAACAGATGTCATCAAAAGTGACGGCATAACTTTGTTGTAGCGTCCAAGGTAACGAGTGATTTGATTAGTATTGAAAACCGAAAAACCATTAACTTCTGGCGAGTGAACAATATTTTTGATGACAGTTCTTCACTTTAAAACGAGCATAACACATAAATAAATTCAGGTTTAAAATTTAAGCAGTTAGTATTAATTGATTATCACAAAAAATAAGCCTAATAATTTACTACCACCTTACAAGGTTACCCTAAGTTGCAAAAAATGTTAGAGATGGGACAATTCGACAAATGTGAATTTATTAAAATAAAATAAATTTATTTAAATTATTGTTTCAGAAAAAATGTTTCCTTTCAAAAAAGAAATAATCATGCGTTAGTTTTTATAATATTGGTAACACTGAACACCCAGTTTTCGTTTATTTCGTTGTTTTGAGTATTTGTTGTTCCTATTTTGTTGTTGTTTTTTTGTTTTGTTAGTTATTGCCATTTTGTTGCTACAATGCCAAAAAGAACCAGAAAAACTGTATTAAATACCGAATCTCGCGACTATTTTAATCGTGAATAGCAAAATGGCGGACCACTGTTGCCAGTGTTACAAGTGTGTAACAGGGTTGCTGAGGCTTTTGGAATTGGAAAACCTACTGCGACTAGAATCAGCAAAGAAAAATTTGAAGATACATCAACGGTGGAGAATAAGTTATCCTCTCCAAATAAAAAGAGAAAGAAACGTTTCCCTGTAACTGACATAGACGATTTTGACGCCGTAGCAATTCGTAATCACATCTACACATACTACACACGTAACGAGCTACCAACATTAACAAAATTAGCAGTTTCTCTGAAAGATACAAACTTGTTCAGTGTCAGTGTTCAGTGGGGGGATAAGTCGCTCGCGTCCGTAGGCTTTGACCACCTAATCCTAGGTCCACCCTACACGTGTCCCCCGGGTGGTGCTAAATGAGCGACAAGCCGATAGCACAGACTCGGCTCCTCGCCGTGGTAGCGGCGTTAAATATACCATCCCATTCGCACCATGAGGAATCAAATTAAAGAAATGGCCCCGAGTTCCCGGCGCCCCTTTAATGGGGCAGGGGTGCGAAGAATCTCCGGGAGGAAAACCGGCGACGAGGCTCGCCACCCGTCACGTTCTGTCTCCCGGAGGGGCGAAAATTGGATTGCAGAGGCCCGTATGGCTACGTTGAATGTATGTGGAGCAATGAATGATAAAATGGATGAAGTATGCGAGGTGATGTATGATAGAGGAATAGATTTGTTATGTGTAAATGAGACGAAACGGAAGGGGAAGGATGTCACTACACATGGCATGTATACCGCATACTGGTCTGGTGTAGACGAGCTCGAGCGGGCATGCCAGGGAGTAGGTATCATCCTATCAGAAAGAATGGTGCAATGTGTGAAAGAGTATGAATGTGTAAGCCCAAGACTGCTATGGATACGATTGAAAGTGGGCTTAAAGAAGTTGTTTGTGCTAGGGGTCTACGCCCCAGACATGTCTAAACCCACTCATATCCGAGAGCAGTTTTGGGAAATGGTAAAGATGGTATTAATGAAATGTAAGGGAAATGAAAATGTTGTTATGCTAGGAGATTTTAATGGAAGAGTTGGGGTGAGGAGGCTTGGTTATGAAAGGATATTGGGAACATTTGGTGATGAAAGTATAAATGAGAATGGTGAAAGCCTCCTCACTGTATGTATGGAAAAGAATCTTTTTGTGACGAACACTTTCTTTCGCCACAAGAGGATTCACATGTATACTTGGGAAAGAGGAGATGATAGAAGCATGATAGATTTCATAATTGTGGATGAAAGATTGAGAGGCGCAGTGGTGGATACAAGGGTTTACCGGGGGGTCAAACGTAGGAACGGATCATTTTTTGGTTTTATGCCGAATTAATGGTCTATTCAGGCGGTGGCGCCATCGGTCATCTGTGTCTACCACTGCGTTACAGCGTATTAGAACAGAAAGATTACAAGATGAAGGTGAAAAAAACAAGTTTAAATGTAGACTGAAAGAAAACGTAAGTGGTTTGGATGAATTATGTATGAATGAGTTAGACTTGGAGAATGTATGGCAAAATGTTAAGAAAGGTTTAGTAGATGCAGCTACCGAAGTATGTGGTGTTAGTAAAAGAAAGAATGAAAGGAAAAATAATACTTTGTGGTGGGATGATGAGATACGTACGGAAGTTGAAGCAAAGAAGAGAGCATGGCTAGATTTACTAGCAACTAAGGCTGGTAATTCTAGCGGTACGAATGATGATTTTGAAAGAAAAAAGGCAGTCTTTAGACATCTAAATAAAAGAGTAAAAGAAGTAGTTGAAAGGAAAAAGCAAGAAAGAACGGATAAGAATGATAGAAGAATATCGGATAACTTCCAGGCAAATATTAAAATGTTCTGAAAACTCGTAAGAACTCACAGGGGACATTCAAAACAGCCTATAATGAATGCTATAAGAGATGAGAATGGCTATATTCTGAATGATGAAGTTTTGAGTTTAAAGATATGGAAGGAATATTTTGAAAGCATGTTTATGAGTGAGGAGACAACGTATGAACTGAATGAAATAGGAACTCCTAAAGAAGAGAAAGGAGGTAGCGAGATAAGTATAGATGAAATAATGAAAGCAATGAAAAGCATGAAAGCAGGTAAGGCTGCCGGTTATGATAGATTTTCACTCGAAATGCTAAGGGCTGGAGAGGAAGTGGGGGCAGGCCTGCTGCACACCTTGTTTAATGTATGCTGGGAACTGAAGCGAGTACCGGGAGACTGGTGCAAAGCCGTGATAGTCCCAGTATATAAGGGAAAAGGGTCGCAGCAGGACTGTAAAAACTACCGCGGTATCAGCCTTCTTACCATCGTGGGAAAATTGTATGCCAAGGTACTAATTGAAAGGGTCATGAAAGAAACCGATGGAAAAATTTGGGATGTGCAAGCGGGATTTAGAAAGGGAATGGGATGTACATATCAAGTCTTCTCCATGCGCATGATCGCGGAGAAGTTTTTGGCCAAAAACCAAAAGGTTTTTTGTGCGTTCATGGACTTGGAGAGGGCCTATGACAGAGTGGATAGGAATGTGCTATGGCAAACACTGAACTCATTTGGGTTGAGCGCTGGCTTGATACAGGCATTGGAATCTCTTTATAGGGACTCTAGTGCTTGTGTTAGGATCAACGGGGTCTACTCCGACTGGTTTGGCATCCATAAAGGTGTCAGACAGGGCTGTGTGGCTTCCCCGTGATTGTTCAACCTATTTATGGATAGTTGTTTGCAAAATTTGAAAGTTGAAGAATGCGGATTAAGAATGGGTGAGTTAACCATCAAATGCCTTTTGTACGCCGATGATCAAGTTATTCTTGCGTCGTCAGCGGCTGAGTTGCAAATGATGGTTACATTAATGAACAGATCATTAAAAGAAAGGGGTATGAAAGTGAACGCAAGTAAGACGAAAATTATGGTTTTTGAAAGAGATGAAAGTAAAACGATATGTGAAATAAGAATAGATGGGGAGTTGATCGAGCAAGTAGATGAGTTTGTATATTTGGGTTGCGTATTTAGCAGGGATGGGAGATATGATAAGGATATAGAACGACGAGTGAACGCAGGAAACAGAGTAAATGGGGCCCTGCACTCTATTGTGAAGAGTCAAAATGTGTCAAAAAAGGCACGTATGGCAATTCACAATGCTGTGTTGGTCCCTACTTTAACGTATGGTAGTGAAAGTTGGGTGTGGCAGAAGAAGCACGAGAGTAGAATAAATGCAGTAGAAATGCGGTCGTTAAGGAGTATGTTAGGGCTGAATCTGCATGACAGGGTGAAGAATTGTGTGATAAGAGAAGAGTGTGGTTTGTGGTTTGTTGTTGTGGTTTGTTGACAGGGTGAAGAATTATGGTTTGGGATGTTGTGACCAGGATTAAGAAAGGAATGCTTCGGTGGTTTTGGTCATGTGGAAAGAATGGATGAGAAAAGAGTGACAAAGAAAATTTATGTTGCAGAAGTGAATGGCAGAGTCGGAAAGGGACGTCCTAGGCGAAAATTTATCGACCAAATTGGCGATTTATTGAAAACGGGCCAAATTAGGAGTACCCTTAACCGACGAGCATGCATGCGTAGATGTATGGATGTGAAGGAGGCGAGAGAGGTGTGTCAGGATCGTGCCAAATGGAAGTCTGTAGTCTCTGCCTACCCCTCTGGGTGACAGGCGTGAGTGTTTATGTATGCATGTTGTTCAGTGTGAACCTACCAACTTAATCAAAAATATAAAAAAATGGATTCTGTTATAAAAAGTGTAACAAAAGAAAAATAATTATGGCACGTAACGACAGTTCTTTTGCGTGCATTGATATTTTACGAAAAGTGATAGATACTGATAATTGGGATAAAGTGGTGCTTCTGGATGAAACATGACTGAATGCAAACCACACCGTTTCTAAATTTTGGAGTGATGATAAACCTGAATCGTCTACCAAGTTATCCGAGGGCAAAGGTCAAAAGCTAATAATTTGCCATGCCGGTATCTCGTCTAGATTTGTACTAAATTGTTTACTGGCATTCAAGTTTGTCGAGACAACGGAGTACCACGAAGCGATGAATTTTGAATAATTAGAAGAAGGGTTTATAAAACTTCTGAATCATTTAGATGAACCCCATGTGATACTAATGGACCAATGTCCACTCTATCATTCAGTGCAAAAAATAAGCCTCCAACAGCAAATAACCGGAAGAATGAAGTAATTTCGTGGTTTCAAACCAATGGATTACAAGCCTACGGCACTATGCTAAAAAAGAACTTTTGCGTTTAGTTGGAATACACAAGCCCCAAACGCCAATATATGTTTTGGATGAGGTGGCAAAAGAAAAGGGACATATCGTTATCCGCCTGCCACCGTATCATTGCCGTTATAACGCAATAAAATTGATTTGGGTGCAAGTTAAAGGTATTTAATATTTAAATGAAGTTGATTAACTAGTACATCACTAATAAAAAAAATAACTAATTGTTTTCATTTTAGGTCACGCAGCGAGTCACCACTCCACCGTTCACGGCAAATAAAATGTTAAATTTTTGAACAATGCATGTGAACATGTAACACTAAATGATTGGATGAAGGTGGTCGATAAAACGCAAAGAATTATCACAGAAGTTTGGCAACGTGATGTCCACTTTGATTATTTGAACAGGAATTAATAATTAATCTAAAGACTCTGATTCTGATTATGATGATTGTGACCTAGGATGTACACCCTTGTGTCAATAAATTTATTATTGCTATTTTTATTAGCCCAAATTGAGTCCCAATGTTTAATACTTTTTTTTACAAAGTAGATACTATTAGATCTAATACTAAATATAATACTACATTAGAAAAGTTGGAGGCCCAGGAAAAGTTGTGCAGATATATGAGTCGAAATTTGGGAAACGGAAATATAGGTAACAAAGGTAATTTTGGTTTGATACTCTGGTTCTACTTATTCTCATAAACTTCTGATCTGTTGTTGTAATTAATCAAATTTTGTTTGTTGTAGGACGCTATATTGAGGGCTCCGTCGACTACATTTTGGTATTAGTTTGGCAAAGTTGCCGATAGAGTTCGTTCGATGTCTGAGAAATTGTTTCGAAGACGTGAAAATCATTGGGGCATCACGATGGACATTTCCTTGTCCTAAAATGCTCTCAGAAATGAGCTCAGACCTATGTCCGGTAATTTTATACTATCGCGGTCACCTCGTTTTTTGACTATAGAAAATCGAAAAATCATCCGATTTCAATGAATTTTTTCTTAAAATCTTCTCTTTACGGCGGATTTATGCAAAATAATATGAAAAATATCTCACCTCACGATTTCATATAGTTTTATGACTTTAAGGGGATATAGTAAGTCAGCTCAAATTCTAATGTCGCCCCCACTTCCCCGCGCGTCGTAAGCTATGTACCGACATGTTTGTAATCACTAATACTGTAAATAGATAGGTCGTTAGATACTTATTTCATTAGGTCTATCATATTTATGCCTGTTTCTTAACGCCAACCCAGTCACTTCTTATTTTTATCACGGTTATTTCCCATTTTAATTTTACGTCGTCCTGTTACGTAATGTGTATTCTGATCGTAAGCGACACAACTTCTCCCTTCAAAAGCCGAAGCGATACTAACGGGGCGACAGGAATCAAGCTTCAAGACGCCGATAGTTTAGATAATTTATTTTTACAGTAAAAATAATGGTATTTTAAAAAAAGTAAATAACAGGAGCACTGCTTTATAGTTAGTTCAGTTAGTATGCAAAGTTTCATGATCTTATTTGAAGTATTTTATGAATAACAGCGGTTTATTGTTCAATTGGAGGTAATTTTGGATTTTTTTTTTATATCGAGAAAATTTTACGAAATCGTATTTTCGTCTAACATAGTCCTTAACATTAATCCTCAACTTTACCATATATTTATTTCAAAATTAATGCTGCATACTTTCGGCATAACGGAGGATCTTGCTAAGCCATTTGAGGTTATATTTCCCCTTAAATGTGATCATAAACTCACTTCTTCGAATATAATCGTTCATAACTTTTTGCAAAGCGTTAATCGAAGTTTGTATATTTTTATTGTTAGTCTACACAAAAATACAAACATTTTAAAAAAAGCATTGAAAAATGTTTGTTTACTAATTTTTTTTTATCTCACTTTAAGTTTTTGACTTTAAATGTCTTGCATCATAAACGCTCCAGAAAATCGAAAAACCATCTGATTTCGATGAGGTTTTTTTTAAATCTTCGTTTTTACTGTAAAGACCAAAATGAAAAAAATTAACTACGTATTATATTCAAAAATAAACCAATAACTTATATTATCCTCGTAAAAATCTTGTAACAAAATAAAAAATTATACAACTTTGACAGTGATTGCTATATCTTAAACTATTAATGCACATTTTAAAAAAATTGCAAAAACTATTTAAAAAAATAACATAATAATGTTTATTTATTAATTTTTTGGCGAAGCGAGCTCGAGACTTAGGGCATCCCGACTCGGACAGGTAAGGTAAGAAGGATGAATAGAAGGAGATAGCGGGGTCTATTCGCTCGCTCACGCGACCCCGCCATCTCCTTCGTGGTAATTTTTTTATAAACCACTCAGAAGGAGGAGCCACGCGAAGCTGGGCTCCGCCGACCGGGCTTCCCTCGACTGCGCTGCGTTGAGTGGCGTGGTGCTTCCCTCCCCCAACTCTAGAGCCAAAAAACGAGGTGACCGCGATAGTATAAAATGACGCTATGTCCAACTGTAACACGAATAATAATAGGCTGTAACTCTATTCTTACTTTAATAGTAAATTTTGAGGGTTATGCCAAAACTTTCCTCCAATTGCCAAACTTACCTTACGTGGTGCACTCTAATATTGCATGTGGCTCTGATGACGAACTGATGGCGGAACTTCAACCAAACTCGCTGAACCCACATTTACACATTGGTAATGGGCAGTTTCAAATTCAATAGTGAACAGCTTATAAATGTGACGGTAATAGCTTTGCGCTTACTAAACAGTACAGTTGGCGCATTCTTGAAAACTTTTATCACCAGTAAACTTATTTTATATAAAACTAGCGATCTGCCGCGGCTTCGCACGGGTGATATCTGGATACTACAACAGCGCCATCTACCGGGTTCACTATGGCTATAACCTTCGCGGAAGTGCAAGCAATATGCTGACAAAGTTTTACCTCAATCTGATGAACGGTATAGCAGCGCATAAAATACGAACAAACAATCAATATTTTTTATATTATATTAGATAAGAGCATAGAATACCATAATGTATTATATATATATATATATATATATATATATATATATATATATATATATATATATATATATATATATATTATAGTATTCTACGAATAAGAGTGACAAATGAGCGCCCAGTTCACCTGATGGTAAGTAGATGCTTCTGTATTCTTAAAAATTATTGCTTAAATATAAGTATATATTTAAGCAATAATTTTTAAGAATATAATAATGTGTGAATGGAGGTATTTACGTATATTTGTTTGTTATACATTTGTAAACGCGTAAACGAATTTTTTTGCAGAATCTTGAAGTATCACTGACGTAGAACTACATTTTAAGTGCATAATAATTGATCAGACAGACTAATGATAAGGCTATTTTAATCCGTTGATGCATACGTTAGCACTTTTTAGGATCCTTGAAGAAATATGCCTAATAGAGATATGGGTAAGAGACACTGACCTCTATAAATACGAGGGTGGATTGAAAAGTACTCGGCCTAACACAGATCCATTCAATTCTAAAAATCAAATCTACCCACATTATTTAGTTCAGTTCAGACTAGTTCATTGTGTGAAGTTCGAAACGTGTGCGATAATTAGTTGTGATTTTATAAATTTATTAACAAAGTAATCGGACATAATTTCCGCGAATGGAGCCAATCGAGCAGCGTGCCGTCATTAAGTACCTCCATAAGAAGGGGCTATCATCAAAAGCCATCCATGATGACATGGTAAGTACATTAGGCGATTGTGCTCTGTCATATTCACCGTCAAAAAATGGATAGCAGAATTTAAGCGTGGTAGAGAGAGTGTGAAAGATGAACCCCGCTCTGGAAGGCCTTCGACGTCAACTACTGACGAAAATATTAAAAAAGTACTTGATTTAATAATGGGAGACCGCAGATTAAAAATTAGAGAGATAGCCGAGATTATAGGCATCTCTTATGAACGAACTCAAAACATCATTGTCAACGAATTGGGTTTCCTCAAGGTGTCTGCGAGGTGGGTTCCGCGACTGCTTTCAGTTGAACAAAAAAAGGACGCGATTGACTATTTCACGCGACTGTTTGGAGTTATTTGAAGCCGATGCAGATGATTTTTTGAATCATTTTGTTACTATGGACGAAACATGGGTTCATTACTGTAGACCGGAAACAAAACAACAATCAAAACAGTGGAGAAGACCTGGTTCACCACCCCCTAAAAAGGCTAAGTCGATTTTGTCGGCAAATAAGGTGATGGCTTCAATATTCTGGGACTCGAAAGGTGTGATTATGATTGATTATCTTGAAAGGATTCAGACTATAAACTCTGATTACTACTGCACCTTACTACGTCGTTTACGAGAGGAAATAAAAGAAAAACGTCGAGGAATGCTCAGAAGAAAAGTCCCGTTTCATCAAGATAACGCCCGTGTTCACACGTCAGTACAGTCAATGGCTGAAATTCACAACTGTGGCTTTGAACTGTTACCGCATCCGCCGTATTCACCTGATCTGGCACCATCAGACTTCTTTCTGTTCCCTAACCTAAAAAAGCACTTGGGAGGTCAAAGATTTTCGACAAACGACGAGGTCAAAGCAGCTGTAGACGCATATTTTGACTCTAAGGAAGAATCATTTTTTTTCAACGGTCTAAATGCTTGGAAGGGGAGGTGGCAAAAGTGTATTGAACTTGATGGTGATTATGTAGAAAAATAAAAATATAACTGATTTAATATGTGTTTATTTTCTTGGTTAGGCCGAGTACTTTTCAATCCACCCTCGTACAAGTACGTGTATTTATAGAGGTCATTGATAAGAGATAATTCTCTATACATTATATGATAATTATTGTCAATTTTAATGATTTTTCTAAACGAACGATCTCTTTCCAATCGGCTAGACTGACTGGCACTGCGAAGAGATACTGCATCTCTTCGCTTTTCGCACACGTGCTCTGAGGAATTGTTCGGACTAATTCCAGCCGCACAGTTTCACCATCGCACATCGCGACAAAACTCGCGATACCATCCATACCATCTCCTGGCGGTCCACCACTAAGCGATTTAAAAGAAGTTTTCTTTCTCGCACAACTTCCTTGTGGAATCAACTACCACCAGAGACTTCTACAGACCGATACGACTTTCAAGAAAAGAGCCTATTCCTTTTTAAAAGGCCGGCAACGCATCTGCAATCCCCCCCTGGTGTTGCAGTTGTTCATGGGCGGCGGTAATCACTTACCATCAGGTGAGCCGAGAGAGAGAGATACACCATATGGCACCATTAAACTTACTATTCTTTCTTGAAAGTTGTTTTTTGTACCCTAACTGTACAAATTCTGGTTCAAATTGTACTAACCTATGATAGAATCAAAAATTAATCGTTGATGGCCCCTCAATCTGTATGCTCCCATTTAGACTTTTTGAATAATTTCATATAATTTAAAGTAAAATCTCTAAAGCACAAATCAGACATAACATTTTAAAAATTCACCAGCAAATTTCGTTAAAAAATCTTCTTTTAAGAAGACAAAAATAATGTATTTTATACGTAGTAGAGCCACGCTGTAGCTATATAATGGTTGTAGCACGAACGAGTCGGCTCGACCGCGGAAGGACCATGCCCTCACAGAATACCAACGTAAAATAGCAGCTTAATACTGCTGTGTCTCGTATGATGATTGTAGAGATCCAGAGACCCTTTTTACTGGAAACGGAAGCATTCCATCTTAGTCCTCAGGGGTGACAACGCATCTGTGTTTTGATTCTTTATCGAGGATTAATGTAGATGTCTATGGGCCACAACATCCGCTTACCATCAGGTGGACTGTGTTCTCGTTTGTCATCCTTATTCTATTTAGAAAAAAATCTCACTCTGCAGTCTGCACTTGCACGTCCTCCGGTTACTGATATATTGTTAAAAACTGATATTTTGACATTGTATTGATTTTATTGTAAGTATAGAGTATATGGAGTGTAGAAGTAAGGAGTACAGACACAGAGAAAGCGCTAAATAAGGGTGGCGCCACTGTAGCTACAGTCTAAATTTTAAAGAACCTCTTATAATTTTTATTGCACAGACTTTCACCGTAATTCTTTTAACAATAATTATTTTATTGCTTTCAAAATTTTTATTCTCAAAACCACTCTCAACGTATTTTACGGCGATTTATCATACCCCTGTTGCTACTCGAGCGCTGTTGTGGAGAGTTTTTGAACTGTTATTTACTGCTTACAGATGGACACATTTTCAACTATTCTCCTATGGGAGATTGTCCTCCTTACCTTTATACTCCATGATAGAGTAATAACATACATAAGATAATAGAGGTGTGGGGTACTGCGGCTAAAACAAATTTAAAGCAAAACGAAATATGTCAAAAGAAAATAATCTAACTACTATTCCATTATCACTATCTAACTCCCACCGAAAAATTTACAAAGATAATAATTAATGACACTGTCGCAGATTTATAAATATAATACATGCATATTAGTGCATAAACTATTAAATAAAGATATACACTCTAAAATAACGGTTACAGAGAAAGGACTAAAACAAAAACTTATTACTTACTAGACGACAAAATAACATTTGCCTAAGACAACCACGAACTAACTACGGAAGCAAAAATATATTATACGAATGTGCGGTTATATAATAAATTGCCTAATAACATAAAAGAGATCCAGTCTTTTACTTTATACAAAAAAAAACTAAAGCACCACATCTTAAAGGATTTTTCTCTATTTTAAACCAATAACTTGTTTAAAAAGCCAATGAAAAAAAATAGTAATAGATCCAGTCTTTTACTTTATACAAAAAAAAACTAAAGCACCACATCTTAAAGGATTTTTCTCTATTTTAAACCAATAACTTGTTTAAAAAGCCAATGTTATTTTTTTAAATAAATTTATTTTATCCAGCCAGTCCAGCCTTTTAGAAGTTCGGTAACAAACACACCTATAGAAGAACCTTATACCTATATGTTATGTAATATGTAAAAAAAATAAAGAAAACATCAATTTTTTGGACAGCACGAAGAATATATACAAAAATAAGGAAAAAAGACAAAACCTAAGATATCGTCATCATTACAGCCTATCAAAGTCCATTGCTAATAGGCCTCCCATAAATTGCGTCGTAGAGGGCATATTTACCATAGTCGTAGTACTATATTATTTATTCTGTGGCATAGTTGCCATGCTTGGCAAGCGGGTTGGCAAAAGGAGTTTATATTTTACTGAATTTTATGTGGAAAATGCTGCTGCACGTATCCTATTTTGGTTTCAATACAAACATTGAGCATTACTTTTTCTTACCATCATTATTTTCAGATATAACAGCCATCTTGTTTGTCGCGGCGTCAGCAGCCAGACATGTCGTTTTTAATTGAACATACCATTTTACTGTTAAAGACAGCAAGCTCCAGACGGCTAGACATTTTTCCGTCGTGCACACAAGCTGTACACAGCTGCACACAATCAATTTTGAGATTCTTAAAGTTAATCAACTACTTTCCAAGATTCAAAATATTAATTTGTTATTATAAAATGCCTAGATTCATCCTGCCCACACAATAAACTTTTCATATAGCTCGCACCCCTCAATTGGATGACGATGTAACAACCAAAAGGCTAACACACCATAACAAACTTTCTTTAATGTATTTACTGCAGGTGTTTTCTGTTCTTGTAACTTACAATGTACTCTAATGTCGAAGCGGGTCAGTTTATTCAGTAAATAAATAAAATATTAAGGTGAAATGAATGTGTGTAATTTATTAAAATGGAGTTTCTATGCCGTCACCGCTAAATATTTCAAAACAGAAACATAAATCACATCTCAGTCATCAGTGTGGTTGTCAAAGCAAAAGAAAGATAAGTTGCTCAGTTTGAGGAGTTGTGAGCGATTTCTCCTTTTTCAGAGCCAAGCAAGTATAAGTAAAATTAATTTCCTATTTTCAAGACGACCACAGTTTTAGTATCCACCATACCTGAGTTAAATTTGAATAGGCGGCCCGAAAAAGACCACAAACAACCACCAGAATACCAACAAAGTTTAATGCCTCCAGTGTTTTGTATGATAGATGTAGAGAACCGGAGATCCTTTTTATTTACCTTGCGCTGAAAAACATACAGCAAGTGGTGGTAAAAAATGCCAATGCAGAACTTCCCTGGCCACTTGCCTATAGTCAAATAAATTTCCTCGGATTACTGTTATTCGTCCAAATGCATCTGTTACAGCAACAGCATTGTCTTCATGATGGGCAGCGACTGATATTATTCTAAATTTGTTATGATTTATGATTCTGTAAGTAATAATTAAATGGAGGTTTAATTTTGAATCACCAATATTCTACTTTGGAACTTGACCGGCGAAGGATTGCTACTCCTGTATTAGAATTAGTATTGTTCGTAATGCGCGTAAGTCCAATTTTGCAATTTTTTTAATATATTTTTTTACGTCTCATAGAGTTACTAAGCCGATCCGACCTCCTGCACTCCCTGAAACGACACTCAGTTCTAACTGCAAGACGCAAGAGTCTCGCAGGCTTAGTCTTGTGCTTGCTGAAATCTTGCATGGTCAGTCTTGGTCTTGGTCTTGCTAAGATTAGGCGGTCTTGGTCTTGCAAAAATGCAAGAAAAAGACCAAAACTGCAAGACCAAGAACGATTTTGAGCAACACTACCTACATCCATCGCTCCCGCCGGACAAGGTGTTCCGCCCGGGGAGCGGCCAATGCTCCGTGTGATAGTTCGGAGCTATTCTATAAATACTCTTTTTACTTCGGAACTTTGATACCGCGATTTAGACATCGATGTGTTTCTCTCGTGGCGCGACGACAGCGCAACCATATCACCCCCCTGCACAGCCCGGAGGTCGATAGTGCTATAAGACATACATCTTACCAGGTTGTCACTCCATCTATTCATCTGCCGGTACGAGGCTGCCACTCGAGAACATTTTTTCCATTGGTTATCAGTTCTTCGAGCTTTATGGCTGGTCCATTGCTACTTCAGCTTACTAATCCTTTGGGCTATGTCGGTCACTCTGGTTCTATTGCAGATAACTGCATTCCTAAGTTTATCATGCAGAGAAACTCCGAGCATAGCCCTCTCCATAGCTTGCTGAGCGACTTTGAGATTCCTAAGTGAAGGGCCACGTCTCAGATCCATAGGTCATCACTGGCAAAAGGCACTGGTTGTACAATCTAGTTTTGAGGTATGCCTGACGAGAAGATGTGTCGTAATCTCCCGAACGCTGCCCAGCCGAATTGAATCCGTCGATTGACCTTTCGGTCAAAGTTGGACTTACCTAGTCGAATTACTTGTCCCAGGTAAACATAATCGTACACAACTTCGAGCTTAGTGCTCCCAACAACCACCGGCATATGTGTGACATGGACATTACACATTAATTTTGTTTTGTCCATGTTCATCTTAAGACCTACCCGTTGGATAGGTTTCGTACTCTGGTTCTGTACTCGGATAGCCATCGTAGCCCTACTGTACAAACAATTCAGCACTTCGATATACCGACAGTCAACTTGGCTCCCCTAAAGTAACTGCAGCACCGCCCAAATTTCGACAGAATCAAAGGCTTTCTCATAGTCCACATACTAGGACAAAGTGGCGGACAAGACTAAGTGGCAGATTATACTCTTCGGACTTCTGTACAATTTGACGAAGGGTATGTATGTGGTCTGCGTATATTGAAAGTATACAAGGATAGCACGCATTCATAGTGTTCTTACACTGTATGTTTTCAGAATGTCTAGCAAATAAAATTTTCAGAAAATATACACGATTTCTGCGTACTATAACCGTATACTTTCTAACGCTGATTCAGTAAATTAGTTAAGAGATTATACAAAGCTGGAACCGACATGTTCTGACATTGTATACATTTAGGATGTAAACTCGTAACAAGTATTAGTAAAGCATACAAGTTCAGAAATTTACTATGTTAATGTCATTATATTAAAAAATATGCAACAATTAGTTATCAACTAATCATGTAGTTATTACTTTATGGCAATTTAAAGGTAACTGTTAAAATAATGAAGTCTTTTGTGAGAGACAAAATTATATTTATTATAAAAGTAGTATTTGTATTTTAAAGGCACTCAAATCTTATTTATCTTCATTATATGGCCAATTACCTTCAACAAGAAATACAATTATCAATTTGACACATACTTGTTTACGGCATTCATTGTCATAATTAAATATAATTATGTGTACTTTATACATGTCGTAGGATAATAATAAGATAAACCGAATTTTCGGAAAAATCTATAGTGATTGCGAAAACACGGCTAGTTAGATGATTGAAATAATACTAGTTTTTGCGGAATTTATCGCGTGTATTTAACTTTTTAATTACCCGACGTTTCGAACGCTTTACAGCACTCATGGTCACGGGCAGGACTGAGATGTTCAACGTCCATATGTCATAGTTAACCGCGGTTACCTAGATTAAAATTTAACTTATGCAGTTAGCATAGATCGGAACAAAAGTTAAATTTTAATCTAAAAAGTTAAATACACGATATATTCCGTAAAAACTAGTATTATTTCAATGTGTAGTGTTCGCGTAAATATAAGAAATCATTAGTTAGATGATTGGTCGAAACATTTAGACGTCCCCTAGTGTTTTTCTAAATCCGTAGGCGCGGAAGGAGAGCAGCCCCGTAGCAAATTGCAGGTACCCGTGCGAGCCGTAGCGGCTGATGCTTGGTCGCCTTCCCCTTTAAATTTGCTACGCAAAGCGAAGGGGCTGCATTTCCCGCAGCGCCGAAGCTGTTACAGAAGTAACTTCAAGGGTCAATATTAGTCAATATACCTATGTTATATAATCTACATAGTACATTTTCTTTTATTTTTACGACGGGATTGTCAGGCGAAAAGGAAGTAATTATAAAATTAATTATAATACATATTAGTGTTATTTTGTATAACATACAAATACTATCTACACACATTAATAACATACATTCTATAGCTTTTATGCTCGATGTATGTTTTTAACTATTGCAATATGTTTTTCGCTCAAAGTTTAAGCGTAGGTACCTTATTGGAAAGTATACGCGATAAAAGCGTAATAACCATGTATAGTTTCTAAAAATAGTTATTCTCATAACAAATTGAAACTATACGCGATCAGTCCCGACCTGTGCATACTGTTGTATACTTTCAATATGTGCATGTGCTCTATGGTGGTAAAGCCTTTTCGGAAAACGGCTTGTTCGGAAGGCTGGAAGTCGTCGTATCTGCGTGCGAGACGATCAGACGATTCTCTCGAAATGAGAGACGTAGTTCAGAAGAGAAATCGGTCTGTAGTTCTTCAAGAGCGTTGTCGCGTTTCTTTAAGAAGAAGACCACCGCACCACTGCTTCACGCCTTCGGAATAGTGCCATCATTAAGTACGGAATTTAAGAGCTTCTGAAGGACTTTAAGTATCGGTTTTCCACGCGCTTTCAGAAGCTCCACTGTAATTCCACCCTCGCCCGGGGACTTTTCGTTTTTAAGGTGCTGGAGAGCCATTCTAATCTCGCTAATATTGACGTCCAAGATATCGGAATAGTGTCGGATAAGACTTGCTCTTGGATCATTACTCACACCTGCATGTGGCTCTAACAAGGACTTGTATAACTGCCCATAGAACCTCTCAATCTCACTCAGAATCTCGAGACGCAAAAACTAAGCCAAATCCAAGGTTAACTTACTGTAGGAACACGTACACATATGCTTATAAAATCATTTGCTACCAACAACATGGTTTTACGTGCATATACAGCAGTGAACTTATACGGGCTCATAAAGAAAGAAAGGTAGAAAGAAGGTAGAAGTATACTCGAGTGTGTGTCCGTATATCTTTTTTGTTAGTTTGATATTTTATAAGAAAAAGTTCTCACCTTACTTTTATAACTTATATCTAGTACAATAATAATTACTATACTCCACTTCATGATATATACTTTTATTACTATCAAGTTGAGACAATTATTTATAAAATATTTCGATAATTTCATCAAAAAGTTCAATGATTCGATTGCGATAATTGTTGTCATCCTTAGCCACATTTATGAACTCCTCACTTCTGGATATAAAGTTCACTTTATCAAAATTATCCGGATCTTCGAAAATCAAGATTCTCATTTCGTCATTCATTGCTATAATAGGAACTATTAAAGCGGCTTGTGTGATGCCGAATACTATACTTTGTCGGTATGATTTTAATATCATCTTTTTATCCATTATATTTATCACATCAATTCCTTCAGACTTTAATTCTTCGGTTAGAATAGAATAATATAAATTTATAATTTTATCGGTGTTAGCTTCTCTAAAACTTCTAGATGTATTAAAATAAATTAATGAACATAAGTCGTGCATAGGGGGGCAGTATAAAACAGTCTGGAAATCGACGATTAAAGAATGATACTGGCCATTGCCAAGTTGTTTAAAGAATATATTATTCGTCCAAAGGTCGCGATGTATGACAACATTACGGAATTCAGAACTTGGTTTCATCAAATTAAGCGCACAGGAGAATAACCTTGAAATAACATCTTCCACATGTTTCATAAAATCAATCTTAGTTTTATGTTTCGAATAAATTCTAAGAAAGTCGATCACAGCTCTTTTTCCAGTGTCTCGCCACGAATGTCCTTTTTCAGGTTCGGTAAGATATTCGCTATATTCATCCCAAATTCTATATGTTATTTTCAGTTCTCTAGATTTTTTTTCTTCGTATATTATTGATTGAGCGTGAAATTTCGCTAGTGTGTTTACAACAGCGGACAGCTCATCGTACGACATAGTACAACGGTGGTCCAACACTTTGTAACCAATCTGTGTGGCGTCTTCAAAAACAAACAAATCTTCTCTAATATACAACAATTTGGGTCGCCATTTATTTAGTCCTATAATAATAATAAATTTATAAAAATATTCTTTGAATAAAACCAAGTAATAAAAACAAATAATAGAATTAATAATCCTACCTTCACCATCTTGAAAATGTTTAAACAACTGGTTCAACATAACATATTCTTTTCGAAAGAAGGTTAACTCTTTGATATATTCTGCTTTCCGTTGATTATTTCTTGGCATACATTTTAAAAATAATTTTAATTCTGTCTCGACACCCTCTACGTCCAATATAATAATAAGTCGAAGATGTTCACCGAAAGCGCCCATCAAATTATTTGAAAAATCTTCGAGCTTCCATTCAATAACAATCGAAGCACCGTAATGATTTAATATACACCGTCGTTCGTTTTCATTTAGAAGATCCATGTTATATGAACGTTCTTCATTGAAGTATTCTATTAATTGAACATAACATTTACAAGGTCTGCATTATTTATAATATGTTATAATAATTAAAATGTTTACTGTTCCACTAGCGCATTAGATCATTAGATACTGTAATGCTGTTCCTCAAACTTATAGAATATTTTCGTCCGGTTCCTATTAACTTCAATATGGTGGTGTGTGGTAAATGTTGTAAGGAAGTGTCTAGCGCCATTCAGTGCTCTGCCTGTCGTAAGTTCTTCGATTAACTATGTTCTCGGATAACTGAAATTGGCTATCGCAAGCTAGGAGATAGACAGTCATCGTGGCGCTGTGTTTCCTGTAAGTCGTCTCGACAATCAACCCGGCCTGGATCACCACTTCCTTCCTTCCTCCTCCACTTCGCAACTACACGTCAACCTACTCTTGACAATGTTATGATCGAACAGCAGAAGCTTTCTTGCCAATTACTGCCCCTTCAAGAAGTCATCAATGATATTCGAATAATCAAAAACGATATTTCAGACCTACGTAAATCTAATAACAATATGTTGGAAAAGCTTGATAGGCGATATTCTTTCTTTTATCAACAAATATATGAAAGAAGACTTTATCGCACCTTTTTGCCTGAGTAAACTTATTTCTACGGAAGATATTGGTCTAAAAGTAAACACCCGTATTTATATAAACAATCACCTTAGTTATTCCAAAAAGATGCTGTTGTACAAAACTAGAACAGCTGCAAAAGAAAAAACTACAAATACATATGGGTTAAGCATGGGAAGATATTTGTGAGGAAAATCGATACATCAAAAGTCTACAATATAAACTCGGAATCGGACCTAGTCAAGCTAGGTTAATTTACAAATATTTCTTTGTTTATTTGATAGTCTTAATTTTTTGGTGTCATTTAAACATTTATACTTATTTTTCAACAACAGTCAAATATAGTTTGAGAACCGGTGTTTCTTTTCGCCTTATCACAGTCTTTTGTCTGCAGTTACGTCTAATACCCAGCCACGGTAATATTATCTATATATATATATATATATATATATATATATATATATATATATATATATATATATATATATATATATATATATATAGATATATTATATATAGATAATATTACCGTGACCCAGCTGTTTAAATTCTTGTGTACATGCAATTTGTGTTCCTATTATCTTTATACCAGGGATCACTTCTCACACTGCAACTGAAGGTAAACACGATCAATTCGATATTAATTTATTTTCTAAGAACCACTTACGCTATTACCATTTATTGCTTTTGGTTATATTTTCTTATCAGCGCAGTAAACAATACTTATAACGATGTTATTTGTATACTACCGTCTTATTATATAGTAGTATATTATATATTTTGTTTTGATAAAGTAAAAGTATCTAGTGGTTGTAATTATATTACATTGTTAATTACTCTTATTACTAAACTTAGCTATTCAATTTATTCATTTCTATATTCACAAGTAATATTCTACACTAAAGCCGTGAATTTCGACAACCGCTTTATGGCTTACTGCCGCATAGAGTATCTTTGGTTCATAAAACAAATGTTCTTATTTCATATTATTTTCATATAAGATGGTATAGAAAAAAAATAGTTAATTATTACTGTGTACTTGTGGTGCTTTCATTATGTGTACATGACACAATTTTAATGCTTTAAATCTTATTTATAACTTTTTATTTAGTTATTACCGTATATTTATTTTTTACTGGGGTAACCAACAAATTTAAACAAGAAATTCAACTTTAGCTGGCACTATAAGTTGAATTTCTTGTGTATAAATTTTATTCTTTTATTCATATTGAATGTTTCAAATAATCATGATGTCTTCCTTACACGCTTATTACCAAAATGTTAGGGGCCTTAGATCGAAAACTCATGAGTTTTATCTTAATGTCGCAATGAACAATTATGATCTGATCTCATTAACTGAGACCTGGTTATTGGATGGCATACTTGATGCGGAATTATTCGATGATCGTTATTGTGTTTGGCGTCGCGACCGTGATCTTAATCGAACTAAACAATCGCGAGGCGGTGGTGTGCTTATAGCGATAAGCAAGAACATCGTAGAGGTAGACATACCTAAGTGATGTTCTTCAGCTGAAGACATCTGGGTTTCATTAACCCTACTATGCCCTCGCTCTAAGCGCCACAAAACTTAACATAATATGTACTGTTTACCTTTGTAATCAAAGTATGGGTGCTTCCTTCTCTGATCAAGTTATTAACTTTTGCAATACATTAGAGTCACTTATATCAGCAAATCCTAATGACAAATTCCTCATTATAGGCGATTTTAATATGAGTTCTATTTTCTGGTCTAATACTCAAATAGGTCTCGAAGCTTGCGGTGCTAAAGGTGAACGTGTTCAATATTTTATTGAAACTTTAAATTTCTGTAACTTGCAACAATTTAATCGAGCGTATAACACTTATAACCGTTTACTTGATCTCGTTTTATCCAATGACTATGTAATATTTGAACACTGCCAAGACCCCTTGGTCCCGGAAGACAAGCATCACAAAGTTTTACATTACAAAGCTTTATCAATTTGTGTTAACTTTGTCGAGCTTCAGCCCCTTCCATACTCTAAACATGTCTCATTCTCTTACAGTAAGGAAAATTATGATATAATAAACTTAAAGATAGGTTCGACTAATTGGGAAGAAATTCTTAGTAGTGGTAACATTGATGATGCGGTCAATACTTTTTATAACATAATATATAATATTCGCGATAAATATGTTCCCTCGTCATTTAAACACAAAAGAAAACATCACCCAATGTTTGACCGTGCGCTTATAAAATAATAACGAAAAAAAGAAGAAAAAAAAAAACGTTTTGGTCCTATATCAGAAATAAAAAGAATAATATTTCATATCCTTCTTGTATGACGTACTCCGGTATATCTGCTAAATCAGGAGAAGATATTAATAATCTCTTTGGTCAATATTTTAATTCTAATTTCATTCAATCTAGTAACTCAACAGTAAACTTAAATAATATAGCTGCCATAACTGTTAATGATATCTCATCAATCGAAATTAGTTTTTGTGAATTAAAAAGGCTGCTAAAATCACTTGATTTAAACAAGTCAGCTGGTCCTGACTGGCTTCCGGCTATTTTTCTGATTACGTGTGCCGAAACTATATCAAAACCTTTATCAATTATTTTTAAAAGATCTATTCCTGAGGGTTCAATGCCTGCAAGATGGAAATCTGCATTTATAACTCCCATTCATAAAAAAGGTGCTAAAAATCAAATTGAAAACTATCTTCCAATATCAAAATTAAGTCTAATCGCCAAAGTATTTGAAAGAATTGTATATACCAGTTGTATCCTGCAATTAAACATACCTTTATACCTCAACAGCATGGTTTTCTTCAGAAAAGATCAACTACGTCTAATCTTTTACTATTCACGAACTTTATTACTCATAACATGGATAAAGGAAACCAAATTGATGCCATTTTCACGGACTACAGCAAAGCATTCGATCGCATAGACCATTCTATACTTTTGCAAAAATTATCTATCTTATATTTCTAACAGATCACAAGCGCTAATTTTAAACGGATTTACATCTTGCTGAGCATGTGAGAAGGGACTTATGGCGTTCCGCAATGCTCGCTACTTGGCCCTCTGCTTCCAGAACTCCGAGTTTTTGCTCTTCGTCGATGACATGAAAGTTTTTAGAGTAGTCAACAATTCTTATAATTCTAATCTCCTACAAAACGATCTCATTAACTTAGATAATTATTGTATCCGCAACAAATAAGACTTGAATGTTTCGAAGTGTAATACTATGTCTTTCGGGCGGAAGCCTGATATGCTTAATTTTTCTTATAGACTTAAAGGTTTGACAGTTACTAGATGTGATAAAATATCCTTCGATATGTAGGTTTTATTGTGAAATTTCGATTGAAAATATCCACGTAAGAAATAAAAAACCCAAAAAGAGGCGATTCAAAAAAATATGAATTGCAGTGTTCTCATCTTCATCTCCCGCTACAAATTAGCCGCTATATAGCTGACCTGGTCTTACTAAGTAAAATTGCTCAACATCGTTTAGACTGCCCTGACTTATTAAAAAGATTACATATTTCAGTTCCCTCTCGTTCACTGCGTTATTACAATCCCTTAAATGCATCTTTATGTAGATCAAATTGCAGGCGAAACTCATTCTTCTTAAGAGCATGTAACTCATTTAATACATTTTCTAAGGACTGTGATAAGACTTTTTTCTACTAGTGGTACTACTATGTGCAAATTGATAACATCTAAATTCAGTAGCAATTTACTCTTGAACTCTTAAATCTAATCAACATTAATGTGTAAATTATATTTACTTATATATATTGCATGTATTTACCCAAACCGATTACTCTGTCCTACCTGTGAATACCTGTGAAAACTTCTAATTGGCTTAGTTTGTGGATTACATTATACACCATATAGTATTAATTAAAAGCTGTAAGTTTTCCTTTTGTAAATAAATAAATAGTAAATAAATTAAATATATTAGAACTGGGGTTCCCAAAGTGTACACCGCAAGGCCTTGGTGCGCCGTAGAGCAGAGGGGTCCTGTGAGGCGTTCCTGTTTACCATTCTACGGAAACTAAGCTCAGGTATTCGCGGTTTCAAAATAAACAATTCAAATCGCGCGAGTTACATATGCCTACAGAGACCTTGCAAGTGATCAGGAAGTCACCTACCATACAGCGTCGTCTGCTAAGCAAATAACAGCACGTGACTTAAGAATATTCAACACAGTGCCATCAGGAAGTCACTCGCCGCCTGCTAAGCAAAAGCCAGCACGTCTTTAAAGATGTAACTCAATTTACTTACGTGACGTAAGAATATTCAATACTATAAAAACCAAGGTATAATTGTTAAGACAGCCCAGTAGTAATTAAGTTAGTTTGTAAGTTAACTAGTCTAGTATTCCTGTGTACTCACATTGTCACAGTAGTAGTTAACTTGTAAATTAGAAAAGAAAAGCTATATAGGAAAAGTCTTAGTCTCCTTCCACTTCAACCCTCCTTAATCTGCCGCAAACATAAGTCGCGCGCTGCACACGTCACCCACTCGCCGATAAGTACTTACGCTCGGAAACGGGTCCAAAATGAATATCCAACTTTAAGTTAAATAACTCTAAGAATTCTTATTCTCTTTGCAATATTTTATCACCTTCATTTTGTGGATGTTTAAATTTTTGTCAAAGCTAGGGCGCGGAGACAAAATACTAAACCTGTAAGTGCGCCGCGAACTTTAATAGTTTGGAAACCTCTGTATTAGAATGATAATGAATAGGCAAAGATAGATAAGAGTTGTGTTTGCATTTATTTGTAGCAATGTGTACTACAAATGTACAAAATGTAATGTTGGAATTATCACAGTTAACTGGCGCCGTCTTCATCACTTAATGTCGTCATGTACGTACGTAAGAAACCGGTACCTACGTAAGAATTGTGGTCAATTTCAGAACGATCTCACAATCTCTGATAGGTGATATGCATATCCCATAGTACCTGGCCTTAAAATTACGTCACGCTTTAGCCAGGATATAATCGACACGCTTATATAGTACTATACGTCTATTCGGAGGTGAAAACAACCACGACAGTATTAACAGTCGACAAGAGGGTGTGACCCGTAAGAGACGACACCTACGGGGATAGAGGGAAACTGAATGGTATATATGTATTATATGTATTTACATTTGATAGACTGTGATAGATAGATATTGTGATGATAGACCTTGGGGGAACTTTGCGACAGCAATTAATCCTAACAATTGCCGTGATATATGCCATGGAAAATGCAAAGAGCGAAAATGGAAATGCGTCTCTCTCTTCAAGACCAATGAAAGAACTCGGCAAGGAATGTTATTAGTTTGCAACTTATCGATACATACAAAAACAGTGTAGGCGGTAATACACAACCTTGTAGAACTGTAGCATTTTAGTATTAAAAGTTACGAGTTCGAGCATGCCCCGTAGACTACGACCTTGACGCTCTATTTGTAATATTCCATCGATCGATCTTTCTGATGACTTAACTAGACATGATTTAACAAATAGCAGCAATATTGATATCTGAGAAAAGCTACATAATTGCATAAGGTACACTGAAAGTACTACGCCTAGCCGTCCGCTCATAAATGTTTGGATATTTAACATTAGAAACTCATATTTTTAACGAGAAGTCGCGTGTCATTTGATTTTTTCACAAGTTGCTGTTCGTCATACGCGTCTAAAATAGAATTAACGCGAAAAATTTTAGGGCGATGATTTTTTATGATTTTAAAAGATCATTTTTTCCGCAAGATTGCATTGCTCGTCTTCACCAATGCTTTTAGAAGGGAGCACTACGAGTATTTGAGCATCGTATGGCATTGGTATGCAGAAATTGATCGCGACCGTGTTTCTTTCCATAGTGGAATTCGTGAAGTTCGACCTTAACTACGATCACCGAGCAAAACGTGGCTACTGTCAGGCGACTAACTGAAGAAAAACGGCGCGTCACCTATGAGCAGCATTCGAGGATATTTGGGTATTGGTATGAGCGAAATATTATATGATTCTTCACGAACTCAATCTAGAACAAAGACCAAAAAAAATTGTCAAAGTATAAACATGTTCAAATGCCGAATATGACATTGTGACAGCGGATGAAATGTGGATATGTTGTTACATTCCGGAAAGAAAGCTACAGTCTTCTATATGGGTGTTGAAGGCGACAGCAAACCAACAAAATTAAAGTGATCAGGAAAAGACTAATGCTTAGTTGTTTGCCCAGTGTCTTTAAAACAAAGTGAGGGAAAAACGGCCAGGGCACGACATCCTATTTCGCCATGGCAATGCTTCGGCACATACCGCGAAAATGACAACCATTTTGGACTTCTGAAAAAGTTGAGCTCGTTGCGAGATGCCCGCACATAGCCCATACATCGCACCATACGATTTCTTTATTTTGCACGAAAATCAAAGTTTTGATGAGAGGTTGGACATTAACGGGTCATTTACGCAGAAGAGGCCGTAATAGCTTTCAACAAGCACGTGAAAGACATGTCCTTGTTGTTTTATTTATGAGTTACAACAGACAAAACTTTCAGTGTACCCCAACTACATAAAACTTATGATGCAGAAAGTTATTATATAGTCGTTATATCAACAATTTCATAGTAAATAATGGAAAAGTAATACAATACGTATTTATCAAAGTTTTTATTTTCAATCAAACACCGTTGAAGTTGCATGCAAGTCGAGGAAAGGCTCTTTTAATATTTTATTTAATCTTTTTTCCTTCACTTGATTGTAGTTTGGAGTCCAAAGTTCCGTCGATATATTTGGTGTGGAAGCGTTGTCGACTTCTAACATATGTATGTCTTCATCATCACTCGATGGAGTTTCTACTTCATTTTGTTTGTCATCCTCTTCAATCTCTTCAATTTCCTTTTGTCCCAAAATGTATTCCAGTATGGAGGTACAGAGTAAACTCATCGGTGGCATCATATGCGGTGCAGCCGACATGAACTAAAACACGAAATAGTAATCTAATTTACAACCAAGGAAATTAAAATCTCCTTGAACAAAAAGTTAGAAATAGATTTAAAAAAAAATAGAAATAAATCATATCTACATTTTAAATGTTTGATATTTTTATACGATTGGCATAATCTTTACGTGGTAGAGCCATGCTGCAGTTATATTAGTAGTATAGTTGTAGCACGAATGGGTCGGCTCGACCGGGGAAGGACCACGCTCTCACAGAATACCAGCGTGAAATAGTAGCTTAATGCTGCTGTGTTTCGTATGGTGAGTGCAGAGAACCGGAGACCCTTTTTACTGGAAACGAGGCATTCCATCTTAGTCCTCACGGGTGACAACACATCTGCATTTTGATTCGTAATCGAGGATAGATGTAGATGTCTATGGGCCACAGCAACCACTTACCATCAGGTGGACTGTGTGCTCGTTTGTCACCCTATCCTATAAAAAAAAATAATCGATAAGAATAAAAATATGAAATGGAAGAAATGAAAGTAAGAATTGGAAGGAAAGGAAGGAATACTTTACAACCACTATTATCAAGAGCCTTTGGATTGCATTGCTGGACACTGCTAGCTGGCACGCATTGATAAAACAAGCCCAATGGTTAAAACAGTAATTTAAAAAAACGAATGTGTAAAAACAAAACTAAGACAAATCTAACGACATCCCATATATTAAATTCCATCAAGCCGTTTAGGCTACAGAGCATGCCAAAGAAATAGACCTACATACATATATACATGCGCAACTGAAAAACATTACCAACTTCTGGGGCAGTCGGTTAAAAACTTGCCATACTTAATAGGTAACAGCAGTTAAATAACTGTTTTAGTAACTTTAGTAAACTCGATTGTATTTACAATGTTTAATCATTCGTTTCGTGATTCATATTCAAGAAAGTCAAGGATTTACACGATGTAAAGTATTTTTCAGAAACACGATTCCTTGAAATTCTTTCGATAGAAAAAAAAATCCAGTTACCTCTGTATTTTCGGAAAAAATACTAGTTATCTTTCAATTATTCGTGTGAGGTTACCAGATTTTGAATAATAGTTAAACCATAAGATACCTATGCAAAATACGTTTTGAATTTTCCAAATTAACCTTTGGTTAGAAATAAACAAGAAATATCTAAAATGTACTCTCGCCCAGCCACCATATCCTGAGCCGTGGCCCTTCTACTCTCCCCGATCACACATCAAGCTAGAACTACAAGCAAGCTAGTCCAGCTTCGGCCGTCAGAGAGGAAATCTGCGTCGCTTGCTGGCGTATGCGCTTACGTTCGAGTGTATTTTAGTGATTAATAATAATGGGAAATAAATTAAATTTACCAACGAAAAAAAGGTTGGCGAAAAATAATATGCTTGCGGTATCTAAGTGAATACTTTCTTATTCATTCATTTTCTTTTGGTTCCCTAAGGTTTAGTAAAATAATAAAGCACAATTTTTAAGGGGCGCGGGATCTAAATCGCAATTTCTCACATACTATTTCCTCTTAACACGCTGGGCAAGTGGGTTCGTAAGTGCTGAGCAGACATCTTTAAACTATAATAGTACTTTTTGTATTACAGTAGCGAATTTATAATAATAATCTTTATTTCCATATAATATATCAGTTAACAATATATCCCTTTATATACTACACGAAAAAATTAATCCTAAAACATGAAAAATAGTATCCATGAACTAGGCGCAAAACCTGTATTTCACCATATGGCGCCCACACATAATAAACAAAGTTTTTTTTTTAATTTAGGTTTGACGTCATTAAATTATTTTACCGATATCATTCCACCGAGTGAACTTCGTTGTTCGTTATTTTTTATTTTTACCTCATAATCGACATCCCCATCATGATTTTCAGCCGTTCACAAATCCACTGCTTTACATAGGTCTCCCCAAAGAATGACCCAAACCACGGAGCTAAGACACCTGGATCCATCAATTTCCTGCATGTCTTACCAGGTCGTCACTTCATCATTATCACACTTCACTTACCAGTATGATACTGTCAATCGAGAACCTTTCTCTCCTTTCTTTTTTTTCTGGTTCTTCAAGTTATAAGGCCGACCAATTTTTGCCACTTCAACTAACTGATTTGTTGTGTCAGATAATCTGATTTTACTGCGGATATCTTCTTTAAAAAATCCATAACGCATAGGAACTTTGAGCATACGGTCAGCAGTGAAGGACCACGTCTTCGATCCATAAATCATCACTGGCAAAATTCACTGGTAATACACTCTTTTTTTATTTTAAGAAATGCTTCATGTGAAAATGTATTGCAATCTCCCGAAAGCTGTTCAGCTGAGTTGGATCTGTTAACTTACCCACATGTGGCAATATAGTATGTGTTCCGCGAAGTTGATAGCTTCCGAAAATTTTCAGCGGTTGTGATCATAGTCGAAATGAACCAAAGAAACTGAGTAAATCTAGGTAAACTAAGTATAGCTAGGACAAGTAAATTAAGCTACATACGTGCGCGATGACATTCCTGCCGAGAGCGTTCACATCGGCGAACTGTAGCTGCCCGGGTTGCGCGGCGCGCACTTCAGACACGCGTTGTTCGGCGAGCAGCGCGCCGAACTTAGAAGCCGGCAGATTGCGATGCGATATCGCCTCAAGCTTTCCTTCGTCCGACTGCGCCGGCTCCAAGCAGTAGATCTCCTATCGGAAATAAATTTTATGTATAGAAACTTAACGTTAATCAGAAACACACACACGCGCGCGCGCACGCGCACACGCACACTCGCAATTTGGCCTTACATTAGAATTAGTACCATATTATCACTTTTTAATTTTTATTTTATTTTTTTTAACTAACAATTTTTTTATAATAGTAGTATACATTATAATACTTAGACAATAGGGAAGTCTGAGGCCTGTAGCACAGTTTTTACTAACGCAGGCTTCAGAGCTCAAAAATAATTGTAACAATAATGTAATGTATATTAATAAATTTCATTTCGTTGTAGAACATTAAATGTAAATGAAGAAATTAAATTGACCGTCTTATGTGAAGAGCGGGAGCATTTGAGTAAATTAAAAAAAATATAGTAGACCTGACACCCTACGTAAGTTAAACAGTTTGCCTACCCCGCTAGCTCAGAGAGGTCGCGACATGTTATACTCCCGTTCGCTCGGGACCTTAAAATGGCGGAAAATGAAAAATTTTCCCTAACTTGCAAATTCTGCTATATTTTCACTTTGTAATGTATGTTAATAAATTTCATTTCATTGTAGAACATTAAATGTAAATGAAGAAATTAAATTGACCGTCTTATGTGAAGAGCGGGAGCATTTGAGTAAATTAAAAAAAAATATAGTAGACCTGAAACCCTACGTAAGTTAAACAGTTTACCTACCCCGCTAGCTCAGAGAGGTCGCGACATGTTATACTCCCGTTCGCTCGGGACCTTAAAATGGCGGAAAATGAAAAATTTTCCCTAACTTGCAAATTCTGCTATATTTTCACTTTGTAATGTATGTTAATAAATTTCATTTCATTGTAGAACATTAAATGTAAATGAAGAAATTAAATTGACCGTCTTATGTTAAGAGCGGGAGCATTTTAGTAAATTAAAAAATATATAGTAGACCTGAAACCCTACGTAAGTTTAACAGTTTACCTACATTTAAACTTCCAACTTACAAAAACATTTATGGCAAGCGCACATGGGAATACCTGCTCCCCTCTTTACTTAACGAGCTCCACTCACTTTTTTAAATAAAGTAAAATAATATAAGGTAAATATATCTAAAAGAACACTAAAAGAGTTTCTAATCAAATAACTAGATAGTCGGTACATATGGTATGTTATGTGTATCTTGTACTATTATAGGTAATTACTGTAATTGCATGATTTGTGATGTGTTTATACTGATTTATCTCAAATATATATATTTAATAATATACTTAGCGATTAGCTGATTAGTTAATAAATATATGTAAATCTACCATTACCATTACATGTAAGGATAAAACAAATGTAACGCACTATAGTGTCACCTTTGACAATTGAAAATAAGTAAATTCTCCATTCCAACAGTTTCTTTCAAGACCTTATCCCATCACATATCATATTTTGAGATCAGTGGTAATAACAGACACACCCCATCCCCTAATAATAAGCACCTATATAGGGTCCTGGGGATGAAACAGATAATGATTGACTTGGACATCAGAAACATCAAGTGGAGCTTTGAACCGAAATATCAGGGGGAATAGAACCCCAAAAAAATATTTAAATAAGCCTTGGAAAAGCTATATATGCGGAACTTACGGAATCATTTCTCATCATATAAAGTCGTACATCCTCTTTCGTAGAGGCTCCAAAAGTGCACTGCTTGAAGACACCAGTTCGAGGATTCAATAGGCATTTATGAACCATTAATGGAGCGGAACTGTGAGGAGTGAAGACATACACTGTAAATTGAAAAAATAGGTATTCTACATAAATATTAAAATTAATTTAATGAAACGATTAAGTTTTCTCGATCTCGACAACAGCGCCACCTACCGGGTCCAATTGTGAAGATAAACTATTCACGCAAACACACAAAAATCTCATCAAAGTCGATCCAGTCTTTTAGAAGTTCGGTAACAAACACACCTAATAGAAGAACCTTATACCTATATGTTATGTAATATGTAAAAAAAATAAAGAAAACATCGTTTTTTGGGACAGCACGAAGAATATATACAAAAATAAGGAAAAAAGACAAAACCTAAGATATCATCATCATTACAGCCTATCAAAGTCCATTGCTAATAGGCCTCCCATAAATTGCGTCGTTGATATTTACCATAGTCGTGGTACTATTATTTATTATGTGCCATAGTTGCCACACTGGGCAGGCGGGTTGGAAAAGGAGTTTATATTTTACTGATTTTTATATGGAAAATACTGCTGCACATATCCTATTTTGGTTTCAATACAAACATTGTGCATTACTTTTTCTTACCATCATTATTCTCAGATATAACAGCCATCTTGTTTGTCGCGGGGTCAGCAGCCAGACATGTCGTTTTTAATTGAACATACCATTTTACTGTTAAAGACAGCAAGCTCCAGACGGCTAGACATTTTTCCGTCGTGCACACAAGCTGTAAATCAATTTTGAGATTCTTAAAGTTAATCAATTATTTTCCAAGATTCAAAATATTAATTTGTAATTATAAAATGCCTAGATTCATCCTGCCCACACAATAAACTTTTCATACAGCTCGCAGCCCTGAATTAGATGACGCTAACAACCAAAAGGCTAACATACCATAACAAAGTTTCTTTAATGTATTTATTGCAGATGCTTTCTGTTCTAGTAACTTACAATGTACCCTAATGTCGAAGCCGGGTCAGTTTATTCAGTAAATAAATAAAATATTAAGGTGAAATGAATGTAATTTATTAAAATGGAGTTTCAAATGATAACGACCATATTTTCTATGCCGTCACCTCTAAATGTCTCAAAACAGAAACATAAATCACATCTCAGTCATCAATTTGGTTGTCCAAGGAAAAGAGAGATAAGTTGCTCAATTTGAGGAGTTGTGACCGATTTCTCCTTTTTCAGGGCCAAGCAAGTATAAGTAAAATTAATTTCCTATTTTCAAGACGACCACAGTTTTAGTATCCACCATACCTGAGTTAAATTTGAATAGGTCGGCCCGAAAACTCGGGGAACCACCGGGAAAGAGCACACGCACACAGAATACCAACGTCAAATGGTAGCTTAATGCCTCCAGTGTTTTGTATGATAAGTGTAGAGAACCGGAGACCATTTTTACTTGAAATGAGAATTTCTATACTAATACTCAGGGGTGAAAAGCACTTGCATGTTTATTCTTAATCGAGATTAGATGTCTATGGGCCAGAGCATCCAATTACCTACAAGTGAACTGTGTTTTTTTGACACCCTTATTCTATATTATCATTATCACATATTTATATAATTATATATTTTATACTTACGTAATGTGCGGCGTCATTGCTTCCAAATTGAACGTGTTCGCCTTTAGGCCGTAAAGCGGGATGGGACAGAGACGTTCTCAGATTGCACAAATGCGTGTCCCACAGCGTTAACTTGCAGCCGAACCATGCGGCGATCAACGATCCATCTTGAGAAATGGCCACTCCTCCCATATCAAACTCCTTATCCTTATTCATGCCTTGGCTCAATACGTTATCGTCTACAAAATTTTCTTTGTGTATATTGAATATCTTTGCGATTACATCGTTTTCCTTTTCAATTTCTTTCAAATAAGGCATACTTTCCATCCTGCCCTTATTCATCTTCTCGCCTATTTTGAAATTATTCAGTATACCGTGCGATAGAAAATGTGCAGTCCCCGATGAGTAGTAACAGGCAGTGATACAACTCCAAACGACTTTCTTTCGATGTTGTTCTAAAGTGTTCTCTCGTCTCCATATTCGAATTTTTTGATCCTTGCCAGCTGATACGCAAAATTCGCCTCTGAAATTGATGGCTAAACACACAATATTGCATCCGCCGTGTGAAAGGTTGACGCACGTATTTAGTTTGAAGGGCGACGTATTCTTTAACTGTGCGGACCAGAATTTAAGTTTTTCTTCTGGGTAGTTGACACCGTCGTTCCTGTATTCAGAAGTTACGAGCCATGACCCATTGCCACTGACGGTAGCACATGTTATTTCTGTCTCCAGTGGTAGTAAATTTTGTCTCTCTGCCGGTATGCTGTTCATGTCTGTTATGTCGATCTGTGGAATGAATACAAAATTATTTGGTTCGTAATCAGTCAATCGTATCAGCCGCGGTACACTGCTTGTTATAACGGCGCAAAAGAAACTATCCTTTCGACTCGTGGGTTAGTTTATATCACTCTTCACCTATTGGCAACTATATAAAAGGCCATAAAGATGGCATAGATTTCGATAGTCGCCATTATATCGTCTCCTAAAAGCCAAATGTAAATACCCAGACCAGCGACGTCAAGAAGCATCAAAGGAGCGCAACTTCTGGTCTGATCGCCAATCCATCGTGGCAATGAGAGCTAATAATCTTTCGCTCACCAGATGTCGCTAGCTGACATTGACGTGAAGTTTTTTGTTATACATCGTCATTAAATTGAGAAGTCAATCAAATCATCAAAAAAATAGTTTATCAGTTCCAAGAGTATTATAACTATATACAAAACAATGCCTCAGTGGTTTGCTCATCATTTTTTTCCACCCTTTAAACACTTTTTTTTAATTATACTACTTTTATTAATATTTGTGGCTTGGTTTATTTATTTTTATACTAATTAACATAAGATATAACTAATATAACAAACAAATTAGCTTCTCCACTATGAAATCTATCAAATACTACCCCTCTTTTTAAGTGGCGCCAGCTATGTTTAAATATATAGATTGACTTGGCCATCGCATGAAAACACAATGTATCTCACAAGTAATACATATTGCTTAGTGCGGTTGCCAAGTCAATCTATATATTTAAACATAAAAGATTTTTACGAGTAACATTGAAATGGTCACTATAAAATTTTGTTAGGTTAGCTAATTAGGTAATAACTTAAGAAAGGACCCTTAAGTAGGGACTGAATAAATTAACCGACTTGGTATTACATGCATCTCACAACTTTTTACGATAGAAGAACTGAGTTGCGAGACTTAGTTTTTTTACAAGTTATGTATTTGATGGCATCTAATTTTTTGTAGATAAGATAGTCCTACTTTTTACCTTTCCGGTATCTTCTACTTCTTGAATACCAACATCGTACCTATCCACACCTAACACATATACAAGTAGTAGTAGTAGTAGTATATACTTTATTGTACACCACACATATACAACGAATAAATACAAGTACACTGATTCATTCACTGTAAATGTAACTTTGTAATTCTATATATGTGTATGGGATTACAAAGTTATTTATGCAGTTGGTGTATCTAGAAAACTGGACCGAAATTAAAAAATATTTTAGTTTTCCCTTGATTTTTACACTAATTATATTCAAAATTTTAAGCTTCTATGTCTGCTAGAAGTGACTTAGAGTTTTGATGATCGGTCAGTCAGTGAGTGACAAAACTAAGAAACTTTGACTAGTTATAATTCTCAAACTACTAAATCAAATTGAATGAAATTTTAAATATACCATGTTTATACAATGCCTACTCGGTTACTGAAAATTCAGGCTTCTAGTTTTATCCACTACGAAGTTATAGGAGGCCGAAAATGGCCTGAATTGCTTCGAGAAAAGTATGGTACGGCCGTGCCGCTTTTTTGCTCGACTTGGCGGGGGCACTGCCGTGCCCACAGATATTTAATATTAATATTTACTACCAACTTTTGCGACTTAAAAGATTTATCCTTCAAGCGTCTCTCCAGAGCCAACTCTGGAGATTTTTTGGTAAGCAGAGTGGCATTTACAGTTACAGAAATGCTATGCAAATGTTACTTCCTGTCTTGAATTTTTATTTTACTACGAGTTTCAGGATGATCATTGCATTGTAATTTGTTTTATTTTTATATTAGTAGTAGTAGTAGTTTTATATTAATTATTGGTTTTTTCTTGACTGCTATATGTATCGAGTATAGTTAAGCTCACAACATTTTCGAAACAAAATTTCATGTACTTACTTAAAATACTGAAAATCTACGATAGAAGAAACATCTCCGAAAATATTAATGAAATAAAAACTGGCTAATAGCACCATTAAAAGCAAAAAAGTAGCAGTCTACGTAATACCCCCATCTGGGCACGGGCCGCAGCGAGTTTTAGGACTAAAAAGAGTCAGCTGAGCTGACTCCAACGCGGGATGATTGATTTCACATATAAAAATAATTGATGAAATATCTTTTTACTTCTCAGATATGCAGATTTCCTCGCAATATTTTCACGTGATAAATTGACCCTTCAAATTGCAATTAAAATAATAATTTAATAAAAATATGAGTTTATGTAATTTAATAATAACAAGGTAAAATGTACTACTTTTTATATTTTATATTAGATGACGGTGTTTGAAAAAGGTGAACGTAGTAATTTCAAATTATTACTCAACGGTTAAAACTAATGCCATCAAAAACATAACTTGTAAAAAAAAAACAAGTCTCGCAACTTAGTTCTTCTATCGTAAAAGGTTGTGAGATTCATGTAATACCAAGTCGGTTAATTTATTCAATCCCTACTTAAGGGTCTTTCCGTCTTAAGTAGTTACGTAATTTAGCTAACATAACATCTTATTGTGACCATATCAATATTAAAAATGTTTTATGTTTTAAATAAATAAATTGACTTGGACCATCGATGAAAACACAATGTATCTCACAAGTAATACATATTATATTAAAATCGATTGCTTAGCGCTATTGCCAAGTCAAACTATTTATTTAAAACATAAAATATTTTTAATATTGATATGGTCACAATATAATGTTGTTATGTTAGCTAAATTACGTAATAACTTAAGACAGAAGGACCCTTAAGTAGGCATTGAATAAATTAACCGACTTGATATTATATGGATCTCACAACCTTTTACGATACAAGAACTAAGTTGTGAGACTTGTTTTTTTTTACAATTTATGTTTTTGATGGCATCTCATTTCTTTTTGCAGATAGTCCTACTTTTTTCCTTCCGGTACCTTCTACTTCTTGATTACCAACAAAGTACCTATCTATACCTTTTATTCCATTATATTATACATATATATCATACAGGTACACTGATTCATTCACGGCAAATGTAACTTTGTAATCCTATATATTTATATGAGACTACAAAGTTATTTATGCAGTTAGTGTATCTAGAAAACTGGACCGAAATTGAAAAATATTTTAGTTTTTCCTTGTTTATACACTAAACACTAATTGTGTTCTAAATTTGAAGCGTCTATGTCTGCTAGAAGTGTCTTAGAGTTTTGATGATCGGTCAGTCAGTGAGTGACAAAATTAAGAAACTTTGACTAATTATAATTTCTAAACTGCTGGTTCAAATTGAATGAAATTTGAAATATACCATTTCTATACAATGGTTTCCAAAAATTCAGGTTTCTATTTTTATCCACAACGAAGTGATAGAGGGTCGAAAATGGCCTGAATTGCTTCGAGAAAAGTATGGTACGGCCGTGTCGCTTTTTTGCCCGACTTGGCGGGGGCACTCCCGTGCCCCCAGATTTTGGACTTTATTTATGAATTGCGTTTTTATATCTTTTTGAAGTTCCATAATCGGATAAAAAGTAACCCATAAGTTGCCCCGGGTTCGTAGATTTTTGCGTTAATCGTGAATATATAGACAGACAGACTGACTGACAACAATTCTAAAAACCACAAATTTTTAGCCCCCTGGATTCATTTTTTCTAGAAAATATTAGAGTTACAGACACGACTTTTCTACAGATTTATTAGACCTTTAAAAATATTATATTAGATCTTTAAAAAAATATTTCAGATATATTAAAAATTAAAAGTAAAAAGAAAATGCGAAACAAAAAACAAATGCAAGGTAAACATTAAAATCTTTTCAATAACACTAAATATTTTCATTTCATTTCAATCCATTCATTACAGCCTATAAAAGTCCACTGCCGAATAAAGTGAGGGAATTTAAAAGGAATTTTGTCACAGTTGCCACACTTGGCAGGCGGGTTAGCAACCGAAGAGTTTTTAGTATATTGAGTTGTTATCAAGCAGATGCTGCTGAAAATCTCGTGTCTCAGTGGGGTAGTGGATATTCATACTCGGCCACTACATGGTTAAAGACAAAATAATATCACTAGTAAATTTTCTCCACGTTCGCGCGCGCGTATTCTTTAGCTGAACATACATTATCCTATACCTTCACGAGCAATTCTTATATATATATATATATATATATATATATATATATATATATATATAAAAAAAGGTATCTCGGAAACGGCTCCAACGATTTTCATAAAAAATAGTTTCCGGGGAGTTTCGGGGGCAATAAATTGATCTAGCTAGGATTTATTTTTAGAAAATGTCTTTTTGTCCATGTTTTCAGGCAATGAAAAACTGCTACAATATTTGAAGGTAAATTTTGACACTATGTTAACGATCGTAATAGCTCAGATGATTTTTTATTCAAATAACCAGTTCAGTTTTTTCTATTATGTCAATAAGATCAAAAAATATTATTCATCAGTATGTAATTTGTATCTAAATGTAATTTCCAAAAAAAAAACCGAGCAAAGCTCGGTCATCCGGGTACTATTAAAATAAACGCCATACTGAAATTTTATTGACTTATTTTTGATATATGTAACATGCTATTATGGGTATAGGTCTAACTTTCAAATTTACCTATAAATTCTTCTTGGAAATAATATATAAAACAAAAAAAAGAGGAACTGTTATGCTTAGTTTCTCTCACCGTTCCTCTGTAATTTGAGGATCTATTACAGAAATCAACTACCATCTGCAAACGGCTAAGCCGTCCTTGCTCTTTCTAACCGAGACACAGGTGTCCCTCTCTGGCTGATACTTCATATCTCTCCTACCCGGGGTACAAATTAGAACACTCCTTTGTGCCCCGGGCTGGAGTTTGCGTGTACGTCAGAGAGAACATCTGTCCATCTTATGACTGCGCGTAGACTGCGACGATCATCCCCGCGTTTACGGGTGCCTCTATAGGTCCCATAGCGGTAATGCCGACACAGACCGACTGATCGACAACGTCCAGATGCCTGCAGATTCCGTGTTGCGACAGGTCCCATCCTCAGAGATCGTGATACTTAGTGATTTTAACGCCCACCACGCTGAAAGGCTTGATTCTCGTTTAACCGATCATGCGGGTAGATGTGTTTATGACTTTGCTTTGGCATATGATCTGACACAACTGGTTACATCGCCTACGCGGATCCCAGATGTGGAAGATCATGTACCTTCCCTGTTGGACCTTCTGCTGATCTCTCATCCGGACGGATATCAGGCCTCCGTTGATGCCCCTCTTGGCTCTTCGGACCATTGTCTGATCAGGAGTACGGTGCCACTCACGCTCCCACCGCGGTTGCGTACTGCAGGTTGCAGTACGTGTTTGGCGTTATAGGTCAGCCGATTGGGACGGGATGCGATCTTTTTTTTGGACCTTACCTTATAGGCAGGTTTGCTTCTCGCCGGATGATCCCAGCGTTGTTGCTGATTCAGTCGCTGATGTGGTGCTATAGGGAATGGAACTTTTTATTCCATCATCTGTGCTACCTATCGGAGGCAGAACCCAGCCTTGGTTTGGTCGCTCCTGCAAAATTGCATTACGTCATAAGGAAGAGTGCTACCAGGTCTAGGCTCGTGCATCGACGTCTTGGGATACAAATACCAGCGCTCTTCAAAAGAAGTATAATTCTGCTTCCTGGTTCTTCAAAAGTGTCATTTTCAAGTCAAAGTCAGAGCACATCGGCAGAATTGGCGAGAAACTAGTTTGTCTTCCTTCGGGAACACGTGCATTCTGGTCTCTCGCCAAGGCTGTCCAAGGGAACTTCTGCCAGCCATCTCTCCCATCTCTGCACAGGGAGGATGACTCACTGGCCCATGCCGCAAAGGACAAAACCAATCTACTGAGCTCTCTCTTTGCGTCCAACTCGACTCTTGGTGACGGGGGAACACACCGCCGACCATCCCACGGTGTGAGTACTCCATACAGGATGTTCTGTTTACCCAACGCTCGGTGCGCAGAGCACCGCTCTCCCTAGACTTCAACGAGTCGAGTGGGCCTGATGGCGTCCCTCCTATTGTGCTGAAGACGTGTTCTCCGGAGTTGGCATCGGCTTCAACGCGTCTTTTCCGGTACTCCTACTCCCTAGGCGTAGTCCCGAAATCATGGTAGACAGCACTCGTGCACCCGATCCCTAAAAAAGGTAACCGCTCTGATCCGTCCAACTATAGGCCTATCGCCATCACCTCCTTGTTCTCTAAAATAATGGAATCGATTATTAACAGCCAGCTCATGCGGTACCTTGAGAATCACCAGCTGATTAGTGACTGCCAGTATGGTTTCCGTCGCGGTAGCTCGGCTGGTAATCTACTGGATTATGTTACATTATGTTAAGTATTCATCATCATCATCATATAGGCTTCCCGAGAAATTGTGCAATTGGATCACCAGTTTTCTTGCTGATCGGAACATCAAGGTCGTAGTTGACGGTGCATGCTTCGATTACAAGCCTATTAACGCTGGTGTTCCACAAGGCTGTGTGCTTTCACCAACGCTGTTTCCTCTGCATATCAATGACATGTTGCAAACCGGTAACATTCATTGCTATGCAGACGACAGCACTGGTGATGCTTAATACACCGGCAGTGCCAATATTTCTCGGGAAAACGTCGCCGAGTATCGAGACAAACTTGTTTGGGGGCGAATAAATCTAGTCGTCTTCTGACTAGATTTAGTCGCCCCCACATAAGTTTGCGCGTTTACCTCTAAGAGAACCCCTTCGTCGTATCTCCTTAGTTTCAAGGCACTCCCCTTGTTTCCTTAGCCAGTATCGGCTATCGACATATCGAGTGACGTGCAGTTTCCTTTAAGCCTCTAAAAAGCTTGGCGTGTTCAGCAGAGCGGGACTACTGTCCTTTCATGCTGGCTCACCGCCTGCAACTTTACAAGGCGCAGGTTCGGCCGCACATGGAATACTGATCCCATCTCTGCGCTGGGGCTCCACAGTTCCAGCTCCTTTCATTTGATCGCATCCAGCGCAGTGCAGTTCGAATCGTCGGCGACCGAGCTCTTTCCGATCGGCTTGAATCACTGGCATTGCGAAGAGATGTTGCATCTCCTCTCTCATCATACCACGGTGAGTGCTCTGAGGAATTGTTCGGACTAATTCCAGCCGCACAATTTCACCATCGCACATCGCGACAAAACTCGCGATACCATCCATACCATCTGGATGACCGGCGGTCCACCACTGTGCGATTTAAAAGAAGTTTTCTTCCTCGCATAACTTCCTTGTGGAATCAATTACCACCAGAGATTTTTCCGGACCGATATGACTAAGGGACCTTCAAGAAAAGAGCCTATTCCTTTATAAAGGCCGGCAACGCATCTGCAATTACCTTGGTGTTGCAGTTGTTCATGGGCGGTGGTAATCACTTACCATCAGGTGCGCCGTATGCTCGTTTGCCCCCTCCCTTATTAAAAAAAAAGAAGTATTATACAATTTTTTTAATATGTTACGACAAAAAATATCATATCAAATCAAAAATATATATTATCTTTTTAATGTAACAATGAAAAATCCAGTAATAACTTACTGGTTTTGATAAAAATTCATAAATATTGATTACAACTCTTGCGCTAATACAATTTTTTTATCTTACACTTTCTTAAAATTTACGGTTAGGTATTATTTACTTAAGTATCAGGTCATTAGTAAAAACAACGAAAATACTTACATTATAAAGCACTTTATTAGAAGTAGTAGAGTATAATTGCAGATGTCCAGTTCTTCCACCCATCAGCAAGGCATCGAGTGGCCGGTGATAAACAAGCGCAGTATTTACAGCTCGTGCAACTGGAGATAGACCTCCGCACTCTAGCAGCGTTGATACCACCCGTAACTGAGCATTCGCCACCACAACCGCTGAAAATAATATTCTTATTTTTCGTACTGTCCATAAAATACCCACCTCTATCAAACAGTTTTATTTTTCAATTATAATTATACTCTATGTAGAAAACACCTTGTCCATTCAAAAGTTGCCCCACAATGACATTACCAAAAACAACTATATTTATGAATATAAAATGTTATTGTAATTTAAAATACATGTTTTTACTACAATTCTTTTGTAATTAAGCAAATATTTAATATTTGGCAGTACTGTCGTTGGCTACGGCATTTTTGAATGTGAGGAGGTGTCAAATTTTCATACATTACATTTCATAAAATAAGTACAAAAAGTGATATACTTTTTTTTTAAATTATTTAGCAGACTTGGGAAAGGCAATTCATTCATTGAATGAATAAGTGAATAAAGAATGTATGTATATGGTCTATAGTACTAAATCCTTTTTGCAAACTGGCCTCTTCCGCAAAACAAATGTAATTTTTGTGGCAGTCATGTTTTCACATTCTATTCTGGAATTATTCATTATTACCCCTAACAAGACCAGACCAGTGCAGTATAAAACCTCAAATGCCAATGTATTCCTTGGGGATCGCCCCCATATGTGTTTTCTGGCATCTAGGTAGATCAAAGTTGCTGGAAGTCTAAGGCTACATTCACACATTCACTGGTCAACCTGCCCAACATGGCGATTTTGACAAATCTTCCCTGTGAGAAATGTCTGTATCATGGAGTGGTCTGTTATTGGGTTGATAAAAAGAATTAAATAATATGGTCCATAAAATATAAAAAAGCACCTTAATTTTTTCCCCATCTTTTCATGATTTTTATAGCACTAAAATAAAAATCCATCCTTCTGCTGGTAAATGACCACTGTAACTCATAGACGACACATGTACTATATACATTTACTTAGTTTTATTTTTAAGAATCTTTGTTACTTACAATTGTTTGTGAGAGTAACTGCAATATGCGAGCTGCTAGCTGTAATGAATCTGATCATGCCAGGTAGTCGGGGCATAAAAATTCTCTCATTTGCTTTATTAGCCAAATTACCTAAAGTCCATTTTACTAAGACTTTTTCCATTCCACCTGATAACAGATAATTTCCTAAAAAAAGAACAGTTTATGATTGCACAATGTAATATAAAGAATTTCACGACATTAAAATATACATCATACTTAAGTATTCTATAGACATATATACTATATTACATATTAAACTGAAAGTCAAAAACATATTTTTTATAGAATTAAATTACTCATTTTAGTATGGTGTATGAAATGTTTGATTATTTACCTTGCACTGAAAAACATACAGCAAGTGGTGGTAAAAAATGCCAATGCAGAACTTCCCTGGCCACTTGTCTATAGTCAAATAAATTTCCTCGGATTACTGTTATTCGTCCAAATGCATCTGTTACAGCAACAGCATTGTCTTCATGATGGGCAGCGACTGATATTATTCTAAATTTGTTATGATTTATGATTCTGTAAGTATTAATTAAATGGAGGTTTAATTTTGAATCACCAATATTCTACTTTGGAACTTGACCGGCGAAGGATTGCTACTCCTGTATTAGAATTAGTATTGTTCGTAATGCGCGTAAGTCCAATTTTCCAATTGTTTTTATAGATTTTTTTACGTCTCATAGAGTCCCTTAACGTATATCCGAACTCCCATAATCCCTGAAACGACACTCAGTTCTAACTGCAAGATGCAAGAGTCTCACTGGTTTAGTCTTGTTCTTGCTCAAATCTTGCATGGTCAGTATTGGTCTTTTTCTTGCTAAAATTAGGCGGTCTTGGTCTTGCAAAAATGCAAGAATAAGACTAAGATTGCAAGACAAGATCGATTTTGAGCAACACTACCTACATCCATCGACTTCCACATATCTTACCAGTTTGACTGTGGAAGGAAAAGGGGAGATCTCCCGCCGGGCAAGGTGTTCACTCCATCTATCCATCTGCCGGTACGAGGCTGCCTCTCGAGAACCTTTTTTTCCCATCGGTTATCAGTTCTTCAAGCTATATGGCTGGTCCATTGCTGCTTCAGCTTACTAATCCTTTGGGCTATGTCGGTCACTCTGATTCTACAGCAGATAACCTCATTCCTAAGTTTATCATGCAGAGAAACTCCGAGCATATCGCTCTCCACAGCTCGCTGAGCGACTTTGAGCTTCCTCAGTGAAGGACCATGTCTCAGATCCATAGGTCATCACTGGCAACAGGCACTGGTTGTACAATCTAGTTTTGAGGTATGCCTGACGAGAAGATGTGTCGTAATCTCCCGAATGCTGCCCAGCCGAATTGAATCCGTCGATTGACCTCTCGGTCGAAGTAGGACTTACCTAGTCAGAATACTTGTCCCAGGTAAACATAATTATCAACAACTTCGAGCTTAGTGCTCCCAACAACCACCGGCATAGGTGTGTCATGGACATTACACATTACTTAGTTAGTTAGTTAGTTTACGACGGGCTGTTTTCCGCAACTCCACGTCTAAGCGCGTATTTTGTGTGTGGGCAGGAATAATATGGTTATTCGAGCCATGATATTTCCCCGAAGAAGTTCAACAGTCCTTTGATGTTGCAAGCAACTTCGGGGGAGTGATCCCGGCGTGGCGAGATGTTTATCCCTGTATGAAGCGACTTCTGGACATGTCAGCAACACGTGAGCCGCCGTTTCTGCCTCTCCCATGCATGCCCTGCACAGGGGGCTATCAGTAACACCTATAGTGAACAAATGTTTGTTAAAAGAGCCATGTCCTGTGTTGTTGTTACTATTCTACTTGTTACTATTCTGATCTGTGGCTTGTTCAATCTCATTAGAACCTTGGTTAGACGACTATTTATTTCAGGCAAGGCCTGCTTAGCTTGTCTACAGTCTACAAAATTTTTCCAAAGCTGAGCGTGTAAATTATTGAAGTATCTACGTACCAGTGAACGAACATAGCCAAAGGGGATTGGTATTATTGGTTCCGGCCCTGTAGTTGCCAGAGCCGATCCCCTTCTGGCCAGTTCATCTGCTGCATCGTTGCCTCTAGATCCACTGTGTCCCTTGATCCATTGCAGAGTCACATTGTTGTGCTTACATACCTCATTCAATCGTTGATGGCACTTGTATATCAGTCCCGAGTTCGTCACATTGCAACTCAGAGCTTGTAGTACCACCATACTGTCGGTCAGTATTCTGATGGAGAAGTCTTTCCCATTCCTAGCATCTATTGCTATAGCCGCTTGGATGATACCTACGCATTCAGCCTGGAAGACTGTGTTATGGGTACCCAGCGGTGTGCATATATGGATATTAAGGTCTTCAGAGAAAGCCCCAGACCCCATACCTTCATTTGTCTTAGAACCATCCGTGAAAACTTTACTCTCTTTGACCCAATTCCTCCAGATGGTCAGTTTCCTTCAATTGTATCCTGTACTTCTTATCGAATACATATTGTTTTGGGATCCTATTATACTTGGCTTGTAAGATAGGAATTTTTGAGTAAATTCTATCAATTATATCTGTATGGGAACTTTACTCTTACTTAAAAGATTTAGGGTCTTGAGTCTAATGGCAGCTAAACTTGCTTCTTGTTGTATATGTAGATGAAGCGGTGTTAGCTCCAGCATAGCCTCCAAAGCTGCTGTTGGTGTAGTTCTTATGCATCCCGTGGCAGCCATACAAGCCAATCTCTGGTAATGCTGAAGCTTTCGTATAGTGGTGGCTTCATTGGTTTTGGTCCACCATACCAGAGAGCCATATGTGATCATGGGCTGAATTACAGTTTTGGACAGCCACAGTATAATTTTTGGCATCAAACCCCATCGTTTACCAATCATGTTTTTGTATTGCCAGAAAGTTAAACTAGCTTTGTTGATTTTGTTTTCTATGTGTTTATTCCAGTTAAGTTTACTGTCCAAGGTAAGACCTAGGTATTTTACCTCGGAGGAAAGCTGGAGTTTTGTGCTTCACATTACTTTTGTTTGTCCACATTCATCTTAAGACCTACTCGCTGGATAGGTTTCGTACTCTGGTTCTGTACATGGAGAGCCATCATAGCCCTACTGTACAAACAATTCAGTACTTCGATATACTGACAGTCAACTTGGCTGCCCTAAAGTAACTGCAGCACCGCCCAAATTTCGACATAATCAAAGGCTTTCTCATAGTCCACATAATAGAACTAAGTGGCAGACAAGACTAAGTGGCAGATTGTACTCTTTGGACTTCTGTACAATTTGCCGAAGGGTATGTATGTGGTTTGCGTATATTGAAAGTATACAAGGACAGCATGCACTCATAGTGTTCTTGCACTGTATGTTTTTAGAATGTCTAGCAAATAAAATTTTCAGAAAATATACACGATTTCTGCGTACTAGTCACATATACTTTCTAACACTAATTTAGTAAATTAGTTAAGAGATTATACAAAGCTAGAACCAACATGTTCTGATACTTGTTATGCTCATAACAAATTGAAACTATATGGGATCAGTCCCGACCTGTGCGTACTGTAGTACACTTTCAATATGCGCATGTGCTCTATGATGGTAAAGCTTTTTCGGAAAACGGCTTGTTCTAAAGCTGAAAGTCATCGTGTCTTCGTGCGAGACAATTTGTAATGACTCCCGAAAACAGCACGTAGTCGGGGCTCAGAAGGGAAATCGGACTGTAGTTCTTCAAGAGCATTTTCGCGTTTCTTGAAGAACACTGCACCTCTGCTTCACGCCTTCGTAGTAGTAGCGTCACCATTAAGGACGGAATTTAAGAGCTTCTGAAGGACTTTAAGTATCGGTTTTCCACACACTTTCAGTAGCTCCGCTGTAACTCCATCCTCGCCCAGGGACTTGTCGTTTTTAAGGTGCTGGAGAGCCATTTGTCGGATAAGACTTGCTCTTGGATCGTTATACTTGTGTGTGGCTGTGACTTGTATTACTGCCCATAGAACCTCTCAATCTCACTCAGAATCTCAAAAACGATGCTAGCACATTTGATCTTCAGCTTCGACAGTTGGTTCTTTCTGATGGACAGATCTCTGACAAAGACTGGAGCTCTGGTTCCGCTTGCTCGCTCCTTCAATACGAGCTGTACTGAAGTTGCATAAGTCAGCCACATGCATTTGGAAATCTGTCTGTTCAGTTGCTTGTACGCTGTCAAATCTGCTGAAGACTACAGCTTCATCTCCCGTCTAATAAACATGAGATTAAGAATGTGATCGGAGTTTTATAGAGATAAAATGGACAAGCGCTGAATTGGGGCGATTTAATTGACAATTTTCGACTGGCAATATCTTCAATATCATCATCGAATTACAGATAAAAAATTAGTTATCTAACTAACAACAAGCATTTCTATACATATTAACAGGTTATGAAATTGGCAACACAGTGAATTAGCCATCTTGGCTGTTTTTACTGTTCAACGGCTACATGGCATCATCTTACAAAGAAAGCACATTGTATTATATTACATTTGTGAAATATGAAACACAAAAAAAAATTAACTTACTCAGTTCTCAAATGGGGCTGAAACAAATTCTGTATAAAAAGCAACTTTGTTCCATTTGATATTGCTGCGAATCTATCACCATTGCACCACCCAATTGCCACTCTTAGTATATCATAATAAAATGGTCTTGTGTCTGTGTATTCATAAAGTATGACACCAGTTTCTATGGAATATGTAGCAAGGTAAATGTATTTACTAGAAGGTGCTACAGCCGTTATGAAACATTCCTTACTGTCAATTAAGTCAAATGTCAGCACTTTCATGTTTTTAGGGATTTGAAGATTCTGAAAAAAATACCAATGAATTTGTTAAAATATGTTATCAATGAGTTTCAATCACTAATCACTTTAATTTTTATTATCATCAAGGCATCTCACAAGGAATGCCCCAAAACACTGTCCTGAGCCATTGAATCCCTCAACTTCCTGCAAGTCTTACCAGGTTGTCACTCCATCTAGTGGAAGCCATTATATGATGTATGTATCTATACAAATAAATTAAATTGAAGTGTCTGTAAAGTCAAAATAACAGCTTTTTACTAAATGCATATGAAAATATATACCGTACTTACCCATAGCAACCCGGGTTCGATCCCCGCCGGCACCAATGAAATTATTAACTGCAATTTTAAGTGCTGACTTACCACGTGCTCGGTGGTGAAGGAAAACATCGGGAGGAATCCTGCATGTCTGACGAATAAGAAAAAAAAATTATTTCGAAGAATATTTCTAACTAAGCAGTAACTTAGGCTACTTTCATTTTAGAAAAGGGATAAAGGTTCCATGCAAAAAAATTAAAACCCTAAATTACATGGTGAGGTTGCAGGGAACAGCTAGTCTTATAGTTATGTATAAAATTATTAATAAAAAAAATATTTTTTATTAATAATTTTATATTATTCAACTGTATTTAGTACCTGCACCGCTGTGTTACGGTCTGAACGATAAAGAGACCTAGTATAAATATAGGCTAGGATAATATATGAGACATTTCATCTCGGTCCTCTGAGATGACAAAATAATTGTGAAATTTTTGTTTGTGGTAAGATGCAGGTGTGCATAGACTGGAACATCTACTTACAATAACAAAAATTTTGTTACTTCAATTTTATAAGTAAAACAAAAAAAAACAAGAAATTTTGAGTTCATGACATACCAAAAACAAGAATCTGTTTTATTTAACACTTACAATCTCCCTGAGCACAGCACCTTTCTCAAATGTCCAAATTGTAACACAACCTGTGTCAGAACATCCGTACAAATTATATTCTTCATTTTTAGGGAATTCTACAGCTACTAGTGCTTGAATTGATGTTTCCGTTTCAAGTGTCCGAGAACAGTCTCCGGTTTGTATATTGTATACTCTTACTATATTTTCTACAATTAGCACAACAGATCTACAATACAATAAATAATTATAAGTAACAAAAATATAATATTATTAGAATGAAATAACATCACTAAATGTTATAAATTTATTATATTTCATGTTTACATACTCGCCGTCTGGTGATAATACAGGGCGACGTTCTATTATACTTCTACCAGCCTTTCTATTAAATACGTAATCATTGCTTGAAATATTTTCACTATATGTTTTTACCCCCATTGTGAATTTATAATCCTTTTTAACTTTTTATGTCAAACGCACATTGTTGTTATTTTTAATTTGACACTTAACATAACCTAACTTCATAACCACTTTACTTTTTTATTTTGGATGCTTGCTTTTTAAGCCATGACATCATTTTATTCGACATCTTCACACAAACGTTAAGTTGGAGGAGCACGTGTGATGAAGTCAGGGCCTCGCCTCCCCTGTGTGTGAAGTGACACACACAGCCATCAAGACAATAGAGGCACCGCCATCGAAATTATTTTTGTTACACTTATACAACAACATATTCTTTGTAGGCGCAATATATTGTAAATAACAAAACATAATTACAATGCGCTTATTGTACAAGTCTTCTCAGATAATATTCACGTATATGGTTTAATTTTACGCTTCAAGTTTTAGTAAACATTAGTTATGAGATCGGCGTTAAAATCAAAAGAACCGCCGTGAGTTTGTTTGAATGAATTATGAACGTAACCTGATGTGATGCGTGCGACGCAAGCGGGGCGTGGTCCCCGTGACCCCCCTGACTTCAAGGAACAAGAGTGCCAAAACTATTGAACAATCAGTCAATTGAAAGTGTGTGCAAGGTGCGCATTGATTTTTTGTAATAGAATTAAGTTCTAGCTCTAAAAACAATATATAATTTGTGTGTTAGTAATTTTTTTAACGTATTTTCACGATGAGTGATTACTCAATGTAAAAAAAGAAATTATCTGGTTACCAGAATTTAATAAGGAAAAAGAAACAAGAAGAAGAACGTGATAAAAATACTACTATAGTCAACCAAATCTAAGAAATACCTTTTGACAGCTGTCACATTTATTGCACCAAGCATGCCAAACAAAAAATGAGAATGTACAATAATCGATTCTTAAAAAAATCGATATCGATTATTTAGAGTTGGTAATCATTCACAGTTAGGTTTAAATAATAACAGAATAAATTAGAAACGTATAATTTAAAACAAAAGATTTATCGTTTTCTTCGTATTTGTTGTACCTATAACTGCTACTGTACTCATAACTGCTTATTTCTAGAGGAAAAGTCATAAAAAATTAAGATTGAAACTAGATTAAAAATAAATTTATTCAATCGCTTTCACTACTACTAGTTGAGCTGTCGTTGTTAAGATTGATTATTATTTGATTTTCAATAATGCAATTAATGTCTCTTTTAAAGTCATCCATAATCATGTTTTTTGTTTTTTTCTACCACTGGGTACATGGGTACATGCTTCCTTGAGCAAACTTTCCATCTTCTTCGTCGTAAAAGGTAGCTTAGTGTTGTGTCGTGCTACATAGCCTGTAAAAAAGCATAAGATATTTTCATTTTGTGTGTGTGTGTTTAAGTAAAGTTAATATGTTTGCAATTTTCATATAAGAACTAGCCGTTGATTTGGGCCCAAATCAATTCAATAGCATTATATTGGCAGTGGTATGGTGGTAATCTTATAACTTTAAGCCCGTGCTCTTCTGCTAATTTATCAATAACATACAAAGGTTTACGTGGTTTATTTTGCTTTAATACAATTATATTAGCTCAGCTTTCAATAACTTCATGTCCGCTTCCACACCTTTGTGGTGCAGCCATGCTATTAAATCTGCTTTAAAATTCGCTTGGGTTGGGGCTTTGTCGATTTGGACATAATGGTACGGGACGTTGTCCATTATTATGCTGCTATTCGCAGGAATATTTCTTAAAAGTGTTATAAACCAGTCTTTGAATTTTTCTGCATCCATTTCCTCATGGTAATGTCTTGTACTCTTTGATTGAAAGGCTAATAAACAATTTTGTACAAATCCTCCTCCGGCTGATCCCGCATGGCAAACTATGAGGCGCCCACCTTTCTCCGCGGGCACCTTCGAGCAAGTTGCTGTAGTGTCACCTGTCCATATTTGCGCTACAGTGTGGTTGGCGTTTAAACACGTTTCATCAAGAAATATGACATTGTCCCAATCGTTTATATTTTTCATTTCTTTTAAAAATTTTATTCATTGCAAGACTATGTCATGTCTCTTCATAATTATTTTACGTTTGTCAAGTTTTTTGTATCGAAAGCCTATGCGTTTTAAAATGGTTCTCAATGACTCTACACTACCACTGTACAAACCGGCATCTATTAAACTTACTTGCAACTTCGCCACAGTAGGTAGTATAGGTAGTATATTCGCCTTTTATGCGTCGAATTGATTGATACCTGTTACTGGTTTGTTCTTTTTCGTTTTTTCAGCGTGTGAAGTAAATTATTCTCACTGCTTGAAGGTCCGTACTTTTCAGTGACGATCTTTGCAACGGTGCGTTTGCCAATCCCGAGTGCTTCACCGACACGATCCAGCACTTGTGTCACTGGTAAAAGAGGCCCACCGTTTTGTGACTCACGTTCAAAATATTCGTGTAATTTTACCACCAATGCACGAGCTTGACTGTTTAAAGTACGACTACCACAACTACGTCCTTCTTTCGACATTATGATCACTTGCTTAGTCAGAGTCCAGTATATAAATTGCCAAGGTCAACGAATATAGAAGAAACGGTCCAAAAAGTTAAAGCCGGTCACAAAATAAGAAAACAAACACAAAATCAAAAAATTACGGACAGTGAACTCCCAAAATGGCGGGAGATTGAAATTACGTAGTCATTTTTTCAGCGCGGCTTTGGATATGAATTTAAAACAAATTTATGTTGACAAACTAAAAAAAATAAACTTGTTTTATTTATGATTCAAGTAATGAAATTTTAAAATAAAATAAAATAAAACAAATAATATATTCAAGAAAATTAATAATTCGATTATTTGAATATCTTTTTTTTTTTTTTTGAATTTAATTTTTGCTGATTATCATAACTAATTATTTAGCATAACAGTGAATTTTAATCATCCAAGCACTACGGTAATGTACATAGCGACATATCATTGATATGACGTCAAGTCAAAAAAAAATTGATACTGGTTTTTTTTTAATATTTAGCTTTGTTTGAAAAATTTAAATTTAAATTAGTGATAAAAAACTATACACGTTGTAAAGAAATATTGATAACTTCATAATTCTTTGCGTAAAATTTCGTTTTGGATTTATGTAAAATGTTATTTTAAATCGTGTGAGTACGCTTGTGCAAAGTTATTGCGGAATGATTAATGTGAAACGTCAAAAGGTATTTCTTAGATTTGGTTGACTATAAAATAAGTAAATATTTTATGGCTCTACCATCCACTTCCAAAGAATCATTAGAGACAGAAACCAGTCATTTTATCGATGAAGATGTTGATTCAAAAAATGCTTCAGGTACGTGCTTTTTATGTAATTTTCTATACAAACAAACATAACTTTAGTCTGTTTGCAATGTCAAAATAAAAATAAAAATTTTAATTTCATTACAAGCCCTGCTCAGCTTGGGACTAGACAGCGGAGTTTGACTGTCGAGAAATATTCATCTATTTATTTATTTTATCATACATAATTATTCATAGATAGATAAATCAGTTTGTTCATACAGGTAGATAGGTACTCATATGTCTTTGTTTGTCTGTCTTTAATTTAAAATGATGCCGCCGAAATTACGTCCGTGCCTCTGCCTGATACACCGGTGTCACCGCCAAGACAATTATCGTCACCAATACCAACTTTTTTCAAAGATCAGCCTGGACTCTGGCCAAAAGTTTTCAATGCTACTTTGATCCAGTATTTTATAGAAAATTCGATTAAACAAATTAAACAGTATAATTTTCCGCGTGACTCTTCGGTGCGAAAATTTTCCGAGTATTATTATGAAAGGCATTTAGGAAACGGTGAAAAGTATCACAGAGAGAGGCTGCTGTATTCAGTGTTCAAAAATGCCGTTTATTGCTTCTGTTACAAGCTATTTGAATCAAAACATAACAATAAATTCTGCGAGGGAATTAGTGATTGGCAACATCTAGCTTTGTATTGCAGCATACACGAGAAAAGTTCTGCTCATTTCAATAATTATAAAAAATTGACAGATTTATGTCACGCTCTTAAAAATTAAAACACTATTTGAAGAATGTCTCTCCAGCATCTTAAAAATGGCAGGGCCCCAGGCGAGGATGGAATTACAGCGGAGCTTCTGAAAGCGGGTGGAACACGGTACTTGAAGTCCTTCAGAAGCTCTTCAATGCCGTCCTCCATGGTGGCACTACTCCAGAGGCGTGGAGCAGAAGTGCGGTGGTCTTGTTCTTTAAGAAAGGCGACAACGCTTTCTTGAAGAACTACAGACCGATTCTATTCTGAGCCGTGTCTAGGTGCTGTTTTCGAGAGTCATTACGAATCGTCTCGCACGCAGACTCGACGACTTCCAGCCTCTAGAACAAGCCGGTTTCCGAAAAGGCGTCAGTACCATAGACCACATACATACCCTGCGGCAGATTGTACAAAAGACCGAAGAGTACAATCTGCCACTTTGCCTGGCATATGTGGACTATGAGAAAGCCTTTGATTCCGTCGAAATTTGGGCGGTGCTACAGTCCCTTCAGCGGTGCCAAGTTGACTGTCGGTATATCGAAGGGCTGAAGTGTTTGTACAGTAGGACTACAATGGCTATTCAAGTACAGAACCAGAGTTCGAAACCTATCCAACTGCAGAGAGGTGTAAGACAGGGTGACGTTATATCCCCGAAACTCTTCACCGCTGCATTGGAAGACGTTTTCAAGCTACTCAACTGGAAAGGATACGGTATTAACATCAATAGCGAGTACATCACTCATTTTCGATTTGCCGACGATATAGTCCTTATGGCAGAATCGCTGGAGGACCTTAGCACTATGCTCAATGACTTCAATGGTGTCTCCCAACGGATAGGTCTTAAGATGAACATGGACAAAACAAAGATCATGTTTAATGTCCATGTCACACCTATGCTGGTAGTTGTTGGGAGCACTATGTTCGAAGTTGTTGACGAGTACGTTTACCTGGGACAAATAGTCTGACTAAGTAAGTCCAATTTCGACCGAGAGGTCAATCGACGGATTCAACTCGGCTGGGCAGCGTTCGGGAAATTACGACACATCTTCTCGTCAGGTATACCTCAATCTCTGAAAACTAAAGTGTACAACCAGTGCGTGTTGCCAGTGATGACTTACGGATCTGAGACGTGGTCCTTCACTGCTGGCCGTATGAGGACGCTCAAGGTCGCTCAGCGAGCTATGGAGAGGGGCCTATCGGTTCGGAGTTTCTCTGCATGATAGACTCAGAAATGAGGATATCCGTAGTAAAACCAGAGTGACCGACATAGCCATATAGCTCGAAGAACCGATAACCGGTGGGGAAGAAAGGTTCTCGAGTGGCAGCCTCGTACCGGTAGGCGTAGTGTAGGGCGACCCCCCACTAGATGGAGTGACGACCTGGTAAGACATGCAGGAAGTCGATGGATGCAGGTGGCTCAGGACGGTGCTTTGTGGCATTACTTGGAGGAGGCCTATGTTCAACAGTGGACTTGTGAAGGTTTGTAATGATGATGAATGATGATGATAGTAATCAACAAAAACTTTTAGGGGTTGAGAAGCAGCGCTGGTACGATGTAATCAAAAGATGATATATGTGGTCCAATTTCTAAGTACAAAAAATATGACTTTTAGTGGCCAAAGCCAAAAATTATACGACCGTAACAATGGTAATTTTTTAAAATGTATTGAACTGTTAGAAAAATTCGATCATTCAATGACTGAACGTATACAACGCGTAACTAATGATTCGAATTTCAAAAATATGCCGATTTATCTAGGAGATAAGTTCCAAAATGAAATAATTTACATACTCGGTAACCAAATTCAACACTTTATTGTCAAATTTTTCAATAATACTGGATTGTACACCTAATGTTCACACGTAGAGCAAATTAGTAGTATAATAAGATTTATCTATTTCACAGAAAATAGAAAGTTGGAAATAAGTGAGCATTTCCTAGCTTTCTGTCCAATTATCGATACAACTGGCGCTAGATTAACGTCATTAATAGAAGAAAAACTAGTCGAAGGTACTCTGTGCTAATCGAAATTATAGTCAGTTCATTTTGCATAGATCGGACCATAAACAGTCATCTCAGTCCCTCGTGACCATGGGTGCTGGAAAGCGCCCGAAAGTCACGTCGGGAATTAAAAATAATAGGAAAATAAACGCGATAAAATCCGTAAAAGTAGTTTTAATCAACAGTCGAAATTAATTTGGACATAAACAACTTAAGGGGACAGGGTTATGATAATGGATCAAATATGTGAGGTAAGAATAATGGTCTTCAAAAAAGATTGCTGGATCTAAATCCCCGCGTTTTCTATGTAACGTTCGCTAGCCATAGTTTAAATTTAATAGTAAACGACGCTGCCATCTCAATCATCATACGACTGGATTTTTGAGTATTATTCAAGAATTATATAAATATTATTCGTCATCTACCAAAAGAAATACGTATATATATATATAAATGTCATAAATCTGACCTTAAAACCATTGTCTGAAACAAGATGGTCAAGCAGAATAGATGCTATCAAACCGTTGTTTACAAAACCAGAAATTTATGATGCCTTTATGAAATATCAAATGGTATATCACATGATCAGAAGGCAAAATATAACGCTGTCTAGCAGAAAAAATATGCTCCTTTTCATTAATTTGTTCACTAAATATATGGCATATGATTTTCACAAAAGTAAATTTTGTGAGAAAAATTCTGCAGTCCATCGATATGATTATGCAAGTTGCTTTAACGGAATTAAAGAAGAAAAGATGCCATGAAAATTGTCGAAAAATTAAATGTCGAGGCTGAATTTGAAACTTCCAGATCCAGACCCCCAAGACGTCGTAAGACTCCAAAGAATTTTGATTATGAACACGAAGACCATACTATAAATGATCCGCTTTTAAAATTAATGTATTTTTATATATTGGATCAAGCTTTATCCTCCGTAGACGAAAGATTTGATTTATTGAATAATCAAAATGACGTGTTTAATTTTTTATTCAAACTAAGTGATGACCAGAGTCAAAGTCGATTAAGAAGTAGCTGTCGTCATTTGCAGAATGTTTTTTCTGCATTCATTGGATATTAACACCGATAATTTGTGTGAAGAAATTGTGTCGTGTCAGTCTCTTTTCAAAAAGTTAAATAATGATGTCGTAAAAATTCTCGAATTTATATATTTAAACAATTTGACAGCTGTTTACCCTAACATCACCATAGCATTATGAATTTTCCTAACTATGCCAGTTACCGTAGCAAGCGCGGAAATGTCCTTTTCTAAATTAAAACTTATAAAAAATTACCTGCGCTCAACAATGAGTCAGGAAAGATTAACAAATTTAGCAACAGCATCTATAGAGGAGGCTATATTAGACTATATAGACATACATGAAATTATTAAGGATTTCGCAAACAGAAAAAAAGCGAGCTGAGTGGAAATAATATAATTTAAGTATGTTTATATTTTTACATATTTTAGACTCTTGTTGTTTTTTTAAACATAGTATACGTAATAGTTAAATCAGTATTATTAGAAAAGTCAGCTATTTTGTTATTAATATCTAAGTATACAATTAGATATAACATCATAAATAAAGTATCTAAAAATTAAGTTCGTGTTTTATTTTCGCAGTAATTGGTAAGCGGAAGCGTTAAGTTTTACCTATTTAGGAAAATAGTATCTAAGTATATAAAACTGGAGAACATTTATTTCGGTCAAAATTAACAAATAATAAAAAAACATAAGTTGAAACATGAAAATTCGTGAAAAAAGAGGCGCTTCATAGGTTTCGCACACAGGCGCTGTGGGGGGTAGGCGCGGCCTGGATTAAGTCAGCGCTCCATCCCATCCCCTTCTTGTTCTAATCCAAAGCCCTGAAAACTTTCACCTCAAGGTGCAAAATCATTTTCAGTGCCTATAAAACTACCTTGCAGTGGACGATATGAATGATAAACTTGTGGAAACTATCCAAGGGATCGGAATTTAAATTCTGCAAGACCCGTCGCAGAATAACCCAAAGACTCTCCGATCACAATTTTCTCATCACTGTTAGATAGGAAATGAAGCTGCAGTCTTCAGTAGATATAAGGATGCTTTCAAATTAGAGGCGTGTGGAAGCGCTGCGGTGGTGCTACCAAAAAGAAGCACTACAGTGGCGCGACTGCGTCGCAGTAGGAGCGCGTCGATAATGCTTCGGTAAAGTGTAGTGATGTTTGTCAGTTTTTGAAAAAATTGCAAATTTCAAAATACATAAAAATAAAAACGTGGTGTTTTATTTTTCAGGTATTTAGCATCAGGTTGTAGCCTTACAAGTTTACACTACTCTTATCAACGAGGACTTTCAACTATTTGCGGGATTGTGAATGAAACATGTCAAATAATCTTCGAAGTTCTAAATGCTAGTTATATCCCGAAACTAAGTCAAGATGACTGGTTAGTTGTCGCAAATGGATTCTCCTAATTTTCCTAATTGTTCGGGTACCATAGATGGTAAACATATATGAATTATCCAACCAGAATACTCCAGGTCTTTGTATTATAATTATAAACATTATTTTTCTATTGTTCTTTTAGCTGTATGTGATTTTAATTATTGTCTCACCTATATAGATGTTGGGTCTTACGACAAAGCTGCGGATTTACAAATTTTCAAAATAGTGACTTCTATGGAGAACTTCAGGGAAGAAGACTTCATCCAAAATAGCGCATCGATTGATAATAATGAAGGTTCAATATAATTAAAAGCGTGTCACTTCCCTACGCAAAAATGACGTGCGTGTGTCACGGTAGTGGCGCTGCAACTGCGCTTCTAGAAATTGTATATAAATTGGTAGCGGCGCGGCTAGCGCACCACAGTGGCGCCACTGCAGCGCTTATTCACGCCTCTAATTGGAAGGCGCCCTAACAGCGTACAGGCAACTGAATATACAGATCTCCAAATGTACGCGTCAGCTTTACATGTCAATGTCGGCGCCACAAGTAAGTGTGAGTAACGATCCAAGAGCCAGTCTTAAGCGACACTATTCCGATGATATCCCAGACGACAGTCTGAGCGAGTTTAGAATAGCACCTCAGCAACATAACGGCAAGGGTGAGAATGTAATTATAGCGGAGCTTCTGAAGCGGGTTGAAAAAAAACTGAACTTTAAGCCCATCAGAAAAGTATTTTTTAGTTAATCTATTTTATTACTCAAATAAGCTTGTCGCGTAAGTGTAAGCAATCATCGGTGCACCTATAGAAAAAGAAATTCTAAATAGGACGCGGTCATCATCGTATAATGTTGACTTGAAATTATTTACAGAATTGGTTAGAAACTAGTTCACCTTCCATTGGGAACCCGTGAATTCTGGTCTCTCGCCAAGGATGTCCAAGGGAACTTCTGGCAGCGATCTCTCCCATCTCTACACAGGGAGTACGAATCACTGGGCCTTAACGAAAGCCGATCTGCTAGGGTCTCTCTTTGCGTCCAACTCGACTCTCGATTGCGGGGGGAGCACACCGCCGGCCATCTCATGACGTGTATGCTCCATACCAGATGTGCGGTTTACACAGCGCTCATTTCGCAACGCACTCCTCTCTCCGTAAACGTCAACAAGTCGAGTGGGCCTGACGGAATCCCTCCATTTGTGCTGAGGACATGTACTTCAAAGTTGGCACCGGTTTTTTCCGGTACATACTCCTAGTCCTTAGTAGTTTAATTGGTGCGCAAAACTGTATTAAGCAGAAATCAGGACTGTTCTCATAAAAAGAAATTTAGTGTAATCATAGTTCATCGCGTACGCAACAGTCGTAATGTGATGTGTGCTTTTCCATTTTCATATTTTTTGAGTTATATTTTGCTCCTGATCCACAGCAGCTTATCTCCCTTCGCGTTAACCAACGCGTTAAATTAATTTTACCTCAGAGTATACATAACCAAGCTATATCGTAAGCGTATCGCTCAGTGTCCATTATCCCAAGCTTAAGGTGTTCTCTGGAATATACAGATACATAGATATAGCGGTTGAATAGTGATGCCCAAGATTGACACCTACGCGTTATTATACATAAGTTGTTAGCTTAAATTAGGTAAGTTAGTAATTTTCTGCCCCTTGTTTATTTATTATTATATAATTGTCGTTTCGTCTGCTTGCTCGCAGTTTTAAGTACGAGATATTTAATTCTAGTGTCATTATGTTTTTGAATGACATCCATTAGATTTTAGAAAAGAAACGTGAACATACACGCGTAATAAAGTGACATCTACATAAATAACTTCCAAAGCTAGTTTTTTAATCGAAATAAATAATATATAAATAATTAATTAAAAATAGTGCAATGTTACTTCAAATTGTGCACTTCCACAGCTTGCGTTTAAAAAAAGGACTAAGCATTAAAACGGATGAAATAAACAAAACTCCTGATGTTGGGCTCTCACTTGAGCCTTTTTATTGATTTAGTTTATATTAAAAAAATTGTAATGGGTCACACCAACATGTGATAATTTGACAATAAAACCTTTTAAAACTATGTTTATGAAAATGATAATAATTTTTGTTTCATCCAAATTGGTGCAGAAATACGAAAGTTATAACGTTCAGAAGTTTCGCTAATTTTTAAATTTCTGCCCGCTCGCTCACTGTAACGTGACGTCACAATTCGACAGAGCAAGCGCGTAGTATTAAAAGTACTAGCTACTAGCCTAAATTCTGTACTAATTACTAACCGCGCGCTCCTTACCTACATATTATTATAAACTAACGTATTGAACATTTAGCTTTTATATGAAACGATTATATTTGTATTTACAACGTGTTACAAAATACCCCGTAAAAATATAATTATTTATCAAAGCCAAAAATTTTGTCAACCCTAGTAAGCTATCATGTCAGGAAAACAGATTATTTAACAGAGAGGCCTACGTACCTACCTGTTTTACCTAATAATTGTCTATATTAATAGTTTTTCTATTTTTCATTAATAAATGTTTGCTACCTCAATACAAGGATGTCTTTATACTTAAGTACTGGCTTCAAAAAATGTCAAGTGGAAAAAAAATGTTGTCAATTTCAAATCTAATCGATATCCTACAACTGTTTCGAGTTTATCAAATGTAACCCCACCCCCCTGAACAGCGATGGCTGCCTTCGTACCAGTTTTTTCTGAACATGTCAAGATGACTACATTCCACTGGCTCTTTTCATTGGTCTACTGGAAGTAGACGTCCAAGCACAGTCGACGCCAGGCAGGCTGAATTAGTGTTAGAACATTTTGAAGAAGAGCCGAACACAAGTGCGAGGTGAGCCGAAACAAGATTCGGTATAAACCTTGTTGCAGTTTGGCAAATTCTTCGTGACGACAATCGTCACCCTTATCACTATTGCTGCACACAGGAGCTGATACTCTCCAATTTTGCACCAAGGAGGAACTTCTGCGAGTGGTACCTCAGGCAGTTAGAGGAAAACCCTAATTACGTAAACTATGTTCTTTGGACGGACGAGGCAACATTCACAAGGTCAGGACTTTCAAATATGCATAATGATCACGTTTGGGCTCGTGTGAATCCACATACTTCACGGCAGGGTAGATTCCAACACCAGTAGCGGCTGAATGTGTGGGCTGGCCTTTATGACAGGCATGTCATCGGTCCCGTCAATATGCCATCACGTCTGAACGGTAGCAACTATCTAACGTTTTTACAAACGGAATTCGAAGAGGCGATTAACGAGTTTTTGTGGCTAACTGGGATTATGATTTCTTATATTTACGCGAACGCTACACATTGATTAAAACTACTTTTACGGATTTTGTCGCGTTTAATTATACTTTTAATTATTTTTATTTTTAATTTCCGACGTTTCGGGTGCTTTCCAGCACCCATGGTCACGGGGGACTGAGGTGACTGACGTCCCGATGTCATTGTTAAACCCGGAGTACCTTCAGCTTTTTTAATTATTGTTTATGTTCCGATCTATGCAAAATGAAGGAACTGATTATGTCCTGAGGTCTTGCAGTGGTATGCTTGGGTTTAGTTTTAATTTTCTTGATTATAGAGTCCCAAGCAGGTGGTAGTACCCAGCCTCCTTCTCTATTGAAATTAGGATGTTTTTTTAATTTCAATAGCCTCACGTATCACCCTTGGTAGGAATCAGTGTTCTTTCGCGAGGATTTGTGGTCTATCAAATCTGATGTAATGGTTGGGGCCGTCTAGGATATGATTACAAACTGCAGACTTCACGGAACGTTGATGCTTCACATCAGCTATATATGTTCTTTTACGTGGGTTCTAATTGATCTTTTTGTTTGTCCTATACAAGAGAGACCACATTCACAATCAAGCTTGTACACTCCTGCATCTTGTAGAGGAATATGACACTTGACGGATGGTAGGAACTGACTAATCTTCTTCGGCGGCTTGTAGAATGTTCTAATAGAAGCTCGCTTCAAGATGTAGCCAATCTTATCTGTGACACCTCTGACATATGGTAGTACAGCAAGCACACGCTCGACTGTGGCCGGCTTCACTCGGTCACTGTGATGTAGGCGCGGGATCCGAAGCTTGTTGTCGTGTAGAACTTGCTTGACGTGCTGAAGCTCGGCGGCCAGGTGTTTGCTGTCACAGATCCCTCGTGTTCACTGTAACAAAGATTTGCCCACGGTAGCTAACTGTGAAGGATGGTGGTGCGATTCACCTTTTAAATATCGGTTTGTGAGGGTCTTTTTTCTATACACAGTGTGACCAATGGTGTTGTTAGGATGTCGGATGACTAACACATCTAGGAAAGGTAAGGAATTATTTGCCTCCAACTCCATAGTAAATTGAATTTTAGAGTTTATGGAATTAAGATGTTTAAAAATGCAGTTACTTTGTCTGATAGTAAAATAATTAAAAATAAAAATAATTAAAAGTATAATTAAACGCGATAAAAGCCGTAAAAGTAGTTTTAATCAATAATTGGACTTACTTTGAGAACCAAAGAAATATGGTGTTTCAGCATGATGGAGCTCCGGCACATTTTGCTCGCAACGTACGAGAACATCTTAACGTTCGTTTTTCGCGAGGTCGGTTCAGCCGCGGAGGATCGGTGCCATGGTCTGCTCGTTCTACGGACCTCACACCCTTGGACTTCTTTTTGTGGGGTAATGTAAAGAACAGAGTATTTCTCCGATTGCCCAACGTTTGCCGAAATGGAACAGCGTGTTAGATCGGTTTTCGCATCAATAACACCGACGATGGTGCGAAATGCTACACAAGCCATATCCCGACGAGCAAGGTTGTGTATTGAGCTCCGCCTTCACTTTGAGCTGTTTATGTGAATTTGACGTTTATTATGAAAAAGTAAGTGTTCATTTAGGTTGTTTAGTTATGTTAGTTCTTTTAAAATTTTTGTCGTTACGCGAATTAGGTAGAAATGTAGGTACATTCTGCGTAGTTTACTCTTTAATTTTAGTGAAATAGGTTTTGCACATCAGTGAAAATAATTTTTTTGGGGGTATGTTATACAGCGTTACTACGCTTCTTAAATATTGTGAATAGACTCGTTATAAGGTCCCATTTAACCTCCTTTCGGCTTTACGGATAGTTTTGTAACATCCAGTATACATGTATAGTCACGGTGTGTAGTGCTGTAAAAAAATAGAAATGGGCTTTTAAAAACGCACAGTCAGATTATCTGCCAAAAGTAGATATTTTTATAGTTGCATAGTATTTTTCTGAAAATAATGATTTTTTATAGTTAGAAATGCGTGGAATAAATCTTCAAAGGTAAGTTACTAATAAAAGATTACGAAAAGTATACAGCTTTACCATTGATTAGTAGGTTTACGCAGTAATACATAAGTAGGTATTAACTGACCGAACCACGAAGTTGCATACGATTTACAACGACATACTTAACATGAAAAAACTTACTTAAACTTATTACAAGTGCTAAATTATAAATTTATGTGGGGTATCTATATAGTTTTCTCATCTGGTTGGGTTCTATAAATATATAATTATAAATTAAAATGAAAAGATAAATACACATAAATATCAATAAAATAAAATAAATATAAAAATAAATAAATAAATAAAAGCCCAACCAGATGGAAGCCCTCGGCAGTGGAGACCAAACGGCCGAGGGTTAGGAGGAAAGGGAAAGAAACCGGCGGACGATGCGGGCGGTATCGAAGAGCACCGCCTTCTGCATTTCAGCCCGGAGCGGTCCATCACGGACCTCGGACCATGAACATCTATGACTGGGATTAGCCCATTTGCAGAGACGACTACAGGAATCATTTCGGCCGGTATACCTCCCCACATGTCGGTCACCTCGTGAGCCAGATCCAGATATTTTGTTCGTTTATCTGTTTCGGCTTTCACGAGGTTCTCGTCATACGGAATGGTAATGTCGACCAAAAATATCCTTGACTGTGCCCGGTCCATCAGCACAATATCAGGCTTATTCGCAAGAATAGTCCTGTCTGTGATGATGGCCCGCTCCCAGTAGAGCCTGGCGTGGTCATTTTCGAGCACGGCTTCCGGGAAGTACTTCTAATACGGCAATTTCCGTTCCACGAGACCATATTTCAGAGCGAGCTCCTGGTGTAGAATTCTGGCTACTAGGTTGTGCCTGTGCAAGTATTCAGAGTAAGAAAGTGCCGATGGCGACAAGCCCGACAGACGTCAACAGTGCCATCCTTTAGGATGTATCTCCGATAGTTGTTGGTCTTGATAACCTGATCCTGTATTGCACAGACAAAACCCTCGGTTTTCCCGAAGAGGTCACCGAAACGTAGCCAGTTGAGGGAGGCGGCTGTATCCACGTGGGGCTCATGTAGAGCCCTGTAGTATCTCCCGTGGAGCTCCTTCTCCTTCCATACGGTCTCCCGGTCGGAAATGCTCTGTACTGCCGGGTCCTGCCATTGCTCGTTGGCTAAGGATAGAGGGGTAAGTCCTTTATCACTAGAAATGACGTCATTTTAGAATGGATCATCCAAACTCACCAGGAAGTAATGAGGGAGGCTGCACACTTCGCGATTATGCATGGTGAGCGCGCTCAAAAAGCCACGCCCACCATTCTTTCGCGGCAAGTACAGCCTCTTTACCGACGATCTCGGATGATGCATCCTATGGGACGTCATTGTAGTGCGGACTTTTCTATCCAGAGCGTTAAGTTCAGTCTGACTTCACCTGAGTATGCCAAAGGTATATATGAGGACAGGCATGACCCAGCCGTTATATGCGTGTGTCTTATTCACACCGGACAAAAGGCTGTTAAGCACTTTAGTCAAGCGTGCATAAAACACGTCGCAAACTGACTGCTTCATACCTGCCTCATCGATACCGATGTTCTGTGACATACCCAGGTATCGGTATGTTTCAGCCTCGGAAAGGGTCCTTCAGTTGATGGCCATAAATAACTCTATGCTCTCTGAGTTAGCAACCCTTCCCCTTTCAACATGGAGGACCACACGCTTATCCGTCCCCAGCCCCATTCTAATAGAATTGCTAAATTCGCAAGTGATGTTTAGCAATTCCCTAAAAATATTAGCGACTGGAGGTGAATAATTTGAGGTCATCCATATAGAAAAGGTGAGTCACTTTTGTACCTCCTTTCCGAAGCTGAAATCCCCTCCCGGAGTCCTCCAGTAAAGTACTGAGAGGGTTCAAAGAGAGGCAGAACAAGATTGGACTCAGACAGTCACCCTGGAATATATACCCCTTCTTATCCTTATGCGGCTTTCCACAGCCGTCATCCGCTCGCCTAGATGACAAAGGATCGTACTCCACTGCCCCATACACTGCTCGAGGAAGTCTCGAACTGTATAGTCAATCTTGTACAGCTCGAGGTACCACCACCTCTTTAGCCATGTGTGGGGCACCGAGTCAAATGCCCTTTTGTAATCTATCCAGGCGGCGGAGAAGTTCCGACGGTTGCGTTTCACCACTTTTCCAATGACCGCGTCAATGAGAAATGGTTCCTTGGTTCCACGACCGCTGCCCCGGCATCCATTTTGTTATTATTGTTATTTTATTTACAATATTTCACCATTTTTTAATCTTTCATTTTGACAAAAATTAAAAATTGCTTCGCAGGTACTACTTACCGACGGCAGCGTGGCTATAAAGGCGGACACGCAGGCTATGCTTTAGCACTTAGCGATCGTGTTCCTGTTCTCTAACCTCCACGCTTTGAGCCGTCTTTGAGCATAGAAAATGCTCAAAGACGGCTCTCCTCAGTACGTTTGCACTGAGAAACATCCAACACGTAATGTTTTGAAACAAATCGCATGAAATAAATCACACAACATGTTTTGTTGATGGTGGCGTTCGCACTCACAAAAACTGTGTAAAATTTTCAACCATATCAAGATTTGTTTTTAGCTGTGTTCGCATTGAATACAACATAAACATTCGCTAATAAAAATTTACTTGTTTATCTATAGATTTGTCAACGTTAGCGTTCGCACTGTTGTTTTTTTATATTTCGAGATTTGTTTTAAATCGTGTTTTTCTGTTATCCAATTTAGTTGGTAAACATCACAAAACATTATCAACCCTAGCGGAGACGAATGATAACTTTAATACAAAATATAAATGTTGTATCATCATCATCATCATTACAACCCTTCACAAGTCCACTGCTGAACATAGGCCTCCCCCAAGGTATGCTACAAAGCACGGCCTCCTGAGCCACCTGCATCCATCGACTACGAGCATGTCTTTCCAGGTCGTGACTCCATCTAGTGGGGGTCGTCCTACACTTCGCCTACAGGTACGAGTCTGGCACTCGAGAACCTTTTTTCCCCAACGGTTGTCGGTTCTACGAGCTACATGGCCGACCCATTGCCACTTCAGCTTACTAATCCGTTGGGCTATGTAGGTCACTCTGGTTCTACTGAGGATATTCTCATTTCTAAGTCTATCACGCAGAGAAACTCCGAACATAGCCCTATCCATAGCTCCCTAAACGACTTTGAGCGTCCTCATAAGGCCAGCAGTGAAGGACCACGTCTTGGTTCCGCAGGTCATCACTGGCAACACGCACTGGTTGTACAACTTAGTTTTCAGGTTTTGAGTAGGTATACCTGACGAGAAGATGCGTCGTAATTTCCCGAACGCTGCCCAGCCGAGTTGTATCCGTCGATTGACCTCTCGGTCGAAGTTGGACTTACCCAGTCGGACTATTTGTCCCAGGTAAACGCACTCGTCAACAACTTCGAGCTTAGTGCTCCCAACAACTACCGGCATAGGTGTGACACGGACATTAAACACGATATTTGTTTTGTCCATGTTCATCTTATGACCTGTCCATTGAGAGACACTATTGAGTGAAACTATTAAATGTGGTATATATCTCCACAAATTCCATCTTTATAATTAATCAGACTATCTGCAATTCTCTCGTGTGGCGGAAAAATTAAGTCTTTTTTTGGGGTATTTATTTAGGTTGCCTGTCCCAAAGCTCGATATAAAAGAACATAATAAAATACAATACAAATTTCTAATTATTTATTCAATTAAAATACATAACTTAAAAAAGAAACGTAGAAAACTGTTTATCAAATAATTTAGTTTGTCACTGGCATCTTCATAATGTGTTTATGACAAGAAATTTTTGTTCCACATGTTCTACTAATTATATATATGAGAAAGAAATATGAAAGCATGTACCACCTTTCTCATAAAATTTTACAAAGCTTACCATAGTATAGGTTCCAATAATCTGTGCTTACTTGGAGATACACAGGGTTATTTTGTGATAACCGGTCAAATTTGCAGAGAAGGTACAAGATAACTAATATAGGCCGTTAAAGACAAATCAATTTCAAAAAATCTCAAACTGTGTATCCTTTTTATCTCTTAAATTCAAAATGCGCAGTAATGCATTGTAAGTGATTTTACTGCACACACAAACATTCGTAAAGTAATAATAAGCTTGTCGCCGTCCCGGTGAGTCACTTAGGAATGTCAAAGTACTTACACAGGCACAGCCTAGTAGCCAGAATTCTATACCAGGAGCTCGCTCTGAAATACGGTCTCGTGGATCGGAAACTGCCTTATTATAAGTACTTACCGGAAGCCGTGCTCGAAAATGACCGTATAATTGTATTTATTTTATTTTACTGATATTTATGTATATTTATCTTTTGCATTTTCATTTATATATATAGAACCCATCCAGATGACGAAAACTATATAGATACCCCACGTAATAATAATAATATTTATTGAATCCAAACATACTTTACATAAAAACGTAAACTTATAAAATTACATTGATAAGACGTAAATCTAACTCAATAGTATATTGAGGTATCTTTAGCAACCGTGCTAGGTCACAGACCTGTGTTACAGCTGCTAAGCCCTCCCCATTAAATACATACCAAATAGAAAAACAAAAACATAAAAACAATTTTACCACAATCAAGAAATGAATAAAAAAAAATAAATAATTAGCTTTGTTCTAATCCGACAAATGGCTCAATACTATTATAGCTAAATGTTTAGTTGTATGGTACAAGAGTAAGGCAGAAGAGATACTCTATAAATGTGTCATACACTTATATTAATATTCAAATGTTATAGTAAACATTTACAAGAACTTATTCTATATTTCACATAAAAATAATTGAAACTTAGTGACTCAGTTAATATTTAATTTTCTTAAAACAATAAAATATAATATGCAAAATGTTCATTTAATATTGGAGATTTGTTAATCACAAACCAATATTAAAAGTTTAGAAGTAAGTGTAAAATTAATACGTAGATGCCAGTGTGTAGTATACGAGTGTGAGTGTGTGTGTGTGAGAAAGAAGTAGTGAGTGTGTGTTGTTATTTTGCTTAACAGTTTGCATTTTTAACTATCTATATTTAATAATTTTACAGTTTCCTCGTAAGATAAAGATATTAAAAATTAGTTAGAGCTTGCTTATATTTGAAACATGTTAGTAGATTAGGCAACAATTCAATTTGGGATAGTTGCAAATAAAAGAAGAAGCTTTATTTACCGATATTTTAAAAAACTGCAATAACATTGTATCATTATTTATGAATTTAAGCTTAAGTTTCGAATTTGATTACTCTGAAAAATATAATATAATATGTATATAATGGCAACAATATTTATCATTTTATTAGTCTGGACCCAAAGGGTGTTATAAAGATTGTTATACTAAGCCTACAATGTTGGGTCTTGCGGGCTTAGTATAACAGTCCAGACGGAATGTGACAGCGATGCATCCGACATCGCGTATATACGGCCGCCTAATAGCAGGTGATTCTAAGGTACAGAATAACATTTCTCAAACTTGCATAATACTAGAACACTACTAAAGGGAGACAAAATTTCTTTAGCAAAATTATTTCTGTCTATTAAGTCATTAGATGAGTTAAAAAAAGGAAAATAAAAATCAATAATGATTACAATATTTCAATTACCTATGTAAAAAAAGGACAGAATAATATAGAAGATTTACAATTATGAATGTATTGATAATAACATGCACAACTAAAAACCCTAGCATGTCTACAATACCCAAAATAGCAATATTTGAATCAAAAACAAGTTAAATAATAAATAAGCTCATGTGCACAAGAGCAGAGTAAAACCAGCAAATAAAAATTTCATTTTGATAATAATTGGTTGTCTATTTATTTCCCTGATTTAAAATTAACCTTTAAATTATGTCTCTATATTATATGCTTGCAGTTACAACGTAAACAGAATAAATTTTATTCAAAACTACAAAACTTATTAAAGAATACTTGATTACAAAACTCATAAAGTAATTAATGCTTTTACTCGTTTGGGAAAATCCTCTGTCCTATGTAGAAAACAAGCAAGAAGTCCAAGCGGGCCATTTAAACAAAATGATATTTAGAATATAATGTTTTACAATTAAATATTAAAACATTTAGAAACAACATTAATCACCCCATTCCCAGGGGTTTATCAATCGTATATTTTATTATAATAACCTTTTTTTAAACATTGCTTAGTTAAAAATTTTCAGTTTTTGATAGGCTGCATATTTTATGACTTGTTATAAAAACATATACTTTGCCCCACGAAGGGAAACTTATTCTTTGAAGTGGAATAACTGATATAACTAGCTTGTACTTGTTCCTAGTATTTACAGAAATATACATTACTATTTTTAATAAAAAACTATTGTTGTTTTTGTGTACATTAAATTAACAAAAACAAAAAACAAAAATTAATAAAAAACATACATTAAACTTTCGTAAATTACTGAAACGCTATAGTTAATATCTTTACTTCTAAAAAACTTTCTTGAAAAGACTCCTTCGGACTTAGGTTGTAAAGTGCTCTCATGGCTCTCTTCTGCAAAACAAAGTTATTTCAATGTGAAATGCATTAACCCCATTGCAAGATCCCTTATGTAATAAATATGGCGTATTAAAGGGTCACTATCTCTTTGTTATGGAATGCAAAATATAGTTGTTTCACATTTGCACCCAAGATAGAGAGAACTTGTAAATTTACTCCGTCCATGTCACACACTCTTACAGATATATTCATTCCAGCCTGAGCCTGGAAGTTATGCCAGCTATAACTCAAGATTCAAGACCTGAAATCAAAAATTAAATATGTTTTACAACCGTTGAGCTTTTATGATCAACTTTAATTCCAACTGTTGAAATAAAATGAAAAATCATACAAAGTACTAATAATTACCTCTTTTATTAGTACAGTAAGATGATTTGCAGCTAAAAATGCATTGGAGAAATAGTGGGCAATGGGCTCTTTCAGCCTTCCTAATACTAACAATCATAAATACTAATGCATACGACGCTATGACTGAAGATGTTCCTTGTGTACTATGATCCTAATACACTTCAATCAAATCTTCTTTTGGATTATACATCACATTTTTTTTAAAGACATTTCATCAAATATCAATATAAATTGCTGATGGTTTTATAGTATTTAAAAAATCTGCCAGGCCTTAAAAACTGGTTGATTGATTCCAATAGTAAAGAGTACTCAGTTAACCCTTTAATAGAGCCTGAGTAGCCTGCAACAGGTGGGGGACCTTTTATAAAGCCACAAGGCTTCGATTTTCATGTGTCATGTAGCTTTTTCTTTCAATTTCCTATTTGAACTTGTAATTACAGCGCAAATGTTGATGTTATTTTCTTGGATAATTTACTTACTGTATTTACATTAGTTAAACACTTAATACAATTTTGGCTTTTAAGGTTTTAATGTGATTACGCAATTGGTAGAATTTTCTCATGTATCACTTTCTTTAATTTTCTTTATTCGTCATGCAGCACAGTTTTTAGTCTCTATCCCGTATTCCCACTGCGAATCACTGTCAAACACATTGCAAGCGCGTCCAGAACCTCGATTTCTTTCTTTTTTTGTTGTAAATGTACAGTACACTCATCACTTGAATCCCATTATTCACCTCTTCATCACTTGAACCCATTATTGTTGAAAATTCTGTCTCGATTAAAAAGTGTCTACAAATACAAAACGTCAAACTTATCTTTCAACATAACAATATTTCTACAAATTTGTTTTCAAACATTTTGTTTCTGCAGATATATAGATATAATATAGTTATAATATGTAATGTACATTAAATTGTCAAACACTTTTCACTAAAACATGTTCCTTGGCTATGCAAACGCTTTTTGATACATTGACAGAAAACAGTGTTTAAAAAGGTTTAAAACATGTTTTTTTTTGTGAAAATCGCGTCATTGCAAACGCGGGGTTATATCAACGTTTAGGTTCAGAAAGGCTAGAACCCAGAGCCGTAAACCCAGTTAATAAAAAAATATATCAACATAAGTTTGTGGTTAGAAATTATAATATTTTTTTTTATAATTTTCCGCTAAATCGTTAGTTATTGTAATACTAACTTATTTTTAATGTTATAAGCAATGGCGGTAGAACCAACAGAAGTTCAGCTGCAAGTGCGGTTTGTTACAAAACAGGAACAGTTAGTATTACAGTTTTAACCACCGGCGTGTTTATATTTTTTGTTACACGTGTATAATAATTTCTAACATTATTATTTCATCCAGATATGCAGTATCAGATAGTCCTTACGCTATTCAAAGTAATGTACAGTCTTCAGATCTGAATACATTAGTTAATGCTTTGCGGAAGGAAACAAAATCGTCGTTCCAGAAGTCAGTAGAATTTGACTTTTTAGTATGTGGCGAATTACTTTGTACCACTATAGCTGAACATTTGCAAGAAAAGGGAGTATCGACAGAAGATACTTTAGAAATTGAATATCTGGAAAGATTTCCAGCACCTACGCCTCAGGAATGCTTAATGCATGATGACTGGGTGTCAGCAGTGCATACTCACGGTAATTGGTGAGTACAATTATTTAATAAAATAAAGGAACAACAAATTTTGTCAATTCAAAGTAATAATAAATATAATATGGGATAGCTTAATTTAAATTAGGTGATTGTGATGATGGAATAAATCGCAATATATTACATATTTTAAATAATACTTATTTAAGTGCATTTATGTTTTACCACTGGTTTGGACAATGCTTCAGTCCTGAGAAGAATCAGCAAGAAACCTAGTGCAGTTGCGAGTGTTTGACACCGATGAGTTTGAATTAACATGTTTTGTTACTTAGCAATGATTTTTTTCGTTCGAATTACCGAGTGCATAAAAATGTATTGATTTAGTTCGAGATATAAAGATATTTTATAGAGAACTTGTTATAACTTCGAATTATAGAGAGGTTTGAATTAACGAGAGTCGACTGTAATTCGAAGTTTTATTTATTTTCTCTCAAAAATTTTTAACAATTTGATATTTCAAACACTCGATAATTGGTAATATTTTAAAGAGTCCCTCGAGTTTTGAATTAAAGACAGTCGGCTGTATATCATTATTTACATTAGCACATGCCAGTATTAGGAGACCTTTACAGGCCCTGCAGTTGATTCATCACTTGGTGTGTGAAAAAGTAAAATGGCTGGGTACATAACAGGTTATTTGTCTTCTGAGCTATTCCACTCATTAAACACTTTCATGCTACATGACTGGCGAATGTATTAAAACTGCCATCCTGCTCCTACTAATATTATAATTGTGAAAATTAGTTTGAATGTTTGTGTGTTTAAATCATTAAATTCTCTCCTACTATCGCCGAATCATTGCTTAAACCAAATGTAAAGGCAAATATTTTTAAATTCCATAGAGTATTGCCAAAAGATATCATTAAATATATTAAAACTATTGATGTTAAAAAAACGGCAGACTAAGGGCTTGTACACAATACTGCGATGCGACGCAATGCGAATTCGCAATGCAGAAAATTGCGACACGAATTGCTGTGATGCGATTTAGTGCGGCTAGGCGTCTTCTTTCCATGATTAGAGTGACTATTCCTTCGACGACCGTCAACCGTACTGAATGTATTTTGAAAACTAGCTCGTGACATGGATCGTAAAAAGAGTTGTGCCCTTTTGTTATTGCTAAGGAGATACAGGAAAAAGAAACAAAGAAGATTTTGGGTTCATCCATTTATTACTATTATGAATGCCGATGGGAACTATTTTCATCTAAAATATGAAGCTTTGAAAACCGACGAAAAAAAACTTTTTGATTATTTTAGAATGAGCATATCTTCATTTGAAGAGCTTTTAAGTTTATTATCACCATATCTTCAGAAACAATCGTACAAGGGGAGAATTCCTGTTATGCCTCTGGAAATGATTGGCCTCACTATCCGGTAAGTAAAGTAAAACAATAATTGTTCACATTAGTATTTATTGAGAAAAGAGTTTTCCAAATATTACAATCGATAAAATTTACGAAAAATCAAACTCTTCTTCCGTTGAAAGTGTGTTTAATATGCTTGAGTTAGAAAAATCATTACTAGGTCAATCAATTTGATCTGGTATGTTACACGATTGTGTACATATCAGTGGCGTTTGTTGAGATGTTGCAAAATGTTGAGTTTGATAGCCATGAGAGCCAAGAATGCTGCTTTGAAAGATTAGTGTTTTATTGTCATCTAATCTTTCAAGTGATGGTAGAGTACCTTTAAAAAAAGATATGTGTCTATTCTCCGATTCCTTTAAAATCTTTATAATATCATCTTCAAAATTATTACTAACCATCTTTCTTTTTGTTGGCTGCCTTTTGGTAACATTTTTCAGATGTACCTTCTTGATTTTTCTTATCTTGCTCATTTTCTGTTTCATTTATACTGGTAGTGGTCTCATTCTGTAAATTTTTCTTAAGAAATTGCAATTATTTGTATAGATGGTATTCTTTAATATTTTTTGAGTTTCTTTTCATACTTATTAAAGGTATCCTTAATCCCCCTCCATCTTTGTATTACTGAATTACCTGCAAAAAAAAATATAAAAAATATTTTTTTATTTATTTTATAGGAAATCTAACAGCTGCAATAAAATCTTAATCTTAATTTATGCTGAAGTTCGTGGGTTCAATCCCCATACAATGCAAGTAATTGTAAGGTATATTTTCAACTACTTGTATTGAGTCTGGGTATTTATATGATGTATAATATGTATTTATTTACCAAAAAATGTATTTATCAGGTAACTAGCACTCATAGTACAAGCTTAGCTTAGTTTGGGACTAGATGGCAGGGTGAATAGTCCAAGAATATTATTATAATATATGTATGTTTATGTCGTTTTAGGTTAGTATTCTGTACTTTTCAAGTTTGTTATATAAATTAATCCTAATTTTTTTCTATTAATGTTACAGATTCCTAGCAACCGGAAATGAAATCAGAAATATACATTTTAATTATTATTGAGGAGTAAGTACAGTTGCTAAGATAATGCGATTAGTTTGTAGCGCAATATGGAAAAATTGTTTAAATGCAAACATACCAAAAATAACGCAACAGCTGCTTGAAGAAATTGCTGCAGGCTTTGACAAGAAAGCCAACTTCCCTAACTGTATTGGAGCCATTTATGGGAAACATATTCGTATTCATAGTCCCCCAAACAGTGGATCACTTTTTTTTAATTACAAGGGCTACAATTCAATAGTTTTGTTGGCTATTGTTGACTCGGAATACAGATTCATCTATATGGACATAGGAGCATATGGAAAGGAAAGCGACTCCACTATTTTCCACAACACGAAACTGTACGACTTACTGATGAGAGGGGATTTGCCTACACCAATATCGAGGCCGTTACCGGGCTTTCAAGAACCGGTTCCAATTGTTTTTGTCGGGGATGAAGGTTTTTCTATTTCGAATAATGTCATGCACCCTTATTCGGACAAGCATTTGTCTGTTAAACAAAGAGTATTCAACTACCGTTTGAGTAGGGCAAGAAGATATGTCGAGTGTACTTTCGGTATACTGGCCAATAAGTGGCGAATATTTCACCGGCCCATTAACGTCTCATATGATTTTGCAATAGACATTGTCAAAGCTTGTTGCATATTACATAACTTTGTACTTAACCGTGATGGATTAGAAACCCCTGTTGAATTGGTCATAGATGATTCTGAACTACTACCACTCCAACAACATTTGAATGTAGGTAGTCAGGTAGTAAGTGCAAATATAATAAGAAACGAATATTCGGATTACTTTACTAGTGAAGTTGGGGCATTAAGCTGGCAACTACAAAAAATTTGAGAATATACAATGCCTCTTGCAAGTTGCTCGCTTTCTAACCGAAGTAATAAGTCAATAGAACAGGTACAAAAGGATCACACCGCAAAGACAAAAAAGTGACTCGCTCTCTATGTGAAAACATTTGTAAACAATTTAAAAAATATTTTTTTGTGATTATGTGTATAGAATGTTTGATTTGTAGGTAGTTTAAGTAAAAAGTAAAAAGAAGTTGTAATAAATGTATTTGTCGATTTTTGAGGTGTTGGAATTAATTCGACCGACTTAATAATTCACATGAAAAAAAGGTTGGAGATCAAAAGTAAAATATAGATGTGTCGTTGTGTTTTTGTCTATTTCTTATTCTGAGAGCTGTTGAATTACCTTTTTTTTGTTTATTATTTCTGTTGGTGTTGGTTTTAGTAGTTATAAATCCGTAAGTGTTTAGTAATTGTGCCGTTTTATATGTAATTAGTTAGAATAAAATGGAGGAAGATCCTCCCGATCCCGACGGGGTTCCACGTGACTCCCATACTGGTACGAAAAAAAATAATAATATTCCTATCGAAATTGATCAGTCGAAGCGTAAAAGATTGCAAGCAACCAATAACTCAGGTCATCCTCAGAAAAGATTAATTACAGATCCATCTCAACCTGTTCCATCTATTCAGACCTCTTATACCCACCCTGAATACATAGAAAAAAAAACATAAATATTCTAATAACGACAATGCGCCGTTTATTGTACATGTAAGTAAGAGAGTAGATGATTTATCAACTGGAGTAGTTTTAAAACCGATAAAGTTTGGTCATTTTCTCTACCATAATAATATTAAAAATGTTGTAAGTGATGGTGTTAAGCGAGTAGGACGCAATAGAATTTCAGTCGAGTTTAAAAGTGCAGCTGATGCAAATTGTTTTATTGAGAACCCAGCCCTTGCAGGTGCTAAATATGATACTGTAATCCCTTCTTATAATGTCACACGCATGGGAATAGTGAGGCAGGTCCCTGTAGAATGGACATTAGAGGAACTCATCTCATCAATCGAGGTCCCAGCTGGTTTTAGCTCAATTATTAAAGCTCGCCGATTTAATAGAAAGTCAGTTAATGAAAACCAAAGCACTGTGTGGATTCCCTCTCAAACAGTTGTTTTGACTTTTTCCGGTCAGAAACTTCCTTCTAACATTTATTGTTTCTTTACCTCAATGCCTGTTGAGCCCTACATTTTACCTCTTATTCAATGTCACAAATGTTGTCGTTTTGGGCATGTAACCTCACAATGTAGGTCATCTTCCCGGTGTTTTGTGTGTGCTCAAAATCATGAAGGAATATCATGCACAAGACAGTCTCCCACGTGCTTATTTTGTTCAGGATCTCACACAGCTAAAGATCCTTCCTGCCCTGAACACTCTAGGCAGAGATCTATCAAACTTACCATGTCACAGGAAAATATTTCCTATCTAGAAGCATCTGCCCGTTTCCCTTATGTCCGGAGATCTTATGCAGATGCTGCTAGAATCCTTCCTTCGTATGATCATCAGAGTCCCTATCCTATTACAAATTCTCTTTTACCTTCAGTTGTCCCCTCACAATCTCATTCTTACAGGAAGACTACTTTTACTCCAAGACTTCCGCCAAATCCAGCATCAAGTCATGGATATGATAAATCTGCCCACGAGGCAATAATAGATACCCCTTCTTCTTCAACTACTAATGGTTGTGCTTTAATAGGGCGGAGTATTTCCCCTAATGACAATCTCTGTGAGTTAATGATCTCCATGCTTATAAGTATGCTTTCCCGTTTCAGCGATATGGATCTCCCACTTGCCCTCCGCCAAAAACTTACTGAGCTCATCTCATTAACAAATAACCTTCCCTCCAATACTTCAGTGGAACTGCCGGAGCATTAATAATAAAAAAAAAATGAATTAATTTACCTTATTAATAAATACCATCCCCTCATCCTAGCCATTCAAGAGACATGGCTTAAGCCTGGGTCCCATTTTAGGATTTCAGGTTATTCATGCCTCAGGAATGATAGGAATGATGGTCATGCTGGCTCTTTCATTCTTATCTTAAAATCAATTACTTATACATTAATTTCCCTCCCTTCTCATAGTCCTTCAATTAATGTTGTAGCAGTTAGAGCTCATAACACTTCTTTTCTTTCTATTTACATTCCCGAACCTAGTGTACATGTTTTATCAGAACTTACGAGGATCATATCCTCCATCCCGCCTCCTATGGTAATTCTTGGTGATTTTAATATGCACCATACTTTATGGGGCTCCCATTTTTGCGATCCCTGGTCTTCTACATTTTTAGACATCATTGATGATTTAGATCTCTGCCTCCTTAACGATGGTTCACCTACATGTAGAGTATCCCCCCTCCAAAATCCTAAAAGTGCAGTAGATCTGTCACTCTGTTCTCCTGCTCTGTCGTCCCTTCTTTCTTGGAGAATACTACCCTTTTCCCATGGCAGTGATCATTTCCCTATTGTTATCAATCCCCCTAGCTCCTATACAGTCAATGTTCCATTCAATCCTAGGTTAAAATATAACACTTCCAAAGCAAACTGGCAACTATATTCCACAGTTCTAGAGGAAGAACTTTCAGCCCTCCCTCCTGTTCAGAAAGATAATGTTCTCCAGGTGTATGCTTCTTTTAAAAACGCTATTTTATCTGCTGCCAATAAGACAATTCCCATCAAAAAACCTTATAAAAATAATGCCCCTTCACCACCTTGGTGGGATCAAGATTGTTCTGTAGCATGTAAGAAGAGAAAGGAAGCTGAAGTAAGATATTCCCACTCTATGAATTTTGACAACTATATTTTTTATAAAAAAACTGCTGCTGAAACATTAAAATTATTATCCGGGAAGAAAAAAGGCTGGATGGCTTAAATTCTGTGAGTCACTGTCGCCTAGGACCCATCCATCATTAGTCTGGAAAAATATAAAAAAATTCCGATGTTCAGTTTTGACCTCTGAAAACACAATTTCTAATGATCAGTCTTATTGGCTAGAAAATTTTGCTAGTAATCTTGCTCCTCCTTCAGTACCATCTTACAATGAATGTATAGCATTTCAATCACAGTCCTTGCACTATCAACACAGTTTTGACGCCCCTTTCTCTTATGAGGAGTTATATGCTGTTCTTAGTGTCCTTAAAGACTCTTCACCAGGAATTGATGGAATTCCTTATTCTTTTATTACTAATAGCAGTGAACCTATTAAAGTCCATCTTCTTTCTATTTTGAATTGTATTTACATGTCTGGTATTCCTCCAGAAGAATGGAAATCCCAAGTTATTTTACCTATTTACAAACCAGGTAAGCCTTACACTGATCCCTCAAGCTACCGCCCTATCGCTCTTTCTTGTACCATGGCCAAAATCCTTGAACACCTAATAAAAAATCGTTTAGAATGGTTTCTTGAAAGCAAACGCCTTCTAGCAACAAGCCAATTTGAATTCCCCCAATAAATGCTCTCCAAGTCGAATGTGTAGATCCCCCCTCTTTACCTAAGAAGACAATATCTTTCGGACCGATTCTTTTTTAAAATCTACCAACTCTCTTCCCACCCGCTCATTTCTAAATTACACCTTCTTTTGGAATATATTTCATCAAAGCATTACTGGACTCATAAAGAATCTCCCTGCTTATCCAACAGTTTGGTAACATTACTCCATCTACCACACCCAGTATCACAATGCAAGTCCTGTCTCATCTTTGATATCCCATATGATGCAATTATTTATCAACCAAATATCCACCTCGACCTTGGTATTGAGAAAGATTGCCCTATAGCAAATAGTAAACTAAGTAGAGTCATAGATAACTTATGGAAAGGCTGGCTTATTATATACACTGATGCCTCCAAAAAGTCAGGTGAAAGTTGCACTGGAGCAGCCGTTTGGATTCCCAGATACAAAATAATCCTCAATTTTAAATGCCCTTCTATTTCTTCCACTTTTACTGGCGAGGCCACGGCAATTTATGAAGCTTTAATTTATATAGAAGCACACAACCTAAATAAGTCAGTTATTCTTACTGACTCCAAAAGCTGTTTGTTAGCAATTTTGTCAAACCAGTTCCAAAGTAAATATAAGATACCCTTGATCCTCAAAATTAAACACACATTGTATACATGCCATCTCAAGGGTATTCAGGTTTCCTTAGCTTGGATTCCAGGTCATAGTGCCATCAAGGGCAATGAAACAGCTGATCTGATGGCTAAAAATGCAAGTCGAAATGGTTTGCCATGTAATTTAGTTTACTCTTCAGACATAGTGTTACTTGCAAAGAAGAAGTTAAATAATAATTGGAATACATTATGGAAAGCCACTCAAAATATAAAAGGTAAACACTATGCTGCTATACAAGAAGCCATTCCTCCAAAACCATGGTTTTTCAAATTTAATAAAGCTAACAAACAGTCAACATCAACTATCTGTAGACTTCGAATTGGCCATGCTTGTACACCAGTACATTTAGCCAAACTGAGGATTAGGGACAGTTCCCTCTGCGAATGTGGGTTAGATGAGGGAACTTCTGACCATATTTTTTTTTAACTGTCCTAAATTATCTTCTTCACTCTATGATCACCTCCCTCCTGACATCCCTCGTCCTATAAATTTTGATTCACTTTTAACCTACACAAACACTCCTTATGTATATATTCTGTGTGATTTTATTAACTCAAATAGTATAAAAGTTTAATGTTTGTCAATACTAATATACTAAAGTAGTTATAGCAACTGTGTTTGTCATTTGTCCTAGGTAATTCAACAGTACAACCACTAGTATTATAAGATAAAAAGGAAAATTTAATTGTTTAAATAAAACAAGACACTTGTATTATCACAATCTTCTTTAGTTCATGGGCATAGTATTTGTAACTACTGAGCTTGTACTCAATAAACACTTCCACGCGAATAATCGAAAAGAAATAATCAAAAACCGCCAAAAAAAAAAAAAGAAAGAAGAAGAAGAATGTATTTGTCTACTTACCAAGTTTACTTTTTTTATTGTTTTCTTTTTCCTCGAAATTTGGAAATAAACTTTTACATACGTTCTTCCAAGCTTCTTGTTTGATGAATTTATTTTTATAATCTTCGTTACTAGTATCTCAAAGAACAGGGCGCTCCTCAATCAGTGATATAAAAAAATCAACGTACTCTATCAATTTTTTTACTTTAAAGTATACGTCTTGCCCACACGCTGTCTCAGAGCGAACTAAAAATGGCGTCAACAAGTGTGACGTAACATCGCAGGAATGCGCGATGCAAATCAATTCGCAAGTTCTTGCGTCGGTGCGTCGAGGGAGCTCGCAGATTTTTACGATGCGACGTCGCATCGCAGTTTTGTGTACAAGCCCTTATGGGGGATTTCCATTAAAGTTATTGCATCCGTAATAGATACAATAGCACCTTATCTAGCCACTATTTTTAATACAAGTGTCGAAACTGGTGTGTTTCCTGATTTAACGAAACATAGTAAAGTTATACCTTTATTAAAATCTGGTAGTACATCAGACCCTGCCAATTTTTGACCAATTTCTGTACTACCAACTGTAAAAAAAATTTTTGAAAAAATTATTTTACATCAAATGATATTTTTTTTAATAAAAATAAATTGCTCCATACAAGTCAATTTGGTTTTACAAAGCATCGCTCGACAACCGATGCCGGAGTTGAGCTTATAAAACATATTTTTTGTGCATGGAAGAATTCAGAGGATGCTTTGGGTATATTTTGTGACCTTTCCAAGGCCTTCAACTGTGTTCACCATGAGACATTAACAGGAAGCTACAGTACTATGGTGTCAAGAACACAGCACTTAGTTATTTCATATTTAAGTAATAGAGTGCAGAAAGTTGTTATCAATGGTAAAAGTTCTTCCGGATGGCCCCTACGGATGGGTGTCCCTCAGGGCTTAATTCTTGGCCCATTCCAATTTTTGGTGTATATTAATGACTTACCCTCACTTGTAGGGGATAATCATGATATAGTTTTATTTTCTGATGATACTTCCTTGATTTTTAAACTTAAATATCAATCATTTAAATGTGCGAATGTGTTAATGTGTACGAGTCGGTGCTTGGAAAGTTTGGCGATAAAAGGGTTAATGATGCTGGCAAGCTTATACTGGCTGTATGCAAGGAAAAGGGTCTTCTTGTGACAAACACTATGTTTAATTACAGGAAAATCCATATGTACACTAGAGAAAGAAAGAATGAGAGAAGTATGATTGATTTGTTCCTGGTGGATGACCGACTGCGAAAACAGGTGATGGATACACGAGTGTTCAGGGGTGCTGACCTGGGAACGGATCACTATCTAGTAATTACTAGATTTAGGGGTTTGTTCGCGGGTTGGCGCTACCGGACGGCAGTAACAGAACCACAGTCGGTCTGACGCATCCGAAGCTGGAAGCTTCAGGAAGCGGATACTAAGGACAAATATCACACGAGTGTAGCCGATAAGCTTGACACCATCGATGGCAGGAAAGAATATGTGGAGAGAACATGGCAGAACCTTAGGGATGGAATGGTAAGTGCAGCGGAAGAAGTATGTGGAACGACAAAAAGAGGTGATGAAATGATGAAGTGAGAGAAGCTGTAAAAAAGAAGAAAAAAGCATGGTTAGACTACTTGGCCTCTAGTAACGATAAGCGTATGAGAGAGAAGATGAAAGAAAGATATAAGCTGCAGAAAGTTCATGCGAAAACACTGATTGAGGAAGTACGTGAAAGGTGTAGAATAGAAGCGGACGAAAGGTTGTCGCACAACTTTAGGGAAAACTCCAAACTCTTCTGGAAAGAGGTTGGAAGGTCCCGGAGTGGTGCGACAGCCTTAAGAATGAACAAAGTGCTTTCGAGAACCAATGACGTTCTCTCAGAAAAATCGGACGTCATGCAGCGATGGAGTGAATTTTATAGAGAAATGTATGCGTGTCATGAGCTTAGTGAAGGATCCGGGGGTGACGCCGTGACTGGCACGCCAGACGCGGACCTCGATGACACTGAGGTCATCAGCATGAAAGAGATTGAACGTGCGATTCAAAGTTTGAAATGTGGTAAGGCTGCTGGACTAGACAGAGTTACTGCTGAAATGGTCAAGTACGGTGGGCCTCGCGTCTGGGACAGCTTTCATCTGCTGTGCAATTTGTGCTGGCGGACGGGAGGTGTCCCGGGTGATTAGCGATCCGCGGTCATTGTGTCTTTATATAAAGGTAAAGGTTCACATTTTGACTGCGGGTGCTATCGGGCAGTCAGCTTGACCAGTTTAGCAAGTAAAGTTTACTCGAAGGTTTTGACACGTAGGATGCAAGAGAAATCGGAAAGAATAATATAAGAATAATAATTCATAACCGTCCGGCATAATCCTCTCCTACACAGTCTTCAGAGCAGACAGTCTTCAGAGCAGAACATTTATGAATGTTCTGCTCTGAGGACTGTCTGTAACACCTATGGTAAACAAATGCTTGTTAAAAGAACCATGTTCAGTTATAACATTAGTTGCTATCCTAATCTATGGTTTATTTACTCTCATTAGCACCTTGGATATACAATGATTAATTGTGGACAGAGCTACCCTAGGTTGCCTGCAGTCTTGTTGATTTATCCAAAGCTGAGCGTGTTAATTAGTAAAGTGTTTACATATTAGTGAATGAACATATCTAAAGAGCATCAATGTAATCGGTTCCGATCCTATGGCACCAAAAGCTGATCCCCCACTGGCCAGCTCGATAGCTATGTTTCTTTCCTTGGAATATATATATATATTTATTTATGGTATTTTTTAATATTGTAATGACAGAAAAGGGCAAAAGAGCTTAAGATAATTTTTATAACTAGACATTTTTTCTTTTATTCCAGGATTCTTTCTGGAAGTTATGATAACAGTATTCATATTTGGAATACAAAAGGTCAACATAAACTAGCTATTCCCGGACACACATCACCTGTGAAAGGCGTTTCCTGGGTCTCACACAATGGTGATCAAGCAGTTTTTGCAAGGTATTTCTTCATTTAACTTTAATTTATTCTGTAATATCGACATATGATTTAAACTTCCTTCAATAAGGAATACAATTGTCGAATGGCATAATAACAATTTGTATAGGCCAGATGTTTTATATATATATATATATATATATATATATATATATCCCATCAAAAACATAAATGTGTAATGAGAGCCAAGTTCTTTATTATGATATATGCCTTGGTTGTTGACTTCCACAACAAAAGAAGGGAGATCTAAATGGGTGCCAAGTTCAATGGTCAGTCCCGAAATTTATTTATAACAACATAAAATATCATTTCTTCTTATAACTTAGGATAATATATTATAGCCTAAGGTCTGACTTGGCTAGTTCTCATATACGATTTATCATGTTCGATGCCTAGTTTTTAACATCAAGCCAAATTTTCGTAATAATAAAATAAGAACCGACAAGTAACAGGTTTAGAACTTGCGAAGGCTATAATATAATTCGTATATGAAAACTAGCCAAGTCAGACCTTAGGCTAAAATATATTATCCTAAGTTATAAGAAGAAATGATATTTTATGTTGTTATAAATAAACTTCAGAACTGACCATTGAACTTGGCACCCATTTAGATCTCACTTCTTTTGTTGTTGAAGTCAACAACCAAGGCATATATCATAATAAAGAACTTGGCTCTCATTTTACATTTATGTTTTTGATGGGATATCATTACTTTTTGTACATAAATTATTAGTAGGTACTTATTTATAACAAAATTAATACTAAATGATTTTTGTTAAACTACTGTATTTTCCACGTTTACGGGGTATTATTGTCTTTTTTGTGTTATTTTCTATATTTTCTTGTACCTTTGATATGTTCGAGTGAATAGCCCATTCAGTATCGCATTTTCTGTTGATACTTAATTTGCCAAGTCGGGGCGGTATAACGTGCGCAGGCGGTTGTACTCTACAACAGAGCTCTCTTGTGACTTGATTTGACTTAGATTTAAATTGATAAGATATACTCCATCTAAGGTTTTAACTCTGGAGAGTCCAACGTAAGCCTGCCCTCTACTAAATATAGAGGAGCCTATGTCGAGAAGGGCACTTTGTGATTTGTGGATAGTAATAACATATGCCAAGCAAATAGGGAATTATTCCCTGTGAACATATACATTACTTAATATCTGAAACTTGGCAACCGAATGGAATAGGCAGCTTCCATCGGGACGCATTGGAATAATTCGGTGTAAGGTAATTATGTCACTCACCCGTAATTCTATTGTACGACTTATTGTACAATATACTTAATAAAAAGATAATTATTTAAGACGATTTACGTAATCGTCAATCAAATTACCTGTTACCTATTGAATTCTCAAGAAAAACAATTTGCTACCATACTAATAAGTTCTCATTCTCAAACTCATTCAGAGTTAAGTATACATACATACCTACTTATAACTATACTAAAATTATTATTAATTTTTGATTTAAACTATTGCCTATACCATCTAGATACGCGGTGCGTACTTACTAAAAGAATTGTAATAATAATATAACCACAAATATATAAGTATTTTTTAAGAATTTCGTAGCATAAATCGCAACATATCCGCAACTTATATAGGTCGGATATCGAGAGACAATCGGATAACAAGACGGCTCTCGCGCTTATGAGCGCGGCCGGCTGCCACTCGCTCAGACACGTTCGCGTCAAGGTTTTTTCGCACCGCTCCCACCCCGCTGCTCTGGCGTCGCATCAATTAAGTGAAAAATTATAATAAAATGATAAAACTTTACCAGTTTGCCTTTATATTCACCTAATTACCTATCTGCATGCCAAATTTGAACTTTCTAGGTCATCTGGAACTGGGTTAGTTTTGATCTATAGGTCAGTCAGTTATAAAAATGACGATTTTTGGACGTTAATATCTAAATAACCGTTAGAGATGTGTTTAAATTATGTAAATGATGTTTAATTTATGTAGAGTTGAAACTGGTGTTTAATTTATATATTTAATTGATATCTAATATAATAGATATGGTTTTCTTTATAATATACCTGTAAATTCAACAATTTCAATTTAAAATTTTGACATTTACTCTCAGGACTACTACATTAAGGACTAGAGATTTGTGGTGTTTAAGTTTATAGTTTTTAGGAATACATACTTCGTAATAGTAAAACAGAACCTTGACAGTAGTATCACTTTTTTCATTGTTGTTCATGTGTCAAAACACTTTTTAGAAACCACTGAATTATAATTTGGTATATAAGTTTATATAGCCTCCCACTGTAAAAAATTAAGTTTCATGCAACTAGATGTTGTCATTCAAAATGTATTTTTACATATTAAGAATCCCGTTCACTGAACACCTATACAAGTTTATTTTCAAATGGATAAAAGGTTTGACAATTTTACTCCTGTATTGAGATTTCCATATTTTAGGCCTTTACAGACATAAAAAGTGTCTCAGTTTCTGATTGTAATAGACTAGGGTAGAGACTTGAGCCTCTCAGGTTGCTAGTTTTGTGTACTTATTCCTTTGAAAATTCTCGTTATTCCTTTTATAATATTAATTTTCTTGGTGTTGTTTATAACCCCACAAAAATTCTTTTGAAACCTGTAGTGGAACAGATAGAAAATGCAAAAAATAATTTAAAGAGCATTGTCACAGAAGTGAAGCTATAAATTAAGTTATTTTTAAACAATGTGATAGATATATACACATTCAGGCTAATAGTAGCATAATAATAAAGTAATGAATATAATGTATAACTATAGAGTTGTACATTTATATTTATTAGTTTATAGATGTATCACAATATATTTATACACCTATAAACTAAAATAATAAATAAATATTTTCAGTGGTTCTCATGATCAGTCTGCTATGCTGTGGGTGTGGAATGTCACTCGCAATTCTGTTGATTGTGTACTCACTTGCCGAGGCCATGACAAAGGAGTGGAATGCCTCGCAGTAGCTGCTGATGGAACACGTTTTGCAACTGGAAGTTGGGACAATAATATTTGCATTTGGAGCACTAGTAAGGATATATCCATTTCATCTCCTTGATAGTTTACTAATACATTAAGGTTAAGAAGCATGTGCCTTGAACACAAACATTTTTAAGAAGGACCACATTCACAGGATGCTGGTGGCTAAACCCTTTATAGTCTGTTCGCTAAAATAGTGTCGGTACAACCGGAGGCGCACTTATTATTTTGCTTTTATTTTATTATTTTTACTGTGTCTGTTAAATAAACGTTTTCCTATTCTAAAATAAAATAGATTGCTATTTTGTTCTTATCGTTATTGTAATAAAATACGAATGTAAATATTATGCTCAAGGTATGTAGCAAAGCGTAACCAATGAAATTGTTAATTGCAATTTTAAGTGCTGATTTACCGTGTGCTCGGCAGTAAAGGAAAACATAGTGAGGGAACCTGCATGTCTGAGAAATAAGAAAAACAAATATTTCGAAGACATTTGTGAAGTTCGAAGTTCAACTCGCATTGGGGCAGCGCGGTGGAAATTTCCCTGACCTAAAACCCTCTCAGAAATAGAGGAGGCCTGTGCCCAGCAGTGGGACGTATACAGGTGGCGATACACAAAGGCGATCGTATCTAAGCGAACAGACTATGTACTGGTTGGAGCTTAACATTTTAGTTGTTGGGGGTGACAAAACATCTGCGTTTTATATGTTAATAGATGAAAGATGTAAGTTACTATGAGCCACAGTAACCACTTATCATCGGGTGGACTATGTGTTTATTGTCAACTTTGAAAGAAAAAGATGAAAAGATGAGAAAATAAGAAAAAAATGTTATGGTGGTTGTTATTGGTTAGTAAACCATTGATCATCTATTAACATCAACTAAGAGTGTAACTAAGTTCAGAGTGGATAAGCTAAACGGTTTTATTTTTTAGTTTTTTTTAAAGATTCGAGTTATTTTCGATATATTTAATTTTTAGGTTTAACAGATGAAGATAATGTTCCTGCAAAAAAGAGAAGTAAACCAGAACAAGGAAATTCTAGGGTAATTTATAGTCTTTATAATGTTTTTTTTTAATTTTTGGTTTCATATCCGTTTGTTGTTTTGAATTTCTTTCTTTGTCTATGTCACTGTCTTTAATCTTTGTAGTACTAGTATTCAGATTAACCAACTAAGCTAAGTTGAAAACGCTTGTGCTAGGTGCGGTTTATGTCAGTAGTTGTGTGATGGGTATATAAACCCTCAGTTTTTAGTTATTTTTGGGAATCTTTATTTTAATTAGGCTAATGTCGCTTACAGAAGACTTACTGATGAACTAACATAAAAAATAGAGATGGGCCGAATATGGATTTCACCGAATATACAGCCGAAAGTTTGGTAAATCTTTTACCTAACCGAATATTCGGCCGAATATTATTCGGTAGGATCACCTCGGTACCTAACCAATTTATGTCGAAACTTGTTGCCGTAAAGCGCGCGGAATTAACGCCGGACCCATGCTTCTCGCCTCCCCTGCCACACCTGATATGTTATTAACAGTGCCTTTAAAAACTTAACATTTCAAGTAGATTTAGCCAATAAATAAAATATACTTTCAACAGTAAAATTATGAAAGACATGGCATTACTCAATTCGTACATTTCAATACAGTGGACACCGTGTACATCGAGTTTAATGAATGTTCGATGATTTACCCGAATATTCGGCCGAATACGAATATTCGCTAAAGCTGCCGAATATGCCGAATACCGAATATGAAACGAATATTACCAAAAGGACAAAAATTTATCTACATGTTCGGCATAAAATATAAGAAAATTTAATTTTATAGTAAATGTAACTAACAATCCTTTTAAATAATAAAAATATATATATATATTAGACACATATATTATATTACTCTTTTCGATATACCTCATATAGTACTCACTAATTACAAAAAGATTTATATCAGTTTTACCTATCACGAAGTGGAGGTTTGGCCGTTCTTCACTGCTTGTTTATTCCATAGGCACACGACACCTTCGTACCTTCTTGACCAAATGCAAAAGTAATGTAAGCGACGCTGTTTCGGCGGCGTTTACGACTTTTCTCTCGCGAGCATTGAGCTATAATCTATAATGCTTCCTTACTCATTTTCTCCCACGTTAAATCTTATGAATTGATGTGTCTGTCTCTTTTTACTGTCGCTTTTTTGTTTCGTAGACTTTCAAATCACAACAATGCTAAAGAAGTTTTCACTTCAAAAGACAATAATAAATTCTTTTTTATTCTATACTAGCGACCCGTCCCGGCTGATTCATGGATCTCGACAACAGCGCCACCTACCGGGTTCAGTTGTAAATTTAAATCATCCAACTCAATCACGCACAAATAAATTCATCACATTCAGTCCAGTCATTTAGTTCCGTGACAAACACACGTGCAATAGATTTATGGTATTTAAACGAATTGTTCTCCGCGACTTCGTCCGCTTGGAATTTATTACGATGTATTTTTCATGGGTTTTAGTTATTGCGTGGAATCCTATTCTTTTTTCTAAAATAAAAATAGCCTAAGTTACTCCTTATAACATCATCTATTTATCATTGAATGTCCCGTCGAAATCGGTCCAGCCGTTTCCGGATATTAGCCGGAACAAACAGACAGACAAAAATATTAGAAATTGTGATTTTTTGTTATAAGCACCGTATATACTTTCATATGCATTTAGTTAAAAGCTGTTTTTTTGACATTACAAACAGACTGCAATTTTATTTATTTGTATAGATATATATAGATTTGTATTTTTTTTTTAATATCAAATGGTGTTTTTATCAGGAACCAATGTCAACATTGAAAGGACATAGAGAGGCAGTATCAGCTGTGCAGTGGATTGATTACAACACAATACTATCCAGTAGTTGGGATCATTTGTTAAAACTGTGGGATTGCGAACTGGGAGGAATCAAACAAGAGATTGCTGGTGAGTTATTGTTTGGTGCAAATCTTAATGTAGTAGGTCCACCCTGTAGCTATATTGTTACGAGCTTAGGGTTCGTGACAATAAAAACTGCCGATTGAATTACCAAAATTGACACTTAAATTACTGAACACCAATTAAAACTTAAATCACACTAATAATTAATCACACTCAACACTAGTTCACTTTATTTCACTCCGAAAGCTTGGCTCGTATCGCCAATTCAATACTACACCGATCGCGGCTTTCGAGGACTTTTTATAGGCCTTTTCCACCGAAACATCTAGAATATTCCAGCAAATACCGGTCCCGACCGACTAGGTGGAGAAAGTTCGAGTGTGGAGTTTTCCCAGAAAGCTTAGTTCTTCTATTCGATACTAGATGGCGCTGTTGGTGGAAAGTTCAGGCGTAGCATTTTCTAGAAAGCTCTCGCTCTGTTCCCTGATACTAGATGGCGCTAGTGCCAGGTACCAGACATCAACTTAGAGGCGCGAAACACTGCCCCCTCCTAAGACTTGCTCGTCCCGAGCATTATGGACCCCATAGTAACGCGCCAGTCGATCCACATGGACGATCTTAGGAGTACCTCTTGCGCCTTTCTGTATCCGATAGGTTACGTCATTGATCCAAGTCACAATCCGGTACGGGCCGTCCCATTTAGCTTGAAGCTTAGGAGATTTCCCTTTCATACCGTACATCATACCGGGTTTTCATCTTTTTGGACATTGCTGGCCCGATTGTCTGACGTGCTCGTAAATGTCATTCATTTTGTTCCGCAAGTTATTTGCATAATCGGTACTGCGTGGGGCATCAGGTGGTATCCCGGTGATCAGGACTGCAGGTAGCCGTAATTCTCTTCCAAAGTTCTAAAGCACCGCCCAGCAGCAGCAGGAATACGAATTTGTGACCGAACATCGCAGCGGGAAAACTCATGGCAATGCAGATGCATTGTCAAGAAGACCTTGTCCTGAAGATTGCAAGCGTTGTACTAGGCAAGAGGGTAAGGAAGTGGTATCTGTGAGGATGCTCAGAATAGACCACCTCAGCAACAAGTGGAAGGACAGCCTAAACATGCACAGCAGTAAGATCCGTACATCAAGCCGATTCTGGAAAGGATGAAGGTCAGTGCTCCCAAGCCAAAGTGAAGTGACGTGTCAGCGATGAGTTCGACCACAAATAGCTATTGGGCCCAATGAGATAGCTTGGTGCTTCAGGATGGAGTTCTGTGCCGTAAATGGGAAAATGGTCGGGGAGAAAGCTGTCATTTACAAATGGTTGTCCCTAAAGTTAAAGTACCGGATGTTCTACAGCTGTACCATAATGATTGTTCAGGAGGCCATCTCGGAGTTAAACGAACTACTGAAGACCCGAGAACAGTTTTACTGCGTCCACTGTCGAGACGATGTCGAGGACTGGTGTCGCAAATGTACAAGTTGTGCAGCTGTAAAGGGAGCTCAGACCCATAGTAGAGGTGCATTGAAGTTGTACAATGTTTATGCACCATGGGAGAGAATAGCCATTGAGGTGGCGGGGTCATTTCCGGAAAGTGAAAGTGGTAACAAGTATTTCATGTTTGTGATGGATTAATTCACTAAATGGCCAGAAGTCTTCGCCATTCCAAATCAAGAAGCCTCAACAGTTGCATATAAACTAATTCATGTAATCTTCTGTACTTTTGGAGTACTTTTGGAGACTCACAGCGATCAACTAAGGAATTTTGAGTCTCAAATATTTTAGGAAACTTGCCGAGTTATGGGTACACATAAAACAAGAACAACTTCTTACCACCCACAATCTGATGGAATGTTAGAACGATTTAATCAGACATCACACCTATCAAAAGTTGTGGAAAATCGGCAACAAGATTGGGACAAGCACATACAACCGTTTTTGTTGTCATATCGAAGCGCTGTTCACGAAGGCACATCAGTGGCACCAGCTTTCGCAAACTTTGGAAAAGAATTACGGCTGCCTGCAGACCTGATCACCGGAATACCACCTGATGCCCCACGCAGTATAACTGATTATGCAAATGACTTGCGGTACAAAATGAATAACATTAATGAGCACGTCAGACAATCGGATCAGCAAATGTCTGAAAAGATGAAAACCCGGTATGACCGCAAAATGAACAAAGGGTTGAAGGTGTGATTGCACAATCCAGTGCGCAGCGAAGGGAAATCTTCTAAGCTTCAAGCTAAATGGGATGGCCCGTACCGGATTAATAATAATAATAATAAATAAGTTCTTTATTTCCAAGAGGTGTACATCAAGATATTTGCTTAACATTTAATAAAGCTACATTGGTACATATACCTGAAAACATAGCATCTGCAGCCGAACTAGGAGACCTGTGCATCAGCTGTCAGCGCCATATCCCCACCGTTAATTTATAAAAATATTAGAATGCAAGCAAAAGTTAAATGCAAGCAAAAATTAAAGTTACAATGAAATTGTAATTGTAATTGGATTGTGACCAAGATTAACGACGTAACCTATCGGATACAGAAGGGTGCAAGAGGTACTCCTAAGATCGTCCATGTGGATCGACTGGCGCGTTACTATGGAGCCGATAATGCTTGGGACGAGCACGTCTTAGGAGCTGGCAGTGTTGCGCGCCATAATTAAAGCCATTATTAGCGCCATCTAGTATCAAGTAGCAGAAATCGGAGCGTGAAGATCTTGAAAATTCACTAGTGACATCTAGTATAGAGTAGCAGAACTAAGAGAGCTTTGTAGAAAATTCGTTGCTAGAACTTGCGCCATTCTACTCGAACATTCTAGATGTTTTCAGTAGAAAAGGCCCTATAAAAAGGTTAATGACCGCGACCGGAGCAGTATTAAATTGGCAATCCAAGCGAACATTTCGGAGAGTAATAAAGTGAACTAAAGTGTTATGTGTGATTAATTATTTGTGTGTTTTAACTTTTAATTGGTGTTCGGTAATTAAAGTCAGTTTTGGTAATTCAATTGGCAGTTTTTATTGTCACGAACCCCAAGCTCGTAACAATATTATAAAAAAATGCCCTTCAAGATAATTTCGACAAATTTATTTTCAAGTTCAAATAAATATGATTACTGTTGTGGTGTTAATTTTTTTTTAATAATTCGTTTTTTATTTCAGGTAATAAAGCATTCTTTGATGCTGATTGGTCACCGCTTAATAACAGCATGATAACGGCATCTGCTGACAGACATGTACGATTGTACGATCCAAGGTCCACAGGTGAATAATTCTTACATTTTAATTGCTAAATTGTCAAACTTTCATGATTCAAAAAGAAATTCTGTTTTATAAGACAATATTAGTCTACTTTGGACATAGGCCTCTTGCAATGTTGATTGTCACCTTTGACACTGCTCCTCGTCGTCGGTTAGGGCATTTTTCATCTGTCATAATATGCAATATGGTGTATCTCCATGTATTATTAGTCGCAGTTCACAGCAGTTGCGCAGTACAGGATTATAGTGCCCAAGTGTATGCGCAAGCACAGGTGCACTCTATTCCTTCACTCTCCTAGTCCGATGGGACGGTAAACCGACACGATCGGAGAGAGATCAGACGCAGGACCAACAGCTCTACTTGCTGTTCAAGGCATGGGGTTATAATTATACTAACGAGGCAGTCATCATCAAAAAGACATTAATTAAAGAGAAAAATAAATTTCTTTTTTCAGAAAGCATTGTAAAAACAACTTTCACGTCTCACACGGGATGGGTACAATCTGTTCGCTGGTCCAAAACACGTGACACACTTTTCCTGTCAGCTGGATATGACGGACAAGTCAAACTCTGGGAAACTAGGAGGTCTGTGCCATTTGATACTGGATTCGTTTGAGATTTATAAGGTGTAAGGGTATTTTCTTAACTTTAGCCGTTCATGAACGAGGCTCTGGCGTGCAATGAATTATGATATATTAGTTTCAAAACACTGAGCTTGAGTCCAAGATTGGTTAGCAGCGTTATAAGTGCGAGAATATGGACACAGCGTTTACCAACTTGCCTCCTGGGCGTGGTGAGTATTGGGCAACTTGCCTCCTGGGCGTGGTGAGTATTGGGCAACTTGCCTCCTGGGCGTGGTGAGTATTGGGCAAATCTTTCAACCAGTCTGGTTCGAGTACTCTTATAAATGTTTCTATATTTTTGTTTATATTTTCGTTATTGTGATGGGTCTGTTAGTAAATGTGTTACTTCTGAATGACTTGACCAAAATTCATATACATACAATATATTATTTTATCGAGACGATGATTCATTGCTCTACTGAAATCATATAGGTGGCACTGTTGTCAATGTGTTAACAAATTTTATATTTATGAACCGAAATATTGTTTCTTCAAATACGTTACCTCCACACTAGAATTTTCTCCTGTACAGTACAGTTTACATACTATTCACAAGAACAAACATCCTGACCCGGAACAATTATTTGTAGTCCATACAAATACTTGTTCCGTGCTGGATTCGAACCCGCGACCCTTATCGCTGCAACTCATTGCTAATCCACTGCGCTACAGAACCGACATTATTTTTAAAGATATTTAAAAAAAAGAATATCTTTTAAATTTTTTTCAAACATAATTAATGTATGTACAATGAATTTATTTATAAAAAAAAAACTTACCCGAAAAGGGCAGAGCAATGTCTGTTGGGCCAGCTAGTAGTTATTTACGTCCACTGGTAGGTATATGTTATAGATATAGCGTATATTAAATGTGTAAAAATCAATTTTCGGTAATTTGTCTGTTGATGTGGCAGTTCAGAGGGTAAGCACTTGCTTTGAATTTCTCAATACGCGAGCAGACCAAACTTGATCCCTGCTGGCAGCAATGAAATAGTTAATTGCAATTTTATGTGCTGCTTTACTATATGGTAGGCAGTGAACGAAAACTGCATGTCTCCGATATAATATATTTGGAGACCTGTGAAGTCCTACAGGTACTGGACACAACACTGCACATACATATGCAGGGTGTGGAACTAATTGCTACATAATCCATTCTCAACCCCATTACCATCAAGAAGAGTCCGTTCGTAATAGTGGGACGTAATTAGGCTAACTTTTTAAGATAATGTTGTGCTTACGTAACTCTAAATATATTTTAAAATTACAGTCCACGGACGCCACTCTACGACCTAACTGGCCACGAAGACAAAGTTCTATGCTGCGATTGGTCAAATCCATCGCTACTCATCAGCGGTTCCTGCGACAACACCGTCAGAATATTCAAAGCAAAACATGCAATAGAGTCAGTGTGATTTTTTTGAAATTAATTATTTTGAATTCTTGATACTTGTAATAAGTCCAAGATACTGGATAATGTTATTGAAATAAACATGTTTAGTAAACATAGTAAATGATGTGCATTTGAATGTATGGAACATTGTGGGAACATAAAACATTAAATTTGTTTGTGATGATATTAACAGTAATTTTATTTAAATAAACCGTTAAGCATTTTGTGAGTGTTGACATATATTATGTTCTTCTGAATAGATATGCTAAATCAATCGGTTATGGAATTGCAACATATTCCAGTGGAATGTGCTAATTGCATGTATATGATAAAAATAAATGCTTACCAACTAAATATGTAGTAAATATGTAGGTATTAAATTATTTTAATTATTAGTTCTGTAATAACATGCTCCGTCTACTCTATATTTCATCAGTTATTTCATCGCTTACAATAAATTTGATGTTGAAATCTAGTATTGTATTATTTCTATTAACACATACATGGTACAAAATATTATTGTTTTAAGTGTTATATTATGCATAATAGTATATTAAGTAGGTATATTGTTGTATCTACATATCAATATTTGTTTCAAAACTAAGTAAGATGACAGGGTATCGGATATGTTCTTTGGGAATAACGTAGTTGATTGTACAGTTATCTATTATTTATTTTTTATTTAGACTATTATTATTTGTTTCTACAACAGGAGGACAATAATTTTTGTCTGTGTGTCTTATTTTTCCGGCTAATCGCCGAAACGGGTAGACTGATTGTGACGGGACTTTCGATACCGATGGACTCAGGCTACTTTTTTTTCGGAAAAAGAAATTAGTTTAGCGCGCATAAAAAATAAAACCAATGAATGAATGAATGCAATCCAATCATAATAAATTCCATGCGGACGAAGTCTCAGCACAATAAACTTACTAACATATTTTATAGGTATTTATCAATCCCAGCTAAGACGAGAATACCATAGAAATCCCCAATAATTTTTGACTAGTTTGACGGCTCCGTGGCGAAGTGGCTTAACAACGTGTGGCTATGCTGTGGGTCGCGGGTTCGAATTCCGCACGCAACAAGTATTTTTATAGCCTACAAATAATTGATCCGGGTCTGGATGTTTGTCCTTGTGCAATTTATGTTTGTAAACTGCCTCCACCATACAGGAAAAAATCCTAGTGCGGTAACGTTTAAAAAAATTATAATATAGACACAGAGCAAATTTTAAAATAAATATGGAACCACAAAGTGCTGCCGGCCGACATTATATGGGGCACCCTTGATTGATAAAGCTGCATCAAATTAATGGTCAAAATTAATTTTTTTCCCCTGAAACTGAAGGTTTTATTATTACAATTCAAGACCACGTTATAAATACTCGCAGTTACAGAAAATATATCATTAAAGATCCCACTGTAATCGACGATAAGTATCGAAAGTGCCACATACATTCTGAAACCATTCAGCATATAACTTGAGCATGCCCACAACTAGCCCGAACCTATTACACTCATTAACATAACCAGGTAGCTAATATCATACATCAAACTCATGCTATTCAACATAGTCTCATACAAGACGCTAATACACATTATATAAATAGGTACACCCCAAATACAGTTCTAAAAAACAAGACACATAAGTTGTACTTCGCCACGCCATTCTAACTAACAAAACATTACATTACAAGAGACTAGACATTACACTACAAAATAACAAGATAAACTTAATAAAATCACCTATTTCATTGATATAGTACTAACACATAATATTACAAAGCCATAAACAAAAAAATCCACAAATATGCAGATCTCCAAGACTAAGTCAGTAGAATTTGGAGACAAGAAAAAGTATACATAGTACCGATTGTGTTAGCAATTACAGGTGTAATCTCAAAACATTTTCTCCATAGCCTGAATATTTTAAATATACAAGTGGTAAAATAAATAAAAAATGGTACAACCAACTTCAATATAAATAAAATGAGAACATCATCAATGTAGAAGTCAATTAAATACGCATTATTAAGGATAATAAGGCCGGTAAAAACAGTAAACTTGTATGGAAGTTCATGAAAAATAATACCTTCAATTCAAAAACTTAAACTTGCACTTGAACTACTGTCATCAGACAAAAGACAAAAGCCCAAATAAAGCGACTAATAAAGTAAATAATTTTTTTATTAATATTGGCAAAACAACACTCGAAATCCAATTTTTATGCCCACATCCTTTTCTAAGTTAAATTCTTTTGTTTTGTTAAATACCGACATTGATGAGATTTTAAGTATAATAACTGGCTTAAAAGAAGATTGTGCAGTTGGATGGGACAATATACCTAATAGTATACTCAAAAGATTTAAACATTTACTGGCTGCCCCGTTAACACATATCTTTCAATTATGCCTATCTAAAGGTCATTTCCGAAAAAGTGCTTAAAAGCCGTGGTTTCTCCTATATACAAAGCTGGCGATAAAAACTTAGTAACTATAGGCCGATTTCAGTTTTATCTGGTTTATCTAAAATATTAGAAAAATCATAAATACCAGGTTAATAAAATACCTGGAAACTAACAATTTGCTGTCAGACAGACAATTTGCTTTTAGACCTAAAAGATCATGTAAAAAAGATGATGCCTTGCACCAATTGACAGATTATGTCGCAACTAATCTTGACAATGGAATGCACTCAATTGGGATCTTTTTAGACCTTGCCAAAGCATTTGATACTATCTCTTGCCCTATACTATGGCAAAAGCTTAAAACACTTGGCATAAGAGGAACTCAACTACAACTTTTTACCGATTACCTTAGTGACCGCTCTCAATGTATAAAAATCGGCGAGTATACAGGTAATGAATTACATAACAGCTCTTACGGCATCCCACAGGGCGGTATCCTGGGGCCTACATTGTTCCTAGTTTATATAAATGACTTACTCATTTTATTCTTTTAGATGTGTCTATTCTACAAGATCTTACTCAGCTAAATCACGTGATGAGGTTTATAAATACGCTCAGCAAGGCTTTAACATAGTATCTAATTAGCTTCGTAACAATCTCCTAAATTTAAACGCAGATAAAACACAATATATGTTATTTTTAATGAGAAACAATAACATACCTACTCACCTAAATATTTACGCTCATAACTGGGGCTCGTATGATGACACTGCATGCGCATGACCCACGTTAGCAAAAACAGACAATATTAAATATCTAGGTATCATACGTGACACAAATTTAAATTTCCGCAAGCACATCGATTTGCTTTGTGCTAGAGTTCATAAATTAATATATATTTTTAAATATCTCTGCAACATAGCTGACTTTAAATTGATAAGACAGGTCTATTTAGCTTTGTGTCAATCCGTACTTACTACTTCCTGGGGTGGTGCTTCTAAAACAATATTGCTCCCACTAGAACGTGCTCAGAGAGCTGTTAAGGTAGCCACTTTCCGTCCATTCATGTTTCCTACACATCTACTTTACTTGGCGTGTAGAGTGCTAACTGTCCGTCAGTTGTTTATCCTCAACATCATATTAAAACAGCACACCGAACTTCCATTTTACTTAAAACCCATAGACAGGAGAAGGATGGACTTAGTTTGTGTAAATCCTCAAACCAAACACTCATTTGTGAACAGATTTTACATATTATATTTAGGATCATATCCATATAACAAGCTCAAAAGTCACTAAAGATATATAGTGTAAGTTATAAGAAATGTAATATAATTGCATGGGAATATCTGAATAAATTAAATTACGAAGACAGAGAAGTTGTTAGAAATTTTAATTTTTTTTAAGTTAAATTGTTATTTAGTTATTTTATTTATTATATAATATAGTTTAATAACATAAATTATCTAGTGTCCTACATTATTAAACTCATAGTGTGATGGTCTGAAACACAGGTTATTCAACCTACTTAGTTCAGGCAGCTAGCTAATACTATAAACGTGACTTTTTAATTTTTCTTTTAGAGATTCTACTTTATTAAGCTACACATAGTTTAATTAATTTTGCTACAAATAGTTTAATTAATTTTAATTTTATTTTTTTCATTATTATTTTTAATTTTTATTATTGCTTGTTATTTTATTAGACTTATTGTTACTTTATTTAATTGTAATCATAATTGTTCCTGTATGTAAACGTGTAATTGGAAATCAAATAAAAATTATTATTATTATAAGTACTTATACGACTTCTTTTAAAACAATTTCATTATCAATTGTGGGTTAAAGGTGAAAATAATGCACTTTGTTTGGTTTTGCTTGTTTTATTTCAATCATTTGCTCTTACAAAATATGTTCAATGCGAAGGAACATGACTCGTCACAATAAAACATGCTTCTTAGTACCATTTTGTTTTTATTTATATATTATTTTAATTTCCATTCAGCATAACTATAAATAATGCGGGTCACATAAAATGCTCATAGCACTATATAGAAACTTGCAAACACTTTGTAACAAAATAGATACATAACTTCCCTCTATGTCTTTTCTCTGCGAGAAATGCTTTTACACTATTATCATAGTTATGCCAAACCTCACACCATAACACAACGAAGCAACATGTCCCTTAAAAATATTCTTTCTTACCAACAATTTCATTTCTTTTTTTTACATTTTATGAAGTTATTTTTTGCATTTCGTATTCCTAGGCTACCTAACTAAATTTTGTCTATACTATGCTACTATCTAGACTAGTCTGCTGGGTAGAACACCACTCTATATTAATACACATTGGACAAGTACAATCGTATCGACATTTCTGAGAGTTTTTTTTTGTCAATTAATTTTCTTTCTTTACACTTAGTCAACTACATAACAAAAGGTGAAAGCAAACTTGTTCAACCGAAACTTATCTCAAGAATGTGTTCACTAATTTTCTTAGATTTCCTTATGAGCTAGGGCGAGTGCGGCGCATGCGCACTGCGTGCCGACTTCAGTCCATTCAAATTAAATTATTTAATAAACTAACAAAGGAAATTACCCTAGAGTCGGCACGAGGCGTGCACGCCCCACACCGCCAACAAATATATTATTCTAGGACTCCTATTCTATTTATCTTAGCGTCAAAACATTTTTTACTATTCTAACCTATCTATAATTAAGCCTAGTTAACTTATTTCTAGCCTTCAATTCGTGACCAATCCTAGGTAAATCTCCAAATTTCAGTTTCAAAACAATCCGCACGATCACTTAAATTAAATGACTTAATTTAAAACATTTACTTAACACTTCAACTCTATTCCTCGACATGATTTTTTAAATTTAAAATTTTGATTTCCAGGAATTGGTTCCCCAATATGCATTTTGTGCTCTTGTTATATTTTTATAGTTCTCACTACATTGTTAACGAAACGTCGTCCATAATCTCATTGTAAGAAATTTATCACACATGTCAAGATTGTTGAAGTGAGTTTAACTAGGAACATCTACAAATTTATTCTCAAGTTCAGTTTTTACATCATGTGTGAAAAATGCAACGATTAGACAGCCACATTATCTTTTTTTTAAGTTGTTATTACAAAAAACATTAATCATTACGACTACTATGTTACGAACACGGTAAGTTCTCTATTACCTGTAAAAATATTTTTAAAGCGTATGCAGCTACAATATTGTATCTGCATCTGTTCAGTATTTAAACAAAGCTGAAGGCACTACTATGAAATCAATTTTATTGCTTATAATGGAAGGAAAGCATTAGAAAAATAATTTTTAGCTGTATTATTTTCGCCTTTGACGGTGTAATCACTACTTTATACGCTACAGGATCGTGCCCAACTATCTAAGCTACAAATTGCTTTAAAATAAATCACGTTCACTTGTCCTGATCAATAACATTATTTACTTGGTATTTACGGGAACATTGTTCAACTTTGGAATTAAATAAACGTGATTACTCCAATATAAAAGTAAGACAAAATATTTTGGTATACTTTGTGGATACAGTGTATACTTTGGTATACTTTGTGGATACTAACGAACGATTGTTAGAGAATAGGAGCATATTTATAGATATAAAATACTATACATATTAGTAAAATTAATTCATGTTTATAATATTTTGACATTGATTTTAAACGAAAATATAAGCGGAAATATCTATCGGAAGACTGCTTTAACAGGAAGCCACAGTGTACGTTGAACACTAAACGATCAAATTACTTAACTAAGTACCAAACTTGGTTGTTGGTACATTGCACTTCTTGGTTATTAAATTTTCACAAGAAGTAAAGGCGGTATTGCATCAGTTCCATAAATTTGGCTTGATCAAGAATTATAACGATAATAAGACAGATCTACGGAGTATTGTTAGAGTACTGTTCAGTCGAATGTAATGCTAATAAAAATCTCACTTTTCATTTGCCTTCATGACGCGCGGGTTTAATGCGAATGCATGACACGAGAGTTGATTGTGGTAAACGACCCTTTCATTACAGCTTTAGAATACTGCTTCACCATGCCCCGGTGCGTCGTTTATAGAAGGTAAATAAAAGCCTTTATATTTAAATTTATTTTGCGATTATGGGTATGTTCCGAAATACAACCCAGTACACTGGCCAATGCAAATGATTTCATAAATCGATGCCATTCTGGTGATTCGTTTTAACGAATATGGTGGAACATGCCGTCAATTAATGACGTCATTTGCATTTGCCAGTATACTGGAAATATTTCGGAACATACCTTATGTATCATGAACTTTACGAATGTCGTTTCTTTATGCAATTCTATAGCTATTATTACGAAAAAGTAATTTTGTTCATTCACGAAACAACAGTACATATCTCAGCTTATCCCTGATTGTAAAACAAACGAAAGCAGTAGGTACTACTCGTTTGTTCAAAATCTATGTTTTTCATTCAAAACCTGTTATAAGCTAATCTCAGTTCCTGTATTTTAATTTCGTCGGTCCACAGGTTTTGAATAAAGAGCTTGTCGCTTAGACGTCAGTTAAAATACAGTTAATATATCAAACATTTATCTAGTCTTCAGTCCCTGAGTTGTATAAATAGTTTCCTACATCTTACTCGATTTTAATGATTTGTATACTTTGGTTCTGATGAAACTCTTGTCGTGCCAAAATAGAATTAAACAGTTGCGATATAGTAGGTTTTACTCGTACCCATCAACAATGTATATACATGTATACATATCCATGTATAATTTATATATATTCAATATAAAAATATGAAATTTCATATAAAGTCATAAAGTGTACCCAAAACCTACGTGATGGTACAAAATGTGCTCGATTACGCCAAAATAGCACTGACACATCGGATTTCGAATCCTTCACAATTTATAATGTGGAAATCAATCGTGGAATTTTTGTTTGAAGTTGTCTAGTGGAATGTGCCGACTGCCTAAAAATAACAACTACGCTTCATTCAGTACATGATTCTCAAAAAAGGATCACTTCATTATTCATGTTCATCAAACATGAATTTTCAACGTACAAAAATTGTATAGACTCGTAAAATGTATAAATAGACTTTAAATACAACTGCTTATTGCTAAATGTTACCGTATCATCCGCACTGCTGCATCACACGAGAACAGATTTCACCTTCGGAACTCAACCACCTGCTCAGCAAGTCGTACACGTGTGAGGCCCTGAGTCCTGAGCCCTGAGCCCTGAGCCCTAAGCCCTGAGCCCTGAGCCCTGCCGGGCTTCTCTAAGGGCTGCTACTATTTTCAACGCTATTTTTGTATCAATTAAAACATGGATAAGGAAATAATTTATTGGAAGTTTACGGTATACAATTCAGTCTGAATGGTTTGGCAACGACGTTATCAATACGGAAAGAGTATTTATCCTTGTAAAATTACCTATTAATTTCAAAAATATAATATGCCAAAAAGCCTCCATTTTGAAACCGACAAAGCAACACGGCTAAGCTACGTGTACAACATAGTTGAGATCTGTGGGTATGCGATATAGTCTTTTAAATTTTGAGTTTAGGTTGTTAGGTAGATAGCAAGTTTTAAGACTTGAGCGGCCGAGATGTACAGGCACAGAAAATCGAAAGTTATTACACAAAGATAATAAATACGAATACTTTGAAATGCTTTAAAATTAGGTACTTGCGATCCATGGAAGACTGCACCACCAGTAGTGTTTTAATGTAGGTAATACTGTATTATTCATTGATATAAAACCATTTTTAAATAAAACGATTAAAGCACCATTCCAAATATTTTGGACGTACATACACACATAATTCCATCCACTATCCCCGCAGGTGTTATAAACTTAAATATCAACTTATCCTTTACCATATCATTCCCCGAGTGATTACATTTTGTTCATACTTTGCCCTCTAACTACAACGTGACATTAAAAAGACAAACTTTCCTGTATTTTAAAAATACTTATATCTCAAAAGAAGATTCTAAATCTTCCCAATAATTTTATGCACAAGATCTAATCGGTGTCTTTATCTTTCCTAATCATAACATACATAAGTCATTTCTTTAGCCTTTACATTTTCGTTAGTAGATATAAACTTTTTCAACATGATATGACATTTTCCAAATATTATATCTTTTCATCCTCTACCGTTTTAGATATTGCTCTTTCTATCCCCCAAATTATAAATTTACAAAAATTTATATTTTGAATCTGTCAACCTAAAAGATAAAGAAATCCTGATTCCACGCTCTTTGTTCATAACCATCAAAGTTTCATGTGCTTGTTACGCAATTTAAAAATCCTGTTACAATATATGACACTGAATCAAAAATAAAAATGTTCATTCCCGATCTGAGGATATATCTAAATTTTAAAATTTAATCGTGAAATTATACTATGCTAAAATAAATACCTAACTATCTTAAATAATCTTGTCAACGTGTTTAAAACCTGCGCCTAAATCTTAGATTTTCATAAAACAATAATAAAATTATAATGTCAAAACACATTTAAAATTGCAGCTATATTCTATTATACATCAAATCCTTTCCTCGAACCGTCAAAAGACCTCATCAAAACATCACAGCGAATCGAACGTCCAGCATAAAGCTAAAAGGACCGGGACGAAACCCGTCGAGAAAAAAAATAGCCAAGGCGATAAGTGCCGAGTAAAATTAGGCTTAAAATCTAGGCGCCGGCGACGTCAGAGCGCCGCGGAGCAGAGCTTTCGATGAAGTCTACAACGGCCGCAAATTAAAACTAAAACAAATTAACATCGTAAAAAGTCACAGTTGCTTTGATTTTTGGCTCGTGTACAGCATGGATTATAGCGTGGCTTATGGTCTACTTGGGTGGAGGGTAGGGCTGGTAGGCCTCGTCGGGTGACGCCGCCGTGGAAGCGTGCTCGCTCTCCATCGGCATCTGGATGATCGGCGGCGTGGGGCCCGCGAAGAACTGGTACGGATGCGACGGGAAATACTGAAACACCACATTACATTCGTTATTACTTTTGTGCAACAATTCTTCACGCTTAATGTTCAAAGCGGAAATAGTTATTTAAACGGCGATTAGGCTAGGATTAGGCAAGGGGACAGGTTTTGAACTTCTTAAGAGCGTTCAATTTGACAAGTTTAAGATAACTCACGTATAATTCATTTTCCGGCCTTAAGCTGTCCCAGTTTACCTGGAAAAGGAAAAGAATTCAGTCATTTGTTATTTATTTTATTTTGACTGAATATTCCTCTTTGATATTCAAAGTCGGCCGTTTTTGTATATTCATTTCCAACGTTACATTGAAGCGGCTACGGATATTACAACAGTACAGTACAGTGCAGTAAACTATTGTGTCAAATGCGAAATATTATTTCGTTTGCAATAATTAAGACGTATTTTTGTATTGTGAAATTGCTGATTGTCCAAACGAATCTTTTGTGAAATTCATCGATTGTTATTTAAAAGTAGACTTTTAACCCTAAGCCACAAATAGTTAAGAATTTCAAATTATTACTCGTATATCAAGTTGTAGTAGTACTTAGTTACCGGTCTGTATTTTCATTTACCTACGTGTTAATGTTTTTAATTATAGTTCTCCGGACTAACTAAGAGTTGCTATATTTTAGATGCTATTTTAAGTTATTTATTTAATATTCTTTATTGCACACCATACAAAAAATACAGATTATGTATACAAAGGAAGTATGCAAAGAACGGGCGGTCTTATTGCTGATTAAAATTTACACAAAGATGACAAGGGTGTGGCAAATTTAATTCTATATTTAATGGCTAGTGTGGAAGCGACGCGACGTTACAATTAAAAGTGCAAGGTGATAAATCTTTACAAGTTTTTTAAATACCGGTAGGGATGGTGCGCGTTTAATTGACTTGGAGTTCATTCCATAAACCAACGACATGTACAGTAAAAGAATCGTTCATAAATAAATTTACTAGTGTGTAGTGGCATATTCAATTTCTAGCTCTTTGCTGATCTCAGGTTACGCGAATGGGAGTCACGAAAAAATTCAAAACGATTTTTGAGGTAAGAAGGGTAAGAGGATTAAAGAGAAATGAATATGTGAGCATTCCGATGAAGTCGTATTGGCAACCACTTGGGCTTAGTACGAAAGAGAGAGAGAGACATGGTCATATTTGCGCAACCCAAATAAAACCTTACACAGATATTCTGAATTCGCTCAAGTTTATCAAGCTGGGCTTCGGTGAGATCCAGATAGCTGACGCCCGCATAGTCAAAAATAGGGAAAAGAAGGGACTTGGCAAGCATACTTTTGGTGGAAATGGAAAGAAAATGTCGTAATCTACGCAAGGAGGCTGCAAAGACATAAACTTTACGATAAATTTCTTTTATGTGCTGTCCCCACCATTTTATAGAAAAGAGATAATTTTACGGATTTAGTTGCGTTTTATAGTGTTAATTGTATATTCTTAAACTTTTGAGAATTCATGTGTAATCTAGCATCCACAGTCACGAGGAAATTAAATTGCAATCACTCTACCTAGAGATCACCTGATGCAAATCACTTTAAACTTTCGAAATTGAAAATAAGTTGAAATATAACGCCATAAAATAATTTTATTGGAAATCACTTTTACGTAGATTTATTTAACTTAATCCGATTACAGCATAGTTTAGGTTAGGCCTGCGAAATTTTATGTTCTGCGACACTCATGTATTCGCTGGACAATCAGTTTCATTACGAGGTTGTTTAGACCTAGATTAGCACAGCTTATCTACACGTTCACATTCTTTGATGGGAAACGGAGTGCATGTTTATGGATCGACGGTAAAGATTGTACTCGTATTTAATTCAGTTGTATTTAGTTCACTATGGTAAAACCTCACAAAATTTGCTAGTCTGGTCATACACATGTTTGCTGAGCACATAATCCGATTAGAACATTCTAAGGCTGGGGAAAATCCGATACGTATGCAATACATTTGTATCACATGAGTGTTGCGACTGTCCTATGTAGTTTATTATCTATGATTGCGACTACGGTTGTATATATAACATACGAATACAACAAAAGAAGGCAAGATGATGAGCTGTCTTTTATAAATTTTTCAAGGGATAGTATTGATTGAATATCTCGATCATGGAGCTACTGTTACGGACACTTTCACTTTTTATGGAGAACAAATGCATTTGTGCAACAAAATCTTCGAGAGATAGTGAGGTGAACTCGCAAAGATTGTTTTGTTTCACCTAAAAACCCGGCTCACAAGTTCGTCATTGCAAGGTCTAAAAATAATATGACATTATTTAATAAAAGTTACCTGTAACCATTGACATAATATTTACTACATACTAGAACGGACACCGTTCAAAATCTGTGTGAGTGCGGGGCGCGTGAAATGAGGCACAAAGTACCTTTAAGGCAAGGACTAAGTGAGCTTGAGCATGTGGGTTCTAACACGTATTACAATCAACTAAGTCCCCGTGTCGCTTCTAGTACGTAGTACATATGTATTACTTAAATGCCTATAACATAGTCACCCTCACATCTTAATGAATGCTTCTAGTATATCAATATCTAGCATTTCATAACTGGTGTCGCAATGTTGAAGTGATGGAAATATTTAGGATGTCCATCCGGTTTCCACCAGCTTTCTTTCGTTGTGATATGGACTGGTGTCAACTAATAAGAAATTATCCTATAGAAAAATTTATTTACAAAACTTCTTCACAATATTATGTTGATACGTCACATTGCGAAGTTTTTGGGAGGTTTTGACGGCAGCTGGAGCTAGCCAGACAGTCGACGACGATAGTGTTCCAATCATTATCGGAGCACATGTTTCATCGTTTGCAATAACAGTAGTGCGAAAACATTTAATACACAAAAATCCAAGGAATTACTTTTCATTGGTTAATAAGATACTTAATCAATAAAAAATGTATTGTAGATTAATAATAAAGTAAATTATTCCTGAGACGCCATTTCGTACCATGGAATATAGATTATGAAATTAATTTGTTCACATGCGACATTTCTATGGGTACTTAACACGTTGAGCGCCATGTGTTTCTTTTTGGAAACACAAAATGCTACATTCTGAGGCCGCGTGTTTCATTTTGGATACACGGTCGACCCTTTATTTCGAGGCCAGTGTATCCACTAGGAAACACGTTTTCATAGATTTTACTTCGGAATGTTTTACTTCTGGCCTCCACGTAGGTTTCGGTCCGAGTGGGTTTTTTATATGTCTTTTAGGTAAAAAATTATGACAAAAATAAAAAAAAACACCTACTTTTAGAAATTACATTTATTTGTATTATTCTCATTTCTTTTAGAAACACACAAAATCAACAGTAGATAAATAGATAGAATATAACAGGCTCGTATAATTAGTAATTTTTTTTTTACGAAAAAGTAGTTAGTAGAGCTTGTCAAAGTGATCTGTACATAGTACATATACATTCTCTTCGTTTGTTTGGAAAATTTGCGTTTTACTTCAACAAGTTTTCCTTGCTTTCCATACATCTTATAGCCTTCGACACAACGTCCTTTTTTCTTTTTCGGAGGGTTTTCCTTGATATTGAAAACATGTCTGTGTAGCTTGTTTGATGTTAGTGAGCTTTTGTCTTCTTGACGTATATAACTGCCTCCCTAAATTCTGTGTTTTTGAGAGCCTTTCTGCGAGTATTCTCAGAGTACAAAAATAGAGCATTCACGATGCTGATACCCTACAATACTTCAAAAAATAATTTCTGTACTATTTTGTACAACGCATCTACGCTGAGTTGTACGACACCGTCTGATCACTCAAGTCGATGCTAGATTTTCCTGTGTTTTCGGCAACGGTTTTCAGTTTTGAATGTTTCAAAAACATTCAGCACTGAAATCCTCTTATGCCTGCACTTCATAACGACAATTTCATTGCTGGCTTGCGTGTTTCCAAAAGTATACACACGGCCTCTAAAGAAATTTTTAAGTAAAAGCTTCATCAGGGGCCCCATGTTTCTTTTTGGCACACATGAAAAATCATGGAATATCATGGAAAACTAAAATAATTTAACATGATTTTACTATAAGATTATAAATACAATCTTATATAACAATGAAAATTAAGACAAAAAAAGGCAGGTTCAAAAATTGATAAAAAATCGTTTTTGGGTTTGGCAGTCAACGTGTTAAGTATAGAACGAATATATTATTATACACGTTTTTTTTTTGTAGAAACATATATAAGTAAGTCATCGTGATTAGGCTACATTTTTTATATTTAAATCTGCTCATTATTCTTTTATTTTATTTTTAGGTTTCCACATCAAAGTCAAAGTGGAATAAATTCGTCCATTTTTAACTCTCGCCCAGCGTTTATGAACGACTCTTATTCTAATTTAACTAAATATAATTGTAATTTAAATGTTATATTAATAAGTTTTGTTATTTTATATACATTTAGTATGTTTTTTTTATATTTGACATAGATACCTTTTAAAATAAACAGATAAAAATATAATTAAAATGTTATTGTGATATAATATTATGTAATATGATATTAAATAAGCAAATATAATATGCAAAATAAATGACTAAATTTAAATATTGTTCTCGATATAATTTACCTATTTAACAATACAATCTACTATTACCTACGGGTCATTCTACCTATGTTTATTCTATGATGAAAAAAATCAACCGCGCGAACACAGAGTAGCGCACATTTTTTGTTTGAGATAACTGTTCTAGTACGTAAGTACATATTACTTCAATGACTTCAAACCATTATTTATACAATAAAACAAGAGCAGTAATCCGCTTGAGTGAAGTTCCCGACAAAACTCTTTGACTAACATAACAGATAGTGAAGTGTGTGGACAGTTGACACTCACGTATTGGCTGGGCACGGAGTCGATGGGTATGTGGGCGGGGTGCGGCGCGTGAGCGGCGTGCGCGTGGTGTGGCGCGTGCGCGTGCGCGGGCGGCAGCAGCGCGGCGTACGGCGTGAGCCAGGCGGCCGGATGCGCGTGCAGCTGCGGGTGGTACGCCACGCCGTACACGCCGCCGCCGCGGTACACGCCCGCGCACTTCGCCCGCGCCCGCCGCGCCCACGCCGCCGCCGTACACGCCGCTCACGCTCATCGCCTGGAACCACACCGTCTGCTCAACGTCTCCACAGATCTCGTACACTCGCACAGTCGGGTTGCGATATACAAATCGAAGGATCAGGACAAATATTATCAGCTATACAGGGTTATTTTTCAAAGAGTAGCCAAATTTTAAACTTAAGTTCAAATATATGAATAATGATGTACTGTTATTACAGTTTTTGAAAATACGAGTACATAAGACTTCTATTTTTATTTGAAATTATCCCAAATTGAACGTGATTTATAAGCAATAACTTTTTTGCCTACCGATTGACGATCAGTAAAATCAGTTCAAATAATGCATTGCCACGCATTTTTAATTTGAAAGGTGGAAAGGACAGAATGTTTGGTGTTTATTTTAATGAATTTTTTTCAACATTTGTCTATAATACTTATACTGTACCTTCTCCACAAATTTGGCCGGTTATTGCAAAATAACCGTGTACCTATCTATATGTCTTTGCAGGATATTGAGCCTTCTCAAAAACATGCCAAATAAAACATTTTCTTAAAAGTTTAGCATTATTTGATACTCCCAGCCGTAACAATATAGTATAGATTAACTACTTCAAAATCTTTTTTTTAATTAAACAATATGACAGCACTTTCTAGTATCAAATCATCTAGATTTTAAGAAAGAAGTTTTTAAAGTCGGAAAGAAACTAGACTCATGTTGGCGGACTTCACAACTGATATATTATCACGGTAAGCCTTTTTATACACAATATATCACATATTACTTCCCATGTCAGATGGTCAGTTGGGCGTTGTTGTTAAATAAAAACATTTGTTTTCTCTCATTTAAATCTAGAGCGCAATGAAAACTATGAAGCTTTTATTAAAAATAATATCTGTTTTCTAGAGCAGCAATTTGTAAAATAAATAAGTCAAAATCGCTTAATTTTCTACATTTTCGTTATAACACAGTACTTCTATGACTATGGATTTATATAGCTCCGTGAATGTTATAGTACAGATTAAATAATAGAACTACAGTTATAAGCCTATACGACAAAAATAGTATTATTCAATGTAGTATTCGCGTAAATATAGAAAGTCATAGAAGTCGATTTTTTTTTCTAAATTCATAAAGCTTTGCCTACTGACTGATATTCAAATAATATTGGCAAAAAACCTTTATCTCAATGTTTTACCAGTTTAGAAGCAGTGATGACAAACTTATTCTAGACAGAATAAGTTTATCATCACTGCTTCTAAACTGTAAATCACGTGGTCATAGTAGACACTATGACCACGTGATTTACAGTTAAACTCGCTAAGAACTATTATTAAGAAGAGAAGAGTCTTATTTACACGAACACTACACATTAGTAGTACGGGGGCAGCAAACAGTTTGTGAACACGTACAGGATCGAACAATGCACATCACTACATCAGATTTCATAGACCACAAATCCTCGCTAACCCCCACCCCCCTGATCAAGGGTACTGTTAAGTGCTCGAAACGTCGGAAATATAAGATATAATATACGTTATAAAATCCGTAAAAACTACATTTAATTACAAGAGACGAGTCTTTTTTACAAAAGGTGCAACGCTATAGTGACATTGCTGTTAAATCACAAACTTTACATTAGGTACTTTTACATTTTGCATATTTTCCGTGGGACTTCTTTATCGAAACCTAAACCTGCGACTAATTATAAACTACTGTATGTAATAAGATAAGACAGCAAAATAATAATCTACAATAACAAGAATATTCTGTTTAACCATGAGTCCTCTCCTTGAGTAAAATAAAAATAACACGTTTACTAATGTAATAATAAAAAATAGGGTTGTACCTGTGTGATGGATTCGTTGTTTTCCCGCCATACTCTGCCGTTGTTGTCATTTTGCTTATTATACAGCGCCTTTTTTTTGTTCCCGCCGTCGGCAAACTTTACTAACAGGGGTTCTTTGGCGCCCGGTATAGAGTTGCCATTAAACATCTGAAAAAGTTAAAATTTACATAACATATTAAGTACTGGGTTATTCTATATTTAAATATAGCTATACTTATATCCTTATGACTAATGGTACGTACAGACGTGCTCAAAAAGCACATGCTCATAAGCACGCTGTGTTGCTTTGCACCAGGCTCTCGGCCGATATTGGATGTACAAAGATATAGTGACAGTGCTATCCGTACATAACTTAATAAAATAATCATATTGCTTGCAACCGAATGGTGTAAGAAAAAAAAAGTAAAATTTTTCTTCCCCCCAACGCGACATATCGAGAGTTTTTTTTTTATATAAATTGACATTGCAACTGTCGCGAATCGAGATCGATTTGATAAAATATGCTCATAAGCGATCCTGTTTAATTCAGTCGCACTCGGAGTACGCCCTTCTAACCGCACCTCAGGTAGCATGCTCGAAAATCAAACGTCGGTTGATTTTTGAGTATGCTCAAAATAAGCATGTTCGTTGCTAGCAATGAGTGTACACACGTGCTACTAATGAGCACTTGCTCAATAAAAGCATGCTTTCGTGCTAGTAATGAGCACGTCTGTCCGTACCTTAAAGCATAAATGGTTGACAATTGCTTACAATAGAACAGATTAAAACTGCCTTCACATTTAGCTCGTTACACTATATTTTATTGAACAGCCAATCATAATATATTTCTTTGTAATAGTATTTATATATTGCGTAGTTCAATGAGTCTCGGACCCTTTTAATCCGAATATAACACTTATTCCAAAAGACAAATTGTCGGCCTTTGAGTTTGGATGTGTTGTTATTGTGCAACTAATCTGATCCCAACTTTTCATTTTATCGCAAATAAAAGTACGCCGTAATAACAAGCATCGGCTTTGAAAGTTAATAGTATGTTTGGAAACTAGGTTTGATCCTTAAAAACCTGTTACTATTTGATACAAAATAAAAATAGAGCAGTCGCAGTCAAATAAAAATACATTAATAACTGCACAGCACTTCTGTTGACTTATCTTATGGTCTGGTAGCCGTGTTAATGAGTTTTATGTAAAAGTAAAGTAAAGTAAAGTTATAGCCTATATACGTCCCACTGCTGGGCACAGGCCTCCCCTCATTTCTGAGGGTTTTAGGGCAAGGAAGTGACCGCTCCAACTGGCGAACTTCACATGTCTTCGAAATATTTCTTTTTCTTATTCCTCAGACATGCAGGTTTTCTCACAATGTATTCCTTCACCGCCAAAAACGTGGTAAATCAGCACTCAAAATTACAATTAACAATTGCATTGGTGCCGGCGGGGCTCGAACCTGGGTTACTCGCGTTCTGTTATATTTACAGCGAGCGCTAACCATCTGAGCTACCACGGCACCACCACGAGTTCTATTTAGATTCAAAAAACTTAAACTGTTATTACATAAACACATAAGGCTCATTGGCGTAATAGCTAAGTAAATAATTATTTGTACGGATATTATATATAGTATAAGTATCCGTTGCAGTTTATAACTCTCAACAATATTTCATAGTTGCTCTCGTGGCATGATATAGATTATAAACGTATTTTCGAAACACTATCAAGTAAGTAAGTAAGTAAGTAAGTAAGTAAGTACTATCAGGTATAGTTAAAACGCGAAAACTCACCTGAATTATCTGCTCACACTTTTCCCTGGACTCCATTCTTGCGAAGCCGACACCTTTGCTATGGCCGTGAGTGTCGCGCAAGATCCGCGTGGACACAACCTGCCCGAACTTAGCCAGAAGCTGATCCACATCATTCTCCTTGAAGTGTGGTGGTAGATTGGCCATATACAGGTTGGTGGGGTCTTGCTCCTGTTGCTGCAAACATACGCCCCAAGACACAGATGAAGCAGCTACTTCCAATAGTTTCTATATTCATTCAGAATATTAGAGCATGATCAACCAACTTATTTATTTTATTTCATTGAATTTAAAATTAAATTTACAAATTCACATATGTGTAGCATCTTGATTTAGACATTAATAAAATTAATTCTTTTGAATAATATATATTTTTTTAATTTTAGAACTAATATTTGTATTAAGAGAAATTTGCTTAACAACTTGTAAAAGCAGGAAACGTCGGTAAAAGAAGCAAGACATGATAAGTTTATTTTTGTCTAAATAAAGTAAATTTCAACGTGATCAATAAGAAAATGAAAGATATTTCGAAATATGTATATTGAAATTAGCTTTGAAGCCCGCATAGATAATCTAGACACTTAAGCCAGCTCTGACGTAAATCAGCAGTTAGAATCTAATATGCTATAATATAATAAGTATTATGGTTATTACGTAAGTGTTATCAACAACATGGGAATATATCAGCATAGAGATTATGAAGCTGGTTAAAGTCGCATACACACTAATTTAATATTGAAAGCATAGAAATACCCAGAGCCCAGTAGCGATAGTACATTGTTATAACGCTAAAGCAAACGGTATAAGTGTTGACAGAGTGAAACAATGTCTCGAGTAAATTTAGGAAGCGTTATGCTGGCGCCGAACTGCGTACCATTGAGAGGAATTGCAAATACTTACAACGAATTAGTGTCTCAGTTGCCACGAAAGTGTCTGTTGGGTCGGTATCCAATAACAAACTAACAAATTGTTATGAAACGATCATTAGCTTCGTTATCAACTTTGTTATTAATTATTTTATTTTAACACTAAATTGAACCTACAAAATCTATATAGGATCATCAACAGCCCATGTGGCTATAACAGGAATACGTATATTTTAAATTTTGTATTCCACGGAAGGAAACGATAGGATACTAGAATATGCATAATAGCAAAATATGAATATTACAAAGAAATGGTTAACGGCTTAATGTTAATAATACACGGCACATTATATAAATAAGTTTTATAAATTATTACTAAAGCTATAAGTAATGGTAGATGGATTATAGGGGCGGGTGGGGATAAATATTTTGACTAGATTTAATTACTAAATGTAATATGTTATTTTATATGAGGTATTATTTGATTTTTTGTCTTTATCATAAAATTCCATACAAATTCATGAAAATGAGCACAACAGCATTATTCTTGGTAGTTTTTTTACTAAGAAATAAGCTGGAATCATAGCTTTAATTTTTTTTTAATCTAGAAGATAATGAAGAATACCTCATGGGACTATAAAATATATACATACGTATACGATTGTACATAGGTTTGAAGTCTTTCCTCTCAAAAAATAATCAAAGCATTACGTAGGTATAAAAATTGAAATATCTGGAATGTATAGAAATAATAAAGGTGTTGGATGTAAGGGCGGATTAGGATCAGGCGGTTAGTCGTAGTAGTATTACTTGCATGCACAACGTACACGGTTCAGTCTACGCAGGAACCAGATACCCACTTTAGCCATCTGGGCCTGAACACCTTTGGCTTGTAATCCTTTAACAGCTGCCTCCGCCGACGCGATCGTTTCGAAATCTACAAAACCATAACCTGCCAAGACAAAAGTGAAATTATTTTATAGTGCGACGTTCTTAAATCGTCCGTTAAATTTAAACGTTGTTTAATAAGTCAAACGGTTCATGCTCTGTTATGGAGTATATCTAAATAAACAAAAAAATATATTACATAAAAGGATACAGATAACTATTAAACATCAGAACTAATGAGCATAAATATGACTTAAACCTACTTGTCTAGTAAAAAGTAGCGTGATGAGAATGTGGTAAGTACGGAAAAGTTTGCACACTTTAATGGATACATATTTTGCAATGAATTTTAAGATTGTCTGTGCTTGAGTGCAACAAATAGTGATAATGACGCTACTAAAACAAGTTTATGAAATCAACATATACTTAATATAAAAAGTTAATAAACATTAATAAAAATCGAATCTAGAGATCGTGCATATATTGGAAAAATTCTCACCATAGATGAATTATTTTAATGAAGATATTATGGTATTCTAGAAAATAGTAATATTATTCAGTTACGAATAGAACTTTCTTTAATGCCAAATATATTCAAGTTACGTATTGCGTAGTTTTCTAAAGAATAGGTTACATATACATACGTGAATATCTATGCAATGATAAGGTTGGACAACTAGAAGTCATATGTAGATACGGGAAATATAGACTAACTATGATAGTGGAAAAGAGGGGAAAGGGTACAAATTAATGTTGTTTACCTTTACATTTATTCGTATTTTTATCCAATATTGCTTTTGTTGAAATTATATTGCCGTACCTGAAAAAATAAAGTGTAAACTTACTACAACTGAGCTAGAAAAATAACGAGCAATGTGTTGCACTTCTATAAAAAAAAATGTGAAATCGTATTCGCATTAGGTTATGTTTTAAATCAATGCGTAACTCATTCGATTTATGTTTTTTTTTTGCATAAATAAGTACCTAATAAAAAACAATAGGCAAACTACTTACATCTGGCACATCTGGACGAGGTCCTTATCGGTGGTGTTTTGGCTGAGGCCGCGGATGTAGAGGTTGGTGCGGCTCAGCTGCTCGCCGGCTGCGCCTGTGGTGGAGGCGGAGGATGCTGGCGGTGGAGGGGCGGTGCTAAGGCTGGTAGAGCGCGTCCCCCCCGCCGACCCTGTGTTGGACGAGGAGGAAGACGCCGTGTTGGCTGGTGACGCGGCGGTAGGCACGCGCGCACCAGTCGCACCGCACCCGCCGCTCATCGCCGCACCCGTGTACTGTAAATACAAGCCCTACATCACGCTATACGTCTTGTTTTCAACAAATTTTGGGTAGATACAAAACTCTTATGAAGGAATTAATAAAAAAGTTCATTAGATAGTTATGTAATAACCATTTAAAGTTCTCCACATAGTTCACTATGGGATAGGCCCACAGAAATCTAAATAATAAGGTTATTATTTAGATTTCTGTGGATAGGCCATAAGGAGCTTATTGCTTCCGATAGATGGCGGCATAGCACCATGCGTAAAATATCTAGAGCGGCGATGTGATGATGCGGGAGCGTCGAAGGTGCGTACAGTCTGATGCGCTTGTCAGTCTGCCTCCTAGTCCCTACAACTGCAACTACGGGGGGGGGGGGGGGTCAATATCCAGCGATGGGATTTAACGGACTCTTCGTCTATGAAGATTAACGTGTTTCAGTTTCTGCTCAAGTCTACCTTACTGTTTAAGATTAGTTTTCAAAAGTGAGTTTCCCCGTCGGTATTTATTATATGTATAAGATCTATTACATTTTCTATAATATACAAACATTATAGAATGTAACGTACACATGACATTAAAAGTAACTACAGTGGATTTCATTAATAACAATCTCTGTTGTAACGACTTTTTGGTTGTAGCGACGTCAAACTTACGTCCCTTGAATTTCGTAAGAAATTCATTCGGTAATAGCGACTTCGGTTATAGCGTCAATTTAGGGTATAGCGACTTGTTTTTATGAACCAATTATGACCGATTCCTAGAAATCACTTGCCGATATTGCGACTGAGTCGGTAAAGGCACAAAGACTCATTCATAAAACTATTAAGCTTTCTTATCCTTTGTTTTTTCTTCAAACACAAGAAAAGGAGGATGAAAAAGAGGAAGAAGATTGCAATCTAAATGATATTCCAACAACTAGAGATGCATTATGTGCTATAACAACGCTCAAAAAGTACTGTTTATTTGGTGAAGGCCAAAATAATTTAGATGTTGAAGGAATTATGAAAATGGAATACACCTTACAGCGTGCACAAAAAACTAGACTTAAACAGTGCACTATAACACGTTTTTGCAATTACACCCGTGTATAACAACATAATTAAATAAATGATAAGTAAATATGTACATGACTTTTTATTATTTCGGATATAGAGACCTTCGGATATAGCGACGACATTAAAAAGTGGTCCCTCCGCCGTCGTTATAACCGAAATTCACTGTATATACTGCTTGTATAATCGCCCATTTAAAACATTTTTTTATTTCTACAGAAGATACATAAGAGATACATTCGTCTGGCAGTTACTGTGTAGCGGTGTAAGAATATCCGCTACCCCATATCATCCCGTCGAAATCGTAAGAGGCAACAGAGGGGCACAAAATCAGGATGAGCAGCATTTCCTAATAAAGGCTAAAAATAAAAACCGCGGTTGGCAACCCGCTAGCCAAGCGTTGCAACTATGGCAAATTGGCCACCATTGAGGCAATCTACGGGAGAGGCCTATGTTTAGTAGTGGATTTCAATAGGCTGTAATGCAAAAAAATGTCCCACAGCTGGTCACAGGTCACTTATTCACCAAGTTTTAAGGGGATATAGTAAGTCAGCACAAAGTCTAATTTCGCCCCCACTTCCTCGCGCGTCGTATGCTATGTACCGACATGTTTGTATTCACTATACTGTAAGAGATAGGTCGTTAGATACTTATTTCATTAGGTTTATCATATTTATGCCTGTTTCTTAACGCCAACCCAGTCGCTTCTAATTTTTATCACGGTTATTTCCCATTTTAATTTTACGTCGTGCTGTTGCGTAATGTGTATTCTGATCGTAAGCGACACAACTTCTACCTTCAAAAGCCTAGGCGATACTAACGGCTAACGGGGCGACAGGAATCAAGTCAAGACGCCGATAGTTTAGGTAATTTCTTTTTACAGTGATAATAATGGTATTTTAAAAAAAAAGTAAATAACATGAGCACTGCTTTATAGTTAGTTCAGTTAGTATGCAAAGCTTCATGATCTTATTTAAAGTATTTTATGAATAACAGCGGTTTATTGTTCAGTTTGAAGGTAATTTTGGATTTTTTTTCTATCGAGAAAATTTTATGGAATCATGTTTTCGTCTAACATAGTCCTTAACATTAATCCTCAATATTACCATATATTTATTTCAAAATTAATGCTGCAATATTTTCGGCATAACGGAGGATCTTGCTAAGCCATTTGAGGTTATATTTCCCCTTAAGGTACAAAAGATTGTGACGTGCTGCCGCTATTAGCATTGGCAGAATTCAGGTTATATTTTCGGAATTTTTATAATTCCTCCGACATGCAGGATTTATTGCGATATTTTTGTTTTCCGCCAAGGACATGGTGAATTAACACTTAAAATTACACGTTTATAATGCTGGTACAGATCGAAGCTTGTCATATATATAATACCAGACGTTTCACGTCGCTCTACGTCTTCTGTTTAGGTATTTATTTTATAATATGTAATAGTGGGGTAGGGGTACAAAGTGAAGTGAATTAATCTTCTTCTTCGTAAGGAACAACGCTCTCACAGAATACCAGCGTAAAATAGTAACTTAAGATCTGTGTTTCGAATAGTGAGTTTAGAGGACCGGAGACCCTCTTTACTGGAAAGTGGCATTTAATCTTAGTCCTCAGGGTTGACATCTCATCTGCATTTTTTTAATCGAGGATAAACCTAGATCTCTATGGGCCACAACATTCACTTACCTGGACTGTGTGCTTGTTGGTCACCCTTATCCTATAAAAATTATTATATTTCTACCTCACAGACGGCATGAGGCTTTTTTTGGAATTTCTTAATGTCGTCTCTTACGACCGTCAAGGGACGTTTGTTTATGAATTCTCTTAGGCCGCCAAACACGAGAAATTATGATTGTGATTCGTCGTTTCAAAATGCGCCGCAGCGGGAATATACCATATTTTCGCACTGTTTATCAGAAAGTACCCATTACATATATACCTACATAATTATTTATAGTTTTGGGATAAAAGCCAAAAGCAAACGTCAGTATGTTGACAGTAGATTTAAAACGTAGTGATTAAGTAGTGAATTAATCACTACGTTTTAATTCTACTGGGATCATTCGGATTAAGCTCTTTGGGTTAAATTATTAAATTTCTTATAAATTGTTGTAAGGCTTAACTTAACCGTATAGGCTTGTGTATAAAATATAATATGCTTGTGTATAAATAAAAAATATGGTCCATTTTATTATTTCGTTTTCAATCAATACTTTTTGCCTGTGTGATAAAACCTTCATGAATTTTTAACAATTATTATCATTGAGAGTGTTTATGTATATTGCTCTACGTCCGGTTGATCGAAGAGCACGGTCCCGATTGAAAAATGAAAACCTGTGTTATTCCATAAGATATATCACTAAGATTGCTCTTTTTCACAATAAATAGTAAAATTAATATGAATATGTAAGAATATCTTTTTTTCCATGTCATATGTTTTTCTTTCTATATATATATATATATATATATATATATATATATATATATATATATATATATATATATATATATATATATATATTACTACAACATACATTATTTGATATGATTTGATAAATTGCTTAAAATATATGTCTATAAGTGCATTAATTACTTAGTTGCGTGATAAAATCCAACATCCTAATTCGTTCTTCAGGCGTCGTGAAATAAAACTATAGAATACTAGCTTGCCAGGCAGACGTTGTTCTGCCCTTTTCGACGAACCTTTGGCATGTCCTATAAAAAACTTCAATTCGCAAAAAAAATTTGTGGGTCACTCATAAGCAAAAAAACTATCCTATCTCTCAAGTTGGACTAAACTGCACACGGTGTGCAAATTTGATTAAAATCAGTTAAGCAGTTTAGGAGTCCATCGTGGACAATGTGACATCTAATTTATATATATTAAGATAGAGATTATATATTTTTTACTTGGAGTTTCAAGTGTTGATTAACCTCGTATTTAAAGGCGCAGGAAAACATACGTAAGGAAAGCTGGACTATAACAGATAAAAATCAAATTTAAAATATAAGTGTTTTCCAATAAGGTGATTTTTTTTCTATTTAAGTTGTTTTTAGAAAGATTTGATGTTATTAGTACTTGTATATTTATTTTACAATACCTATTTTTATTTGTGGTAAAACTTTATTGCTATCATCTTATGCCCAATATAAAGTTATAAAGGGCGTTACTAAATGGCAGTCAAAAGTTAAGCCAATATTTTTTAAACTTTAAAAATTCTTAGACTATATATTATAATACGTGCTACGAAACTACACTATGCTCGAGACGCTTAATCTTCTTTGGTAAACACAGTCAGTATTCACTGACATTGAATCAACCGTCTCACTACAAGTGATATTAATATTACGTGAACTTCCGTTCCATGCTCGCGAGAGACGCCTACTCTCCCGCGAACATGGAACTTCATTGAAAATAACTGCTCTCTGAGACGTGTAAGACACCAGCCATTAGTTATTTAGCCAACGGGTAATGAATAGGGTGGAGTAATGAACGAATGCCGATTCAGAGCACGATTGCTTTTTGCTTAAATGAGTCGCGTTTGCCGTATATGCTGGTTGTGCCTTACACGAACGCAGTCAGAGGAAGGGAACGGTATAGATAGCACGTGGTCGTTTAAGGCCGAACAGTTAGTTTAGCCTAACGAGTAACTAGTCGACGATCGTACAATGAATCGGGAATGGCCTTTTGGCTGGGCAAACAAGTTTGCAGCCAATTTAAAAGAAATGTTTACAAGTTACGAGTACAAAGTGAATGTTTTTATTAATCAATGAACACAAGATTCACGTAGAGTAAAATCTTAAGACGAAGTTAATATTTTAATTTTTTAAGAGGTGTGAATAAGAATACGTTCAAAAATTTTTCTTCCACAACCTTTCTGCTTTCCTACAGATAGACCCTGTTAACTGCAGACGAGTCTCTAGCGACCAATTGATGACGGAAAAACAATCGGAAAATACCGAACTTAAATCTAACACACAGGTGGTAGAGAGCAGCAGAGTTTATGTCAATCTGGTAGAAATCACTCCGCAACTGAATTATGACTTTTATTATGATAACACTTTGTAACCTAAAATATTTAACTTTTTTATAGGATAGGGTGACTGACAAACGAGCACACAGTCTATCCCATGGTAAGTAGTTGCTGTGGCTCATATACATCTACATCTGTCCTCAAATACAAATCAAAATGTTGATGCGTAGTCACTCGTGAGGACTAAGATGAAATGCCTCGTTTCTAGCAAAATTGGTCTCCGCTTCTCTATACTCAAACACTGTAACGTTAAGCTGTTATTTTACGCTGGTAATCCGTGAGAGTGTGGTTCTTCGCCGGTCGAGGCGACCCACTCGTGCTAGAGCTATACTACTATTAGTAGCTACAGCATGGCTCTACCACGTATAATATAAAAATTACATCTCCTTGTAATCAATGTTTAAGCATTTACACCAAAAGTCAAACGTCAAAAAGAAACCAACGAAGATTCCTACCAGAGTTACAAAATAGCACTGCAGAATTCTAGATGCTAGGATGTCGCCCTGCACTTATCAACCCCAGCATGGTGATATTTTTATTTTCAAATATCATTTGGGTTCATTACGTATGATAATTATTATGTTTTTTTTACGTGGTTCCATCTTAGTCCTCAGGGGTGAAAACGCACCTGCGTTTTCATTCTTCATCGAGAATAAATGTAAATGTCTATGGGGCACAGCATCCACTTACCATCAGATGGAATATGTGCTCGTTTGTCACCCTTATTCTATAAAAAATGTAGTCAAATAGCAAGAATTAAAGTTATAACTCTGGAGCTACTGACCTTTGATCATTTTTTTATAGAAGAGGGGGCAAACGAGCATGCGGTTCACCTGATGTTAACTGACTACCGCCGAACATGATCAACCGCAACACCAGGGGAATTGCAGGTGCGTTGCCGGCCCTTTAGAAAGGAGTAAGGAGTATGCTCTTTTCTTGAAGGTCCCCAGGTCGTCGGTCCGGAAAAATCGCCGGTGGTAAAGTACTCCACAGAGAGGTCGTACGCGGAAGAAAACTCCTTTTGAAACGTACAGTGGTGGACCGCCAAGCATCCAGTTGATGTGGATGGTATCGGGACGTTTGCCGCGTAGTGCGTTCACGAAATTTGGCGGCTGGGATTAATCCGAACAATTCCTCAGAGCACTCCCCATGGTATATGCGAAAGAAAATGCAAAGAGATGCAACGTCTCTTCGCAGCGCCAGTGAATCGAGCCGATCGGAAAGCACTCGGTCGTCGACGATACGAGCTGCTCTGCGCGCTCTGGGTGCGGTCAAGTGGAAGGAGCTGGTACTGGGGAGCCCTAGCCCAGAGATGGGAACAGTATTCCATGTGCGGCCGAACCTGCGCCTTGTAAAGTTGCAGGCGGTGTGCCAGCATGAAATACTGTCACGCTCTGCTGAGCACGCCAAACTTTTTAAAGGCCAATTTGGCCTTCTCTTCCAAGTGGCCACGAAATTGCACGTCACTCGATATGTCGACGCCGAGGATTCCGATACTGGCTGAGGCAACAAGGTTCTTTTTAGCGGTTAACGCGCAAACTTGTGTCTTCTGGGGGTTAAACTGGACTAGATTTAGTCGCCCCCAATCCGAGACTCTGTTCATCAGAGACTCGACTTCAGACACAAGTTTGTCCCGGTACTCGTAGACGTTTTCCCGAGAAATATTGGCATGGCCGGTGTACAGAGCATCACCAGTGCTGTCATCTGCATAGCAATGAATGTTACGGGTTTGCAACATATCATTGATATGCAGAAGAAACAGCGTTGGCGATAGCACGCAGCCCTGTGGAACACCAGCATTAATAGGCTTGTAATCGGAGCTTGCACCGTCTACAACGACCATGATGCTCCGATCTGCAAGAAAGCTGGTGATCAAATCGCGCCGTTTCTTGGGAAGCCCATAGGAAGGGAGCTTCGAAAGAAGCGCTTTGTGCCAAACCCGATCGAAAGCCTTCGCTATGGCCAAACTAACGGCCAATGCCTCCCCCTTGGACTCTACTGCCTCCGCACATCTGTGAGTTAGGTAGACCAGGAGATCACCAGCTGACCGACCACGGCGAAAACCGTATTGGCGATCGCTAATCAGCTGGTGATCCTCAAGGTACTTCATAAGCTGGCAGTTAACAATAGACTCCATTGTTTTGGAGAACAAGGAGGTGATAGCGATAGGCCGGTAGTTGGACGGGTCTGAGCGGTCGCCTTTTTTAGGGATCGGGTGGACGAAAGCCGTCTTCCATGATTTCTGGACTACGCCTAGGGAGTAGGAGTACCGGAGAAAACGCATTAAAACCGGTGCCAACTCTGGAGCACACGTCCTCAGCACAATTGGGGGGATTCCCTCAGGCCCACTCGACTTGTGGATGTCCAGGGAGAGGAGTGCTTTGCGAACCGAGACGCTGTGTGAACTGCACTTCCGGCATGGAGCACTCACACCGCGGGATGGTCGGCGGTGTACTCTCCCCGTCACCGAGAGTCGAGTTGGACGCAAAGAAAGAGCCTAGCAGATCGGCTTTTTCCTTTGCGGTATGGGCCAGTGAGTCGTTCTCCCTGTGCAGAGATGGAAGAGATGGCTGACAGAAATACCCCTGGACAGCCTTGGCGAGAGACCAGAATGCACGGGTTCCAGAAGGAAGACGAACTAGTTTCTCGCCAATTCTGCCTATGTGCTCTGACTTTGCCTTGGCAATGACTCCTTTGAAGGACCTAGAGGCGGAATTATACTTCTTTTTTAGAGCGCTGGTGTTTACATCCCGGGACGTTGATGCGTCAGCCCAGGCTTGGTAGCACTCCTGCTTATAGCATGATGCTATTTTACAGGAGCGACCAAACCATGGCTGAGATTTGCCTCCAATGGCCACCACAGAGAAAGGAATAAAAAGTTCCATACCCTGAAGTACCACAATAGCGACAGAATCCGCTACAACGTTGTGATCGTCCGGCGAGAAGCAAACCCGCCCCCAAGGGTAGGATGCATAGAAAGACCGCATCCCATCCCAATCGGCTAACCTATAGTGCCAAACACGGCGGCAGCCTGCAGAATGCAACTGCGATTTCAGCGTGAGTGGCACCACACTCCGGACAAGACAATGGTCCGAGGAGCCTAAAGGGGCGTCGACGGAAATCTGATATCCGTCCGGGTGAGAGGTCAGCAGAAGGTCCAACAGGGAAGGTGCATGATCCTCCACATCTGGAATCCTCGTATGCGAGGTAAACAGTTGTGTCAGACCATATGCCACGGCAAAATCATGAACAGATCTCCCCGCATGATCGGTTAAATGTGAACCAAGCCATTCGGCGTGATGGGCGTTAAAGTCGCCGAGATTCACGATCTCTGCGGAGGGGATCTGCTGTAGCAACGAATCTGTAGCCATTTGGACGTGGTCGAAGAGTCGGTCTGTTTCGGCATAACCGCTATGGGACCTATAGAGGCATCCGTAGACGCGCGGATGGTCGTCGCTGTCTACGCGTAAGGATGGACAGGTCCGAACCTTCAAGACTGCCGAGGCGTCGAAAACAGATGTCCTCTCAGACGTAAACGCAAACTCCAGCCCGAGGTACAAAGGAGTGTTCCAGTTTGTACCCCGTGTAGGAGAGATACGAGACATCAGCCGGAGAGGAACCTGCGTCTCAGTCAGAAAGAGCAGAATCGGTCTCGCCGTCTCGAGATGGTAGTGGACGGCGTTTAGATTAGAGTGAAGTCCCCTGATATTGCAGAAATTCACGGATAGCGTGGCAGGGGTTGCCTTGGTCTTGTTGCTCCATTTGCCCCGAGCAGTTGTAGTCATGAGCGGGTTTTCGCCCCCCCCCCCCCCCAGAATACGCGGGGCAGCCTGAGCACCCACACGCAGGAGCGGAGAAACATGGTCGTGGATGCTCAGCGAGGGATTCTCTATGTGTTGCTACGCTATCATGTTGATGGGGGGGAGGGGGGGATTTGGGCCTCCGCTATCATATCTGCTAATGTCATAAGTAGAATTTTTATGGAATCCAAACATAAAACTCTCGCCTGAAAACTAAAGATTAGTTTCACTACTATGAATACAGATAGGTTCAATGTATAAAACTTCCAAAGCAGTAAATAAACTGCGGATAAATATTCTAATATAATACGTCGAGACTGCAAAGGAATTCTAGTAACGCCACATAAAATAAATGTACGTGTCTTTATTTATTTAAGTGTCTTACTAGAAAATACTCGTAGCCTATATTTCCAATGCAAGCGTGTATTTTCCCCCCGAACGGGTTCCCGCCTTGTCGTGGCGGGGGGGCTTAGAAGCCGTGGCTTGGTCACCCACGGCGAAACAAAGAGGATCCCATATGGCTGGTCCGAGGCGGAGGGCCGGCCCGAGTTGGCCACTCCGAGTGGGCTTGGGAAGCCCACTTAGGATGTGTGTTGGTGGACTGCGGTGAGAGGTGTGTCCTCCCCACCTACCGCTGCAGCCGAGGTGGAGTCGCGGAGGAAGAGGAGTGTTGGTATGGCGATGCGCCACTCGCCCTATCCTCCGCGACTCAAACGGGGCCGCACCGTTGATGCGGTGGTGGTGGGGCCGCTCTCCCTACCCTCCGCAGCCGAATCTTGGTTGGCGGCGGAGCCATAGACCAGATCCGCCGCTGGGGTCGGGAAGGCTAGTACTTCTAAGTGCTTGTTTTTCCTGGCCCCATGGCCTTCTTGCATTGGACGCGGGGGCGTCCGTTGCGCAGATGTAATTAGAGGCCGAGAAGGAAGGCGCGCCATGTGTTCTGGTGCGCCTTACCTGTGAAGGAGAACGGGGTGGAATATTCCGCTCCCGAGGAGGTGCTGCCATGGGGCGGCAGGCGCTGGTGGGGCTGCGGATGTGTGCGAAAGCGTTCCCGTGGCCCTGCCAATAGCGACAAAGGTGGAACACCATGGGGTTTTAGTCGGTGCGAGTCCGACATAACCCGTCCTTGCCCCCGCGAGGCGGGTATGCGTAGGCATTTCCCCATGTACAAAAAAAAAAATCGTGTATTTTGTTTGAAGAAAATTTATTTTTGTTTTAATATACATACATACATACGCATGCATGCATGCATGCATATGCATACATACGTGGTGTTATTACTATGTCGAATCTATTTTTTATAACGTTTATGTATGCTTGACTTGTATGTATCTATGAATGTACGTATGAATGTAATGGAATCTTGTTATTCATCTTGTAATTTTTATAAGTGGTAGAACCATGCTGCTGCTGCTATATTATGGTTGTAGCACGAATGGGTCGGCTCAACCGGGGCAGATACACGCTCTCACAGAATACCAACGTAAAATAGCCGTTAATAGTTGTGTTTCGTATGGTGAGCATAGAAATCCGGAGACCCTTTTTTAACCGGAAACGAGACATTCGATTTTAGTCCTCAGGGGTGACAACGCATCTGCATTTTGATTCTTAATCTAGGATAACTGTAAATGTCTAAGGGCCACAGCATCCATTACCATCAGGTGGAATGTGTGTTTATTTATCACCCCTATTCTATAAAAAAAAAAACAATTTTGACCCACTATCTGACATCTGAATTATCCGAAATTTTAAAGCCGTATTAAAAACTGAAGACATTATAATTCATAACTAGGTATAATCTGGTATTCTCACTAATATCATCGAAGCTAATGATGAATGCGTGCTGTTTAAATATTTTTAAACTCTAATATTAGTATCGCTTATGGCAATTTTGTTAATACGAATTTAGTCCGAAAGTATTCTTTTTTTCTAGACAGTTATTGTATGTGTACTCTTTGGATTCTCTAAAAACATACGGAAAACTACAGCGTGCAGTGATTTAGAGGCTGGCTTACTACAGAACACTACAACACAAAGTTAATTACAATTACAGTTCACTACAATGCTACTCACATTAACTAATTTGTTAGTTTTTTCTTAGTTGCTATTTTTATTACTTACTTAATTACCATAATTTAAAGTTAATTACTAAGATGTTTATTTAATGTGTAATTGCACTAGGTAAGTGATGTTTCTAGCGTTTTTAACAACTATTTTAATATTTGGTTTTAAAATCTTTATTTATCACGGGAATAAAAAATAGTACACATGTTATTCTGTCTGTCTGTTTGTTAGTATATCTGTCGCCAAATAGTAGTGCTTGCTCTGTGTTCCGGTGAGAATGGTATAAAAAGCCAGTACACGAGTAATTACACGCTGTGAGTTGATTGTAGTTGGCTGCAGGTGTCCACGGACTGCAGTTGCCACTTACCATCAGGAGCACTGTAACTTCGATCGCCATTTCAGACTTATAAGTAATATGTTTGTTGTCCGTGAATCCTGTCACTGGTGGCGACAAAATAACAACATACGCAATGCCTTAGCATCATGCGCTGAGTTGGTATCATTGCTGCAACACATTACTGAATACCATAAAGTCAATATCTGTTTCCTTACATATTAAAACTCCTGTCTTATCCCCGAATATTTTTTTTTCATTTTTTTCCATCTTGCTTAGAGTTTCTCTAAAAGTCGTAGTCAGCCATCGAGATATTATGTACTACGTACTATTCAGCAGTGGTTTAATAGGATAATAAATACTACTAGATATTCTAAAATCATGTTAAGTATGGCTTCCGATAGATGGCGTTATAACAAATAAAATTTATCCAGATCGGTAAGAGGAGGCAGCGAAACGATGGTAAGATCGTAAATCCAAGGTACCAAGCGTAGGTAACGGTCAAAACTAATCCCCACCACAATGGGAGTGAACTTGTAAGGCTTATAAAACTTGTCGCGAGCTGTCAGATTGAGTTTTTAATGTTCTTTAAAGTTATATAAAAAAGTATATATATATATATATATATATATATATATATATATATTAAAAATATATATATTTAAATAATTTGTCTGTCTGTTTAATTAACGGAACGGACTAGTTTACGGAATGGACTACTGAACCGATTGTGATAAAAGTTTAAGAACATATAGAAAGCAAGAGTGGTCTAGGCTAGATTTTATCCAAAATACTTACTTGGATTTTTTTTGAAATACTGTTATAATAAATAACATTTCATTTATTATCTTAAATATAAATAGCACCAAATTAAAAGATCATGCCCAGGCGAAGCCGAGGCGGCTCGCTAGCTATGTAATATTTTCGTCGGCGTTTCTGTGAGTGGTCGTGTAACTTCTAAACAACTGAGGTCACATTCACAATATATTCTACCCTATAGTTTTGTCGAGACGATGTTTCGTATCTATGCTAGGATCCGGCAGATGGCGCTGTAGTCAAGTTTTCTTAAAAAATATATTTACACTGTAAAAAGTCTGGAATAAGTTCGGGGTGGAACTCAGAAAGGCAGAATAACACCTGCCGGGTCAGTTAGTACAATATATTGGATGATTTTTTCACCGTTTAGAAAAAATAGGGTGTAACAGGTGATCGGAATAGAAGCCTAAGCCTAAGCCTAGCCTGGCACTAATATTTTACAATTTTATTTTTATTTTACATTAACATATTATGAAATTGGTCTATCAATAAATACTACTAATTAGGTGCGTATTATTTTAATTTGATTTTTGTTTTTAATTGATTTATTTATTTAGTTCAAAAATTTTGTTGTTCGTTTTTTAGTACCGAAAGTTTGTTTTAAATTAGTAGTATTTATTGATAAATTAATTTCATAATATGTTAATGTAAAATAAAAATAAATTGTAAAATATCAGTGCTATAGGCTTCTATTACGTTCTGTTCCGTCTACACCCTATTTTTCCAGACGGTAAAAAATCATTATTAAACAAATGACGTGCATCATTTAGTTTGTACGTTATTTATAAAGTTCCTGATAATATGATTTCACAAGCTTGAATGTTCTAATTATCCATTTATATTTTCCCATCTTGGGAAGGTAATACAATTTTCTTATAAATAAAGGAACATATTGGCACTTGTAGTTAGTAGCGCATCGAGCTAAAGAACAAAATTGCTCAAAATACACGTCGCTGAGTTAGGTTTAATTAAATAACAAGATTAACTGAAGCGGTGTCGGCGCGAAGGGATTGATATTAACAGCTTGGAAGACAACTTTTAAATTGCTGTTAAAGGGTGAAATTAGCTGTTATTATCTATTACACTACGCAGCTTGTTTAGCGACTTATTAAATTAAACATTTGTTTTTTATTCGAACTGATCATTAACTAATTCTGGCAGTCCTTCAAAACTTATATTAATATCTCTGTTTAGCTATCTAAATTGAGATATTAACATAAATTTTAAAGTGCTCTATGAGCAGCAACCAAATTGACTATAAATTTCAGCTAAATATCAATTTAATGATATTGAATATCAAATAAAAACAATGTAAATATTTCAAAAGAAAGTATGTAGTGTTCCGAAATTATAATAAAAAAAATTATTTTTTTAAAAGAAAAATCTTGAAACCCGCGGAGGAAGAAAAGAAAAAATTCAACATTAAATTTTATATCATCTCCCACCACAATATTACACTTTTCCACACCCCCCCCCTTCCCCCCCCCAACCCCAATATTTTTTTTTTTTTAAAAAAAAATAAAAAAAAAAAAAAAAAAAAAAAAAAAACCAAAAAAAAAAAAAAAAAAAAAAAAAAAGAAAAAGAAAAAAACACCCGGAAAAAAAAAAAAACCCACCTTCATAAATAAAAATTATTCATTTCCAACCTCAATTACAGCCCCGCCCCCCCTAAATCCCAAGCAGCAAAAAACACCCACCCCAAACAACAATTCCGTAGTTAAAAAAAAAAAAAATATACACCCCCCCAATAAAAAAAGAGAGGTAGGGAATCTCTACAAAACTCTATTTACCGTATCCTAAATTGCCCTTGAAATTTTTTAGGCTTTTGTAAGGAACACGGAAAATGCGGGAAGCTTAAGGCATTAACGAGATTCTTACCTTTATTTAGATATTTCACATTTCCGTCCTAAATTATATTTGTCCGATCCGAAAATAAAATAATTTTAAAAGATCATGAGAAAGATCAGTTGCAGTGTAAGACACAATGTATCCATAATGGATAACAATTATTTCCGAATCCGAATAAATTTCAATGCGGAGGAGCATAAACCTCCTTTTCTGACTTTATTCCGGCTGTTACCATCTGAGTCGTTGAGTTAACGTCAGAAACAATATGAATATGCCAATGACTTAAGAAATATCAATAATTGCTCGCAGGAAATCGACTTGTAGAGTGCGAGCGAAACAGATAGACAAAAAAGATTTAGTCGAATAATTAACTCCCGCAGCTTCTCTCAGACGCAGTTTACCCTACTGAAAACCGGGTATACCTAACTTTAAACATAACGTGTAAAAAATTTAGCTTCTTAACATATTCATTACCCTATTTTCAGACGCAGAGTAAGATAATATCTATGGTACCATAAGTATACATAAGTCAGATATTGTGTTAGTAGCGGTTAGCATTATTCGATCATAAATAGGCAAACTTATTACTCTATTAACTCGTCACTTTGTTTTCGTAATACCACAGTCATGTAAGTACAATGGACGTTCGCTAACATGCGCCGTAGGCTGAGAATGGAATCCGTTGTTCGTACGGGAGCTTCCAATCAAGGCAAAGCTTCGACAGGTGTCAACTTGACAAGCCCCACGGCGCGGGGGAAATGAAAATTCTTCGCAAGGACGCAATCAGAACACGGCAAACACGCTCAACTTTTGATGTTGAGTTTCAAAAGACTTGCGGTAAAATTATGCTCTCATCTTTAGGTTTGCAATGTTTCGAATAACTAAAGTTAATAAAGTTTTCAAGCATTTTTGTTGTATTCAAAGTGTTACAAATTAATCCAAAAACGATGATTGCGATCTCTTTCTAGTCGATTCGATTAGTGAAATCTTTTTTGTAACACATTTTACTTTTCCTGTGTGGGCTTGCATAATACACAAAGCTACAAAAATTTAACTTATATTTTTGATGTGTAGTAAAATAACTAGGATATTAGAAATAATTGTAGGATCAGGGCAGATTAAGCAGGCAGTAGGCAGGGCAGTATCAATGGCACGAGACACAAGTGTGTAGGTATATTTACTGGAATAACAAATATTTCTGTATTGTACTAATAGTGACTTCGATCGCTAAAGCGTAAAAACAAATTGTAACCTTGGTAGATATTGTGTTCGATAATTATTTTGCAACTAAAAAGTAACTAACTCGTCGTTAATTGTAATGCCGGCTGTGCACGCTCGTCGAGACACCATGAGACAGGCCGAGGCCGAGTACGAGTGTGTATATGGTGCTCTCGTCGCGTCGCGTCGGGTCTCGTAGTCCTCGTGCGTTCTCGGCAGCGTGTCGGTTTTTTGCGCTCGAGTCAAAGGGTCTCGTGAGTCTCGCGATGAAAATAGAGCGTACTCCTATTCTATTCACCATACATGGTACTATTACGGTAAATAGACACTATTTACCATCTCGTAATTTGCAATGGCTTATTAACTTTATTTTTTAGTAAATGTGTAAAAAATTATAATAGCTCAAAGGCAAAACGCAGCAACAGTTTTATATAGGTCCATCTCAGCGGGCATACGGAGCTCAAATGATACAACGAGTGTGTACATGGTGTGTTCTCGTGTCGAGCCTTTACGCGACAAGAGGCACACGAGCCGACGAGACGAGCGTGCACAGCCGCCATAATATTTTACACCGATTCGCATTGGAAAGAAGCTGTTTTTTTTTGTTGTTTATATATTAATGAAGCATTATTAATAAGCCGTGGTTGCTTAGGGGCTAAGCACTCGCTGTGAATTTCACAGTTCGCGAGCAACCCGGGTTCGATCCCCGCTGGATTAAATTGTTAATTGCAATTTTAAGTCCTGATATACCACGTGCCCGGCGGTAAAGGAAAAAAGTAGTAAAGGAACATGCATTTCAGAGAAATAACAAGAGAATAAGACATGGGAAGTTCGCCAACATGCATTGGGGCAGCACTGCGGACATTTCCTTGCCCAAAAAACCTCTCAGAACTGAGAGGACGCCTGTGCTTTAACTTTTTTTACCTTTTAATAATAATGATTAATGATCTCCAGATCGAATTTCGGTCACAGCAGCCAGTATCAACGGAGGCTAGACATTATTTGCACAAGAAAGGATTTCGAATATATGCGAAGTCCAATGGGATTGCAAACCGACTCGACCGGAGTGAGATCAGGCGCAGGACCAATTGCTTTAGATGCTTTCCGAGGCACGGGGTCGAAACACCGTCAACATTCTGACTCCGGGCTACTAAGTAATGCTCAAAAAGCTAAATTTATTAAAATAATGTTTAGCCAGGCCACGTAAGGGGCCATTCATTAATTACCTAAGCATCCCAAGGGGGAGGCGGGAAGATTAAAACCTCTATATGCCCTTACCTTGGGGGGGGGGGGGGGTAAGCCGAAATTTAATATTAAAAATCTAGTTCCATTTCGAATGCCGGATGGTTTTCTTCATCCCATAATGTATATTTCGATTTACTTTTTATTTTATGAATTTTTATTGTTTCTTAAAAATTTGAAAATCTTAAATGTGTTCATTTTTATCCATTTTAAATGATATAAATAATAATTTTAGTATATTGTTCCCATTATTGGATTATAAACAAATTATTATTTTACTATGATGATCTTAAATATGTTCATTTTTATCCATTTTAAATGATATAAATAATAATTTTAGTACATTATTCCCATTATTGGATTATAAACAAATGTTTATTTTACTATGATGATCTGAATTGATCTAGCTTTTACTGTGTAATTTATTTTCCATAAGATCTATTTAAAACTAGTCAGTCATTATTTTAAAATGTTATTCTTGTGTAGCTTGTTTAACTGATTTATGTTTGCTCACTTTAGGATTATTTCAAAACTCACTTTTAATTATAATAATGATATTCCAAAGACTAAATACTATCTCACCTAATTGCCTAATAATAATATAATGGTAATCTATATCTGATAGTATTAAAAGAGTATAACCTAAATTATCTGTTATGAAATAAAAATCTTTGATTTATGTCAAACTGTGAGTTTTAGTGTAACTGATCCTTTTCTAACAACATTTTATTATTCTGGAAAACCAGATAAAATCTTACGTAAAAGAGGTAGGGGAGATTCGAGAAATCTTATGTACTTTTACATGGGGTAGGGGGGTGGGGTCGAAAATCGCCAAAATCATCCTTATGTAATTAATGAATGGCCTCTAACCAGGCTAGATGTAGACTATTTTGGATTTTGCCTTTCGGGATGACACATAATAAACACCTTTTAAAAATTTCTGAAGAAAAAAAATGTATTCGCTCAATGCGATCACTATATGCAAGAACCCGACTACTATCCTATAGTAGTCGGTTTCTTGCATATAAATTCTGCTTTACACAGGAATTTCAAAACCATCGTCTTTTGGAAATGGAGTTAGTATTATTAATGTACGCTTGGATATTTATAAAAGGGGTACGGAAACAGAGAGTTTGCTACCAGACGAGAGGCTCTCAACAGTTTGAAGGGCGTTTATTATATTTACAGCGGACTACTTAAGGGGATATAGTAAGTCAGCTCAAATTCTAATTTCGCCCCCACTTCCCCGCGCGTCGTATGCTATGTACCGACATGTTTGTAATAACTATACTGTAAGAGATAGGTCGTTAGATACTTATTTCATTAGGTTTATCATATATATGCCTGTTTCTTAACGCCAACCCAGTCGTTTCTTATTTTTATTACGGTTATTTCCCATTTTAATTTTACGTCGTCCTGTTGCGTAATGTGTATTCTGATAGTAAGCGACACAACCTTCTCCCTTCAAAAGCCTAAGCGATACAACTAACGGCTAACTGGGCGACAGGAATCAAGCTTCAAGACGCCGATAGTTTAGTAATTTCTTTTTTACAGTGAAAATAATGGTATTTAAAAAAAAGTAAATAACATAAGCACTGCTTTATAGTTAGTTCAGTTAGTATGCAAAGTTTCATGATCTTATTTAAAGTATTTTATGAATAGCAGCGGTTTATTGTTCAGTTTGAAGGTAACTTTGGATTTTTTTCTATCGAGAAAATTTTACGGAATCGTGTTTTCGTCTAACATAGTCCTTAACATTAATCCTCAACTTTACCATATATTTATTTCAAAATTAATGCTGCAGTATTTTCGGCATAACGGAGGATCTTGCTAAGCCATTTCAGGTTATATTGTCCCTTAACAAAATTATAACAATTTTTTAGTTAGGTATTACATTGTTAAATGCATTCACCTCAATTTCCCTAGAGATTTGAAAAATTGGATGTATTTATATTTATTAATGAGAACACAGATGGTGGGAGCTCTTTTATTTATACACATTACACGTTAAAAAAGTTTGCGATCATTTTGGAAAATCGAAATCTTTTTTGTTATGGTAGACTATATTATAATTTCTTCTTATTTTTAGACTCTTTACTTAAAAATATATAATTAGAATACATTCCATGGAAGAAGTTGCATACATAGTTGCTGTATCCTAATCCTGTGTCGTGGCCACGTTGCAGAGGTACCACTGCATGAATAACTTAGCTAACTGACCCCGCAGTGGTCGCCCAACCGTTCTGACTGCTGCTCAGAAGCGCTATATATATCAGATTGCTGGCAACTCGTGATCAAACAATCAACGCCACTACAATAAAAACGGAAGTGCGGGCCGTCTCTGAACTTGAAGTTAGCAGTAAGACCATTCTTAACTGCTTACACCAGGCTACGAGCACGAGAGGCTCCGGCAAAATGAAGAAGATGAGGAGGAAAACATTTGGCAAACCTGTCTCTTTGTAGACGAGTCGTAAATCAGTACCCATTCTGGAGAAGACCTGGAGACTGTACGGCAAAGAACTGCCACTGGAACTGTTTAGCAAAGAGGGAAATCGGTGTCCTTTTGGGGTGGAATTATGATTAGAGCTAGAAGGTCTTTTATCCCGTATCGAGGCTCCATGACGACAGATAAGTACAAAACAGTCGCTATTGATGGAATTGTCAGACAATTTTGAGTAAACCACGGGCACCACATAATGCGCTCACAGATCGAGCTTAACGTGTTAATTTTAACATCACAAGGTTAGACTGACCCACCGGCTCGCCTGACTTAAACCCAACAGAGCACGCGTGGGATGCTCTTAAGCTAGCTTTTTGGAACCGTCAGCCACTTCCCCACACAGTGCTAGGGGAAGCCGCTATTCAAGAATGGGACAGGTCACCACAAGAAATGCTGGATAACTTGATCCTCAGTACGCCTAGGAGGATCTTCGCATGTGTTCGATCTAGGGCAATTACATTAGGATTGAATTACGACTCAATCTTTGTTATTAAAAAATAAAAGTTTTATTTTTTAATTTCAAACATTGTATCTCTGTTTAAAAAAATATATAACGTAGACACTTTTTCTTGATATAGTTAAATTTCAAATATATCAGCTTTTGCCAGTGATCACAAACTTTTTTGATGTGTATATAAATCTAGATAATTCGGACATCTATTTAGAAACCCCTCCCAGAAATGAGAGGAAGCCTGTGCCCAGCAGTTGAACGTATGTGGGCTGTAACTTTAACTTTTAACTTTAACTAGAAAATACATATATTATATAATCAACATAATACATATTATTATTAAATTAAACATTTGATACTTGCAAAAAATGACTAAAATAACCCCATTTTTCAAATTGCATTCTTTTTTAAAATTTCGCTGCCCTAATTCGTTTATTTGATGAATTTCCCATTTTTATTGTTATATTGATGCACACGCTGAAAGCGCAATGACGTCATATTTGAGGTGGTTGAGGGTGTCGATGTTCTGGAAGAATGCGAGTGCGCGTGGGGGCGGGGGTGGGACACTGGCATTTGCATTCAACAGTTGGTTCCGGCTCGATAGACCAGCGCGTGCGTGATCGCGTTACGTCACATGCTTTTCCTACACGCGAGTGCATAAAAACATCGTATTATTACTGCATTCGATCCATAGACTTTAATTAGAATAAAATTCCTGGACGGCTTTCGTGATTTCGAATAATGTAGTACTGCTAGATACATTTATGAATAATGTCGCTGAGCTGGATTCAACAGCTTTTCACGGTGAGGTTCGCAAATGAAATATAAATCCTATTCAATCTATTTAAATTGAGCACTCCATTTGTTTTATCGTCGATTCAATCAGCGTGTCATTGTATCCTTTTTAACGTTTACTATTTCGATAAACCGGATGGTAGCATTTATGTATTACGGACGGAGACTTATTTGAAAATGAATATTTCGGCGTTAATTGAAAGGTGTTATTTTACTCTTATCGATATCAAAATGTAGATTAACTGAGTTTGTAATAATAGGACGTGGATATTTAATCTTAATAAAAAGAACCCAGCTTAATTTTAAATATTATTGACGTCATGAAAAGGTTTTTGACATAGAAAATTTTGAAGTTTACAGCAATTTGACGACATTTTTCCATCGTGTATGTTTTATCTTGGTGCACTTAATGTTATCTAAAATTAAGCACCCAAGGTTGCCGTAAGACCCCACTATAAAACCCAATTAATTGTAATTTTTTCTAAAAAAAAAAAAACCCAAAAAAAAAAAAACACACCACCTATCTTTTTTAATATTATCCATTGTGTTTTTCCCACCCTCGTTATCAAATTTAATGATGCGAACATCAAAGGAACAGTCTCAACACAATTGTTAAAAAAAAAATTACCCAAAAAAAAAAAGGACCCCCTTTTTTTTATTATTTATCTTTTTTTTGTTTTCAATGTTTTGAAATAGTACCATAATATTATGTAACTAATTTGTTTTTTTTTTAACTAATATTAATGGCGAGGCAACATTACTCCGTGTAGCTGTAGAGGCGGTGTAAGAATATTTACTACACCATCGTTTTGTGGATGTCGTAAAAGACGACATATGGAAACAAACCATGAGATAGTTAGCAGCGTCTTCCGAATTACAGGCCTCCTCTCTGATGGGGGTTGTGGAGAAATGTGCCGAGTTGGTATTGTGAGTATTTTTTTATAAAACTGAGGTGACTAGGAACTTATATTTCACTTAATATGTAGTAAATGGACGCACGATATAGAGTAAATGGGGATCAACACTCTAGTGTGGAAAGTCAGAACGTGTCAAAAAAGGTACGAATGGCAATTCATAATGCTGTGTTGTTCCCTACTTTAACGTATGGTAGTGAAACTTGGGTGTGGCAGAAGAAGCACGAGAGTAGCATGAACGCAGTAGATATACGGTCGTTAATGAGTACGTTAGGACTGAATATGAGTGACAGGGTGAGAAATTGTGTGATAAGAGAAGAGTGTGGTTTGCAAGATAATGTTGTGACCAGAATTAAGAAAGGAATGCTTTGGTGGTTTGGTTATGTAGAACGAATGAATGAAGAAAGAGTGACAAAGCAAATTTATGTTGCAACATTACGTCTGCAGAAGCAAACGGCAGAGTCGCAAAGGGATATCAACTTTAACGCGCAACTTTAACGACCAAATTGGCGATATATTGAAAATGGACTAAATTAAGAGTACCCTTAACCGGCGAGCATATATGAGTAGATTTATGGATGTGGAGGAGGCGAGAGAGGTGTGTCAAGAGCGTGCCAAACGGAAGTCTGTAGTCTCTGCCTACCCCTCTCGGTGACAGGCGTGAGTGTTTATGATTATGTTATGTTTAATAGTAAGTGGCTACTACAGTCCATTGCCACCTGCAGAAAACTTAAAACAGAGTAGGCTACAGATGAGTCGTCACCTCTGAGGACTAAGATGGAATGACGCACAGCCTGTAACTGGACTGGCTGTCTATATGCTAACTGCTATTTTGCAGCAGAAATTGGTACACGTGTAGTACCTATCCAGATGGACCCTTAGGAAAAAAGGAGTCCGTCTAGTTAGAGAAAAAGTAGTTTTATTATACTAAATGCACAACAAAAAGTTTGCGCGTATGAAATTGCGGGCTCAGCTATTTACAAATAAATAACTAACACTAAGTGGTAGAGCCACGCTGCAGCTAAATGATGGTTGAAGCACGAATGGGTTGGCTCGACCGCGGTAGGATAACGCTCTCACAGAATACCTGACTGATATAGCAGCTTAATGCTGCTGTGTTTTGTGGTGAGTGTAGAGAATCGGAGACCCTTTTTTATTAGAGGCATTCCATCTCAGTCCTCATGGGTGACAACGCATCTGCATTTTGATACTTAATAGAGGATAAATGTAGATGTCTATGGGCCACAGCATCCACTTACCATCAGGTGGACTGTGTGCTCGTTTGTCACCCTTATTCTATAAAAAACTAGAAAAAAAAGCAGTTTTAAAATATATAGTGAAAATCATTATTAATCAACAAGATAAGAGTTAATAGGCTTTTGTTATCTTTAGCATGTTCGCTTAACTATATCAGTAGTGCGATTGTGTATTTATTTATTTATATATTTCAGCCTTTATTGTAAACACCTCCAACTAGGGGTTACAAGGGGTAAACTTAATACCCTATGGCAAAAAGTTTGCAGATTTAAATTAAGGGCAAAGTCAGTTCAACTACATAATTATACATGTGTAACTCTGGCGAGAATCGTGGTTGGCTTCGTTTTGACCTTTGACGTTTGTATTGTGTAAATGTAATCGTTATCAGTTAATAAGACATTGACATTTTATATTAACATGTCATTTTAAGTTACAAGGTTTTATCATAATGAAAAACATCTCTTTAAGTTTGCATCACAGGGGAATCTCGTTTAGTCTCATCTTCTCCAGCGCATGTTAGTGTTCTCTGGGAGTATTATAAAAATAATAATAGGACACGTCTATAATTTCCTTTATAAAAGATTAACTTCTCTGCGATTTTCTGTAATGGGTTTTCGCAATGTAGCGCGTGATTGAATTAACTACGTTAACTTGATTGAAAAAATATACTGACAGAGGGAGGAACAAGGCTAATTGATGGGATTAATTAGTCAATTATCTGTAACCTATATTTTATGTAATGGATCCTAAGCCGTAAAAGGATTCCACTGTCCATGACAAAGAAATGGGCATTTACAGCGGGAATGAATATTTTACATTAAAAAAGAACATTTTATTTTATAAATGAATTATATTATACATTTAAAAGACAACTTCAAACGCCTTTTCTGAGAGGACGTTTTTATGCAGAGATTTGGATTTCACATAACCCATATATACATGTTTTTGTTCTTCGCGAAGCACGTGGTAAGAAAAAATATAGAATGGCCACAATTTTTAATACATTAAAATGCATAGCTTTTTTTTTAAAGAAACAGAGTCAATATGTGGCAGAGCCACGCTGCAGCTATATTATAGTTGTACTTCTAAAGGATCGGCTCGACCGCGGAAGGAACACGCTCGCACAGAATACTAATGTAAAATATCCGCTTAATTCCGGTTATTTTTCTTACGATGAGTGTAGAAAATCGGAGACCTTTTTTAATGAAAACGAATCATTCTTAGTTCTTAAAGGTGACAACGCATCTGCATTTTTTAATTCTTAATCGCAGATGGAGGTAGATGTCTACGGGCCGCAGCATCCACTTTACCATTCGCATCCATCAGGTGGACTGTATGTTTGTTTGCCACCCTTATTCTATAAAAGTCCTCCTAGTGATACACTTTTTAAAAATGTACCGTAGACTTTTCAGTAACACTGCTGTCGGTCACATGGCACGAGTTCACCTGAACTCGATCCCTGAGACCAGCAGCAGTCTTGCTGAACTCACTGAACTTCACTCGATTCACCTAATTATCAAAAAATATTTTTATAAACTTTGTCTATAATGTCTTTGCTCATTTTTCCCCAAAAAAGCTTCGTGATCCTTTGATAGGACAAACCCCTACCAAACAATGTTTGATGCAAGATGATTACTACTTTGAAATTTTCCCAACATGCTGCGAAACTTCCTTAGTGTTGCGAACCTTTATCATTTTGCTTTTTATAATTTTCAATATGCGAATATCTTTCTTTTTATTATTTTTCCTCTAAATAGGTGCGTAGATTTTAAAATTTGTAATGAGTTGAGTGAGTTGTTAAAACATTGTGTTGCGAAAAAAGTAAAAATATAAAATAATAGTCCTTTTTAATCGTATATTTTTCATCTGTAAAGAGTACATTTATGTGTCTTCCAGCAAAGCTTAGGGACAGCAAATGCTTTGACAGCATGCTGTGATTTAGTGCATGTCTTACGTTATGTCGTATTACACAATAAAACCTGTAACGATAATTACATAACTACAGGTAATCTTCATTTCACGCGACAATATATTTCGTTTCCTTCGGGTTCGCCATATTTTAGCTTTAACAATATTCATAGTCCTTTTGGCCTTAACAGAACGAGAGCTCGATTTTTATGTTCTACGATAACTCTATTCACAAAAATACGGTTAATTCTTTTGATAAAACTGCAGGATAATTTGTAATATTTTCAAATACATTTGGACACCAATTATCGAAAAGCAGAATTTTTTTAGAAAATATATTTATTTAATGATTTCTTATATTTACGCGAACACTATACATTGATTAAAACTACTTTTACGGATTTTATCGCGTTTTATTTATATTAATTTTAATACCCGACGTTTCGGGTGCTTTCCAGCACCCATGGTCACGGGGGACTGAGTTGACTGACGTCCCGATGTCAAAGTTAACCCGGAGTACCTTCAGCTTTTTTTTCAGCTTTTTTGCGTAGATCGGACCAAAGACCAAAGACAATAATTAAAAAGCTGAAGGTACTCCGGGTTTAACAATGACATCGGGACGTCAGTCACCTCAGTCCCCCGTGACCATGGGTGCTGGAAAGCACCCGAAACGTCGGGTATTAAAATTAATATAAATAAAACGCGATAAAATCCGTAAAAGTAGTTTTAATCAAATATATTTATTGACAACTGATGGTTACTGTTAGGATTGCAGCTTGAAACTAAGTGATGTTTGTTTATACACATAGTCGCTTTATTATATTATATAATCTTAGCATATCTGCTAATTATTTCTATCATCAATCCTCACTATTACTGTGTTTAGGAACGTAATTTCTCGCATCGCTGCTACGTGCATTTGAAAAAGTACGTGAATAGCCATAGAGCGAAGTTAATATGTATTTAATTCATTCTCTACCCTGGAGCAAGTGAATACTAAATTTATCATCACTAGTCCAAAAAAATCCACTGCTGAACATATAGACCCTCGTTTTTCAATTTTTTTCCGGATTTTTGTCGAAACGACATCTCCCATCATACCTTATGTAAATACTGCTATAGAACAAAATTAAAAATACGATACCTTTACCCTTGTAGCCCACTGAAGCCCACTGCTGGACAAAGGTGTTCCTCATAAATCGCTTCATAGGAAAGATATTTGCCATAGTTGCCACGCTCGCCAACTGCAATTTTTTTTTAGTCGTTATTAGGATGACGCTGCTGCTCATCTCCTGATTTATTCCATCTGTTGCCTCCTACGATCCCACGGGGTGATCATATGGGGTAGTGGATACTCTTACAGACCACTGCACTGTTTTATGTTTTTTTTTCTCTCATGTTTTATTTTTTATTTTTATTTTAAAAGACGTTACCTCCACACTAGGATTTTCTCCTGTATCGTGGGGGCAGTTCACAAACATAAATTTCACAAGGACAAACATCCAGACCCGGAACAATTACTTGCAGGCCAAACAAATACTTGTTCCTTGCGGGATTCGAACCCGCGGCCCTTAGCGCTGTAACTCATTGCTAAGCCACTGCGCCACGGAGTCTGCAAAAAAATATGAAAGTATAATTAAGTCATAAAGATAATTCCGTCTTATTAACAAAATTGCGATGTATATACTAATATTGAAGATGTATACCATTTTTTGATGGAATATGTCCAGAACAAAAAAGGTATGCTGAAGGAATTTAACGCATATGTTTCGGATGGCGATCTAATGCAAAGGGTTATATAAAACTCTTAGTCAAGGATTTCAAGAGTTATTCCAGTTTGCTAATGGACACTCGTTGTAGTGTGGATCTGACTTAATCAGCAGGCTTGATCGGATCACCATCAGGTGTGGGCAAATAGCGTATATTACGTCAGGTTTTTTTAATATTATAAGCGTGACAAACGCGCTCACAACCCAGCTGATGGTGAGTGGATACTGAGGCCCATATAAATATACATCTATCCACGATTGCGAATCAAAATGCAGAGGCGTTGTCACTCCTGAGGACTAATATGGAACGCCTCTTTTCCATTAAAAATGTCACTAGTTCTTTATACTCACCATACAGAACACAGTAGCATTGAGCTACTATTTACGCTGGTATTCCGTAAGAATGTGGTTCTACCTCGGTTGAGCTGAATCACTCGTACTACAACTAATATAGCTGCAGCGTGACTCTACCGTGTGTAAAAGGTATTATTATAAGATGGTTAAACCGCGATCTCTCTAGCATCCCATAGACGCCTGTAACGAAACCCACCGGGTGATGGATTCTTACGCCGCTACCACATAATAAAATACCTACAACTAAGTACACATTATTCTATACCATAGAATGCACCATAGCCTAATGGACTCGGAAGTATTTTCTAATTTGTATAGAAAACATAAAAGTTCATTGATGTTAGCAACCATAAAAAGATAGTGCTTAAACACTAATAAAGATTTAGACCTCTGTATGAACTGATGTAATGATGGTAATTATACAACACTTACTGTCAAGATGTAGCATGTATTTTATATTTATTTATTTAAAACTCATATACACAATAGCGGACTACCAAGCTTCCCTCCCACTTACCTTGTTTAATTGTAGATACAAAACTAAAACACACATAACTATATGAATATCGGTTTTTGTATTTTCGGTGATTGATTTTTTCGGTAAAAAGATAGTTTTAATGTCAAATGTCGATGACGTGTCACATTTTACACGTCCACCGTCTCTTTAGAGGTCAGATGCTACAGAAAAAACTGGCCGTAACGGGAGAAAACATCGACAGCTGGATGAGCTCGCGTCATTCTTACATTAACATAATATAACAAAAAATCATCCACCCTTGCTACAATATACCCTTTTTTCCCTTTGGATTTGACCCTTGATCGGCAATATCGAACCACTTTAGGACGTAATATTACACTACATGCTCAGGCATTTGAGGAAAAATTGCAATACTCCACTCAAACGCGACGTAAGCGTTAATAAAATATCATGTGGTTGAATTAGCTGTCGCGTTAAATCTTCACTAGGCTTAAATGCAGCGTGAAATTTTTCTCACAAAACATTAGCCGGGGTACGTTTAGTCTGTTGCGTTTCACGAGGGGCTAGGGTCCTTCACCTTCCGCCAGAACCGAAATAAATCTAATTCCTTGGATGACAGATATCAGCAAGCCTTGTTTATTTATACTTTCACCCCGAGTTAGGAGGGTCGCGCATGTGGGACGTGCCCTGCCTCATTGCACCAAAATAAACTATAATGCTTGCTAAGTCAATAAACATGTTAGAGTTGGTTACAAAAACCATATTCTAAGCTTAGATTTCTTATACTCACTTCCTGGTGCAAATATTTACAAGTTAAGAGCATTAGAATAGTGCTACATTTTTCGTAAAATACTTTTGTTTAAACGCTATCCATTTCGTTTGACACTGAAAAAAAGACCCTCTTACGGATAGCTAGCTTCGAAACGAATGTGGTACTTTCATTTACAATTTTTTTTACCCCGTAATGCATACATTTAAATATATCACCATAATCTTTTGAGTGCGTATCGCTTGCGTTAGGAAATGAGCTGCGGAAAGGGGCTGCCGAATATAGTTGGTCTTAGACGAGACCTTTTAAAAACGGAATTAATTAGTAATACGTATATATACAAAAGTATATATACCAATTATTGTGAACTTGTATATATACATTTGTACATATAAATTGATTGATATTAATTGAATTGTATATCAGATAATAAGAAAGCTTAAGATGTATTAAAATGATTTAATTTTTTACCATATGAAGAGCTTTTTGAATGAATACCTTACATGTTTAAAACCGGTTCTGAAAATCACATCAAAGTAAATTTTTAGTATTTAGTATTCTTAGTTATCATAAGCGGGAAATAGAGTAAATGGGGCCCTGCACTCTATTGTGAAGAGTCAAAATGTGTCAAGAAAGGCACGTATGGCAATTCACAATGCTGTGTTGGTCCCCACTTTAACGTATGGTAGTGAAAGTTGGGTGTCGCAGAAGAAGCACGAGATTAGAATCAACGCAGTAGAAATGCGGTCGTTAAGGAGTATGTTAGGGCTGAATCTTAACGACAGGGTAAGAAATTGTGTAATAAGAGAAAAGTGTGGTTTGCAAGATGATGTTGTGACCAGGATTAAGAAAGGAATGCTTCGGTGGTTTGGTCATGTGGAAAGAATGAATAAGGAAAGAGTGATAAAGAAAATGTATGTTGCAGAAGTGAATGGCAGAGTCGGAAAGGGACGTCCTAGGCGAAAATTTATCGACCAAATTGGCGATTTATTGAAAACGGGCCAAATTAGGAGTACCGTTAACCGACGAGCATGTATGCGTAGGTGTATGGATGTGAAGGAGGCGAGAGAGGTGTGTCAGCATCGTGCCAAATGGAAGTCTGTAGTCTCTGCCTACCCCTCTGGGTGACAGGCGTGAGTGTTTTATATGTTATCAACATATTATATATAAAATATATATTGTACAATAAAATATATATATATATTCAGTGGATAAAAAAGTTCTAGATAAAACGTTCTAGTGAATCGTTTCGATGTAAAAAATTATCCCTTCACAAAAAAAAATATTCTCTATTTAGGGTTGCCACGCTTTCGAAAGGTCTCGATGTATCTAACAAGCTTGGGAGTTGTGACAGCCTCGACAGCTGACATATACCCGTCATTAATCAACGGATAACTCCTCCCGATGCAATCGGTCTCACGCTTCTTTTACCGGTAACGTGGATTGCCGTCTAATTTTAACTGTGCAATAGGTGGCACTAGCGATAAATTTAAACTTTACGCTTTCAAGTCATAACGAGCCGGTTCTATAATTCAAAGTCGCTATTAATTACTTTCTCGGTAAGGTAGTAGTAACGTTAATAAATAATATTCGTAAGAAATTAATACTTACAATAAGTTATTTAAAATAATCACATTTATTATACCAAAGCGTGTGTTGTAGCGTAGTATAGTTAAGGGGTTATAGTAAGTCAGTTCAAATTCTAATTTCGCCCCCACTTCCCCGCGCGTCGTATGCTATGTACCGACATGTTTACAATCACTAATACTGTAAGTAGAAAGGTCGTTAGATACTTATTTCATTAGGTTTATCATATTTATGCCTGTTTCTTAACGCCAACCCAGTCGCTTCTAATTTTTATAACGGTTATTTCCCATTTTAATTTTACGTCGTCCTGTTGCGTAATTTGTATTCTGATCGTAAGCGACACAACTTCTCCCTTCAAAAGCCGGAGCGATACTAACGGGTAGGGATGTTAAAAAATAATCGATTTTTATTTAAATCGATTATTATTTTCTTATAATCAATTTTTTATTATTGATTTTTATTATTGGTCCCGCGTCTTTGACACTGCATCCTTTTCTGCCTCCGATATTTTAGCAAAGGCACAACAAAAGCTAAAATGGACCCAAACTGATTAAAATTAGGCACAAGTGAGTTAGCTCCGCACTCAAGGCGTTATACTAGTTCTTACGCAATTGAAAAAAGTACCATGAGTGCTACCATCTGCTTGAGATTCTATAATTAAGAGGATAGAGTAAGTCAGCTCAAATTCTAATTTCGCCCCCACTTCCCCGCGCGTCGTATGCTATGTACCAATATGTTTGTAATCAATAATACTTTAAGTAGAAAGGTCGTTAGATACTTATTTCATTAGGTTTATCATATTTATGCCTGTTTCTTAACGTCAATTCAGTCGCTTCTTATTTTTATCACGGTTATTTCCCATTTTAATTTTACGTCGTCCTGTTGCGTAATTTGTATTCTGATCGTAAGCGACACAACTTCTACCTTCAAAAGCCTAGGCGATACTAACGGGGCGACAGGAATCAAGTCAAGACGCCGATAGTTTAGGTAATTTATTTTTACAGTGAAAATAATGGCATTTAAAAAAAGTAAATAACATAAGCACTGCTTTATAGTTAGTTCAGTTAGTATGCAAAGTTTCATGATCTTATTTAAAGTATTTTATGAATAACAGCGGTTTGTTGTTCAGTTCGGAGGTAACTTTAGATGTTTTTTCTATCGAGAAAATTTTACGGAATCGTGTTTTCGTCTAACATAATCCTTAACAGTAATCCTCAACTTTACCATATATTCATTTCAAAATTAATACTGCAATATTTTCGGCATAACGGAGAATCTTGCTAAGCCATTTGAGGTTATATTTCCCCTTAAGCTTTATCCAATATTCAAGAGTCCGTGCTCGAAATTAAGCATTGTTTACGTATTAAAGTAAACGAGGGAGTGCTCTTTCGAATGGCTGATGCGAGACGACATAAACTAAATAAAATAAACTTTTAAAATTTATAGTCTTTAACGGAGTGTCTTTTTAAGATTCGTTTAAAGTCATTGAATAATTATTTTACTTTTATAACTTTCGATGTTTTAAAGGAGGGGATTTGAAGTGATTACTTCTTAACAGTAACAAGTAAACTACTTATTATTACATATTTAAACTTTAAAATAAAAAGTATAAACGGATTTGAAAACTAAAAAAAATTCCCATAATGGCTTCTGAAGTCGGTGCTACTAAGACAGTATCGGAGAATTAAACCCTCAACTTTAGAAGCTATTGATTGGGAATTATTATTTTAGTATTTTACATTTTGTAATGTATTAGGAACATTACAAATCCAAGGTAAAAATAAAATGTCTAAATAGTTATGTTTAATTGAAATCATCATTTCCTTTTTTCCCGGCATTAAAATAAAATAAAACATTTAAATTGATTCAGCCGTATGTGTACGTGTAGAATATAAAACCTTCTTGGTATTAAAAAACAAACTGCAATAAACTACAAAATCAGTTATTAGCCAGAATGCGCTTCAAGGTTTCAAGGTAGTATAAAGTAATAGGGATTGCGACTGGATTGCCATTACAAATATCTGGGTAACAGGTCCTAACATATTTGCTGGTAATAGAACATTTTCAACTTCCGATGTAGGTGATTTGACCATAAACGTGAGGAAACGAGGCGTTCTATTTTTGTCCTCAAGGGTAAGAACGCATCTGCATTTTGATTATTAGTCGAGAATAGATGTAGGTGTCTATGGGTTACGGCATTCACTTACAATCAGATGGACTTTGCTCCTTCGTCACTCTTACTTTTTTTTTTAAATTACAATAAGACAAATAGGCCAGGTGAAGATCGCTACGCTAACTAAACACACTCACTTAAGCCCATGAATAGTCCAATGTTTACATTGACCTCCCCCATAGAGTGCCACAAAGTACGCTCTTGAGCCACTTACATCCATCGACTACCTGCATGTTTCATCAGATCGTCCTACTAGCCACCTACTAGCCTACTAGCCACCGGCCTACCTTTCTTCCTTTCTTCTTCCCCATTGATTATTGGTTCTTCCAACTATTTGTTATACGGTTTATTAATATTGTAAATAATTACGTTAAAGTTAAAGTTACAGCCCATATAAGTCCTACAGCTGGGCACAAGCGTCCTTTCATTTCTGAGAGGACCGCCGCGATGCCCCAATGCGTTTTGGCGAAATTCACATCATGTCTTCGAAAACATTATTTTTCTTATTTCTCAGACATGCAGGTTTCCTCACGGTGTTTTCTTTTACTGCCTAGTACGTGGCAAATCAGCACTTAAAGTTATAATTCACAATTTTATTGGTGCCAACGGGGATCGAACCCGGATTACATGCGTATTGTGAAATTTAGAGAGCGCTTAAGCCCTGAGCTATCACTCTTAATAATTACGTGCATGAATGTAATTATATATTTTTTGTAATTAATATATTTTTAGTACTTAAATATTTATGCTCGTATCAATACTTATATTTAATTTTATGTTATTTACGCATAATTCATTGAATGTTAATTAGTAAATCAAACTAAAATATTTATAACATTTTAAAAGTTTAACTTTCAACATTCTGAAGCCAGAGTAAGTTTAAAACTACTTTGTTACTGATAGTTCGTAACGTAGTTGAAGGGATAAAAACATCAAAATCGAGGTTTTAAAGTCTTTAAAATATACCGCACAGCTCGTCTGAAGTAAATTTTTCGTCTGCAGTCCCTCGGTACATTCTCTCAATGTTCTACTAAGACGTTTTCTTTGTTCTGCGCAAAACTTCTTAGCGTTTAATAATAGCGGTCTTAAAGATTCTATATGTACACGTGTAGGTACAGTTAGTAAAATTAAAGTTACAGCCTATAGAACATTCTACTACTGGTTACAGTACCAGACGGTATACCTCGTCTCCTGCCTAGCGATCCGTCTGGGTCCGTCCCCCGCCAAATAGCAGTACACGCACCACTATTTCTGCCCCCCATCAAAGGTGAGTTAGTGGTAAAAGTCTCCACTACATTAATCTCAACCTCCCTCCCCCCCATTCCCATATTTGCTTAAAAAAAAAAAACCACTATTTGGCGTGTGTTCCGGTCTGAAGGGTATAGTGGACCAGTATGGTTACAGATCATGAGGCAATCCATCGTAGTCCTTACAGGAGACAACGCATCTATTACCTTTACTTGAAGTCAGCTATAGGTGTCCATGGGCTGTAGTAGCCACTTACCTTCAAATAGGCTGTAAGTTTGTTTGTCATTTACATTTTATAAAAAATTATAATAACAAAATATGTTACATAAAATTGTTGGTACGTTTGTTAGTCGTATAACTTCTGAACGATTTGACCGGTTGGTAATATTCACTCAATATATTGGTTTAGTCTAGACGTACAGGTTTAGTCTAGACGTTAGCAAATAATATCATATATTTATGAATCAAAATGACTCATGTTCGACATTATAATAGTTTGTTGGTTATGTGCTAAAAAGTAAGTGCTGTAAAATATCCAGATTGAACTTCTGGTAGATTTCATCGCGCCAGAAAAACATCTACCGGGTCAGCTAGTATTAAATAAAACGTCCACGACTTAAAGAATTTTAAATTATTTTACTAATTGTAAAAATTTTATTTTTAATCCTTTTGAGAGACTGAGTAATATTACAGGCTCAAGGTAACGACTAAATGTATCGTCCCAATAGTTACAATAAAAACTTTATCATCATTTTCTCACCTTTAGGCGAGGATATTTTTCTCCCAATTTAAATAGGATCATCTCTGAAGAACTAATGAACCTATTTATAAAAATTAATAATAAAAATAGGTCACTTGACGAAGATATTATTTAGCATAAATTATATACTTACAAATAAGAAAAAAAAAAACAAACAGTCGAAAAATCCATAAAACGGAGAAGGTTTTTAACGTTCGTCTTTCGTTCGAAAATTGAGTTGCCCTGCATGATAAAAATTTCAACGAAGACATTCATGGCAGAAGAACACTAACATAAATAGCCCAACGAATCAGTAAACTGAATTAAAATGACCTTTGTTGCCATAAGCTTGACTAAGATGAAATATAGTGGCTCACAAAAAAAAAAGGGTCGGTTAAACAACAACATTATGCTGCTATTTTACGTTGGGCTATGACGCTTCTGAATAAAGTCTTTCAAAAGGTTTATTCGCCATGCATGAATTTATAACTTTTATTGATATAATTAATTTATATAAATATTTAAGTTTAATTTATATAAATATTTAACTCTTGTTTAACAAACTTGATTTTCGTTATTTTGAGCAATTCTTTATTTTTATTGAGGTATAAAACGTTGTCATACGGAACCCTAAAGCTTCGCAACAGCGCTATGAGAAGATAAATCCTGAAGGACATGCTCTGTAATAAAACACGTACGATGCGGTACATTTTATTTCAGAAAGCGATAAGGACTTGAGAAATTCCTTTTACGAAATCCTTGCGAAGGGGGGTGTTGCATCGGAGACGATGGTTTTGTGCGATATCTGGTTTACGTTGCCGCTATCCCCTCATTACTCCAAGCTGCCGATGTTTGAAATGTTTTGGCACTCATAACGTTATCTACTTACTCCACGATTAACGCCCTTACGTCGTTTACTAGGGGATGTCAAAGTATAATAAAATCGCTTGGATGAATGCTTTCGAAATGGATTTGATTGAGTGAGATTTTTTTTTTAACATATTCTATAACGAAACAATAAATTTCGTCTGTTTAAAATAAACGATAGCACGGTAGCACAGTGGCTAAGCTCTTCTTTGTAGTCCTGCAAGCTGCGGATTCGAATCCAGTACGGAAAGGGTGTTATTATGGAATATTAATATTTTTTCTGGCCTTGGAGTTTGTTCATGTGAAATTTCTCTATGTAAGCCGTCTACGCAGTATGGGAGAAATTCCTAGAGTAGGGTAATAGGTATTTTTACAAATAAAATATAAGCATAAAATACTATTACGTACAATCACTTAAATTAATTTTTTTAAACTACAGAAACAAAAAAAGGGCTCATGATCTTCAAACGGCTGAGCAGATTTTCTTGAAACATAGTTTAAAACACTCTTGATTAATACACATTTTAAATGAAAAAAAACTTAAACAAAATGGGTTCATCTGTTCAGGAGCTATGATGCCACAGACAGACGCACAGATACACACTACAACTTACAACACCCCTCTGTTTTCGTCGGGGGTTAAATATACATTAATATAGACAACTATATTATCTTAAATTTGGATTAAAATTTAGGAAATCTTGTTCTTTTATTTTAACTCATATTAACTTGTACATATATAGTATTAACATCATTGTGAGAAGTTGGGAGTAATTTTTCGGTTAAGAATTCTAGTAGTCTCTCAGAGAAGGAAGGCTATTTGAGAATGCATTGAAAAAGCCACGTAATATCGTATCGTTCGGTGGCTTCTCTCTGTTCATAAAAGCAACCAGTGTTCGTACTCTCACAAAACTGTTTATCGCCTATCGCGCAACGTTACGAGCAGCGCCCCGAGTTGCCTCGTCTCCACTCTACTTGAATACCCCTTTTACGTGTTGACTGAATAAAGCTCGACGCTTTGATGGCGAATGAAGTAACCAATCTAAAACTTATGTACATTAACTAGTTTTATGCAAATCACGTTTCAGTGTTCTGTTTAAGTGGTCCAAGAAAGCATTAATCATGTAGCATTGTTGCGATGTATTATACATAACGAGTGGGCTATATTGGGGTTAGAAGAAATCGATGGAGCGGGGTCGACGCGCTCAATTTTCAGTTAATTATATTTAACAATGTGTCCTCCACCCACAAGTCTCTGAATTCTGTAATCAACGCCATAAAATACAGCTATTATCTAGGACGGGGTAAGATAGCTAATAATTTATTTTCGTGTTAAATTTTATTCATCGTTCGCCTTTGAATGTATTCCACGATATGGAACTCTACCTTGAAGCAACTCTTATATTTCGGAACAGAGACAGGATCTTCGTACCCACTGTGCTTCGCTCCTTCGTCTGTGGGATTTTGGGTTCGGTGATTTTGGATAGATTTTCCCCATTAGGCGATCGACCGATGAGAGCGCCGTGTGGTGGCGGCTCAAGAGAATTGCACATTCCATTTTGGCCACTATGGTCAAGGCCTCCATAGACGACGTTATACCATCACACACGTAACAGCGGCAGTCTCAACGGAGGGTAGTCATCTTAGCAAGATAGGATTACAGTGCGCACGTAGAAGTGCACTAACAATCGCGTTTACGACTACTAGACGAGATGATATACCGATATAGATATTATGTAAATAGTAAGACAACGCACCTTACCAACGTTCCAATCATAAAAAATCTCTTGCTGGGACAGACCCACGCCCAGCGTTGAATTTACAGTGTGATAAAGAAAGTAGAAGAAGAAAGATATGCGTTCGCAAAAGCCTCGTTTGTAAACAAGATACATCGCATAAAGGTAAAATTGATATTTGAAGAAAGAGTTTGCAATATTCCGCAATATTATACATCAAAAGTATACACACATACGTTTATGGTATACAAGGAAATAGTTTTATAATATAAGCGTGTAGGTACAGCAAATTTTACTTTCGTTGCCCTAAAGCACGGCTGTGAGCTTAATGCGTCAGCTAATATGCTATTATATTCCATCGGTCATAAATCGGTTGCCAAACTTTCCTCATTAGATTGAGAAGAGGCGGCGCCGACCACTGTGATTGATTTTATTTATTGCCCCGTTTATTTATTAGTTACGATTTTTTTTGCAAGAAAATTGGAAAATCAGTCAGTATAACTTCGTGTATGAAAAATGGGTGGGTGGGTATTTTAATGCTTCCACTGTAAATTATAGTTTATATATAAAATATGTTACATCTTATTTTAATTAGGCATCTGACTTTGATTCTTAGTCGAGGATAGACAATATATTATATACTAGTATATATATATATATATATATATATATATATATATATATAGTATATATATATATATATATATATATATATATATAAGGTACTAATATTGAATACGTAATATTGAAGGTACATCTTTGAATGTTACTCAGCAATATATCAAAGTCCATAGGACAAGACATTGCCTTAGTGGAGTCTTACCTCAAACTAAACGTCGTAATATATACATTTACAATACATAAGTATTCTGAGGTTTATATTCTCTTAATTCTAAAGGAACTCAGATCACAAAAAAATAATTTAAATGATATCCTTAATGCGTAAATTATTGTTTAGAATAATTCTATTTAATCTTTTTCTTCTATGCGTTACGACAAAAATATTGCTTGAAATGTTGTGATCAGTACGATTAAGTTTATAATAACGATTTTCTTATTATACTTTCTTCTTCTGTAAATACTAGGTACAGACACAAGCTAGTAGTACCAGTTACTCGACTCCACCGAGTCAGTAATTCATTTTTAGGGCGATGTATCACGATTTTATAACAAAATCCCAGAAAATAGTTATTAAAAATAATTACCTGTACAAAGTTCAAAAACTTTATTAAACTGGGTTTGTGTCGAAAGGGTTATTATAATATTGTTACGCGCTCAAGTCGACGGCACTAGCGCCATCTAGTCTCGAACTAAACTTCTTGAAGTTGAAACACGAACTCTCGGTACCTTGCGCGTGTTTACTTGAATATTCTGGATATTTCGCTGCTAATTTATATAAATAGGCGCTGCAAGATGCGATCGGGAAAGTGTTGATTTTGGCGAGACAAGCGAAGCTTCGGAGCGGAATAAAGCGAATCAGTGTGATTAATTATTAGTGTTTTAAGTTTTAATTTGTGTAAAGAAAATTAAAGTGTTAATTTAGGTAATTTTATCGACAATTTTTATTGTCACGAACCTCAAGCTCGTAACAATATTAAGGAATTTATGAATGATAATAACCCCCAAAAAGGTGATCGCTACCAATCTATTTCTAATTTGTTTTGTGTTGTTAATTTTAACATACAAGATTGTGAACGGTAATTTAAAAAAAGGCCCGCTGGGTTTCTTGCTGGTCCTTCCTAGGGCAGAGGTTTTTTCTGAACTAGTGGCAGTCTTTAAAAAAATGTTATACAGTAAGTATTATTTACAGAAAAAGTGACTTTTAATAAGTATTATTTATAATCTATATTGAATAAAAAACTTTCTGTTTCTTCCTCAAACATAATCTTTATAAAGTTAATGTCAAGTAAATTATGTAACTATTAAATTGGTTAAAAAAGGTTCAATTGCCTTCTATTATTGAGGGGTACTTTTTCAAAAACAAATAGTAATATAGAAACTATTTGCTGTAAGGTCGCGACGTAGGGTAATCCTTCACCGTATTTCGTCTGATGGATTCTGTGTTCCTTAAGAGGCTAGTATGGGATATGCCTGAAAGATCTCATGGTTTGCGATGTATACCTATTATTTTAAACTCTAGATACAAAGTACCAGACGGGAGATAGCGCCAAAGGAGCGATACGTCTGGACTGGGAATCGCTATTCCTCGTGCCAAGCGTTGCAATTAAATAAAACGGGAGAAGTCCACGTCTAGTATTGGACTTTCAAGGGCTGGTGAAAGGAAGAGAAGATGAATATAGAAATTGATATTACATTTTAGATATTTAATTAATGAAAAATTACTATAATATTATTATCTGCCGCCATTCAGTTTAGTTATTGTTTTAAACGAGAGCTTCAGGAAATAGTATCAGAATTTTGGAATATCGTATTAAACATTATTAGGGCTTAGTTTATATAGTTATATTGTGGCAGACGTTTGGGAATCATATTGAATTACACGATGAAATTCGACAAGCAAACAGAATACCTACGGATACCTTGACGGAAACAGAAGCAATTTGTGTTTTTGTGTTTCCAATAAATTGTAGAACTTTGCCACAAAATAGCGTGAATTGTAAACATGTTTATGTACATTTGAACAATTGCCAAGCGCTTAATAGAAATCCCATATATTAAGCTCAACTTAAATAAAAATTACCAATTTTACAAACCAACAATCAATTTTTTAATCGTCAGATAAAAGTCAGTCATAGGATAAATCAAAACACATAAACAAATTAAGTTGACAGTTGTATGAAAAAAATAGTTCAATTGTTTCACTTTTCAGTCAGGTTATAATTTATTTGTTGGATAATGTTTATCTGATGAAAAATCACCCCCAAAATTATGTGTAATTTAGGGGCGATTTTTCATCCACAAACCCGTGCGTTATCAAAACAGTTTTCAAACCTATATAAATAACTTTACTTTAGAAAACTCGACTATTAAATATAAAAAAATATAAAAAATAATTTGTAAATTGTATGCGATTTTATCATCTCTAATTGACATGAGCATCAGTAAAGCGGGTTCTTAAACAATTCTCTTACTATCCGGCCTTAATTGAAATTAATTTTCAATAAAAAAAATTTATGGTCGAGTTTTTTTTGAATTACAGTTATTTCTATACGTAACAATAACGCACTTAACGGGGACCACAGGGTTTTTGCTCTCACAGGGTTGATGTTACGTGGTAGAGCTAATCCGCCATGATGCAGCTATATTAATTGTATAGTAGCAGCACGAATGGGACACGCTCTCACAAATACCAGCGTCAAATAGCAGCTTAATACTGCTGTGTTTCGTATGGTGAGTGTAGAGAACCGGAGACCCTTTTTACTGGAAAGAGGCATTCCATCTTAGTCCCCAAGGCTGACAACGCATCTTCATTTTGATTCGCAAACGAAGAAAGATGTAGATGTCTATGGGCCACAGCAACTACTTACTATCAGGTGGACTGTGCTCGCTTGTCAACCTTTTCCTATAAAAAAAATCCATGTCGTCAATGGCGAGTAAAGTTGAAGATGGCGGTGGGGATAAGATGAGGGATATTGTATTTACCTGGTGCGGCGTGTAGGGGCTGGGCGCCGCCGCGTAGGGCTGCGGCTGCGGCGGCGGGTAGCGGCAGGGCTGCGGCGCGTAGGCCGCGGCCCACTGCTGCGTGCCGCCGCGGTACTGCGCGCCCGCGCTCGCCATGCGCGCCGCGCACGCGCCCGCGCCCGCACTCGCGACCGTCACCGCGCCCGCGCCCGCTCCGCTTGCCGAACGACAACCGCCGCTGCTCTGCAACCAAATAATAATTATGACTTCCAAACACTTAAGAGGATACCTTGAAAATGAATCGAAGTTTTGGGGGCGTGGCTTATTCCTTTGTCGGTGAAGCTAACGGACGACTGAGGGAGTGTCAAAATGAAAGTGATGCAATGACTTATGATGATGACAATGACTGTTCAAAACTTAGATATGATTATTTACATAATATGTCAAATAACTTGGTGTAATACTGGACCACAAACTTAACTGGCGCTCACACATAGAGCTTACAACTGAACGTACTAGAAAACTTATTTGGGTGTTTAAAAAGTTAAGATAGACTGTTGATTTACCTCTCTTGCGTTCAATTTACTATACTTTAGTTCAGTCCGTAATACGGTACTGTATAAACGTCTGGGGAGGAGCCTGTAAGACCTTTCTAATCCGCCTGGAAAGGGCACAAAGATCCCTCTTAAAAGTCATGACCTTTAGGCCATACAGATTTCCCACTAAAGAATTGTATGAGATATGTCGAGTATTAACTGTGAGGCAACTGTACATTTTGAAAGTAATTACTAAACAGCATATGGTTACCATTTATCATCATCATCATCACAGCCCTTCACAAGTCCACTGCTGAACATAGGCCTCCCCCAAGTAATGCCACAAAGCACGGTCCTGAGCCACCTGCATCCATCGACTTCCTGCATATCTTACCAGGTCGTCACTCCATCTAGTGGGGGGTCGCCCTACACTACGCCTACCGGTACGAGGCTGCCACTCGAGAACCTTTCTTCCCCATCGGTTATCGGTTCTTCGAGCTATATGGCCGGCCCATTGCCACTTCAGCTTACTAATCCGTTGGGCTATGTCGGTCAATCTGGTTTTACTGCGGATATCCTCATTTCTGAGTCTATCACGCAGAGAAACTCCGAGCATAGCCCTCTCCATAGCTCGCTGAGCGACCTTGAGCGTCCTCATACGGCCAGCAGTGAAGGACCACGTCTCTGATCCGTAAGTCATCACTGGCAACACGCACTGGTTGTACACTTTAGTTTTCAGAGATTGAGGTATACCTGACGAGAAGATATGTCGTAATTTCCCGAACGCTGCCCAGCCGAGTTGAATCCGTCGATTGACCTCTCGGTCGAAGTTGGACTTACCTAGTCGGAATATTTGTCCCAGGTAAACGTACTCGTCAACAACTTCGAGCATAGTGCTCCCAACAACTACCGGCATAGGTGTGACATGGAAATTAAACATAATCTTTGTTTTGTCCATGTTCATCTTAAGACCTATCCGTTGGGAGGCACTATTGAGGTCATTGAGCATAGTGCTTAAGTCCTCCAGCGATTCTGCCATAAGGACTATATCGTCGGCAAATCGAAGGTGAGTGATGTACTCGCCATTGATGTTAATACCGTATCCTTTCCAGTCCAGTAGCTTGAAAACGTCTTCCAAAGCAGCGGTGAAGAGTTTCGGGGATATAACGTCACCCTGTCTTACACCTCTCTGCAGTTGGATAGGTTTCGAACTCTGGTTCTGTACTCGGATAGCCATCGTAGCCCTACTGTACAAACACTTCAGCACTTCGATATACCGACAGTCAACTTGGCACCGCTGAAGGGACTGCAGCACCGCCCAAATTTCGACGGAATCAAAGGCTTTCTCATAGTCCACATACGCCAGGCAAAGTGGCAAATTGTACTCTTCAGTCTTCTGTACAATCTGCCGCAGGGTATGTATGTGGTCTATGGTACTGAAGCCTTTTCGGAAACCGGCTTGTTCGGGAGGCTGGAAGTCGTCGAGTTACTAACTTATAGTAACTAGTGGCATTATAAATGGTAACTTAGTAAGTTACCATTTATAATGCCACTGATTATAACAAAAACCGGGTTATAAAAAATGTGTGTTTACCAATAACATGTCGAACAGCCTCTGCTAGACGGCAACATGCAAACAAAGCAAACACACACACACACACACATACACACACACACACATACACACACACCCAAACACACACACACACACACACACACACACACACACACACACACAAACATGCACGCGCACATGCCCACACACATACACACATTACACGCAAAAATTATTTAAATCTTAAATTTCAACCACACACACGAACACATGCAAACGCACGCACACTACAGCGCACTCACACACACATGCCCAGACACGCACCCAGCCGCAAGCAAACACACACACATGCACGCACACACACACACACACACACACACACACACACACACACACACACACACACACACACACACACACACACACACACACACACACACAAGCACGCACGCACACATGCACACACCCATACACACACGCAAACACAGATTTTAAAATTCCTTTATTTACATGAAATAAGTAGCTGTCATTATATTAGGGAAATTGCTGACTCTCGTAACACAGGTTTTCTAACCTAGCTCGGAAGTCAGGGGCTTAAAAAAAATATATTGTAACAAATTTTATGTCAATAAAGATTATTATTATTATTTACTATGCCTTAAAAACAATTCCATGAATTTATTCGTAAGAATATTGTGGTGTCATGGAGAAATGTAAATAATTAGAGCCTATTTTGCAATATTTTATATCGAGAAAATTACATGATATCGTGTTTTCCTTTTATGCAATCCAAGGTCATATAGTCAAAAATCTTATACCAAAATATTGGTTTGTAATATATAAAACATAAAAAAATATGTTAAATAGAAAAACCACCAAATTTTCGAGGTATCACCTTAAACTTCGCGCATTGATCATGGGCTGTAATGATCCTGATAGCTATTTTATTCTATCCTGGTGTCCTGATCAGGATGCTAGGATGAAGTCTTTAAATTATTGTATTTTTACCAGTCCTTGATACGAGTGCAAATTTTCAAGTAAATCGGCCATCTATAACTTGGTGAAAATTACATTAAAATACGAGTATTCTGTAACAGAGATAGATAAATAAATACATGCGAAGTTAATCAAAGCGCCTAAAAAAATGTTTTAGTTTCAGTTTAACAAAATGATTAAAAGAAATGCTATGGAACTTGGCACGTTTTCACATCTCAACTCTTTTATTGCCGAAACCAACAACCCCAAACGTCATTATACCGAATTGGGTCCCACTTCACATTTATATTTTTGGTGGGATCACCATTTCACATTTATGATTCTTGAGATATGTGTGATCAAAAAAGTTAACTAACATTTAACGTTTTATTATATATTAGTAGCATACATACATACTTTTAAAAAGAGTGGAATTGAACTAGTACACAAAACGTAGAGAATTTTTTAACAGTAAAAGGTGTGCAAACGAGCAAACAGTCCACCCGATAGTAAGCTGTTGATATGGCCCATAGATATCGTTTTTTTTAAAATAGGATATGGGTGACAAACGAGCACACAGTCCACCTAGTGCATAGGCATTTACATCTATTCTTGATCACGAATCAAAATGTAGATGCGTTGTCACCCGTGAGGACTAAGATGGAATGCCTCTTTTCCAGTAAAAAGGGTCTCGGGTTCTCTACACTCGCCATACGAAACACAGCAGCATTAAGCTGCTATTTGACGCTGGTATTCTGTGAGAGCGTGATCCTTCCCCGTTTGAGCCGAGCCACTCGTGCTACAATTATACTACTAATATAGCTGCATCTATGTTCGATTAAGAATCAAAATGGAGACGCGTTGTCAACCCTGAGAACCCAGATAGAATGCGTCGTTTTTAGTAATAAGGGTCTCCGGATCACTATGCTTACCATATAAAACACAGCAGCATTAAGCTGCCATTTTATTCTGGTATTCTGTGAGTGTCTTCCTTCCCCGGTCGAACCAACAAATTTGTACATAATCCATAATATGCAGCGTGGCTCTGCCACGTATAAAATAACACGTAGTATAATTGATAGTGACAAATTAATAGGTCGTTGGTGTCTTGTTCTGCCCAGGAGTTGGTCAGGGTAGCTATATGAGAAATTCAAAAAACATCTGATAGAGTAATTGCCTAAGCTATGCGCAGTAGGCTGAGCAGTCGCTATAAATTTGACAGTGCTCGAGCAGCTTGGATCCGATCGCCACAGGCATCAATGAAATAGTTAATCGCAATTTGAAATGCTTGCCGTAAAAGGATAAACATCACGGGAAAACGTGCATGTCAAAAGAATATTTCTGGGACATGTGAAATTGACCACACGTACTGCAGCAGCGCGGAAGTCTAATAGCTCCATAACTCTCTCAGAAATGAGAGGCTTGTGCTCAGCAGTAAAGTTATATAGGCTCTAATTGCACACCTCAGTCGCGAAGCGGAGACGTTAAGCTTTACTGTCGACGTGACAAGGTCACACTACCTGCTCGTATTAAATTAAATCAGGTTTTTTAACTGCATTTAATACGTGAAGAACAGCACCATACTATTAAGAAGTAACATTTTAGGTTTTTACTTTTAATATCTTTAATGCTACTTTGTCATATCGGTTTTAAGTTAGTGAGGCGGTAGAAATACGTACTTAATATAAACCAAGTTTTATGTTAAAAGTGAACCTCATCTGTACGCGATTTGACGAGTGACTAATGGCGAAAAATTAAATAATAAAAACCAAATACAAATTTAAAAAACTGGTGAATGGCTAACGGTTATTGATTCTGCGCTTACTTATCTGTCTACCAAGCTTGACGAATTAAGTAAAAAAGATAAAGTTACAGCCTATATACCCTTTCCTGGGCACCCCTAAGTTCCTAAGCCCTAGTCTCTCTCTAAGTCTCTCTAAGTTTTAGGGCAAGGAAATGTCTACCGCGCTGCCTACGCATGTTGGCAGACTTCACATGGCTTCGAAATATTTTTTTTAATTTCTTAGAGATGTAGGTTTCCCTACGATGTTTTCCTTCACCGCCGAGCACTTGGTAAATTAGCATATAAAATGGCAATTAACAATGCTCGCATTCTATAAAATTCACAGCGACCGCGTAGCCCCTGAGCGTGAGCATATTCAACTTTTCCAGATAATCAATGCCAGCTAGGGTATTCTTGGATAGGAAATGTGCGTAACCGTAAGCTTTAGTAGTAAATTTGTAAGAAACTTTGCAAAATCAGGTAAAATACAATAATCTTCGACGGATGATAGATAACAAAACGCAGAATAAAGTAATTTAAAGTAACAAACTATAGGGGAGAGTGGGGTAATTACTTCTTCAGGTATATTTTAAAAGTATGAGAGATATTTTGGACGATACAATTAATAATCGAGTCTGAAACTGCTAAAACTAGTATCGAACCGTAAACGCCGTAGTGAATTAACGTTTGCAGAGGTAAGCTTAATTGAACTTTTGTTCACAATTTCATCTAATATTTGAGTAAAATAAAAAATAAAACGTTATATTTGTAACACAGAAATTCGTGATCATTTTGCTGAATTAACAACCTTATTAAGCAACACTTTCAAAATGTGCCATGTGCACCACGCGATTCGAACCTCGATAAAAAGAATAAATTTTCCATTTTATTTGACGAACGATGTCAATGGGATAATCTCGGACGCGCATAGTTGTTACCCTTAAACAAATTGAAGAGGAAGAAAATGAATTGTAAGACTACATAATCAAAAATGGAACATGAGCAAAGAAAAATGAGTATTATTGATATTTATATTTATTTTCTCCTTAAGTGTTCTCAATAACGCAACTCTCTCCTAAATGTCCCACTGCTGTGCTTTTTCTCATTATTAAGAGAGTACTGTAGACAAAACAGACTGCTTTGCTACTCCAGACAACTCCACGCGTGCAGCGTATTGGTCTCAGTATTTCTAAGATTTGCAGCATTCCTAACGATATATTCCTCCACCGCTCTACAGAACTTACAATCATTTCAGTTCATTCAGTTACAGAACAATTGATGTATTAACACAGAAATCGTAATAATAAGACAATAGCAATCGCATAGACGCGTGAATTTGTCGTCGCTAATGATGTGTTGACGAACATCATTCAACCTTTTTGTTGATTTAGTTGCGCTGGGAATATCGTGCGTGAATTTATGTTATTATAAATTTATAATGGTGAACTGCAGCATAATCAGTTGTAAAAACTCATCAAGGACGTGTAATTCAACTAATAAAGGCATAACATTTCATCGGTAAGTTGATTATTCACTAATTATCATTGTTTTAACTAATTTACATCTAGATGAATACTTTAATATGATATTTACCTTTGTAAACTTCATTTATTACTTTTCGTATTGTACAATTACCATTGCTGCTTTTGTTCTACGTTGACAAACTCACCAAGCAATGTAATGTATACATTAGATATCATTGTGCATTGTGCGTATGTTTATAATACGGTAAGATGTGACGATATCGGTTTTGGAAGTAATCGAGCGCTAATTTATTTCTATTGTCTTATTATTACTATCTGTGGGTATTAATTAGGTGGATATTACGAGTGTGACTAATAGACATAGGTACCGCGTGTGTGTACTCGGCCGTGACTGCGTTTACACTTTCGTGAATATGCCCCTCTTCTACGTTATGTAGGCAATGATGTTTACTGAAACGTACTGATTTCCTTTTGCCTTCATAACGTTCCTTTAGTCTGCAATACATAACGCTTTATTGATTTTTATTGTGAATTAATTAAAGGTAATATTGCCACGAAGTCAGATTTGGTTTAAAAGTATCGTATATTTATTATTCCGAACGAGTGACCTCACCAAAATAAGATTTATAGTGATAATAACAATGTATAATTTTACCCGGCGGCCCCCGTCTACTGACTTAATTATTTGAGTCACGGAATCCGAAAAACCTCAGGGATCAGAGTTTTGTAATCATTTTTTTTTCTGAGTAAATACCGTTCCTATTTTTTTATAAATTTCTTTTCATTGTAAAAAATAGGTGAACAATACAGTAAGGCGATAAGCCTTCAATCCGCTTAGAGGGAGTGGGCGTACGGGCCGGGGCATTAGGGTAAAATATAGATTCTTAATGATGGTAGCGGTGACGGTTTGTCCTTGGTTTCAGTGGAATGCCGATAAAACCGACCGATAACCCGTTTTTTCTACAAAATCGTCGTATTATGTTGAACAAAAAATTAAAATAAAGTTAGGTTTTTTTTTTGTATAAGAACGTAAGTTATCACGACCTGTATTTGTATATTTTTAAGTCTGTGTGATGTAAATGGGTTTTAGGAACCTTGTACCAGCCGTCTCTTTCTAGTCTATGCAGTAACTTAAAAGCGCGTGACGAAAATAATTATGTGCTATGTGAATAATGGGCTTTAAATCTATGAAAAAGTTTATGAACTAATTACAATATGAATTAAATATAAATGCACTTAGGTTTTATTTCTTTTTCCGCAAGGGAAATTAAAATCTTGAAGAATTCATTTGTTTATTAGGTGGCATAAATAGGCTTAGGAGTATTTTGGGTTGATACGGCCCTTTTAAATATCGCCGCTGCCAAGCAGAAATGCACCCATTGCTATATTCCGGTTTAAATGAAGAAAGCCATTATAATAAATGGCTGTGAAGTATTTCATCTGTTCAGTCTGAGGTCATCTTTGCTTGAAGTTGGTTTGGTATTCCAGGTTTGCAGTAGCTACTTAGGAATCAGTAAACAGCCATTTAGTACCATCACTTGGAATATTTATTAGCTCGTTTGTCAATCTAATATTACGAAAAAAAAATTGAGTATTATATATTATTTATACAAATTTTTCTCGTGTAAAAAATAAAGACTATTGTTAAAATTTAGGGCAGTATTAAGCGTATCCAAACTGTAGCATGTTACCGTATAAAACCCGGTGGCGGGCCGGTGATTAAACCAATTATCTCTAATTGTGCTGATAAGTTTAATGAGCGAATACTTTCCCAGATGGGGAGTTCAACGTGTTTAAATAAATATAGGTTAGTTCATCTTTGACAGTGACTGGCATAGTTGAGTGAATTTGAATATTCTTTATTAAATATTAAAGGTTATATACCTTAATTTGGGGTATTTATATAGTTTTCTCATCTGATTGGGTTGAATAGTTTGGTTGAAAAATATGATTGGGCAAATTCAAATTCAAGTTTTGTACGCGGTAAAGCCTTGCTGCTGCTATACTATGGCTGCAGCACAAATGGGTCGGCTCGACTGGGGTAGGACCACGCTGCCACAGAATACCAGCGTCAAATAGCAGCTTAATGTCGCTGTGTTTCGTAAGGTGGTGTAGAGAACCGGAGACCCTTTTTACAGGTAACGAGGCATTAGATCATAGTACTCAGGGGTGATAACGCATCTGCAATCGAGGATAGATATAGATGTCTATAGGCCACAGAATCCATTTACCATTAAGTGGGCTGTGCTAGCTTGTCATCCTTATTATATTTAAAAAAAGATGGATAAAGCTGTAAGTACCAATTATACATCGTACTAATTTAGTAACTATGGTGTCAATTACCTAATGAAATTACAGTATCTGTTCTGTTTTCTGATAACGGCTGCGTCGCCGCTTCAGTCAATATTTTACGCTGTGTAAAAAAACATATGGGACGCGGAAAAATAACTCCTGTTCCTTCGATCTAAGGGCATGAAACCTCATGAGGTATGCCTTTATATACATATTCTTTCAAAAACTTTGACTCGAGATGAGTAAAAGATTATATTACGCTTTCGACATGGCATTCTGTATTTTATGTTTTTATAACATTACGTTGTTATTAGGGAAACACTGCTGCCCACCTTCTGGTTTATTCCTCCGTCTCTATCTTTTTGTTCCCTCTTACGACACCCACCGGATGATATGGGGTAGTGGATATTCTAACACAGTTACTACACGGTCAACAGTTAACAAATGACAATACACGTAATGATATCAAAACTAATAATTAAATTTTTCCAGTTGTTCTATTTTAATGATTACTTATATCGTTAAAGGGAAATATAATGTCAAATGACTTAGCAAGATCCTTCGTTATGCCGAAAATATTGCAGCATTAATTTTGAAATAAATATATGGTAAAGTTGACGATTAATGTAAGTGATTATGTTAGACGAAAACACGATTTCGTAAAATTTTCTCGATAGAAAAAAATACCAAAGTTACCTCCAAAATAAACAATAAACCGCTATTATTCATAAAATACTTTAAATAAAGATCATGAAACTTTGCATACTAACTGAACTACCTATAAAGCAGTGCTTATGTTATTTACTTTTTTTAAAATACCATTATTTTCACTGTAAAAAGAAATTACCTAAACTATCGGCGTCTTGCCACTTTTGAGCTTGATTCCTCGTCGTTCCGAGTATCGCCTAGCTTTTGAAGGGAGAGTTGTGTCGCTTACGATCAGAATATACATTACGCAACAGTACGACGTAAAATTAAAATGGGAAATAACCGTGATAAAAATAAGAAGCGGCTGGCTTGGCTTTAAAAACAGGCATAAATATGATAAACCTATTGAAATAAGTGTCTAACACCTTTCTACTTACAGTAATGTTACAAAATTCTAATACATACGCGAATGCGTTAAAATTTGACTGACTTATCTAACCTCGTTAAAATAAAAATTTTGCGTAAATCGGACCAAAAGTTAATATTCAAAAACTGAAGGTAGCCGTACTAACTATGACATTGGGACGTCAAACATCTCAGTCCCCCGGGACCATGGGTGCTGTAAAGCACCCGAAACGTCAGAACTTAAAAAATAAGTAAAATAGTTGATTAAACGAGATAAAATCCGTAAATATAGTTTTATTCAATGTTCTATTTTATACTAAAATCTTAAAAAATATTGTTTTTAGATCTATTGAAGAACGTTGCGATTTCTGTCGATATAATTTTAGGTAATGGTATGAAACTTGGCACCTGTATATACCTCACCTTTTTTTTCGCCGAAGCCAGCAACCCCCAACGTCATTGTACCAAATTTAGCCCCTTTTCACATTTGTGTTTTTGGTGGGATTTCTTTTTCTTGAGATATGTGAAATAAAAAGCTACCGTTTAGCGTATACACGTACGAGCTCACATACATCTTTTGAAAAAGAGTGGAATGGAACTCCTCTTCAACAACGTCGAACAACGTCGAGATAGCATTTTTTACAGAATATGGTAACAAACAAGCACACAGTTGCTCACAGGTCAGTAGATGCTGTGGCCCATAAATATCTACATCTCTACCCTTGATTAAGAATCAAATGCAGGGCTGCGTTGTCAACCTATGACTATCACCATACAAAACGCAGCCGCATAAAGCTGCTATTTTACGATGGCATTCTGTGAAAGAGAGGTTTTTCTCCGTCCAAGTAGATATATAGATCCTCACTCGTGCTATACCCATAACATATGTATGAGCAGCATGGCTCTACTACGTATAAAAAATGTTGATTTTGTGTTTTGAGTGTATAACTCACCTTGTAAAGTTTAACTAGATTAACATAATATCGTCATGAGCCTCATCTTTTGAGATGTTACGTTTTTTATTTTACTATTAATTAAGTTATCATTGTGCTGCAACATGCACAATTAGTTTTAATTATGATAGAAGTTTTTTTTTTCATTGCCACAAATACGTAAAATGTATAAATCACTTTTGATATAATTTAAAAATCTCGTCTAGTCCAGTTTGCAGGTTTTGAGGACCTTCGTAAAAAAAAAGTGGCGTCAGCGAGTCGCTTCAATAGCTGCTCGACGTGTTCTTTATAACCCCATTCAGAGCTCATAAATCGTATTGCCCGATTTTTTCTATTCATTAATATTGCACCATTAGTGGAAGATTTTTGTTTAAGGTAAGTAGACACAAAATTGAAAATTCAATTTATGACTGTATATAAAAAACACCAGAAGGCAACGTAACAGTCAATTGGGAGGATCGAGTAATCTGGCAGTTATAGTAATATGCTCTACGAAAAATAGCCACCGTGAAGGCAAAGGCCTTCTTTCATTCTTATGAGTGTCAAAGGGCGAGGAAGGGTTCACCGCGACGACCCAAAATAATTTGGCAGATTTTACATAATATCCTTATATTTTTCCAATGTGTTAGTCATTTAGTTTCCCTTCACAGCCAAGCACAAAGTAAATCAGAACTTAAAATTACAATATAACTTCATTAGTGTCCGCAGAAACGGAACTCAGTTTGCGCGTGTGCTTTTTAACTATATGCGCTTATTCCCTGAGTTATCAAGGCTTATACAATATATTTAAGGTTGAATTTAGGAAGAGAAGTTAACGATCACTGTAGAGTTTACCCAATAAGAAGAAACAAAAGTGGCCTTAGGAACCGCATCGTTTCACTAGTCATAATAACAACATTGAATAAGGCAAAGATTTACTTACTAGCTAGTGGCTTGTTACCGATGTAACACTCGTGGGCTTTTCTTTATGGTGGAAGTCGTTCTCGATTATGTGTTGTTACTATTATATAGTGATTTGTGTCCATAATACTGTTTTTCTGTCCATTTATTTGTTATCTGATGACAGATGCTTGGATTATGATGCGGAAGATTTTCTAATGATTGTTTTATTTTCTAAGAATTTATTTTCTATGTATGATATCCCCTCTTACACTGTTCTGGTGTAATCATGACAATATTCGATCATAAAGAAACATTTATTTTTGAAGTCAACTACTTGGGCGTAACAATCGACATAAATGGAGGCTATGAACTTTAAAAGAAAAAATTCAGTTGTAGTTCCCGTAAAATATCAAAAAATAAGGGACAAGTACTATTACGTGATAGAGACATGTTGCAGGTTGCAGCTATATTATTAGTATAGTTGTAGCACTAATGGGTCGGCTCAACCGGGGAAGGACCACGCTCTCACAGAACACCAACGTAAACTAGCATCTTAACGCTGCTGTGTTTCGTATGGTGATTGTAGAGAACCGGATACTCTTTTTACTGGAAACGAGGAATTCCATCTAACTTCTCACGGGTGCACATCTGTATTTTGATTTGTAATCGAGAATAGATGTAGATGTCTATGGGCCACAGCAACAACTTATCATCAGGTGGAATGTTTGCTTGTTTGTCACCCTTATTCTATAAAATAAAAAAATAAAGTCTAAAGGTTCAACGTAGCTTTAGATTCCATTTGAAAAGTTACAGCCTATGTGAGCCCGACAGCTGGGCACAGGCCTCTTCCCCTTTTTGAAGGTGTGATGTAGGAGATAGATGACCAAGTTGGTCAAAAAATCAAACGCTGAGACACTGCGGTTTTGAAGCAAGTGCTATATCCATTCCACTTATAACCAGGTGGGCTTGTGTTAAGCGCTGGTTTCTACTAAGTATGAAAAGTATCTAAAATATTTTATTCGTCCGACATGCATATTTTCTCACGATATTTTTTACCGACGAGTATGTGGTGAGGTAAAGCAGTCTTTAGTTTAACTGATGCTGGTGTGGATCGAAGTCGGGTTGCTCACAAGCTATGGAAAGGGCTATGCTCGGGGTTTCTCTGTGTGATAAACTCAGAAATGAGAATATCCGCAGTCGAACCAGAGTAACCGACATAGCCCAACGTTTTAGTAAGCTGAATTGGCAATGGGCCGGCCATATAGCTCGACGAACCGATAACCGATGGGGAAAAAAGGTTCTCGAGTGGCAGCCTCGTACCGGTAGGCGTAGTGTAGGGCGACCCCCCACTAGATGGAGTGACGTCCTGGTAATATATGCAGAAAGTCGATGGATGCAGGTGGCTCAGAACCGTGCTTTGTGACATTACTTAGGGGAGACCTATGTTCAGCAGTGGACTTGTGAAAGGCGGTAATGATGATGGTGATGATGACGTAGCAAAAGCTAGCCATGTTGAGCTTGAGCTTGACCACCTGACTTTGACGATCTAAAAGTTGTAATAGATTAGCAGCGAGGTCATTTCCACGTAGCGAAAGCCTTACAAATTAGAAGGCGCCTCAAACACTACGATTGGTCGCAGTTACATGATTCCCCTTCCCCACCATCCGCACCCCTGTGCCCCCATGCCTGATTGCTAGCAGCTTGCAGTCAGCCGCAAACAAAGCCGCGATGACAAGCACAGCTATCTTACCGGAATTCCGAATACCGCCCCCAAATTGTTAAGCAATCAGCGATGTGAGTTATTTGCTCCGATACTATAATTAACAACATTATTAATACTGATAATATGTCAGCTGTTGACATAATGTTAACAGGTACATACGATATATGTAATTGATGATGTTCCTAATATATAATAACTTAAAAATAAAGTGCCTGCTTGTAAAGAAAACTAAAAAGTAATACAATTTGCTGTAAATATTGCAAATTTTGTCAAAGGTAAAAGATATTAATAAAATATATTATGTAACATACCTTCACCAATTTGTTTATTACAATTGATAATAACACAGGAAATTCCTCATCAAGTGTTCATATATCAGTTCATCAGTTGTTATTATAAACTATCAAACCATCAGCTCATATGTAATCGTTATAATAAATACCATTAATTCTCGTACGTAGTATTATTTTTTGATTTTTACTATATTTCTTACTTTAGTTTCTTATTGTTTTAAATAATTTTATAAAGCGTGTTTCGGAAAATGTTTATGTATTAATAATGTAATGCGTGTGTATTGCAGACCACCTCATTGTTCTAGTGGTCGTAAACGCTACTGCTGATCATGAGATCCCGGGTTCGAATCCCATAATTTTTTCTGTCAAAAAATTCTCAGTAGCAGCCCGGAGTCATGAAGTTAGTACCCGTCTGCGCCTGATCTCTCTATGGTAGCGTAGCATTGCTCTCATTTGATTACGAGTGTTAGGAAATAGAGAGTTCACCTGTGCTTGCGCGCATTCGGGCACTAATCTTGTTCTGCACAGATGACTAGTCTCCGTTGAGGCTGGCCGCCATGTCCGACATTCAGTTTGGAAGACATTAATTATATATATATATATATATATATATATATATATATATATATATATATATAAAAAAAAAAATTGTCCTTTATCCTAAAAAAATCACTTGAAAAATATTGAAGGTCACTTATCGGGATAAAATCTATCCTATCCCTCAAACTGAAGCAAGCAATACACATTCACAAAGTTTTATTGAAGTTAGTTCAGTAGGCAGTTTAGATCATCGCGGATAAACAATGTGACACGTAATTTTTATTTATAAACATCTTGCAGATTTAAGTAATGAGGTGCTCGCGTTCAATTCCTCTTTATATGGTCGAGGTGGGCAAAAGTCAGAAACATCATGCTCGTGACCAGGTGCTGTTGTTTGGGGTTAGAACTTAGTATGTCCGGGCTTGCGACGCACCTGAGATCATAATTTTGGTGTGATTTTATTGAATAACATGACTTTAATACGTTCTAAGTTTATTTATTTCATGCGAAAATTTCTTTCAACGTTTCTTTTTCAATCAGATCGATCTCGTTTTGACACAGTGGAACTTACATTAAAAATTTGTTTCACAAATCTAGTATAATTTAAATTATTTACGTCGAAAATGTAAACATACTTTTTTTTATTTGCTAGATATGTCAAATGACATTTGAATCACATTTTATCTATGGCTATATCAGTCACGTCCCTGACGCAGTTGGCCATAGACTTATTACACTACTGCGTATATCGATGCAGTTGGCACATGTTGGCAGTGCGTTGCACTTCGCAAATGGCTTTGTCCATTGTCTAAACAAAATGTACAAAATGAAGCGCTTCGAAAGTAACATTCGAGATGTGATTGTGAAACGCGCACAGAGTACCGTGACCCTGCGATTACGTGCGACGTAAAGCTCGTACAGGCTGGAATATTGTTGGGGAGGGAGTATTGTTCAGCAGTTTTTAGTTTTTACTTTTAATTCGGGCTCGTGACACATTTGTGTGTCATTCCCTTCGGAGGAGCCCGTCAGCGAGATTAACGCCTACCCGTATCTACCTATATGTTCCGTAATTAAACAGCTTCCGTTACCAATGCGCTTATTTGAACATGCAGCGACGATGTAATTGTATTGTTGTTGCTACTAAATTTCGTTTCGTTTTAATGGATAAATTTAAATTGTTTTATTTTATTTTTTTAGAACGCAAAGTAATTCTAAATACTTTCAACAAGCAGGTACTCTCCGTTTGCAGTTATATAGCAGTAAAGAATTCTTAAGTACGTGTGCACTAACGTTTGTGCGGTTTGTATACAGTTATTATACTCTTTGGTTTGTACAGTGCATAAGTGCCTTTATATACTTTGACGCTATAATGCGTTGTCGCACACACACATGCGCGGTACAGTAGGTATGTGTGTCATCTGCGCTACGTTGGTAAGCACGGAATGCGGCCGCGTCCTTCGGCATACGCGGCGCCGCGCCGCGCCGGTTCATTTGCACACAAACGTACCGCAACTCACATCCAGACGCAGACAAGCATTTTATTAGTAACTTCCTAACTTATCATTTAGATACCAAAATTTGGTATTATAGCTTTTGTAAATTCGATCGGTTACTGCACTATTAGGTACTGATTGTTTGCTACATTCGTTGACTGTGGAATTCGCTTATGTTGTGTGTGTTTTTTTTTATAAAATAAGGGTGACAAACGAGAAACGAGAAAATATATATAGTATATATGAAAGTAGAATTAAATAATAAGATTTTTTTTACAGAATAAGGGTGACAAACGAGCATAAACTTCAAACGATGGTAAGTGGATGCTTGTGGCCCATAGACATCTATATTTATTCTTGATTAAGAATCAAAACAGAGATGCGTTGTACCCCTGAGAACTAAGATGGAATGCCTCGTTTCCAGTAAAAAAGGGTCTCCGGATCTCTACACTCACCATACGAAACACAGCTTAGGTATTTAGCTGCTATTTTGCGCTGGTATTGTGTGAGAGCGTGGTCCTTTCCCGGTCGAGCCGACCTATTCGTGCCACAACCGTAATACAGCTGTAGCGTGGCTCTACCACGTACAGGTTAAATGCGTTTTATGTTTTGTTTTGTATGTTTTCGAGCAATTTGTCAGTGCCTTTCCAACGTTCAATGTCAGGTTGCTGTTTCTTACTGAATGGAAGTTATTGATTGATGGAACAAAGAATCCATATAGGAAATAACTTACAATAATTAATAATTAATCGGTTTTATTTCAGATTTATAGCTACTCGTATGTTATGTTAGCGAAGTAGACCAGAAATACTTATATAAATATTGTTAATCCAGCGTTGTTTTATCATACGATACAGAGGTCGATAAACTGCGCAATTCGTGCAAACTGTGTGGTCAAAATTATAGACGATCTTTCCGGGATGGAAAGGCGTTTCCACGGCATGCAAAGTACCTACATTTCTGAGAACTAGTGGGATTATTCGAGCGTGCTCAGAATGAGTTTGACAGAAAACTGTAAGTATAATGATATGCTGAATCTCAATGTTACATTAATTAAAGCTATAAAAATTCCTTCTTAGACTCTTGTTATTATTCAGGTAGGTACATAATATATTACATGTATAATATTGTGAATGATTCACGATAACCTGTCTGAGCAGCCCATATTTCACAGTTCGATGTGTGCGTTCAGTATTTATTGTTTGTTGTTACGAAAAATAACAATGTAATAGAGTAGACGTATATACAACAATGTGTAGATGATAAATAAGCGTCTAGAAATCAATGCACGCATAAATAATTAAAGTTTAATAATTAGATGATATTTTTAATTTCATTTTGTCTTGTAATAAAATCTATTGTATTTAATTTTGAAGTTGGTATAGGTGAATATTTGCAAATTTAATGTTATTATTGAATGTAATATCTTTAGCTACATTTCTTTTACACGCCAAGAAAATTAGACTATAACGTTTAAACACATGATTTCAATTATACCTATATTGGACTAAACTTTGATAATTGAACATATATCGTATCACAGCATCGCATCGTTGCAAGTGATAATGCACCATTAATTGTAAAACTGGTGCTTTTCTTGTGGTTCAATCTTTTTCATTTGTTTTCCAACCTGTAGTAGTTTCTGATTTATCCTAAATAATGCGTATTTAATTGACTTCGAATACATTGATGATGTTCTCATTTTATTTATATTGAAGTCGGTTGTACAATATTTTTAATTTTACCATTTGTTTTTATTTTTTATTAACATATCCTTCAAAGTGCACGTTTCAATCCTATGTAAATACATGTTAATGAGATCTGCCGTGAAATTTATACATGAATTCGCATTTTTATTCAAAAGGCTATTGTCCTTAAATTGCAACAAGTTCTACATTCAACTTCCGCATATTTATATGAAATGCGATTCTGCGTGCTGGTGACCTTTAAGTAATAAATGGTAATAAAAAACCAAATGGTAAAAAATTCTTGCATTTCATTTTCAACAAACTTTGTATATGAAGTTTGTAAAAAAAGTTTCCTTCATGTTGCGTTTGTCAAATTAAAACGACGATTCTGTATTTCTTTTCATATTTAATAATTATTAAAAGTAATTACAACTGCATAATACACTGCAGCTATATTATGGTTACAACCATAATAAGCTGTAGCACGAATGGGTCGGCTCGACCGTATCACGCTCTCGCAGAATACCAGCGTAAAATAGCAGCTTAATGCCGCTGTATTTCGTATGGTGAGTGTAGAAATCTGGAGACCCTTTTTTACTGGAAACGAGGCACTCCAACTAAGTCCTCAGGGGTGACAACGCATCTGCGTTTTGTTTATTTTTTTGATTCTTTTTTTTAATTTAGGGACTCACGTTATTTTTAACGTGTCAGTCCCATTGTATCTTATAACTTAAGAACACACTACAATTAAATTATATACCATTTGAGCAGCATTAGACAATGGTTCAGACAGAATGCTTTGATATTCCCCTAGGTTACATATTTTAATGTCAGTTTTGGCAACTAATAGTTTCGTTTCATGATGGTTTTTGGAACATTCCAAAAAGTTTTGATTCTTAATCGAGGATAAATGTAGATGTCCATGGGCCACAGCATCCACTTACCATCAGGTGGACTGTATGCTCGTTTCTCACCCTTATTCTATAAAAAAAAACTATCAACAATATTTTATAATTGTATGAGTGCACAGTCTACGAGTACGTGATGGTAAGTGAATGTCAAGGATTTAGATGTTTGGGGTGAATGCTTTGTAATAAAAAATAAAAATATAAATTTCTTCGCAACCTTCCGCCAAACAAATACAATGATGTGTCTTACCTGGATTGAAGAACACCTCCCGCCCTCACTCAATTGCACGCACTAACTCCGTCACCACTAATCCCAGCACCACTACTCCCAACACCACTATTCCAGGCAAGACACACCATCGACGATAATACGACACGTGTTTCGCCTCTACACGAGGCATCTTCAGGTAATGTAGACTCTACTATGCTTTGTAACCGTGTAGTGGATATCCACTACCCATACCATTCCGTGGGTGTCGAAATAGGCGACGAAAGGAAACTACTAGGGCAGCAACATGTTTCTAATTACGACTAAAAAAAAACTGCCCACCCGCTTGCTACGCGTGGCAACTAGGCGAATATCCACCCTCCTCAATCAGGTAATCTATGGGGGTGGCCTATGCTAGCCTTTGATAGGCTGTAACAGTATCACTTACATTTTTATTAGATTCGGAATCAAAATGCACATACGTCCTCATTCCTGAGCACTAAGGTAATACTTCATGACCAGTTATAACTTACATGGTTTTCGTTACTTGTTTGCTTTGCGTATTAATGATCTGAAACACAGTAAGTAACATTATGGTGCTATTGTATGCTGGTATTCTGTGCGAGCGCGGTTCTTCCCCGCTCCATCCATGTGTGGTAGGTATTATATGCATTCGTTCACATATGATATATGTTAGCGGCAGGAATAGATAAGAGTTTAGTACGATCCTTAGACTTAGACATAAAAGGAGATCCAGGGTCTAGAAAAGTCTTACTTTTTTCAGGACAACAGTAAAAAAACACAAAAAACCCTAAACACAATTTTTTTTACCACACGCTCGACGGTGAAGGAAAACATATGTCAACATCACGCACTCACTCGACACGCGACACGCACTCAAACAACGCAGCAGACAAGAGGCCTGTTAACTTTTTTACCCTTTTCCTTGTGTTTAGTTTCATCACCGCCGTATTGCTAGTATTGATGCATAAAGTACATTAGTAAATACATATATCACCAATTGCGCTCGGCCTACACGAGCACTGCCCACTTCATTACAGATTTTGCAATCCATTACGATAGCGCGACCAATTAGTCATGTACACGAGACATTGCCCCCATGATCTTAATAGAGATATGAGTTTCTTGCTACTGTACACGCCCTGTTTCGCATGTGCAGGGGACGTGAATCATCGGTCATTAACTGTTCGTTTGTATGTTTACAATTTTTTATGATTGATAAAACGGATCTAAGTAGGATTTGTATGTGGAAGGCACTCGAGATATTGCGCAAGATTAAAATTAAAATATGCATTTTTAAACAGCCTGCTGGCGTAGTTGTAACAAAAAAATAACGTTGTTATTGTCACTGGCTTCGAAGTTTCTGTTTAGTTTCTTGGTAAACAAATAAATTACTAAAAGTTTGAGAGTCGACGTAATGGAGTCCATTTAAAATAATAATAATAATCGAATATCGATTTTCATTTTCAATTTATACATTTTAGTTCCGTTCTGCTTTAGTGGGCGGTACACCAGAGTTTTGTGCTGATAATTGATACATTTTGTAATTATTGGCACTTGTTATTAAAATGTTTTTAAAAAAAATCCTAAAAAAAAATATACACTTTAATTCGTGTGTAATTATATTATATACAAATTACATACTGATGAAATACGAATAATATTTTTTGATCTTAGCGATATAATAGAAAGAACTGAATAACCAGTATTTGAATAAAAAATCATGAGTGCAATTAGTTTAATTAAAATTTTCATGTTTTTAAAAAAATCTAAAAAAAGGGCTCGAAAAAATAGGTTTCCTCAAAAAGAAAGGAACTTGAAAAAAAAAAAATTAAAATAAGCCGATCGGTCTGTCTGAGCTCGAACCATGGTATTACGATTTTGTGACCGCCCAATATACCAATTAAGCTATTTGTAATCATTAATAGACTGTCAAAATTTACCTTCTTATTCTAACGATATTGTAGCAGTTTTTCATTGCATAAAAACACGGACAAAAAAGACATTTTCTAAAAATAAATCCTAGCTAGACCGATTTATTGCCCCCGAAAAATATATATATATATATATATATATATATATATATATATATATATATATATATATATATATATAATAAATTTGTATATTGTCAGAAATGTTTATCTGGTTTGTCAATCAATGTTGATCTTTTACCGAATAAAATTATTGTTTCTAAGCTCATATTTATTTTATGTATATTTTATGGGTGAAAATTTGTAAATAGCCTTCTGATTGTTATTCATTTATATGTATTTATTTATTATGTTATTTATTTATAGCTGTAAGGTTTCCCGAAAGAATAAAAGGAAATAAAAAAATAAAAAAAATTCAGCAATAGTTTGTATTTATGTTAAATAGCTACTCGTATATAGCTGAAGCAGCGTGGTTCTTCCGCTTAATATTCATTCCTCCGACATGCACTTTACTTTATTCAAGATGTTTTGCTTTAACACTAGGTAAATCAGCACTCAAAATTGCAATCAAAAATTTAGTGATGCCGGCGGGATCGTACCCGGATTTCCTACGTACTGCGGTATTTACGGCGAGCGCTTAGCTCTTTTTTTTATCTATTTCGTCTCAGCACTTTTACTACACTTATAATTTTGCCGAAATTTCCTTTTTTGTGAGTCAAAGTTTTAATTAGCTGCTGTAAGAGATTTTTTCTAACACGGAGACATGTCTGGATTAGTCATTAAGGAACTCTGGTCTATGCAAAACAAATAATTCTTAATGAAATGACAGATGGCCATTTTTGACTATAAAAAAATGTTATACGCCGATAATGGTCTGTGTCAGAAAGGAAACGATGTAATCCCTACCAATCGGGATTACGGACAAACTAAAAGCGTTACAATAGATAACATTTGCAGGGTCACATCACAATGGATGGAATAACAATACCTCGGTGTAAGCCGGAATGTGACGCATATATAGTTATCGATTTCTAATCATACGCCCCCGCGTTGGACTGCGCTGGCCGATTGTGTGCCGACATATTTTGTATCCATATTATGTATATTAGAATGATTTTCGTCATGTTTTATGTATAAGGAACCGCATCGTAAAAGTTGGATACTCAAATTAAAAACATAAGTGTTAACAATATAAAATGGCACAAAATATTATTTCTATTAAAAGTTAAAATATCTCGTTATTGATTTCTTTTGTAAAAGTTGTTTTAAAAGTTATATGTCGTGGAATTTCTACGCAATACCGCATGGTGAATATCTCGGTGCAGATTATTTCCTACTTACTCATTGTTCGTTCTGACGTTGATTGCTTCTATTAATAGCAGCAGAACAACGATACAAGGCTATAATATTACACTTGCGTTGTGGTCGATACTTTTCATGCTTCAATTTAATGTTTTCAAAAGTACGTGCTCAACTTTTAGTTTAATCCACTTTTAGTTTCGTATTATTATCATTATTAGACCTCAGGGGTGACAATTTCTATGCTATCTACATATTTAATCTTAATTATGGATAGATTTGTTGCGTCTATGGGGCACAACTTCCACTTTGATTAGGTGGCCTGTGTGCTCATTTGTCGCCCTTAAAATAATACCCTATATACGTCCCTGGACGCAGGCCTCCCCTCATTTCTGAAAGAGTCATAGGGCAAGGCAAATGTCCGCCGCGCTGGTTGAACCCGCTTGGTGAACTTCACATATTATCTTCGAAATATTTTTTTCTTATGTCTCAGACAAGCTGGTTTTCTAACGATGATTTCCTTCGCTGCTGAGCAGATGGACAATCAGACAGCAGAAATCAGCACTTCAAATTGCAATTAACAACTTCATTGGTAACGGCGGGGATCGAACCTGGGTTGCTCGCGTACTGTAAAATTTACAGCGAGCACTTAGCCCCTGAACTACCACGGCTCAGGGACTAAGCGCTCGCTGTTGTTACTCTTACTTCTATAAAAATTACTGCTACTTCTGTCAAATTAGACTTGGAGATGCTTAGCAGGTGGAATAATGAACGCATATCACCACATTTAGACATCTCCCAGAGACCCATATTAACAATAATTTTCAATTAATTAAAACCTCAAACGTATCGAGGCTGTCTTAACTACCCTTATAGACTTGACTGATGCCGCCCTTTTCGGTAGGTGGAGTGATGAATTCACTTTGGACTTTTTGCAATGTTAATATAAAAAAAAATTATGATTCAACCACAGCGCCACTCCCCGGGTCCAAATTTAGTGATTTCTTTTTCGGCATTAAATACAACATAATTTATTGTGAACTTAAATCATTTTGGTCTAAAAATATAGTAGTTGATAATAATTTCACGAAAGCGCAGCGCCACCTAACAGATCCTAGTATAGCTATGAACTACTGTCTGGACCATAGAATACTACAATACATACATAGTAGAACGGGGGAGTCGGCGGAACCCGTGTAGCCACTAACATGTCACTAATATGTCAATTCACACCTAAATGTCAACACACAATCGCTTCCAATTTTCGTGTCAAGCGTCGCTGCATGCAAATTATTTATATAGGTAATTACGTGTCGAAAGAACAGCGGGAAATGGAATTTAAATACATATCCAGTAAATTAGTAATTACAACTAGTAAGTCGAATTTTTTTTTATTTTGTGAATATTAGAAACAAAAATAAAGAATTAATATTGATGTGTCAAAAACATTAATCAAAAGTCTAAAATGTGTAAATTCGCTCAGTCTGTCAATACAGCGAATCGGGTTTGTAGTAGTGATAATACGACGAAAATTCCTTGTATTTGTGCTCTCGGCGACACCGATCATCGAATAAAATAGGGTTGACAGCCATTCTATTGTGTTTGTGTATTATAGATATATTATTCTACAGTGTGGACAAAATAAATATGGTAATGTGTGAAAATGATCTCAATCGGTCAGGTCGTGCAGAAGCTACACGATTATTAACAGACGCATCAACTATTATAATAAAGATAAAAGTATTTTTTTAAATAATGATAAAGTATGTTTATTGTTCTTCTTATTTATATTATTTACCTTACGAGAAATCACAATAAACAATTTTGCGGTATCGTAGTTTATTTTTAGTATTTGTCGTAAAAGCGTATTATTTTTTTATACACCGTTACTCTTATTGTTGTTAGCTTTAAGAAGTGTAGGTGAATACAAATGTTAATAAATTGTACTATCAGCAGGTACTTATTCAATAACGAATAAGATAAACATGCACGATGTTACTTTGTACTTTACTGTGATTTATAAGTTATAACTTATAACATAACAAAACCGAGAGATTAGGGAAATGAAATTTCGAAAATCGAAAACGAAATGTTAAAACTTTGGTATTTGCGTACAAAATATATTGTATGTTAAATCATCCAATTTATAGTAGGGGAGCCAAAGAGGGGATAAGGTGGGTTAATTACGAGCTAAAATGAGTGCCTTTAGAAAATCTGACGTTTTAAGTGGGAAGGTTATAAAGTTGCAAAAAAAAAGTTTGTCTTGACGTTCTCGTGCGTGGTTGAATTTCTTTTTATTTTGAAGGAAATAATACAACAATAACAAAAAAAAAAAAACACATTCAGCCGTTTTCCACAAGCCGAAATACTACAAATTGTCTATGACCTTGCAGCTGGAGTAAAGGCATGTATACACTCCGCGCCTCTCTCTCCCTTTCACTTTTTCCCTTTAACTGACTCTCTCTTGCCATCCCCACCCATTCACGGCCCCATTTTATGGTTGTTGAGAAAAAAATCATAAAAACATTATTTCTAGCAGTCAGATTATTAATTAATCTTCCTCAAAATAATCTTTACATTTTCAACTCTATCTACACTCAAACTGAACCTTCTGGTATATAATAATATGATACGCTCGAGTATTTCAGCATGGCGATATTTTTACGCATTTTTAAAAATAAGCTGCAGGCTTGCGTCACTTTCGAATTGTCAGTCTTTTGAATAGAAGAATTTTTAAGGTTCACTTAACATCCCCTTTGAATGTCTGGCGCGCTGGATTTAAGTTTTGAACATCTGTAGTAGTTTGTAGTAGTTTTTACATATTTGAAATTCTGTAGACGTTTCCCCCACAACTGGAAGGGTAAACATATATAACTTTCTTTCTTCCTATCAACTAATCTACAAAATCTAATAGGTCCCCATGACGCTCGAGGACTCCCCATTTAGTATCATGGTCTCCCCTACTATTATAGACAAGAAGATCCTTACCAAAGTTTAAACATTTCCTTTTCGATTTTCGAAATTACATCTCCACAACATGTTATAAATTGAATGTAAGCGATTTTGAAATGATGTATAAATATACTCGTACAATATTGGAATTGAAAGGTAGGGATCCGTTCGGGCGGGACGACTCGCGACATAGCCTTCTGTTTGTACGAGAGTAACTGGGTAAGTTTGTTTTGAACAAAGGTGCTGCACAGCCATCATATCATTTATACACGATTTTATCCTCTCCTGTTAATATGTTAAAATGGTGAATGGGTATTTGACACAGATTATAATAACCGAATTGTGATGTATGCAACAAAATTGGAGATGTACTCGTATCCCATTTGTTGATGGAGTGAGTCAACAACGAAAAAGATAGGCTGTGCTGATACAATTTAACACAAATGTTTTGGATGGCGATCTAGTACAAATGGTTTTATCAAAACCCAAATCAAGGATGTCAAGAGAGTTTTTCAGGTTTGCTACTAGGATGAAATAATTATCTTAACATCTTCAGTTTAAGTAAAATTTTAATTTTAGTTTAGTAATTTATTTGGTACTTATAATAATACTTTCTCAATTCTTTCTACAATGTTAGCTGTCATCTATACATATAGTTACAATAAATCCGTAGTAAAATTGTGTGTTCGCGATTCAAGGAAAAACCACTGGACGGATTTCCATGAAATTTTGTATGTAGTCAGTAAATGACCGTACATAACATAACATATACACACTTTTTAATCCGCTTAGGGAAAAGTAAATAAACGAGTTATGTTTTTTCGTTTATTTTAAAGTTTATCATTAAGACCAGACGAACAGGGCCCAAGAGTCATTACGGATGCCGATGGTTTTATTTGTCCTATAGAGGATTTAGCTATACGTATAATAAATCTATAGAAACGTGTGGAAATGAAACCCATCGCACCACCAACCAGAAAGGGCATAACAACGTCTAAAGGGCCAGCTAGTATGAAATAAGTTATTATAGAATTGGCATGTCGTTTCGATAAAGATCCCCAAAAAAAAAAGAGAAAAAAGAAAAAAAAGATTGTTACTGTCCCCTTGTCTAAGTTTCCTAAGAGTTATTAATTTAAGGATGTGAGTGTGTGTAGACATTCATTATCTTAACATTTTTCCTGTCCGCGAAATGGATACAATAGTTAAACAATGAGACTCATGGGCTTAATGTTTCGCTGCTCGACTTAGAATTCTGCCAAGACCAGTTCTTCACAAATGTGCAATTTGCAACACTTTGTACGGATGGGCAATTGTAATATGTTTACTTCAGATACTGGCCCACTATCCGTCACTTTCTGTTTACATCTGCCATAATATTTGTGTGATGGCATTTCCCTGGATTTTATGCTGATTTAGATAAGACTTGATTTTTTATTGTAACATTAAAATGAGAAAAGGCTAACACAGCAGAGCAAATGAATATAACAGCCCATGGTAACTTGCAACGAGGTGCTAATAAAATCTTTTTATTTCATTACGATACGTTATAACTTATAACATATTAGACGACAAAGGCGAAATGCTATACTTCAAACACGTCATTCAACTATGATTACCCTAATCTTTCTGTTTTCTCGACTGTATTACATCCACGGGGCGAGATATATTGTTACTTTTTATGCCGCTACCAATACATTAACATATTTAAGTTATTAAGGGTAGATTTTTCAATTGTCAGATAGAAGTTATTAGTGGAATAAAATACAACATAAATAAAAATTACAGTTGTAATAACAAAATAGTTCATTTATTTGACGTTTATATTCAGTCAGGTTATAATTTACTTGATTGATAATTACCTTTAACTGATAAAAAAAATATATAAGGAGAAGACGATATTCAAAATATGCATCGTGTGTCAACCTGCCACTGCAATAGGGATCCATTGAACTCAATCTTCAAATTACCCTCAATGTATATCCTACAGACCCAAACAAGTTGATATTTATACTTACGTATTAAAAGAACTTAGAACCAATTAATTTACAAAATTTTCAGTGTTAGCTCGATCGTTTCGTCTTTATTAAATGAGACATTAAAATTCCAAGAGCTACTGTTATGTTGTACATCGCTTGTTGAGTCATTTGAATGATTTTTTTATTTTAATTGACGTTTGTTTTTTTAACTTAGAATTTGATTACTTACATACGCTAAGAAATTAAGTAGGTTATATATAAGGTATTGCGTGTATCGATATAGCTTTTCACTGAGGTCTGTAAGTGGAGGTGCGTTTACCTGTAATGTTAGAGTTATTCAGGCCGTTAAGGGCGTCGCGGGACGTAGGGGTGCCCAGAACCTTTGATTGATGATGCGGGGGCCCATTGTGACTATTTCATTGTGCCTTTGTCCGAGCGACGGAAACGAAACAACTAGCAGTGCATTGCCAACGAGTTCTCTTATTGAAACTTTTATCCAACAACGGATATATAAATTAATGTTCGGATCTTTATTGATTAATCCTATGAAATCGACACACTTTTAACTAGTCGCCGGTATTGCATTTTTCAATAAATGTTTGAAATGCAACTGAGACGTTGTATAATCTAAAACTCGTATTTTAATTATTAATTGCGTTCCCGTTTAATCGATAATATTAAATCAAACAACATTGTTTATGCCGCGCTGGTCTAGGAATTAAAATTACGATGGATTTCTTCACGAAATATTTTAGGAATTATTTCAGTTCAATAAAACAGTAGGAACGTTCAAAATGCTTAATTTTTTTTTAATTGTCGTTTAAAGTGTCGTCATCGTTTTTTATCAGCCCGTAAAATTCCACTAAGACAAGATTTTTCTGTAGGATCCGTGGTAGCTCAGGGGCAGTAGCTCAGCTGTTCACTGTATACAGGCAATCCGAGTTCGATCCCCGCCGGCATCAATTAAATTGTTAAGTGCAATTTTAAGTGCTGATTTACCACGTGCTTGGTGGTGAACGAACACATCTGGAGGAAATCTGCATGTCTTAAAAATAAGAAAAAAATATTTCGAAGGCATGTGAATTCCGCAAACACATATTTGGACAGCGCGGTGGACATTTTTTTGCTTTAAACCCCACCAGAAGAGGCCTGTACCTAACCGTAGGACGTATAGAGGCTGTAACTTCCACTTTAACTTTAAGATTTTTCTGGGATTTTCCATAGTCTCTTTTTACTACACTCTCGGGCCGAAATCAGGTGATAGAACCTCTTACGACACCACCACAAGGCATTCATTCAACATTCATTCTTACATATAAATGTTAGAATGAAAGAAGCTTAGCATTGAGATATAACGTTGAGGGCTGGGGGGTTCGAAATCTAAACGGAACAAGATTTTATGTTCCAAATTAGTTGTTGCGTGATGATTTGTTGTTGTTAATAATAATAATTGCAATCTAAAAATATAGAATGCCTCTAAAATACAAGAGAAAAAAACTAACGTGGTTGTAATAATAATAATAATGTCCTCCAGACCGAATTTCGATCACGGCGGCCTGCCTCAACGGAGGCTAGCCATCAGCGCAGGCCAGGATTATAGTGCCCAAGTGTGCGCAATGCGCAAGCACAAGTGCACTCTCTGTTCCCTTACTCTCATAATCCGATGGGACGGTAAACCGACACGATCGGAGAGAGATCAGGCGCAGGACCAACGGCTTTACGTGCTTTCCGAGGCACGGGGGTGAGACATCGCCGACTTCCTGACTCCGGGCAGCTACTGAGAATTTCTTGACAGAAAAACTCAATAATTGATTTTTTTCTGGCCCGACCCGGGATTCGAACCCAGGACTTCATGATCAGCAGTCGCACTACTACAACCACTAGACCAACGAGACAGTCAACGTGGGTGTAACTAAAGATCAAAGAACAAAATATCGCAAAAAAGATTTTATATGACATAAGTATCAAGAAAGTTATAACCGACGCGACGCATGTCTATCACCAATTTTGTTTAATAACTATTAGTGAAAAAAGTGTAATAATCCATAATTTGTGAACATACGAAATTTTCAAACAAAGGTATGCAATTATCAGTGCTCGAAAGCCAGAATACGCCACCCAAACAAAATAAATGAACTGTAAAGGATTTCTCGAGAGGGTACAAACATGGCTGTGTGACTTGTCGCGTAGACGCGCCACGAAATAGGTCGGAAAATAACTCCATTCCCGCGGGCACGACTTCGATTCAATCAGGTCTGATTCAGAATTTCGGAGTTCGTTTACCGAGCCAGGGAAAGCAGAGCAGATAAATTTAAAAGCAAATAAAGCAAAATAGTAGGGTTGTCTTAATCGATTTCCACGATATGTTATTTATTTCAGAGCATATCTTCACGAAATAAAAATATGTTTATGACTTTTAAGGGGAAATATAACCTGAAACGGCTTAGCAAGATCCTCCGTTATGCCGAAAGTAAAAAAAACTTATTATAAAAACATTAATTAAATAAAGCATTAATTTTGAAATAAATATGGTAAAGAGATAATGTAATAAAGTATAAATAAAAACATTAATTAAATAAAAGCATTAATTTTGAAATAAATATATGGTAAAGTTGAGGATTAATGTTAAAGAGTATGTTAGACGAAAACACGATTCCGTAAAAATTTTCTCGATAGAAAAAAATCCAAAGTTACCTCCAAACTGAACAATAAACCGCTGTTATTCATAAAATACTTTTAATAAGATCATGAAACTTTGCATACTAACTGAACTAACTATAAAGCAGTGCTTATGTTATTTACTTTTTTTAAATACTATTATTTTCACTGTAAAAAGAAATTACTTAAATTATCGGCCTCTTGAAGCGTGATTCCTGCCGCTCGGTCACTTCGCTTCGGCCTTTGAAGGGGGATGTTGTGTCGCTAACGATTAGAATATACATTACGCAACAGGACGACGTAAAATTAAAATGGGAAATAACCGTGATAAAAATAAGAAGCGACTGGGTTGGCGTTAAGAAACAGGCATAAATATCATAAACCTAATGAAATAAGTATCTAACTACCTATCTACTTACAGTATTAGTGATTACAAACATGTCGGTACATAGCATACGACGCGCGGGGGAAGTGGGGGCGAAATTAGAATTTGAGCTGACTTACTATATCCTCTTAAGTTCTAAATTTAGCGCTTGGGTTATATTTGATAAATAATGTATATTAATACTAGTTCGAATGTACATTATAGTTGGATATGTACTACGGAGTACTGATGGAACTGTTGAGCGTGTAGAAATTTTGTTAGGCATTTAGTGATTTTCTTCTTCTCCCCTTTTATTTAACAAAAAAAAAGTTACTCCTACAATACGATCTTATATTGTATCGTAAAGAAAGTTTTCATGTATAAATCGCACAGGGAAAAACATCCAGACCCGAAACAATTATTTGTAAGCCACATAGATACTTGATCCGTTCGGGATCAAAGCCGTGAGTGGCCCTTAGCACCGCAACTGGCTAAGCCACTGCACCACGGAGCCCCAAAAGCTGTTCTCCTTCTTCAACAGTCCTAACCTAAGAGTTGGAAGACCGTCACGCTTGATAGGCTAATGGTGCAAGTTGCCTGGTAATGTATTATAATATACCAGGCAACTTGCACCTTTGACGCAGCTTCGCGTCACCGGTTTGGTCATCTCAACGTCGAGGTCATTTTATTGTACTATTTTCCACATATTTTTAATCCAAGACAAACATTTTCACTGCATTAAGATTACTTATTTACTTTATAATACTGACTAAAATGACTTTGTTTTTTTCTGTTTTAACACAAAGTAGCTGAGTTAAAAACTTGTTTATGTTATTGACAATAAAAAATAAATTATCCAGTCCTGTCTGCTATCATATATAAGGATGTATTTGAATACAAAACAATAGATTAGAATTGCTAATCGTGAAACCGACATTCCAATCATACGGGTATTTAGAGCGCAATATGCCACCATTCCTTCCCGAAGTCGCTGACATCGTTCCAATTAAGACTCGGTTATAACGAAAATTAAATTCCAAAATCCCCTAACATCACAACTGTTGAATTTCGATGATTGATTAATTATTATTATTCAATTGCCAAAATATCTATATTAAGTTTAGCATCCTTGAAGTTTGTAATGAATAATCGACAAGGATATCTATCTAAATAAAGCACGTTAATAAAGTACTTGACTTTGTTTCCTTAAAACAAATTACGAATAGAAAGCAGAAACTGGTTATAATAAAATTAACTTATAGTTTTTAAATGCTCAAAATTTGGTATAAATAGAGTAATTAATCCTAATGTGGTCGAAATAATTGCAAATACGCAACTATTAAAATATATTTTATTGTAAGTCTGAAAATATTACTTAAGATGCGATAATAATATAATAATAATTTTATGAATAATAATGAATTCTTCTTGATAATTACGTGAGTCACGATGATATTTAGTAAGTAATCCACTTGTTCCCCCCAGACGGTTTTGGGTTGTCCGAGCACTAATCTCTTTGGTTTAATCTGACCAGATGTTATTTGAATTCTCTGTGAGCGAACAGACACCTGCAGAAATATTACGCGTTACATTGTAGATTGTAGAACTAATAAATATGTTGAATTTGTAGTAATTTTTGTAGTGCTTTTAGAATTAAGGCTATGTTAAAAACTGAACATACGAACAAGTACAAGTAAAGACAGAAAGGTGAACATTGTATATAACTCGATAAAAAAACATAAAAATGGCACTAGATAGCTAATTGAACGTGTACCGTGCACAGATTCAAAATGAAACAGTCTGGAAGTTACTAGAATTGAAGAAAACATGATTTTTAGGTTCACCTTGAGAACACAATTTATAACATTTATCAGTTTTTCATTTTTATCTTATGAAAAAAATTGCCAAATCGTTAACAGTTCAAGCGCACGGCGAGTGCACTGTTTTTATTCATCTTTGAATATGTCCGACGTGACATCTTCGACGTAAGTTGTTTATTCTAAAATTCTCCCCATAATTGCGGGGGCAACGTTTTCATACCTACATAATACACATTTACAATACAAGTCAGTCTAAGATACAATAGACGAAAGTTTTGTGTTTAACACTCAGGAAATAGTTTTACTTACAGATAATTTTATTTTGGCTAGACTGTTTGTTATTCTAGACCAGACTACTGTTATATAGAACAAGTTTCTTACAGTTTACGAGTGTTGTGTTTATTTCTGCGTCAACTAATAAATCAACTACAGTCAGCAAAGACATTATAGTTTTTTTTTTGTTTTAGATGTGAAAAATAATATATTAATTTCTTTAGGGAAACGTTTAGTAATTTATAAACAAGAAGTTCAGAAGTTGTGTATATGGACTAGACTAAATATTATTATATAATATGGCTAGATTATTATATTTTATTATGTTTTGCTAGATGTCAACTCGATTACCTGTAAAATGGAAATCGCAATATAGAGGCGCCTATTGAAAAAAACCCAAACTGAAAATATGCAGTTCGCCCCCTTTATAATTATGGGTTTGAAAAATTTAATATCAATAGGTTTCACTTGTTTTATATATTTAAATTAATAACTAAACTTCTGTTTCTCTTTCTTAATATAAACATGTCTATTTAGTACTAGTAAATGTTGGAACATAATATACTTACTAATCTTTGCATGTTGCAAGTTATCAATACTATGCATGTTAAAGTGAATTTGTAAATAAAAAAAAAAAATAATATCACCCCAAAAATATATATATAAATAAAAAAAAAAATAAAAAAAAAAAAAAAAAAAAAAAAAAAAAATAAAAAAAAAAAAAAAAAAAAAAAAAAAAAAAAAAAAAAAAAAAAAAAAAAAAAATGGTTTTTCCTTTTTTCAGACAACAACGAGGCTACCGATCGACATGTTTTTGTTTAGAGATAGTTTACGAGAGTGACATAGCCCATAGGCCGGTAAAATGTTCGGTTCCTTTGGGAGAGATCAGGGGCGTTATTCTGTAATTAACTCTAATGCTCCCTCAGGTCTTGGAATAACACATTGGCTGTGATTTTGACGTTCACTCGGGTGAGCCGCGGACAAAAGCTAGGAACGTATAACGTTATCAGTTTATCGATTAATAAACTAGTTATCATTACAACCTATCAAAGTCCCATTCTGAACATAGGCCTCCCCATTGATTGTTTTTAGTGGGGATATTTGCCATAGTTGCCACGCTTGGCAAGCGGGTTTGCACCGCCGTTTTTCATGTCGTTATCAGGAAGACGCAGCTGTGCATCTCCTGTTTAGTTTCCCTCTGTCGCCTCTTACGACACCCACAGGAGTGTAGGGTAGTGGATATCCTTAATCTGCCACTAGACAGTGTTAGTAAACCCATTTGATATAAAAAGACCAATAAAATTGTATAAATAGAATACTTTACAAAATAATTCTAAAGTGTAAAAGTTTGAAAATATATATTGTATACATTTACAATAACTACATACTCATCAATATTCCGTACTAGGTATTATATGTTAGAAAGGAAACATTACACATGCGGTACGGCCATTTAGGTGGTAAATATTTATGCAGTTTTCCTTCGGCGTGTGCTGATGATGCGTCGTTTACGTCGGGACATGTGCGGTGAATGTGTTCGAAGTATATTTTGAACGATTTGCTTACATGCTACAGCACAAACTATGTACAAGTAACCCACCTAAACCTAAGTACGCATTCCACTCTATGAAAGCAGCAATAACATTAATCTTTTTAATAGTTCATTAAAAATGGCTTTGCTGAAATTGATTAAAACAGCCAAGTTAAACGATTCTTACAGTGATTGATGAGTCGGTGTTCCATCTTTTTGATAGATTTTAACCACGAAATAGACGAAATAGAAATAAAAACTTTTTAATCAAATAGAATTAAGGTCACGAGGGTACGCGACAGAAGAACTCAATTATTCTAATTCTAATTTATCTTGAACCGATGTTAAACGCTTATGGGATAAGATCGAAGGTAAGCTAGGTGCAGATCCTGTGTTTTTGCACAAGTAAACCAAGTGACGTAGCAAAAGAAGCAGGAGGGGTTTCTTCACGATGTTTTCTTTCACCACTGAGCAGGACAATTTCATTGGAGCCGGCTGGGATCGAACCGGAGTTGCTCGCGTTCTGTGGAATTGATGGCGAGTGAAAGACTCCGGGCGACCATAGGTACTCTCAAGAAAACTTACCGACTTTTTTTAATGATATGCCAAAATGAGAGAGAGAGAGAGCAAGCGATACTGTCTCACTAAGTACACTAAACGTTACAATATTTGGTACGCAGTTTGATGGCATCTTAAAATAATCAGCAATTGACGTCAGTTATCGTCATTATATCAAAAAGTAAATTAATTCAAAAACCAATAAAAGAATTATGTTCTTTGTACTGCTTCAATAGTAGATAATTTTAGCACAATGGCAGCGGCAGACTGGAATCTGAACTGTCAGACGAAAAGCATAAATAATTTAATGAGGTACTGTTTTGCAGTTGGGCCCAGTTTGGGCGGGCACGGCCTTGCTGGCGCGGTCGTCGCCCGCTCTCGGCCGCCGCCCTCGCGCTTCGCCCCCCTATAAATACATCCACACAAGATAAATGCACTCCGCATGATATATTTTAATATCTATAACATTTGCGGATACGTTAAATTCATCTGTATAGCAGAAAAGGAGTGGGTAGATCTCATTTTTTGCCTTGGCGTCGTGGTACCTTCCCCGTATCACTTTCTTATCTAGTTTTGGCGCTAATTGGTTGCGTTCAGGTCTGAAGAGTATAGAGATTCAGTATAACTACTTTGGCTATTGGCTGAGGCATTCCATCTTAGTCCTGAGCTTACAGTAGCATTTATACAACTGATTATTGGCAACGCATGTATTACCTACGGGGACTGGGATCTAATGCCAGCGGAAGACCAGTAAGTGTCCGGCACAAGTTGATGGAATGATGATAGATACGTCCACACCCTTATATCATATAGAATCATATTCTACTCGTGTCGCTAACAGTACTGCATCAAAATCTAACCTAATCTAATTTTTTTATACGTGGTAAAACCGTGCTGCAGTTATATTAGTAGTATAATTGTACAACGAATGGATCGGCTCGACCGGGTCAGGACCATGCTCTCACAGAATACCAGCGTAAAATAGTTGCTTATTGCTGCTGTGTTTCGTATGGTGAGTGTAGAGAACCGGAGACCCTTTTACTGGAAATGAGGCATTCCAACTTAGTCCTTACGGGTGACAACTCATCTGCATTTTGATTCGTAATCGAGGATATATGTAGATGTCTATGCGCCAGAGCAACCACTTATCATCAGGTGGACTGTGTGCTCGTTTGTCACCCTATCCTATAAAAAAAATTTGTATCAAAATCTAAATTTGATTTAATGGCAAATTCGTAATATTTATCAGTTTGTCACTATACGATGACTGCATATTAATTTGGTACTAGGAAGTTGCCACTGTAGGCGTAGACAGCTAAGATTTCTTCGAGGTTGGGTAACTTTACATAGAGGTTATAGTGTGTTTTTACTTATAAAAGTTTTAGTAAGAACAATATTAAGAAACAACTGTATTGATTTGAAATAGACATCAGAATTATATTAATTGATTTTTCACAAAAGAAATTTGACATTTCGTATATATGAGCTCCTAGATCAATCGGGATCGATCAATGATCAATTAAGAGTTACATTCCCGTTATAAACATGCCTTGCATGTCTAAAAAAATATATTTTATACACAAGTAATTGAATAATGTCTAAATTAATAATAAAAGTCCACTGGTGACTAGTAACCGAAAAAAAAAATGTAATCCTTTAATATATCAGTATGGTGTCGCTTAAAGTATTACACAAACAACCGAACAAGGCAATTTTCGTAATGAAAGCTTTTTATAACGCGGTTGGTAATACCTCAAATTCTAAATTCCACCTGATTCGTATGACAAGACATCGCACGTGCATGTGTGTGGCACCTTATCCCATAAAAACTTAACGCCTCTTATAAAAACGGAGGGAATTAGATCCCGACCCTTATTCCTAATCTTGGGATTCGGGAATTGTATACAGACCATCCTGGGACCCAGGAATAGCTCCAGCATTAGGGATTGCTATTAAAATATTAATACATACCTTATGTTATAAAGAATCTTTTTATTGGTATTTATCAAAAATAATAAAAATCACGTTTCCTTTAACTTCAAAAAGGTGTTAGCGACGACAAAGTGAATTCGAACATTTAATCTTAATTATTTCTTATCAGTGATTTAAAACTAAGTGATAGTATTTAATCTTAATTGTTTCCTATTCGTAAAATAAAGCTAAGTGTAAAGACTGATTAGTGCTGAAAACGGGAGAGTAAATTAAACACTTCTATTCTTATCTTAAAGTAACTTATATGAATCTATTTAATATTATTTAGGTCTGACTAGAACATTAGACGCAAGTGTAAGCTTATTTTCTAGTAAGATTTCTTTTATCATAACTTTAAGAGCTATTAACACATAGGTGATTAATGTAATTTTTTTTACTTTAAAGTAATTCAAAAGAAACATTAATATGTCAATTAATCACTATACAATGTCATTTCATTATGAGAAAGATTTAAATTTTATGAAAAAATATTGTATAGATTCTTAAGCATTAATCCTGAAAAAAAAGTGTTGTACATTCCTACCTCTTGGCGGCGCTACTTGTATGTTCGGCAAAAAATACTATCCTACTCCGGAGCTAAACCGTGAAGCGACCGCGAAGCTATTTTTATTTTTTATAAGTGTAAAATAAAGGTTTATTGAATAATTTAGGTTTAGAATAATAGAAATAAGTTGTATCTATCGCTAGGAATAAATATAAATATTGTAAGATATGTTTTACCACGTTTATTAAGGAAATTGTAAATCCCTCTTAGAAAGGGTTATTCTGTGCTCTGATTGGTCAATAGATTAACTAATGCCGTGTGCGATTTTTTCTTAATTACGATTGGTTACAGCCGCTTATAAAAAAGGGGCGTTTTTCGTGGTAAAACATTCCAAATCCGGCAATGTAATAATAAGGAATCAAGAAATAAAATAAGAAGAAACTCTCAAGAAGTGTTATTTATTGCTCATCTAACTGCTACTGTATGCTCTCCAGTTAACATCCCGCCAGCAAACCCGCTCTATTTTATCGACGCTCCCTTATACGAGCACTTACAATTGGTCCTTCGAGAAGCCGGATCGGGTTTAAGGAAAACTAGGAAGATGCCTTCAAATACAAGATCAAAATCAGTGCAGTCGAAGACTACGAGTGAAAGTAACGCCACTACGGGTACCAGTACGACGGATTGGAGCATGAATACGCCGAGTGATTCTACAAACACGACGGCTACTAACACGTCGACTTCAGATCGATCGACGCTTACAAGAGCATCGCCCAGCAGCGTACACAGACAACCCGTACTTCTTAACAAGAACATTGCCGGAAAGGAATCAACACCGGGGGACGTAACCCATACCACCCCCCCGACACGCACCGTCGAAGCGTCAGTTCCTCACCAAGAAGAAAGTCATCCAACGCCGCAGATTCAAGAAAGAAGTGTCGCAATGAAGACTCTGCAGCAGCCTCACCCTAAGAAGACGACCCGCGATCCAGACACGCTTTCCGTTCGCTCGTCGCATAGGAAGAGAGCAGAAGCGCAAGCAAAGATGACAATGGCATTAAGGGAACTAGAATTGGCAGAAGCGCGGTCAAAAGTTGCTCAAGCGGAATTAGAACTTCTCACCGCGGAATCAGAAGAGGAAGATGGTGCCGGAGAAGAGCTGTTCGAACGAACTCGAGAAGTCGAACGCTGGTTCATCCAGACCGGAGACATGCCTAATAAGAACCACAAACCAATAGAGGCAGAAGAAAAGAAAAGTGACATCCAGGAACTAGCTTCAGTCATACTAAAGCTATCAGAAAAATCACGTGACACCATTTCACCGAAGCACCTAGAACTCCCTCACTTCAACGGGGCCTGCGAAGAATGGTTAGCCTTCAAAAGATCATACGAGGATACGGCTGCTTCTTTCAGTAGCAACCAAAACCTAGCGCGCCTTAGAATAGCGATCCAAGGAAAAGCTAGAGAAGCCGTCCAAAGCCTGCTGTTCACCGCCGAAGACCCACGCGAAGTAATTAAGGGACTGGAAGCAAGATTCGGAAGACCTGGAGCACTAGCATTAGCAGAACTAGAGAAAATGAAGAACCTCCCAAGAGTCGGCGAAAACCCGAGCGACATATGCATATTTGCAAGCAAAGTAAAGAACGCAGTCGAGACAATCAAAGCCCTGAAGAAACCACAGTATCTCAGTTCACCTGAAACGCTGAGAGTTATAGTAGACAAGATGCCGACGTCAATGAAGTTCCGTTGGTTCGCCTACCACAGAAGCAGAAGAGATGAGGAAATTCAGGAGCTATTACTTATCGAAGCGTTCCTAGAAACAGAAGCAGACATGTATGGAGACTTCGCCCCGCCCGAAGCGTCCTCAGAACAAAGAAGAGGAATAAGAAAACCCGTTCATTTGGTTCAAGAAGCGTCAAAAGAGAAATATAAGAAGTCGTGTCCGTTCTGTGGGGAAGAACACTTCGCATTAGAATGTAAAAGGTTCAAAGAAGCCAATCTGAATGAAAAATGGAATATGACCAAGAAAGCAAAGATATGCTTCAAGTGCCTTCGATTCAGACACTCAAGAATCAACTGTAAAGCACCAGTCTGCAAGTTGTGTAAAAGATGGCATCATACCATCTTACATTCTGACAAACCACCGGCGTCGATAGAAAAAGAAGCAAAAGACACCAATAGCACCTCAGAAGAAAAGGTCGCCTCAATTCATAACGCCAAAGGAGAAGAAAAGGCCTACCTAAAGATTGATCCCCGTGAACCTCTATGGCCCAAAAGGACAAGTTCGCGTATTGGCACTACTAGACGAAGGGTCAACGGTCACACTCTTAGACGCATCAATCGCTGAGAAAATCGGAGTCGAAGGAAAGAAAGAAAAACTCACGATCGAAACCGTCGGCGGAAAGGTATTAAGAAAAGATAGTTCACAGAAGATCGAGTTCAAAATAAAAGGGGCTCATAGAAAAGAAAAAAGAACTATCGTAGCAAGAACCATCGATGACCTGAAGCTGTCCGAACAATGCATAAACAAGGACACCGTGAGAAACTGTGAGCACCTGAAGGCAATTGAAAATCAACTCCTCTACGTCTCCGAGAGGCCCAAGCTACTGATAGGCCAAGACAATTGGGGACTGATAGTGACAAGAAAACTGAAGAAGGGCAAACCATCAGATCCTGTAGCTTCCCTCACGAACTTAGGGTGGGTGCTACACGGATGTGAAACAGGAACAACTGCCACAGTACACTTCACTCATTATGGCAGAGCGACCACTGGCAAGGAAGAAATAGAAGACCTCGTCCGAGAACACTTCCAATTAGAGTCTCTAGGGATCCAAAATCGTTCACCATCTAACGACAGCGACAGAAGAGCATTAGAAACCCTCGAGAAAACTACCAAGAAACTGCCAAGCGGTCAATATGAAACGGGACTCCTGTGGAAAAAAGAAGATGAACGCCTGCCCAACAATTACAATCAAGCTGTTCGACGCCTGGTCAGCATCGAGAAAAAATTGGATCGTGATCAAGAAGCAAGAAAGCACTACGAGGAGCAAATCCTGAGTCTAATCGAAAAAGGATACGCAGAGAAGGCTCCAGAAACCTCTAACGAAGGAAGGACATTCTACCTACCCCACTTCGCTGTTGTACACCCAGTCAAGAAGAAGCTAAGAATAGTGTTCGACGCAGCTGCCAAGTATGAAGGAAAGAGCCTCAACGACGCCTTGCTCTCGGGCCCAGACTTGCTACAATCACTATTCGGAGTACTGCTGCGTTTCAGAGAGGGACCAGTAGCCGTCATGGCAGATATACAAGACATGTTTCTCCGAGTAAAAGTCAGAGAAGACGACCGAGACAGTCTCAGGTTCCTGTGGCGCGGAAACCGAAGAACCGGCAAGCCTGAAGAGTATAGAATGTCTTCAATCATCTTCGGAGCAGCGTCATCACCTGCAACAGCAATATATGTAATGAACAAGAACGCAGAGGAATTTAAGAACACTCATCCTGAAGCAGTGAAAGCAATTAAGAGAAATCACTACATGGACGACTATCTGCAGAGCTTCGCATCTACAACCGAAGCAAAGAAGATATCCAAAGAAGTGAAAGACATTCACGCAAGAGCAAACTTTCATCTGAAGGGATGGGCCAGCAACAACTCGGGGGTAATATCAGAGCTCGAAGACACAAACAAAGAAAACTCCTTACAACTGACCAAGGAAGAGAAGACTCTGGGATTAAGATGGTTGGTGAAAGAAGATGCATTAGCCTTCAACGTCGGGCTACGCAACACGCCGGAAGACCTGCAAGACGGCAGAAGGACTCCAACAAAAAGAGAAGTCACAAGCGCAGTAATGTTCACATTCGATCCAATGGGTTTTGCTACACCAGTTCTAATACAAGGAAAGAAACTAATCCAAGACATCTGGCGAAAGAAAATAGACTGGGATGAACCAATCAACGAACATCAAAAAGAAGCCTGGATGAAATACCTGGAAGAAGTTTCGACATTAACAAGGCTGAAGATCCCGAGATGCGTCTCACCCAAAGGCAGAAAAGGACAGCTACACACGTTCTCCGACGCGAGTGAAGAAGCCTATGCAGCAGTAGTCTACTGGAGAATAGTAGAGCCCGGAGGAAAGGTCCATGTCTCCATGATCGCCGGCAAAGCAAGGGTAACGCCGACGAAACCTGTGTCAATTCCGAGGCTAGAGCTACAAGCGGCCTTACTCGGAAGCAGACTAGCCGCACAGGAAAAGGGCATCCAGTGGAAGTTCATCCCCCCCGGGAGCTCCAAACATGGGAGGCGCCTGGGAGAGGCTCGTACGAACAGTCAAAACGGCGCTAGCAGTAGTCCTCAACGAGAAGAGCCCGCCCGAGGAAGTACTCCATACGCTAATGACTGAGGTTGAACACATCGTCAACTCGAGACCTCTCACCCCGATCAGCATGGATCCAGGAGACGAGGAAAGCCTACCACCGAACCACTTTCTGCTGGGAAGATCATGCGGAGCTATGGCGCCGGGAGAGTTCAGCGACACGGAGCTCATCGGAAGGGCAAGCTGGAGAACCACCCAGAGACTCGCAGACCACTTCTGGAAAAGGTGGATTAAAGAATACTTACCTCTCCTGATGCCAAGGAATAACTCGAAGGGAAAGAAACCAGAGACCTAAGGGAAGGAGACATCGTGCTAATAGTAGACGCCACATTACCGCGAAACTCATGGCCTCGCGGTGAAATCGTCAAAACCTATCCCGGACCAGACGGAAGAACCAGGGTGCTGGACGTGCGGACATCAGGTGGAATACTTCGCCGTCCAACTCGACGTGTCATCGTGCTGGTGCCAGCGGAGTCGTCGCCTCCAGAGGATGCAGTGCTACGCACCGTGGGGGGAGAATGTTAGCGACGACAAAGTGAATTCGAACATTTAATCTTAATTATTTCTTATCAGTGATTTAAAACTAAGTGATAGTATTTAATCTTAATTGTTTCCTATTCGTAAAATAAAGCTAAGTGTAAAGACTGATTAGTGCTGAAAACGGGAAAGTAAATTAAACACTTCTATTCTTATCTTAAAGTAACTTATATGAATCTATTTAATATTATTTAGGTCTGATTAGAACATTAGACGCAAGTGTAAGCTTATTTTCTAGTAAGATTTCTTTTATCATAACTTTAAGAGCTATTAACACATAGGTGATTAATGTAATTTTTTTTTACTTTAAAGTAATTCAAAAGAAACATTAATATGTCAATTAATCACTATACAATGTCATTTCATTATGAGAAAGATTTAAATTTTATGAAAAAATATTGTATAGATTCTTAAGCATTAATCCTGAAAAAAAAAGTGTTGTACATTCCTACCTCTTGGCGGCGCTACTTGTATGTTCGGCAAAAAAATACTATCCTACTCCGGAGCTAAACCGTGAAGCGACCGCGAAGCTATTTTTATTTTTTATAAGTGTAAAATAAAGGTTTATTGAATAATTTAGGTTTAGAATAATAGAAATAAGTTGTATCTATCGCTAGGAATAAATATAAATATTGTAAGATATGTTTTACCACGTTTATTAAGGAAATTGTAAATCCCTCTTAGAAAGGGTTATTCTGTGCTCTGATTGGTCAATAGATTAACTAATGCCGTGTGCGATTTTTTCTTAATTACGATTGGTTACAGCCGCTTATAAAAAAGGGGCGTTTTTCGTGGTAAAACATTCCAAATCCGGCAATGTAATAATAAGGAATCAAGAAATAAAATAAGAAGAAACTCTCAAGAAGTGTTATTTATTGCTCATCTAACTGTTACTGTATGCTCTCCAGTTAACATCCCGCCAGCAAACCCGCTCTATTTTATCGACGCTCCCTTATACGAGCACTTACAGAAGGTAAGCCTTAAAGTAACGTCAATCTTGTTAAAATCTAATAAAAAGTAATAAGCATGAATATGTTTAACCCGGTTTAAATTGTGAAAATATAATTTAAGATATGCAACGCGTCCTATGTTGCATGCGTCCATATATGCAGCCGCATATGACGATATGACCATATCTGTGTTCATTCATGGTTTCTTGCTCCCCTTCGTTACTTGAACGGATGGAACGATGGATGGATTTAAACTTGAAATAGTTAAAATTCTACAAATCAATCAAAAGCAATAATAACTTTTGACGTAAACTTTGTTAGCGGCTCAAACTAAAATGAGCTGTCAAACAAGGATGGCGACAAAGTGACAGGCATTCCGTTTACCGTTACCATTACCGTTACAGTCTATTAAAAGTCCTCAGCTGAACATATGTAGGCCATTGAATAAAACTATTATTTACGGATTTTATCGCGTTTAATTACTTTAATTTATTTTTATTATTATCCCGACGTTTCGGGTGCTTTACAGCACCCATGGTCACGGGGGGGGACTGAGATGTTTGACGTCCCAATGTCATAGTTAGTCCGGCTACCTTCAGTTTTTTTAATATTAATTTTTGGTCCAATTTACGCAAAACGAGCTTATAGTATCATGTATGTATGGTACATGTGTAGTAAATAAAAGTTTTATTCAATGTGTAGTGTTCGCGTAAATTTAAGAAATCATTATATGTAGGCCATGCTCATCACCATAAGGGGAAAATTTGCCATTCTTGCCACGGTTTTATTTATTTACTGTTATTAGAAAGACGCTGCTCCCCATCTTCTGCTTTGTATGGTTTCTTTTTTATGTTTCGTTTGATGATAATTATTTACCTGTTTTATTTTATTTTATTTTATTTTATTTTCCTGTCTCAAAAATCACGGTTTCGTAAAAATTTGGTTTCGAAATTTTCTCAATTATTCAAAAAAGGCCGATATCCCGAGATTCTCCAAAATCATCCTACTTACAATGCATGCAGGGTACATCTAGTATATAATAAAACTATAAATAAAACTAAGCGTTGACCCAAAAGTTTGAGTGCATCTTCCCGACATTAATTATATGGATCGTCTCGATACTTTTCTGTTAATAACAACTTTACTTAGTACACAATAGAACAAAACGAAACCGTTCTGTGATCCTTCATTGAGTCCGATCACGCTTCTATCTAAATCAATCCAATTAATTAAGATCTCGAGTTTAAACGGAAAAATAAGCCCAAGAAAGGAAAACAATAAATTCACCCATTTTCCGCAATTAACAAGGGACGGAACAAATTACTTTAAGCATCTGTGGGTAATCAGAACAGTAAGCACCTCCGCAAGCCCCCGGAAGCTTACTTTCCCCCAATCGTCGAAGCAATAGTCTCACGCTTTACGGCAATTTTTTTATTTTTATAATAATATATATATTTTAAGACAATAAATATATATTTTGATTTTCGAATAGTATTGAAAGTTAATTTAAATTGTTGGTGCTACAAAACACAATTTCGTTTTATTTTTAATTTATACCCATTAAAAATTGATTGCAATGTGATAATCGATTCCTAATACCAAAAAAATCAGTGTGCGACTCTACAAATTTTTTATTTTCTAAAAAAATCATTCATCTCATCAAATTTCCCTAAGGGTAATCAAACACATTTTATTGAAATTCTTTGAACTTTATGTTTTTGTCAGGCTATTCTATGTATGAATTGATTTTATTTTAGTCAATCAATTACTTTATATTATTATTGGATGTATTATCTAATCCAATAATATTTATCTTTAATTCAAATCGCTTCAATGTGCTCGGCGTTCAAGGGCATAAAATCGTGAGGAGACCGGTAAGTCAGAAATAAAAAAAAAATATTTCGAAGTCTTCCAGCATTGGTTCAGGGCTGCGGACATTTTTATTGCTCTTCAACCTACTCATATATGAGCGAAGGCCTGTGCCCAGCTGTGGGACGTATATAGGCTGTAAGCTTTATTGGCTTTAAAATATAGTGGTTATATTTTGGCGCGAGCGTATTCTGCAACATCATTACGACTCGGCATTCGTAGGTACAACTTATTTTTCAAGCGTGTTGTAGTGTGAAAGCCTTTGTAAGCTTTCGATGGACTGGTTTAGAGGGCTTAAAATGTTTGACGTGACTGAACGTTCAAAAGAATGGTTCAATTTCAAAGAACTCGGCGCTGTACGACCGCGTGCCTCCGCCCTCTGTCGAGGAAAGGCGTGTTCCCTGAAACCGATTGCGTTCGTCGTCGTTGTTCGGTGTGTGTACAAACAAATGTTTAATTGACACAGGAATTCCAAACATCTCAGCCGATAAAGGAAAACAATATCGCCCAGCTTACCGCGATGTCGGTCTGCAAATTTTTATTACGCAAATTATTGCATTCAATCAAATTCTATTAAGACAGTAAGCTATTTATTATATTTTGATTATTTTTTATACAGATCATCATCATCATCCGTACCACCTATTAAAAGTCCATTCACAACGTCGACTTCCACTATTCATGTTCCTTATATACTTGCATCTATCGATGCTCTGCATGTCTCGATCAGTGGGAGGTCGCCCTACATTACGCATGCTGGTACGAGGGTGCCATTCGCTAGTCATGCTTTCTCATCATTCGTGGGTTCTTTTAATATTTCATAACCGGCTTCTATAGTCGGTATATATTTAACTTCTGATTGATGATAAAATTAGGTTATGCTATGAATATATCATCAGCCTTTTAAAATCCATTAAAATTCGCCAGCATGTATTTCTTAAAACATTCAGAGTAGGAAAGCGGGTCGGTAACAGGGCCTGATTAAGCGGATTAAACCATAAAGAGGCCCCTAGCTGATTTTTTTATTGAATAAGGATGACAAACGAATACACGGTCCATCAATATAGCAGAGTATACAGAACTATAATTACAATATAACTGCAGTATGGCTCTATCACGTATAGACATTGTGAGTTTCGGTCCTCTTTCCTTTTTCGAACTTTCTGTATCACGTCAAAATGTTTATATCTAAGACCAAGAAGCCCTTAGTTTGCCTTTAGGTTAATCCATTCCTGTCAGTGAACGCTGACGTATTATCTTTGCACTGTTAAGTTATAATGAATACATTTGGACCGAAAAATTTAGGTTCGATAGTTTTCTACACTGTCCGTCAATGTGTCAGGTCGCCAGAGCCTCATACGTCAGTTGGGATGGTAGACGGCGTTGAATTTCTTAAAAAATTCACATGTTCCTCCTTATCCTTGTAACGAATTTTATCATTGATAGAAACTCTGAATGTATTCTATATTACTCGTTGAGGGACTATGACATAGGCGTAAAAGAAGTATTATAATTCTAAAGCATTAAAATTCTGAGGTAGTCAAAGATATAAAAGTTCTGGTTGAAGAGCAGAGCAGAGTTAGCAACAACCTGTGGACTCCGCGTCACTTACGATCTTCGCGACTTTAGAATATTACGTTAGTTATTTCAGGTTATCTTTTTACATGATATAATGAAATAGTTGTTGCCGTGTGTTATTTGTAAATTTAACATTAATAAATAACTCTATCTGTTCATTAATCTGCACGAGTTTATCTTAAAATCTGGTAATGTGAACGACATTCAACAATTCATTGCTATGATGTTTTTGACACAACGTAGCCGTATTAAGCTGCTACTTAACGCTGGTATCTTGTTAGTAGTATGTAGTATAAGCGTGGTCCTTTTACAGTCAAGGAGACCCATTTGTGCTACAACCATATTATGGCAGCAGCATGGCTCTATAACGTATAAAAATGTTTTAGGGTTCCGTACTTTAAAAAAATAGCGGAATCCTTGTAGGAACACTTTGTTGTCTATCGGTACAGACTAAGGAGCGACCGTCTGTTTGTCTGTCAATTAATCTAATATTAAATCATTATAAGGGTTGAGGAGGTCTATGAGCCCATTAACATGAAACTTGGCAAGGAGCACGCACTCGAAGCACAAGCACAATAAAGAGTAAATCCGAAATGTTTGGTACTTACATAACCTTTAATTCCCGGAATGGATAAACTATCTACATATATAATTAAGTTTACGCGAAGCGCACCCACAAGGCAACTCAAAAAAAAACTCGTGCGAATGCTTCATTCAATGCTACTCAGTAATGAACGAAAACGAACATATGTTATTGCTATTACGGACAAGGGATTCGGATTTAAATCCCGCTCGGTAGTTTGTGTCCGAAATCGATTTATTTAATTTTCATCGCAGTCGGTACGTACGCTTAGCACGTAATTCTGAATCTGGTTTAATACTATAAGCGCCGCGGGTTGGATTATTTTTCTTTTAGCATGGAAAATGCAAGCTTGTTATATTTCCTTATTGATTAAAGTATTTACAAATAAAATAAAACCGTTGTAGTCACTACATATTTTGTTTGTTCTCCACTTTTTTTTCTCCACGCGAATATACTTAGAATTTAAGCAATTATTAAGATTATAGGATTGTTTGGGGTTTGGATTTAAATTTATTTTGTGAGTAATGGCACGGACCCTCCTAGCTGTAAATGTATCTACAATAGACCGGTAAAAAGCAATTACTAGAAATGGGCTTTAATTATTTAGGTAGGATCTGCCGTAATCGCCACGCTTGAAAGACGGATTTACGATAGCAGTACTACGTCTTATACCCTTGACGTTCCTTCCCGTTGCAGGCCGGAGTATTTTAATTGTAGATGTGGGTATCAAAACGGGCAGTAACATATCTTGAAAAGCGACAAAATCTTCCTGGCTTTTTTCTGGCTTCGCACAGGTGATATCTGGATTCTACAACAGCGCTATAACAGGTCCAACTATATCTATGACCTTTGCTTAAGTGCAAGCAATATGTTGACAAAGTTTTACCGCAATCTGATGAAAGGTAGGCAGCGCATAAAATAAAATACCAACATTTTTATATATCAGATATATGTATGTATGTATAATTATAATATAACTTTATAATTCAGTTTTCAAACACTTCCGGGTGTCTGAATAATCTGGAATTATAGACGTATCAAAAGCCAATGACAATACAATAATTTCATGACTATATGATCTTACAATCTCATAAGGATCATCACTGCGCATAATCAATGCGTATTGCTGAAGTTTTTTAAAATCGAATGTTATTTGGTTGATATCCAATGTATAGAGCCGAAAAAGATAAATTTTTATACTCTGCGGCTATTGCACGTTAAAGTAGAAGATTACTTAAATATAATTAATCCTACTTTGTGCCCTACGTACAAAATAGAATTAATTATATCCGCTCTCACACAAGAAGCCTTATAATTGCTGCCGACTCTCTAATGTATCACAATATCATAACTTCTAGATTCAGGATATATTCGAGGAAAAATAAAAATATTATTATTGAAAATCTAACAAATATATTTCTAAAAAGATTGACTAATAAGCTCTGCAATTCGACACGAGAGACATTATTTATGGTGCTAAAAATATCTATGGGACATTTTGTATTTATTTGAGAAAGTCTCATTGAAAGATTTATGGTTGCCGGGTGTCGGAAGATTATTTCTTGCAAACTCGAAGTGTCATTACATTTGAATATTCATTGAAAGCAGAGTTAATTCCGCATTTGCTTATTGATGTTACGAGCATTTTCTCGCGTACAAGCTTTTTACAAGGGAAGGGAATTCCTCACGATCCGTCGATTAATTTACCTCGAACGTATTACTGAATGTTTTTTTTCGCGTAATACCTTTACTAAGGCTATTCATCGAGAAGGAACTATCTTCTCGACTCTTATTTAACCGCATGTCTAAATAAGTGATCTAAAAGCCATTAAAATCTACTTACAATTGACTGGCTTTCGGACCAAGGCATTCTTATAAGTGGTCAGATAAAAAAGAACTGATAAATCTAATATCACCGAATACATTGGCTACTCACGGTTTTTTTACTGTATCTCAATAACAGCGCCACCTACCTTCAATTATGAATCTAAACCACTCTCGAATCAACTTAATCACAAATTTTAGTTAATCACACGCTCAAACGCGCGCGAAGACCTATCAATAATCTAAGTCACAAACATAAAATTTCATCAAAATCGATCCAGTCGTTTGGCAGGAGTTCAGTCACATACACACGGGCAGAACAATTACACAACCTACATACATTAAGACTTGGCGTATTGTATTTTAAAAACTAATGACATTTAAAATTGTATATGTAAATCTAAGCTACACACGGTACACGCTGCTGACTAATGGATAAGATTCTGGCTAGCAACGAAGTTGAAAAATATTTTAAAAATGCCGATCAAAATCTCTAGAGATGTACTTATTGCGTTGTGAGGAAAATTTGGTGTAATCGCCACGCACATCGGTCAGATGTGTGATCGCAGTGCTACACATCTAGCATTCGATATTACAACTGGATACCATGGGTACTTTAAGAAAACAACATAGTTCCATCACCATTTATCAGAAGCCATTATATCTTTTTAGAATCGACACCCACATGGCTGACTTATATTACATTGATTTTATTTCTTTTACAATGTTACAATTCACAACGCCTTGAATCAAGATAATAGGAATTAGCCGAATCTTAGAGATACATTCCTTAGGTAAGTCCAATCTTTAAAATAAAAGCGTTTAAATAAAATACGCTTTTGAAAAGTTCATTCCAAAATCGACCTCCTGCTTAAAGTCTTCCGGATAAAAACAGGTACTGCTACTGGTATGCTGCTAATATATATTAACAACTATTAAGTTAATTAAGCGTTGAGATTAGTATAACGTTTTCGTACACAAGCACTAAAACATCACCGAAATCGTTGAGTTAAAGCCGAAATACAACCGGTGAAAACCCCAGATCATTCAAACGTCGCGTCGTTTCGATCAAAAACTATTAAATCTTATAAATATCCAGTGGTTTGGTTCGGTTCATCAAAACTTTAGTAGAAAAAGAAACATTTACGAAAGGCTTTATAAAGTATGGAAATCCTCTTGATAAAATTTAATTCAATAGATATTATAAAAAAGAGGTTTATTGAAATGTCCAGCTATTGTTATAGAGTTTTTTGTTTGTAAATTATAATAATATTATGAAATTTTATTGTAATTATGTATTATTTCATCATCATATTTTATTATAAATTGTTTATAAACAGTTAAAATTAGCTTGTCCACGATGCATCGCATCTTAATTATAAGTTATATGATATATAACATTTACTTCTTAATCATAGATTAAAAATATTGTAACAACAAATAATTTATGTCTTGTTTGTTATCCTTAATAAAATGAAAAAAAAATCATTTTATGTGTGAAATGAAGTGAAATATTAAGCATTCCGTAAGAGTTCTACCGATACACCGCGACTTTAATATTTGTCGAGGCGGGTACCTCAGACGTCTGCTCCTAAATTGAAGAATGAGGCGTCCGCCAATGACCTCTTAGGGCCGCGTAGAAAAATATTAAAACGTTCCGCGACTCTCCTAACATTTACTCAACGTACTAGCTGTTTATTGCGAGGCCTAGAGACGTTAACGCCTATAAATTTTACGCGTGCTTACAATAGGGCCGTAAAATGTTGCAATAATTCTAAATCCCGTTGTTTCTCTTTCGGATTTAGAAGAAATATTTTACAACGATCGCAACCCGACTTAAGACTAGGCTATATTTCTTTTTATGTAGCGTTTGGCGTAGAGAGTGCGCGGAAGCGTCGACGACTGGCGCGCACGAGTGTTATAGTCGAACGGATGTAATTTCCGCGCGGATGTCAGTAACATCATCTAACGAAATTAATGCGTCTGGATCCGCTTCGGACCCCTTTTCGGACGCCTACCATTAAAATAAAAGCGCTTTAGGGCTAGAAATGTTGAAAATTTTTCAGTCCTTGATTTATAGATGCCTTGTTTTGTTGATTTTCTCGCGTCACATATCTAGTTCAATTTCTATGCAAAAGGTTAACAGATATTTTTAACTTATCTCTTGTTATTATTTACTAGTTTATATCCCTGTTATATGTACAGCACAGAATTAAGCTAAGGAGGGTTATTTTATTAAAAAAGACCAAAGTAAAGTTACAGCCTATATACGTCCCACAGCTGGGCACAGGCAAGGAAGTGTCCGCCGCGCTGCCCCAATGCGTGTTGGCGTACATCACATGTCTTCGAAATATTTTTTTCTTTTTCCTCAGACATGCAGGTTTCCTCACGATGTTTTCCTTCATCGCCGAGCACGTGGTATATCAGCACTTAAAATTGCAATTAACAATTTCATTGGTACCGGCGGCGATCGAACCCGGGTTATTCGCGTACTATTATATTTACAGCAAGCGTGAACCATTTGAGCTACCACGGCTCAAAAAAAGACTAATAAAATAAAAAAAGTATAATAAATACTAATATTGTCTGAAAATTGTATTTAATATTGTGTGTATTATTAACATACACACATACAAACAGGCGTCCATTAAAAATCATAAATATTACACTTACGAGTTTAAACGCATGAATGCGATTTGTGGTGTCTATAGTTAGTACATATTTAATATTGTATTTATTCTACACTTTGAACACACAGTGTAGCGGCACTGTAAGAATAACCACGACCTCGTATTGATCTGTGAGTGCCGTAAGAGGTGACAGATTAAAACAAATCAGGAGCAGCGTCTTCGTAATAACTAAAAAATAAAATTGTCAAGCGTGTCACCTATGGCAGATATTGGCCCCTATGAGGCAATCTATGGGGGAGGCCTTATTCAGCGGTGGACTTTGATAGGATGTAACTGTAGCGGCTTTTTAATTACTCTGTTAACTTTTTCTTAACTCGCTTTCTTATATTTGAACCACCTTACCTGAGCTAGAGACATAAAACTTAAGAGGATATAGTAAGTCAGCTCAAATTCTAATTTGGCCCCCACTTCCCCGCGCGTCGTATGCTATGTACCGACATGTTTGTAATCACTAATACTGTAAGTAGAAAGGTCGTTAGATACTTATTTCATTAGGTTTATCATATTTATGCCTGTTTCTTAACGCCAACGCAGTCGCTTCTTATTTTTATTACGGTTATTTCCCATTTTAATTTTACGTCTTCCCGTTACGTAATGTGTATTCTGATCGTAAGCGACACAACTTCCCCCTTCAAAAGCCGAAGCAAAACTGACCGGGCGGCAGGAATCAAGCTTCAAGATGCCGATAGTTTAGGTAATTTCTGTTTACAGTGAAAATAGTGATATTTAAAAAAAAGTAAATAACATAAGCACTGCTTTATAGTTAGTTCAGTTAGTATGCAAAATTTTATGATCTTATTTAAAGTATTTTATGAATAACAGCGGTTTATTGTTCAGTTTGGAGGTAACTTTGGATTTTTTTTTCTATCGAGAAAATTTTACGGAATCGTGTTTTCGTCTAACATAGTCCTTAACATTAATCCTCAACTTTACCATATATTTATTTCAAAATTAATGCTGCAATATTTTCGGCATAACGGAGGATCTTGCTAAGCCATTTGAGGTTATATTTCCCCTTAAAAGGAAGTAGAGAGAAAAGTATTACCGTCGATGGTGTGCCTTTCCTAGAGTAGTGATGTTGGGAGTAGTGCTACTGGGAGTTGTGATGATGGGATTAGTGCACGCAATTGGGCGGGAGGTGCTCTTCAAGTATTATCGTCGATAGTGTGCCTTTCCTAGAGTAGTGGTGTTGGGAGTAGTGGTACTGAGATATGTGGTGACGGGATTAGTGCACGCAATTGTGGGAGGGCGGGAGGTGCTCTTTAAACTAGGTAAGACACATCATTTTGTTTTATTGAGCGGATGGTTGCAAAGTAACTATTAATATCTTTAGTAAAATGAAACTCAAAACTGGATGAAAATAAAATGTTAACTTTTCTTTCTCGTCCGTTTCTTTGTTTGTCTGTTCGGTACACATTTTGCAATCGAATTTATACCGACCTCCCCATGAGATAACTCGAGTAGAGACGTAAAAGTTTAAACGTAGTTCAGAACTGGATGACGGACTACGTTCGTACGTTAGTTTACTATTTTTGTCGCGTATTTCTCAAGAGCAAATAATGCAACTACAGAAATCGAAATAATAAGACAATAGAAGTCGCATAGACGCGTGACTTTGTCGCCGCTTATATGGGTTGACGAACATGATTCACCATTTTGTGATTTAGTTGTGCGGGGAACGTCGTACGTGAATTTTTGTTATTGTAAATTTATAATGGTGCACTGCATCATAATCAGTTGTAAAACTCATCAAGGACGTGTAATTAAACTAATAAAGGCATAACATTTCATCAACAAGTTGATTATTTACTAACTATCGTTGTTTTAATTCATTTACATCTAGATGAATACTTTACTATGACATTTACCTTTGCAAACTCATTTATTACTTTTCGTATTGTACATTGCTGCTTTCATTCTACCGTAATACGCGACACATGCGACGTTGTCAAACTCGCCAAGCAATGTAATATGAAACATTAAATAACATTGTGCATTGCGTATGTTTATATACGGTAGATATGGCGACATCGGTTTTGGAAGTAATCGAGCGCTAATTAATTTCTATTATTATTATTACGATTTCTGTGAATGCAACCGACTTCAGACCAATTTTATTACAAGCCTAATTGCATAACGATTTCCTATCATTAAAATAGATTTTGCAGCTTAGTGAAAAAAAAATCGATCTTACATTTATTTTCTATTAGTATTTAATTCAATAGGTAATTCAAAACATAACATAGCATAGCATAGTGGCAACATAAAAATTGTATGAAACATACTTAACCACTTACTATCAGGTAGGATAGTAGTCAAGGAAAGGCTTAGAAATGTAAAAAATAAAATAAAAAGATAAATGTAAGAATGTGTTATATAAATAATTAATAAATTGTGGATAAGTACCGGCGCGGCGTGTAAGTAGATTGAAGGCAGCCAAAGTAACAGTTAGTTTGATGAAAATACTGCACACGCACTGGTGCTTTCATTACGCCCTCAATATAAGACATCGTAAATCACAACGAGAAAACGCGAATCCCGAAGCACGGAGACGAACGAGATAACGTTATACTAGTACAATAATAATTGTATATGTGTGTGTACAGTTGCGCTTATTTCTATTTTAATAAACGACTCTCACAACTATCTTTGATCATTAGCAGAGACTAATTATAGTGTATTACTTTGTAAGATTAAGACGCGTCGTTGTTTTTCACAGCAAAGCGAGAGATATCATACATTTTACAAAGCTTTGTGTTAAATGTACGATTCAGGGTTGATGATTTCATGCGCCTCTTGAGAGACTTTCGCGTGGTTTTCGAAGCTGTAATTAAAATTCGCATACCCGATGTTTATTTCACCTCTTGAAACCGTTGCTTTCAACGTACCTGTAAAAGATGTAAAACATATTTATTATTTTGTTCTGCAAATGATTCTCTTATTGTATGTAAATTTGGACATCTAATCTATCAAGCCTTAACCATACGTAATAGACAGTATCTGTGGTACTACGGTGCAAGAAACTCCACCTTCACAGAAAGGAAAGGTATGGCAGTAGTAGATATTTCAAGCCTTTTACGCTGGTCCCCGTTGCCGGCCTGAGAAATTTACATCTAGCTTTTTTTACGTGGTAGAGCCATGCTGCAGTTATATTAGTAGTATAGTTATAGCACGAATGGGTCGGCTCGACTGGGGAAGGACTACGCTCTCACAGAATACCAGCGTCAAATAGTAGCTTAATGCTGCAGTGTTTCGTATGGTGAGTGTAGAGAACCGTAGACCCTTTTACTGGAAATGAGGCATTCCATCTTAGTCCTTACGGTTGACAACGCATCTGCATTGCGTAATCGAGGATAGATGTAGATGTCTACGGGCCGCAACAACCACTTACCGTCAGGTGGACTGTCTACTAGTTTGTCAACCTTATCCTATAAAAAAGCATATATACGGAATGGTATACCACTATCTCCTACAGCTGTGAGATCTTTCTATTCTTTAGTTAAGTCGCCTCTTACCCACGGGACGAAAGCCGTAGGATATATAATGACTTAATTAATTGAGTTAAAATTAGTTAGGTTATATTATATAAAAGCATCTTCCTGACAACTGCAAAAAAAGATAAAAAACTGCGGTTGCCAGGCGGCCTACCAAGCGTGGGAAATATGGCAAACAATCCCCCATATGAAGCAATCGATAGGGAGGCCTATGTTCAGCACTGGATTTTTATAGGCTGTATAATAGATAGATAGATATAAAATACGAAATTTTACAGCATATTTTCAATTCATGTATATATTTTAAAAATACTCTTTAAAATTAATTTTTTAATGAGTAATGAAGATACTATTGGAGTAAAATACTAGTTAACATGTTCTTTATCGTGTTTTCTAAATATAAATATTATTTTATTTCATTCCTTCACAAGTATATTTTTTTGCTATCCTTAAATACAATAACCATATAAAATATTCCTGATAGTTTTGAAACATTATATTAACTGATTAAATAGAAATTTCGAATAACCGCAGTTGAATAAAACTAATGTTACAGATTTTATCGCGTTTAATCTAATTTTAGAATATCCACTACCCCATATCATTCCGTTGATATAACAGGTTTACGTCACGTTGCAGTTATTATACAAATAAAGTTTCACTTTTCAACTACTATCTCGTCCTTATACAAAAAATAATTAAGAATACATGCCGTGGATATTTTTAATAGAATAAAGGTGACAATCAAGAACAGTTCAACTAATGGTTAGTGAATATTGTGGCCTATTGACACCTACATCTACCCTCGTTTAAGGGGAAATATAACCTCAAATGGCTTAGCAAGATCCTCCGTTATGCCGAAAATATTGCAGCATTAATTTTGAAATAAATATATGGTAAAGTTAAGGATTAATGTTAAGGACTATGTTAGACGAAAACACGATTCCGTAAAATTTTCTCGATAGAAAAAAAATCCAAAGTTACCTCCAAAATAAACAATAAACCGCTGTTATTCATAAAATACTTTAAATAAGATCATGCTACTTTGCATACTAACTGAACTAACTATAAAGCAGTGCTTATGTTTATTTACTTTTTTCTAAATATCACTATTTTTACTGTAAACAGAAATTACCTAAACTATCGGCATCTTGAAGCTTGATTCCTGCCGCCCGGTCAGTTTTGCTTCGGCTTTTGAAGGGGGAAGTTGTGTCGCTTACGATCAGGATACACATTACGTAACGGGAAGACGTAAAATTAAAATGGGAAATAACCGTAATAAAAATAAGAAGCGACTGGGTTGGCATTAAGAAACAGGCATAAATATGATAAACCTAACGAAATAAGTATCTAACGACCCTATCTACTTACAGTATTAGTGATTACAAACATGTCGGTACATAGCATACGACGCGCGGGGAAGTGGGGGCCAAATTAGAATTTGAGCTGACTTACTATATCCTCTTAAGAATCAAAATTTAGATGCGTTGACACCGTCAGAACTTAGATAGAATGCCTAGTTACCAGTAAAAAGCTAGTATTTATGCCGGTATTCATTGAGAGCGTGGTACTTACTGTTTGAAACGACGCACTCTTCTTCTTCTTCACTATTTTAGCGTACCGTATATATTAAAAAATTAAAAAAAAACAGTATGTGTTAAAACATATAAATTACAAATAGGAGCGATTTGCTAAATTTATAATGTTGGTCTTGTTAAATCAACAAGAGCTAATTGTTTCAGCATAATAAAGTAATTAATTTACAAATTGTAATTGCCGCTTATTTAAAAAGGCCGCGCAATCTTTCGTTACATCTTGAAATATTAACATAATTAAGAATTTGTGAATATGTTTATAATTTCGTTTAAATATAGCCGTCGTGTAAATGAATGACATGGTTAACTACGTAAATATTATTACGTACGAATTTTGTTGGACAAGGCTGAATAAGAAATACCTATATTATTATGTTATGATAAATGAAGTCAAAAAACAGAAGTAACGAAATATTTTTATTTAAAATTGGCCTATAAAGCTCTTTTTGAAAGTCAAGAAAACTACGCTATGGCTTCAACAAGTCCATACTACGAAGTAGAGTTAAGGAACTTACGTGTAGACAATTTTCTCACTATACAGTGACAATTTAACCTTAAAAAATATAATATCATAAATAAATATAAAAAACGAATAAGAGAGGGTTACATATGAACTTTCATCCACTCTGGGGATCGAGTCGCTTTTGCTCGTTTTCGTTTACCCATAAAAGTAAAGTTACAGCCAATATACGCCCCACTCCTGGGCACAAGCCTCCTCTAATTCTGAGAGGGTTTTTAGAGCATGCAAAAGTCCGCCGCGCTGCCCCAAAAAGTTCGCGTGATGGCGAAATTCACATGTCTTGGAAACATTTTTTTGTAAAATCGCTAATAGTGCCATAAACACAGATAATATTCATTTCTATTCAATAGGCAGGTAAGTACTAGGTATTTGTTTGTTATTACATTTAAGATATGTACCTATGTGTTTAAGTAGGTCACTGAATAGCTTTAAATGGCAAGATAATTAACTTACTGAAATTCATAAATTATAGATTAGGGAAGCACGAACATTGCTCTAACGAAAAGCTAAGTCGGATTGCTGGATAAACTTAACAATGAAGTTGGAAAAAATGTTCTCCTTTACATGGGCCAACCACAAATGAAATATTTCAGATTTTTTCGCTAACGTAGGCTGTTAAAGTTTGCTTATTGTCAAATTTCATGATTCTAGTTCATCTGAAAGTAATATAGTATATAGGTTTTCATGAGTGAGTATGCGAGATACCATATATTTTTATTTCATTTATAAATATGGACCACAAACAGGTTTACAATACAAAAACAATACTCAAATATGATTAACTTTTATTATGTACATTTCAAAAATAAAGAGACCATATATTATTCATTTAAAAATAAATATGGACCACAAACAGGTTTACAATACAAATAAAACCTTAATACTCAAATATGATTAACTTTTGATTATTTTTCGTTACTATTTCATATAAGAAGAGATCGTTAAATTAAATGGGACATCGTTAACATTTCCGTTCACTATATTATGAAACATTACCTACATTTTATTACTTGTCGTCGGCCATTCTTCATGTCCGTCGATAAAGTTTACCTCAAGTTAACTACTTTTTTAATGTATTGTTTGCGTCATAGTGTACAGTATTTTTATCAATCTCCGGTGAAATATAGTCTTGGATTCGAATCCCAAACAGTCATATTTATGTAACATGCAAATTAAAACTTGTTACTCCTGACAATGTATTATCTGATCTTCTTAGTAATATTATTTCGTAATATTTTTGTTTTATGTACGTAGACTGTTAAACATTGTATGTTAATCAAAAATATTGCTCGCCCTGTCGTATAAAATTAAAGACACTATGACTATCTTTGTTTAACAAAAACAGCCAACTTTTTATTTAGAAATTCTTATCATAATACAGTATATCCATAAGTAGGTGTAAATTGAGAGTACCTACGTGCAAATTAACTCTAATACTTTCTTTAGTTTACAATCTATAGGGTTCATTAACATTTTTAGTGTAAAATAATCATGAAGGAAAAATTTTCAGATATTTTCTATGATTCAGATTTACAGCTTAACAGAATTCATTACATCGATAGTGGGTGGGTGTCGTAGAAGAAAACAAACCAACTAAGCGTAATTCTTGAAAAATCTTATGGCTTGAAATATGACGGTAGAACCATTTAGTTTGCGCGAGGCGTACTTAGCCAGCGATGGAGATGACTTTAAAGGTGTAAGACGTCTGGAACTGCGACCATCAATCGGTCTTCCTAGAGTTACCTATTCTACAACGGGTGTAACTCATGACCAGCTGCGGACTGACTTCTTGGATCTCCATAATTGTTTAAAATAAGATAATGGTATTTCTGACGTCCTATTCCCTGCTTTGCAGTGAAGTTCAGTAAAAAATTGATAACTGAAATCTCTCTAACATCTCTTTAATTCAAAATTTAGGGGATTTTAATTAACATTAATGGAGGTAATTCAATAAATGGCACTAATACAATTAATATAAATGTCGGAACTAACCAACTCTGTATAGCTTTTACTATTATTAATCGGTGGTGTAGCTAACAGTCAAGCTGGTTTCATAGTAGATATTAAAACTGAGACGTATATCGATAGTTTATTTTATTTAATTCGTTCGAAAACCATTTATGTACATGAGATTAACAAAAGGAAATTAAAAAAGTTGGATAAAAATATTGACACAGTACAACTATACTACTAATATAATCATAGAATACTATAGTACATACATAATAGAACGGAGGAGTGGGCGGAGCCCGCGTAACCACTAAAATGTCACTAACATGTCAATTCACACGTATAACTGTCAACACGAGATGTGTTTTGACGTTACAATCGTATTATTTAGAAAATAACAAATTGCACACTATTTACAAGTAAATACGTATTAAAATTTAAACGATTTTTTAATGATGATCTTGAACATTAAGGGGAAATATAATGTCAAATGGCTTAGCAAGATCCTTCGTTATGCCGAAAATATTGCAGCATTAATTTTGAAATAAATATATGGTAAAGTTGAGGATTAATGTTAATGATTATGTTAGACGAAAATACGATTACGTAAAATTTTCTCGATAGAAAATAAATCCAAAGTTACCTCCAAAATAAACAATAAACCGCTGTTATTCATAAAATACTTTAAATAAGATCATGAAACTTTGCATACTAACTGAACTAACTATAAAGCAGTGCTTATGTTATTTACTTTTTTTAAAATACCATTATTTTCACTGTAAAAAGAAATTACCTAAACTATCGGCGTCTTGAGCTTGATTCCTGTCGCACCGTTAGTATCGCTTAGGCTTTTGAAGGGAGAAGTTGTGTCGCTTACGATCAGACTACACATTACGCAACAGTACGACGTAAAATTAAAATGGGAAATAACCGTGATAAAAATAAGAAGCGGCTGGCTTGGCGTTAAGAAACAGGCATAAATATGATAAACCTAATGAAATAAGTGTCTAACGACCTTTCTACTTACAGTATTAGTGATTACAAACATATCGGTACATAGCATACGACGCGCGGGGAAGTGGGGGCGAAATTAGAATTTGAGCTGACTTACTCTATCCTCTTAATCAAAAGTCTAAAATGTTTAAATTTACTCAGTCTGTCAACACAGCGAATCGGGTTTGTAGTAGTGATAATACGACGTAATTGCTTATATGTGTGCTCCCGGCGATGTCGATACTCGTTTGTGTATTATAGTATTCTATGGTATTAACAAACAATGAAACGTTTTTAATTTGTGTGTTGCATTTTTGAAAAAGACAATATAGTTAGGGTCACAGGGAGTGGGTAAAAGTTATCTACGCATCATGCGTTGGTGATTAATTATGATTAATTTTAAGCATCTTTATTCGCATTCCTAGTGCTTGCATCAATGTATAATTAAAAGAAAATAACTATCGGTACATAATGAAAAACGTCCTGAATAAATACTTCTTTAAAAAATGTATATTTTCAGGGTACCTACCTATGTGATATTTGCCGATTCAATTTTAGGCAACTTAAATTTTCACGGAAACGAAAATCAAATGATTCCAATTTAAATGCATAGGTGAAATACGATCTAAATATAGCTTCGGTTCGAATTCGAAAGTGGTGTGTGCCGATGGTTGCCGGCGTTTGCCTTTGAGAGAATTATGGCAGCTGTACAGTTATACCAATATTCATTATTCTAATTCACTCCAGCGACGTTTCATTAGTTGGGCAACCCGTGCAGCAATTATGATTAAAATTTACTATGATTTTTAATAAAATTAACTGTTTAGAAATATAAAACTTTGTTCAAACGAAGTCGAAAATAAGATATACAGACTCTGAAAAACTTTTGCTTATCTTGCGCACCTTATAGCAGACATCTTGCACACTAAAATAAGGATTATAATGGCGAAAGTAATGTCTTGTGGCGTTCTTTACTTGTAATCATAATCTAACTTCTTTGTTTTGCTTTCCTTTGGTTTTAATTAAAGACAAAAAGCAGTTTAATTAAACACTAAGAATTTCTTCTGTTTCTTGAAGACATTATATTTTTATCCGACTGCCCCACAATGGAGATTTGGAGTGCATATCTATGTATGTATGTATTCCATGGTACGCTCTATATTCTATAGCCTAAACGGCTTCATCATCATCATCATCATTACAGCCCTTCACAAGTCCACTGCTGAACAATGTAGTCCGTAACTCCCCCAAGTAATGCCACAAAGCACGGTCCTGAGCCACCTGCATCCATCGACTTCCTGCATATCTTACCAGGTCGTCACTCCATCTAGTGGGGGGGGGTCGCCCTACACTACGCCTATCGGTACGAGGCTGCCACTTGAGAACCTTTCTTCCCCATCGGTTATCGGTTCTTCGAGCTATATGGCCGGCCCATTGCCACTTCAGCCTACTAATCCGTTGGGCTATGTCGGTCACTCTGGTTTTACTGCGGATATCGGCTTAATGGATTTCAATATTTTGCTTATGGATTATCGGCAGATTTGGTTCAGTTGTGGAGGTGACATAAGATACAAATTGTTTTTCTTCTCAGAAGTTTTTTTCGCAGACGGTATTTTTTTATAAGTGTTATAACCATTGGGCATGTTACATAAATAAATTGCATATATATCAATATCCAGATTCAAAATAACCATTTTTAGGTCGTATAAATATTTCTACTCCTAACAAACACTAGTGTTTCTACTTACTACGTACTTTAAAAGCCCGTAAACAGTCCATTTCCCTACAAATTTAATTTACACTACTACATTTTTCTAGATATTTTAAGTGAGTCTTAAGATCTTTGAGGTTTTCTATTTACTTTTACAAGTAGTGGTGCGATATTGTAGGTAGCTATCTTTACCTACCATTTCATTATATGTACATAATTATACTTAATCGATTAGCATTTAATTAAGTGCAGCTTTTCAGAATAAACGTCTATAGAAAAAGCTTATTATCTGGTCTTTCTAGAATAATCTATATTAGGGTTAGTTAATGCTATAATATATATATATATATATATTGGTCCTCTTGTGTCACGATATAAAATTCATTATAATGTTCAACTGTAATTAATACACATCATGTAATACCATAATTCAAAAGCACTCATAAGAGGATAGAGTAAGTCAGCTCAAATTCTAATTTCGCCCCCACTTCCCCGCGCGTCGTATGTTATGTACCGATATGTTTGTAATCACTAACACTGTAAGTAGAAAGGTCGTTAGACACTTATTTCATTAGGTTTATCATACTTATGCCTGTTTCTTAACGCCAAGCCAGCCGCTTCTTATTTTTATCACGGTTATTTCCCATTTTAATTTTACGTCGTACTGTTGCGTAATGTGTATTCTGATCGTAAGCGACACAACTTCTCCCTTCAAAAGCCTAAGCGATACTAACGGTGCGACAGGAATCAAGCTCAAGACGCCGATAGTTTGGGTAATTTCTTTTTACAGTGAAAATAATGGTATTTTAAAAAAAGTAAATAACATAAGCACTGCTTTATAGTTAGTTCAGTTAGTATGCAAAGTTTCATGATCTTATTTAAAGTATTTTATGAATAACAGCGGTTTATTGTTTATTTTGGAGGTAACTTTGGATTTTTTTCTATCGCGAAAATTTTACGAAATCGTGTTTTCGTCTAACATAATCACTAACATTAATCCTCAACTTTACCATATATTTATTTCAAAATTAATGCTGCAATATTTTCGGCATAACGAAGGATCTTGCTAAGCCATTTGAAATTATATTTCCCCCTTAAGCGGCAGAAAATAAAGTATAAACATTTTATTAAGCGAATTTAAAAAGTATAATAGCGTAACAGTTTCAAGAAATTATTCCCACTTTTGGATGTATTACCTTACTGCTTGGCCGGAGAATAACGAGCTGTTCAGTGTGGTTTTGTTATGCATTATTGGTCCCGCGTCTTTGACACTGCATCCTTTTCTGCCTCCAATATTTTAGCAAAGGCACAACAAAAGCTAAAATGGACCCAAACTGATTAAAATTAGGCACAAGTGAGTTAGCTCCGCACTTAAGGCGTTATACTAGTTCTCACGCAATTGAAAAAAGTACCATTACTGCTACCATCTGCTTGAGATTCTATAATTAATAAAATTAAATCCCAACCCAAGCATACAACTGCAAGACTTCAACATACTATAATTTCATACTGCGTAGATCGGAACAAAAATTAATAATTTTAATCTGGAGGTAGCCGTGGTTTAACTATGATATTGGGACGTCGAACCCCCATGACCATGGGTGCTGTAAAGTTCACGAAACGTCGGGAATATAAAGAGTAAATATGCGCAATAAAATCCGTAAAAACCAGTTTTATTTGAAAGTAAGGTTACGGCTGTATACACCCCACGGCTGTATACATCCCACGGCTGGGCACAGACCTTCGTATTTCTGAGAGAGATATGGAGCAATTGTTCTGCCGCGCTTTTTTAGTGTTTGTCGGCGGACTTCACAAGTCTTCGAAAAGATTTTATAACTCAGACATACAGATTTTCTCATGTTTTCCTTGTCTACCGAGCACGTGGCAAATCTGCATATAAAATTGCAATTAACAATTTCATTGGCGCCAGCGGGCATCGAACCCGGGTTGGTTGTGTTCTGTAAAATACAGATAGCATTAAGTTGACTAATACGACTAAATCTAAGACCATGGCGCAGTTGATAGCTTCGATTATTATGTTGTGTTTACAGTCGTATATATTAATATACATTACTCATTAATCGCACGTTACATAAGCATGTGCGTACTTAAATATTCAAGTGAGGAACCGTGTATTTAACGTCTTGATTGCAATCGTGACGACATTCGTACTGTACTCATAAGGACATCGCGCGACGCCTTGGGCTCGCACCTTTCGAGAACTCACAAAGCGTGTATGTATGCTAATATCGTATTTGCAATTAAAATCGGCATCCACCCGGGGACGCTATTGTCCCACGTTCTTAATATAAGTGCCAAGAAATATTTAAAGTTGAATCATTTGTATTTTTAATAGGTTTTTAAAATACATTTCAAATTACATTACGTAGTCTACAGCTTTGGCTCTACAATAAAACAATTATTAATGTTTATTACTACTATTATTACTACTATTATCACACATATCTTATAGCCCCGGAAAAAAGCCTTCGTCCTGTTGAGATAGAAGTTAAATATTTTTTTATCAGCTGGTTATTTCGCTATATTTCAAAATATATTCTCTTGTATTTTCTTAGAATTAAGCTTTCTTGTGATTTCAGACTTAAAGTGTTATGACTTATGATTGTCAAATTTAATACCTTGGACTACTTTATTATTTGTTTCAACAAGGTGGTACAAGTTTAAAATTGTAAATTTCCCTTTAACCATCCGATAATTTGGACGATCAATACATAATTTCAAGCTTGGTTAGTGGAAACTCGATAAAGTTTATTTCCGGAACGAAATCAAACTTGGCCGCTGAATTCTAAACGAATCAGAATTCAATAGTGCGATTATGAAAACACTTCGCCGACAAACTTTTCTTCCGCGACTGATACTAATTAAACGAAATTTCAAAGTAAAAGTTGAACAAGCGGCAATCTTTACAACGTAGAAAGTTAGGATAAATTTTAGGAGAGCCCTCAGTGGCAAGACTCACCAGAAGAATGTAATAAGGCGCAGGTGCTGCGAGTTCTTTATTGGATTTCGCACGTTCCAAGTAGACGTGTTTGATGGCTAGTAGATTCTTGCCGAACTTTGTCGGCTATTCATGTCTTAAACGATCTTTTACTTTATTACTAATATTTTTGAGATTAATTAAAAAAAATATTTATCCTTATCAAAAATCACTGAAAAATTAACATTGACAAGTTATAGATTCTCTTTAATAACAAGGACGAACGATTTCACTAGCAATTGTTAAAAAAAAACTAGCGATTCTGTGTCACGAGGTCAAACCGAAAATTATTTCTAAGTGAAACGGCCAGACGGCTGAAAGGAAAAGTTTAGGCCGCACCGTCGGTGAGCCTGCATCGCGTGTCATTGACACATGCAAATTCGAACAACGTTTCGTATACGGTCATCGAACCCTCCATTCAATGACTGTCGAAAGTATCGTCGCAGTCTACGCAGTGGCCGTGGCTTAGCACGCGAATATCGTATTTACAATCATTCAATAATAAAGCCAACTTACCTTGCCATGTTTTAAACGTTCGAAGCGCACTATGAATTGCCTTTATGTGTATGAAGTTATTAGTTTCTATGTCGAGTTTACAATATAAGAAAATGACGCTTATCACTGTGGTGCAAGGATGATTATTGTGCGATATACCGTTTTCACTAACCGATGCGATGTTAGCACGAGGTGCGTCTGGCCATTGTATAATTAGCATTGCGAATTTCGTCAAGCGCTCAGTGCTAGACGCCATTCGCAAATACAAACGGACAGTATGCAAATTTGCCCCTGTCCGCCGACATATAGTGTGCTAGGTGCCGATTGTGCAGTTGCTATAAATTTGAAGAGAAAAAATGTAATAGACATTTATACAAAAATGAGATAAGAGTTTTTGCTTTAATTATTCATTGTTTTATAGCTACTTAATAATTAGAAAAGAAAAATAACGTCTATGTAATTATAAATAAAAATGAAGAAATTACTGAATTGAATGTTGATATCATGTTTACTACATGAAATAATTTATTCCTTAATATTAAAAAAAAATCCGGACATTCTTACACGTTCATGTCTCGCATAATATCTACTCAAATCTGCATAATACTTCATTCAATTTAAAAGTATAGTTCTTGACATAAAGCTAACTCCATTCCTACATGTCCGATGCGATCTTAAATAGGGGAGATGGTCTGAACAGTCTCGCCGAGTTAACCAAATCTGTCAACCTGACCTGACGTCATATAACTAGATTTTAGCGTATAATGTACTTACATATTATATGCATGTATCAGAGCTGCAAAACACGTTTTTACTTTTTAGTAATTAATAAAAAATAAGCACAAAGTCAATGATTTTTCTAACATTTTATGTTAATTTGTTTTGGGAAAAGGAATGATATATGATTTTTTTTTGATACGTGAAGGGAAAACATTGTACCCGCTTTTAAGCATATTGTGCGCATGAAGGAGTGTGAGATTTGGCATAATTAGAAATTATATGAAGAAGGTTGAAATATATTTATAAAAACGTTGAATGAAATAAAATAAAACATTCACTGTTTACGTTCATATTGCTAATGTCAATTGTCGGACATAATTATAATAGTCTGTATTAAAACAGTCACGCTAAGTAGAGACTGTCGCCAAAGAATTTTAAAATGTTACTAACAAAATAGTCACTGAAGGATTGACTGTACTTTGTTTTTTAATAGTTATTGAAGTGTATGTCAAGGTAAAAAACCTTTATTTTATATTTTGTTTAATATGTATATACCTCTGTTTTATATATTAAAGTGTAGTTAAAAGCATATGTATACTAAAAGTTAAAATTAATTTATAGCTTGCTTATTAATACAAACCTCAATATTAAATTAATTACGTTCGAATTTCGACCATTGCACAGTACCGTGGTAGCTCAGATGGTTAACGCTCGCTGTAAATATAACAGAACGCGAGTAACCCGGGTTCGATCCCCGGCGGCACCAATGAAATTGTTAATTGCAATTTTAAGTGCTGATTTACCACGTGCTCAGCGGTGAAGGAAAACATCGTGAGGTAACCTGCATGTCTGAGGAATAAAAAAAATATTTCGAAGACATGTGAAGTTCGCCAATACGCATTGGGGCAGCGCGGGACACTTCCTCGCCCTAAAACCCTCTCAGAAATGAGGGTAGGTTTGTGCCCAGCAGTGGGATGTATATAGGTTGTAACTTTACTTTTACAGTACCGTGTGAGGGTGGTGTAGGAATATCCACTACCCCATAATATGATCCCGTGGGTGTCGTAAGAGGCGACAGACGGAAACGAACGAGGAGATGGTTGCTGTTGCTGGTTGACCACTGCAGTGTTTTTATTCTTTTTGGTTGCTATCAGGAGGATTCCGCTGCCCATATCTTGTTTTGATTTCCCTACAGCCACGGGATGATATGGGTAAGGCCATATTATCTTAAACCGTCCCTATACCAATATAGTATAAATAAATTTATTATTTTCATCGAATATTAAATTTATTCGAGAAATTTCTAATGCTTCTCATTTGAATTTGAACTCACTTGAACTTAAAATATAAGCTTTTGTTAATGAAAAACGTAGTCATTTCAATTGTTTTTCACAATATATTGAATGTCTTTGCGCTAAGATTTCTATACTGTATTCATATTGACTAGCTATATTTTTATTTTCAGTTTTGTTGAAACTGATTGCATATGCAGTTTGTAATATTTACGCGGTACGAGACAAGAAGCAGACGGGTGCGGCGGGACCCAAGAGGCTGGTCGGTGGCCGCATTCCATCTAGTTGAAAGTAACACGGTATCCGGCTGCGAAAAATTACCATCTCGCTCGAGGCATTGAATTCTGTTTCTTAAACGTTCAGAAGTAACGTCCAAATATATTCGCAATTCGAATCCTTCATGTTACATTCCCTTAAGTAGCCTCTATTCGAAATCTATTGATTCCAATTCACGTGAGCCGATAATATATGTACGTAAACTTTGCCATGCTCTAGTATTTCTGTTTAATTTAATTGGACACCTGGTCATGCGAATTAAAACACTGAGGTCTTTTTGCTTCATTTATCTCCGTTTATAAACAAAACTATTAAGTACAATTTTCATTCGTTACAGTCTATTAAACTCCACTTCTTAACATATGCCTCCCGAAAAATGTCTCAAAGGGGGAGTATTTTCCATTTCAATTATTTACTAACACTTTAACACAGTTAATTAAGTAAACTTATATACCAAAAAGTCCTGGTAGCTCAGATGGTTAGCGCTCGGTGTAAATTTCACAGTACGCAAGTAACCCGGGTTCGATCCACGTCGGCACCAATAAAATTGTTAATTGCAATTTTAAGTGGTAATTTACCACGTGCTCGGCGGTGAAGGAAAACATTGTGAGGAAACCAGTATGTCTGAGAAATGAGAACAAAATGTTTCAAAGACGTGAAGTTCGCCAACACGCATTGGGGCAGCGCGGCGGACATTTCCTTACCCCATAACCCCCTCAGAAATGTAGGCTGTGTGTGAGGCCTGTGAACGTATATAGCTGTAACTTTTATATAACAAAAATATTTAAATAATACAAATCGATCTTTGGTTTCTATTTGCGTATTAATCTTACTGACAAGCTTCTGGCTTCCATTCACTACATACATTTTGCTTAGGTGATATATACATATTTCTAAATAATTTTTGGAATCACCAAAATCGATACATTTAAAAATTTACGGTAGTGGCTTCTGTCAAGACTAAGGCCAAAAAATGAATGTTTTTTTATAATATTTCTAACTGGATTACACTGTCCAACTTACTTTATCAGAATTATATATAATCGTAGTCTTGAACGAATTAACCACTGGACCCGACATAAAATGCAAATGTATGAAAACTCGTTCAACAAAGAGGAGAATAACACGCACGAAGATTATATTACGTTAATATAAACACAGATACAAAATTCGTAGAAGTTCTTGATCGTAGTCGATAAAATATATCGATGAACGAATTAGAAAGAAAAAGCGTATCGTAAATAAGCTGTAAGACAAAGGAAATAAAGGGATAATGAAGGTGAGGTAAGCTTCCGGTATTTAAATTTTAATGAAAATAAAATAAGCAGGACATTGTTATGGACTTTTTATCCAATTATAGTTATGATAAACGTCAAATTTTTTGTTAAGTTTAAATTATTCAAATAGGTTTAATGATTTTATTATGTATCATCTTTCTTAAAATGTGTTTCTTAGAATTTGTTTTGTTCGCTTGTTTTCTTATATAAGCAATTCTAATATTTAAATACTTTTCAGCAACGGCTTTCGTTAATTCTTCGACGTGATTCACGTCTTCGTTTTCAAATTTATGGAAATGAATGTCTTCATACAATGGAAGTTGCAGCAATGTTTCTGTTATTTTCGGCAGAAGAAAGTCTGTTGTGTACTCGTTATTTAATCTTTTATCCTGAACACCCTTCCTAAGTTCGAGTTCGCAGTGCTAACAAATAGCTATGGAATCACTTGAGAGAAGTATTATTTTTCCCCTGTCTTTATGGGCAATGAGACTGCCTTCATTGGTGTAATTTTCTGTTTCTTTGCATTAGTATTATAACAGGCAGTATCGAAATGTACACTGCATGTGGCGCTGTGTTTCGTCGGAATCCAGGCTTCATCTCTACGAACTGCTTCTGAAACTGAAGAAACTGGGTTTCTCTTCCGAGAAGGGTCACTGGGAAATCTGAAAATTCATGTAATTTTTGTGTTTAAATATTTTAAGTGCAGATACTAATTATAATTTTTGCATTTATAATATTTTTATTTAATTATAAAAATTATTATTATAAATTCAATGAAATCAGAATGTAGGATATTGTTATTTAAGTATTTTAAGTGTTATTGTATTGTACAAATAACATCATCATTCATTCGGTCGTATCGTTAAATATCGATATATTTTTCGACATGGTCAAGCAATAGTCGATGTCAAATTGACTCACTCCACAGTTTTAGTCATTTGTTCTGAATGGTATAATCCAGCCATTTTGTGATGGTAGTCAGATGTCAACAATACATAGAAATATCGACTATATTTAACATAGTTGGATAATACAAAATTTTATTTTACATTTGATTAAATTTTGTGATAAATAACAATAAATGTAATAAAATAATGTACTTACAAGTAAAAAGAAATCGTGCTGCTTCCGCCGCTATAGGTTTTACACCATTTAACTGAACATTTAGTCATTTTTGGGTCTGATGTTTTGTTTTGACAGGTAAGTGCTTGAGACTGACGCAAAAATAGAACCACGACCAAGGCTAGAATTTCCTGGTTACTGAAAAGACCGGTATAGGTACGTCCGCTTATATGTCGGGTCCAGTGGTTAATTCGTTCAAGATCGAAGTGTACGCTTATATATATCTTAAACAATAAGGGGGCTCCGTGAGCAAGTAATGTATAACAATATCCTTCAAACAGAATTTCTGTTATGGCAGGCGGACTCCACAGAGACTAGCCATCTGCGCAGAACATGATTATAGTATAAGACTGTGCACGCAAGCACAGGTGCCCTCTCTACTCACTCACTCGCATAGTCTGATTTCACAGCAATCCGACACGACAGGAGATAGGTGGCCAAAGACTCTTCGTGTTATCCAAGGAACGGGGTGAAACTCCGACAACCTAATAACTGATTTAGGCCCGACTATACAATCACAAGATCAACGAGGCATCCAATTATATGAGCAAGTAGTATAATGAACATACAATTATAAAAAGATGTAATACTTTTCGTTAATTATTGCAGACATTTAGAAAATAACTATTTATTATGTATACAGTTACATGTTGTAGTAAACCCAGGTTAGCTTTATTTTCTGTGAAGATTATAAAGCAAGAAAGAACGCTGCGTTAGCTCGAACTTGCGGATTTCTCATGACTTCGAAAACATTTAACAACGTTTTCATACACCACGGAGCATGTTGTGTTAAATTGACACTTCAAAGTACCGGCGCGGCGGCGGGAATCTAACTCTACGGAGATTTTTGACTCGACTACTCCAAAGATGGTTGCTAAAATTACCACTTTAGAATATTATGTGTATTCCGCAATATTTCCATTTCTTTTTAATAGGATAGGGTGACATACGAGCACACAGACCACCTGATAGTAAGTGGTTGCTGTAGCCCATAGACATCTACGTCAATCCTCGATTTCGAATCAAAATGCAGCTGCGTTGTCACCCGTGAGGACTTAGATGGAATGCCTCGTTTCCTGTAAAAAGGGTCTCCGGTTCTCTACACTCACCATACGAAACACGGCAGCATTAAGCTACTATTTGACGCTGGTATTCTGTGAGAGCGTGGTCTTTCCCCGGTTGAGCCGACCCATTCGTGCTACAACTATACTACTTATACACTATATAACTGCAGCATGGCTCTACCACGTAAAATTATTCATTACCTAACCTTATTTAATTTCAAAATATGATTGTTATTTTATAAAACATATATTATTCTTTTAAATAACAAATTAAAAAAATAACATGATATTAAGAATCTTAAAATCAAATTACTTTTAATAATTTACACAGATCTGTATTTTTCTCAGTATATTCGTATGTTGATGTACCATACAAAAGTAATAAATACAAACAGCAGGTGCTCTCCATTAAAATCCGTGGTTTTTTATGTCGCCGCCAATAATGTCCAATTCAATTGTAAGTCACACGTGTCTAGAGCTGTGTATATTTTTTAAGGAATGTAATATAAGACGTATAAATCAAAGATGGATCTCTAATGTGCCAGTGTTATGAGACTTGAAGAAAACGAAATTACATTGTTTTCCCTCCATTCATTTACTTTTATTTAAGGGTACATACACACAGTCTGTGAAACTAAAATGTCGTGGATTCGAATTTGCCGTGCGACCACTTAGTTAAGCATTTAAGCTATTTGCCAAAGGTTATCAGAAATTTCTATTTTCTAATCAGCATTTTCCTCGAAAGAAATTTAATGAAAAAGAAATTTAAAGAATTTTAAATTCCTTCAATATCGCCAGTAAATTAATAATGTGAATTAAAATTCCACAAAAAAGCCTTTCTCAAACAAAAATGAACTCTCACGTCCTGACATCGTACCTGCCTACCCAGGCAGGTACTACGGACAACCATTTGGCACGACCTTGATACACTTCTCTGACCTCCTTCACATTCAAAATATGTATGTACATATATTGGCGTACATGCTTGTCGGATGGAATATGGAAGTAAAACCCTTTTTTATTTTGGTCCATCTTCATTATATCGCCAATTTGGTTGATACAACCGACACATGACTTTATTCTACAATTATTGAATGATTTTACATTCTTACAATTAAATTTAAAATTATTGTTTAGAGTGTAACAGTAGATACAAAAAATATTACTTACAATTACTTCGATTTGTAACTACAAATTAATTGAATTGAATTTTTATCTTAACGTGTCAGTGCAAGAAAATCTTTTTTTGCACTTTCATATAAGAATGAATGGGTGGAGATAGCATAGCATATCGCCAGTATTTATTATGCAGTGGTTGATTGTAACTGTAATGAAAGTTAACAATTGTTTCCTGTTCGAATCGGAGCGGAGCGGAGCCAACACGAGCACCGTGAGATGTGGTAGCGCGAATTTTTTGTCAGTCTGGTCTGGCGTGCAGGTGCCTAAACGTATTGAAACGCAACCTGACGTTTTTTTGTAAGCAGACTTCAACCTTACTTCTGCAGAATACGATTTTCTTTGAGTTCATTTTGTCTTCGTATTTCACGGAAGGATTAATGATTTATGTTATTGTTGATGAGACTAAAGCAGTATCGTTGTAAGAGATTAGGAAAAATTTAATTTTAATTATTATTAATCACTGGTATGTCCAGATAAAACCAGATTATAAAAGACAATTTAAAAATAAGTATCGGCAACATTTGAGAAGGGTTCTTAGAATATAAATATCGTTTACAAAAAAAGATCGGGTCGGAGGAAGCACGGCTATGAGACTTTCCAGGTTTATTTTATGCCAGATGTTTCCCTTGATTTTTTTTATTCGCATTGTTCTGACATAGTTGAAGAGACTCGGCTGGCCATTGTATTTAAGTTTGTAGAAAGAGTTAATCTATGGAAATAATCTATGTTTTAATTATAATATCTTTGAAAAACAATTATCATGTCAAACTTACACGTTACACGGTAAGTCCTTATATAAGAAGTTTGTTTTTTAATATTTTCAACGTTATTTGTTAAATATTATTTTTTAACTATTATAAGCCTTGTGTGTGACGACTAACCCAACTCATGACTAAGTCCTGATTCGGCTGATGGTGTAAAGCGCAAACTTACCATAATAAAAACCTATTCATTCTTTCCTTGAAGACACCTTTATTGAAATCATATATATAATTATACACGTATAAAATACAGTATATCTGTGAACATGGCATTAAAATTGGCGTGCCTACTCAACTTTCATCACACCTCTTTTTTTTAGAAACGTGCAGCTATGTTTTCCATTATATACTACAGACTGTGGATTTAACGGCATCATTTCGACTTCATTCTGCATTCTCGAGTTGCCAGTACCACTCCCATGGCATTCCGTGAATTAATGCCATTATTTTGGTTGAAACTGGTTTGTAATGAGAAATAACAGCGCATTTTTATACCACTATACACATGCTGCAGGTTGTAGCACGAATGGGTCGGCTCGACCGGGGAAGAACCACGCTCTCACAGAATACCAGCGTAAAATAGCAGCTTAATGCTTCTGTATTTCGTATGGCGACTGTAGAGAACCGGAGACCCATTTTACTGAAATCGAGGCATTCCATATTAGTCCTCAGGGGTGACAACGCATCTGCATTTTAATTCTTAATCTAGGTTAGATGTAGATGTCTATAGACTACAGCATCCACTTACCATAAGGTGGACTGTGTCTTCGATTGTGACCCTTATTATTATTCTATAAAAATAAATTTACGGCCCTTGATTTACGTAGCGTGTGTACGGTTTATGAATGGTGTTGTTCCCGTGGTGTGCGTAAGCAGCTCGGACCTCTCTAGTGGTAATGTGTGCCGTTATTTTGCGGTCATCAGTCTCACGAAACGGGTTGTGGGCCCCGAAGGCGATATACCGGAACTGCCGTAGCTATATACGGCACATGGAGCGTGACACGACGTCGCGTATATCGTACGTGTGGCGACGACGCTTCGCCGAGTTGTTGTACACAGGGTTGTTTGGTACGACGCACCCGGAACCATAGCGTACTATGCTGCATATAAATAGATAGATTTACACGACACGTTACATTATTACCTAATGAAAGTTGTGTTAATGTCTTTATCATATTTTAGGAATTTGCGATCGTGCAAAGTGCTGAAAACCTCCAGATTGACAGAGTCTATAGATAATATTTCCCTATAAATTTTGGTAATGAACCTTTGCATATTTTAAATCTTTACAAGATAAAGGAATAAAGCATACTTAGGCTTTATATAATTATCAAGATGGCAACCTCGATCACCACGTCACCATGTTTTCGCACACATGAGTACAAAAATCAATACTACATCGGACATACGAGGAACGTCCTCGCCATTTATTGTTCTACCACTAATCTCCCCTGTAAGCTTATTAACGCAAGTTACTTTCAGCACGTGTAATATCGAAAGTGTATTCTCGGAATTTTCGGCGAGACACTTAAGAAGTCATTGATCTGTTGGTTTCAAGAGAACTAATGTGTCATCAATTGGCAACTTTCGAACTGATGCGAATTGTGTGCACTTTAGATAGACTGAATAATGTAAACAATTCGCTAACACGCCCTAACTACTTGATACGTTATAATCAAATAGAGTAAGAAAGGTTTGTAAGACAAAAGCCTTACAAACGGGAGAGTAGAAATTATTTTAATATAGGAGATACCTTATTCAAAAACAATTTTAGACCTTGCAAAGTAAAATTGGTAAATTATGTCAAAACCGTTTTCGTCCTTTAATAAAAGATCAAAAACTTCGAGAAACTTCCAAGGTCGGAAACTTAAATTTTTCATACGAGTTATTATCCAAACGACATAGCACAAAATCACTTTACCTCAGCTTTTGTACGGATAGCCTCCACTGACTAGACTGTTATCTGTACATGAATCAAGTTTTTTTTGTAAGCTTAGTCTACACGGGTTCTATATTGCATTGCCACATGCGTTAGACCGCATATTAATGTCCTCGCAACCACGAAACACGATGCTTTGCATGTGGTTCACTTTTTGCAGCCTTACCATATCAATCTGCTCAGACACATGTTAATTTGCAGAACAATACGTCTTGTATCCGACTATAAAATATAGTAGTAGTTATAGTAGTAGGTATATATTAATTTTTTTTTTGTACAAAACATTCGAGTTAAACGAATAACGCAGCTCGGTAGATGGACTCTAGTATTGCGGTGACATATATAACAACTCGGAACAGATAATAATTTTTATACTCTAGGTTCCGACATGTACTGGTAATTTGCTCTTATATTATTAAGGGTCTGTGCTTTGTAAGGGTTTATTTTAAAAAATTTAAGTGACAAAGTGCTTGGTTCTGTAATCCATGGACACTTGCAACTAGTGTTGCCAGGTCTAGGAAGTAAAATTTCGGGACCGTAGTTAACTTGCCTAGACCTGGACAACTACAATGCTACAAAATACAGGGTTTTTGTAGCCTTTTTGTGCTTTATAATTATTATTTGGGTCTGATCTCCTGAACGAATAACTTTTCATCCAAACTTCGTCGTAGAAACTGCATTTCCTTCGTCTATGTTTTTTTCGTTTTAGGCAAATCAAAACTTTATATTTCAATTTTTGAACTATTTGTTTTTTTAAGCCTGAGTTTTTCAAATCACTCATTTTAATATAATTTTGTTTAAAACTTTTGTGGTTTTTTTTTCTCGACTGGTGAGAAAATGTCGTAGTAAAAATATTTTAATGTAGTAGTAGCTAACAGATGTAATCATTTTTGCTGTCAAAATTATGGATTAAAGTATCGACTAAGAAGGTTAGTGAAAATCGGGACATTTGGCGTCCCGATTAAGGGTGAATCGGGACGTGTCACCAGACCCTTGAAAATCGGGACGTCCCGCGTAAATCGGGACACCTGGCAACACTACCTGCAACAATTTTGAACAAACGAGGTTACAGATGCTTTGGCACTTCTGAGGACTGAGATATAATGCCTCCCGTTATGAGTACACGTAATCCTAGAAGGCACCAGTTCAGACACTTCCGCTTGGTGCCAGAAGTAGGCAAGAGAGTGGTAACTATCTAACCAGAAGGATTGAATGGCTCTCTCTCAAATTAACATTCTTCACCGTTGTGACATACTTAGATCAATAGAAAGATCAAAGCAATTGTCACGTAATTGTTGACAGTTGATCATGAAATGTTTTTAATAAAGGGAATGAGTTGACAATGGGTTCAATCAGTGTCCTTAGCTGCCGAGTTTCCTGCAACGCGGCGCGGTCGCGCCCGTACAGGCCCGTACCCAACGTGAGCCATATTATATTAATAATAATGCATGAAAGTAACTGTGTTATTTTACGTCTGAGCAACGTGCCCGTTGGTAGCTGATAAAAATCATTGTTCACTAATGAACGTTCAACAAAAGACTTAATTAGTCATAATTGGCTGTAATTATTTGTAATGATGCTTGCTATACCGATTTCAATCATCATTTACGTTTATTTATTAAACATTAGATTAATTTATGAAACGTTAAATTATGGGAAATTTTCTATTAATGGAAGTTTTTTGGTAGTAGAAAAGTTCTTAAAATACTTACCTACATTTTGTTTAGAATACGAATTTATTTTTAATAGTACCTACTTCCGTTTATTGCTTTTGATTAGCAATTTTCATATTAGCATTGAACGAAACATTTTTTTAATAGCATGTGAAGGTGACAAACGAGTACACAGTCCAACTGAGGGTAAGTGTATGTTGTGGCCCATGGACATTTGTATATATCCTCAATTAAGAATAAAAATGCGGATGTGTTCTCGCCCCTAAGGACCAAGATGGAAGACCTCGTGTCTAGTACAAAAGGGCCTCTGGTTCTCACACTCACCACACGAAACACAGCAACATTGCTATTTTACGCTGGTATTCTGCGAGAAGGTGGTCCTACCCAATCATCCCAAACTTATACACATTAATACTACAATTATAATATCAAAAGAATTATCTGCAGAATTCCTTACTGTAGTAAGAATTATGTTATAGATAAATATATAATTTCCTTATGTATTTGCTGTGACAGAAGTATATTTGAAGAGTTCACTTTTCATAGCTAAACGAAAAAAGTACGAAAACAATTTTATAATTTACTGTATTTTTCGTCTAGTTGAGCTAAGTTAAGCTAGCGTGATATTTTAGGATGGTATTGGTATAGCCTAGCTAGGGTAGATTTGAAAGATAGCGGATAGAACAATAGCACAGCATTAGCGTCGATTATACTGAGGAAGTTTAACTTTTATTACTCGCAAAGGCTCGGCACTGTCAATAGTTCCATGTACAACTTTTTTATTGATAAACATGTTCAGTTATTCGGTGTAGCTAGCTGTCAACGCCAAAGTAATTCAGTTTTTCAACTTATCTGAAAGATTTCTTAATAGTAATGCACCAATAAGCAAAATGTCTCAAAACGCAGTTTTGTATTCTTTCTACTTAAATGTACTTTGTGCTTATTTACGATTGTGGACCACATTATAAGCTAAACAGATATAAATAAAGAAATGATTCTAAGGTAAATCCGTAAATCTGCTTCAAACAATGCCACGAACTATCCCACCAAATATTATCTCACAGTGCGTATAATCTTCCATAATCGACATGGTATAACTTTATAAGAAATGCAGTTAGTGACCTTAATACCCTGCTGATAGACAATCAACATATCCAATTACTAAACTTCAATATACAATTTTGTGGAGACTATCCATCAACAACTATGATATAAATAAAATTCAAAGGAAGAAAAACATAACTCTCCTTTCTCCAGTGTCGTAGTCGGATATATAGTAGGTTAATGTGCTAACAAGATTAATTCTAAATTTTATGGCAATCCGTCAAATAGTTTTTGCGTGGATCGTGATTACACCGACATGCAGAAAAAATTCTAGGAACCTGTAATTTGGCTTCAGTAGCGTTTTTATATACGAGGTGTGTTCAAAAAGTAAGGTGACTTTTTGAATTTCGCGGGCAACGCACATTCGATTTTCGATTTTTGTATTTTGTTGCGTTGGTACACATGTCCTGAGCATATGTTTCAAGTTTGAAGTGTATAGCATGTTTAGTTTATTTTTGACAGTTACAAAGGTCAGACGTACTTTGGTGTGCTCGGCGATTTTCTTCTATCAAAAAAAATGGATCAAAGAATTTGCATCAAATTTTGTGTAAAAAATGGAATTACGTGCTCCAAAACACTTGAAATGTTGACAGTGGCATACGGTGAGTCTACTGTTAGTAAAAAAAAACGTTTATAAGTGGTACAAGCTCTTTCAAGATGGCCGAGAAGATGCCAATGACGAACCTCGCTCTGGACGCCCCAGCACGTCAACAACCGATGAAAACGTTGAAATAGTGAAGAAAATTGTTTTGGAAAATCGTCGAATCACTATCAGAGAAGTTGCGGAGGATGTTGGCATATCGGTTGGCTCTTGTAATGAAATTTTTTCGGATATTTTGGGCATGAAACGTGTGTCAGCGAAATTTGTTCCAAAATTGCTCAATTTCGGTTTTTGCTTGTGAGAGGTTTTTTGACCAAAAACAACACTACAATCATGCCTCAGCCACCATATGCACCGGATTTGGCCCCATGTGACTTTTTCCTGTTCCCAAAACTGAAGAGACCTATGAAAGGACGAAGATTTGCAACGATTGAAGAGATAAAAACTGCATCGCTGAAAGAGCTGAAGGCTATACCAGAAAGTGATTATCAGAAATGCTTTGACGATTGAAAAAAAGCGTTGGCACAAGTGTATTATATCTGAGGGGGATTACTTTGAAGGGGACAACATAAATATTGATGAATAAATAAATAGTTTTTCATAAAAATATAAAGTCACCTTACTTTTTGAACACACCTCGTAGTTGAATTTACTTCCAGGAAAGGTTAAAACTACCGCCACAAATTTTTTTGCAGGTTTATTATTAAGGGTTACTAAAGCACAAAACATAACACATAGAATAGAATAATTTTTTTATTCAATATAGATTACAAGTAATTCTTATTGGTTTGAAAAAAAAAAACCTCTGTCCTGGGATGAACCAGCAAGAAACACAGCGGGACTTTTAAAACTTAACGTAATTTTTTTAAAGTCACAAAATATTTACAAAATATATTTTAGAAACAGCTTGGAAGCCACCACATCATTCCCAGGGGTTATTATCAACCATGTATTAATTTATATCATAATAACCCTTTTTGTACAGTTTTTGTTTAATTAAATATTTAAACTTGGTAATAGAGAGACCTATATTTTCTGGGACTTTGTTGTAATAGCGTATACATTACACCAAGAATGAATTACTGACTCTGTGGAGTTGAGAATCTGGTAGCACCAGCTTGTGTTTGTTCCTAGTGTTTACAGAGTGTATGTCACTTTTTTTACTAAAACTATCTTTATTTTTGTGAACATACATCAAATTTTCATAGATATACTGAGAGGCCAAAGTTAATATATTTATTTATTTAAAATTTTCTCTAAGAGACTCTCTCGATTTAAGATTGTAAATAGCTCTAATGGTCCTCTTCTGCAAAACAAAAATAGTTTCTAAATCAGCCGCATTCCCCCATAGCAAAATTCCATATGACATTATGCTATGCTATGATGATAAATATAACAACATCAATATTTGCCTATTTTTGGAGACCTGTAAAAGCATCAATGTTTTCCTCTTGGCCGGTCGCGTGGGATAATATTTTTGAAAACAGTAATTTTAAAGACTCATATTTTAACGACTATTATTTATTAACACAATGCCCTGTTTTTTTTAAAAGTCCAAATCCTTGATAATGTTTGTGGTCTGCAAAACTTTTTGTTTTATCTTCCCCTTTTTAAATCTATTTTTTTTACTTATTAATTATTATTACCAATGCTTGACCACAATCCCACCCGGTGGTAAGTGGTGATGCAGCCTTAGATGGTAATACGCACTGTCTTATCGTAACAAAAGCCTATTCACTCTATTGTTCAATTCACAATATATTGAAAGTTTACGCGTGGGGTTCGGAAGAATCGATTGCAATTTATAATGCAATTATTTTTTTTATAAGATGTATTCAGACTGGTGAACGGGGCCATCCATCCAATCTACCACCGCCTACCCTGCCTGACACGCGAGACGATTGCGTGAAATCCTCCGTATCCTGGAAGAGGTTTATTAATGAGCTTGATAGGATGATGAAGAATAATTACAAATTGAAATATAAAGTATTTGACGTGGTCTACCATGGCTCTAGCCATGCTGAAGCTATATTAGTAGTATAGGCCACAGCAACCACTTACCATCAGGTGGACTGTGTGTTCGTTTGTCAGCCTTATCCTATTAAAAAAAGTATGTGGTAGAGGCGTTTAGTGGTAGAGTCGCTAGAATAGGTTAGGAATATTTTTGAAAAAAAAAAAAAAGAATACTTCTAAAACAATGAACATTACCAATACAGTTAGGTTAGACCGACGACTTTACGAGTTTGCAGTCCGTACTGTTAACCATTAGCCTACTGCCACTTTAATAAAATTTTAAATTAACTGAACAATCTCAAGATATTCGTAGACAGCGGTTAAATTATTTTAAAAATTGTCGTCCCGAAGTTAGCCAAATCAGTGACCGATTCTCAAGTGTAAGGTCCAGGGCTGCGATCACGTTCTATTTTTATCTCGCAAAGGGTCGACGTCTAACAATAATAATTAACTGTTTAGAGGTAAATATCCCTGCTAAAATATGATATATATATATACATTGGTTCCTGTGGCCCATTAATATCTTCTACATATATATTCGATTTAAGGTCACCATACGAAACACAGCATTTAACTGCTATTTTACGTTGGTATTCTGTGAGAGCGTTGTCCTTTCCCGGTTGAGCCGCCCCATTCGTGCTACAGCTATAATATAGCTTCAGCATGGCTCTACCACGTATAGGATAACATATGAGCTTCATAGGTCCGTATGTCTACTGTTGAACACGCGTCTCTTCCTTTGTAGAGGTTTGCCTTAACCGTCCAGCTTAGAAGGCAAATTTGCCATCGTAGTACCAGACATGCAATACCTTTTCCCGGCTCACATACTCTTCATTTACTCTAACTAGTGCCGATATTTTTGGAATTTCCAATAATCACCCCTCACCATCTTATTCAACCTTTTTACATGACCAACCTGTTAGGTATATTACTTTATATAATATTTATGCTCTCATATTTTCACATATTACATCTTTCATTGGCATTTGAGTAAATCATAAACTCTACTAACAAAAAAGTACACACGTGTTACAATGATTCATCTAAATTAGTTTATTTTAATCTATTTAGTTTGTGGAAGTAAAAGATATAAAAAACATTGAAGGTTTATCTGTAGAGTCAAGCAAGTGCTTTAAAATTAGTGTAAATATTTTAATGAGGTGTAGGTATATTTGCCTTTCCCGTTAAATATTCAATTATAAATTGGGACACATACGTATAGGACAGGAATCTGCGGTCAGTCTAATTGTATTGTTTTAGAGAAAAAAGTACTCCATTAGACTGCTAATTCGTATTTTGAAATATTTACATTTGTATATTATATATTTTGTTTTTTACTTTACAATAGCATATGACGATAGTAAAAAATTTTTGCTGATTCAACAATTTTCATATAAATTCAGTTCCATATAAATTTTGACCAGATGCTGGTCATTTGTAGTCGATTTATATTTTTTTAATTATTAAAACATCAGGCTCAAAGACTGATAGAAAGATAATAATATGTGCAAATCCAAATAGTCTTCAACTTAATACAGAAAGGAAAGAATGAGTAAGTGCTATAGTTTCCGCGGATTATTCAAGCTATATTAGGTATATATAACCCACAGACCACCTACCTGAGTGACCTGGTTGGGTAACCCTACCCGGTTGCCAATATCTTTTCTTCACTATCGGAAATTAGAAGTATGGTCGAATGTGACCCAGTTCATAAAATTATAGCACAAAAAACAAGTATTCATCTGTTAGTCGATACAACTGAGTTTTAGTTAAAACTGAAGATCAAAATGAATTCAGCTGCAACGTGCCTTCCACGTAAAGAAGATCAAAATTATAATTTTAACAATAATAAATAGTTATAAGTCTTTATCTGTTTCTCCCACAAGTCTACATAAGTTGAAAACAAACCTTGACTCAAGTATTCTACTTATTTATCTTCTCATTTAGCGGAGAAATTAATATAATTAACTTTAACGAGCATGGATATCGGGAGAAAGACTTTGAACCGTGTAATGTTTAAAAATAAGTTCTCAAATTCGGAATAAATTCATTATTAAATGCATATAAAAATAATTGTAAATAATATTTTTTTGTTAAAAATGTTTGTAGGTATTACAGGATTTGTTTTCAATTTTAACATTCTTTACATGTCAGTTATAAGAAAATATTGCTCTTATCGTCTTTACAATTGATATTGTGTAATAAAATCGTAATAATCCGGAGTAAAAGAATGAGAATAAAAGATAAAAAATTGAACTTCAGAGTTTAAACAAAATTTCTAAAATAACGTTAAAGACGTTAAATATTGTTAAATGAAAGTTCTTAAATGAAGTATAAAATAATTACTAGTTTCGCTTGAATTAAGTTTTGTATAACAAAATCTCTATAAATAAGAAAAATGTTCGGATACAAGAATCAATAATCGTATATGAATAAATCATTGAAATTCTGTCCTATCAATTAAAATGAGATACCATTAAAAACATAACTTGTAAAAAAACCAAGTCTCGCAACTCAGTTCTTCTGCCGTAAAAAGTTGTGAGATCCATGTAAGAGCAAGTCGGTTAATTTATTCAGTTCCTACTTAAGGGTCCTTCTGTTTTAAGTTATTACGTAATTAGCTAACCTAACAACATTTTATAGTGACCATATCGATGTTAAAAGTCTTTTATGTTTTAAATATATAGATTGACTTGGCCATCGCATGCAACACAATGTATCTCACAAGTAATACGTATTATATTAAATTAGATTGCTTAATGCGATTGCCAAGTCAATCTATATATTTAAAACATAAAAGACTTTTAAAATTGATATGGTCACTTTAAAACGTTGTTAGGTTAGCTAATTACGTAATAACTTAAAACAGAAAATGAAATGTAAAAATTCAGGCCTCTAGTTTCATTGACCACGAAGTTATAAGGGGTCGAAAATGGCCTGTGTTGCTTCGAGAAAAGATGGTACGGCGGTGCCGCTTTTTTGCTCGACTTGGCGGGGGCCAAAAATTAGCAATCTGGGGGACTGCCGTGCCCCCAGATTGCTAATTTTTTAATGTTCTCTGGCAAGATAAAAGGCATGTTTATAATAGCATTCATTAGAATAATGTTTCCAGGTCTGAATGTTTGGCCATGTTGGCGAAATAAAAATAATTTCGATTTTACTAGGTTTTGTTTTAAAATTCTTTTAGCACCATGATACATTTGATATCTGAAGTTAACGCCTACGCCTAAACTATGAAATATATTGCAAACGATAACTTTTTTAAATTAACCAGTTGTTATACATTAAATGTTATATTAATGGGCAAATAGGGGCAGACAGTTATATTTAAAATAGTTAAGGAAATATTAATAATTCCTTGTCGTGATTATTAGTAGCTGAAGTCGAAGTTAATGTAAACGTTGAGTGTGTTTCGAATTGCACCTCGCTCACGAGATCTCGGTGGAATTTAGTAGCGGCTTTCTAAACTATCGGCTCAATTGCAATGAGACTCCGGCGTCGACGCCATCTCGAATATCGCAATATGCACAAGAACCTCGTAATTGGTCCGTCTCGCGGTGGTCCGATCTTCTTAGAACCTCATTCTATTCTACACTTTGCCAATGTAATATCGCTGTTCATTAAATTTTTCACGACCTTGCGTAATTTGTTTCACGCGTCTGTTAATCGATACAATCGCCTATTTTTCTAGCGTTTTCTTAATTCATACATAACACATATTATATAGCTTGTGATATTGAGACCGGATTTATAAAGCATAAGTCATAATAAATAAATCTTCAATACATTTCATCAGGGAAACAAATTGTAGTCCTTCGTAACAAATTAAATTTTGAAATATTTTGATCGTACTGAAAAATTTACTTTAACTTATAATGTTAGAATTTTATTCAAAATAGGACAACAGATTTATTAACTTTGAACAGCAGCCTGCTATAAAATATAATATGAATTGTTAGGCATTGTATGACCCGTAATATATAGTATAATTATAGCTTCTAAAATAAAATGTAGTATGTGGTTACATCCTATTAAAAGTCCAACGTTAGTCCATAGGTTGCCTCATAGGCGAGGGAGGGGGGAGAGGGGGGTTTATTAGGAAGACGCTGTTGCTCATGTCTTGGTTTATTCCGTCAACTCTTAAGACATCCACGGGAATATATGGGGTAGTGGATATTATTTATATTATTCGCAAAAAGTTTACAAACAGACAAATAGTAACTAAGCGATTTGTAAAATGGAATGTAATCTTGGATTTATCCGCCATTACAAGTCGTAAGTTAGCTGTAACTCCCCTTGCTTCGAAAAACATAATTTATACCGTCTAGACACGATAGGTGATATATTAAGCCTTGCCGGCGAAGTGAACTTTAAGCGTAATGTAAAACTTTACGTTTGTTACGAAAGTTATACAAGATTGCTACGAAATGTTCCACGCACACTTAAGACAACTGCTACAACAACATTTCCATTGCGCTATTTGCAAATCGGAATATAAAAAGGTTTTTAAATTTTCATAAAAGGCGCAAGATTATAAATTTATCGATTGTTAGGTTTAAGCGGTGGTTGCTCACTAATCGCTCGCTTTGAATCTTTAAATTACTCGAGTAAACTTAGTTTGACCACGCCGGCACCGATAAAATTGGTAATTGCAATTATTGTGCTGATTTATCATAACATGCTCGATGGTGAAGGGTTCAATCGTGAGGAAACCTACATAACTGGAAAAGAAATATTTCGATGACATGTGAAGTTCGCCAAAACGTATTGTACTCGCCATGGACGCTTTTCTTTTCGCTAAATCTTCTCAAAAATTATAAACAATTATAATAAAAAAAACTATGACTTTTAGTTAACTACTTAAAAATGTTTCAAAGTTTTCAAAGTCATTTTGTTAGAATCCTGCCAGTTACTGTTTAGTGTTTTCATATTTTTTAGGATTAAGGTGGATTTCTCATGAACGTCTGGGGTTTTCAGAAGAAATCTGTAATAACTAATAAAGAACTTATTTATTGTAAGTTTGCAAAATTAAAAAAATACAAATGTGTTGAACATTACTTATCTGTAATTAAGAAGCCAATATAATAATAACAATAGCGTATTAATGTTTTATGTTTAAATATTATATCTCTATACATAAATCTCTGTATATAAAAATAAATAACGTCCGTTCCGTTAGCCGTTACAAGTTTGAAAATAGCTCGACCGATTTTGATTAATAATTTGTTTGTATGTCATTTGAGTAGGTCCCGGGATGATTTAAAAACCCAATTAGAGTCAATAGATGGTGCTGTTGTCGAAATATAGAAATCAACCGTGGAAAGCCGGGGCGGATCTCTAGTCTGAAATAACAGAATAGAGCACAGCCTCTCAAATTTGATTCCTAAGTGTGCAATTTTGAAAGGATAAAAGAAGGAAAAACAAATCAAAGGTCATTTAGAAAAAGGTCTAGATCAGTTAAACTTGTCTATCAATAATATATGATTTTTTATAGCTTACTTATTGCAAATTTAATAGAGTACTGCTCTTACATCAATTTATTCTATTGACAATTAAAATAAAATGTCATCTAATGTCATTCGTAGACGAAAAATTTAGTAATAATCTCTTATTTCTTTAGTTCTCAGTCGCAAGTGATTTACGAGTACATAGCGGTAGTTTGGGCAAGTTTCAAGCATGGATGTGTAAATAGCAAGCAATTTCCCTAATTAAGTACTCAGAGAGTGTAGCGTTAGGCATTCGACTGTTTGTGATGTGACTGGTGTGACACTAATGAGTGGGCTTTCACCCGCCTCCGCTGTGCAGCCGCTACGTCACGCGTACAGTGTAACGGTGAAATGTGTAGAGCTACTTTTCATCAACAGACCGCATGTTAAGTGGCCAGGTTTTTATTATTTTCGTAAAAAAATATAGAAAATTGCAAAATGCTGCTGATTGTCACGGTGACCTGAGATACCTACATCTTAACCACTCTCAAAAAATTGCTGTGACGAGACCAAAAACAAAACAAATCTATTTTTGCAGTTATTAAGTTGTTTAACAATGTTACTTTATAAATAATTAAAGTATCCTTTTTTAATTTTAGCGTTTCCTAGTAGATTTTTTGGCAAATATATTTAAATCACTAACGTGAGAGAACAAAATACATAATAAAATGTAATTCTGTTGTTTAAAATCGCATTGTAATGTAATAAAAAAAAGTTAGGCGGGCGGTGCATCGGTGCAGCGTCACAGGCGCAGGCGGCGGCCGGCGCGTGCGCGGCCCTGGCGCAAGGTCAATGGCACGCGCCTCTCCTGCTCGCACACGGCACACCGGAATTCCATATTTAAATCTCGTCCGCAGAAAAATGGCGGTCGTCTTCATTCCGCACCGTGTGTACGGAGAATTAATAAAACATACTAAGCATTTTTCTTATCGTTTTTATTTCGAGTATCGATAACAACTTATATAAATATGTGTTCTTTTTTGAAATATTATTTGTTTTAAAAATTTGAATAATTTGATTTTACTTAATTATCTAGGATAAAATAACCTAAGATATAATCACAAATTACTTCCATAGTTTTAGTAGTCGATTTAGATTCTATAACGCTACATACGAGGTAGGATGACTGCGGTTACAATAGCGGACACAATTAACTTCGTATAGTGAACTGCAAGTCACGGGTAATCGAACGGTTCGGATTTCAGCACAAAGGCTCGGGTAGGGGAACTTAATGGAGGACACTGGAATAAAAAAGTATGACAAAGATTTTGCTGTATCATTAAAGTATACATTTTATACAATGGTTGTAGTTTTAATGCTATTTTTTGTTTTATAGAAAGAATTAAAAATTTGTTACATTGTACATGTGAAGTCAAATATTTTTATATTCACTGAGAAAGCCTAGAACATCCTAAAACAAGTAAACAGAAATATGTTTAAACAACATTAAAAAAAACTCAAGGCATAGGTATACATAGGAATTATATTATGCATAAAACATATGTTTCAAAATACAAGAACACTTGGCATGAAACGGCTCTACGCAAAAATAAACTCTCCGGCCAGTGATGCATCAGGAGACGAAAAGGCAAAAAGAGCTAAAGAACAGTCACTCAAATTGAACGCACGAGCAGTGTGGCGAAATTAATTAATGTCCCCCTTCGTAACTGGAAATGTTTCAAAGCGACGATCGTCTGAGGGAATGAGTGCAAGTCATCGGCGACAGGGAGGCGGGACGTGGTGGTACTGGATTTACAGGGCAATAAATTCTTAGTTAGTAACAGAGAAACCCTATCTGCTAACAGCTCCAATGAACTGTCGCACCATCGAGCAAGAAATAACACTCTGAAGGTTATAAACGTGGCAATCGCAAAGCGCCGTAACTATTTAGCGCGAGCCGACTGAGTTAAGCGCTACGTGTTTTATTTTTCGTACGATAGTAAAATGCATTGCACGGTTGAAGACTTAGTGAGATAGTGTAAACATAACTTCCACCGACGACGTGAAGATTGAATTTAAAAGGTTATAAATATTATACTATAGCACAAAGAGTAGCCTTCTGTTGGAAGTAAACATCGGCAATAATATATATATAATGATATTATATTGGCATTTTTTGGAGACATTTGGTACGGTTTTGAGTGCGTGTATTCTATTAGAAACATTATTCTACTAAATAACTTTAATCGTTCAAATATTCATCATTACAAATCGATATTTACGGCGAGCGTTTAGCTCCTGAGTTACCACGTATTCGTCGTTGAAAGAAATCATCGTTAGGAAAACTGCATGTCTGAAAATTTAAAAAAATAATATTACAAATACATGTCCGCCAACCCGCCTTGCCACAGTGCGGTGGACATTTACTGCCCTAAAACCCTATCAGAAAAGAGAGGAGGCCTGTCCCAGGGAGTGGAACGTATAATAATGTCCTGCAGACCGAATATCGGCCACGGCGGCCTGCCTCAGCGGAGGCTAGCCATCGGCGCAGGACAGGATTATAGTGCCCAAGTGTATGCGCAAGCACAGGTGCACTCTCTATTCCCTCACTCGCGTAATCCGATGGGACGGTAAACCGATACGACGGGGAGAGAGATCAGGCGCAGGACCAACAGCTTTACGTGCTTTCCGGGGGTGAGATACCGCCAACTTCCTGACTCCGGACAACTACTGAGAATTTCTTGACGGAAAAACTCAATAATAAGTTTTTTGGCCCGACCCGGGATTCGAACCCAGGACCTCATCAGACATCAGCAGTCGTACTACTACAACCACTAGACCAACGAGGCAGTCAAACGTATATGGACTGTAAGTTTAAATTTAACTCTTTGTTAATTGATATCCGGTAGAGAATTTTACCGAAAAGTAAAATTGAAAGTATTCAGTCTCTTTGCTCTGGTAATTAGATATTGCGGAGTTGAAAAGTGTTCGAAAATAATTACACATAATATGAACAAAATCTTTACTAGGTAGCATTTTCACATAGAGGTTCTTCTGGGTAGTTTTTTTAAAAGCATTTTTCTCACTTGGTATTTCAACTATATTGTAGATACCTTATATCTACGTACAAAAATTACACATGGACAAACACCTAGGATAAATATTTAGTGGACCATACAAACATTAGATCTGTACGGTGTTCGAACTTTAGGCCCGCAGTACCGCAAACAAACGAATTTACGAACGATAATTGAAAGGATTACATGTCTTGACCTTCGTTTTCATTTGCTATGTGTATCTTTCACCTGGTATAGCTTAGAAATTGTTACACATTTATTAAGTTATTTTTAGGTAGCGAAAGAATAAGATGGGGTGATAAGGTGTCTTATTACGACAAATGTTTAACAAGTGAATTGTATATGAATACGAGAAATGGAAGTCCCATCCCATAAAACTGTATGTACAGGCCGTCTATCTTTTATTTCTCACTGTGTTTCGACGCTTTAGTTAAGATAATAGATTTAAAGTTATTCAGTCATCTGGAATATAAACACGAATTAACATAGGACATAGTTATGGCATTTATAAGTATATATTTGACGGCGCGGTAGCGTAATGGCTACTCACAAGGGTACTACTACAGAGGTTTTGAATCCAGAACGGAACAAGTGGTGGCCTACAAAATATTGTTCCCGATCACTATGTTTGCTCATGTTCAATTGTATGTACGTGAAACGCCTCCACAATACAGGAGAAAATAGATTAAATGTATCGAAAAAAAAAACGATTCTTAAAATTTTAATCGAAAATACTAGAAATAAGCAAACAATTCAACCAAGATATAGCAGCTTAAAGTACGATCACGTACTTATTTAGGAAGTGTCCTTCTACAGTTATATGTAAATGCTAATGACGTTTCCAGTTAGACGTCGCGTCGTATCCGTGCCGCGTCCGCCCCGCAGGGTATTGAATCGAGTCCGCCGTGGAATGGGCGCTAAGTGAAACGATGCCGGAGATGAGGTGAAGCTCGCCTCCAGCTTTCGTGTTAATTTTATCCATACCAAGGTATCCGTGTTGATTTATATAAGCTGTAAGATATAGCAAACAAGTGGACAATGATATTTTCGAACAGAGTTTCCTTACGTGGTAGAGCCACGCTGCAGTTACATTAGTAGTATAGTTGTAGCACGAATGGGTCGGCTCAACCGGGGAAGGACCACGCTCTCACAGAATACCAGCGTGAAATAGTAACTTAATGCTGCTGTATTTCGTATGGTGAGTGTAGAGAACCGGAGACCCTTTTTACTGGAAACGAGGCATTCCATCTTAGTCCTCACGGGTGACAACGCATCTGCATTTTGTTTTATAATCGAGGATACATGTAGATGTCTATGGGCCGCAGCAACCACTTACCATCAGGTGGACTATGTGCTCATTTGTCATCCTAAAATTCTACTATAAAAAAAGTTGAATACAATATAATTGCGATAGATCATACCGAGACGACACAAATTAATTATTAATAGTAGTACACTTAAACGATTCTTAACTTTACAGATTAAATAAAACGAATTAAGTTATGGATTAATAGAGAAAAAAAATAATTTAAAAACGCATACTAACTGAAAACAAACATGCTAATTTTTTATGTTTCTGACGTTTCGGGAAGGGGTGCTTATTGCACTTGGAAAAATACTTGCATAGGGGGATGGCTGGGTGCTACCGTCGGCTTAAGATCTCATCATTTACCATCATCATCACGATAGCCAATCACAAGTTCACATCTGAATGTAGGCCTACCCCTAGGGATGACACAAAACTCGGTCCTAAGCTAGCAGCATCTATTGCCTTCCTTGCACCTTATACCTGCTCGTCCTCCATTCTTTTTAATAAAAAAATAAAATCAGCCAGTACTAGAGCAGATGGCAATATTTTGAATATTATTAAGTTAAAGCGATATTTTACAGAAACAAAAGGAAAGTTATAGAATAGAAAAAACAAAATTAGAAGCTGCCAGTACTTAGACAGATGACAATATTTTTATATTATTAAGTTAAAACAATCTCTTACAGAAGTGAATGAAATTATTGTTTCCGAAAATTAAAAGGAAGAGACAGGGAGTTTCTAGGGCGGGGAGGCAGAACGCAATCAGAACTCGCCGATGGTTTTCAGCTTTAAATACCAGTCTTAATTGAACCGCTTCCGTACCGCCGTACATAAATACATTTTACGGAAGCGTTCACCGCAGAGCCATCGCTCTAATGTCGTCTCACAGATAAAACGTACCCATTAGGACCGAGAGTAAATTTGCTGTATTAACTACTTCTCTTAATATTTCATTTATTAAATTACCGCAAGAGCATTTCATTTCGTCATTGATTTTTTCACTCAACAAACTTCAAATTTTTTTTTAAATCACCATACACCTCTAGTAAATTTCCATAAGTTTTGTAGACTGAGATTGTAACAGATATCATAAAGCTCAGACGCTGCTCCCGTAAACGGTCTGAATAGTAAGAGCTGTTTTTGGATTATGATTACTTTCTCAATGTTTTCGGTATGTTTAAAAATCGACTTTTATGTTCCTATGCATTAGGGAGACAACGAGTGACCGAAATCACACGGTTTTAGATTACACAATATAATTTAGAAACGTGCAGCTATGTTTTCCATTACATACTACAAACTGTGGATTTAACGGCATCAGTTCGACTTCATTCTGCATTCTCGAGTTGCCAGTACCACTCCCATGGCATTCCGTGAATCAGTACCATTATTTTGGTTGAAACTGGTTTGTAATGAGAAATAACAGCGCATTATTATACCAGTGTAGACATGCTGCAGCTATATTATGGTTGTAGCACGAATGGGTCGGTTCGACCGGGGAAGAACCACGCTCTCACAGAATACCAGCGTAAAATAGCAGCATATGTTGCTGTGTTTCGTATCTATAGTGGGTGTATAGAACCGGAGAACCGTTTTAATGGAATTAAGGCATTCCATCTTAGTTCTCATGGGTAAGAACGCAACTGCATTTTGATTATTCATCGAGGTTAAATGAAGATGTCTGTGGACCACAGGATCCCTTTACCATCAGGTGAACTGTGTGCTCGTTTGTCACCCTGATTCTATAAAAAAAAGAATGATTCCATACAACATTAAGCTATGGAAATAAGCTAATCAGCGGTTTTAACGCAAGCAAAACTTCTAATATTTTTACGTCATAAAATTTTATAAAATCGAATTGTTGAATCGAATAAATGTGCAATGATCTATATTATATTATATTAAAATCAATTGCCGTGTGTTAGTCTCGCAAAAACTCGAAATTGGCCCGACCAATTTTGATGAAATGTTTGTATTTGTGTCGGTTCTTGATTCACAATTGGACAAGATAGGTGGCGTTGTTGTAGAGATCCAGAAATTACTCGGGGCGACTCGTCAAGTAATTAGTATTATAGGGATGGCGATTCTTTCCGAAAAAGATCGATTTTTAAATCGATTCGAATCGAGATCTGATGAATCGATTCACAAAAAATCGATTTCTTAAAAATAGATCACTTTTCAATTTGCTTTCAGAGTTTATATTTACAATATCAAAATATACAAGAAAGTACAGATTACACAGTTGGTCTCATACATTTTTAGAAAAGAATCCACCTCGAAGGATACAAAATAGATGAAGTTTTTAATATAACTATTTATACGTCCAACTAAAACTACTGGAATGTGCTTTTAAAGCACCAGCTTCGGAAGCCATTGTGCGGAATTTTAGTTCTTTGAATTAAATGTCTAATTTTCTTCTAATATCAAAACATGAACTAATCTTTATCTGTGAGTATATTTATACTCCTTGAAAAATTACGAAAACGCGAACTGAAATAGTTTTAAGAAAAGAAGTATTATACTCTCATATATTATAACATATCGAAACGCGAATTTAAAGAGGCGGAGAGCGGAGACATAAAAGAAAAAAGATATTTCCAAGAAATCTCACTTTAATGTTTTTGGCTCGGGGCAAGGCCATAGCATGCATATGGAAGCCGAAACAAAGCAATAATTCTTCAGGCCATTTTAAAATATCTACTCTTGGTTTAAACAATTCATAAATAAGAAACAAAGCGGTTGCACTTTACATTGTAACGTATTTGCTCAACGTTAACGTATACCTACGCCGCAAGAGAAACGTCTTAAAACCATAATGTAATTGCACTTAGACAATGACTTTCAATGTATATTGCGCATTAAAGCTAGAGCTAATGTGTTATAAAATGTCCTCACATTATTTCGACAATGTCTACACTTGATCCAGATTAAAAAAATATAATGTTCACTTAAGTTATAATTATTAATTTTATTACTTTAGCAATATAACCATAGAATACTAATATAATACATACATATTAGAACGGGGGAGTGGGCGGAGCTCGTGTAGCCACTAAAATGCCACTAACACGTCAATTGACACGTATAAATGTCAACACGAGATGTTTTCACGTTACAATCGTTTCCAAATTTCGCATGCAAATTATTTAGAAAATGCCAAATTGCACGCCATTTACAAATAAATATGTATTAAAATCCGCCTGTCAAAACAGCGAATCGGGTTTGTAGTAGTGATTAACTGATAATACGACGTAATTGCTTGTATGTAAAATAAGGTTGATAGCCATTCTATTGTGTAGTATAGTATTCTATGAATATAACAGTTATTTCATAATTATCACCATCCTGAAAAAAAACAAGAAGTTTCTAGACACATATGAAATTAATAATAAAAATAGTTTAAATGAATGCCACTAGTTCAATGGCTAAACACTTTCTGTAAATCTCATACTACAGTAGCAATCACAGTTTGATACCCTCTTCGGCACCAACGAAGTTGTAGGGTAATTGTAATACAAATGTTCACTTACTACTTTGCTGAAGATTCCAACTCGGCCGGACCGCGTTAGGGGAATTTCGAGAAATCTTCTCACTCAGTAAATTTAAGTATCTTAAAATAAAACTGTACAATCAATGCATGTTTCCAATGATAACCTACGGACGTGGTTCCTTCTGCGTAGATCGGACCTAAAAATATTCGGGCCGGGTTAACTACGACATCCGGACGTCAAACATCTTACCATGACCAAGGTGAAGGCACCCGAAATGTCGGCAATTAAAATGTTAAAATCAAACGCGATAAAATTCTTAAAATTAATTTTATTTAACATGTAGTATTCGCGTAAATATAATAAATCACTACGGACGTGGTCTTGGTCCGTAAAAAAAAAACTTAAAGTCAGTCAGCGAACTATGGAGAGAGCTCGGTGTTTCTCTGCATGATAAAATCCGGAACGAAAATAGAGAACGAATGTTCTGCAGTCGCAACCTTGTGGAGGTCAGCTGCAATGTTAGACGACCTCCAACTAGATGGAGCGATGACTTGATGCAACATGTTGGGAGTCGATGGATAGCAGGGAATTCACTAGACGGACATGCCCACGGGCTGTTTGTCCGGCTACGAGCACTTAAGCCAGTGCTCGTAGTTGTCCGGGCTGTCTGTCGCCGCAATACACTACACAGACTCAGTGTTGCCGTTTTAGCGACTTTCTCGCTAGATCTAGCGGATTTTAATAATGTTTAGCGGATAAAAAAATCGTTTTAGCGAGAAATAATTATTTAGCGACTTCTAGCGACATTTGGACTTTTGAGATGGCGACTTTTTTATGAAGTAATCATTTCAAATAAGTAATTTATCATATGTCCAATTTTGTAATCTACCGTTGGTAGCACACACAAATTCCCTTGAAATTATATATAATATAATTTCACGGGAATTCCCGAACATAAACAATGCAATGTCGTTAATTCACTTTCTCTGTTTCGACCTGAGACCATGTTCTAAGGTTTCGACATACAAAAATGCAGCAGGAGTAAACATATTCGAAGATTTATGTAATTTTGCAATAGTAATATTATCACTACCGCACTCAAATGCAGAATTTGACGCGTATTTGGTGCTACCAATGTAGTTAAAAGCAAACTGTGAAAACAGGCAATCAGAAAAACGTTTAAATTCCATCCGTCTAATTAGAAATCAGTTACGGATTAAAAAAGAATTGCGCAACGTATGATATTCCCGAAGATCTTGTCAACCAAGTCGGTAAAGGTAAACCAAAGACGGGAACTGGAGACATTGGCGAAGCTTCAACTTCCTCTGAAGTTCTTTTTGAAGATCTGGATCCATACTTCGCTATTAATTTAGAAATTTAGGTACAAGAACGTACTGAGCTAATTGTTTTATTTTTAATAAGATGACTAATGTTTAAACGTGGTTTAAAGAGATTTGTTTTTTTACAATATTTTTTTATTTTGTACATGAATAATTTTTGTTTTGGTTGTCATGTCATTAACCTACACTATATATAATTAATTTATATGAAATAGAGTCCGCTCTTTTTAAGATTTTCTGAATTTATAGATTTAGATTTTCGGTATTCTTTGTATACCATTTGGCAAGATTTTTCAGTTAGACCAACGGTACCACGAAAAAGTACCTAGGGAATTCTAGCTATAAACCCCGGGAAGGGTGATCGCTACCAAGCTATTTCTAATTGTCTTGTGTTGTTGATTGTAAACATGATTGTAAGCTATTATTGGAAAAAAATAGTCCCCTGGTTTCTTGCTCCCCGGACAGATTTTTTTTTGCGAACCAGTGGTAAATTAAAAAAGTGACCTTCAATAAGTATTTTTAAAATCTACATTGAATAAAAAAGCTATTTCTATTCTATTTCTATTTCTACGATTTCACAGAAAAAAAATCCTGTTTCTGGCGGATTTTTTTATTAGTCTAGGGACTAAATTCGGCTACGTGATTAGTTGTGCGTGCACATTAAGATGACAACCTAGATTTGCAATGCTTATTATTTATTTATTACTAGCTTGCTAGGCAGACGTTGTTCTGTCCTTTTCGACGACCCTTTGTCGTCCTATGAAGAATCTTTAAATTTGCAAAAAAAAATGTGGTTCACTCATGGTCAAAAAAACTATCCATCTCTCAAGTTGGACCAAACTGCACACGGTGTGCGAATTTGATTAAAATCGGTTAAGTAGTTTAGTAGTTCATCGCGGACAAACTACGTGACACGTAATTTATATATATTAAGATTAATGTGGTGCAAAGAATGATATAAAAATAGAAATAAGTTTAGCTTACAGAGACCTACTTACTTGCGCATGGATATTAAGTCGTATAAACTCTTCCCAGAATATTTTATTATCATTAAAACTCATTGCAAATTAAAAATCTCCAAAGTTCGTTAAATTATAATAAAAGGGCGTCTGCACTGGTTGCTGTTACTCTCGTGCCTGTGAACAGACAGCCCGCAGTCAGCATTCACGTTCAGGTATGTTTGTGCGGGCACACAAATGAGATTTCGCGGACGTTCAACAGGCAAATCTATCAGACCGACTGTGACGGTCCTACACTATTGAACATTGCACAGACCTATAGTAGCGAAGCCCGGCAGGCATGTCTGCAGAAATGCCCATGGGCAAGTCCGTCTAGTGAATTCCCCGCTTTAGGACCGAGCTTTGTGGTGATCCGAGGTGATCTGAAGTCTACTACTAGCGATGAGCAGTAACGATGATGATAATGATGATAAAATTGTGTGTTACAAAATATGACGGCTCCGTGGCGCAGAGTCTTAGCAATGAGTTGCCGCGCTAGGGGCCGCGGGTTCGAATCCCGCACGGAACAAGTATTTGTATGGCCTACAAATAATTGTCCCGGGTCTGGATGTTTGTCCTTGTGCAATCTATGTTTGTAAACTGCCTTCACGATACTGGAGAAAATCCTATTGTAACGTATAAAACGTATAAAAAAAGACATACGTTTTTTAGTATCCCGGTCTTTTAATATATGTTTTAACAAAAGATAGCTTACGTCGTAAACATTACTTTGCCCTCTTTACTCTCATCCGTAAAGCCAAATAAAATTTCAATGATGGGTGTGACCTGAGAGATGTTCGCGGAAGTTTGAAATAATATTTAGGAGGGAGTCAAGTCGCGTCAGGCCGGCGAATACCAGGAAATGAGGCTCTGTGTCCCGCCGGGAAATTGTTCCTCCCAATCACAACGCCGAGTAAATCTACCCGCTTTGTAATACTTTTAAAATGATGGAACAGATTTATCCGTATAAGTGTATTACATGAAAATTGTACTGACGTAAATGCGCTCACTCGGAGTCTTTATAATGAACGAGTTGTTTTATAGCCAACGCCTATAAAATCGCGACATCTTTGAGAATTTTCGGAGTGGATTTCCGGCAATTTAGGGCGAAAATGAAATGAACAAAATTTAACAAACTATGATCCAAAGATACTAAAAAATATATAAAGTATATTAGATCTGAACACTGCATCTACTTATTTTTGTGAAAATAAATAACTAGTGATAACAAGTTTATTTTTGTTACTTTTAATCCGTTTTTAGTTTTAATATTTCTAAAATCTTTCTAGTATAATTTCTATGAAAATTGCATGGTTTTGCGGTTAGCATACCTGCCTTCTGATTCATGGATCTTGATATACTAATTTCAGTTAATGTTTAAACTTTGTAAAACATAAATTGCCTTTTTATTGGTTTTGTGGTCTATATATGTCTTTCATATTGTATCTGAATCATTATTCTCACCACATAGACATTATATCGGGTACACGTAAACGTTATCTAGCCATTATTTAACGTAGATTTTATGGCTGGACGAAAAACACTAAAAAAAAACACAACACTTGTTATATACATAAACACTCACGCCTATCACTCAGAGGGGTAGGCAGAGACTACGGACTTTCATTTGGCACGATCCTGACACAAATGGATGGAACTCAAGCTCTTGCCTTCTTTACATCCATATTATGTGTAGGTACATGCATTTATACATGCTCGTCGGTAGGTATAGTATCTTCAATATATTGCCAATTTGGTCAACTAACTAGGGCATCCTTTGCCGACTGTCGTTCACTTCTACAACATAAATTAGCTTTGTCACCTTTTTTCTTTCGACATGTCCAAACCACTGACCACCGGGGGATGGGCCGCTTGCGTCCGTAGGCTTGTAACTCCTAACCCTAGATTCCCTCTACCCGCACGTGTCTCCCGCGTGATGCTAAACGAGCGATAAAGCCACAAATACAGACTCTATAACAACCGTCTAAAATCTATCGCTTCCTGTCTCGTACCATGAGGCAATAATATTTTGTTATAATATATTTTATATTAACTGTTTATATGTTAAACAATAAGTTAATGTTTAAGATTAATCAATATTATCGTGTAAATATTCGAATGATATACAATAAAAACTTACTCAAAAATATTTTCAGAAGCTATCAATAACGAAGGAAACGTTACATTATAGTGCTACCGGTGTTCGAGTAACCACACGGTCACCTTGTCAGTTTTAACCGATATGATGTAATACTTGTGCGATAAGATCAGAAGAATAGACTAAAACGTAGCGTCAGTAATAAAAGTAAGTAATCTAGTATATTAAAATAACACATTTTGAAGCTATCAGGTGGGTATCGAACTCAGGGCACGCGGCATAAACAGACAAGTTTTTGATCATGACATTCGCGGTCATTTGAAATTATAAGTGTATATCTTTTTTATATACATTTATGTTTTTATAAATTGCTTAAGAGGATATAGTAAGTCAGCTCAAATTCTAATTTGGCCCCCACTTCCCCCGCGCGTCGTATGCTATGTACCGACATGTTTCTATTCACTATACTGTAAGAGACAGGTCGTTAGATATCTTATTTCATTAGGTTTATCATATTTATGCCTGTTTCTTAACGCCAACCCAATCGCTTCTTATTTTTATTATGGTTATTTCCCATTTTAATTTTACGTCGTCATGTTGCGTAATGTGTATTCTGATCGTAAGCGACACAACTTTCCCCTTCAAAAGTCGAAGCGATACTAACACGGCGGCAGGAATCAAGCTTCAAGACGCCGATAGTTTAGGTAATTTCTTTTTACAGTGAAAATAATGGTATTTAAAAAAGTAAATAACATAAGCACTGCTTTATAGTTAGTTCAGTTAGTATGCAAAGTTTCATGATCTTATTTAAAGTATTTTATGAATAGCAGCGGTTTATTGTTCAGTTTGGAGGTAACTTTCTATCGAGAAAATTTTACGGAATCGTGTTTTCGTCTAACATAGTCCTTAACATTAACATAGTCCTTAACATTAATCCTTAACTTTACCATATATTTATTTCAAAATTAATGCTGCAATATTTTCGGCATAACGGAGGATCTTGCTAAGCCATTTGAGGTTATATTTCCCCTTAATATCTATATATGTACTAATAGCAGTTGAAAATATACATTATTCCAAACATTAAAATGAAACAATCGACATGACTAAACAAGATTATTGATGAACGGAAAACATAAAGTTAAAGCCTAAATGCATCCAATGATTACAGAGTTCCCTAAAAGGTCCGAAGCGGGGTCGATATATCCGTCGAGCGTTTCCGATTGAATTAATCTCGGGAAGCGGCTGGTAAGTTTGTACCTACACGCGATAAACATTTACATATCGTATGTTTGCATGTGTATCGATTCCGTATTTCATCTCCGCTAGTACGCAAAGACGGAATACTTTAATCAGTATAAACGAATCCTAAACTTATAAAACGTATAGCAGATGGGTGCTTAGTCTGTGAACTGTGAATACATACATAATGTAAGTTTCTTAGTAGGCATTGTCTAGAGGTTAGGATACCATCCATACCATCTGGATGACTGGCGGTCCACCACTGTGCGATTTAAAAGAAGTTTTCTTCCTCGCACAACTTCCTTGTGGAATCGACTACCACTAGAGATTTTTCCGGACCGATATGACTTAGGCACCTTCAAGAAAAGAGCCTACTCATTTTTAAAAGGCCGGTAACGCATCTGCAATTCCCCTGGTATTGCTGTTGTTCATGGGCGGCGGTAATCAGTTACCATCAGGTGAGCCGTATTCTCGTTTGCCCCCTCTCCTATAAAAAAAATCACTGCTCGTTATTTTTGTGTTCAAACACAGTTTGTTTCCATATTATACATATACGATATAGTGTACACTAGCGCAACAAAATAATCTGCGAATAAACAAAGTGTGCAAAAATTTGAAAAATAAATACGAGTAAGTACACATACAAAATTAAAATGCCTAACTATAACGACATATAGAACATTCAGAACAATGAGATTAATTGTGTGCTCGTTTGTATAGGACGAGGGATGTGCGATATAACTGTCTGCTTCGAATAATGGGCAGTGACGTGGCGAAATTAAATGACAATTTAGTATGAATGAGTCGATCAATCGTGTCGAGGATATTTATAGAGCGTCCTATGAATTGTGGAGGAACAACAAGACGGCATTGACAGCAAGGTACAAAAGACCAATTGACGCCAACCGGCCAATGACAGAGGGCGATGATGTGTCGCTGCTCACGACGTCCACACGGACTCGATTGATGTCCAATATGATTCTGCTTTTTAATCTGGAAGTTAAGACGGCCAAATGTAAAGTACAAGTGTGGTACATAACATATGCATGTTAAGAGGATACCTTGGAAATGAATCGTAGTTTTGGGCTATAATATAAGCTACGCAGCTTATTACTTTGTCGGTGAAGCTTACAGACGACTAAGGGAGTGTCAAAATGAAAGTGATGCAATGACTTCATAATAAGCAAATTACGAGATAGCTATACTGAGCACACGCTCGAAAAAAAACTAATTAAGCGCCAAACAACATTTTTAATTTTTTAACAAAACTTCGTTATGGGTTATAAAAATGTTTCATGAGAACTTAGATATGATTATTTACTACGCCTTAAAATAATTCCATGATTTTATTCGTAAAAATATTGTGGTATCATGGAGAAATGTAACTAATTAGAGCCTATTTTGCAATTCTTTTCTAGCAAGAAAATCACATGATATCGTGTTTTCCTTTAATGCAATCCGAGATAATATAGTCAAAAATCTTATACCAAAATATTGCTTTGTAATCTATAAAACTCAAAAAATATGTGAAATAGAAAAACCACCAAATTTTCGAAATATCACCTTAAGCACTCACAAAATCATCATTCAGTTTTCCATACATTATAGTATTAAATTTAATTACAATTAATCTGTATAATTATAATGACTTATTTCCTTCCAAAAATTACATTCAAATTTCTTTCCAAAAATTACATACAAAATTCTCTATTCTATAGTCTGTATTCTATAGTCTAAAGTCAAAGTTACTCTATGAATTTTTATTTTTAATCTACCGTAAAATTGCGCCATTTTCGTATGGTTTGCAAATGTCGTAAATTGACAGGAGAATAAAAATAAAATACATAAAGTAACTGACTCTTGTTTGGATCACATAGAGAATTTCGTATAGATTATATAATGCCAAAGTTCTTTATAGGAAAGTAGTCTATACATATAAGTTTTAATGGTTTTAAGTGTTGTGGGTGGTCGCATGCGACCGCTCGGGATTCGACGGATACATGCGACTTGCATAGGAATTTGGGGAGGGTTGAGGGGTTAACCGCTCAATCCCCTAGCGCTCTCATGAGACCGCGGCCATATTCCGTCAAATCCCTAGCGGTCTCATGAGACCGCACGCACTCACAGAACTATATAGTAGGGGTTGCAAAAATAGATAATAACCTCACTATACTACCATACTCGTATTACCTCGTAATACCACTAACGCTTACACTTAAATAGATACAAGTTATACTATAATTTTATGCTATACACCGTATAATATATCTTGTACATATACAAATAATGTAAAACGCTGTAAGTGCCTGTACTTCGCCTTATAAGTTTACTTGTATATTATACTTAAATAGCCTCTTATATCATGTTAATACGTTATAGCATCATATCAGTATCACTTAACTATTTAAAATGCCCTTTTTTCGGAAGATTTGCCTAACTCCGACATCAGTTCCTCGCGATATATTCTAAACTATGGACGTACCTGTATTAAGAAGGTTTCCTCCTTCTTAAATTAATTTTCACATGTTAGGTCTCCTTTGTAATGAGAAAATAAACATTATTGTTATATAATCAGTACATAATATGTCACAGCTAACTAGCTTAATTAGACTTGCAGTTAACGGCCTAGCCCTTATTACTAAACGGCGCCGTTCTACCAGCTGTCTGCATGATATTTAGTCGATGTGTCTAATACAATATTGCAACTATCTTGTAATATCAGCGACAGTAGTTGTAGGTGTGGCAAGGGTGGCCACATTAAGGGCACATTGTGCATAAATGTTTTATTAGACGCATCGGCTGAAACGCATGAGCTTAATATCATTCAAGTCGCTATTTAAAAGTAAAAAGACTAGACTGTTAACAGAAAGGCTGATTAGGCTGCGACATATACACCATCTTATTTTGATAGATTCTGTTACTAATTCAGCTTACTAACAAGAGATGAAACATCAAATTAGTGAAGTAAGAAAATGGGTTAAGTGCTAGTTTGCATACGTAGTTTATATTCAGCAACCAACGACTGCGGCGAGGTGAAATAGGGTAAATGATTCTCCTACGCATCCACAAGTTGACCATAAAAAATATAAGGAATATTACTAGATACACAAAATAACCATCATCATAACGATGATGAAATAAAAGAAATTAAATAACTTTAAATTATCTTCGGAAGATAAATTATACAGGACCATCACAGTACCTACTTTATACAAAAAGGACCACTGCGTAAGTACACTCAACCGATATAAAAATAAGATCAGCTAACTTTCGAGATCTTGCGTTACATATGCGCCAGAGCTGTTCCGCGCTACAAACTTAAATAAAATGTAGCCTAAATCTTGCTATCGAAGTTTCCGAAGGTTACAAAGTTGCTTATTCACATCACGTCTGAGTCAGAACTTTGGTAGTGTAAGGAAAATACGAGATCTCCTGCCGTGTGAGATGTTCAGCCAGGGGATCATCCAATGTTCCGTGTGGTAGTACAGAGCTTGTTTAATTGAAAAAAAGTCGTTTAGAAACTTCAATAGCGGGTTTTTGAATTCGGTTCGTATACGCTTGTGTCGCGATGTCAGCGCCGCCATATATGTATGTATTATATAATTTAATATCTATACAAAGATTAATGTTTATTTGTTGGTATTTTATGCGCTGCCATGGCGTTCATCAGATTGCGGTAAAACTCAGTCAACTTATTGCTTGCACTTGCGCGAAGGTTATAGGAATAGTACAATCAACTTACAATAGATGGCGCACGCATCGTACCGACAAGATTATTTGTCGGTACGATGATGGTATTATTTGAATGTATTATAATTACTAATTAAAACAATAAAGCCGTTCCAAATTTAAAACGATATTTAGGCAATTATTTCTTATGTTTTTTTTTTTTTTTATAGAATAGGGTGACAAACGAGCACACAGTCCACCTGATGGTAAGTGGTTGCTGCGGCCCATAGACATCTACATCTATCCTCCATTAAAAATCAAAATGCAGATGCGTTGTCACCCGTGAGGGCTGAGATGGAATGCCTCGTTTCCAGTAAAAAGGGTCTCCGGTTCTCTACACTCACCATACGAAATACAGCAGCATTAAGCTACTATTTCACGCTGGTATTCTGTGAGAGCGTGGTCCTCCCCGGTCGAGCCGACCCATTCGTGCTACAACTATACTACTAATATAACTGCAGCATGGCTCTACCACGTATATATGTGGCAGCAATACGCCTGATACCAGCCAGTACTTAATAAAAAATAAACAGCCTTCTTATTTTTGCCTTGTTTAAAAATAATACTATTTCATAAATTTTTAAACTTGATTTCGTTCATAATTGTTTCTACAAACGACTTCTGTTTTCTATATACTATACTATACACATCGAGAAAAAACGAGTGCTCACAAGGCCAGATGGCCGGCGATGAATGAGTCGTTAACAAGACCTCTGTGTTAGCAACCGAACAGCGTTCATGCGTTGAACACCCTGCGGAAATAATGTACTATAAACTATATACTTTCATAGATAACTACCAAATTTTTAAACATATTTAGATATTTAATTGAACATCCAATACGGTTCGTAGAAAAACTCCATTCTTCTTTCCGTACTTACATGATAGATTATGTTCAATGTCACGTTGGTTGTTACTCGGTTGAGTGGAAAGAGCTTTGACTGGATCGAGCGTCTTGGGTTTGTTTTCCAACTTAAAACAATGTTCGTGCATAAACTCAACTTGTTAAATGTCGTTATTGAAGGAATTGTCGTCATTGAAATAATTCCTATGCGTCTTATCGCAAACACGTTGTATTGGTTATGTGGTATTACTAGAATAGAATAACTGAGAACTTCCATGTTTGCTAGTTTATTTAATCCAGTTTTCCCAGCTTTGTAGACAATAATCGGCGTTATTTCAGATTTTTTAAGTTTCCTAAGAACGTCTAAGAGTAGATTATTATCCAACAATCAAGCGTTACTCTAACGATAAAGTCGGACGAAGGTATGGTGTCAATGGCACGCATGTTTTCGAAATATCTTAAGATGTTGAACTTTTTTATTTTATATAAGTAAATCTGAGTTTAACAATAATAAATGATGTAACTTTTTCCCAACCAAAGAGGTATAAACTTACTTCCATCGTATATCAGCAACAAAAAGGACGGATAGCGATTTCGTCTAACAACCGGGATGCACCCAATTCTCGCCAATAAGCGCCCTCGATATGTATTGACCTCAGGATAGTGCCCTTAGTCACACAACCAACACCTCTATATATGACCATATAGAGAACAAAATCGTTTATAACAGGTACAAGTTTATGGCCGTTCATAAATAATACACTATTAATTTGAGCAGCGTGCTCTGTTCCGTAGCGTACACGGTTCATTCCTGGCTTTATTGCAAATTCATCAAGTGAAAGAAATTTCTGAATTACGTAGTTTGCCTATATAATATTTTAACTGTCGACAGTAAATGCTAAGCATTTATTTTTAATTTATAGTTATGTAATTGCAAATATTTTTTCCCGCATTTAAAAACTTCAAAAGACGCCTTTCAGTCTGTCCAGCAGTATTACGTCTAAGAAGACGATTGAGAAGCGACATTTACAAAACAGAAAAAGCAATATAGACTGCAATGAGATACAGGTAGATAAAACTTTTGTCCTATAACAAAAGTTTTATCTTCCTATTATATTCCTATGAACTAAGACTATTTTCTTTTATTTTACATTAATCAATTGTAGAACTCGTCTTATAGTCCAGGAGCCATCGCCCATTTTTGCACGTGATTACTATCAAGCTAATTTTCCGTGAGTAGCTTTATTTTGATGAGACGCCCAATAATTTCCTGTACGAAACTCTCGATTGTGGTAGCTAACAGAAGTAGCAAGGTTAAAATATGTTGATTTGATGATTCTCAAATATTTATTACTAACTGATTTTTTTTTTGTTAAATCTCAAGTTAATTATCTAAATTATTCGAAAAAATATTTGTCCTACAAAATCTACGGTTTGATCAAAGAGTCCCCTCTATCCAATATGTAGGTATCGATAACGAGGTCATCATAAATGATTACTAACCAGCTGATTTTTTTACTTAGTTAATATTTATATAATTTAACAGACATATTGTCCTACAAATTGCCTGGTACGTTATCCCGGTCCTACGCTCAAAAGTAGTAGTACAGATCCTTGATGTAAAAATAATTACTATCAAGCTGAATCTTCGTGAATAGCTTCGTTTCGATGAGTCGCCCAACAATTTCCTATGCGAAAATTCTCAATTGTGGTAGGTAACAGAGGTAGCAATGATAAAATATCTCGATTTGATTATATAAAAAACATATATTTTAACTACATTATTGTGAAAAGCCATTCACAATGCTGTGTTAGTCCCTACTTTAACGTATGGTAGTGAGAGTTGGGTGTGGCAGAAGAAGTAGAATAAATGCAGTACAAATGCGGTCGTAAGGAGTATGTTAGGGCTGAATCTGAGTGACAGGGTGAGAAACTGTAATAAAAGAAGAGTGTGGCTTGCGAGGTGATGCTGTGACTAGGATTAAGAAAAGAATGCTTCGGTGGTTTGGTCATGTAGAAAGAATGAATAAGGAAAGAGTGACAAAGCAAATTTATGTTGCAGAAGTGAATGGAAGAGTCGGAAAGGGACATCCTAGGTGAAAGTTTATCGACCAAATTAGCGAAATATTGAAAATGGGCCAAATTAGGAGTACCCTTATCCGACGAGCCTGTAGGCGTAGGTATATGAATGTGAAGGAGGCGAGAGAGGTGTGTCAGGATCGTGCCAAAATGCCAAATGGAAGTCTGTAGTCTCTGTCTACCTCTCTGGGTGACAGGCGTGAGTATTTATATTATGTTATAATTTAAGAAAAAAAATTGCCACAATGTTTTATTTAAAAAATTAACAACAATGGCTAAATAAACAGAGATCGTCTATTTAGAAATTATACCCCCGTGTTTTTTTTTTAATTTTTGGCATATTAATACGGTATTAGGTTGGGCATCATAAAATCTATATATGCGCGCCCCTATCTATTGTGTTTTAGCAAATTACTGTATTTTTACTACATTTAAGATAATAGTCATAAATCTACCAAAATAAAAGTTTTAAATTAGACGATCTCTCTATTCTAAAGTTCCTTTCGTTCCTATAAAATCAACATATTTGTTTAAAAAAATTAATGAAGAATAAATTTGCCACCATATGTATGGGATCCTTTTTAATTTGCTTTGAATTGAGAAAAGGCTTTTGTACGAAGCGCATAGAGCAAGTATTTTCCGCGGCGCGTGAGCGACGTAATGCAATGACGGCATCGCGCAGCTAGGTGACCTCAGCGCCACCCGCCAGTGCCACCATGATTCACCGACGCGCCGCCGCCTCGCATTCCTACCCCGGCCGCATAGGTAATAGGAAATGCCGCTTCGCAATAAATTTGTAAGGGCTATGCTAATAATTTACCCCACCACCCGACTCTCGACTTTCACCTTACAACTTCAAAAGTAATTAAACTTTATAACTTATTCCCGTAAACGTAGTGCCACAGTAGGTCGCGTTATTTTGCGTTTAAGATCAATCTATTCGCGCAAGGAGATAATATTATCATAGAAGGAGCAATTGAAATAATGGTATTTAATCGTATCTTCTTTTATAGATTGTGACGCTCATTGAACGCGTGCATTGACAGCAATTTCCATTGCGATAATCCGTGGTTTAACAAATAGCGAAGCGCGAGCGCACTGGCTTTCGCATACCGCTACTGGTATCCATCACGAGCCGTTTTATTTAAACCGTTCTTGCGCTGATTCATACAATCCACAAGATTAATAAACATCAGTTAGTGAGTAGCTGGGTTAGAAATAGATAATATACCGCGTACAATTTTAATGTTTACAACTGGCCTAGATTTTTTTAAATCTCGTAAGATTTTGTATAAACTAGTATTTAATCTGTGGTAGACGTCACTATAATATGTTTGTTAACCTTTACCTGAAACAGTGAACATCTCAGTTTTCATAAGAAGATAAAGGATATATATATATAAATATTATGTATTAAAAACGCGGCACTCAAGACTTGTCAAAATAAATATGTATTGAACTTAATTTACGAGTAACTTCAAATTCAAATTTGGTACTAATAATTAACACCACTCATAGTCATAAGTATAGTATATCTGGTACAACTATTAAAGTAACGTACTACAACTTCAAGTAGCTTCCAAATTTGTAATTTTAATTACACGCGAATTTATGAAGTGTTATTTTAATTAACGTGAGGCAGCAAGTTCGTAATTACCGGAAGTTACAAAACCTTTTTCTTTGGCTTTCATTGTATTTTGATAGTGTATATTACTTTTATAATAAAATAATTTATTTTATTTTGGAGGAGACTATATTGATTAAACATCATCATTATTTCTTTCATCGTTATCACTATCATCATTATCATGTCTGCTTGAAAGCGCTCTACTTCAAGTAAAAAAGCAAAATAAATAATAATTAACTTATATAGGGCCCGTAGCTGGGGTCAGATTATCTTTTTTTTAGTTTCAGGGGAGAAATAGTCGGCTGTGATGTCCAATATATGTTGAAAGACATGTCTCTGATTTTTTTAATTTCTCTTAAATTAACAATTTCATCAGTGCCAGCAGGGATCAAACTCGATTTGCGAGCGTATTGAAGGCGAGCTCTTATCTCATTTGCTACCACGTATAACTGTTGCTAAAAAGTCAATAATATTTACTATCAATGTTTATTTCTTACGCTACAATTTGGTAACTTAATACGTAAATATAAATGGTAAGTTTACAGACAAGTTGTTTTAAAATGAAATTGGAATTCCGATTATTTCAGAGACGGCGATGTGTCGCAAGATTTATTCCGGCTTTAACACCATGTCCCGTGCAAAACTGTACTATACGTTCCCTACGGAAATACGACTGCAGGTACATTTGGAATCCCGGTAAAATGTTCAGAATTAACTATCGTTTAAAATTATTTTACATGGAAATTGCTTTTCTAAAGTGAACACGATACAAGTGCAGGATATAAGTGATAATGTATATCGAAATATTTGGTATTGCATATAGTTCAACTTATACTCAGTCAAACTATATGCAAATATAAAAATCCAAATTTACAGGCATTATAGTACATGAAACCTTCATCAAAAAACCACCATTACTGCTGTAATAATTAATTATGGTATGTGCATAGTACAAAAATACTCACATGAATTAGTATAAATTGATGAAATTACAATATTTATTTACAAAATTACAACTTTACTGTACATTATGTATTTTATATAATTATTTTCTAAAATATAGATGTCAAAATAAAGATGACAACAATAAAGGTGACAAGCACACTATCTCAATCTGACGGTATGGGTATGCTACGACCCGTAGACATCTACGTCAATCCTCGATTAAGAATAAAAATGCGGATTCGTTGTCAACGCTAAAGGTTCAGATGGAATGCCACGTTACCAGTAAAAAAGGCCTTCGGTTCTCTTCACTTACCATACGAACACAGCATTATTTCGCTGCTTTAAATTGGTATTCTGTGAGAGCGTGGTCCTACCCCGGTTGAGCCATTTATACTATTCTCATTTATAGCTGCAGCGTGGCTCCTCCACGTAAGTAACTTAATTATCAGGTCCATTTTTTACTAACTGACGTTCCTTACCCTTCTCACTGGTCATTATACCTAGTGCAGTCTTGCTTAGGATTGGTATGCAATAAAGTATGTTACATTAATTCATTTATCATTTATCTTAAAAGTATCTACTTATTCAAAAAATCCTAAACACGTCCCACAACTGGACACAAACCTCTTAACATTCCTGAACCTGCCCTAAGGAGTGTTGGCAGATATCACATGTTCTCAATTTTTTTTATGGGATAGGGTAACAAACGGGGACACAGTCCACCTGATGGTAAGTGGTTCCTGTGGCCCATAGACACTACATCTGTCCTCAATTACGAATAAAAATGCAGATGCGTTGTCACCCGTGAGGACTAAGACGGAATGCCTCGTTTCTAGTAAAAGGGTCTCCGGTTCTCTACACTCACAATACGAAACACAGCAGCATTAAGCTACTATTTGACGCTGGTATTCTGTGAGAGTGTGGTCCTTCCCAGGTCGAGCCGACCCATTCGTGCTACAACTATACTACTGATATAACTGCAGCATGGCTCTACCACGTATAAAATTAAAATTCTTAGATATGTAACTTTAATCACAATGAGTTACTTAAGTATGTGTTAAATCCGCAATTGCAATAAAAAGTTCCAATGGTGGATGTCAAGGAATACCGTTTGCTCGCGTACACTGAAATTTTAACATTTAATACTTTACTACAACTTCTCTCATCTTCATTATCTTATTCAGGTGTTATGACAACGAAATAACAAAATGATAAACTCATTATGTTGCAAAGTAAATTTATTTGTATTTAATTATTAAATTTGATTTGTAATTTTAATCTGATACAAGCATGTGAAATTGATTCCCTACTATAGATTTATGGCGTTAAAACATTCCATGTTAACTTACTTTTTCAAAACGGCAACTTATTGCATTCTCGTGCCATAACACTCAAGCGCCCCGTTAAGCTATACTGCAAAGTGTCTTTGCAAAGGCTATCACATAACTGTCAATAAGGTCGGTGATCGGTTACTCGGCAAATATTTACGTCATAGAGTCGAGTTAAGAGTACGTGGTGGTCAACAAATACGTCTATTTCGCTCCGTCGCTTTAACGTTTATAAATATAATATTACGACGGTATTACGTACTACGGATATTAGAAACGTTGTGGTGTTCTTTTTATGTTCATAGAAAAAGGAAAAACCATCTCAGTGAGTCACAGTGAATTAATGAAGGTTTTATTTCTCTATTGATTAATGACTCACTACAATAAAATATGTATAATAGCATTATTTTTGAAAAAAAAAACTTATTTCTGTAATAAACCAAAAACATACTGCTTAAAAATATATTTGATCTCGTGTTCTTGTCATTGACCCAGTCAGAATTTATCACGAAAAGTTTTTTTTAGCACCCTCAATCTATGGTAGTAACACCTGGACTCTACTTTATATAAAGGAGGCGTCAGGTGAATTGTCACTTCAGAAGTCTGAGATGGAATGCCTCTACCTGAAATCATTTTGTTTTCTTTCATAACTCTTCATACTGGAGCTTATTAGTGGATGTTCTGCACATAGGTTTGAATTTCATTATACCTACCTAATGAAAGAGTAAGCACAAACTAAATACGAGCTTAACATAGCAGCATAATGTACTTTACGTTTTGTATAGTTACATAGAGAACTGAAAACATTTATCTTTGGCCTCAGATATAATTACGCCTCTAAATTTCGATCTTTATCCTACTCAGAATATCAATCTTTCCATTCGTTGTGTACAGGCTATGAGAAGTCTACTGCTGGACATGTTATCAGGAAGATACAGCTGCCCATCTTCTGTTTCATCTAAATAAATACTTACATATTAGATAATATTATGAAGGTGAAGCTAGGCATTATTGCGACGGCCGATACATCAACCTTACGTGGCAGTTCATCCATGGATGCATTAACCGCAGCAGTTCAGTAGTTGATTATCGGCTAAGCCGACCACCCCGAACGTCGTTCTTGAAATGAAATGAAATTATGATGATGAACACCCCGAACGTGAACGTGGAACTTGTCCCCATAAAAAAAAAAAATAAAAATATAAATAAGGGGACAGTTATAAATAATTATAAAATTCAATTTTATAATTTTGGTCGCATATCATAATTCATAACTTATTGGTAACTTATTGGTAAGTTTTATCCTATTCATGATATTAATACGGAAACATCGAAAAAAAACGAAATGCCTTTTTTAATTTTTTTTTCAATTGGCTATAATCGGAATTTGTAATGGGGGTCTTTCTTTTAAACTTTGTTTAAATTTGTTGTGTTACTATGATATTGTGATGTCAAATAAGTAGATTTTAGTCTTTCTTTCTCCTTTCAATTTATTATACAGTTAGAGATTTTTCAATATCATTCAAAAAGTATTGTGCCATAGACGTGGATAAAAAAGAAATTAATTAAAGAGAACATACGCCTTCGATCAATAATAGTACTACATTCCCGATAAGTGCTTTAAAAAAATGGCCCAAAAAATAAGAACACAAATACTTTTGTGGTCCTATTTCAAATTATTATGGTCACATGAGTAAAGAAACCGTAGGATCCAATCATAGCCAACGTTAAAACGTCGAAGTACCGCAGTGCGCGTTCAAAAACTGTGCAAATAACCACCGTAACACCATGATTTTGGAAGGAATATCTTTATCGCGGTCAGTTTTAAATCATTAAGTGTTTTTCATTTAATAAAAACAGAATTTAATAGTAAAAATAATTCAATTAGCTAATATTATGATTGTTTGGCCTATGTTTGCTACAACGCAGCAACTATTGTGACTAACATCCACTGTTCTTGAACAAAGAATGCATGGAGAAGTGTTGTTATTTTACATATTATTTTTGTTTGTAGATAACCTAATTAAATAAGGGTAATTCGCAAAAATATTATCTTTCTGTCCCAAATTAAAGATTACTTTTTATCACTAGCTTTTATAATGCTACAAATAAAAGAACTCTTTAAGTCCGTACCGATATAACAACTGTGTTTTCTAGCAAAAAAAGTGCCACTTATCAAAACAGAATAATACTGGATTATAAGTACTATTAGTTTACATCAACAGTCTGACTTATTTGTATAAAACTTTAGTTGCAACAGATATTCTTTCTTTTTATTGACATATAAACTCATCCAAGACCATGTCGATTTTTCTAGAACATGCGGAGTCAAATGGATGGATATAGTAATAATCCCACCACTAGACAATTCAAAGCCAGTTTTAAAAGCTGCTGTCTCATTTAGAACTGGGTTCCAAATTTACCGGAAATTGTATACCTATAGGGCCTATACCAGTATTATCCGGATCATCATCACTCAACAAATTAATAACTTGTATGTAGTTTTAAGGAAACCGAGGAGAAAAATTAAAGTTCTGGAGAAATTTTAAACACAAGATCTATTGAACAGAGTTTTGATAACTATCAAACAAATTGCACTGAGGTGAGTGAAAAATAGGTCATAATCCAACTTCAGATCTTGTTCCGCAAATAATAGGTTATATTTCTGTTTTTGCACAGACGTATGCTGGCTACTGACAGCCTTGTTAAGAAAATAAATTGTGAGGACGTAAAATGAATTTGTGAGCTAAAGAAAAATTATGGTTTCATAAATTAATAGATATAAGAGACATGGGTGGCTTATGTTATGCTTCAAACGACGTGTTCGATATATGCATGAAAACCGAACGTGTTATACGCAACTGAGCGGAAAGATAAGTTATATTACTTTTTTGTAGTTGTTATTAGAAGCCGGTTTAAAATAGTATCTACTACTTAGTCCCACTACTTTTTTAAATCGGTCAAAAATATTTACCACCATACAAAACGAACCTTGGCCTAAAAATATATTCTGCAACTCCACGTTTTTCAATACTCACTCTGTTCTGAGCATTGAAATTTAATACCAAGAACTACGTCTACTACGAAAATAGAGTAAGCACGAAATTGTCAACATAATGTTTTTAATTTTATTCCTCAAGAGATTAAGTTTCGTTTTAGAATAAATATTTTTGTATCTATGACTTTTTATTTACAAGCGACATTTCACATTTGTTGCAATTAACATTTCGCCGATGAAAGGGCTTAAATAAATATATTTTGCAATGGTAATTAAACTTTATGTTAGGGTGTTAAGGTTAATAATCTCAATTTGTTAATATTATTAAACTTTTTTCTAAGAAATGTAGATGTTTACGTGTGTGCAAACGTGGTCACTTTAGCGACTTATTTTTGTTCCTAATCCTTAATCTAGTACTATTATCGATCGAAGACATAAGCCTATGAATTATTATACAGAACTATACCAATCATCCAGCTCTCACAATAACCGATCTTCGAACATAGTCGATACTAGTCTAAATAAATATGTACATGACGTTTTTTTTTAATCTCAATTACGCTTTACTATCACACTATACTCTTTATTATCACGAATGACTATTGACTATAATTTGTAGTGTTCAGATTTTTCTTTGTGTACGCTCAATGACCTTCTTTGATGCCAAATTTCAAGTTTCTAAGTGACACAGAGGTGGTGAGTTATGACTTAAGAGTAATAAGCAAGGCATTTTTCAAACCTTAATAGTCCAAGAACTATGAAAGGTTTAATTTATAATTATCATAAAATTTGGAATAGTAATGTGTATTTATGGTCGCTTTATTAGGCGCGAAAAATTAGAAGTTTGAGAAGTTTTTGAGTGCTTCGTCGATAGTATCTCATAACGGCCGCGGATTGATCTTTTAACGACAATCGATCAGTACATATTGTTACCAAATTTTTACCATCAGATAAACAAAATTCTATTTAAAGTACATAGACTACGAAAAGTAATTTAGCTATGACGCACAACATATAATCAAACGTGAACAAAGGTCCATAACAACGACACACAACACTGACGTGAGTCCGCAGTGTTCACTGTGAATAAACAGTTTTATCAATTCGCCTCGCTGTAAGTGAGAATGCTCTAAATCGTTTACGTTTGGTTGCCCTAAGCCGCTCCGTGATTGCCTCCTGTGTCAGGATAATGCGGGCCGCACCCGACAAACGTTATGAACCCTCTGATTTAATTGAAGATGCCACGTTTGGCATAAGTACTTGCACTAGCCAGCCAGTGCTGTCTATGTTTTCCCGTGAGAAGGTATCTTGTGTTATATATATATATATATATATATATAATATATATATATATATAAAGTAGCGTCTTTATTTCAATGTACTTTTGCCATTTTTATAGTTGTTACAATTATAGAAATCTGGTGAAGGGAATAGTTGAATTATGTGTCAGGAGTTTTCTATTCGTAAAACGTTACCCAAACCCCAAAAAAGAAGAAAATGCGTTGACGCAAGGTCTGGCGAGTAAGTAAGGTGGATGAAGGAGAGCTTCGTGTTGAAGCTGCTATAATTTTGAGAGAGTTCGTTATGAAGTGTGTAGACGAGCAATTATTTGGAAAAATTTGCACTGAAGACATTAACAATCCAGGAGATTTTATCCAACATTTTCTGCAATTCTTAACTGTATATTTCTGCAGTAATTTTTGTGCCAGATCGCAAGAAGTTGTAATGAGTAATGCTAGCATAGGTCTGATAAAAAATTCCATCTATTTTATAGAGCAGGATTTGTTGAAGAGAAACAGTTGAAAAGAATCCAGAAATTGTCTTCCCCAGACGTCTTACCTGTTAAGTCTTACTTAATTGTTAAGAAAATTTCCAGTAATGTTACTTAACTATTTGGTAAGACTATTGAGAAGACAATTTCTCAGTAGTTTTACCAGTAAGTGCACCGAGAAAGTAGTACTACCAGTAAAACTACTCGGAATACCCCGTAACTTCAAATCGAATGAAAAATTCGATACCTTTCATTCGACTTAAAACAAACTTAAAAATAATCGATGTAAGGAAAAGACAATATCATTGATAAAAAATCGAATATAAATGATTATTATAATACTAATCGTATCAAGCAAGCGTTGTTGTTGTTGTTTTATCTTATTTCTTCCTCTGATAAAGTTATTTAAGAAGTACCGTAATTCAACAATTTGTAAACAAAAATCGCCAGTGATTTTGCAAGTCAGGAGTTTGTTCCTTGTCGTCAGACACATAAGTTATTAGAATGTTTACAATAATTGATCGGCTTAGTAGAATTTTTCAATCCTAATTTTGATTTGTCTTTGGCTCTTTTTACGCCATTTTATCAAAAGTCTCGATTTATTATTCATATTTTTAATTTTTTTGATAATAAGGCTAGTTTCTTAAGAACCCAATTGTTTCGAGAACATGAGTGTTCGCCAAAATGCAATTCAACGCAATGAACTAATTACTCCATAACCATTTAATTTATATTTATTTTAGTCAAAAAAGACATTGAAAAAAAAACACGTATTCGGAAGCTGGATCGTACCCGTTATAATGTATCCGAGCAACTAAAACTGGGTTGCATACCGCACAGATCTTTGGAATAACCTCGCTTACTTCTTTTTTTAAAGTATTTTTCTTAGTTGTCAAGCACTTGATACACAAGACTTGTAATAATTAAAAAAAATCAATACAAAGAGTATACTTTAGAACTTACTAGACATCGGTCAGTATTGAAACCGCAAGCAACGTGTACGTACCTGTAAAATATTAAAAATACAACTTTTAAAAATGTTTAGCTTGAAATTTATCATAGTAACATACATTTAAAGTACCGTGTATAGCTTTGAATAGTATGACACCTAAGAATCTTAAAGCTTTAAAATCTCTTAGCGGAAATATCAACAGTAAAGGCTTACGGACTTCCAGAGAAAGTTAGGTGTAGATTCGTGGGCTTAATTTAACAAAGTGTGGAAAGCAGGGGGAGGGAACTGCACATATACTGAGTTACGAACTTCAATTTGTTAGTTAGCTTTAAGATTTTGTTATTCGTTAATTATAAGCCTTTATTTAAACGTAAAATTTTTCTGTTTGTTAAGTGAAGCGATGAAATTTTGCCATGTACCGCAGTGAACTTTAAAAAATAGATGAAGCAGTTTGTAAAAAATATGTCTGGTCTATAGCAAAGCTAATAGATGGAGAAATGATGCTGTTACTACACTCACCGCAATTGGCAGGTGAGTTCATAACTACAGTATCCCATTTTGCACAAAGTAAGACGTGGGCTATAACTACGTAATGTAAATATATATGTAAATCTTAGATTTTTTGCCAAGCTCATGATTACGATTCAATACCAACGGAATGACATGATAAATTTTTATTTGTTATAACCACACGGTTGTATAATCTATTAGTTAAAATCTATTTGCGTGTAATATGAGCTGTTGACAAAGTATCAAGGCCTATGAGCTTAAAAACATATCTCTAACGACAACTCTATTCCTATTTAAAACATGAATTAATGTAATACTTATTGACAAATTTAAATGAATTTTGAGACTCATTCCTATAAACAATAAGATCTTATTTAAGCTTTAAAAGGTTACTTTAAATTTTAGAGTAACCTAAATCTTATTCCTAGACGTAAATTGCTTTTGTGGCAATTTTTGTGCTTTCTTCATCGTCTGTCACCGAGCTACGAAAACATTAATGTTATTAGGGCAACTATAAGTCCAAATGCAGACTCAATAATCATCAATCAACTATGCCTTACCTTTAAGATTTGATTATATTTTACTATAATTACTGCGCTATGGTGGACGCGGAACAGGATTACAGTGCACCAGTGTATGCCCAAGCATTGGTGAACTTTCTCTACCCTCAATCTCGCAGTTTAACGAAGGCCCAATCCACCACGACCGGGGAGAGATCAGGCGCACGACCAAACGGCTTTACGAGCTTTCCGAGGTCCGAGGATTGCGAGGGTTGCTTCCTGCAACCCCAACTTTAACTCCTGGCTGCTACAGCGAATTTTTTGACAAAATATCCCAATAACAAATTTTTGTCCTTAACCGGGATTCGAAACCGGGACCACCCCTTTTGAGTTTTCTTTTTAAATTCTGTTACGTAATTTCGTCAAAATTCGGTTAAATTATAGAAAGTATAATATTAACAAGTTCATTTATTTTTTATTGAAAATAACTTATTATCATCAAAATCTTTACATAAATAAACCTAAACTCTTTATATTTGGCGCCCCCACTTCATTAATAGATCATAATTTTGTGTAGTAGGGAAGTGAACTCATTACCCAACCATAGCCCGCTTTTAAACAATACTTTGAAAGCTTTCAACAACAAACTTATACAAATTATTTTGCAAATATGTAGCAAATATACCAAGACGTAAATATCTTGTCCATAATGCTAAGTACGGAAACAAATTTTGTTTTAATTTTAGTGAATAAGATCGAATATATTGCTAAACGTGGATATTCTGGGAATTCCCCCAATCCTATAGAAGGTTGATGAGGAAACGTGGAATAAGTTGATTATTATCTTAATACATACTTATGAATATCTTAATATTCTTACTAATTATTATCTCTCATTATTTATATAAAAATGTTTCAAGCTAAACAACACTTGTTGCAAATTCGAATATATGTAATATGAAAAAAAAAACCTTTAATTCCATTCTAATTCATATAAGCAATAGAAATGACACACGTCAACAAAACCTGTTTAACAAGTTAACTTAAATGTTGAATCCACACAGTTAAATTATAATTCTAAACTTTTCAACTTGGATTTATTTGAAACTATATTTTATATTTATTGAATGAATATTTTGCTTAGACCGATGAGATAATATTTCGTGAAAAGTCTTATTCATTTTTTTAATCAAAAATAAAATTTGTTCTGGTTATAAGGATATTTAAGTGTAATAAATATAATATACTATTTAATATCATCAATCATTTTATATTATTTAGAAATCCTGGACGTGTACTAGTATAAAAAAGAAGTTTTTAACAATGTAGGAAGGAAGACTTCGTACACTGGATACGATGGCAATGCATTACATGGCAGGACAATGTGGAAAATGACAGTGATTCAAGGGTCGCTGTTATCGCGGCGCGACATCCACGCGCCGCGTGAGCGTGACGGCTGCCGAGGGCCGTCGTGCTTATTCCAGTCTCTTGATAGCACTATCTTTTGTCATTTAGCTATTTGTACAACATATTTACTTTAAAAATCCTGAAAACGTACTAATTTAAGGCGTCCCGACAAATTAATTTATATTTTGCTGTTAGTATTACGAATTTGAAAATTTATATTTCAAAAATAAATTTTTATTTTCAAATTTCGAATAGATATATATCAAATTCGAAATTTGAAAAATTTCGCTTCCAAAACGAAAAATTTACTATTCTTCAGAACAAGTTAAATATTCAGAAATTAAGGCCATGCCTCATGCCAGTGTAGCAGTTACAACGACGTAGAGATTAGCGTTCAAACGTCAGCAGCAGCTATTTTTTAATATCTTCTTATCTCTTATAAACATGTTTCAAGACTAACATATCATCGGATTTTTAGATTGTTCGTGTTCTATAAAATTTATAGCAAAAGCCCGGCATCCTATGCCACCACTGTCAAACAATTATTGCGAATTCTAATGAATAACCTTAATCTACGCGTAGAGAAATACGAATAAAAAATAAAGTGTCAATTGGTCTGTTCTCTGTAGTTCAGTGTATTGTCCTTTTTGGTTGTTTTCATAGAATAAAGGCGATGCTAGTTCATCGCCTTTATGAACGACGCGTGAATACCTAAGCGGGCGGCGGCATCGCCGAATATCAAAGACGTTTCAGAACTGTAGTCGAAACTGTGAGGGTACTGCGGGTAACAAATATGCTGGTTTTGGAAGCAAGCGTAATGCATTTAGCGTTTAAAGCGAATTAAGTATAACGAAAAGAAATCAGAAAATCAAAAATATATTTTTCCTTGGAATAACAGTATAATTTAAATTACTTTTAGCACAATAAAACATAAAAAAGCAAGGAAAGCCATTTTAATATAAATCACATATAATTAATGCCGATGACGACGACGTAAAATAATCTAAAACATCCAATTACGTCCCATGAGTGTCGAATTCGATGTCTATGCAGAAGACCAGATGGACATGGTGGCCACCGATAGATGTTTGTAAACAATCTCGTCTATAACAGATGTGTTTTTTAATAGAGTAAGGGTGAAATATGAGCACACAGTCCACCTGATGGTAAGCGGATGGTGCGGCCCATAGAAATCTACATCTATCCTCGATTACGAATAAAAATGCAGATGCGTTGTCACCCGTGAGGACTAAGAAGGAATGCCTCGTTAACAATAAGAAGGGTCTCTGGTTCTCTACACTCACTATACGAAATATATCAGCATTAAACTGGCATGGGCCTACACCGGGGCAGGCGACCTATTCGTGCTGCAGCCAAAATATGGTGACTATATACATAGTGGCAGCATGACTCTACCACGTATCACTATAGTTATAATGTTAATAGTGCAAAACATCTGGAACTGCGCTCACAGGCTCAAGGCGATTATGATAAATTTTTCGTACATTAGGAAGGCGCCATGTTCTACAAAGTGACTAACAAGTATCTACGATTTAAGTACGTTTTCAAATTAAGTGGAAGACCACACCAACTTAGAGAACCGAGACCCTTTTCTCTAAAGCATTACCATCAGTGGACTTGCTCGATTGTCACCCTATCCTATAAAAAAAAAACGTTTAAAAAAATTTCAACATGATATTAGTTATTATTTTAAATGACCTTTCAGTAGGTGAATATCCTTAATTCTACAGGATGTTGAAGTCCATTTTCGCTTTTGATATTATCATATTTGGAGCGGACTCGATTTCTACAAACAGCATTAAAATGCGTTTTATTGGTAGTAAAGCAGCATCTAACGTCATAAAGTTACGTATGACATATGAAGTTTGCAACCGATGTAATTTTATATGGAAAATATCATGCAATGAAATTTGCAATTCAAATTAGCGTTTGAGAATTGATGTAGGTATAAATAGTCCAAGAGCCGGGCAGAAATAAATATTTGCCCCGAGGTGTTGACTTGTTAGGCGAATTTAATTTAAATAAATTGGTACTAACAATTCTTATTAATGTAGACAATTCAATAATTTTAAAGTGCGTGTATTAAAAAAAATTAATTATAATATTTATAGTGCTCTCTTTTAGTGGGATAAATATAAAATTTAAAAAATAAGATAAACGCAAATAAGATTAATAAAACAATAAAATTTTAGTAGATAAAACAAAATACCGTATATAATTAAAGTTAATTAATAAAAACCAACCAGACAATGGCTGCTACAATGCAAAACAAATGCTTGAGGGCTAGGTGGAAAAGAAAAGAAACTCTTGCGTATTTCTTCTAAGATTATTTGAATTACTAATTTGCGAATATAATTATTTCTATTGCATTACATCACTAAAGCTTCCATAGAAATAAATTTTATAATCAAAACAAAATATAAATAACATTCAAGGATATATTAATAAACATATGTTCGTTGAAAACGATCAAGAGCCGGAGCCTTGACGGTGATACGGTGCACTTCATGATGATAAGAACGAAGAAATAGGAAGATAAAAATTAAATTTCCAATAAAAATAATTTCCAGGAAATAGCTTTTTAAATGGGTGCTAAAACATGATATAACAAAGAAATAAAACCATGCAGTTTTTGAAATTAGATTTAACATTTTTTGACAAGTTATTTTTTACCATTTTGAGTGGTCACAAGGAATATCATAAATTTTAAGTAACTACTAAAAAGACTTCTAAATTGTGACATAACACTTTCTATTTTCCACTCTTAGGAATGGAGTGTTTCTTCAAATTTATATTGGAGTCTGGTTTTCGAGCAATCGGTGACCATACACATGTAAAAACATACTCGTCCAATACAGAATCTCCTTGTTTTTTTAGCTCGGTTTACAAGAAGCCCCAGTAATGATGCAAAAACTACCTGAATAGCAAAACCCGGTTTCGATAAAAATTTAGCTTGCACACGATTTCGTTAATATAATATATATGTATACAGCATTTAATGTTTTACACATAAGAACAGCGTTGATGCTTCTACTTTAACTTTTTTAGTCCGTGACGAGTCCACGGTTGGACATGGAGCTCTTCCATTGTAAGATTTGCAATAATTGCCGGATCGCAGTACCGGAACCAAAAACCAAGTAGAAATGAAACCTAATTGGTATTTAGTAGTTTTAAAGACAAGTTTAAAATTCGAGGACTACTTTTTATATTTATTTAGCTAATCAACACCAATAAAGAGGCGCTCCAAAGCCCGCTTGAAATGACTATAAAACGAATAAAACATTTTAATAGCTAGACAATCATTTTAAACGACATTGAAACAATTAAGTACTTTAAAAATATTTCGCGTTCTAAGACAGGAAAATCGCATTTGAAAACTAAGTAACCAGTTTAGAACTTTAAAAATTCTTATCAACACGCAACAAGGTGTTATTTTATCGCGAGCTCCAACAAATATTTAGGATAACGTTCTTATGAAATATAAACTGATTATCAATTGCGTCACTTATATCACTTTAGCGTGAAGTGTTACATTACATACACAATAATTTTTATCGAATTCTAATAAAAAATCAATAAATAAACATTAGGCAGTTTCTTAAATGATCGGTACAACAACGATGCAACGTCCACCTTGAGACATAACGGATATACAAATATATTTTTTATAGGATAATAGTGTAAAAGGGGTCTCCGGTTCTCCCATATACACTCACTATATGAAACACAGCTTTAAGCTGTTATTCTATGAGAGTGTGGTTCTTCCCCGGTCGTGCTGATCCTTTCGTGCTATAACTATACTACTAATGTAGCTGCAGCATATTATACCTGGTACAGCCATACTCAAGTAGATGTGACGTTCATCTCTATATGTCATATTAATCAGCGCGGCGTGCTCAGTTATTTCTAAAGTATTTATTAGAATACCGCTGTCAAGTGAAGATAGCAATACGATATTTTACCTAACTTTGCAATTGTAGCCCATCTTTGGCATATGCAGAATTCATAACGTACTATTTTTTTATATAGGATAATATTTCGACAGATGTCGTGCGATTAATGTAAATGTTTAGAAGATAAAAATATGCTTATCACTATCCCATCGCGTTTGAATCGCTATGCCGATCATATTTTGCATCGCTGTCGCATTTAAGCTCAGAGTTATGTAATTACTTTAACCATTTAAGAAAGGGCCAGTTTTGGTGTGCGTGAGTGAGTGAGACTTTGTTGATTTAGTCTACTCCCTCCAAATACTTTTACAGCCAGCACGGATTGAGATCGGATTGAGATGTGGTTTTGGATTATCATATCCTACCTGTTTAATATCTTCATTACACAAATTATTAAAATTGTACAATTTTTAATCATTAATGTGGATTTAGAAAAGCTTGCAAACTAAGTAAAACTACCTACGTTAATACTAAGTAACAATTAGGGCTTTATCATCGCTTAATATCAGGTAGGATTATAGTAAAGCACTGACTTATAACAAAAAAAGTACTCATTATGTCAACCTATATTACTGATACTAAGAGCTGTGTAACTGACTCTATGTAATTTTGTACCTTAATATACCTAAAACATTAAAATTTTTTTTTAATAGGACAGGGTGACAAAGGAGCACACAGTCCATCTGATGGTAAGTGGTTGCTGTGGCCCATAGACATCTACATCTAGCCTCGATTACGAATCAAAATGCAGATGCATTGTCACCCGTGAGGACTTAGGTGGAAAGCCTCGTTTCCAGTAAAAAGGGTCTCCGGTTCTCTACACCCACCATACAAAACACAGCAGCATTAAGCTACTATTTGACGCTGGTATTCTGTGACAGCGTGGTCCCTCCCCGGTCGAGCCGACCCATTCATACTACAACTATACTACTAATATAACTGCAACATGGCTCTACCACGTAAAAACAGACAAACACGTATTAACAGACAAACTGTAAATGTTGTGCTAACATTAATTTCATTTACAAAAAAAAATTACAAAGACAACGAGAACGTATTACATCACGTCACCTTTCTATTTTCTATAATGACATAGAGCAAAATATGTACATGAAAGCATTTTGTGTTTATTATGTCCAGTAATCATTATTTTATATTTCAGCTTTGAATCCTGAAGTAGTGACAGAAAATGTTACTACAAAAATTGTTACCAACTTTGATGAATCTGAAAACTGTGCCGGGTACATTAAGGGTCTGTATGTTTTATTATTATCATAATATGTTGAAGTAGTAATATAAGCTTTTTTCATGTACAATACTTACATCAAAAATGTATTTTTGTTACAGTTATGAATGTGGATACTAATTTTATGAGTGAAGCAGTAGGCAGTAATGGTCCCTCTCAAGCAAAAAAAAGAAAGGAAATATCTACTACAACCACAGGTAACTATTTACTTTGTCAGTTTAGCAGCTGTGGCCAGGGATTGAACTCAGATGCCCCTGTTTAGTAATAAAATAATCAATCACTTGCTATTGCAACAACCTTGTTTATATGCACTTTATTTGTCTTACAAGTGTTAAGAAACTTTAGAGTTAAACGGAAGCAAGAATAAAGCGATGCACTATAAATATACAACAGGATTCCGAATTGCATGCATTAAGGCTTAAAAAAGAGAGGATACTAATTCAACGAGAAGAAAATTTAATTGACTTCGAAAAACAACATCATGATTTACAATTTACAAAAAATTAAGATGGAAATAGAACTATTAAAAAAACAACTTGAAAATTGAAATACATTCGTTTTATTTAATTTAACTAAACATTAAAAATGGCGTGTTATAAATAATCTCCTAAATAACAGTCCTTCTCTGTTGGATGATTGTGTACTTCTGTTTTGTCGAGTAGTTGTATAACCAATATCATCTATCTCTTCAATAATGCCATGAGATCTACAAATATTATATAAAACTGAAGTTGCTACAATAACATGGTATGTAGTTGTCAGGTTTGTTGCCAACTTTTTTGATAAGCAAGGAAAAATTTTCTTCCAGACACCTATTGTTCTTTCTACAGTATTTCTTGTTTTTATACGGGCCCTGTTATAATTTTGTACTGAAACTGTTTCAGGTTGTAGAACTGGTGTCAGTAAATATTTTTGACAACCATATCCACTATCTCCTAAAAGTATACCATCAATGACACCTTGTTCCATCTTTCTTTTTAACGCAGAAGCTTGGAAAATTCGGTTGTCATGTACTGAACCAGGTCGATCAGCGACAATGTCATATATTTTTAGGTCAGGCCCACATACAATCTGTACATTTATTGAGAAGTATTTTTTACGGTTCCTGAATACTTCCGCATAAGAACCACCAGGGTTTTGGATTGGTATATGAGTTTCCATCAATGGCACCGATAATACCAGGAAAGCTTCCTATGCTGTAAAAGTGTTCTTTGATTGTCTCAAGATTGCTAGGAAACTTCACAAATCGCTGCATCTTTAGACAAAACAGATATGATATGTTTCTCACTATCCTTGAGACAGTTGGTTGGCTTACTTTTATTAGGTCTCCTGTAATCATCTGGAAAAAAATGATGGTGTTAGTACTTACTTTACATAATAACTTATATAATTAGCATGAAACAACACGATGAACAAGTATTTAATTATATAGGTAACTACCTATAAGTATATCTATTTTTAATGTTAATTTTAAGAGGAATTATATCCTTTGTTATTATAGGTACATATGCATAAATATTATTAAAAAAATAATGTGGATTTGAAACTATTGATAGGTAGATTAACTGAATTATTATTACAAACCTGGAAACTCCCAGATGAATAAAATCTTAAGGCCACTAGTAACTGGTAAATAGGAGGCACTGGAAGGCCTCTACTGGTAACTTTCAAAAGATCTGCATTTATTAGAGGCAGAAGTATATTTAATACGATATCTTTTGAAAACCTATAGCGACTTTTAAATTCATTGGCACTGTAATAATCAAAAGGATTTTGAAAGTCACGTATCACTTTTCTTGTGCTAATCGTTCTTTGCACGTTTATTCTCTCCAGGATATAATTATCAAAATCATCTTCGCTGCTGTAATCCATCACAATTAATTAATCAAACAAATCAGCGTATCACAAATCAATAAACACCTATATATACCCGTAAACAATTTGACATTTGCGTTGCTTTGTCGCACTATGCGTAGCGTAAAGTAGCTAGCGAGCTGCTTTATCTGTGCGTTCGTTATAATGAGCGCATAGTGTCGTTCGTCCCTCAAGTGTTGTTTATGAATACGTTTTCTGTACCCTGTGCGTTCGAGCGCACTGTGAGACTGCATAGTAACGTTTGTGAATACGGGTGTTACTCTATTCGGGATACTATTCGCTACCACAGTATGAGCTTTTCACGAAAAACCTACATAACACAAACAATAGATACAATTGCCAAAAACGCTAAACTGTTTTGATATAATGTACAGTTCTCTATTTCCAATTACATTAAAGTTGTGAACGCAAAAAGTTTTTACGATCACGTAGATCAGAAATATAAAATCAGACTTTTGACGACTTTTGAACTTTAAAAGTGGTCGTGAATTTTACTGCAGACTATAAGAAAACTGTATGTAGTGTGTGGCAGAACTATGCATGATTCAGCGCAGACGACTTTCTTTATGACAAGTGGGTTTCCTTTATTGAATTTATATTTTATTTAAAAAATGAGTTAAGCATTTAATCGTTAAAACCCTACTGTTAAAGAAAACCCTTCTTTGTATTCAGGAACTGCACAACGGTTTAGACCTAACGTACATTTATATTAAATCCATAGTTTAGAGTTTAGATATATAACTGTATTTGCGTTAGAATCAGATAATTACATGAAATGTGAAACAAAACCGTAACATATAAATAAATTTCTTATAAAATATCAATTATTTTTCTCTTCTTTTCTTAATTGTGTCTCTAAAAAGTTTCTTTTTGAAATTTCAGTATTTTGGTTGTTCAGGAAGCTTTGTTTAAATTTCATCATTTTTTTGTTTCTATAATTATATAAACATACATTAACGTTATTGGGTCTAGGTTATATTTAGTTTAACCACATAAATTAATTTTGCTTCAAAAATGTTACTGCCGAATTCGAATACGGTATATTGAATATTCTGACGTTTTTATACTCATAATTTGGTAATACACATTACTAAACGCTACCAATACAAAATTCTGTTAACACGAAAGCATTAAAGAAAAACTGAAAGCAAAAACCTGCTCGTGTAATGAGACATTAATCTTCCTGCTGCGAGTAAAGTAGGTTAAGGTCGTGAACCAACTAATTTAATTAAAAATGTGTAGAAACAAGCATCCAATCATTGTGTTGTTATTCCTAAAAACACAAAAATACCTAATTAAATCTTATCGGATAAGTTATTATAATGTGTCTACAGTGACTATGTTGGCAGCAGCACTATGCCTTGTTCGTTCTAGTTATGCACGGAATAACTTTTAGCATGGGCTACAAAAACTTGATTCGGGTCTGAAGCATCTCCATTTGCAATTAATGCACATAAAATGCTATCTATGATACAGAATTATTTTTAATGTGTGGGGAATTTTAAAAATTAATTAAAAACTAAAGAATAAACCTTTAAAAATTCAGTAAAAAATAACAATTTTGATGATTATGAATATTTGAAATACGAAACAGTAACAAAAAAAAAATATAATGGTATTGAAAATTTGAAGTTCCTCTGAATTAATCATGCGTATACAGAATTCTGCCACAGCAGTGGCTCCAATGCCTTTTATGTTTTAAGGGGTAAGAAAGTCTGTTTAATAACAGGCTCTAACGCATGTATCTATTTGTTTTTCAATTCTCAGGGCAACTAACGCATATGTGACCTTCTTCATCTAAAGTCGGCTGCAAGTGTCTATGGGCTACCGACAGAATCCACTCAATATAAAGTATGTTGTTAGCTCTTTTGACACCCTAATATTATAATAGTAATAGGTCTTTACTTACGAACCTGCCGTTCTGCAGTACTGGCCATTTCAAATCAAAATATTTTTTGTTTGGGTAAGAATTCTAATTAATACATGGAATTCTTTTTTTTTTCTTCAAAATTAGTCGTTTGTTTATTGATTGGCGTTACGTTTTCATCGCAATTGAATCTTTTTTGTCATCATGGAAACGTAACAAAAATTCGAGTAATTATGGAATTTAACGGCACACTTGTCGCGTTGCTGCCACGTTGATGTTCAACGCTGTTTATGGAGCGAATACGACAAATAAACGCACCACCGCCAAATTTCGACCTGAAAATGAACCCCGTGGTCGTCTAATTAAAGGTGATTGTGGAAGCTGATGATACTCAATCTACGACTGAATTAGCAAACTGAATTTCGAAGTTACCATAAAACAATATTGGTCCATTGGCGTCAAATTGGCAAGGTAAAGAAGAAGCTTGTCAAATGGTTGCACCACGAACTCAATGATCCCAGCGCGAAGTACGCGTCGAGACGTGCCTTGCACTGCACAACAAGCACACCAACGAAGTAATTTTGAACCGCATTGTTATCGGTGACGAAAAATGTATTCTTTTTGACAATTGCAAGCACTCACCAAGTTGGTTGGATCCTGGTTCAATACCTAAACAAAGCTCTAAACGAAAACTCACCCCTAGAAAAGTGATGGTCACTGTTTGGTGGTCTAGCGCTAGTGTGATTTATCACAGATTCTTACCAAATGAGATGAGCATTACTGCAGATGTGTACTGTGAAGAACAGAACACAATGATGGAGAAGCTCGTCTCCAACCAGCGTTGGTCTATCAGTCGCCCCCGCTGCTCCTGCACGACAACGCGGGACCACATACTGCACAACAGACGGTCTCCAAGTTACAAGAGCTGGAGTTGGAAGCTTTTTTTTGTAGAATACAACACCACCACCAGCATCCATCCGCCCACCGTGCACCAGACCTTGCGCTTACAGACTTCTAGTTTTCCAGAATTCGGATACCTTTTTGGCGGGAAAAAAATTCAAGGAAATTCAATGCAGTACAAAATGCCTTTGAAGAGTTTGTTGCCTCCCGTCCAGCTGACTCCTTCAAGAGTGGCATCAATAAACTGCCACTTGAATGGGTGATTACTTTGATTAATATAAATAAAAAAATATAGAAAACATTACGTTTAATTATTTTATAAAAAACGACAATTGCATGTTGAATTAAATCCTAATAACGTAACTATTTCATGCGACTTGGTCCGCGTGGAATATATTACGGATGGATTTCATGGTATTGATTTTTTTCGCGCGGAACCCTAATTGTTTCTCTAAAATAAAAGTAGGTAATCTTTGTTATTCCTTATCACATCGGCTATCTGCCAGTGAAAGTCCCATTAAAATCGGTTCAGTCATTTCGTAGTGTAGCCGGAACAAACAGACAGACCAACAGACCGACGCGACAGTTAGACAGATAGACAATTTTTTTTTAAATTGTTTTGTGTTATATGGATATATGTACAATATATACTACATATATACATACTACAATACATATGCATTTAGTAAAACTACATATATTATTTTGACATTAGAAACGCGCTTTATTAATTTGTATGGATATAGGTAAACTAAATTTGACCAACACATTTTTATTTTCTTACGTAGAAAGAATAAATACTTACATTACTTATTTACTAACATAACATGAGTAACTATTTCCCAAGTTTTAAAACGGATATTATGTTAAAGATTGTAGATGTTTTTAATAAACATAGAGCAGCGGCACTGCATGGACCTCGCATACCTGGTTATAAAGGCATTTTAATAACAAAATATTGCTCGGACTCGTGAAGGCAGCGGAAAAGATTTTAATTATGTCGGCCGGCTGAGGAAGCCTTATATAAAGACCTAAGCTGTACATAAAAAGCATCCGGGTTACGTCATGCTAGACACACAGTTAGCGGCGATAAAATAAGACGTCTATACGATACGGAGAGCGCGACGGAGTACCGATCAATCCGAGATCTAATAGCAGTGTCTGACCTAGCCGGCGCCACAGCGGACGACGCACCCCGAGACCCACCGAGGCAGACTACGTTCAGAATTTATTTAGGGTTGGTTGTGCTCCTTCACTAATCTCTTTCAAGGCCTAGACTGCTATACAAATGTAGCGGAACGATGGTAATGTATGCGCAACCCAAAAATTATATTCGAAGACGTCTCATAAAAATGAAGGTTTTTAATGAAAGGATCGATTCATTTCTTTTCTAGTTTATAGTTTACTTTGAGAAGAAATCCATTTAAAGCCATAAAAATCCTCACTACGTTTACAAGACAATCTTCTACTGCTCTTAAAACTATATATGCAATGAATATATATACTATTAGAGAATTAGAGACGATTTCCATTAAGTTTGGCAACTATATCTTCTTTTACCTCGACAGCAGAATACTAAGTTTCTTTCTAAGTGACGAAATTTATATAAAACACAAAAATGTTTCTACCAATGTCCGTCATAGACTTTAAAACCATCCAACCGATTTGATGAAATCCCCCCCCCCTCCTTTTTTCTTTATTTTTTTTTTTATAAAATTTTTACCACCACACCCACAACCCCCAATTAAATTTTTTAATTTAAATAATTATTGTGTATGTTTGAATGGGTTCTGTGGGTGGATGTGGATGGGACTCTATAGGTGGCGCTATTGTCGACATCCAGAAATCACGGCTCTCTAGTAAGTAAATGAGTAGTGTTCTGAATGGTAAAACCGCTTTGATTAAAAACTATCTTTGTTGGTACACTGTATACTAACTAAAGAAAACACATTAAAATATTACAGCTCATCACTAGTATTACAAGAATATTACAACAATCTCTATATTTCATAGAGATTGTTGTAATAGCAATAACATTTAAAATAAGTAGGTTAATAATATCAACCGCTGCCAGCCATCTTATGGTTTGGTTTCCTCTATCGCTTCGTACGACACCCAAAAGGCGATGTGGGGTGATGGATATACTTACACCACCACTATACGCGTTGGATGGATCGACGATCACAGCACTAGACAACTCAACGCTGACACACGTTTTCGGATTGGATTTTTTAAATCCAGCATAAACGTAATGGTACATTGCCATATAACGGAGCCCTAAAATCTTTCTGGCCTTTCCCATAATCTCATCTTGCAACAAACAAGACACGATATGGGGTGATGAATTTTCTTATGGCACTTTCACAGAACAAAGCTTATAATCTATTCTTTGAAACGATTAAAAAGTGATGTAAGAGTTGACAGTTTATTAATAATTAACTTTAATATATATAAATTACGTGTCACGTTGTTTGTCCGCGATGGACTCCTAAACTCCTTAACCGATTTTAATTAAATTTGCACACCGTGTGCAGTTTTGTCCAACTTGAGAGATAGGATAGTTTTTTGTCCATGAGTGACCCACAATTTTTTTTACGAATTAAAGGATTTTAATAGGACATGACAAAGAGTCGTCGAAAAGGGCAGAACAACGTCTGCCTGGCAAGCTAGTTAATTATTATAATTTCAGATAAAGATCCCTCCACATTTGTTAGTAATAGTAATTTACATAAACTATGTTAGTAAAATAAATTAAATAAGGATAAATTAAATTACTTAATTGTCTGGAATGTACAGTTTTAAGCCTCCTCTATAATGAAATGAAATGAAATGAAGATTTATTTGCTTTGAAAAAAGGTACATTAAGGTGGTTATTATAAAGTGAATTTCAGCTTTTTCAGCTATCTATGGATAGCATGCAAATACATTTTTTGTAATTAAGTTTGCTATATTAAAATATCAAATTCAACTAAAATATTCATCATTTACAAATTACTAATACTAATACCAACACATACAAATTTAAATATAATTAAAATTGAAAATGCAATTAAAATATAGAACTGTTGTCACATTATGTCAAATTTAGGTAGTCATTCACATTATAAAAACAATGATCATTTAGCCACCTGTAAAGTGCGCCTTTAAATCTATTAAGGGGTAAGTCCTTTATATTTACTTAAACTACCTGCAAGTACGATTACAGAAAGCAAGAAACTAATGAATTAAAATTATGTTGCGTAACAGCGAACTACACCTCACTTAATCACACACTCACTCACATGTGCCCATCACAAGCCTACTGCCGAACATACTGAGATGTTTGACGTCCCAATGTCATATAGCCCGGCTAACTTCACTTTTTGAATATTAATTTTTGGTCTGATCTACGCAGAACGAACTTACAGTACCTTGAAGTTTTGCAGTCGTATGCTTGGGTTTGGTTTTAGTTTTATTTTAAGAAATCATTTTCATACTACAAGTTTAAAAAAATTATACAACATTTTAATTCCATTATTAATATATAAACATAACTAACATTACTAAGCGTTAAGTAACAAGCAATGAGTAAGATAAAAAAATGTATGTATGGTTTCCCATAATACAGAATAATGCTGAATTCAATATCGCGTAGCTATTGAGGGTATGGGGGCGACGGCGACCATTACGCGTGGGCGAACCATTCCAACTCGTTACCCTTATTAGTATTTATTGACTATTTTCACAGATCGCGACGCAATACTTATTTCATTTACGTCATATCATAATAGAGTCGATTAAAGAAAACTATTTATGTTTCACTCGAGAACATTTATAATCGTATTATTTGCAAATTAATACAATTTTTAGGAGCTGTTCAACTGCGTGTTGTATTTGTTCGAGTGACATTTCATTGAAATCGTTCCTAATGTTACTAAAAAATCCTATAAGACAAAAAACTATTTACAAATTAACCTATTAGAACCTATATAAAAATGTTCGGATGTTAAAAATATTTTTAATTTATTTAAACAATTTTCCACAAGGACTGCAGTAAGCCTAAACAGTTTTTATAAGAATGACTTTTAAAAATTGATAAAAGTAATGCTATCAGTAAATAATGATGCTGACGGCTGCTAGTACGCACGAATGCTATACATTTCGAGAACTTATCTATTTTTCTTTCCGTGGCATTTAAGCAAAAATAAATCAAAGCATTTATTTTCTGTACGCGTTTGTAAAAATACTATTGGCTTCAGGAATATTCTAAACTTACGTAACAATTATTTACATTTTTTATTCTGCATGTAGCAGAACCGTAGTAGCAGTAAACACTTTCTTAAAAATGAAAAATACCGTGATCAATGGTGGAAGAACAATATTAAAAAATTGTAAATTATACTCAGTTTCAGAATCTTAACTGAAAAAACTAGTGTAAGTGTAAGTGTGTATTCATACTATCAAAAGTTGACATTATTCAGGTATTTGAAATAATAATCGCAAGAACGTTTGAGTTTGTAACTGACAGAAATGTAAGGATATAGTAGGGCCTAAGGCCTTATCCTTAATCTCAGTGCATATCTTTCGGCGGGGCGTCATACGTTGATATACATTGAGCGTACACGTGCTGCCATCCTAAACAACAAAATAGCATGTGTTTGCCATAAACGTCGAGAACATGCAGTATGAACGATCCTCGCCCCGCCGAACACTTTCTATTTCTACCGAGGCCTTAGCCTTAGGTATAGGCGTTCTGTAGAGATCGTGACATATTGAACTATTTCCTTAAAATATTTGTAGATGCATGAGATGCAGATTGGCACTGACTGTTGCTTAGTAATGTGATAATATGTACTATGAGACAAAAATTAAAAATTATAATCTTAAGGGGGAATATAACCTAATAAATATAAGCCAAATGGCTTAGCAAGATCCTCCGTTATACCGAAAATATTGCATAATTGGAACCGGGCGGCAGGAAACAAGCTTCAGGACGCCGATAGTTTAGGTATTTTCCTTTTACAGTGAAAATAATGGTAATAAAAAACATAAGCCCTGCTTTATAGTTAGTTCAGTTAGTATGCAAAGTTTCATGATCTTATTTAAAGTATTTTATGAATAACAGCGGGTTTATTGTTCAGTTTGGAGGTAACTTTGGATTTTTTCTATCGAGAAAATTTTACGGAATCATGTTTTCGTCAAACATAGTACTTAACATTAATCCTCAACTTTACCATATATTTATTTCAAAATTAATGCTGCAATATTTTCGGCAAAACCGAGGATCCTGCTAAGCCATTTGAGGTTATATTTCCCCTTAATGTCTTGACACTTAATGGTTCCGCTTTGTTTATATGTATATATATGCGTATATATGTTATTTACACTAGTAGATAAATTCTGTACCAAAACAGAGAATATAAAAAGCTATAACATTAACATTAAAATGCCCTAGTTTCACCGGTCATGTAAATGCAACCCCGCAATGAGAGACTGAGACTGAATCGAAATTGTGACAGTGGTGTTGTGGTAGGTCAGCGCCGGGCGGACTGCATTCCGCACCGCTGCCACTAAATATAGCCTCGGAGTGAACGGACGCCGCCGCGCAAAGCTGCCGCGCGCGCTAGGGCTGTACCGTCGTTGACGTTCCGACACCTCAAATTGTTTTAAGCTATTTCGCTGATAATTGTCGAAGGTACTATTAAGATAAAGCCATTTATATAATAGAGTGACGGGGTAAAAGTAATTTTTGGGCAAAAAAATCCCAGTGAAAGTGTTATTTTAAGTATGTACCTATTATATTATTGCTCACTCGTCTTGGATTATTTAATATAAAACATTTTGTAAAGTTTTTTGTTCAGACTGTTTCGTAGATTTGATGATAAAAGTGCTGCTGGGCACGGGCCTCCCCCCATTTCTGAGAGGGCTTTAGAGCAAGGAAGTGTCCGCCGCGCTGCCCCAGTGCGTGTTGGCGAACTTCACATGTCTTCGAAATATTTGTTTTCTTATTCCTCAGACATGTAGGTTTCCTCACGAGTGCTCCTTCACCGCCGAGCACGTGGTAAATCAGCACTTAAAATTGCAATTAACAATTTCATTGGTGCCAGCGGGGATTGAACCCGGGTTACTCGCGTTCTGTTATATTTACAGCAAGCGTTAACCATCTGAGCTACCACGGCTCACATTTGATGATAAGCGTTTTGTCTCTCTTCTATACGTCCGACATACATGCCCCCTTCCAATGTTAAAAATGCTGTTAGGTCGATTTAAAATATTAGTAGACCACAGATTTTGCGTTGGTGCTGGTATCATAAAACATGGTGAACAAATTATATAACGAAATATCAAAAAAAGATGTGAAACGCCAACCCTCACACAAACGTTATTGTGGACTTCCTGGCATAATTTCCCTTATCAAAAATGAGAGGCATCCTGTGCTGATCCGTATAAATACCGTTATTTTATATATTTGATATTTTAAATGTGTTAGATGATTTTTGTTTTTCAGTCATCAGATAACAGTAGTTTATCAAATCTCTTCTCTACACAGTATAAAACAAAGTCACTTCCCGCCGTCCGTACGCTTAGATCTTTTAAACTACGCAACGGATTCGAATGCAGTTTTCATCAATAGACAGAATGATTCAAGAGGAGGGTTTATATTAGTTAAATATAATACATGCAAATGTTTTCGAGATCCAAAAATCATCCGTACGAAGCCGAGCGGTTGCTGGCAAAGAATAATCTGATTGAATATAAGTGTGAAGTGAAACTATTGACCTATTTTATTCATCATCATCATTACAGCCCTTCACAAGTCCACTGCTGAACATAGGCCTCCCCTAAGTAATGCCACAAAGCACGGTCCTGAGCCACTTGCATCCATCGACTTTCGGCATGTCTTACCAGGTCGTCACTCCATCTAGTGGGGGGTCGTCGGTTGCCGGTTCTTCGAGCTATATGGCGGGCCCATTGCCACTTCAGCTTACTAATCCTTTGGGATATGTCGGTCACTCTGGTTTTACTGCGGGTATCCTCATTTCTGAGTCTATCACTATTTTATTCACACAACTGTAATTTTCAATTTGTTTATCTTATAATTTTTTTGGTAAGACTAAAAAGCAGTCCTTAGTGTTATCAAACGCGACAAAGAAAACAAAGCAATACTATAGACACTACAATGTATAAATAAATATTAAGGTAAGTGAGTGCGAGCCGTAGATTTAAGGCTAAACTGTTCTTTTGTTTCCTGTGAAAAATGATTCGGCTGTACACACGAATGCTATACATTTCGAGAACTTGTCTATTTTTCTTTTCCGAGGCATTACAGCAAAAATAAATCAAATTGCAAAGCATTTATTTTCTGTACGCGTTTGTACAAATAGTATTGGCTTCAGGATTATTCGAAACTTACGTAAAACAATTATTTCTATTTTTTATTCTGCGTGAAACAGAACCGTGGTACAGTAGTACAGACTTTCTTAAAAATAAAAGATATAGTAATTAACTATTTAAAATAAGACAATTGTAGTTTAAGATATCAGTGAGACAAAAGAGGTAGGTGATCCACGTAGCGGTGTGAGTGGCGCTCGCAGTCCATCACAATTCAAGTGGTGAACATAGACCTTCCTATATATTGCCATAAAGCACGTTCCTGAATCTTCAGTAATGAAATTCAGGAAGTCAGTATCCATTGACTCCCTAAATTTTTCATCAATTTGTCACACTGCCACTTATTTCTTCTTCATTTGCTTCTTAGAGCTCTATGGCTGGCGCAGTGCGACTACTTACCTTATAATTATAATTACTTATAAGTATAAATAATTATAATAATAAGGTACATATATAAAAATGCATTCGTTTTGGAATAGTTCATATGTGAATTCAGGCATTTTTAATGCGAATAGGGTTAAAACAAGAGTTAAATCAATTAGTTATTAAATGTATTAAATATTATTGGACAAAAATATCATATATTACAAATAACAAGAGGTTTATAATTAACAGTTTAAACGGAAAACAGTTACAAATGAGATAGTTTGGACAGAGTCGATCTGCGAACGGAAAACTCCATTTGCGACGGTCTAAGATGTAAGAACGCAGCAAAATTGCAAATTGTGTACATCCGGCTCTGAGACTAATTAACAATTAATCTTTTTGCAGCGGACACACCTTCATGGCCGATGCAGGTTTTTAGTCTTTTTGCTTATATTACATCTTATAGCTATTTTTATATTACTTATCTTCACGCACAATCCCGAACGGGGTAGCCAGAGAGAACAGATCGCCAAGTGTCACGATCCTTACATACCTCTTTCGCTTCTTTCAGGTTCATTAACTTCTTCATACATGCACGTCTAGGTATCCGAGTACTCTTGACCCTCCCCTCTTCGAGCAATTTGCTCACATGGTCTTCAAAAGTTAGTCTCGGTCTACCTCGACACTTTTTAATATTTACTTTCGCTCTATATATTTTCTTCACCATTCGGTCTTCACTCATTCGTTCAACGTGCCCAAACCATTGGAGTACGCCCCTATTAAGTTTTGTTAGCTATTTTTATAATGTATTATTAACTAAGGTTAAGGTACTACTCAATATTACATTATATATAAATGGACTATATATATTGAATGCGTGAATTTAGACACATTGCTGAAGGTGAAAGACACGGGGGTACCCTGTGTCATTACTTCCCCAGAGAGAATCACTATTTTTTATTAATTTATGTCATCATCAGTATCATAATTATTACATCCGTTTAACTGCTGACTATGGGTCTCCGTTAAGGAATGCCACAAAATACGGTCTACATCGTTTGCATCCTTTAAATTCCTGCATGTCTTATCAGGTCGTCATTCTATTTTTTATAGGATAGGGTGACAAACGAGCACATAGTCCACCTAATGGTAAGTGGTTGCTACGCCCCATAGACACATGTATCCTCCATTACGAATCGAAATGCAGATGCGTTATCACCCGTGAGGACTAAGATACAATGCCTCATTTCCAGTAAAAAGGGTCTCCGGTTCTCTACACTTACCATACGAAACACAGCAGCATTAAACTACTATTTTACGCTGGTATTCCGTGAGAGCGAGGTCCTGTCCCCAGTCGAGTCGACCCATTCGTGCTAGTAACTTTACTACTAATATAACTGCAGCATGGCTCTACCACGAATAAAGTATCAGCGGGTATACAGTCCTATTTTTATAATTGTTCAACCCATATCACCGTAACGTAATTCCTATTTATTTTTGCAACCAAAAAAGTTGTAGATTAGAATTTAATTATTTCGTGGGAGCGATTCAACGTGCGGTGGTGGTGTAAGAAAATCCACTGCACCATATCAACCCGTGGGTGTCGTAAGAGGCGACAGAGTTAAACTGTACCAGGAGATGAGCAGCTGCATCTTCCTGATAACAACTCAGATTTAAAAAAAAATGCAATTCGTGCGGCAAATATCAGGCCCTATGAGGCAAATAACTTTTTTTGGGGGCTTTATTTAGCATTGGACTGAATGGGCTGTAATGATGGCTTAAAAAAGGGTATTTGTAAAAAACGACTGCGTCATGCCAATGGATAAAAATAATAATAAAAGCTAAATTTTGTTTATATGCGTGTATGTTTGATTAACCTCTCAACCTCCTAGCGGTCTTACTAGACCGCGGCCATATTCCGTCAAATCCCTAGCGGTCTCATGAGGTTGCACCCACCCACAGTACATTAACCCATAAAAACTTAAATATAGGGACTACTTTTCTGAAGTCTGACATTATATAATCAGTATGAAATACTCTATACTCTAGTGTAATAAAAAACTGTTATCCTATGAATATTTATTTATAATCTATTTCGCGTGAATGTTATTGCGTTAATTTTTGGATTTTCTAGTGTTTTATTATAAAATTGTAATGAAAGTTTTTGTGAGAATATAATTTATCTCTTTACGTAAATAATTTCGAGTAATATATATTGAAATAATTGTGATTTTCACGCTGCCGACATTCGCTTGGTATGTTTTTTGTTATCAAAATACAAAAAATCTTTTTGTAATGAAGTAAAACCTGACTTTTGTTTAAACCACATAATAGAGAATTTTGTATAGATTTTATAATGCTAAGCTTCTTCATAGAAAAGTAGTCTCTAATTATAAGTTTTAATGGTTTTAAGTGCTGTGGGTGGGTGCGGTCGCATGCGACCGCTCGGGATTTGCCGAGCGCATACGACTGCATGGGATTTTTATGGCGCTTGAAGGGTTAATTTAATTAACATGCATTTTATAGCGTAGTGATCGCATAAATAAACGATATGCTACCACTATGTTTTATTTAAAAAAATTTAAAATAATATATCTTCCATTTAAATATCAATAGTATTTACAAATACATGTCTTAAGTTTGCGAATAATTACTGAAAATAACGAAGTTTCTTGAATAAGTCAACAAACTTCGTCTCGTCATATGACCGCACAGACGGGCGCCCGCGCCTCGACCGCCACCGTCCGAACGCCGGTATTTGCTTATCGGACACATATAATGCGCTAACCGCACATGATAACGGAACAATGAGTGGTAAACCCGGAGCGCAGATACATACAACATTAGTGTACGTACACTCAGATACGCTTATCTCACAGTGTCAATACTCTTTTGTACCAGAGATACGGGAGTCTATTTGCCCTTAATGCGCCGAACACATTCCTCTGTGTTGAATAGTCTCCTGACAATAGTCTGACCCATTACTCAACCGATTCCATTGGATTTTTTATGTTTCCAAAATGCAGACAAGCGCTTCATTATCTATAGTTTAAACGCATGTTTTATGTTATCTCTAAAATGTTATCGATAGTAATTGAATAATTAGACATTCCAGCAATATTTATTTGTTATGAAATAGATAAGTATAAAAGCTAGATTAAAATTATATTTTTAAAAATTGGGACCAACATTTTTTTTAACAAAAAGCTTTACTAGTACAGTTGTAAATATTATCCCCTTTTAATTATTTAAACATTTTTTGCAATGTAAACGACGAATAAAAAATATAGTTTTATTTTTTACTTTGTCAGAAATTGTAGTTTAGAATGATATGTTGCTACTTATTTAAATATGCTTTAGCTTCCGATGTTTGTCGGACGTTACTATTTTATCATGTCAAGATAATGTTCTCATTATCATTGTGTTGATGAAAATTAAACAAACTATTGACCTTTGTCTACTTAAAACGATCATTATATTATATAATTCATATAACTCAGCTAATGAATGACTAATGGCATTTTAAATATGTATATTTATTTATAAATAGGTTCTAATTGAAGAATTATTTGATTTACAATATTTTAATTTAGGATTTGAATAATTATAAACTAATAATTTATCGCTCTCAACAAAAAGTATAATGCAAAGCGTACTTAATACCAATAGACATTCCCTACCAGTTTGTCGATTGAGCAAAAAAGAAAAAAAATTAACATTTTTCGTGATAAAGCCGCACCACTTCTAATTTCTAGACATGACATGGCTCTATAGGGAAAACATCATCCTCAGATTTAATCCCACCTTAGTATTGAAGGCTGATTACGAATAATTTAACTACCTTTTAATTGAATAATGATCTAGACGTGACTACATGCTCTATGTAGGTAAACGTGACATAAAGCTCGACTCTACATTTTTAGATAGTTACATTATATCAATTTTTTTCTTACTTTTTTTAAAAATCCTTTATAAATTTACGATTACAAGTCGTTCACAGCTTGATTTCTAGACTTCTGGAGAAAGAATTGGTCTTACAGTTTAAAATTATCAGATTCGGACGGACATAGAATTTGCGAGACTCCGCATACGTTTGACTATATTATGGGGATGGCCTTATTATTCCTCCATAACCTACACGTTATCATTGTATTTAAAAAAAATAAGGCATTTTTATTATTATTTATTACTTTGCAGTTATAATAATTTTTATCAAATCTAAACAATTTATGCTTGAAAGCTTACATAGGTACGTCGCATCGCCTAACATGTTAGTTTATCTCTTAATCGTACTGTATTTATTTAACATTTTGTTGCATCATCTTATCGTTTTGTAATTTAGACTAATAAAAATTGTTCTGAATGACTTTATTTGATAATTAACAATATACCTACTTAGGAATTCGCAGTAATCTTTTGAATAATGTCTATGCCGTAGAGTGTAGAAAGTTTTCAAATGTGCTCTAGGTTATCAACGCAGCCGAATTATCAGCACGACCTTCGCAAGAGCAGATTGATAAAAGATAACAGAATATGAACTGCATTATTAAATTTAACGATAAGTTCATTTCTTTTATAACTTGTACGGGTGTTTTTAATGGGTTTTGGATGTATGTGACTTTACTATTATAGAGAATACTGAATGTATGTAATAATTGGTTTTATAAGTAAACAGGGAGATACCAGCAATGATTAGTGGTCAGATCTCGGCGGGCAGCTCTTCTCGTGGATTTCACGCAAGAACCGACGGAAGTTAGCTGGTGCTGCCTGACAAATACCGCCCGTAAAATTATCGGTGCAATTACAACGACCACCGATTGTATCCGAAGACACTAAAGGAACCTATTTTGCTTGGAAAGTTCACGCTTATTCTCCAACACCGATTTTCCAATTCAAAACATGAAACTATTTGTCACCGACGAACCGAGCAAACGTGTACTCGGCTCCCCGATAATGTAAATCGACACTGTTTATCAACACGTTCATCGGATGCATCGTGTCACTTGAAATATCGACGCAGTTCCACCGCGAAATTGTGAACCATTGGCAACTGCTGGGACCAACGGATAGTGCTCGCTCGGTACATCGGTGTGATTTACGAGCGACTCGAAATAGACACGTAGAGTGATGCGTAGCGCGTGCATGCAGTGATCGATCGCACTCACCGTGCGCTTGCAGGCAGCAGGCGCTCCGGTCAGCTGAGCTGTCGTAGTCGCCGTAGACCGTAGCGTGTCAGCCACTTGATGGCACTGACACTAACGTCGCTGGCGAAGTCCGACTGGCACTGGCTATCGGTGCACTCCACGCAGCTTGTTAGGGCTCCGGCCTTGGATCACGGTGGACACACACACACGAATCGCGGACGAATGCGTCAAGCGCAGACTTGCATCGCGGCTCTCGCGTACAAACGGCGAGAGTGTCGGCAGGCGACTGAGTACAGTCGTGCCGCGCGGGGGCCGCCGCCAGCACCCGCGCCGCCCCTCGCCGCCCACTTCCTCCGATGAATGACAATAATGGAAGACGTTCAACTCGCCCGCAAACCGAATAATATGAATCATTGCATTAGGGTGCAGCCCCGCCCGAGTCGGCCCGCAGGACTGAGGTCCGCGCCGCTATAATAAAAATATACGCGGAGGACCCGAGAGTCATGTACAGCACTTACTCTCGAGCGCTATGAGAAACCTACAGCAAATTATTTATAAAACTGCATTTTTATACAATATCGAAATCCGAAACTAGTCCTCGTCCCAAATATATAATATGACTAGCTTGCCAGGCAGACGTTGTTCTGCTCTTTTAAACGACCCTTTGTCGTGTCCTATAAAAAATCCTTAAATTCGCAAAATAAGAATTGTGGGTCACTTATGGGCAAAAAAACTATCCTATCTCTCAAGTTGGACCAAACCGCGCAAATTTGACTAAAATCGGTTAAGTAGTTTAGGAGTCCATCGCGGACAAACAACGTGACACGTAATTTATATATATATATATATATATATATATATATATATATATATATATATATATATATTAAGATATCTCAATGGAGCGCTATACAGACAATTCGGGAGGACATACACATACATGTAGAGTAGGTAGTGTTTGCAGTTAAGAAGATCACATGGCGGACGAAGGCTGCTGCGCTGCGCGCTAGCGAGTAGCGACGCCACTAATCTTATCTACACTAATCTAATCCGGAGCGACGCCCTCTTGTGTTTTCTTTCAATCGTGTCCACTCGAGGTAAATTAGAGGTTTTCACCCGGGATTTCACAGTCGGGGAATGTTCATTAAGCGATTAAAAGCGAACTTACAGACGCGACTTTATCTAATTTATTATTTTTGATGTAGAGTTGATCAAACAATGAGTGTCATTTTGCGAACACCATGTTACTAGGCAGCTATTTTTGGACCGGCACGACTAGCGAAGAATTGGCCATTAAGGACGCCGTCCCCGTGTGGCTGTCGCGATGTAGCGAACTTTATTTTATTTTGTCGGATCCTTAAAGTTCATCTCGTCTAGACCGGTTCACCCACGCCCACGTTCCGCACAGATTTCTGCATCTTGCAACCGACCCGCCATACAAGTTACTTTATTTCCCTTTTTATTTTTCGCCCTACGCCTTGATATTGGCCCCGCCGCGCCGTTGCGTTAATAGGAAAACGATACGCCGAAGCAAAACCTTAGCCTGAGGCATTAATGCGACTACAGATAATGTACCTGGTACTTTATAGTTTTTTTTTAAGAATCCAAACGTTTTAATCACGGTGAAAGCAATCATTTTATAATGTTTGAATAAAATCTTAGTTTCTGTGGCCAATCACTATGATATTGGGGTATATCGTTGGATTAGCGACTTGAAGTTGTAATAAACCAGTTTGCATTGTTCGAAGAACCGACCTTGTGTTGTAACTGCAAGGACACGAAGAGCAGAAACACGAACATGAAAATACGACCTAATGTAGCATGCAGACGTGGTAGAGCCACGCTGCAGCTGTATTGTGAGCGTAGCACGAATGGGTCGGCTCGACCGGGGAAGAACCACGCTCTCACAGAATACCAGCGTGAAATAGCTGCTAAATACTGCTGTCTTTCGTATGGTGAGTGTAAAGATCCGGAGAACCTTTTTTACTGGAAACGAGGTATTCCATCTTAGTCCTCAGGTGTGACAACGCATCTGCGTTTTGATTTTTAATCGAGGATAAATGTAGATGTCTGTGGGTCACAGCATCCACTCCCCATCAGTGGACTGTGTGCTCGTTTGTCACCCTTATTCTTTAAAAAAAAAGCCGTAGTGTGTGAATTTTATGGACGATTTCTATGCACAGAAGTGGGTTTCAAGCGTTTACAGTTCCGATTATGATAATGATGATATAAATAGTATTAGTGTCAAATATTGAGGAATATTTTCCAGGTAGTCGCACAACTTTTCTACATAGGAGTCCGTCTGGATGGACAAGCAATTTCTGACCTTTTTCTGCTGCGAAATACTTACACTGTTGTGTTCCGGCCCGAAGGGTATAGAGAACCGGTATAATTACGGGCTGCGAGGCATTGCACCATATTCCACAGGGGTGATATTGCATCTTTAGCTTTCTTTATTTGAGATTAGCTATAGTTGTCTGTAGACTGCGGTAGCCACTTACCATCAGGTAGACTGTATGTTAGTTTGCAACTTGTTTTGTAAAAAAACACATTAGGATATAATATTGGAAACGTTCCGCCTTTTGATATAACACCTGTGCTTTCTCTGTTTGATGATGACGTTTGATCACGTTATTGGTCTGTGATGACCTTTGCTATTAGATGGATTGTTAGCCCGTTTGTCGCTTGGATATTATAAAAATCAAAATGTATTTTTGTGTCCCATATACAGTATCTAAAATAATAATACAAGGGTCTAAGATATATAGAAAATAAAAATACATGTGGCACTCGGTGACTGCCGCGGTAAAATTGCATAGCATTTTTTATCAACTTATGCAATTATAATTATTTATTTATTTTATTTATGCAGTTAAGTCTTTGATATTAAATCAAGTTACACTTTTTGAGCGTGGTGACCGATAAGAAAACAATTTTTTTTCTCTTATTGAATAAATGAGAAGTTAATATTGTTTAAAATATTTTTAATATCTTACAATACATGTAGGTTATTCAGGAATTTTTATCATTGAGTTAGCAGCTAGTGTACACGCATACGTCTAGTCGCACGCACACAAACACCGTGCCGAAGTCTGCCAAGTGCCGAAGTCTGCCGAACTGAAACGACGTTAGACAATGCACGGCCTTCAAGCCACACCTCCGTGCCCGTCGGAGTGGGGAGCGTGAGGTTTTTTCGTTACGGAATTTCTGGATTCGGTCCCCGCGCTCAAGGCCCGCGATAGAAGCTATGCAATAGCTTAAAATTATTTTTGTTTTGCTTCAATCATTATTTGTATAAATTCCTTTCTACCTCCACCTAAAATTCTGCAAAACCTTATTGTTTTATAGTACTGAAACAATAGGAAAATGCTGAGTATTCCATCAATTTATAGAATATGTTTATACACGTTACTAATGAGCGTGTGTCTCAAAGGCGTCGAAGGCAACCGTTGCAATTTTTCCCGCGCTCAATCTTAAGTTCTAAAGAGACGGATAAGCGCGTAGTGGCCCCAAATGTATAATGTAAAAGACGTAGCGATACGAATCTCGTCGTCGATTGTGCATATGGTATAAAAAGGCTTTCGTCTGAAAAAGAAAAATTCTTTATATGCATATTTCGTAAAATTTTAAATGCTTTTTTTTTAATAATAAGGGCGACAAACGAGCACACAATTCACCTAATGGTTAGTAGATGCTGAGGCCCATAAACATCTACATTTATCCACGATTAAGAATCAAAATTCAAATGTGTTGTCAACCCAGAGTACTAAGATGAAATGCCTCGTTTCCAGTAAAAAACAGTCGCTGGTTCTCTACACTCACCGTACGAAACAACTGCTATTTTACGCTGATATCCTGTGAGAGCGTGGTCCTACCCCATTCGAGCCGACCCATTCGTGCTGCAACAATAATATAGGTGCAGCGCGGTATCTTGTACTTAATTTTTGATTTTAATTCTGAATTCTACTACCTTTTAGCCCTGCGGCCAGCCTCAAGGGAGACTAGCCATCGGAGCAGGACAGGATTATAGTGCCCTGGTGTTCGCGCAAGCACAGGAGCATTCTGTTCTCTCACTCTCATAGTCCAAAGGGACGGTAAACCGACACGAACGGAGAGAGATCAGGCGCAGGACCAACGGCTTTATGTGCTTTCCGAGGTATGGGGGTGAGACACCGCTAATTTCTTGACTCCGGGCAGATACTGAGAATTTCTTGACGTTAAAACTCAATAACTGATTTTTTTGACCCGATATGAACTCATGATCAGCGGTCATACTACTACAACCACTGGATCGACGAGGCAGTCATTATCATAATATAGATGTGAAATAAATTCACAACACTCCATACCATTCGATATATCGCACATGCACAATAAAAAATGCAAAGCATATAAAACTACAAACTGTCTTTACACCTATAATAAAAAAAAATGTGTGGCGTGTAATCTTTACACGCGGTTGTAGTTTTTTATAGGATTAGGTGACAAGCTAACACACAGTCCACCTGATAGTAAGTGGTTGCTGCGGCCCGTTGACATTTACATCTATCTTCGTTTGCGAGGACTAAGATGGAATGCCTCTTTTAAAGTAAAATGGATCTCCAGTTCTCTACACTCACCATACCAAACACAGCAGCATTACGCTGCTATTTTACGTTGGTATTCTGTGAGAGCGTGGTCCTTCCCCGGTTGAGCCGACCCATTTGTGCTACAACTATACAATCGGTATCGCTGCAGCATGGCTCTACCACGTACAGTTAAAGTTTTAATATTTTTATTTCAGTTATGCTTTGTTCATTCTTTAATTCACCACAGCCTATCAAAAGTCCATTACTGAATACAGGTCTTTCCGATAGATTTTTGCCATAGTTGTAACGTTGGCAAACCCGGTTTTTTATTTTTTTGGACTCGATGTCATAAAATGCTGCATACTCTGCTTAAATTTTTCCCCATCACTCACAAAATGATAAGAGTAGTGAAATCTTGCATACACCTTCTTCCTGTATCTCTTACTAGGCTGTCACTCTGTCGAGTGGTGACCACCCTACGCTTCACTTGTCGTACGAAGCTACCAGTCGAGAACCTTTCTTCCCCATCGGTTTTCGGTCCTTCAAGCTATATCTTTATCTAATATATAAAAGTAAATATCTCTTTGTTCGTATTTAATGCGCTGCCATACCGTTCATCTGATTGTGGTAAAACTTTGTCAAAATATTGGTTGCACTTCCATGAAGGTTATAGATATAGTAGGATCCGGTAGGTGACGATGTTTTAGAATCCAGATATCACCCGTGCGAAGCCGCGGTAGATCGCTAGTACATTATAAATTTCTTCCGTCCGTGTTTATGTGACTGAACTCCTTCTAAACGGAACTATATAAATATGTTTTGTAGAAATTTTGTGTGTATGATTAAGTTGATTAGAGAATGGTTTAAATTCATAATTGGACCCGGTAGATGGCTTTGTTGTCTAGATCCAGAAACCACCTGTGCAAAGTCGGGACAGATGATATACTCGCGAAATACTATAATCAGATCTTATTTTTATAAATTCGAAAACTGCCTAGATGGGCTGTAGATTTTATTAAATGTTCTTTCTGCCTGGAAAAAGATCTGAGTTACCCTTAAGCCTCAAGTCGCATCTAAAAAGGTTTACTTCAAAAATTTTATGTAAGTAAAGATTTATTAGGTATGAGTAGTACAAATAATCACATTTCAAATAAACAATAGCAATGAATTGCCATGCTTAAAAGCTGTATAAATTGTGTTAATAACTTTTTTTATATGACTATAATAGGACTAAAACTTTAATGCAAGCCAGTGGACATATACTTGGTTACCGAGTCAGCCAACATGTTGTACATATTACAAACTATTTGCTTTCGAGTCTTGGTTGTGTTATAATAATATACATAATAAATATATAATAAAATATTCAAGTATCTTAACCCAAATCTTATACGCTTATTACTAGACTGGTGGCAGATTAATACCAACACAAGATATAATTATTCTAAATATACGAACAATAATTTTTCACAAAAATAATATTCTATAGAAAAGTAAGTTACCCCATCACGTGTTGACGAACTTCATATGACCTGTTTGTTTTATTATTACTTAGAAATACAAGTCGCACCCCCACAATATTTTTCTTTACCGTGCGGACGTGGTAAATTAGCATTCCAAATTGCAAATTACAATTTTTCTAGCACTCCAGTTGCTCTTGTACTATGAAATATAAGACGAGCGCTTATCCCCTGAGCTGTTCCAGCTACTGCTATATTTTATAATAACCAACTCTGCAAAGGAGCCGCAAATTTACTTCTGTTACTCTTGTTCAATAGAAAAGGCAGAAACTTTATACGTAGTACAGAAAACGTTATAGTAGTAGTGGTTACAACGGAATTAGTGGCAAGTTTTATTTTTTACTCTTTTATTCTGTTTCACTTATTTATTTATTTTAAACTTTATCATACAGCAGGATTTTGTTTTGTATAGAGGAACAATATGTAGGCCTAACAAGCACTTGTTCTGGCGGGATTGGAACCCGCGGCCCCGCGAAGTGCTTAGCCACAGGATCACAGGCCACAGGACTGTCATTATTGGGTCGTATTATATTAAATTCGTTTTTCATAAAGCTATAAGTAATATGCAATGACGTCTGTTTGATTATCTCGTTGGTTGTAAGCGCGAGTATTGATCATGTGGTTCGAGGTTTAAGATCATGGTTGGACTGAAATCTTTTTTTCTAGAAGAGGGGGCAAACGAGCATGCGGCTCCTCTGAAGGTAAGTAACTATCGCAGCCCATAAACAACCGCAACACCAGGGGAATTGCAGGTGCGTTGCTATCATTAACTGCGTTTGGCAGAAAAAAGCGCCAGAAAGCGCTTGTAAGCAAAATGGCGAAACTAAACAGTTTTCGGCCAGGACACGTTTGCTAACTTCAGTAGCGCTGACACAATCCGCCATTTTGCTTATTTAATTTGTTTGTTTTGAAGTAGAGTTTGGGTGCGTTTGGCAGAAAAAAGCGCTAGCAAGCTTACAAGCGCTAAAATAGTTTTCGGCCAGGACACGATTGCTACTTCGGTAGCGCTGACACATTCCGCCATTTTGTTTATTTAATTTGTTTGTTTTGAAGTAGAGTTTATAAGTTGTTTTGTGCAATATTAGTTTTAAGTAATATAATGACATGAATAAACATATACATGTTATTAAAAATTCATGATTGGTAAGTTTTTAATATCAATACTTTACAAACATATATTTAAATTAGGTTAGGTTCCCCGGTTAAAACTAACATCGTGTCCTGGAGGAAAATAGCTACTTACGATTTGACAGCGCTTACCGCTTACGATCGCCATTTTGTTTACAAGCGCTTGCTAGCGCTTTTTTCTGCCAAACGCACCCTTTATAAGTTGTTTTGTGCAATATTAGTTTCAAGTAATATAATGACATGAATAAACATATTTTACATGTTATTAAAAATTAATGATTGGTAAGTTTTTAATATGAATACTTTACAAACATATATTTAAATTAGGTTAGGTTCCCCGGTTAAAGCTAACTTCGTGTCCTAGAGGAAAATAGCTACTTACGATTTTACAGCGCTTACCGCTTACGATCACCATTTTGCTTACAAGCGCTTGCTAGGGCTTTTTTCTGCCAAACGCAGCCATTCTTTTTCATTGTCTGTCATTGGTTTCATAAATTTTACTGATAAGTAATTCTCAGTGGCAGTTGAGAGTGAAATTGGCGTGGTTAAGACACGAAGCTCGAAAAGCAAGTAAAGCTATCGGTCTTGCTAATCTCAGGTCGTGCATAATGATCTAGCCCTACGCAGATGGTTATTCTCCATGGAGTCTAGCCGCCCTAGCCGAAATTCGGTTTGGAAGAAATAATATCATTATTTTAAACATGAAAAAAGTATACGCGTTGTTTTCATGACTACTTTATCAACTTTCAACAGTCAACCGAGCCTCTCGTATCGTACAAAAGTTCGCTAAAATTTCGACTTTTAGCGAGCGAGCTTGCAACCACAATACAGTAAGACTATAAAAAATAAGGAAGTACTCACTCGTTTATGTGTCGTCTTAAACTACATATATCTCATGCATTTAAAACGAAAATCAAGGAAGACAACAAGCTCACGTTGAACCGAATGGAGAATGTGTACTGTGGCCGATAGACCTTATAAATCTATCCTGGATTAAAAACCAAAATGTAAATTTGCTGTCATCTCTAAAGGCTGACAAATTAAAGTTTCTTGTACGCCAGCATACCGTGTTTGATTTCCGCCAGGGCCATAGAAATTAGTTACTACTTTTTTTTAAGCACATGTGACAAACGCACTTACGGTCTACCCGATGGTAAGAGGTTACTGCAGCCCCGGAACACCTGCAGCTAACTTCTAACAAAGACGGTTACGGATGAGTTGTCACCTATGAGGACTAAGATGGGAGTGCCGCACAGCCTGTAACTATACTGGTATTCTACACCCTTCAGACCGCAACACAACAGTGCAAGTACTGCGATCTGGCGGCAGAAATAGATAAGTGGGCGGTACCTACCAGATGGACTCATGACGAACTAGGCAAAATAAACTTCACACCGGAACACCACAGTGCAGGCACTGCGACTTGGCGGCAGAAATAGATAAAAACGTGATACCTACCACATGGACTCATGACGGACTAGGCAAAATAAACTTCACACCGGAACACCACAGTGCAAGCACTGAGATCTGGCGGCAGAAATAGATAAGAGCGTAGTACTCACCAGATGGACTCGCGACGGATTAGGCAAAATAAACTTCAGACCGCAACACAACAGTGCAAGCACTGCGATCTGACGACATAAATAGGTAAAAGGGACCACCGTCTTCCAGAGAGAGGGATAGAGAGAATCCAACATAGTAGGTACCTACCTACTGTGATGGACTCCAAGGCAGAAAGAAGTCCTACCTCCAAGTTAATAATCCGAACTGGTAATGCATGAGCTTTTCCCGTGGTACAGAAGCTGAGTGATGATCATAGTACCAGATGTCTTGCATATTTGACTCTGCTGCTCCTATTAATTATTAGAGATGGGCCGAATATGGATTTCAACCGAACACGAATATTCGGCCGAATGTTCGACAAAACTTTTACCAAACCGAATATTAGGCCGAATATTATTCGGCAGTATCACCTCGGTACCTAACCAATTTATGTCGAAACATGAGTAAAGTGATTTGTACTTATGTAATGTAATGTTTCTTCATTTTATTCCAAAAATATTTTATCAAACTTTCTATTTGTTACAAATGAAAATAAATCTACAGTGCCTCAAAAACATGACGCTATACAAGTAGATTTAACCCATAAATAAAATATACTTTCAACAGTAAAATTATGTAAGACATGGCATTACTTAACTCGTACATTTCAATACAGTGGACACTTTGAGTTTGACGAATGTTCGGTGATTTAGCCGAATATTCGGCCGAATACGAATATTCAATAAAGCTGCTGAATATGCTGAATACCGAATATGAAACGAATATTCGGCCCATCTCTAATCATTATACCGCCATCTATCGGAAACCATAAGATTTTCCTGCCTTTTACATCGCCTACTGATCGAAATGGGTTGATGGAGTGTTTCATGCCGCCGCACGCTCTAAAGCTGTAAAAGTATACTATTTCGAAATTAATCGGTTAATAAACCTCGAAGAATTTATAACCTTCCCCGTTTTATGGTTAGATTGCAAAATTTACAAAAAGATAAACAGACACTATTTCTTTCTCTTTAAATTTCTTTAACATGAAAATTATAATTCAATTTGTTAAAGTTCACATCAAATTTACTCATCCGTCAATCAGCTGTTGAGCTTCGCAAACCTCAATTCCCTGAATGTTTCATTTTAGGGGCGAAATACGTGTTGTGGTTTCGGACCATGTTCGTTATTACATTGTTGTGACGCTCGAATGGGCTGTGGTTGGATTTTTATATGAGCATATTAAGTTAGCGGTTTTTTGTTCAAATATACATTCAAATTATGTACTTCATACCTACATAAATCTGCACTTTTGCAAAACTCAAGTTAGTCCTTTAGTTAAATGAGAATTCTAAGAAATATTTTATTTATCCCTTATATCAAAATTGAAATATTTTTCTTTATTTACTCTATTCTTTTTATCGCCTTTCTTAGTGGTAAGCATGTAGGTACATATGCCTACTGGGAAGCGTGTCCTAGGTTTGAATTACGACTGACATTGGGGACTATATTACTAAGCTCTCTCTCAATCCAGATGAACAAAGTTTTGTCATTTGAGGCCCTAACTTGTCTTTTTTAATTAAAATTACAATTTATATCCAACTATTTACAATATTAGTAAAACAAAATTTTTTGTATAAAACTATTATTATTCTAAACCTCCCTATTTTTTAAGTAAATTTTGACTAAGCATTATTACAAAAATCTTTTGAATTTTTTTTAAAATATAATTGAATTCAAAAGATTGTCAGTGTCCTAAAGGTAAATAGGTATACGATTCGTTGTCAAACAATGATTTATTCGGGGGAATCCGTCGACGTCGCGTCGGTTCAAACCTTACATCCATTCTATTATGATCTTACGCAAATACGAAAACAAAGGTTTTTAAAAGTTGTTTTAATTTTATTGGTACTGACAAAAAGTAAAAGTTTCTTTAAATTAAAGTTACCTCAACTATAGAAATTTATCCCGTACCGTGGCGGTGTTTTAAATACATATATTACACATGATCAAACTTTTAGATCCGCATTAATGTTTATACATCATACAATACACGTACATACCACGTTACCGTGTACATACTTTGTTCGAGTTCTACACACTGTATACAAGCAACGTCGGAACATTTAGCCACTGCGCTACCGAGACACGTAAAGCGTAAAAATGCTCACAAATTTTCAACTTCTAAGCAAAACCGCTTTAATTTATTCATTCACTACAGTCTCTCAAGTTTCTTTGCTGAACAAAGGCCTCCCCTATTGATTAGCCACACAGTAGGGATATTTTCCATATTTACAACGCTTGTCAGGTAGGTCGGCCACCGCAGATCTTTATTATTTTAGGTTGCTCTCAGGAAGATTCTCTTTTATAGAGTAATGGCGACGAGCGAGCAGTCCGCCTGATGGTAAGTGAATCCTGTGGCCTATAGACATTTATATCTATACCCGATTGATAATCGAAATACAAATGCGTTTTCTCCCCTGATGACTGAGATAAAATGCTTCGTTTCGGAAAAAGGGACTCCGCTCATCTACACTCACACACAACCCAGCAGGATTAAGTTGTTTACGCTGGTATTCTGTGAGCGCGTATTTCAGACGTAGTGCCTATCGGGGTCGTATTTGGTATTTAATTTTATGGTAAGCATTCCATAAAATTAAATACCAAATTCTGACAGTGACACCTCTGAAGTAAGTAAAAATCATAATAAAAGTTCATATAGGTATTCTGTACTCATATATATTTAAATAATACTAGTACGAGTACTAGTATTAGTAAAAAATAGGGAGGTTCAATATAATAATAGTTTTATACAATATTTTTTACTAATATTGTAAGTAGTTTGATATAAATTGTATTTTTAATTAAAAAAGACAAATTAGGGCCTCAAATGACAAAACTTTATTAATCTGGATTGGCAGAGAGCTTAGTAATATAGCCCGCAATGTCAGCCGTAATTCAAACCCAGGACACGTTCCTCAGTACGTATATATACTTACCACTAAGAAAGGCGATAAAAAGAATAGTACGAGTGTACCGCCCAAGCTGTACAACTATTATTTATTTTACATGCATTTTGGATATAATATCATTGTGGAATTTCTCCAGCAAATCATGCTACAAATACTTCAAATACTTTGGTAACCATTATACGATTAAACAAATTCGCAGTCGCTGGGGGAACAAGTGTAGTATGCTAAAGAACGTATACCTACATAAAAGACGTCGATTACTAAAGTGCAGGTAAAGCGACAAAGTAACTCATTATACTACGTACAAGAATGACGCTTGCTTTGTAAGCTCTGAAGGAATAACTCCTAGAGTTAAATATCTAATGCCTTTGTGTGCCTACGTTATGTTGAACGTAAATGCTTTACGTTTATAAGGCGTGCCATATATGTGAATTTTATTATAAGTCAAGAATTATTGAGCAGAGCACAATCAAATCTTATTAATATTATTAATATTATACTCAATAAATTATATATTTTTATAAACTTAACGACCAAAATAGCAGACTTTAAAGCAGATAATTTGAACGCCACTACTGTCCATAGTGTGGGATTAAATCGATGAGTTTAAAGTTTTAATCCCTGTCAGACATCTCTCCTCTCTTCACATAGTTCTCTGTTGTCAGCCTTGATATTTTGGTACTAATTATTGAGATGGCTGGTCAGCTATACTAATATTCTACTAGATATCCTAATTCCTTATCAGAGATATTTTATCAAGGCTGATTTTTGAGAAAAAAGTTGAGAAAAGTTATTCATAAGATAAAATACAACAATAAAATAGCTCAATAATTGATAATGATTTCTTATATTCACGCGAACACTACACATTGATTAAAACTACTTTTACGGATTTTATCGCGTTTTATTTATTTTATTTTTAATACCCGACGTTTCATCAAATCTGATGTAATGGTTGGGGCCAACTAGGATGTGATCGCAAACTGCAGACTTCGATTTTGATTTGCGATCACATCCTAGATGGCCCCAACCATTACATCAGATTTGATAGACCACAAATCCTCGCGAAAGAACATCGACTCCTACCAAGGATGATACGTGAAGCTATTGAAATTAAAAAAAAAAACATCCTAATTTCAATAGAGAAGGAGGCTGGGTACTACCACCTGCTTGGGACCCTATAATTAATAAAATTAAAACTAAACTCGAGCATACCACTGCAAGACTTCAAAACACAGTTAGTTCATTCTGAGTAGATCGGACCAAAGACAATAATTAAAAAGCTGAAGGTACTCCGGGTTAACTTTGACATCGGGACGTCAGTCACCTCAGTCCCCCGTGACTATGGGTGCTGGAAAGCACCCGAAACGTCGGGTATTAAAAATAAAATAAATAAAACGCGACAGCTCAATTGTTTCACTTTTATGTTCAGTCAGGTTTATAAACCATTTGATAGATAACATATATCTATTAATTGAAAAATCAGACCTAAAACTAATATTATGTAGAAAGAAATAGGTATATTTAATTCTCTTACAAAGCCATACTTGATTGAAATCTTATAATTTTTAAAATTCGAAAACATATTTGAAAAGTCATAATAAATAAATTAAGTTAAATAAAATAAACCAGTTTAATTAATTTATCACAAAATTGATGTAACGAACGAGCTTACAGTTCACTTGAGCTGAAAGCTCGTTGGTCACTGACTACGATGGACAGTGGACACGTTTCATTCTCAAGTAAAGAAATCAACAGATACGTGTGCGTTGCCACACCTGAGCTATAAGAAGCACTGCCTTGTAGCCTACAATAATATTATCTATATCCCTTAGGCTGGGATATAAGTACAACAATGGGTGTATTTAGGTGAGAAGGTGCTACACCTTACACACCTCGACGAACTTCTACGCATAAAAGGAGCTTCTACACATAACGTAAATATTATAAAATTCGTTCGATAGCGAATGTGCCATATTATTTCTCCTTAAACCCTATGATAAGATATACTAAATTATTGATATCCATTGGTTGGTATTTAAAAATATTATTTTATTAAAAATTTTCCGCTAAAACTTGCCTTAAAATATATACTCAATTTTAATTTTCAACATGTGTATAACTGACACGTTTAACTTTTATTTATTTAAGGGGGGGGGGGTGGATTTTATACCTTCATCGTATTTTGTGGTTAAAGCTCAATTACACACTATTTATTCATTATGAAGTTTAAGATATAGGTTGCATTATACCGGATCATTTATCATACCCTAAAGCGGGGCTAGCATGTCGCTGACATAGCGTTCATTTCTCAAATCTTATTACTTACTGACTCGTGCCTTATTTTTACAAAATATTTCTATATAAGCGACTCAGAAACTACCGTAAAAAGCTAGGAGCACGATGCACCTTTCAAGCTTATTAACGTTGATTCGAAACGATAAATCTTGACTTGTAGTCTGATATCTGAGCTCGCTCATATATAATTGTATAGCATAGTCGATTACAAGAAAAATGAACTGAATTTCCATGGAAAGCGATAACAAAACCACGAAATTGGATTTTGCGATATAATCTGGAGTTGGTAGTGACAGGGCAACGAGAGACGACCGCGGGGCTCGGTGGTTTTTGCTGCGCTCCTGCACAGTAACCGCAAGTCACAATGAATCTGTCCTTGGAACATATCCAACGTATGTATGTGCTCTAATTGCGTACGCTATAATTACAAACGGCACACAATGTAATCAATTAGAATGGAAGATTACTCGATAGTCACTCGTATTTCGCAAAATCAGTAACCTTCGTTTTCTATACTCTAAACTAGATTACTAATCTCAGATTGTCTATACCTCGTTCCTGCATATTTCAATATATGCGAAACCGCAAACTATTCTTGTAGTCTACCTGGCATTCTAAGGCTTTGTTAAATAAGATAACGGTATGTTTATAAGTATGTCATTTCACTTATTTTTCTACCGATTTTTTTCAAACAGTACCTTTTTTCCACGGCTTTACCAACATCATTTATGTCCTATATCTAATTCACCTTGGTGCTGTTCTTCTCGGAGACTTGATAATATTACGTTCACTCCGTAATTAATTTTTTATGTGTCAAAGTACACGGTTAAACTTATGTTCAGCAGTATATGCCTCCCTATAGAGTAAGAGATAAGAAAAATATTTGTCACAAAAATATTTGGCAGGCGGGTTGTCAAGCTCAATTTTTTTTCTAATTGATATTAGGAAGACACTGCTGTTCATTTGCCTCTTACGAATCCCTCGGGATTATACGGGGTAGTGGAGAATCCATGAAACATCTGTTTTGCATGCGTTCGAGGCACGGTAACAACGTAAAGACGATAATAGGTAACCGTACGTTAAGGGGATATAGTAACTCAGGTCAAATTCTAATTTCGCCCCACTTCCCCGCGCATCGTATACTATGTACCGACATGTTTTTAGTCACTGATACTGAAAGTAGATAGGTATCTAACGAATACTTATTTCATTAGATTTATCATATTTATGTCTGTTTCTTTACACCAACCCAATTGCTTCTTATTTTTATTACGGTTATTTCCAATTTTAATTTTACGTCGTCCTGTTGCGTAATGTGTATCCTGATCGTAAATGACACAACTTCTTCAAAGGCCGAAGTGAAACTGACTGGACGGCAGGAAACAAGCTTCAAGACGCCGATAGTTTAGGTAATTGCTTTTTACAATGAAAATAATGGTAATTAAAAAAAATAAAAAACCCTGCTTTACAGTTAGTTTAGTTAGTATGCTAAGTTTCATGATCTAAGTATTTTATGAATAGCAGCCTTCGATCAACAATTGATCGAAGATAGCAGCGGTTTATTGTTCAGTTTGGAGGTAACTTTGGATTTTTTTTCTATCGAGAAAATTTTACGAAATCGTGTTTTCGTCTAACATAATCATTAACAATAATCCTCAACTTTACCATATATTTATTTCAAAATGAATGCTGCAATATTTTCGGCATAACGGAGGATCTTGCTAAGCCATTTGAGGTAGTATTTCTAATATATCCCCTTAAGTTAATCAAAATGGCGATTAAGGCAGTATGAATCTCGAGCACCCTCCACGAAATATAACCTGTAGTGCGAATGGGTCAGATTGATCAGGGTAGGATTGCTCACATAGAATACCAGCATGGAATAGTAACTTAATGCTGCTGTGAATAACACTTTGACAATTGGCAATTTTGGCAATTGAGCATAGATGTAGACGTCCACTTACCATCAGCTGTGCTATGCGCTCGTTTGTCATACTTCTATGATTAAGCTTTAAGCAACCAACCAGCATTAACTTATCGTTAAGAATTCAAGGGCTCAAACTGTCCTGGCATTTCGAATATGTTAAAAACCTTTTTTAACCGAGTTAAAAAAGAAGCAGGTTTTCAATTCTTCGGAATATTTTTATGTACGTTCTGTAATAACTCTTAACCGCGTAGGCCGACTACCGTAATGGCGCAGTTACACTTCGTCGTTAGCTCGTATTCGATTGCCTATTGAATTCGGACAAAAGACTAAGTCAAAGAATATATACACTACGCGAAACTAAATGTAAATGAACGGAGTCGAGTACGCCCGTCTTCGTACAATCCAGTCTAGCTTTCGTTTTAGTTTTATTCCAATAGAGAGATAACTTCAACGACTAGTAAGACAATGTAAATAATGCGTCGCGTGACCGAATTCGAGTAACGTCTTTCGTACACCCGAATAAGGGCTAACGACCAAGTGTAATTGCGCCCTTATTCTTTTTGTTGCGAACGCTTTGCAAATCATAGACTTTGATGATTTTCTTATGAATCCAATGAACACTCTTTACTACTCTTTCACGTACTATCTTCCTTACCTCATTCACAGATTCATAATAAAATCATAAAAATCTTCAATATTCAAAGGCATTTGCATAATATGGGGATAGCGTTTTGGACGTTTGAGGCAGAAATAAAAATATTCTTATTTAATCATAAAATTTATAATGCGTTTTTATGAACAGAAATCTCGTTTACTTCAAGCGTCCATACTTTGAGGGTTCAAAGTCATGTAATGTCCAGTGAAATGAAATTTCTCTGGTTTTGCGTAAAAAAAACGAAATATTTTCCAATAGGTGAAATAACGTTTTATAGATTATTTATCATTCGAAAGGGGATTAAATTTCCTATCTGTTTTTATAAATAATAATGTAATTACTTACATAGTAAGTGAATTATTACTTTCTGTTTTCAAAACATTGCGTTTTTCTTCTGTTTTTTGTTCCGACTCTAACACTTTATTCACAAATTGTGCTAAATCCAAGGCCACATTTCACAAAACACAAACAATAACGTAAAGTTTGATAGATTGTTTATCGGATTTGCATAATTTTATTCTAGTTACTTCATAATAAATAATTTATTTCGAAACCGGCATAAAATGGTCGCCCGGCGTTACAACTGAATAAGATGCGTTCCAAAAGTTTCACTGTTTTTTTTACTATCGAATTGAAATTTGTGTCTTGAGTAAATATGATAAAACGATTTTGTATTCAATTCCTAGTAATTTGATATATAATTTATAAAATAAACACTTATCATTTGAAAGCTTTGGACATTTTTCTTCCACACGAAATTCTTCGTTTTTGCACAGAAATTGATAATGGCGGCTAAAATAATGGGCGTCACGACTGACTTTCAAATTTTGTTTTTTTTTACCTTTATTTCTTAATTTTGATTGGTGTATCACACATGAATGAATGAATGATTAGTTGAACTTTGAGAATGAGGAAAAAATTGAACAACCAATCACCACGCAGATTGAATATCAAAGACAAAAGAAGATCGACTCTTTACGGACACATGGTGTCTTTCGGACGCTTGAGAGGTTAACAATATCTATCATAAATACGTTTTTTTTTATTTTTTACACGGTGCAAAAAAACCCTATTATAGTAAAATAAAAAATGTTCCCGATACTGTTCACCCCTGCTTCTTTTAGGTTTTTAGCATTAACTTTGTAATTTTGAATGGAAACGAAATAATATATCTAAATGAAAGCTTAAATGATTACAATAAAGTGTGACAGCTGGTATTTAAATAGATTATAATAAATTAGGCATAAATCCTAACTGTAACATACATATTTGTTGTAATTTTGTTACAAAGTGTGCCTTATAAAGAATCTTTTTTTACATCTGTCTAATGCTATTACAAATGGAGAATAGATTAATAAGTTGTACGTAAAAAGACGAATCGGTGGTGCGCAAGGCTCGTAGCGTTTTGAGTCATTGGACTCGTTACGCTAAATCTGACGCTATTTGTCAACTGCCGCTGTTTCGTGTGTCACACGCGACGGCACTTAGTACTGGGCCCGTATTGCTCATGAATATGTATGGTTTATATCCACGTGCTCGCCTCGGTAAATCTAAAATATTATCAACTTATTTGTGATGGCGTCGTGTAGACTTACACATACGATAGTCGGCAAAGTATTGAAGTACTTTGTAGTTTAGGTAACTAAGTACCAAAGATTGATACTAGGGTTTATTAAGCGATATTAAAATAAAGCCCATTTAGGTCCAGGTCTCTTCTCATTTCTGAAAGGGTGATGAACTGTACATCGCTGCTCCAATGAGTGTTGTGAATTTCGCAAGTCTTCGAAATGTTTGTTTCTTAATTTTTTAATCATGCAGGTTTCCTCATGTTTTCATTCACCCCCAGCATGTGGTGAATAAGTATTTAAAATTACTTTTAACAATTTATTTGGTACCGACGTACTGTGAAATTTACAGCGACCGTTTAACCGCTACTCCTGAGGTACCCTAGCTTTATTATTCCATTCAGAAGGAGGAATTTCTTCCTTTTTGATCGATGCTATTATAGGTCTACATGATACCACCATATATATCTTAGATTCGCCAAGATTTCTGGTTTTAAATCGAAAAAACAAATTGTTGGTCTTCAGGCCGTTTGTGTTGTATTTAATTGTCCCATATATTTTAACACTGAATTCTAGCTTTTCGCCAATGTTATCGCTTAAACGTTGTATCAAAGTTACTTGTAGATCAGGATGAGTGAGTACCTCTTTATTCACTTGTGATGTTATACCATCTTCTAGGTTGTACATAACTTCATATTGTTTGGACTTTACCGTGGATACACCGATAATGGACGATCAATATTACACAAAGGTATGAAGTGAAATAACACTTACGCATTAACTCTTACAGTCCCATAGATGGGTATAGAGTCCCCTTCTTTATATTGAACGGGTAATGGAGCGCGAACAGGGTCTACGGGTCCAGTCTGTGTTGACGCACTTTACATATTCCGTACATATTTTATTTCTCGTACGTGCAGGACATTTTACAGCGTTTTCTTTATTTATTTATGTCTTTGTTCTAATGTAGAATAAAAAGTCAAATAAAGAAGATACTTAATTAAAATAATTTTTATACTCTACTAATAATGGCTAAGTAATCAAGTGCCGTGGGATGGCGGCATTAAAGAATCAATCACTCAATTTCATCCCATGAGGTTTGGTAAGAGGTGTCTTAGGGAAATACTAGAAAAATTATAATTCATAAGTTTGCTATTTTGTTTCCGAGCTTAGAGCAAAAAAAAGAATTACTATTGTATTATTTTTTATATAAGAGGGTACAAACGAACGAAAGAAACATCAGGTGGTATGGTATGGTAAGTGAATATCGCCACCCATGAACAACAGCACAACCAGGGGAACTGCAGGTGCGTTGGTGACCTTTTAAAAAGAGTAGACTCTTTTCTTGATGGTCCCTAGGTCGTATTGATTAGCAAAATTTGAGGGAGTGCGAGGAAGAAAACGTCCCGTAAATCATGGAGTGGTGGTTGACCACCAAACATACTAGCGAGTTTGGACGCGATGTGCGATAGTGAAATTTAGCGGCTAGAATTAGTCCGAACTATTTCTCGGAGCAGAGCCGTGATAGATGCGATTAAATATAGAAAGGGATGCAACATCTCTTTACCAATTACTAAAACCTCGAAGCGAAATACAAATACAAATAGAAATTGCACTCATTATTCGAAAAAATAATTTATGAGTCTTAACAATCTTACGAACCAACAAATTTTTACGATTTCAATATCTTAAACGATTCAAAGTTGTATTTATCGTAGAAATATTTCTAGAGTTTTTTTTAATCATAATTTTTAATTGCTACGTTATCGAAGTAGAGCAAAAGATCAAAAGAAGAAATAATGACTGTAGTCAGCACCAATTAACTAAACTGTATTGGCTTCACTTGTCTGCGAAAAAAAATTAATGGCGAATGTACGGAATGTAATTTCTTTTTATCTAGTTTACAATTCTTTTAAAATATTGTTTTTTTATTGGATAGGGTTACAAACGAGCACACAGTCCACTTGATGGTAAGTGGTTGCTGTGGCTCATAGACATCTGTCCTCGATTACAAATCAAAATGCAGATGCGCTGTCACCCGTGAGGACTAAGATGGAATGCCCCGTTTCCAGTAAAAGGAGTCTCAGGTTCTCTACACGCACCATACGAAACACAGCAGCATTAAGCTACTACTATTTCACGCTGGTATTCTGTGAGACCTTGGTTCTTCCCCGGTCGAGCCGACTCATTCCGTGCTACATCTATTATTATAACTGCAGCATGGCTCTACCATATTTAAACGATATATGATACACTACTAAAATTATTTATCTATCCCGTCAATCACTAACTCCCAACCCTTATGTCGCTGAATATAGGTCGTATTTTTTTTTAAAGAAGTCATTGTTTCATTTATGTAAGAGTTTTCGGAAATGTCAATTAAAAATTTCATTGGTGTTGGCTAGGATCGAACCTGGACTGCTCAAGTACTGTTTAATTGACGGGTAACTACTGTGTAATGTCAGTGTAAGAATGTCCTCGTCCCGTGATGTGACAGAGGGAAGCAAGCCAGGTGATGGCCAAAATCGTCTTTCCAATAAGAACTAAAAAATAGAAACTGCGATTGACAAACCGCCTGCAAAGCGTGGCAACTATGGTAAACATCGGCCTATGAGGCTATCTATGTGGGAGGCCTATATTTAACAGTGTACTTTGACAGACGGTTAAGACAAGATCTTATTACAAGACGTGGCTTAAAGAAAAGTCTTTGTTACAATAGAAGTCCCTTAGCCGCGGCTCCACGTTTTCGCGAAATTTTACATTTGAGAGCAAATGTAAACTTTTAACTTTAATATTCTAAATGGGACGTTTTTATTTTACATGACTTTAATTTAAGCATGATTTTAATTTATACGCCTTTCTTAATAATTGTTTCAAGTAGATAAAGTTGTATATACTAATTTCCGTAGTGCCGGCAATGTACGACCTCTTTTTAGTGAGCGCACAGCCTTAGAATGTTCCCAATATATTCGAGATAATCACTCCGCCAAATATCGGAGGCCACAGAAGGCTCTTACCGATTGCATTGACAGACTACTACAAAATCTATGATAAAATACATATTCACTACACGGATATAACAGAATTCATTTATCCAACAGGTAGATTGTATTGAGTGAAATTGATCGAGTCAACGTTGCGTGAGAGGTGTACACAGTCTTTTCCTTAAAACTTAAACACAAGAGATGATTTCTTTTTATCTTCGAAAAATATGGAGTTATTGGTCCACTTGTGACAATTGGTAATCTAAAATTCAGTTTGCAAAGTCGCGTCGCTGTCGCCGAGCCGTCACTAGTCCCTACCTTATGAAGGCCAACGAATTATAAAAAAGTTGGGGAATGTTATTTATAATCTAATGTAATTTTTTCAATTATAAATAATAACATTTTTTCTTTTTTGACACCTTTTTAGTTTTTCGCAATTAATTTGGATTTTTACTTTTTATAAGACTGAACAAAAAGGGGTGGAAATTACGCTTCTGTACAACATCTAAGAGAAAAAAAATACTGCAGTACCCTATTCCCTGGACTTGTTGAGTTGTATATATATTCTACAAAGAAAAATCTTCAAACCATTTAATTGTCACTAACCGTCAAAGAAAGTCTCAGTGATTTATCCCTGAATAATTCTGAGAATAGTTTGCAAGCCTCAAAATTTTGGTCGTGCAATAATAATATGTGAAAATTTTAATTGAGTTTGATAAGAACCGGTAAAATTATGCTACGACATTAATTTCTTCTAACGTTAAGCATGTACATATTAAGACTCTACCTATAATAATTAATCATATTATATACGAAATAATTAATCATGTATATCATTATCCACTTGAAAAAAAATAGTTTATTTTATTTTAATGTGAAGTAAAAAACTAGCTTACAGTCTAGCGATAGTAAATACATTCTGCAGCCCATGAACAGATGCAAATTTAAACAAAGAAGGAAACGGATTGGTTTTCTTCCCTAAAGACTTCAATAAAACACCCTACAGTCTGTTGGAGATTTGAACGTTTTTATTTTTTGATACTTTTCTCGTTATAACTGATTTTTGATCAATATATTAATATATTATATAATTGTCACATATTAATTTGTTTTGTCGAGACGATAATTCATATCTACCCTAGGAATCTGTGATGGCGTTATGGTCTAGTTATTAATATATTATATTTTTATATACCAAAATGACTGCAACACACACAACAACACACATGACTTTTCTTTTTTTATAGGATGGGTGACAAACGAGCACATCATAGTCCACCCGATGGTAAGTGGTTGCTGTGGCCCATAGATATCTACATCTATCCTTGATTACGATACGTTGTCATCCGTGAGGACTAAGAAGGAATGCCTCGTTTCCAGTAAAAAGGGTCTCCGGTTCTCTACACTCACCATACGAAACACAGCAGCACTAAGCTACTATTTGACGCTGGTATTCTGTGAGAGCGTGGTCCTTCCCCGGTCGAACTGACCAATTAGTGCTACAAATATACTACTAATATAACTGCAGCATGGCTCTACCACGTATGAACTACTAAATTACCGTTACTACCGACACTGAAATTGCTTATTGCAATTGTACGTGATTCTCTTTGTTATTTTTGCGGTACTTGAGTCTCTCAGAAATTAAATATGTTTGTGAAGTCATCACAAACAGGGTTAGCAGTCTTACTCGTTCATTACCTTTCATTTATGAGAGTATGCCCATTGTCAGCGAAATATCTGAATCTAACCACTCTTATTTCTCTTTAAAGATTTTTAAAATTTTTATATTAGTATCATAGAAGAATTTTAGAATATAATTGAGTAGTCCACTTGCAAAATGCGTTATATTGATTGACTAATGAATTAAGAAAATTAATTAAAACATTATATCTGTCAAAGTAAGTTAAGAAAATATTGTTACTTTAGTATACGCTTAAGTGGTATTATTTAGAATTATTTTATTATAAAAAATAAAATCTCGGTATAACATTAATCTTTTAATTTGAATATTAAAATTGAAGATAGCAAGTTCTGCAAAAGTATTCGTAACATAAACATTTTTGCAGTTGTATGGAATTAACATAGACAGTTTTGAATCAGTTTTTCACTTATGTCTTAAAACTAAGTTATTAATAATTTTAATAACTTAGTTTTTTTACACTCTTATATCTATTTCATCTTCCATTAGAGTTTCTTCAGAGTCAGTTTCTATTAAATTACTTTCATTTTCTTCTTCTTGTAAAAACTTATAATATTGAAGATTTTCAATAGTAATCCAGTCTTCTCCGAAATGTTTAATCAATAGTTGTCTGACGTCATTTAATTTTTCTGTTTTTACAGGAACTCCAATATTCATCAACGTAGGTTTAATATTTTCATAAGACTTTCCTCTTTTACAAACATTCCCATAGTTGACCACTTCAGATACATAATTAGGTTCCCCTTTGATTCCAATTTTATTATTCTTATCTGTTCTCAGGAAAAAATCTGTTAGAAGCATTAAATTTGAAATGCCAAGATCCTGGTAATTTCAGCACATTTGTAACGCTTGTTTTCCAGTCATAAAACTGGAAGTCACTTCCAAGTCTAATAACTTTACCATATCTTTTGAAAATATCAAAATAAACCCCGGGTTCCGCAATCACCTCTAAAGGGCGTATCTCTCTTTCGATATTTCCAAATATACGGTCGGGTGGCAAAAAGGAATGCCCAACTACCGGAAATATATACCAATAGTTATTTTTTTAATTTGATTTGGATCTTTTGTTTTAAACCAATATGCCAACATTCCCAAAACTATGGAATTTTTATTTTGGCCCCCACAACCATCACAAAATAATTTTATATGTTCAATACTGCTATCAAAAGTGGTATTTAACAGCCTGTGAAATAATGCTGATGCAATCTGATTGGATCCTTTTAAAGCCTCGGTTTCGAGCCACGTGTATATAAAGTTATTTGAATAATTTTGAGGGCTACAAGATGGCCCTTGGCAGATGATTAGATTGTATGCATACAGTTGTCGGCTAAAGTAGGCACTTTGATCCGGCACTTTTGGTAGAACCTGATTCTTTTGACAATCAAAGGATAAGATAATTTCATTGTCACTTTGCGTCTTGAGGCTAGTATAAAAAGTTTTGGCCTTTAACCTGTGAATCCTAAGCTGCGCTGTCAACATCTGTTTTTTAGCTAGATCATTTTCACTTTTGATATTCTCTTTTAATTGAATGCACTTAGAGCAAACGTCAGTAGCCGGTGTCTTAAAACTTAAATTAAAAAAATTTGTAAATATTCTCCGAAAAAATTCGTATTTTACCGGCACATTTTGTGCTTCATTGTTATAAAGTTTGTGTAATTTTTTTATATTAAGGTCACTGCTCAGGTATTGTACTGTAGACCTTCCTCTCGTATAGTGTGATTCTATGGATTTAAGACTCTTTATAAATGACTTAACAGATTCTGTACGACCTGAATACTGTGAAGATCTTCTATACCACCTTCTTTTGCAAATTCTTTGTATTCTATCTTTAGATATTTCTAAAAGTGTGGTCATTGCTTTTTGGCATACTTTTTTAATTTGATGGAGCGTTTACCGCCGACAGTTGATTCGTACTTTGGAATAAAATAACATATTGTTTGAGTTTTTTTTGCCTTCTTTTTTTGGAGTTTAAGCTGTGCAATACTAAAGTAATTTTGTTTGAAGATGCATAAAAATGTCTGTAAAACTTACTATAGTCTTGAGTCGTCAACTCGTTACATTTATAACCCTGTTTTAAATTTCTATGTACTCATTGTGGTATTTTTGGAGGTTCCTTTAGCCACATATCTGCAACAAAACAGTAAAAAATAAACTACTTGTTCAATAAAATCAGACAAATTTAAGAGTTCGCCAATAATGGTTTTCAAACTATTCAAATTCAAATACATTTATTTCGGCCATCGTGTTAGTAATGCATAGAGACTTACCCTAGTGTTAGTTATTTACAGAAATTTAAATCTAAGTACACCTTGAATAAAATAAATAAATAAATTTTCTAAAATAAATTTATTTATTTATTAAAAGATAACCGAAATATAAAACTGTAACTTACCTTTTTTATTTTTCAATTTCTCTCTTCCAATTAGATTTATCTGATATTTTCTTACGTCCGCTTCTATTAGGTGCTAGAATAACTTCTTTTACTTGAAATTACATTTTAGAACACAAAATTTATAAAGAACTTTCATTTCGTAGATAGTAGACACGTACGTGCACATTAACAGCATCAAACGTACTGGTAGACAAAATGGCGGCATCTGCACGAGTACGTTGGCGTCTTGGCGACATTTGCAAGTGAATAGTAACTTAGACAGTTTTGAAAGTGAACTGTCAAATATCATGGCGACTTTTGCAAGAGTATACCATATTTAGCCTCAAATTATTCATAATGTAGCGAGTTTTGAAATAGTATGATAAATGTAGAGTAACAGTTTTTAAATTTCAAATACAATGGCCGCCATTGCAAAAAAATACTATTTTTTAACTTAGAGTGGTTTGCAAGTGGAATACTCAATTCTTAATGCCTTCAATCTTTGGGATGTGCAAGCGGAATTTGGAAAGGGAATGGGGTGTACAGATCAAGTCTTTTACATGCGCATGATCGCGGAGAAGTTTTTGGCGAAAAACCAAAAAGTTTTTTGTGCGTTCATGGGCTTGAAAAATGCTTATGACAGAGTGGACAGGGATGTGTTATGGCAAACGCTGAACGCATTTAGGTTGAGCGCTGGTTTAATACAGGCATTAAAGTCTCTGTATAGGGACTCGAGTGCTTGTGTTAGAATCAACGGGGCCTACTCGGACTGGTGTGGCATCCATAAAGGTGTCAGGCAGGGCTGTGTAGCTTCCCCGTGGCTGTTCAACCTATTTATGGACAGTTGTTTGGAAAATTTGAAAGTTGAAGAGTGTGGGTTAAGAATGGGTGTGTTAACCATCAAATGCCTTTTGTACGCCGATGATCAAGTCATACTTTCATCGTCGGCGGCCGAGTTGATGGTGGTGATGATTGGTGGAAATGATGGTTACATTAATGTACAGGTCATTAAAAGAAGGGGGAATGAAAGTGAACGCAACTTAGATGAAAGTGATGGTTTTTGAAAGAGTAGAAAGCAAAACTGTGTGTGAAATAAGAATAGAAGGAGAGTTGAGCAAGTGGATGAGTTCGTATATTTGGGATGTGTATTCAGAAGGGATGGGAGATATGATAAGGATATTGAACAACGAGTGAATGCAGGAAATAAAGTAAATAGGGCTCTACACTCTATTGTGAAAAGTCAGAATGTGTCAAAAAAAGGCACGTATGGCAATTCACAATGCTGTATTAGTCCCTACTTTAACGTATGGTAGTAAAAGTGGCAAGAAGAAGAGAAGAAGCAAGAGAGTAGAATAAATACAGTAGAAATGCGGTCGCTAAGGAGTATGTTAGCGCTGAATCTAAGTGACAGCGTGAGAAACTGTAATAAAAGAAGAGTGTGGTTTGCAAGATGATGCGGTGACCAGGATTAAGAAAGGAATGCTTCGGTGGTTGGTCACGTAGAAAGAATGAATGAGGAAAGACTGACAAAGCAAATATATGTTGCAGAAGTGAATGGAAGAGTCCGAAAGGGACGTCCTAGGCGGAAGTTTGTCGACCGAATTGGTGATATACTAAAAATGGGCCAAATTAAGAGTACCCTTAACCGACGAGCATGTATGAGTAGGTATATGGATGTGGAAGAGACGAGAGACGTATGTCAGGATCGTGCTAAATGGAAGTATGTAGTCTCTGCCTACCTCTCTGCGTGACAGGCGTGAGTGTTTATGTATGTAATTATCACGCCAAAAAATGTGCCTTAAACATTTTCTTAATTTATTTATTACTATAGAATAGATAGGTAGTGATCTTATTTTTTGTATTATTACTGTAGTAGAGTCCCCCTTTAAACCCTAAACTAAATACTGTCATTAATGTGAAAAATTTACGTGTTAAGAAAACAAATAAAAAGCTACGCGAGAACGTTGAGCGATATAAAATAGTTATGATTATTCTTTAATACGTAAAAAAAACAAAAACGCTAATGGCAACACACAATACACAGATAAGGGAAGTTACAATAAAATTTGTGAGTAAATTGTGCTTACTTGCTGTTAGTTCAAATACTTTTTCGTTTTATTACTTATAAGCTGCACTTTTGTATTTCGAATTGGAGTAAAATTATTATGGTTTAACGATTAATCCTAAGAAAACTCAGGTCATTGTCATCGGTAGTTCTAGATTGGTTGGTAAAATTGACTGGTCTTCCCTACCCCCTATTATACTAGACCGCACTCTAATCCCTTACAGTAACAAGGTTAAAAACCTGGGGTTGTATCTTGACTCCTGTATGTCTTGGACCTCACAGGTTAGTGAGGTCAGTAGAAAAATGTTTGCTGCGTTAAGCTCTATACGTAGATTACGTAATTTTCTTCCCACAGCAACTAAAGTTACGCTCGCCCAGTCTCTACTTCTGCCTATCCTTGACTATGCTGATATTTGCTATTTTGACATTACCGAGGAGCAGCTTAATAAGTTGAGCGCATTCAAAATGTATGCATTAGATTTATATTTGGGCTTCGCAAATATGATCATATCTCTGAATTTCGCAAACAGCTCATATGGCTCCCGATCCGCCCTCGCAGGAATACTCACATTCTCTCCGCATTGTATAGTGTGCTGTTTAATACTTCCACTCCTCTTTATTTAAAAAACCGTTTCCAATATCTTTCTCTTACCCATAATCGGTTCCTTCGATCCTCCGTCAATCTTTCTCTCCCTACACCTTTGCACTCTTCTTCCTTTTTTAAGAAATCCTTCACCGTAACCGCTGTGCGATTGTGGAACTCCTTACCTCTCCATATTCGTCGTGCTAAATCTCTTCACACTTTCAAAAGTCTTGTTAAATCGTATTATTTAGAACGTTATTAGATAAATTACTTTACCTTTCTCGTACTCTTTTCATTTAATCTACTATATGATATTTTATATATAACTTTCACTTATCTTTATTTGTATGTATTATTATATTTTTATTATTATTTTGTATGCCCCCCCTCTATTTTAACTTTAGTTTGCATCATTCCTCTACGCAAAGGTTGTCTGGAAGAAATCACTTTCAGAGTAATAAGACCGCCTATTGTACATACTTTAATTTAGTTTTAACTGTACTTGATGTTTCTGTATTGTGGTGTACAAAAAAGAATAAATAAATAAGCTGTGGTGTACAATTCTATTTTCTTCATAACGTTTTAGAAATGTATAGTCACGATAAATTACGATAACAATAGCGGCTTCATAAAACATACCAATGAACTAGCACTTTTCGCATTAACGCATTTATGAATCTTCTCGCAATATGTCTAACGCGGTAAACAGAAGACTCGCTCGTAAATGCAATGCAGTTTTCTCAGAATACTCGTTACGGGCAGCGGCAGCGGTAAACGAGCTAAAACGGAATGTCTACAGTTGCACCTAAATACATACGAATGCCTCAGTATCACGGCACTATGAACGTGGCATTAGCTTAAATTGGATATCATAAATTAAAGCTTTACGATCCTATGTAGGCGTCTTGCAAGTGGTCAGAGGGTATTGTATTCTATTTTCCCATACTCGATTATAAATTTCGTTTCGTAAATATCGATGTTACATGTCTATCAGCCACACTTTGGTGACTGATGAAGGGGTAACATACTATCTGTACTGACATTAAATATGGCGATTTTTTTTAATATGATATTGGTGACAAACAAGTACACAGTCCACCTGAGGCTAAGTGGTTGCTGTGGCCCATAGACATCTATGTTAATCTATCCTTGGTTACGAATCAATGTGCAGATACGTTGTCACCCGTAAGAACTAAGATGAAATTGCCTCATTTTCAGTGAAAACTTCTCCTGTTCTTTACACTTACCGTACGAAACTCAGCAGCTTTAAACTGCTATTTTACGCTGGTATTCTGTGAGAGCGCGGTACGTCAACGGTCGAGCCGACACATTCGTGCTATAACTATACTACTAATATAACTGCAGCATGGTTTTACCAGTGAAGAAAAGGTATTTAAACGTTTATATCTAAATCTTGCATTACCGCAGGAATATGACCATGATGGACTTTCTATTTCCACCGGGATGGAACCACAGGCAGAAGCTAGAGATAAATAAATATTTCATCTATAGTTAACACAATAAGAGACTAATTTCTAAATAGTAAACAGTAAACCACACGCGATAGAGTCACGTTGCAGCTATATTATGGTTTAGTACGAATGGGTCAGCTCGTCCGAGGTAGGACCACGCTCTCATAGAATAATAGCGTTAAATAGCTTAAAGCAGTTGCTTTGAGAACCAGAGGTCCTTGTGACTGTAATTTTCAAATCTTTAAAAATTATCTATGTCTATGGGCCACAGCACACACTTAACATCTGGTGGACTGTTGTTTTACATCCTTATTCTATTAAAAAAAAACCTATATTTGTAATAGAGATATAGAGATATAGACTAATTAACTTCAATTCTGGTATACGACAACGTGTTCAAAGAATTTTCAGATTAAACATACACAAGAATAACACTTCCTTTTTCAACCCTATTGTTAAAATGTGCCGTGATTACGACGAGATTAAGCGTAGTAACGTACATATAGATATATTCGATAGTAGCCTGGTTAGATTTAAAAGAAATTTACGTGTTTCTCTTAACATTTAGTGTATTTGTTATCTGTTTTATTTTTGCTATGACTAAGATTGTACTGTAGTTATATTATTATGCTGTGTACTTTTTGGATTGTAGTTTAGATCAACACAAATATACTTTTAATTTTAGACCCACACCTTGCTTTATAACTTTATAACTACTGTCTGTTTGTGTACCTTATTCAATAAAATAAAAATAGAGTAATTTTGGTTGAAATCGTAAAATATTAATTCCTCTTTCTTGGCACACATGACTACAATTTCGTAGTTTATTTCATAATGTTCGTCATTCATCAGTATAATAGCCTGTCAATGTCTATAATGATGAACACTGGCTACATTATATATAAAGCGGCGAATGTTTGGCAATAAAATAGTAATTAAGTCACTATTAGACTATAAAAAAATAAAAAAAATTATAGTGGCTAAAAATGTTTACTTACTTAAAAAGAATACGACCGTTAAGAACAGAACCATTTTCTACCTTTTCATTTTTTCTTACAAAAGAATTTTTTTAAGTTTACTTCTGGATATCTAAGCGTTCGATCCGGCACGCAACAAGTATGGTCTACAAATATTTTTTCGGATATGTTTGTCTATGTCAAAGACTATATAACCACGTGATTGTATTCTTTATGGTCTATGTACATTGTACAGCCAATGTATGTAAAATACCTTTATGAAACAGAAGAAATTCCTAGTGTGGGGTAACGTTCTTTAAGGCTAAAAAAAAGAAAACGTCAGGCAAGTCTTTGTTTTATAAAACTTTTTTTATTTTATTAGGCCTTAATATGCGACAGATAAACTTTTCTGGTATTAGGGTTCATTTATCGTCGTGCTTGGCGAATAGCGGAATTTGCAGTATCAAACAGGCAATTTTGATACCACTCCCAGTCGCCGGTCTGTTCATTTTACGTCTGGTTAACAATAGATTGTTAAACCACCAAATATCAAAGACAATGACGTCGTTCTAGCATTTCCCATTGCCATCGACGAACCACACTCACTACACGTTATGTATGTATACGAGTGATGGATTATTTGACACAGCAGCCTATGTGGTGGGCATCTAATTCTATACATGGATCCATAATTCTCCAACGATGCCTCTGCTATATGACTCAGTTCAGTAAATTCGTTATAAGTAACGTGTAATTAAAAAGTAAAAAGCAATGCTGGTAACATTACTTTTGAAATTATATTAGAAGCAAGTAACTTTAGTACGTGTAGTCTGAGTAGATCATTAAAACTAAAATAATAGCAAAGTGAAGCATTCGTTTCGCCCATCCAAGAATTACATATTTTATAACAGTTCCTAACACTTATACAGACACGTTAGATTACGTATATTTGGTTAAACGCGAATCAGAAGCACCGGCGAGCGTTCCTGAATTACAAAAGCGGAAACGTAAATCACGGCACAATGAGCCGGTACATGCAAGCCGAACGCATTGTAGCGGAAAACTTTAATGTTTTTAACTGAGTGGTCTTAGATTTCTTGCGCTCCTTGAGTGTTATCCGAGCAATGAATGTGCTACACGGATTACTGTTTAACCGTACAGTGCAGTTATAATGGTCGTGATTTTATTCATTTCGTACGCGACTTAAGAACAAACCTATTCATCGTGTTCAAATATTTATCTTTAAACAGCTTATAGATGAGATTAGAATACCCCTTATCAGGTTGTTGAACTAGATTACACGTTTTGACTCAGACACTGATCGCCATCACAGTGCTGAATAATCTGTGCGTGTTAATGTTTAAGATGATTATCCATGTATTAATAAAATTGTGAATACAGTCAACCGATACTGTAAAGGTCTTAAATCAACGGTTTATTCCCACAACAAACAACACCCCACCCCCCCCCCCCCCCTCTATTTGTATAAAAAAAATAAAAACCCTAAAAAAAACACTAAAAAATAATACATCCTCTTTTAAAAAACAAAAAACAAAAAAATAAAAAAAATAAAAAAATAATTTCAAACCTTTTAATAAATAAATCTCCCCCCCCATTTTTAAAAAAAAAAACTTCTTAACTAGTAAATTTTAAATTATCACAACATTTGATTGTAGAGGCACTCCATCTTAGTCTTCCGAAGTGTGGACCATAACTTCCTGTGTCACTAAATTTTATAAAAAGAACATAAAGCTCCAATAGTTAAGTCATAAGGTTCACAACATTGTATTCGTTTGACGCAATATTTCCATGTACATTTTTACACACCACAGTTTCAACACGTTTACCCTATTTTAATTTTTAAATTGTCAACAGGAAACACATAACGTTGTAACTGTACTACGACCACACATTGATTTTTATCTTATTCGTATGGTAGAGACACGCTTTAGTGCATTATGGGTGTAGCACGTGTAGCGGCTCTGTCGTCGCCGCCACAAGCGAAAACACACCGAAGCCTAAATCGCGCTCTCAACATTCCGAATCATAAACAGTATATATAGAACATCTCCGAACTGTCACACGGAATGTCGGCCGCTCCCCAGGCAGAACACCTTGCCCGGCGGGAGATCTCCCCTTTCCTTCCACGGCCACAGTGGTGACCCCGACGTGATCTGAACACGGCAACCAAACAACCTTCGGAAACTTCAAGCTTCTAGCAAGCTTCTTCATCTAGCTTCACAAGGTTCATCGCAGCACTGGAATAATAATGCTTCCTGTTCCTTCAAGCTACTCTCTGCGCTATACAGTGTTCGGCACGGCTCTGAGCCTTACTGCTCGCCTCTGCTTCACGGCACTTTCGTAGATTACTTGCCTTCTTCTCGACTCACAGCAGACTACAAGGCAATCTCCTGGCACTTGCACATTCGTCGACAACTCGACTGCACTATCGACCTCCGGTCTGAGCAGGGGGGTGATGTGGCGGCGCTGTCGTCGCGCCACAAGCGAAATACACCGAAGCCTAAATCACGCTATCAACATTCCGAATCATAAACAGTATATATAGAACATCTCCGAACTATCACACGGAGCGTTGGCCGCTCCCCGGGCAGAACACCTTGCCCGGCGGGAGATCTCCCCTTTTCCTACCACGGCCACACACGTAAGGGTTGGTTCAACAGGCAGAGAACCTCGTTCGCTCAGAATATCGGCGTGAAATAAGAGGCTAATCCTGCTGTGTTTCGTATAGTAACAAGTACAGAAGACGCTTTTTACTGGTAACAAAGCATTCTGTCTTAGTGGTCATTAGGGACAACGCATCCGTATTTTGAATCTTAATCAATCATAGATGTATATCTATGAGCTATTACTACAAAAAAAACTATAGAATTCTTATAAAACTTCAAACCACTTCCTAGGACTCTATCGTATCAAATAATACTAAAGCGATATCACTTTGACAAGGGAAACCCAACCTAGTTTATTTACTCGTATCGTATATTGAAAGTTAGGTTGAATGTGCCATTTACAAGCACAAGCAAATTTTTAAAGTAGATAAATGTGAGCAACACTTTGGTAACACTTAACGAAAAGATGATAAATGATTAAAGTTAAACTTAAAAAAGTAAAAGCCGATATCAAAAAACTAAGAAGAATAAAATTATTTTCACATAACTTTGTCTTGTTTTGTCATTCAATTGCAAAAATTCGAATTCGTTATTTTTTAAATTCAGTTTTATCTTTTTAAGTTTTATTATTCGACTTTTTTGAGGGGTTTTTTTTAACAGCGTCAATACAGTAACTTTTTAGTTACTATAATTTTTCCAAAAAGAAAAGGTGAAAATTAATGTTTAAATAAAATTAAAACTTCCTTCAAATAGAATAATAATTGAAATTTATTCACAATTAGCAAAGATACCGCACATCGCGTAACATACATACAAAAAATCAGTCGAAGTTGAGAAAGGAATTGAAAATTTTAAGGAACCACCACAAAACCAGCGTTAAACCTCTAAACCTCTTCCTTTTCTGAAGTCAGTAAAATTATCTATTTTTGCATCGACTTAATTGAAAGAATTACAAGTCTTAAATTTAAATAATATACTTAATTTACTTTGGCGAACTCTGAAAGGTGTATACTTCGGGTTCGACGGTCTTGTAAGACATACAAGAATTCTAAGAATGCCGGACCCAAGCAGTGGACTTGTGATTGGTTCTAATGATGATTATGATGATTACTTGTCATTACTGTCTATTAAATATTGGATTATACTATTGCAATTGTTATAATAAAAAGGTTAAACATGTTTTACATTAAAAAATTATATTAACTCTATATCTTAGATGTTTATTTCGCATGCAGCTACCAAATGAAACTTATCCATAATAAAATGTATGCGACTAGATACATCAGTGAGATTAAACTATAACTGCGCTCGCTTAAGCGACAGGGCACAACCGGCTGCAAATTTTAATCAGTACTACGCCATGTTCGCATGATGAAAAACCGATTGGAACAGAATGTTAGTTTTGCTCGAATGCACCTTTGAATTCATAAGCAAAAAGAACTTTTGAAATGGCAACGGAATGATATAAAGCTTTAGAATTTTTGTTCTATACTGCAATCTCTTTATAGTAAAATAAATGTCTTTTGTTTATTCTTATTCAAATGCGGTGTTGCCATTAATTATTTAAATTTCACAATTATGTTTCTTATTTTTAATTAAATTTTTATTTATAATAATTAGCGTATTAAAACTTTTTCCATTAATAATATTATTATACATAAATTTTCAACTTAATCTTGATTTAGGCAAATTAGTCAAAACCATAGAGCGTAAGCAGCATCGATAATATAACAGTGCCCGCATACTTTCACGTTTAAGCTTATACGAAAAAAAAACTAAGAATTAATGAAGTAATTTCATAGCATAGCCCCGTAGTTACTTAATGACTTTTCACAGCATGCAACATTAGCATTGTAAATTAATGGAAGATAAGTATCCGTGATTCCTCTAACTTAAGTCTAGGGTCAGTAGTGAACGTGCCGCCCATTAGTTTATTAAATTTTTAATAAAATCTAGTGTTGAGTGTTTTAACACAGTAATTAAAAATGTATTACACATTTTTAAAATACCACGTTTTTTTCATATTCTTACATGGTCATCCGATTCTGAGCTAGGTCCAAAGTTTCAAATTCGATACGAACAGACATACACGAAACCGAGGTAATAAAAACGTGTTAATAATAATAAATAATATACTTAGACAGTTATCATTGTTTGTGTTTTACAATTTAATATTTTTTCAACAACCTTTGATCAAAAATTTGGAGTAGCAAACCTATTTATTTTTTAACAACATTTTATTTGTTAAGCACAAAATATATTCTTATATAAAACTAAGGGTATTAAGGGGATGTTACAATTTCTTCTCCAAATGTCATCTTGACCTGCAACCAATGCTCATATCCCCTGCAACGTAAGTCATAGCCTACTGCTATATTAGCCGTCCGAACTATGTAGTTCTGGTAACGCACTAATGGCGACATACGAGTATTCTTTCTAAAAAGGTTGTTCCCAAATCACGCAGACTACGGCTCTGTACTCTATGACCCGCACACACTAAGGTCGATAATACTTATCAACATACTATGTGCAAATCTCTTACGCTATGCAGCTATGCATACCAGTTGGCATAATCTCAAAAAGCCTATTAAAAAATTCCATCCATCCGTCCATAACGGCCTATTAAGGTTCACTTCTGAATTTAGGCCTCCCCCATAGATTACCTTATAGGAACGTTTTGCCATGGTTGCCACGATTGTCAGGTGGGATAGCAACTGCATTTTTTATTATTTTGATTTGTTACCAGGAAGACGCTGCTGCTTATCTCCTGCGTTTCCTCATACGACACCCACGGGACAATATGGATGAGTGGGTATTCTTACATCGCCTCTACACGGTTACGAGTAAAACATTAAATTTTTTTTTTAATAGGATAGGGTGACAAACGAGCACACAGTCCACCTGATGGTAAGTGGTTGCTGTGGCCCATAGACATCCACATCCATCCTCGATTACGAATCAAAATGCAGATGCGTCGTCAACCGTGAGGACTAAGATGGAATGCCTCGTTTCCAGTAAAAAGGGTCTCCGGTTCTCTACACTCACCATACGAAATACAGCAGCATTAAGCTACTATTTCACGCCGGTATTCTGTGAGAGCGTGGTCCTTCCCCGGGACTTCCCCTGGACTTCCCCTTTCCATTATGCGAAAATATATTAAAACTCTACTCTTTTTAAGCGGCAAGTTCCTTTCTTTCTTTATTTTCAAAAACGTTTAAAATTTCGTATAGAGAAACGTCCAGACATGGGCAAAAATTTCTAGACGATATAAGCATTCTTCGGTTAGCAACGTTTGACCACTGCGCTTCCGAGTCGTCCATGTATATTTTTTTAATTTAAATCATCTTTATTTCAATCTTTTTAATTAATAATGCAATGCTTTAGATAGATAGTGCAGAATTGAAATGATGGTTAGTTTAAACATATAGCTGGTTCAGAATGCCGTTTGATATCTCGAGATGCGGTCAGTCAACCGGTTCTTAGTCCGTTACGTCAGCGCCTGTTCGCCACAATTAGATCACAAGCTATACTTGCGATGTCTAGACCATATTTCAATCACTGATACATATTAAAAACCGTTCGAGCTCACTTTTTACAACTTGCGGCATTCCACAGATGAAATACGACAGATGATATGAACGTAGTTTACATTTGTAATTATTATTAAATAGCTACCGATTTATATTTATTATACAATGACAATTAATTTTGTTAATTAATAGTATGTTTTAACATACTATTAATTAATTTTATCACTACGCTAAACATTTAAAAAAATTGTACGTATAATAATTTGAAATCGGTAGCTATTTAATAATAATTACTTAATTAATAGTATGTTAAAACATACTAAATTAATAAATTAATTAATAGTATGTTAAAACATACTATTAATTAATAAATTAATTAATAGTATGTTAAAACATACTATTAATTAATTTTATCACTACGCTTAAAAGTCTCCCCACTAAATAGAGTAACGAACTGGTAGGACATTCAGGAAGTCGATGGAAGAAGGATGTTTTAGGATTAGGACCACGCTTTGTGGATTTCCATGACGGACACCACAGCAGTGGACTTATGAAAGGCTGTATTCAATAAATATTTTTATAGAAGTAAGCGTAACAAACGAGAAAACAGTCGACCTGATAGTAAACGGATGCTTTGGGTCGTACACCTACATCTACCCTCAATAACGAATCTAACTGAAGGTGCGTTGCTAGCCCTGACGACTAAAATGTTGTGCCTTGTTATAAATAAAAAGGATCTCCGGTTCTCACCACTCACCATACGAAACACCATGCGTTGACCTTCGCTGGTCGAAGCAGCCCATTAGTGCTGCGGCCAAAATACCTTCTTTCCTCACGATGTTTTCCTTCACCGCCGAGCACGTGGTAAATCAGCACTTAAAATTGCAATTAAAATTTTCATTGTTGCCGGCGGGGATCGAACCTGGGTTACTCGTGTTCTGTTATATTTATAGCGAACGTTAACCATCTGAGCTGCCACGGCTCTACTCTACTACCACCACTAATTTAATAAAGTACGAGTATATTTCTAATCCAATAAAGTTTTTTGTAACTAGCTCGTTGGTCTTGTCGTCATAAACACGATTGTGAATCCCGGGTCGGGTCAAAATCACTAATGGGGTTTTTTGTCAAGAAATTTTTAGCAGCAGCCCGGAGTTACGAATTTGGCGGTGTTTCAACCGAGTGCCTCGGAAAGCACGAGAAACTGTTGGTCCTGCGCCTGATCTCTCTCCAATCGTGTCGAATTACAATCCCATCGGACTATGAGAGTGAGGGAATAGAGTATGCACCCTTGCTGGCGCATACACTTGGTTACTACAATCCTGTACTGCGCAGATGGTTATTTTCCATTGAGAGTGGCCGCCATGATCGAAATTCGATCTGGAGGATATTATAATAAAGTATTTTCAGAGGAATAACTGACAACCAAAACGTTTATTTTACAGAAGAGGGCCAACATATAATTTAAAACCAAAAGAGTCACTGAGACAACAATTTAAGGAAATTAATATATTAACTCTGGCCTCTCAATACATTTATGAAAATGTAATGTACGTACACAAGAATAAACGTAGTTTTGCAATAATAAGTGATATTAATTCTGTAAATACTAGGAACAAACACAAGCTAGCGTAGTACCAGTTACTCGACTCCATCGAGTCAGTAATTCATTCTTGGGGCGATGTACACGCTTTTACTTTTACAAAATTTTTCATACGCAAAGTTCAAAAATTTTATTAAACTAAGTTTGTATAAAAAGGGTTATTATAATATTAAGGAATTTATGGGTGACAGTAACCCCTGGGAAGGGTAATCGCTACCAAGCTATTTCTAATTTGTCTTGTGTTGTTAATTGTAAACATGATTGTAAGCTATTATTTGAAGAAAAAAAGTAGTCCCACTGGGTTTCTTGCTGATTCTTCCCAGGACAGAGCTTTTTTTTGCGAACCAGTGGTAAATGAAAAAATTGACTTTCAATAAGTGTTGTTTGTAATCTACATTGAATAAAAAAAGTTTCTGTTTCCGTTATGTATATACGGTTTTTAAAATTGCCTTTTTAACTGTAAAAAATAATAGCTTTTACCATTGAAAAATTATTTAAAAAAAAAGTTTTGTAAGAATCGTTCAATCGTTATCAAGCTTCGTTGTTACACAAATGACTATACGCATATTTATTGAGTAAACGAAGCCCCATTGAAATTAAAAATAGGCTTTGAATGATAGGCGACTATAAATGTAAATGTAATTAAAGGACCGTGTACTTAGCCGCGATGTAAGTAAAATAAAGGATGTACTTGAATCAAATAGGAGTGTAATGTTAACGAGCAAAATTTAAAATGCAATTTAAAGTTTCCACAAACAAGTTGCTTTACATTCCCTTTGCTAAGTCGGAATCTCCTACTTTAGTTTCGTGGTTAGTCCATTTTGAATTCTCCTTCTTTGTTGATAGCATTCGAAAACCCAAAGCTAATTGGCTTTGTGTTTAGAATACTTAACAGTACGTAAACAACAATTGGAGTTTTTGCAAGCATTTTATTGAGAGTTACACCAGTAGTAATTTGTAAGGAGTAGGTCGTAATCATGTTACCTAAAAAGACTGCACTAATCGTATGGCAACTCTTTAAATCCGTTTGAGAACAGTGGTAGCTTAGAGGCTAATTGCTCGCTGTAAATATCACAGTACGCGAGCAAGTCGGGTTTGATCCCCGCCGGTACCAATAATTGCAATTTTAAGTTCTAATTTAGTACGTATATAGGAAATTATCATGAGGAAACTGGCATGTATGAGAAATAAAAAAAAAATTTCATGTGAAGTTCTTCAACGTGCATTGATACAGCGTGGCGGACATTTTCTTGCCCTAAAACCTTCTCAGAAATGAGAGAAAGCCTGTTCCCCACCAGTGGGACGTATATGGGCTGTAACTTTAATTTTTGGTTGAAAGACTGTGTAGCCTCTATGAAGTCTCCAACACTAAGCGGTATATAAATTATGTAATAGGTATATTAAGATTGGTGACGATATCAGCGTGCTAGACATTTGATTGATGATTGATGATTAATGCTATGCCAAATTCATCTACAAAACTTGATCATTACTGCAAATGCGTCATACAATAATATAGTCTATGTGTCCAGGTGTGAACTGCTATGAGTTGACAAAGGCATGTTATGCTAGACTTTACACAAAATGCGTCCTATTTTTTCAAAAAAGCTCATACAGTCGCAAAACTGTGCATCAAATTTTTCCCTAACGAAAATTTATATCGTTTTGTTCGTAAACCGGCTAACTATTATACTGTTGTTTACAAAATTGGACAGAAGTTTTGAAGCGGAAATATGCATCTGAGAAACCGTAGTTACCTTTTCTAGCACCAAGAATTCCATTTATCTCGAGAACGAAATATTCGTTTTGGTCCGTTACTAGAGATAGCAGCAAGATACTTACGGGCAGCTTTAAAGGTATTGGATACCTTCAACAAAGTAGCTAGTACTAGAAAACTGGATTTAATTGGAATGATCCCTGCCAGCTATAGACACTGTAGAGGATGTGTTTAGAAAACACTATATATATACAAAACGAAGACGAGGTTATATTCTGTTTGTAGGTGGTGATGGAGATCGTGAAGCGGGCTGCCAAGGTGCTTCTGACGATGGTTGACTCGCGCCAAAATTAAAAAAAGAACAACTTGGGGGTTTTATTCGGTATGATTCCGAAGTAGTCATCCAACATAACGGTCCCTCTAATTCTATAATTGAATTTTGCTTCTTTTCATTTTTAATATCAATAATTTCACAGTATACAAAAATAAATAGACACTTACAACTTTACTTAACTATCTAGTATCCTTCACTGAATGTTGGTTGGTGGTGGATGGTTTGAATCCCGGGTCAGGCCAAAAATAAGTTATAAATTTTCAAGATACACGCAATAATTCACTGCAATTATCTTGAAATCTATGTCTGATCGGACCCGCAACCGATCTCTCTTTCGTTCGTATCGGACTACTATCCTATCGGACTATGAGATCGAGAGAATAGATAGTGAACCAGATATTGCGTATACAATCGGGCACTATAAACCTATCCAGCTCTACTGGCTGTTCTAAATTGAGACAGGACGCTATACCCGAAGTACGATGTGGAGGACATTGTTATCAGTGTTTAAAAATTAAAAAAGAATTCCTCATATCTAGACGTTACGTTTACGTGTATTATAATAAATCCGTTCCAGTACATTAATTGATAGTAGATTAACAGTAGTAGACGTATCTCGACAGTTTGTAGGCAGATATTTCAAGTGGTTTAGTGGTTACAAAGCGGCTGCAGATACAACTATAGCATCCTCCTCCGTAGCTGAGGACTCGTCTCGAGGGCTAGTACTTGATCGGCCAACCGTATCGTGCATATAACTACAGCCGTGAGAACTTCATTAAACTTTATAAACTATAAAATATATTCCCGATATTGCAAGAACACGCTCTCATATTTTGTTCTATATTTATACGTACTCACCCAGAGGTATAGAATACAGACCTTATTTAATTTAATTTATTTATCTTATATCTCTTCTTACAAATCCATATTCATACTTCTGGCTCATTTTGAATATATTGCTAATTTAGTCTATAAACTTTCTGGATGTCACAGCCACTCACTTGTGAAGCAAATTTTTATTCTATAAATAAAGATAAAATAAAAATGTATACTAAGTATTCGTCTATTATTTTTAATACACAAAATTATTTTTGCTTAGACCTAGTTTAATTGCTGTAGCACGTAATATAAATCGGTGATTAATGTGTAGTATTATACGAAAATAAAAACAAAAAAATCTATAAAACTGCATTTACAATATATTACAAGTAGTAACTATTCAAACGCATGTAATAGAAAATTGGGCGTATTTATTAAGCTTACAGGACAACTCACCACAGTTTCATCGTAATTCGTTGAATTGTATATTAATAACGGACGAACAAAGAAACATTTATTTTTGTTTCAATAGATTTACTTGAAACTTCTGTTAGCAACTTACTTATGGTAACTACGTCGTCCTCACAATTGTTACACATATAAATACCAGAATTGTTATAGGCACGTAAGCTGAAATAAAAAAATACGTACCCGTAGTTTAGCTATAACTACGGGTATATAATAAAGTAGATGCAATTTGATATACAAGAAGGGTTTCGTGTCACCACTACATATTTTTAGTTTTTCGTTTTCCAGTTCTCTGGGAAATATTTCTTTTATCTATTGACCTAACATAATACAATACTTAATTATGGCATAAATATTGCACATAAAAATATGTTTTTTTCCCTATTCGTGTCTTAATACACGTTACTTGCAGATAAATTTCTCAGAAGCTAAACTTAAACAGCCTATTTGATCGACCTTGTAAATGAAAGGAGGTAAAATCCAACGCTTTAATAACCTCACAATAGCAAAGTGCTTTATGAATTGATGTAAAATAAAGTTTGCAACACTGGAACATTCCCTGGCGCTAGAAAAAAATATAATTTTCTCAGGGACGAAATATACCTAGAAAATATTGAAAACCCTTTTGTATTTAGATTGTTTCATAATCACAAATATATGTATTAAATAGGTTTGGTTGTACCTATGTGGATAAAACAATAATTTTCCGTAACAATGCTTCGTCTAACCTCACGGTTAAATATTCCTCATAGCGCCATAAAAACGACAACTCCGCGAACAAAACTTTTTATTAACTATTATAATTTATTTTTGTCCAGTTGTAGAGCCGTGTGTACTAGAATACTAACGAAAATAAAAACTACAAAAATCTGACCTCATTACATCTCCGGCGTGATTTTTGTATATTGTAAGGGTGGCAGACGAGCACTCAGTACATGTAATCGTACGTGCTTGCTGTGGCCCATAGACATCTACATCTATCCTTGATAACAAATCAAAATGCGGATGCGTTGTCACCCGTGAGGACTAAGATGGAATGCCTTGTTTAGGCAAGTAAAAAGGGTCTCCGGTTCTCTATACTCCACCAAACGAAACACAGCAGCATTAAGCTGCTATTTGGAGCTGGTATTTTGTGAGAGTCCATCCCCGGTCGAGTTGACCCATTTGTGCTACAACTATAATATAACTGCAGCGTGGCTCTACTACGGAAAAACATGGTAAACCTACGATCTAGCTATTAAGCTATTAAAAAGATGATATCTGTGACGAAATTAACTATCATATTGCGCGGGCAAGTCAACTTTTTTTATTTTTGGTGGTAAATACGGATTAAATACAGATAAACATAAATTTTCTCAGAAATGACACCTAGCTAAATCGATTATTTGTCCTTGCAAACCCCCATATTATGTAGATTTCATCGCAATCGTTAGGTAGCTCGAGAACTCCATTACAAACAAACAAATTATTAAATATTGCTCGTTAAATAGTGTAGGATATAAATAGCATATTAACGAATCCTCAACTGTGTCCCTCGTTCGGGAAAAAAAATGAATATCATAACGGATTTTATTTTCGAACATCACCGAATTTACGAAATATTATCTATTATAATATTTAGGTTCAGTTCAAGTTGTTTATTTTAACAATAAAGAGGAACGTCTAACAAAAACAGATTACAATCAAGACACGTTTAATAATTTAATATCTAGGCCAGTACGTGTAACATCGTGGTGATTCAACGTGCTTTTTCATAAACAAGGCTGAATAAAAGATAAAACACGTCTAGTCGAGCAGGAAAACCGCGAGTAATCCGAGTTTCAAATAGAAGAATCAAAAGAAAAAGTGCAAAGGCGAGATATGCTCCGCGCTCGAGACTGCTCTACCTAGTCTAGATGTATATAAATGTTGTATATGTTATATATGTATATGCATATGATGCAAGCACTCATGACAAATATCCTTGACGCAATGAGTTGGCCATTCTATGCGGTTGCACGCATACAGAACGGTGCATTGTGCTTCGCGGACAAAGGCCGCTACCACACTGGAAGGTGGAATCTGGAGAACTAAGACGGAACTCGAAAAACTTTAATGGTATTTTCCTCGCATTTCTTCACATGGATTGATATAATTAAAAAAGTTTTGTAGCCTATAAGATATATTTCTTTTTTTTTCTGCATTTCTCTCCGTTTAAAAAGAACACCAAAATATCTTATGAACATTGAAGGCGTTTTATAGACAGTATCGTATACCGAAATCGTGTGTTTTGGAAATAATATTTAGATACAAATTACCTACTTATGAAATATGAAGAATATTTTTTGATCTTACCGACATAATAGAAAAAACTGTTAGAAAAATACTAAAAAAGGGGCTCGAAATAATAGATTTTCTCACAAAAGAAGGGAACTTGAAAAAAAAGGACAAAGGGCGGACCGAAGACAGGACTTGAACCAGGGTACTACGATTTCGGGACCACCCGATATACCATTTGAGCTATTATAATCATTAACACATTGCCAAAATTTACCTTTGCAAAAATTTCAAAAATAATCCTAGCTAGATCGATTTATTGACCCCGAAACCTCCTGGACACTACATTTTATGAAAATCGTTGGAGCCGTTTCCGAGATTCCTAATATATTTATAATATAATATAATAATATATAAAAATAAAAAAAATATATATATATTTATTATATATATATATATATACAAGAATTGCTCGTTTAAAGATACTCGATACATTGCACATGCCCCAGCACTAAACAATTATTTTTTGTCGGTAGGTTAGTAAGTATCCGTCCTGAATATCGAACATCATCAAATAGGTACTTGCAGGAATCAAACCTTCAGTCCACAACGCCGAGCAGCGCCGCAGCCAAGCGTTTACATATGCGCTACTATGCCAGTGCATTTGTATTTGTATTTATTTGTTTATATAGTTTTTATAACTTCCTTTTTTCAAATATACATGTTGTTGTGTACGGGAAGCAGCACTTCCCGTCACTAATGTGTCTGTGTTGATTTAAATAATTAGTCAAATAAAAATTACGTGCGCATATAGGTAAAGATAAAAAAAATTATAAATTAATATTCTTTATTTTTAGGGTCATGTTTAGTAAATTTCAAACAAATCTATATTCAATCAATTTTCTAACTTTCTTTTTTAATTATCTTTGGGGGTAGTTTTTAAAAATTGGTTATTGCTTCAAAAAATCAAAGTCGATTGTTCAGTGACATTGAACCGAAGTTAAGTATCACGACGATAGACGATCTTAGAGCGCCAGATCCTTTTACTTGTGGGAAAAAGTGAAGGGACGCTGGTCTCTATAGACCACTTATAACTGATATTGATAACTTGTTCGTTATACTACCGCCCTCCTGTTCTTCAAATACTCATCTCGTGATGTCGTGCATTTATAAAAAAAATTCATTCAATTGTGTCGGATGAACACCGACATGAGTCAGATAATAACATCGTTGCACTCAATTTGCACGGACGAAACGTTTAGTGCCGTGTCGGGAGCGCATTTAATGCTGGTTAATTTTATTTTACGAGGTATTTAGCGCATTGTTCCTCTCTATTTGCTGATAGGGATTGGCGGTTGTACCGCGGGATCGATTGACTAATGAGTCACGGACGACATGAGACTGCACTTGGCGTCCCCGGTCTCCGGTGATGGATGACAAATCGCTTTTAGATCCTACACCGCGATGTTTTTTGTCGGCTCTCTCAAAAGCCTAGCGTTTAATATTTTCCCTTCGTCTATATTCTGTCGTAGACTTTTAACGTAAGCTAAATTTGCCTAAGCATTTTTTTTCTATCATTACGTCGTCGATTATCGTTAGTCGTAGTTCTGGATAGTAAAATTTCGCGTTTTTTATTATGGAAAATAACATATCATAATTCTGAATGCTAATAAGCTTTTTATACTATCTTTCATATCTTTTCATTAAGAATAAATATAAAGAAGTGAGTTTTGAGAGTGTGATAAATAAAATAACTATTTATGAAAAATTTTAAATAGGGGAAAAGGCAAGGCACTTTTCAACGTGTGCTGGAAAAGGGTTTGATGCAAGGATTTTCATATAAACATAGCAAACTTTTACATAACAAATTTAAAATTTTACGATAAACTGACGCAATGAGAAGAGATATATTTTAAAATCGTAACGCACGACACGAATTCCGAAGCACTATTGCAAATTATACAAGTAAAGTACTCGTGAAGTATTAGAAGCTATTTGTCGTTTCTACTGGAAACATGCATTAACGTCGACAGCAAGCAACGTAACTCATCTAAAATCTAAAATGGTTTTCAGTCCTTGCTTGGGCAAACAGGAAAATGCTTCACTTCCGCGGATGAAAAATGATTCATATATTGCAAACATTGAATAAATACTCTTAGTGATGTCTCATTTGTGACATATCCGTATTGAATGACACTAATTTTTTCAGATTTTATCGCGTTTAACTTACTTTTTATATACTATGACTTTTCAAACGTTAACTTGAAAAGTACACTTAAAACACATTTATTTGTTGCTGATAGCGATTATAGCAAATACTCTTCGAGACACGTCAATGTTCTAAAAGCGACTGTTTACAGGTCGATAACGAGGAGTTATTATATGTACAGTAGTACGTTAGATACTATTTTAAAATATAATTCGTCTCATCAATTAAATATATATCGCTTCTGTTTTTCGCAAAATTTTAAGTTTGTTATGTAAAAGTTTGCAATGTTCGATTTAATATTTATGGGTATTATAATTGAAGTTTTCAAAAAAAGTATTGTTAAGAAAAATTATATATCAAAATTAAAAAATGAGGCATGGAATATGTTAATGTATATACATTACACCTTTATACATTGCCGTGTAGTGGCGGTTAAGAATATCCACTACCCCATATCTTCCCGTGGGTGTCGTAAGAGGCGACAGAGGGAGACAGGCAGGAGATGGGCAGCAGCGTCTTCCTGATGACAACTGTGACGTAATAAAAAACTGCGGTTGCCAACCCGCTCGCCAAGCGTGGCAACTATGGCAAATACCCCCCAATGAATAAATACACAAACAGACGGCCCCCAGTCCCCGGCGGCCCCGCTATTCCTGGCTACGGTGGCGACCATGGTAACGGCGGGGCAGGGGGGTGCTAAGAATCTCCGGTGGAGGTTCGGTTGCCACCTACGACGACTCGACCTGGCAACATATAACGCACGCACCCTGAGGACTGACGAGAAGATACTGGAGCTGGAAGAAGAGGTAGACAAGTTGCGCTGGCATATTATTGGATTATCCGAGGTCCGAAGAGAGGGGGAGGACACGGCAATCCTCGAGTCCGGCAACTTGTTCTATCACCGGGAGGGCGACCATCTGTCCCAAGGAGGTGTCGGATTTATCGTCCACAAATCTCTCGTCAACAACGTTGTAAAGATTGGGAGTGTGTCGACGAGGGTCGCGTACCTGATACTCAGAATCACCAAACGGTATTCGCTGAAGGTCATTCAGGTTTACGCACCAACCTCGGCACATCCCGATGAGGAGGTGGAGGAAATGTATGAGGATATTTCCAGAGCCATACATTCCTCCAAAACCTACTACACGGTGTTGATGGGAGACTTCAACGCAAAACTGGGCACAAGAAAAAGCGGTGAGCTGAAGGTAGGGAAATTTGGAGTAGGGCAACGGAACCGAAGGGGCCAGCAGCTGGCCGACTTTATGGAGAAAGAGGGACTCTTTATGATGAACTCTTTCTTCCAGAAGCGGCCCCACAGGAAGTGGACCTGGTCGAGCCCCGACGGTTCGACAAAAAATGAGATTGACTTCATTATGACGACCAGACGCCAACTGTTCAGTGATGTCTCAGTGATCGCAAGGGTGAAAACTGGCAGCGATCACCGAATGGTTAGAGGCACACTGAACCTAAACGTTAAGTTGGAGAGGTCTCGTCTAATGAAGTCAACGCTCCGTCCCCCTCGTGCTCTAATCCAGAATCCCGAAACCTTTCAGCTCGAGTTACGTAACCGCTTCCAGTGCCTAGAAGATTGCAATGCAGTGGACGATATGAACGACAAGCTCGTGGAAACTGTCCATGCGGTCGGAGCTAAGTTCTGCAAGACCCGCCGCAGAAGAACACAAAAACTCTCCGATCACACTCTTAATCTCATGGCTGTTAGACGGGAGATGAGGCTGCAATCGTCAACAGATTTGACAGCATACAGGCAACTGAACAGACAGATCTCCAAATGCATACGGCGAGACTTACGCAACTTTAATACTTCTCGTATTAAAGAAGCGATCGAGCGGAACCAGGGCTCCAAAGTCTTTGCCAGAGATCTGTCTGCCAGAAAGAGCCAACTGTCAAGGCTGAAGACTGAGTGTGGCAACATCGTTTCCGGGACACCTGAGATTTTGAGTGAGATTGAGAGGTTCTATGGGCAGCTGTACACATCATCGTTGGAGCCACACGCAAGTGTGAGTAACGATCCAAGAGCAAGTCTTATCCGACACTATTCCGATGATATCCCGGACGTCAGTCTAAGCGAGATTAGAATGGCTCTCCAGCACCTTAAAAACGGCAGGGCCCCAGGCGAGGATGGAATTACAGCGGAGCTTCTGAAAGCGGGTGGAACACCGGAACTTGAAGTCCTTCAGAAGCTCTTCAATTCCGTCCTCCATGGTGGCACTACTCCAGAGGCGTGGAGCAGAAGTGCGGTGGTCTTGTTCTTTAAGAAAGGCGACAACGCTCTCTTAAAGAACTACAGACCGATTTCCCTTCTGAGCCGCGTCTACGTGCTGTTTTCGAGAGTCATTACGAATCGTCTCGCACGCAGACTTGACGACTTCCAGCCTCCCGAACAAGCCGGTTTCCGAAAAGGCTTCAGTACCATAGACCACATACATACCCTGCGGCAGATTGTACAGAAGACTAAAGAGTACAATCTGCCACTTTGCCTGGCGTATGTGGACTATGAGAAAGCCTTTGATTCCGTCGAAATTTGGGCGGTGCTACAGTCCCTTCAGCGGTGCCAAGTTGACTGTCGGTATATCGAAGTGCTGAAGTGTTTGTACAGTAGGGCTACGATGGCTATCCGAGTACAGAACCAGAGCTCGAAACCTATCCAACTGCAGAGAGGTGTAAGACAGGGTGACGTTATATCCCCGAAACTCTTCACCGCTGCATTGGAAGACGTTTTCAAGCTACTGGACTGGAAAGGATACGGTATTGACATCAATGGCGAGTACATCACTCACCTTCGATTTGCCGACGATATAGTCCTTATGGCAGAATCGCTGGAGGACTTAAGCACTATGCTCAATGACCTCAATAGTGCCTCCCAACGGATAGGTCTTAAGATGAACATGGACAAAACAAAGATCATGTTCAATGTCCATGTCACACCTATGCCGGTAGTTGTTGGGAGCACTATGCTCGAAGTTGTTGACGAATACGTTTACCTGGGACAAATAGTCCGACTAGGTAAGTCCAACTTCGACCGAGAGGTCAATCGACGGATTCAACTCGGCTGGGCAGCGTTCGGGAAATTACGGCATATCTTTTCGTCAGGTATACCTCAATCTCTAAAAACTAGATTATACAACCAGTGCGTGTTGCCAGTGATGACTTACGGATCTGAGACGTGGTCCTTCACTGCTGGCCGTATGAGGACGCTTAAGGTCGCTCAGCGAGCTATGGAGAGGGCTATGCTCGGAGTTTCTCTGCGTGATAGACTCAGAAATGAGGATATCCGCAGTAAAACCAGAGTGACCGACATAGCCCAACGGATTAGTAAGCTGAAGTGGCAATGGGCCGGCCATATAGCTCGAAGAACCGATAACCGATGGGGAAGAAAGGTTCTCGAGTGGCAGCCTCGTACCGGTAGGCGTAGTGTAGGGCGACCCCCCACTAGATGGAGTGACGACCTGGTAAGACATGCAGGAAGTCGATGGATGCAGGTGGCTCAGGACCGTGCTTTGTGGCATTACTTGGGGGAGGCCTATGTTCAGCAGTGGACTTGTGAAGGGCTGTAATGATGATGATGATGATATACATTACACATATAGATATAATTAATATCTTCTTCAATCAACTTATAAACTTCAACCATCAACTTATAGATATCAACTTCAATTTTAAAAAGTTACATCCTATTTACGTCCCACTTCTGGACATAGATCTCTTTTCATTTATAAGAGGGTTTTAGGGCTGCTCAACGCGCTTCCTCAATGCGTGTTAGTGGACCTCACAATGCCTTAGAAATATATATTTTTTTAAATTTCCATGACATGCAGATTTTCTTACGATGTTTTCTTTCACAGCCGAGCACGTTTTTATCAGAACTTAATTTTGCAATTAAAATTTTCTTTGGTGCCAGCGGGGATCGCACCCAAGTTGCTCGTGTATTGTGAAATTTACAGCGAACGTTTAGCTCCTTAGCTACCACAGCTCTTTAACTCACAGAATACCAGCATAAAATACAGGATAACGCTGCTGTATTTCTTATGGTTGCAGGGAGAACTGGAGTTCCTTTTAAATGATAACAAGGCATTTTATTCTGGAAAACACAGCTATATTTTGATTCGTAATGGAGGAGTTTGTAGGTGACTATAGGCCAAAGCATCCAGTTACTCAGGTTATGCTGCTGCCCATAACCTTGATTAAGTATTTAAGATGAACCGAATCTTATACGCGGTACAGCCACGCTGCAACTATAGTATGGTTTTAGCACGAATGGGTTAGCTCGACCGGGAACGGACCTCGCTCTCACAGAATAATAACGTCAAATACCAGCTTGATGCTGCTGTGTTTCGTATGGTGAGAGTAGATAACTTAGGCCCTTTTGACTAAAAACGAGGCATACCATCTAGGTCCTGAAGAATAACAACGCATCTGCATTTAGATTCTTAATCAAAGATAGATGTAGATTTCTCGGGGCCACAGCATCTACTCACAATCAGGTGGACTGTAAGCTTGTTTATTACTATTATGCTATATAAATCCAATACTATAATACGGTATGAAGTAGAGATGGGACGAGTACTCGGTTTGGATTCGGTACTCGGCGGATTCGGCCTTCTTTTAGGGTTCGGCTTTTTTTTTCTCTGAAATATAATTAAGGTCGAGTACCGAGTACTCGGCCTTAATTATATTTCAGATAAAAACAAAGACAAAATGCCAGCTTTTATCATTATTATTATATTAGACATAATAAAACATCAGGAACATGAGAAACAGCAAAAATATTGAGAAAGTACACAATCAAAACAAAGAATCTATAATAGATTTATTAATACTAATATTTAAAATTTAAGAGAGAAAGATTTTGATGCAAAAACACTAGTTTTTCGTTTTTGTGTTTACTCGTATCGTCTCATCCCTAACTCTGTGTAAAGGAAAAACCGCGCGCCGCCCGCTACCGCTTTTTTGTTTAAAGCCGAGTATTCGGCCGAGTACTTGGCCCAATATAGGCCGAGTACTCGTTCCATGTAGACGGACTAGCATGAAGACGGAGGATGGTGTAATAAACATTATCAACAACAAAAAAAGGGTCCAGCTGTAGGAGAGATCAGCTTCCATCAGTTTTTTATTCAAGGCTTGATGAAGATGCTGCGAATGCAGTTGTTTAGTTGCTGTTGTACGAAAGCCTCAGACCAACAAAGAAAGAAAGACAGAGACCAACTATGTTCAAATTATTGTAAGAACACGTACTCATGTTACATACGCATCTAGTCATTTACAACAAACAATATGGTTTTAGGTCCATATATACCCAGCAGTTAAGTTGTGTGTATGAGTTATTTGTATGCTGTTTAGCGGTTGAGCATGGTTTATGCGTCACTATTTTTCTTTTTTATTTCAGACAAAAGCGTAAAAATACATCGCAAATTTACCTAACATCAGGGAATGACTTTGTTTTTTTCTATATCTTTATCAGTCATTAACACGATCAAGCAATCATGCATCAGAAGTAAATAAAAAAATCGCTTATCGGTCGCCCTTGCACGCGGCGTCCGAGACAAGCACCGGGAGCAATGCAGTCACAAGGCAACGCCATTAGCAAGGATTTTCTTTCCTACGAGTACATTGGACACGGATGTAACGTAAAGTGAGCGTAATTTGGCGTTCAAACGACTTGCCAAGAGGTTTTTTTCCTTTTTTTTTTCTTTGACAAAAAGTATAATGACGCATGACGCGTGTGTGTGTGTGTGGCTTTATTAGTAGTTTCTTTACTAATGGTATAGTTAGATTTTTAAAATGGTAAAATAAATAGAGTACATAATGTACTCTCTTTATTAAATCATGATTAATGACTTTGAAAAAGTTTAAAGGAAAATTAAACTCGATAAAATCCGTAAAAGTAATTTTAATCAATATGTAGTGTTAGCGTAAATATAAGAAATCATTATGTTAAAATAAAACGCGATAAAATCCGTAAAAGTATTATAAAAGTATGTTCGCGTAAATATAAGAAATCATTATGTTAAAATAAAACGCGGTAAAATCCGTAAAAGTAGTTTTAATCAAAGTTTAAAGGATTTAAATTTTATCTTAGCATTTTCCCTTACGTGGTGAAATAATAAAGAAGAAAACTTTACAAATGATAAATGTGATGTGTTGGAATAAAATTAATATAGTACAAAAAATACTTACATGTAGCAATAGTAATAGTAGGTACTTATAAATAAAATGTGTTTGAAATTTGAATGTAATATTGAAATTTAAAATAACTGTCTTCTTTTGAACCCCGGGGGTTATACGCATGCCATTAAGACATAAATGGTTTAAAAAATAATAATAAACTTCAAATAAACTTCACGAACTGATAGAAAGCCATGCGAGGAACGATCTAGGCTGTAGTTAAACTAAAAACTTTGAGATTTTCAGGAATAACTAAATATTAATAAAAAATATTGATAAATGGTCTTTACTATCAATAAAATAACCCCAAATTAGATTATTAATAGATACTACTCAGGCAAATTTGGTGCAGGACAATGAATATAATAATACTATTACATCCAGAAAACACGGTGAAAACCAAGTTTGATCTACTGAAATCGTAAATTGCAATCGCAAGTGCTGTTTTGCCATATTTAGACGGTAAATAAAAAAAATCTTAAGGGAATCTATATGTTTGGAGATAAAACAACATTTTGAGGTCATGTGAAGTCTTTCAACATGCATTTAAACCACGAGGTGGGCTTCCGTGCCATATCCCCCTTTTTTATAATGTTAAAAAAAAAAATAAAAAAAAAAAAAAAAAAAAAAATTTAATTATTCTTTTGAGACTCGAATTATATTATTTAATGTTTATAGGGAGTCAATATTTATTGCAATTTGTCGCACGTTTAAATAACTAGATACATATGTCCGTGTTGGAGGCAGAAGTGGTGCGGAATTATTTATTGTATAATATTAAATTAAGCTTTAAAATATTTTTTACTATAAACACGTCTGATAACTAACACTCATGAGATAAAAATAATGTATAATAAGAACAGAGAGGAAAAACATAAATAGACATGACACTATATATGTATTCAAATTTAAAATATTGGCAGGTCATATATCCTACCAGTGGTCGGATACACAAGTCTTCAACAATCAAGTGTTATGTCATCTAAATTAGGTAACTCTTGTGTGCTTATTTATGTATACATATACATACAAACTCGTTTGTATACGATAATCTCAAGAGGAATATCACAAAACAAAATATTAAATATACGATTAAAAAACTTATAATTAAAACAATAATTAAAATACAAAATTGTAAAACGTTTCAACTTCTAATGAAACGATCCTATACATAAAAATGTTGATGATCAAAACCGCGCGCCGCTTGACAATGGTATACAGTATAATCTAAAATTTATTTATGAATATTATTATTGTATATATTTTATGTACATTTATACAGTAATAAAAATACGTAAAGGAAAACTTTATATGAACCCCTTTTTAAGCAAATTGCGCGCACGGTGTGACATTTGGCATAGTTAAAGTTCATATGGAGGAATGCAGAAAGCTAAAATTATATACTAACTGGAACCCGACGCGTTGCTGCCGCAGAAAAAATACTTGGGGAAATATCGTTTTAAATTTGGAAGAGTTATATTTTTTTATTAGGAATGATGATACACTCATTACAAGTTGAATGACATAACTATCAAATAGATTTGTTGGTACGGTATGTACACCACCTACTGTAGGTTAATTGTACTATGCCTATAACCCTCGCACAAGTGCAAGCATAAAATACGAACACTAATTTTTATTATATATAAAAAAGTAAAGTTACAGCCTATATACGTCCCACTGCTGGGCACAGGCCTCCCCTCATTTCTGAGAGGGTTTTAGGACAATGCGTGTTGGCGAACTTCAGTAGTTAGTTAGTACCAGTTCTGGCTCACTGATTCAGAAGTGGTACAACGTTCGTCGAGACTCGCGATCCTAAAAAAAAGGTTTTGGCATGCTTGATGCTCTGATCACGAATCTGCGGTCCGTTATTGCGTAGGCACGTTCCGACAAAAATAATAGGTATAGTAGGGAAAGTTCAAACTCGCAGTGCGTATGCAGTAATCTGAATCATCAATAAAATACATTACCAAATTTTGTTACAATTTTTATTTACGAAATACAAAATACTAATTATCTATAAAATAGGAGCGAAACATCTCATCCACTAAAATATCGTTGTACAATGTGTTCCCTGTAAATATACTCGTAAAACTATGCATTGAACATCCCTGAAACTTATATAGCAAATACATTAAGCAATATTCGCCACAAACTGAAGTCCACTCATTCTGAATCCTATCAACATTCCAGTTCCATCTTTTACAATTCCTTTTTAAAAATGCTAGATGATATCGCACAGGTGCTCGTCCGTATGAATCAAAATATTGACCGACGTCATTCGTATCGATATATAAAGCTACCCAATATGACCCTGGTTTATCATCTGTATCCAAATTGCATATTATAGACGTTGGCACGTGGGTGTACATGGGCAGTCTATTGGCAGCATAAACATTATTTTCTAGACTGGGGTGAATCTTTTTCAGATGTTGTTGTACATCTAGTGTATCCATGATATTACTGCTATTAGTAGATTATTACAGTACAATCTACTCAAGGACTAACATAGGAATGATCAATTATAGTGATTTCTAAATATTAAATTGCATTATTTTGTGTTATACAAAACGTATTTGAGTCATCAATACACTGAACAAGACGCGACACGAAGTAATGTTGAGATAAGCAACAAAATGTGAGATAAGCTTGTTGACGCATAAAGCTACTATCAATTCCACTGCAGAAATTCTTTAGATTAGAATTATTACTTACTGGTACTATATAAGACCAAGCAAGTGCAGTCATGGAGTTAGTGTATGGTCGTTTGACCGCAGTGGATCTATCAATACCACATTTGTGTTACTTCAACGCATCAAAGGCCATGGATGTAAGTATTTATTCTATTGACAAACTTACTTTTCTTTCTGTTATTTTCTTACGTGTGTATGATTTAGTGTTAACAAATTATATTTAAATATTGTGTGTGTGTATTATATTAAGCCGTGGTAGCTCAGATGGTTAGCGCAAGCTGTAAATTTCACAGTACCCGGGTTCGATCCCCGGCGGCACCAATTAAATTGTTATTTGCAATTTAACAAATTATATTTAAATATTGTGTGTACCGCATCTACGAATACTAGAGTAGTTAAAAAATACTTTTTTAACAATGACAGTCATTAGTTGATCATTAGTGAATATGATTCTGTTTACTTAAATTACAGGAAGACAAGAGCAGAAGGAAGAAATGGGATGATGGGAAGTAATGAAGCATTGTTATGTGAAGATTGTTGGAACAAACATATTTTTAGTCACGTGTAAATACTTTTAACATTTTGGTTCAAAATGACACAAAATCTAAAAAAATATTAGATACATCATCGACATGGACGGATTTTACATTACATATCCTCATAAACATTTTCAATGTAGAGAAATGGCTATTCTAGACGTAAAACTATCTAATAAAAATGATGCGTTTATCGATCATTATTTGTTTCGGCCAAGTTATCCTTTCAATTATTTGTCACCAAAAGACAAAAAAAAACTGTTCGTTATTGTGAAACACACGTGCACGGCATTCCATATTTTGATGTGACCGAAGAATTAAAATGTGCCTACAAACAGGAGAACATTATCCCCATATTAAACTGGTATATTAGAAATTTGTGCAAAGACGAAGTGATCGCATACAAAGGTGGTTCGACAGAAAAACAATTTTTAAAAATGTTGACGACGAATGATAGAATTTTTAATATTGAAGAATACAAATGTCCAAAATACAATGATTTGGTAAACGTCATAAATTTAAACAAACGTTATGTGTGTAATAATCATATATTTGCAAAAAATAATCACAAAATTTTACATTGTTCTTATGACGAAGTGTGGGTATTTTACAAGTGGTTATTGCTTGAAAATAAAATTTTCAATTAATCATAAATTTTGTTTGATTTCCCAAAAACATTAGTTATAGTACACAATATATATTAATTGTTTACACCAACACTTTCATTTTTTATTTCACCCCTTAGAACTTTAGACGTGTGTAATGTTTCACTTTATACATCCGTTTACTGCTATTGTGGCAGGACCAAGTGGATGTGGGAAGTCAAATTTTGTAACAAATTTCATAAAATCAGTAACATAAATATGTAATTGTGATTTTAATCAGATCACATGGTGCTTTGATGAAATGCAACCTTTATATAATTTACCAAATGTTAACTATCATCAAGAAATTCCAAATCTTAATATGTTTGATGATGAAAACCCACATCTCGTTATTATTGATGATCTAATGAGAGAGTCCTTGTAACTTTAAACTCGAACAGTGTTTTGTATTAGATTAAATAAAAGAATTATAAAGAAATAAAAAATAATATATCACATACAATTTGTTTTATCTAATTTTATAACGATTTACATAGTTACATACACACAAAATGCATTACACATAACTCATAAAATCTAACACACAACACATATTATAACCTTAACTACTATAGTCTATAGTAACATTTCTGTTTTAATCTATCTCAATAATATTATCAAACTCAGCATAAACTATACAGTTAATTATTTGTATTAGTGAGGATTCACATCGTACTTCTAATCTTACACTACCATGCTTTATGAGATTCCAATGAGCTGATGAGTTGGCTGATAAACCAGGAGTTAAGTCAAATGCTAATAGACAGTAACCTTTGGCATACTGTTCACAAGAGATTCCATTCCTTCATCCACAAGAGATTCCATTTCCTTCATTAAGAAAGTGAATACCATTTCCCGAGAATAGAGTATGATATGCTGACGTAAATATACTATTATTAAAAGATGGTTGCAAAGCTTTTGAAGGTATTTGTTGACCATCAATATATAAGCTGAAAGAATTAATACCATAGTTTTCAAAGTTAAATGGATTTTTAGTAAGGGAACCATTAAATGCAGAATTGTTCACAAATCCAATTATACATCTTTTGGGTACCTGTCCTATAAATATATTATCAAGAGTTTTTCCTTGAACACCCGATGGAATTGTTAAAACTTTTACTTCAGCTCGAGTAATAGGATATTTAGCAGTGGTAGAAGCTAAAACTTTTTGATGTGCGAGTAATACACTTGGATTAACTCGTGCTCGTCGAACAATAAGAGTTGCGTCCGTAATGCAAACTTTAAACTTTACATCGTTTGACCCAAGCAATTAAATTAAAAATCTCTCTTGATCGAACCAATTTAACACTCATTTCAACACCATTAATAAAAAATTTATCTTGGTTGAAAATGTCACCGTGAAGTTGATCAATCATTTCTATTTCCTTACTTTCACTAATCAATTCCTGTCTTTTAACAAATCCTATGTTTTTACCATCCGTAGAATCCATTTTTCCTGCTGTATCATCATACCAAAGACTTCCACAAGTAAGATGAGATTGTTTAGCAGCAGGAGCATAGTTTAAAAGGTTTTCCATGTATGCTCGATATGCATAGGTATTATTAGGTGGTGATACAAGTTTTTGGTTTAAATAAACATCAAGTTGACTAAAATGTGAGTGCAGCCAATTATTTACAGGTGCTACTATTGTAGTAGATATCAAGTTAGTTGAATCTTGATTTAATACTTTTGCCTTTATGTGGAGTAATGTATGAGACAAATCTATGTAGTCATCGCCTGTCCCAGGAATTTGAAACTCGATAGGTCCATCGTCACCAAGAGATGAAATTGGTTTATAATAAATCCACAATCCATTTTCAATGCTAGTTTGTGTAGGCGGTAGTGCAAATAAATCCAATTCTGACTTAACGCACTCGCAAGAACGGTTATGAAGGAAAGACATATTTAATTTGAAAATATATCTTCGAAATTTTTTGGTTTGTGACCAAGTTTTTTCGCAGCTTGCACTTTAGCAGTTAATGGAGGAAGTGAACGAGGTCAATCGTTTTCTTTTAGTTTTATACCCAGATCCTGTCATGTTAAATTGATCAATTTTCTCATCAGCCTTTCGTTTTAAATTCGTACTAACTTGCTTTAGACGATCTTTTATTGAGGCTTCCATAGGACGCGCTTGAACCATATCCGATAAAAGTCCTACTCCAGCGCCTAACTCCTTACCGAACTGCACCACTTGAAAGTAAAGGTAAAACTGATCTAAATAACCCCCCCTAAGAAGCTCCCAATACCATGACCGCGTTGGTATGGTGCACCCTTATAAATTACTCCAACTCCTGACCCAGCTTGATGTGTATAATAATTTTCATATGGACATTTATGATGATCACGAAGAGAATTCATTATTATAATTTTCGGAAATGTATTTTAATACACACGGTTCCAAACTGGAATGGTATTTTTTGTCCTGTGCTCGATCTTATAACTATTTCCAGCGTATCGAACTCTCTTCGCATAACAGGTAAGTAGTGAGGTTGAGAGAAAACGTGCATTTTATTTGCACCATAAATGTATTTTGTAGGATCTAATGAAATGACTCTTAGTAAAGGAGTCATAACATCACCCACAATCTAAGGATCGATAATGTCGCAATATAGAAATAGTTGAGATGGTAACCCTAAGTGTAAATTAGCAGGACACTTTCCAAAATTTCTCTCTATGAGATTTTTATTTGGTTCATAACCTAGTTGTAAACTTAATTTGGATGATAATGTTATGGATGTTATATTTTTATCCAAAACAAAAATAGACACAAATTTTGTTATTTCATCATAGCGAAATTTCAAGTTCTCTCCGATACCATTTAACACTCTTAAAATATGCTCAACGTTATCATAGTTGGTAGCTGGAATATGTTTTTTGTAGTACACTATAGATGGTTTATCTTCATTAGGCATTAACATAGATTTTGTAATGTATATAACGTTTTCGTGATCTTGAACAGTAAACATGGTACATGGATATTGAAACTCGACAACTCCAACCGACCATTCGCCTTCTAATTTAATAGCTTTTGGTAATTTCGTTGAAAAATTTGTGGTCTTGTTATCAGGAAAGTATTCCATTGAACCATTGCTGAGCAAAGTTAAATAAAAACTTTCTTTATTCATATTTCTTTTAAACTAGAAGCTAAAATCCAACTGTTAAATTTATCTGGATAACCTTTCCACTTCACTAATACTTCTTTTCTGTTACCTGAATAACGAGTGTCAATTATTTTATCTATTTTATATTGTGAGGTGGGGTTGTAAGTGATTTTCTGTAATTCTCTTTCATAAAAAGTATTAACTATTGGTTCATTTTGTAAATCTGTTGTATAAACAACCCATGGAGATCTATCAATTATTGTAGGTATAATAAATATTTCATCAATCCAATTTGATTCATATCCTTTTTGGAAAACATGTTTATATTTAGTTATTCGAACATAATTCACCCACATTGAAATCTGGTTTAGGATTTTCTAAAGAAAGTTTGTTTGACCGTCTATCATAAAGATTAGTCCAAACTGTCATAATATTGTTGGAATTTACATCACATGGGCACATCTTAATACTAGAGTAAAAGCTGTGATTATAAGAGTATATTAAATCTTGTAAAACATCTATATGTCTATAAGTATTATTATGAGTGAAATAACGCCACATTTTCATTTTTAGTGTTCTTTGAAATCGTTCAACAATACTGGCCTTAATGTCAGGATTGTTAGTGGTATAGTAATTAATCTTTTTGGATTTAAAGTATTTTTGTACATCTTTTGAAACAAATTCTGTACCTTTATCAGATTGTATGTGAGTAGGTGTTAAATTACTTTCACTAATTATACTTTCAAAACATTCTTTAGTTGTTTCTGAGTTTTTCTTTTTCATTGGTCTGCAAAAGCATATTTACTAAATACATCAATAACACAAAGTATATACTTGAAACCATCATTATATTGAGAATAAGTTCGCATATCACTTAAATAAGCTTGCCACAGTTAATTAATATTTGATAGAATGTATCTATTACGCGGGAATTTTTTTCGAATGGGTTTATGTAACGTGTATGTTTCTTGTGATTTTAACCATTCCTCTACTTGTTTTTATTCATTTTACCCTTCATAGCTTTTAACAATTTATCAATACCACCAAAACCAGCGGGATTAGATGGATCATAATAAATCCTGTTAATTTCTTCTAGTACGGGGTCCATTTTCCCCACTCAAGCCTTTTTACGTATTTTAGTTGTAGACTTTTTATCTCTACTGCTCGGTGTAGAAAACTCTATTTTAGTTATAGATTTTGTATCTCCTCTACTCGGTGTAAAAAAATCTTTAACTTTAATCTCAGAGGGTTTATTCAGATCTTTTGCTTGAAGTTGGTTAATAAACTCACATCTCTTTGGATTTCCAATATAAGTAAGTGGTACTTTAATACCTTTTAATGCTTCAGCAAATCTATCCCTGGATCACTTCTTTTTAAGGGTCTTAGTGAATCATTTATTAAATCAACAATATAACTTCCAGGAATTTTTTCATTATCAATTATGACTGTACCTTCATTATCCCAATGTATTTTACTTTTACTTGTTTCAACTAAGTTTAATAATAACTGTCCCTTTTTATTATAAGTTTTTGGTATTAAACTGAGTATTTGAGCTGGTGTGTAAAGTGGATTTTCATCATTTTCTTTACTTTTAATGAATCGATTCTCCTCCAACAAAGATTCAGCATCAACTGAAGTTTTTAGATCTCTATCTTTATTTTTAAAACCAATTTTAGACTTATTTGAATCTTCATTAGGTGTATCAGAATAAATTGGTAATCTAAGTGGTTGACGATCCTCTTCGATAAAATGAAGGTATCTTTGCAGTGTTTGTAAATATAACATCCATTTCTTTCGGTCTTCCGTCTTACTATTCATAATATTTTGAATTTCAATATCTAATCGAGATAAATTATATATTTCTTGTTTTAACTTTTCAATCAATCCAGGTTCGATAAGTATCATTTTCTTTGCATTTTTCATGTTAACTGGCTAGTCCATTCACTAATCCACTCAATATTGCACCTAATATTATTGGTAAGAAAGCCCCTCCTTTTTTGTATAATTATATTTTTTCTTGGTTTATGTTTACACTTACGCACTAGTTTACGGAGTATATTTTTGTGTTTATTCATTTTTTTGTTCTATCTTGATCTTTAAGAGGTACTTTTCCTTGTAAAACGTTATGAATACACTCACAAATACAGTTAATTTCTTCTTCATCACACTTTTTAAGTAATGCTCTTTTGATATTTTGGTTTAAGCGTATGCAAAGCGTTTAGCAAATATTTATGCGTTGTGAGTCGACGATGCATCATTTAGCAATGATTTGAATTGTTTGATTCTTGGTGTATTTAAACTCTTTTGTGGGGACGTAGACTGTACAGAAACCATTAAATGGGAAGACATTTGTCTTGATACGACAAAAATCATTGGTATTCTGTTTTAAATCTACCATTAAATATCCATATACCTCTAGAGTTGCATCCCTGTAGGCATCTTCAATGAATTTTGGGTTATCTGGTGACACTTGTTGTGCTAAATATCTTATTTGAGTTTTATCTCGAGGGTTTTTTAAAATATATTATATAACTTGAGTTTAAAGATATGTCTCTTTGCCCTTTACCCTGATGAAATAAATTTTGTGTTAAATAAAATACACTGAGATTCCCGTGATGACTACCTTTTATAAATATATCCACAATTCTTCCATCGGACTCTCTCATTAGATCATCCATAATAACGAGATGTGTGTTTTCATCATCAAACATATTAAGATTTGGAATTCCTTGATGATAGTTAAGATTTGGTAAATTATATAAAGGTTGCATTTCATCAAAGCACCATGTGATCTGATTAAAATCACAATTACAAATTTATGTACTGATTTTATGAAATTTGTTACAAAATTTGACTTCCCACATCCACTTGGTCCTGCCACAATAGCAGTAAATGGATGTATAAAGTGAAACATTACACACGTCTAAAGTTCTAAGGGGTGAAATAAAAAATGAAAGTGTTGGTGTAAACAATTAATATATATTGTGTACTATAACTAATGTTTTTGGGAAATCAAACAAAATTTATGATTAATTGAAAATTTTATTTTCAAGCAATAACCACTTGTAAAATACCCACACTTCGTCATAAGAACAATGTAAAATTTTGTGATTATTTTTTTGCAAATATATGATTATTACACACATAACGTATGTTTAAATTTATGACATTTACCAAATCATTGTATTTTGGACATTTGTATTCTTCAATATTAAAAATTCTATCATTCGTCGTCAACATTTTTAAAAATTGTTTTTCTGTCGAACCACCTTTGTATGCGATCACTTCGTCTTTGCACAAATTTCTAATATACCAATTTAATATGGGGATGATGTTCTCTTGTTTGTAGGCACATTTTAATTCTTCGGTCACATCAAAATATGGAATGCCGTGCACGTGTGTTTCACAATAACGAACAGTTTTTTTGTCTTTTGGTGACAAATAATTGAAAGGATAACTTGGCCGAAACAAATAATGATCGATAAACGCATCATTTTTATTAGATAGTTTTACGTCTAGAATAGCCATTTCTCTACATTGAAAATGTTTATGAGGATATGTAATGTAAAATCCGTTCCATGTCGATGATGTATCTAATATTTTTTTAGACTTTGTATCATTTTGAACCAAAATGTTAAAAGTATTTACACGTGACTAAAAATATGTTTGTTCCAACAAACTTCACATAACAATGCTTCATTACTTCCCATCACCCCATTTCTTCCTTCTGCTCTTGTCTTCCTGTAATTTAAGTAAACAGAATCACATTCACTAATGATCAACTAATGACTGTCATTGTAAAAAATTATTTTTTAACTACTCTAGTATTCGCAGATGCGGTACACACACAATATTTAAATATAATTTGTTAAATTGCAAATAACAATTTAATTGGTGCCGGCGGGGATCGAACCCGGGTACTATGAAATTTACAGCTTGCTTGCTTAACCATCTGAGCTACCACGGCTTGATCATATACACACACACAATATTTAAATATAATTTGTTAACACTAAATCATACACACGTAAGAAAATAACAGAAAGAAAAGTAAGTTTGTCAATAGAATAAACACTTACATCCATGGCCTTTGACGCGTTGAAGTAACACAAATGTAGTATTGATAGATCCACTGCGGTCAAACGACCATACACTAACTCCATGACTGCACTTGCTTGGTCTTATATAGTACCAGTAAGTAATAATTCTAATCTAAATAATTTCTGCAGTGGAATTGATAGTTAGAACTTTATGCGTCAACAAGCTTATCTCACATTTTGTTGTTTATCTCAACATTACTTCGTGTCGCGTCTTGTTCAGTGTATTGATGACTCAAATACGTTTTGTATAACACAAAATAATGCAATTTAATATTTAGAAATCACTATAATTGATCATTCCTATGTTAGTCATTGAGTAGATTGTACTGTAATAATCTACTAATAGCAGTAATATCATGGATACACTAGATGTACAACAACATCTGAAAAAGATTCACCCCAGTCTAGAAAATAATGTTTATGCTGCCAATAGACTGCCCATGTACACCCACGTGCCAACGCATATAATATGCAATTTGGATACAGATGATAAACCAGGGTCACAATGGGTAGCTTTATATATCGATACGAATGACGTCGGTCAATATTTTGATTAATACGGACGAGCACCTGTACGATATCATCTAGAGTTTTTAAAAAGGAATTGTAAAAGATGGACCTGAAATGTTGATAGGATTCAAAATGAGTGGACTTCAGTTTGTGGCGAATATTGCTTAATGTATTTGCTATATAAGTTTCAGAGATGTTCAATGCACAGTTTTACGAGTATATTTACAGAGAACACATTGTAAAACGATATTTTAGTGGATGAGATGTTTCGCTCCTATTTTATAGATAATAAGTAATAAGATTTTGTATTTCGTAAATAAAAATTGCAACAAAATTAGGTAATGTATTTTATTTATGATTCAGATTACCGTTGCAGTTAGGAACAAGGGAGTATAATATAATAGCACTGATAATCCGACGCACGAATAGACAATGACGGTATTCAATGAATAATAGATAAATAACATCATCATCATCATCATCATTACAGCCCTTACACAAGTCCACTGCTGAACATAGGCCTCCCCCAAGTAACGCCACAAAGCACGGTCCTGAGCCACCTGCATCCATCGACTTCCTGCATGTCTTACCAGGTCGTTACTCCATCTAGTGGGGGGTCGCCCTTCACTTCGCCTGCCCGGTACGAGGCTGCCACTCGAGAACCTTTATTCTCATCGGTTGTCGGTTCGTCGAGCTATATGGCCGGCCCATTGCCACTTCAGCCTACTAATCCGTTGGGCTATGTCGGTCACTCTGGTTTTACTGCGGGTATCCTCATTTCTGAGTCTATCACGCAGAGAAACTCCGAGCATAGCCCTCTCCATAGCTCGCTGAGCGACCTTGAGCGTCCTCATACGGCCAGCAGTGAAGGACCACGTCTCTGATCCGTAAGTCATCACTGGCAACACGCACTGCTTGTACACTTTAGTTTTCAGAGATTGAGGTATACCTGACGAGAAGATGTGTCGTAATTTCCCGAACGCTGCCCAGCCGAGTCGAATCCGTCGATTGACCTCTCGGTCGAAGTTGGACTTACCTAGTCGGACTATTTGTCCCAGGTAAACGTACTCGTCAACAACTTCGAGCATAGTGCTCCCCACAACTACCGGCATAGGTGTGACATGGACATTGAACATAATCTTTGTTTTTTCCATGTTCATCTTAAGACCTATCCGTTGGGAGACACCATTGAGGTCATTGAGCATAGTGCTAAGGTCCTCCAGCGATTCTGCCATAAGGACTATATCGTCGGCAAATCGAAGGTAAGTGATGTACTCGCCATTGATGTTAATACCGTATCCTTTCCAGTCCATTAGCTTGAAAACGTCTTCCAACGCAGCGGTGAAGAGTTTCGGGGATATAACGTCACCCTGTCTTACACCTCTCTGCAGTTGGATAGGTTTCGAACTCTGGTTCTGTACTCGGATAGTCATCGTAGCCCTACTGTACAAACACTTCAGCACCTCGATATACCGACAGTCAACTTGGCACCGCTGAAGGGACCGTAGCACCGCCCAATTTCACGGAATCAAAGGCTTTCTCAAAGTCCACATACGCCAGGCAAAGTGGCAGATTGTACTCCTCGGTCTTCAGTACAATCTGTCGCAGGGTATGTATGTGGTCTATGGTAGTGAAACCTTTTCGAAAACCGGCTTGTTCGGGAGGCTGGAAGTCGTCGAGTCTGCGTGCGAGACGATTTGTAATGACTCTCGAAAACAGCACGTAGACGCGGCTCAGAAGGGAAATCGGTCTGTAGTTCTTCAAGAGAGCGTTGTCGCCTTTCTTAAAGAACAAGACCACCGCACTTCTGCTCCACGCCTCCGGAGTAGTGCCACCATGGAGGACGGAATTGAAGAGCTTCTGAAGGACTTCAAGTACCGGTGTTCCACCCGCTTTCAGAAGCTCCGCTGTAATTCCATCCTCGCCTGGGGCCCTGCCGTTTTTAAGGTGCTGGAGAGCCATTCTAATCTCGCTCAGACCGACGTCCGGGATATCATCGGAATAGTGTCGGGTAAGACTGTTCGTTATCACACTTAAGTGTGGCTCCAACGATGATGTGTACAGCTGCCTATAGAACCTCTCAAACTCACTCAAAATCTCAGGTGTCCCGGAAACGATGCTGCCACACTCAGTCTTCAGCTTTGACAGTTGGCTCTTTCTGGCAGACAGATCTCTGGCAAAGACTTTGGAGCCCTGGTTCCGCTCGATCGCTTCTTTAATACGAGCAGTATTAAAGTTGCGTAAGTCTTGCCGCATGCATTTGGAGATCTGTCTGTTCAGTTGCCTGTATGCTGTCAAACCTGTTGACGATTGCAGCCCCATCTCCTGTCTAACAGCCATGAGATTAAGAGTGTGATCGGAGAGTTTTTGTGTTCTTCTGCGGCGCGTCTTGCAGAACTTAGCTCCGACCGCATGGACAGTTTCCACGAGCTTGTGATTCATATCGTCCACTGGATTGCAATCTTCTAGGCACTGAAAGCGGTTACGTAACTCGAGCTGAGAAGTCTCGGGATTCTGGATTATAGCACGAGGGGGGACGGAGCGTTGACTTCATTAGACGAGACCTCTCCAACTTAACGTTTAGGTTCAGTGTGCCTCTAACCATTCGGTGATCGCTGCCAGTTTTCACCCTTGCGATCACTGAGACATCACTGAACAGTTGGCGGCTGGTCGTCATAATGAAGTCAATCTCATTTTTTGTCGAACCGTCGGGGCTCGACCAGGTCCACTTCCTGTGGGGCCGCTTCTGGAAGAAAGAGTTCATCATAAAGAGTCCCTCTTTCTCCATAAAGTCAGCCAGCTGCTGGCCCCTACGGGGCGAGCAGAAGAGTACGTTGCCCTACTTCAAATGTCCCTAACTTCAGGTCACCGCCTTCTCTTGTGCCTAGTTTTGCGTTGAAGTCTCCCATCAACACCGTGTAGTGGGTTTTGGAGGAATGCATGGCTCTAGAAATATCCTCATACATTTTCTCCACCTCCTCATCGGGATGTGCCGAGGTTGGTGCGTAGACCTGTATGACCTTCAGCGAATACCGTTTGGTGATTCTGGGTATCAGGTACGCAACCCTCTCCACACATCTTTACAACGTCGTTGACGAGAGACTTGTGGACAATAAATCCGACACCACCTTGGGACAGATGGTCGCCCTCCCGGTGATAGAACAAGTTGCCGGACTCGAGGATTACCGTGTCCTCCCCCTCTCTTCGGACCTCAGATAATCCAATAATATGCCAGCGCAACTTGTCTACCTCTTCTTCCAGCTCCAGTATCTTCTCGTCAGTCCTCAGGGTGCGTGCGTTATACGTTGCCAGGTCGAGTCGTTGTAGGTGGCAACCGAACCTCCACCGGAGATTCTTAGCACCCCCTAGATAAATAACAATGGGGCGCTAATGACGGTGGAGGCCCTCAACGGATATCAATTAGATAAGAGTTAATTGATCTGCACATCTCCGGAACCGTGCATCCTACGCAAAAACGAACCGCAGATTCGTGATCAGAGCATGCCAAAACCTTTTTTTTTTAGGATTGTGAGTCTCGACGAACGTTGTACCACTTCTGAATCAGTGAGCCAAAACTGGTACTAACTAATTACTAACTTCACATGTCTTCGAAATATATACTTTTTTCTTATTTCTCAGACATGCAGGTTTCCTCACGATGTTTTCCTTCACCGCCGAGCACGTGGTAAATCAGCACTTAAAATTGCAATTAACAATTTCATTGGTGCCGGCGGGGATCGAACGCGGTTTGCTCGCATGCTGTGAAATTAACAAGGAGCGCTAACTATCTGAGCTACCGCGGCTCAATTTTTATTATATATTAGATATAAAAATACGTGTTACAAATACAGGTATATCTGTGCCTATCTTCGGAATGACTGAACAGACTGTAATGAAACTTCACTGACAGATAAGAAGCAATTCTGGAGTTATTGTGGCTTTATTTTATCAGAGATTGTTCTAGAAATCGAAAGCTGATTAAATAAATGGTTTCTTTAATCTAAATAACGCCACATATAGGTCCTATCCAGGCGAAGCCGGGCGAGTTTCTTGTAAATAATTAATCTATGCACTGTTCTCTCTACGTAAACTATCTACGCTAAGCTTCATCGCAAACGGACAATTAGTTTCAGAAGAGATAGCAATAAAACATTGTATTGGAGTCGGATATAAGACAGCTACGCTACGTTCCGCGTCAACAAAGTAATGCTTTGAGCAAACTGTTGGTCTAACCACCGACTTGTGGTTATACTTTACAATTGCAGCCATCCCGCAAGCTAAAAACACGACTCGTTATACCTTAATTTAGAAACACTGTGTAATTTTGCGTTGAGGTAAGATTTCAATATTGAATCAGTGTCAACTCACATGATTACTACCGTATGTATCACACACACACACACACACATCTATATTCTAAACATCCTAATGTCCTAATCCACATGTATATTCTAAATAGATGAAGACTTGGCGCCTTTAATAGGGGTTCCGAACATACCAAAGGCACCAGCGAACGACAATCACATGATAGATGAATGCCGCCATTTATCGCACTTTATCCCATACCAAAAAAAAATATATTAACAAAAAAAAGGAGAGAAAGAACTGTGGTACAATGCGCGGTCTTATCGCTAAGAGCGATCTCTTCCAGACAACCTTTAGATGGACAAGTTTGCAAGAAAACAATAAAAACATTTGTGTGGTTTGGCGAAAATAATGACATTATTTTTATTATAAACTACAAAATAGAAATAAAGATGCATAACATAGAATGGTACACCAGTACATAGATAAGATCAGTATATCATCATCATTACAGCCCTTCACAAGTCCACTGCTGAACATAGGCCTCCCCCAAGTAATGCCACAAAGCACGGTCCTGAGTCACCTGCATCCATCGACTTCCTGAATATCTTACCAGGTCGTCACTTCATCTAGTGGGGTGTCGCCCTACACTACGCCTACCGTTACGAGGCTGCCACTCGAGAACCTTTCTTCCCCATCGGTTATCGGTTCTTCGAGCTATATGGCCGGCCCAGTGCAACTTCAGCTTACTAATCCGTTGGGCTATGTCGGTCACTGGTTCTAATGCGGATATGCTCATTTCTAAGTTTATCACGCAGAGAAACTCCGAGCATAGCTCTCTCCATAGCTCGCTGACCTTGAGCGTCCTTATACGGCCAGCAGTGAAGGACCACATATTAATAGGTATATACATACTTATTAATATATAATATATACATATACACACACAAACACACACACAGCACACATATATGCATAAATACCATATACTTGTTATCGCCTTTGCTGACTATATACAAAAAATGAACGTAATCGGCCCTGTAATTAGGTCAAAAAATAGAGTTTTAATTTTAAGCAAATTTGAACACTCTATAGAATTGGGTCACTAAGTCAATGATTCAATGAACTTGAATCCTTGAACATTAAAAAGCGACGTTGCCACGCAGTGCAAACTATTGGTATTGCGACATATCGACAGCGGTGTCTTATGTCGGCGTGCCACCCGCGTGCAACGTTGTCACTCTTCCAAGGGGTCAAGGTACGTTGTCTAAACAGAGTGTTCACTTTTACTGAATTTATTTTAATATTTATTTTGTTTGAAAATTTCACTTTTTTATTTTACGGGTTTTAATTTAATATTTAATTTTTTCTACACTTGTACAGACTAGTATTACTTGTGGTTTCATTTATTGCATATATGTGGGACCCATTCTGTATATATATATATATATATATATATATATATATATATATATATATATATATATATATATATATATATGTATATGTAAATATTTAAAAGTACCAATGATGTTATGTGAAGTTGGTTTATGGTAAGAAAATTAACGTTTTTATATTAACTTTATTATCTTCTTATATGAAATAAATTATTTAAATATTAACGTTATTTTTACCAGACATGGTGAAACTGGACAACCCATGTTATATATGTTCTAAATGGAAAGGTTCAAATTTTCTAATAAACTCGTAACTTTGATAAAATATTCATTAGATTTTTATAGCGGATTCAAATTTCAAATCTTAAATGGCCTGCCCCTTAATAATAGGTCTTTGAATATCATCTTTAGGTTTTACTAACCATTTTTTATTTTGCATGGTCATTTAGAATCTAGAACGACTTAAAATTGGTTATGCTTGCTACATTCACGCTTAAATTTTCTAAACGTATTAATCATTGGTTTGATCTGGCCTTATCAGTTAACTGAAAACAGTTAAAAAACTTTACATTTGTTAATTGCAAGTTCATTAAAATTCAGCTAACAATTTACGTACTTACATAACTCTCTCGTCCGTCATCCAGAAGTATTAACAGACACTGCGGACTTACATTTGGCACGATTCTTACATGCTACTATGCTTCACGTCCATATATCGACGCATACAAGCTCAAATCGGTTAACGGCATACTTAATTTGGGCCCATCTTAAATGAATTATTTCGCCCATTTGGGCTATAAACTTGCGTCTAGGGCACGCCATGCCGTCTCTGCCACTCACTTTGACAGCATAAATTTGATCTGCTCTTTTGTCACCCTCTTCTTATTCATTCTTTCTACATATCCGAACTACTGAATCATTCCTTTCCTATTCCTGGTCATAATAACATACACTTGGAATGATTTACTCCCATGCTTCTTTTGTCAAATACAAATTTCAATACCATACGTTAAGTCAGGGATTAAGGGGATACAGTAAGTCAGCTCAAATTCTAATTTCGTCCCCACTTCCCCGCGCGTCGTATGCTATGTACCGACATGTTTGTAATCACTAATACTGTAAGTAGAAAGGTCGTTAGACACTTATTTCATTAGGTTTATCATATTTATGCCTGTTTCTTAACGCCAACCCAGTCGCTTCTTATTTTTATTACGGTTATTTCCCATTTTAATTTTACGTCGTCCTGTTGCGTAATGTGTATTCTGATCGTAAGCGACACAACCTCCCCCTTCAAAGGCGGCAGGAATCACGCTTCAGGAGACCGATAGTTTAGATGATTTCTTTTTACAGTGAAAATAATGGTATTTAAAAAAAAGTAAATAACATAAGCACTGCTTTATAGTTAGTTCAGTTAGTATGCAAAGTTTCATGATCTTATTTAAAGTATTTTATGAATAACAGCGGTTTATTGTTTATTTTGGAGATAACTTTGGATTTTTTTTCTGTCGAGAAAATTTTACGAAATCGTGTTTTCGTCTAACATAATCCTTAACATTAATCCTCAACTTTACCATATATTTATTTCAAAATTAATGCTGCGATATTTTCGGCATAACAAAGGATCTTGCTAAGCCATTTGAGAATATTTCCCCTTAAATCAGCATTGTGTACGTACGTATACGTGCCTTTTTGACATATTCTGATTTCTGTGTCCTGCTTTGACTTTTTGTTAATACCCTTGTCATGTTTACCATTCCTATAAACTCACATCCTAAATACACAAATTCATCTACTTGCTCAAACAATTCCGTTTCTATTTTTATTTATCTATTTTCTATTATATATTTTTTATATTAATCTATAGTGTATCTATATCTATGTATGTAGTAAGTATCTATTTTACTTCTATTAATAAAACTTTTCTAATTTGCGTTTACTTTCATTGTCCTTTATTTTAATGATATGTTCATTAAAGTAGCTGACATTGTCAACTCGTCTGCCCACTGCACAACTATAACTTGATCGTCGGCGTATAGAAGGTATTTGGAGGGCTAAGACATAGATGTCAAATCAGTCTGATTAGGCTCCGTTGAAAGATTTTCAAAGCAGGTATCAGCCGGGAACCTTTATTTCAAGCGATAGTATTTCTCCTCGTCGAAGACTGGCTTTGACAGCGTTAACAACACGGAGTCGTATCGTTTTTTATGGTCTTCGATGGAGAACTGTCAGTGTTTCTGTTGATAGGACAATACATAAATGTACGACTGTACATATATGAAATATTATATGAAAGGCTGTATATTATATGAAATACTGTATATTATATGAAAGGCTGTATATTATATGAAAGTTTCTTATCTAATAAACGCATCCAAAGTTTCAATTCAAGAAAAAAAACTTATTTAAATTATAATATTAATTATAGCTAAACTAGTTACCCATTATTCTACAGTAAACTTCAACAATATAGGTACTAAAGCTTCGATAAAGCTTAAGATTGTAACGAAGAATGAAAGGAATTTAGTTAGTGTAGGTATTACAAACTTCCCCTCAACGAACAAGTATGGAATTCAATAAAAGGGACGGGAACAGAAAGCGGGTTTTCTATTCTCTGAAGTGAGAATTATACGTTCCTAAAAAATAAAGGAGAAACTACAAGATCGTGTAAAAGCGAAGAATATCTCCTTGTTGTAACTTTTATTCGGGGAGGAGAGAATTACTTACGACCGACATGAGGAAAACAAACTAATACAAAAAAGGGCATAACGTGTTTTGTTCACCACTGACTACATTTATTTTCTTTTTATTTTAGGTATACGTACATGTCTATAACCAATACACGTACAAGTCGTTTTCGTTCTTTACGTTTTGTAAAGTGAGGTATTTTTCAATGCAGATGTACATACGCTATTTTATTTAAATCGAAATTAAATGAATAGAATATAAATTATCAAAATCAGTCATTACAGCCAACAACAAAAATCGTGGTAATTACAGTCAAGAAAAATATTCACTGCTGAACATAAGGTATTCCTTGGGGAAGCCCAAGGAATACCACAATGCTCGGTCATGAGCCACCTGCATCCATCTACTTACTGGATCCCTTACCACGTTGTCACTCCTTCTCTATCCAACTTTACACTCTCTAAACGACCTCGAGCTTCCCTATACGGCCAGAAGTACAGGATCATATATCAGTTCCATATGCCATCACTGGAAACACGCACTAGTTGTAACAATCTTGTTTTCAAGTTTTTATGTATACGTGACGAGATTCGTAATCTGCCGAACGCCGCCTAGCCTAGTTGGATCTATCGGCCAAACGTGGACTCAGAGATTCAGATTACACTATATACGCTATAATTCTAGGTAAACATACTCGTCAACAAATTCGGGCGTGGTGCTCCCAACAACGAACATGGTAGGTGTGATATGCACGTTATCCATCTTTAAAATTTTATTTTATCCGGTGAAACTATTCAGTGATTGTGCCGTAATTGATGGCAAATCGAAGTTGATGGCAAATCGAAGGGAGCACAGCGGTTCTATAAACTACCAGATGACATAAAAAATTGCAGTAACATGAAATTGTTTAAAAGTAAACTTAGGAAATACATACGTACAGTGTAATCTTTTCCGAATATGTGGTATCTCATATGTATACCTCACAGTAAATAATCTTAATCTTATATCTCATAGTAAATAAGCTTAAACTATAACACCTCCAACACTAGAGGTAGATGCGATAGTTTTACTTTAGTATAATAATTACTTTGTATCTCATTATAAGTGAACCATTGTATGTTCTTATGAGAAATAAATTTCTTTAAACCGAAGTTGAGTGATATACTGGTTATTGATGTTGGTATTGTTTCCGTATCATTTCCGGTCTTGTAGCTTCATTAAAAGGTTTTGGGAAATAGAACTTTACCCTATTTTACATCTTCTTGGTGCGCGTAGGTTTTATTTTCTGGTCCTGTACACAAATAGCTATCGTGTGCCTGCTGTATAAACACTTCAGCACTTTGATATACCGACAGTCAATTTGGCGCCGCTGAAAGGTCTGTAGTACTTACCCAAGTATATACGAGGTGGTAGGTTGTACTCTTCGATCTTCTATTACAATTTGTGGAAAGAAATGTATGTGGTCTATGGTACAAAAGCCTTTCCGGAAACCGGCATGTTCGAGATGCTGAAAGTTGTTCAATCTGACTGCGACACGAATCTTAATATCTCTCGAAAATCGCACTTAGCCACAGTCACAAAAGGGAAAGCCTAAATTCAATAAATTTGTCCCTTTTCTTGAAAACAAGACCAACACATTTCTGCTCCATGCCTCTAGAGTAGTGCTACCGTGGGGGACGGAGTTGAAATCTGACATAATAAAATATGAATACTTCTAAATAAATAAAATACGTATAATAATCATCAGTATCTGACGTGAGGAAGCGTCCATTAATTACGTGAGGTGTTTTCTTTTAATTTGGACCGGATCTCCTGGTGAGATTTAGTAGATGTATTAGAACCTCCCCTTCAAACTTACATGAGTACTTTTACCAGTTAGTTAAAATATAAAAACATTAAAATCTTGAAATAAATTTTCATGTAGGTACTCGTATGTTCATGTATACTGTGGTACACACCCTTAATTACCTAAGTATTAATACTGATTGAATAAGAGGAAAAGTTTGTTTTACAATCTATCCTTTGGTATATTTTTGATTGAAAAGTTGACGTGTTATTTTAAATGAATCCGCCCTATTTAAAGGAGATTTGGTGAGATTTTGCTGGACCACCCTACCCCTTTGAGCTCGCGTAGTTATTGAATGCCCCCTTACTAATTAATTATTCGATACACGTATCTTGGTATGGTACTTGTTATGTAATGATCATTGTATAAATATTTTTCCAACAAAATAACTTTTATAAACTGTGTCTTGACTTGTAACGGTTTATAGCTTCAAATATTTATATTCTCTCACCAAATATGAAAACATGAACGTTGATTCATCAAATCCGACTAAGATATTCTCCCCATCGCTAACTCGGGAACGGATCAAAACAGGAAAGAAAAGCTCGCAAAAACTCGGCAAACCCAAATTAAATAGTCGTAAGTATCTCAGTTTCAGTGATATCAGTAGAAATCCATCAGCGGTCTCGATTTAAGCGATAAATGGATGCTTCGTTCTCCCGCAGCCCCACTATCTGTGTCACCACGTAGAATAAATCGTAATTTAATCTCGCCCCTCAGCGACGCACTGCAAAGAAGCTATGTCAAAGAATAAGAACTTCAAAGATTCGTTAATTTTTCTCAGATTTAAAATTGTTCAATAATGATCTAAGAATAACATTTACTAGCCAGTAAGAAGAAAAAAGGCACATAAATACTTTGAAAAAATTGTTTCAATAAAATTCAAAAAGTTCCTCAACTTTTTTGAGGTATTTTGGAAAATGATGTGAGAAAATATAATTAAAAAATACTATGGAAAATAATCTAAAGAAATTCTTTAAAACCTATTAAACATGGTTGCCACGCGCGGCAAGAGGGTAGGCAATCATAGTTTCTTTATTTTTATTTTTATTATTAGGAAGATGCTGCTGCCCATCTCCTGATTTGTTTCCCACTGTCGCCTCTGACGACATCCTACGAGAAGACAATATTTGGTAGTGGATATTCTTATAATCCGCCACTACATGGTTCTAGATCCAGATGATATCCTAGATCTAGAACCATGTAGTGGTTAAAGAAACGCTACAAGTTATTCATTGCGTTTTATTATCGAAATCAATGTTTAAAAAATATGAAAATAATATACCCGCCGTATTATATTTATACTATTGTATTAATGGAAGGATAAGAGTATAGACGAGGATTTTCTTATATAGTTGCTATTTTTATATTTTTGGCATATTAGGCTTCATTAACCGAAATATCTTTCATGTTACATTTAATAATCCAATCATCAAAATGTAATAACAAGTCAATAAACATTCAAATAATGCCACTCTCAAAAATTTAAATAACACTGTAAAAACTTCTTTTCAACGATACATTATTATAATAATAGGTCCTTACATATGAACATATATATATATATATATATATATATATATATATATGAGTTTGTGACTTTAATAATAGGTCCTTACGTATGAAATTGGCGTTTTGTACGGGAGGATATATAAAGTCAATTTTTTTTTGTAAAAACCTTTACTAAAAAAAGCTGCCGCATCGGAGTTGTATTTTGTTCCTTGTAAGAAGTTCAAATTCCGGAAAAAATGGAAACCTGTTGGAGCAAGGTCTCGGGAGTACGGAGGATGTCGCAGACATTCCAATTGTAGCTCATCTAACTTAGTGGTTGTTTGTTGTGCAGTGTGTGGTCTTGCGTTGTCGTGAAGCAGCAGTGGCCTAGAGCGATTGACCAATCTCGATTGTTTAGCAGCCAGTTCTTCCTTCATGGTTTGCAGTTGCTGACAATAGATATCTGCCGTAATAGTTTGGCCAGATTTTAGAAAGCTGTAGTGAATGACACCGGCGCTAGTCAACTAAACACTCACAAGTAACTTTTTCTGTGTCAATTTTCGTTTAGGGCAGGCTTTGGCTGGGTCTCTAGGGTTCAGCCATTGCAACGAGCGCTTCCGATTATCGTACAGTATCCACTTTTCATCAGAAGTAATGATTCGATTTAAAATCCCTTCATTTTTGTGTCGGTTGAGCAAAGTAACACTGCAGTTGCAAGTTCGATCCACTCAATGCATCAGGTACCGAAGCTTCAAGTTGATTAATACAGTTTTATCACTTACCCCCAAGCCTGCAGCAATCTCTGAAGTGCTTTGTGATGGATACGCTTCCACAATTGCCTTTAATTATTAAAGATTAAATACGAGCCATTCGTCGTGATGAGCGTTAAAATCGCCAAGAATCACGTGGTAGGTGGTCGCCTTGGTGTTGTTGCTCCGCATGCTTTGAGCAGTTTTTGTCGCGAGCAGCATTGCGCCCTCTCCCCCAGAATCCAGCCTGAGCACCCACGCTCAGGAAGAATAGGATAACTTGGTCGTGGATGCTCAGCGAGGGATTCTCCGTCACCAGGGGTGCTGGTACCCTCCTGGGGTAGTTCTTCACTTAACTTCGCTACCATGTTGAGGGGGGGGGGTGGGAATTGGACCTCTGGCCACCTGCACTCACCAAGCGAAACGCAGCGGTAAATCTCTACTTCACGACAGCAAAATCTGGAATAGTCGTAAGATAATGAATGCGCTCCGCTATCTCCAAACCTATTATTCATAGCAGTTCTTAAAGACATTTTCAAAAATAATGTTCAAAGTTGTCCATAAACCAATTAATATAGAAGGAAAGCATAGCATATTTAAATGAATGTGCGTATTTAAGAAAGCTAGATCAATAGAAGAATAAATATTATGTCGGTCAATAAGTCCCGATCCGGAGGTATTATAGATGGCGCTGTTAGGGAAAAAAAATTCATTTGTAAAAAGAACAGACTTCTATGATATAATCGTTGAAATATGAATATGAAATAATCTCAAAAATATTTGTTTAAAAGTTACGGTGATTTTTAGGCGCCACTTTGAACATTTTTGAAACAATGGAAGAAAAAAATTTGAGTGCTGATTAAACATCGTGTTTTAATGAAGAAAAATACAGTTGAAGCAAAAAGTTGGCTTGACAAGTATTATGGGAACTCTGTTCCATCAAAAGCAACAGTTAAACGTTTATTTGCTGAATTTAAGCTCGGACGAACAGACATAAATAATGCTGAATTCTCTGGACGCCCAAATGTGGCTCTTATTTCAGAAAACATAAAAGAAGCTCACAAAAGGTTTTGGGAGACCGTAAAATGAAATTGCAAGAGATCGCCGGCAACCTAAAGATATAAGTGCATTCACCATTTTGCATGAGAAAGCTTTGTTCCAAGTGGGTACCGCGTTTGCTCACCGTTGACCAAAAACATCAACATGTTGAAAGCCTCAGAGCGCTGTTTAGCTCACAACCCACTGACCCCTTACACATCCAACTAGTGGAGGACGAGGTCCGACGCAGGAACTCGCCGCCTACCGCCTCTGACCCTATCACTGTGTCCAAAGATGAGATTTCATCTACCATCAAAGGACTTAAGCCCAAAAAAGCACCGGGTGCGGATGGTATCTCCAACCAAGCCCTCAAACACTTCCCGGAGCAGGTAATCGCCTTACTGGCCATTATCTTTAACGCCTGCTTTGAATTCAGTTACTTTCCCACCTCTTGGAAAGAGGCAACTGTCATTGGCATTCCCAAGCCAGGCAAACCTCTCCACCTCCCCTCCAATCACCGTCCCATCAGCCTCCTCAAGGCCATGGGCAAACTTTTCGAACGAGTCATTCTCGTGCGCTTGAGGCGCCATTTGTTTCCCACAGACGGCGACCCTCTTGTCATCCCACAACAATTCGGGTTTCGAGCCAAACACTCGTGCCCCCAACAAGTTCACCGCATAGTGGAATACATCCTCAGCGGTTTTTACCCTCGCCGTCAAAAAACCATCGCGGTCTTCTTTGACATTGCCAAGGCATTCGACAGAGTCTGGCACGAGGGCCTTATCTACAAACTGTACGACTTAGGCCTCCCAGATCGTCTCGTTCGCCTTGTAGCCTCCTATCTGAAGGATCGTACCTTTCGTTTTAGACACGAAGGCACGCTATCCTCTACCCGTCAAATAAAAGCCGGTGTCCCTCAAGGCTCTGTGCTTGCTCCCCTCCTATACATACTATTCACCAACGACATCCCTATCCCGTCGAATGGTGTCAAACTAGCCCTTTTTGCAGATGACACAGCCCTTTACTCCAAAGGCAACTCACTACCACAGATTCGGAACAAGATCCAAAAGTCAGTAAGCGACTTAGGAGCTTGGTTCCAAAAATGGCGTATCGACGTAAACCCGGAGAAAAGCTCCGCCGTTTGCTTCGAATATAAACGACGTCGTCTCACCACCACTCCGCCAATCAGGATGTTAGGAACCCCTGTCCCATGGCAAACTAAAGCCAAATACCTAGGCGTCACCCTTGATGCAAGGCTCACTTTCGAGCCCCATATCATGAAGGTTCCTCGCACTGCACGTTTTTACATGGGTAGGCTCAACAGCATGTTGGGCAGACACAGTAAAATGTCCCTCCGCAACAAGCGAACCCTATATAAGGTCTGCATACGACCTGTCATGATCTACGCGGCCCCCATTTTTGCACATGCTAAACCCAAAGCTATCAATGAACTTCAAATAGTTCAAAATCTATTCTGTCGTAGGGCCACTAACTCGCCATATTATGTCCGTAATGCCGACCTACATCGAGACTTAGAGCTCCCAACAATCCAGCAGTTCCTCAAATCACTCTCTGAGAGATTTTTCAAAGCCTCAGAGTCCCACCCAAATCATCTCATTCGTGAGACAGCTGCCTATGCAGCCCCTATCCACACTCGCTATAGTGTGCGCAGACCGAGAAACTCTCTCTCGGACCCCCCCAACAAGCTTTCGGCTGACCTGAACTGCCTCCTGGCGGCTCAGGCCGAGCCTACATAACACATCCCTTAATCTGCCTTAGTTAGGCACTCTTCTAAGCGGCTTTTCGCCGCTTGCGCCCTCCTTTCTGCCAAGGAGGGTCGCGTTCGTATACGGCTTAGAGATCTCTAGTCAGATCGTTAAGCCAATTCCTAAAAGGTTGGGTTTAGTGGGTAAAAATCACCACATAACCACGCAGCCGGCTGCGTGGTATGCTATGAGCATTCCCAACCTCCCTCCCCCGCTTTCCGGAGGGTTGCCCATATTTGCTTCGGGCGCAAAAAAAAAAGCGCTGTTTAGATTTATTTAGGCGTCAGCTGTCACCATGGCGAAACTTTAAGTGTTAAAGTTTGAATTGCTTGCTCACCTACTATATTTGCCAGATTTAGCCCCAAGCGGTGAAGAAGTGATCGCCGAAACAGAAGGGTATCTTGAACAAATCGTATTATAAAAACGGCATAGAAATGTTAGACCGGCGCTGGACTGAGTGAAGGAGACTATATTGATGAATAAAATCGAATTTTGAATAAAAATTATACTTTTCTCACTTAGGCACGGGACTTATTGACTGATGGTTATAACATGAAAAAAGTACTGAGCACAAAAGGAAGTTTTGAACGGAAATTATAGTCTGGAATTAAATAAGATAGTAATGAGTTCTTGTATCCTATCCTGCTTGGCGTATGCAACCCAAACGTGGGTATTTTTTAAATAAAATAAATAAACAAAATTCTGTGGAATGAAAAGAAGCCTCATTAAGCTAAGAAGAATACTTAAAACAAGAAAAAATAACATACGAAGTTAAACAAAACTCACGGATGCACTTGAACAAGCTTTCCCTCTCTCAAGCTAAAATGTAAATGGGCAGGACTTATATCTAGAGACCAGGAAAAAAGATGGACCTTACAAACGACAAAATGGTCCTATGAGAAAAAGAAGCATAGAACGACAGTATTGACGTCCAGAGAGAGGAGTGCTCTGTGCACTGAGCGCTGGGTAAACAGCATATGCTGCATGGAGCACTCGCACCGCGGGATGATCGGTGGTGTGTTCCCCCCGTCATCAAGAGATGGGAGAGATGGTTGACAGAATTTCACTTGGACAGCCACCAGTATTCGGGAATATGTGCAGACCAGAATGCACATATTCCCGAATGAGGTCGAACTAGTTTCTCGCCACTTCAGCCTATGTGCTCTCACTTTGGCTTGGAAATATATTATATATATTGGATAATTTTGAAGGAGGCGGAATATACTTCTTTTTAAGAGCGTTGGTATTTGCATCCCCAGACGTCGATGCGTCAGTCCAAGCTCGGTAGCACTCCTGCTAATGGCGTGATACAATTTTGCAAGAGCGACTAAACCATGGCTGAGTTTTGTCTCCGATAGGTACCACAGATGATGGTATAAACAGTTCCATTCCCTGTAACACCACATCAGCGACAGAATCAGCAACAACGCTGGGATCATCCGGCGAGAAGCAAAATCGCCTATAAGGATAGGATCCAAAAAAAGATTGCATCCCGTCCCAATCGGCTGACCTATAACGCCAAACACGGCTGCAACCTGCAGTACGCAACCGCGATGGGAGCGTGAGTGGCACCGTACTCCTGATCAGACAATGGTCCGAGGAGCCGAGAGGATCATCGACGGAGATCTGATATCTGCCCGGATGAGAGGTCAGCAGAAGGTCCAACAGGGAAGGGAAGATCTTCCACATCTGGGATCCGCGTAGGCGAGGTAACCAGGTGTATCAGACCATATGCCAAAGCAAAGTCATTAACAGATCTACCCGCATGATCGGTTAAACGAGAACCGAGCCATTCAGCGTGGTGGGCGTAAAAGTCATCAACTATCACGATCTCTGAGGATGGGACCTGTTGTAACACGGAATCTGCAGCCATCTGGACGTTGTCGATTAGTTGGTCTGTGTCGGCATTACCGCTATGGGACCTATAGAGGCACCCGTAGACGCGGGGATGATATTCGCAAACACGCACCCAAAGTAAGGATGCAAAAAAGATAGCATCCCGTCCCAATCGGCTGACCTCCATTGCCAAACACGGCGGTAACCTGCAGAACGCAACCGCGATGGGAGCGTGAGTGGCACTGTACTCCCGATTAGACTATAGTCCGAGGAGCCAACAGAAGTCGAAGCCAATCGAATGAGACCTGATATCCGTCCAGATGCGAGGTCAGCTGAAGGTTCAACAGGGAAGGTACATGATCTTCCTCATCTAGAAATCGCGTAGGCGAGGTAACTAGTTACTAGCTAGTAGGTAGTAGTAGTGTCAGAACTTATGCCAAAGCAAAGTTATAAACAGAACCAAGCCATTCATCGTGGTGGGCGTTAAAATCTTCAAGCATCACGACCTCTGTGGATGGGACCTATTAAAAACTGGATAAATATCGCTCATAACAAACAAATATAAAAAGAAATGGAAGAGGCTTTCGCCAAAATGAACCCATGAACGCTAATCATACTCGTCCTAATTTTATACAATAGACTTTTACACATTTGAAATGTAAATAAAAAAATGGTTAATTAAAGCTATCATAACATTATAATGTTAATTTATCATACTGTGGGAATTAAAATTCTATTCTTATAATATACTTTTATTACCAAATTAAAATATATTATAATAATAGAATATATAAATATTTCTATTATTCTATTTTCATGAAAAAACTCCATATATCTTGGTTTAGTTATAAGAGACAGTTTTATGTTCGTAAATGTCTTTTGAATGTTTCTTTAAAACCATGAGATGTCCCATGACGTTTATTTTTTCCAATTATAATACAACATGAAGATCAATATTTCATCAACGGCGAGGATGTACACTTTAATAACGTTTAAGTCTATTAAAGTTGCGTTATGTAGCTACCGAAATGTTTTATTCTCCTATTTAATTTCCCTTCGTCACCTCTTGCGATATTCACGGAATAATTTGAGCATTTTGATCTAACCCTTCTTCAATCATGCCGACCTATTAGTGTTGCAGCCATATTAAAGCTGCAGAGTAGATTTTCTACATGAAAATTATCATAATCTATCACATAATCCTAAAAACCATAATTTCACATCACATCACAATCATAAATTAACACATATTTCATGTTAATTTTATTTCAATGCATGATTTATTACGACTTTTAGTATGCAGCCAACGTTTTCGAAACATTTAAAAGGAGTTATTAGCCAAAAACTTTAATTTTATGAGTATGCTATTTAAATATAAACTATTTTTGATTAAATTAATGCAAATTAATTTAATATATATATATATATATATATATATATATATATATATATATATATATATATATATATATATATATATTAGTGAGTAGTAACTTAACTGAGTAGTGAGTAAGTTTAGCGTAGAGTCTGCATACCTGAAGATGCCTCGTGTAGAAGCGAAACACGTGTCGTATTATCGTCGATGGTGTGCCTTTCTTAGAGTAGTGGTGTTGGGAGTAGTGATGCTGGGATTAGTTGTGACGGGATTAGTGCACGCAATTGAGGGAGGGCGGGAGATGGTCTTCAAACTAGATAAGACACATCATTTTATTTTATTGAGCGAATGGTTGCAAAGTAACTATTAATATCTTTATTATAATGAATTTCCGCAAAGTAACGCCTGGTTTTATTAATTATCCTAAACTAAAATCAAATGTATATTTGTAACAAAAAATATTTATGAATTTTACCGTTTTGAATGCACCAAAGATATGATCAATTCCGATAACTCACTGAACTATTATCGCTTCCAATTCAATTATTTTTCAATATTCATGCGGAATACGTTGTTGATATAAAACTTGTGGCAGCAGAACTGTCAAACTGCTCGACAAAAATTTTTTGTTGAGATTTTCATACAAAAAGACTATCCAAATTACGTATCAACTTTTCCAGTAGATTTACAAAAATTTTTCATACGAACCTTATCGTGACTATTACGAACGCAACAAAAAAATCTGTCAAATCAGTGAAGCCCCTTTCAATGCCTCAATTGATTTATATTTATTTATGGATTTTTATATTACGTAGGATTCCTTTTGTGCTTGGCATCGTTACGTAAAATAAAAATCTTTTTATTTATTCATAAAAAAAATTAAATTTTTATTTAAAAAATTTTTCTATTTTTTTTATCTACGAAAAAAGGGAGAGGGGTTATTTTTTTTATTTTTTTTATATTATTTTTATTGAAAATTGGCAAAGCTTATATACTAACATCCATTTATTAAAACCCTAATTTTCACACCCCGGAGCAAGTAACACCGTTACCTTTAATATTTTTGTAGTGAAAACTTTGGCAAACTGTTCTTTCTGTGTGATCTTAAAACTATTTAGAGCCAGTACAATTACACGCTGTGAGGCATTTCAATTCTCGAAAGCGACAACACTTCTGTAGCCTTCTTTATATGAAGTCGAAGGATGGATCCAAGGACTGTAAAACCATTTACCATCAGATCGACTGTAAATTAGTTCGTCACTTTATTTAAATTAAAGTTAGATTCCCAAAAAATATAAAAGCCGTGATAGCTCAAGGGCTAAGCTCGCGCTGTAAACTTCACAGTACGCGAGCAACCCGGGTTCAATCCCCGCCGGCATCAATAAAGTTGTTAATTGCAATTTTAAGTGCTGATTAATTACGTGCTCTGTTTTGAAGGAAAACATCGTGAGCAAATCTGCATGTCTGAACAAAAAAAATATATATTTCGAAGACACTTCATTGCTCTCAAACCCCCTCAGAAATAAGAGGAAGCCTGTGCCCAGCAGTGAGATATATAGGCTATAACAACATCAAAACAATAATAAAATTATTTCCCATTTTACGAGATCAATGAATCGTAAAAGTGGATCTCTAATTCATTATCAATAAAGCGAGAATTGACGTGACTGCTCTTATTCGCGTTCCGTCTCAATGTGATCACACGTCACATCGGCATACGTAAGTTATTAAGGATGATTTCAACAATAGGCTGTACGCGTTACACGAGTCGTCGGTCGTAGATCCTTGACCCTCGTATTGGGTCGCGGGCCGCGGGTAGGCGGCCGCCAACCAGACGCGCTCCGTCGCCGGCGCCTGGCTATTACAAAATAAATACAAATACTGCCTTCCATTCTTAGTATATAAAAGTTAACTAATTTAATTTAAACGTCTGCGTTTGCATACAGTAATTCGACTTGACGCAAATATAAATCACCTACGATTATTCATATAAAATTTCTCGTGTCTAATATGGAATTCAAAATGGAATGCGGCGTATGCGAACCTTACAGCTCTCGTAATATTTCACTACGGCAAAAGGCTATTCTTTTCATCGCACTGGCATTTTACCAAGCGACTTTTTATTCAGCTACAAAGCTATGGTAAGATTGGTCGGGGGCGCAATCAATGCTCCCCAGAAGGAAGATCGGAGCCTAAGAGCTCTCTTTATTTTATTTTCAGTCCGCATTATAGCCGGCCAGTTTTAAACGTTCGTAGGAGTTGAATTACTAGCAGCGTGATATTCAAGTTGTATTTTTATAAGATTATTTTCATATGACTTTTATAAGTCCATTGCTAAACATAGTAGACCTCCTCGTCAAGTTGTCACATAATGTTAACTTAAACCACCTGTAGGATTTTTTAAAATGTTTTTCTTTAGCGCTGAGCATGTGGTGAATTAGCGCTTAAAATTGCAATTACCAAATTCGGCAATGCCGGCGGAGATCGATCTTGGGTTGTTCCAGTAGTACGTTTACTTTTATTATTCATTTGGTCGACTTTTGAATTATATATATTATATATATATATATATATATTAACAAATTCCTTTAAAGTGTAAGAAAGATAGAGATTAAATAGCATATTGCTTTTACAGCTTGGCGATCCAACACGGCTTCGCACGGGTGATTTCTGGATCTCGACATCAGCGCCACCTACCGGGTCTAAATGTCAATGCCAAATGACACATAAGATTTATTGTCAAAATCGGTTTGATGGTTTCTAAGTCTATAACGAACATGGGTAGAAACATTTATTGTGTTTTGTATAGAAACATTTTCCCTTTGCATGATATTCTTAAACACTTTGCTTACCATCAATTCCTTTTTTTATTTAAAAAAACGGAAGTGACACACTATTACTTTACTATTTATACTATTACATTACTATTTACATTTTATACGTGGTAGGTCGTAGAGCCACGCTGAAGCTGTATTATGGTTGTAGCACGGATGGGTCGGCTTGACCGGGGAAGGACTACGCTCTCACAGAATACCAGCATATTTTAGCAGTATATTACTGCTGCGTTTCGTATGGTGAGTGTAAAGATCCGGAGACGAACTTATTACTGAAAGCTAGCATAGCACGAGGCATCCCATCTTAGTGCTCAGGGGTGACAACGCATCTGCGTTTTGATTCTTAATCGAGGATAAAAGTAGATGTCTATGGGCTACAGCATTCACTTACCATCAGGTGGACTGTGTGGCACTGTGTGTCACACGTATTCTATAAAGAAAACAACATACAGTTCACTTGGAGGTGGCTACTTCAGCCGACAGTATTAATTAAATATTAAACAGAAAACTACAGCATTTACAAGTAGTCAGCTCTGAGGACTAAGATAAAATGCCTCACGTTTTATAATTGTACTGTCTCTATAACCTTCAGTCCAAAACACAGCACTGCACCCACTGTTGCTTGGCTGGAGAAATATCCAAGTGGGTGGAACCCATCAAGACGGACTACCAGAAGTGCAGTCCTAACACCTACAAAAGTTGGTGTATTATAGACTAATCTACATATTTGTTACTATAAAATTATTGATATAAATTTATTGATTTTTAGGTGATACGAGTAAAGCCATACTGCAGTTATGTTAGTAGTACAGTTGTAGCACGGATGGTTCGGCTCGACCGAGGAAGGATCACGCTCTCACAGAATACCAGCGTAAAATAGCAGCTTTATGCTGCTGTGTTTCGTATGATGAGTGTAGAGAACCAGAGACCCTTTTTATTGGAAACGAGACATTCCACGTTGGTCCTCACAACACATCTGCATTTTTATTCGTAATCGAGGATAGATTTAGTTGTCTATGGGCCACAGCAACCACTTACAATCAGGTGGGCTGTGTGCCCTTTTGTTACCCATATCCTATAAAAAATAGAGCTAATAACATTAAAAACTACGAAAAATACATTTTTTAAATATCAAATTTGCATATCAAAAATATAATAAATGGAAAAGATAAAGTAGAATCTGCTGCTTTGAAAACATGGCCAGATATAATCACGATACCACGTCAAAAAGGTCAAAAATGTCAAAGAGTGATTGGATTACGTCTCTATTTACAAGTGTTTCTGTTGAAAAGTTTCGTCTATATAATATAAGTACCTATAAAAGTGAGAAAAATAAATAAATTTTGATAGATTTATTGAGAAACTTAAAAAAATATTTCTAAAAATATAAGTGTGACATCACGCTTTAAATAATTTGTGCTGACTATGAATAATGGCCGAAGATATATTTCCGTTTCCGTTTTGATAACCGACAATTCATTTCGTGAATTGTCGGGGGATCGGGAGCGATGTCAACGGCTAAGTTCAAAGACTTTTAAATTGCTTCACTCCCCGCTATTCCTTTTTTTATTTTAAGAACTTAGGACTGAGCCGACTAAGCCATTTAACATCTGCCACAAAATATTTTCTTTGACAATTTTACTGGTTGAAGCTTTTTCACAAATGATTCAAACACTAGAGACTCTTTTTACTGAAAAAGAGGCATTCCATCTCAGTTCTCAGGGATGACAACGCATCTGCATTTTGATTCGTATTCGAGGATAGGTGTAGATATCTATGGGCCACACAAAACACTAACCATTAGGTGGACTGTGTGCTATCCTATAAAAAAAGTGTTTTATTAAAAAGCTATTGAGTAACCAGTGCATATAAATGTAGTATATAAAATACATAAACATATTTTTTTTTAATAGTAGTATAGTTATTTATTATTTATAATGATACTTATCAGAATCAGACAGTCGGAACGACTTGACGGCTCAGTATCGTGTTTGTTCAGCGATTTGCAGCGACCGCGGGCTAGAACGCCGTATGAAACATCTATAAATGTAATAATAGTTCCGGGCGGCTATATGTCTATGTACAATTCATGTATGTAAAACACCTCCACGATACAGACGATATTCCTACTGTGGAAATAACGTTAAATAAAAAAGCAGGGTCCAGATATTAACATATTAATGAGATTAAAAATGTTGAAATTTAACCGCTAAGCCTTAGCAGTCTGCCACCGCAAAGTCGATTTCACCTGAGGAGGCCTAGTTTAGAGGAGAAACACGTGTCGTATTATCGACGGTGGCGTGTCTTTCCTAGTGTCGTGGTGTTAACTCCTTATTTTCACCAACACTCTATGACGGTGCCATAACAAAGAATAAAAACTTAAAAAGTAGTTTAAATATTAAAAAAAAACATAAAGTTATTATGTATTGTGATGACATAGGTAAAAATTTGGGCATGGTGTTAAATAAGCATTTAAAAGGACAATTGATTAGTAATTATTGTACGCCTGGAGCATCCTTTAGTCATATAATGAATAAAGTTTTAACTAGTAAGTTTTGTCCTAATAGCACATTAATAATTCTTATTGGGAGAAGAGGCAATGTAAACAAAAATCTATTATTAAAATATATTTATTACTCAATACTTTAAATGTACATAAAATTATCTTGTTTACATTGCCTTACATACAGGGATGGCCACAGGAGAATAAAATAAGATATGATTTAAATTTATTAATAAATAATTTATCATGTATCAATAATTTAAATTTGACATTTAATTGTAACAATTTACCAATAGAATTAATTTGATTAATATTAATAATTTAATTAAGAAATTTTTGACTACAGGTAGGTATTACCTATCCAAATATAATTTAAGACAGATAGCAAGTGTGCTATCTTATTATTTATATATTAACTCAGCCAAGGACTTGGCTACCCAGACATCTGCTCCTATTGAGCAGCATAATGATTTGACATGCAATTTGGAATCGGTTCCAAGTAATTTAAATTAGAAAATGAGACAATAGAGGTAATCTCTAGCAGTTATAATAATTTAAATAATTTAGAATGTAGCTTACAAATCCTTAATAGTTGCAACTCCACAAAATGATAATAAAAATTGTTTACACCTGGTGCATCAGAATATACAAGGCATGATAAGCAAAGAGCTAGAAATTGAATTGTTCTTAAATAGCAACAATATTCATATTTTATGTATTACTGAACATTGGTTTAAAGCTCATAATTTAATGTTTAAATTTAGTAATCACCAGGTGGTCAGTTCTTTCAGTAGAGAAACAATTTTAAGAGGTGGTTCCTTAATTTTAGCTAGTAAATTATTATCATGTAAAGAATGTAAAGATATTGTGAGCCTCTCTGTTGAGCGAACTGTAGCAATGGCATATGTTGAGTTTGAGCACCTCATTGTTGTGAGCGTTTACAGACCCGCATGTTCTTTATATGATACTTTTGAAAAAATTAAGGAGGAAGTTTTCGCTAAGCTTAATAAACAGAATAAATCTGTTGTAACATGTGGAGACTTTAATATCAATCTCCTAGAAGCTTACTCCACCAATATTAAATTTAGATCATTGTTTAAATCTTATGGTCTTTTTAATTTTTTTTGTGAGTCAACACGTATTGCTGAATCTAGTGCAACATGTTGTATAGATAACATTTTTACAAATGTTAAGCCGTTCAATAAATGTATAATTCAAAAATTGAGCTCTGATCACTGTGGACAATTACTTTCATTACCTTATGTTCACAAAAAGCAAGTAGATAAAAAAGGGGACCTTCTTGACTCAGAGAACCTGTTCGCGATCCGGATCCGAGTCCCGCAGCCACATCCAGCAGGCAGTTAAAGAAGGACGCCTTCTGCACCACGCGCCCCACCATATCACGTACCCATCCCATGAAGCTCCACACTTGCGCATTCTCATGTCACTCGATGTTTGTAATTTGGATACGAACGATGGCAATGTTCTAATATCTAATGCCTACATGAGCTTGCGCAAAAATTTCTAACACCATTTCCATGCTGGAGTTCTTTTGTTAAATTGAAATTATGTATGGTTTCGTGTTTTGTGTGTATGTAGAATTCCAACGAATGGACAGTATTGGTCGAGAAATACTTGTTGTTATCATGTTTATTAACATGAAGACAGCTAGTGGTAAATCTGAGAACACAACTGTTACATGTTGATGCATGATTATGAGCGTTTACAGACCCCCATGTTCTTTATGTGATACTTTTGAAAAAATTATGGAGGAAGTTTTCGCTAAGCTTTATAAACAGAATAAATCTGTTGTAATATGTGGAGACTTTAATATCAATCTCCTAGAAGCTTACTCCACCAATATTAAATTTATATTATAATATGTATGCTCCTTAGCCAAGTCACTGTATTTGAGCAACAAAATAAAGACTGCTTCTAATAAAATTAAAATGACATGGAGTATAATTAATAGTGAAACTGGTAAGGTCAACTCTCGCAATACAAACTACCAGTTAAGTTTTAACAATAAATTAACTAAATCAGATCAGGTCGTTGCAATGGTTTTTGAGAAATATTTTACTGATATTTCGATCTTAACCACTAAGTCACTGAATTCTTCTCCTGCCGTCGCCGAATCATTACTTAAACAATATGTGTGTACAAAGAATTTTACATTTCATAAAGTGTCATCAAAATATATTGTAAAATATTTTAAAACTATTGATATTAAGAGAACCGCCGATCTGTGGGGGATTTCTGTTAAAGTTATTGCGTCTATAATAGATACAATCGCACCTCAACTATCTATTATTTTTAATACTAGTATCGAATCTGGTGTGTTTTCTGATTTAATGAAGCATAATAAAGTAATACCTTTATTTAAATCTGGTAGTACATTGGACCTCGCTAATTTTAGACTTATTTCTGTACTGCCAACACTTAGTAAAATTTTTGAAAAAATTATTCTTGATCAAATGTTATTTTTTTTAATGTTAATAATTTACTTCATAAAAATCAATTTGGTTTCACAAGGGGTCGCTCGACAACTGATGCTGGTGTTGAGCTGATTAAATATATATTTAATGCATGGGAGAATTTACAGGATGCTTTGACCTATCCAAAGCCTTCGATTGTTTTCACGATGAAACATTAATCAGGAAACTTCAACACTACGGTATAAGAAGCGATGCTATTAAATTAATTATTTCATATCTAAGTGACAGAACGCAAAAAGTTGTCATTAATAGTATGAGTTCTTACGGGTCTATTGTACAAATGGGCGTGCCTCAGGGCTCAATTCTCGGCCCCTTTTTGTTTCTTGTATATATTAATGACTTATCTTACATAGTAGGGGATAACCATGATATAGAATGATTTGCTGATGATACTTCATTAATTTTCAAATTAAAACAAAAATAATGCTATAGCTAAGTTAGTTAATTGGTTTAATTTTAATAATTTGAATGGAACTAAAACTAATTGTATGAAATTCGTAACTCCTAATGTTAAACATGTAAATACTAATGTAATTTTAAATGGGGAGGAACTGAGTCTTGTTGATAGCACCATTTTTCTTGGAATCACACTGGACGCAAAGCTTCAATGGGTCCCCCATATATCAAAACTAGCCAGCAGACTTAGTTTTGCAGCATATGCTGTAAAAAAGATTAGAACTCTTACCAGAGTTGAAACAGCTAGAATAGTTTACTTTGGTTATTTCCATAGCATTATGTCGTATGGTATTTTGCTATGGGGACACGCGACTGACACTGAAATTATATTTATTTTACAGAAGAGGGCCATTAGAGCAATATATAATTTAAAACCAAAAGAGTCACTGAGACAAAAATTTTAGGAAATTAATATATTAACTCTGGCCTCTCAATACATTTATAAAAATATAATGTACGTACACAAAAATAAAAGTAGTTTTGCGAAAATAAGTGATATTCATTCTGTAAATACTAGGAATAGACACAAGCTAGTATTACCTGTTACTCGACTCCACCGAGTCAGTAATTCATTCTTGGGATCGCCCCATGTTTACGTACACATATTTACAACAAAATCTCAGAAAATATACAAAATTTATCATACACAAAGTTCAAAAATGTTATTTAACTAAGTTTGTATAAAAAGGGTTATTATAATATTAAGGAATTTATGGATGATAATAACCCCTGGAAAGGGTGATCGCTACCAAGCTATTTCTAATTTGTCTTGTGTTGCTAATTTTAAAAATGATTGTAAGCTATTATTGAAAAAAAATAGTCCCGATGGGTTTCTTGCTGGTTCTTCCCTGGACAGAGTTTTTTTTGCGAACCAGTGGTAAATGAAAAAAGTGACTTTCAATAAGTATTGTTATAATCTACATTGAATATAAAAGTTTCTGTTTCTGTTTCTGTTGGGAGTAGTGGTGCTGGGATTAGCAGAGACGCAACTGAGGGGGGACGGGAGGTGTTCTTCAAACAAGGTAAGACGCATCATTTTAATTTATTATGCAGATCTTAGCTAATTAATGTATAACATCCTTATTATCACGGATTTCCAAAGTAACGTCTGGTTCTATATTAAGGAGATCCCTACATTCGCTTCTGCTCAGGCATATATTATTAAATAACTAAATATCACAAAAATCAAAGGGCCGTGAATGCAATTTCACAAAATATAACAAAGGACCAAACATTCTCCAGTGCGAAATGTTAAACACTTTTATTAAAATATGCCGAGTACAATGCAGTTGTTACAAATTAATTTTCCCGCGCTAATATAGTTTAAGCTTCAAGCCTGTTGAGATTAAATTCAATTTACAATCTGCAGGCTTCAGTTTCAACGTAAACTATCCGTTATGAAACGTACAAACGGAACATAAGATACAATAGAGTATTTAGTGAGATCTCGTTAAACATCGCCGAAGGCAGGTGCCTCCCCCTACCGTCTTCCCTGCCACGTTGGCTGCCCCTCACGCCGCCCACGTATTGCTAATGTTAAGGGCAAACTAATTTATGTAGTTGTATTTGTTCTGATATAAATTTAGTAGTTTACATACGGGATACACGGCAACACAAGTCTTCGTTTAGTAACTGTTTCTGATCATTGGGAAATTACATCTCTCGTCAAGAGTTAAAATAATATATAAGTCAATGAAAAAAGGTCAAACAATTGAATTTTGCCTTTCATGCTACTTACTGTTTATAACACGGCAATATTGACGTCTAAATCATAAATTACTTCATCGGCAATGTATAAATTCAACAAATTAAGAAGACATTTCTCTATTTCTTTCGCATGTAGAGTCAGGACGTCTTTTACCATTAATTTTATTAATAAACCAGTGATCTGCTCGGCTTCACACGGGTGATATCTGTATTCTACAACAGCGCTATCTACCGGGTCAAACTATGCCCATAACCTTCGCGGAAGTACAAGCAATCTGATGAACGGTATGGCAGCGCATAAAATAGGAACAAACAAACATAACTTTTTATACATTAGATATTTTTTTAAATATATACCACTCGGAAATTAATATAATATATAAAATATAGAAAATAAAGTAATTAAATTAACTATATCCGTTTTATTTTATTATTTTCCGAGAAATCAGCATAAGAGAATCCGTCATCTCTTTTTGTGTCGTGAAAGGAAAACTCTTCGAAAGACCTAGAGGCCTACGATAGATGGCGGTAAATCTTCTCGTATCAAAAAAAACGTAAATACCCAGAGTTGTGACGAGGTACACCACCAAATATTTGTGACCACAATGTACCAGATCATCAATCCGCCTGTTATTTGTGGTAATTATGGTTATTATGGTATGGTACACCTACAATGCAACAAGACAATTTTCATCATTAGCTAATCTGGTCTAAAATTTTGACCATGTCAAATTTTAAATATATATATATATATATATATATATATATATATATATATATATATATATCTTTAAACGTATAACGTACTTTAAGCTCACATAATCTTATTAAAACAGAATAGCGGAAGACAATAAATATTTATCTCTTAAAAGTAATAAATCCTGTTATTATATTATAAGCAAGAATCTTAATCGCGATAAGTATGAAAACAAAATCTTCATCAGAACCTTAAACAAAACAGACCACAGACGGGAAACACTTGTGAAGTAATTTAAAAAACAAACAAGCACCCTTCAGCTGAGAGTGCTACGCCAACACGATTATTCCTTTTGCTATTTTAATTCACAATTTGAAATTAATTTCTGTACTAGAAGCACTGCGTTGGGAAATGTGGTTGGAGTTCACACATACACTGCATAAAACAGATTATAATAATCAGCTCTGCATTTGAATTAAAAAAAGAAAAATAAGTTTTTCAAATTGTAGTTAATACACATAATATAACATAAAAGTATAATTTTAAAATGAAGTTATAAGTTTTTTATTTCAACATTGTTTTTTATTTACCTGAATGCCTAGTTATTAAAAGTTCCATTTTTAGATTTAGCACTGTGTTGTCTGATTTCATTAAGTACCAGTAAATTGACGTTGAATGTAATTGGCTTAATTTGTAACACTTTGTTGTAAAACTTTAGAAGCTAAGAAACAACAAAATTAAAAAAAAGACAGTGAAGAGTGTATTTTTTATAGAATGGTGGTGACAAACATAAGCGCATAAAAACATAGACCATAGACCATAGTGGCCCATAGTAATCTACATCTATCAAATGCAAATGCGTTGTCAGCCGTGAGTCCTAAGATGGAATGCCTCTTTTCCAGTAAAAAGGTTCTTCGGTTCTCTACACTCATCATATGACACTATGGTATTCTGTTAGAGCGTTGTACAAATATAATAAAGCTGCATCATGGCTCTACTACGTAAAAAAAATATATTAAGAGATTATTTTGTACATACACCGCCTATGTACATATAATCATCAAATAATAATATCTACTCTCTTTGTAACAATTTACAGAATCAAATTCGATACGATATTCAACAGGCCATCTGATTTAAAATAATATCAGTTCACAAATATTGTCTGACCACAACCCATCTCTTCCCAAAGATGTCGTAAGATTCAGAAATCTTAAGAAAGACCTTATGGAATCCGGCGAAATAATCATAAGACATGAAACAATAAAGTAATGTAAAAAGGCTATTGAATATTTGAATAAGAATCTCACTGCCATTCAGTTAACTGGCGCGGGCCAACTTGCCGCTGACGGTGTAAAATAAATGTGCTGGTTTCTACTTTTACAGACATAAATACTGTGGGGAAAAGTGTAGACCATAGCTTCGGTATCTGTATCACATTCATCAATCCGTCTACTTTTTTATAGCAGTGTGAGTGACAAACATGCAAAGAGTCCGCCCGATACTACAACGATGCGACCACTATATGAAACTTGTCATCATTCTACTATTTCCTGTCCTGCTGCTACAACTAATTAAAACAATTACACTGCAACATCAAGTTATTGGTGATAGTGGGCCAAAGTTTTTTACAAATGTGACAGACTTAGAAAGACTCACAAACAGGGCTTTAACACTAAACCCGTGATAGTTGTAGTGCTTCGAGTGCCAATTCAATACTCTAGTCCGGGAATTGTGGTAAATCCTGTCGATAACGGGAGAATTGCATACCATTTAGACTTATGCTGTTTAAAAATGAGTATTACATAGTTAGGTATCGATAAAAAAGTTACTTAGATGTGTTTAAAATAAATTTATTTACCATATCACAAAGCATTACAAGAAAAAAAGTATGCTAAAAAGTCGCATACAAAAAAAGTCGTTTGTGCTGACGCGACCTGAGTCGACATTATATTAAAGTATAATTAATAATTAATTACGTTTGTAAGAAAAGAAAAAGAGAAAGCATTTACAGCCCAATAGGACCTGAGCAAACGCATAAACGCTGTTAAGTAGTACCATTATAAGTTATCCAAAAAGTACAATTTAAGTTTTTTTTAACGTTTTTTATATTTAATTTGTCGCGGAATTCTGGGGGTAGGTTGTTTATAAGTCTTGGAACAATGTAACCTGCCGTTTGTTCCTCGTACATGTTGTTTGCACGGCTCGTCTGAAGCTTGCGGCTGCTTACGGCGCGCGTACACACGGGGTGCTTGATTTTTTATTTTGTTTTTTTATTCGATTTTTTTTAGTCACCTCCGCATACTTTATTTTGTATTTTCATTCGAAGAAAAGCTTTTAATTATTCTTACGCGTGAAGTCATGTAAGTAAGGGTGAAAAACGTAGGCCGTGTCAATGTAGGTAGTCAAATTATTCACACTACCCACGATTTTCTTCCCATTGAACGAACAAATCACGTACACTGGATTAAATTCACGCATTTTTAAGAATTTAATGAGAATAAAACGCCCTTTTGTTTAAAAAAGACGAACGTATTGACGTTTTTACTCTTTGAATGTTAACATATATACATTTTACGATAATAGAAAAATTATATTATAGTATTTATTTTTCTTCTTCGTTTTTAACATCCATTTTTAATTCACCACTGGATAAAGTCTTTAAGAAAATACCAATTTGCATGCATAACACAAAAGGATATTTTCTATCCATCGAGTAGCATTCATCGTTCTAATATTAATAAAAAAAATCATAATTTTATTATTAAAAAAAAACTAATAACTAAACAAGAACCTGAGAGCAAAAGTAAGCTACATATTGGTATGAACAGTTATCTATATAAAGCTACTGTTACATTTTTATGCACCAAATAAACCTCCTATTCGCATTTCGGACGTATGTAAGTATTCGTAGCGAAGCCAAACGTGACTAGTCTGCGGCTGCTTTTGTAGCCTTTTTGATTTTTGTGTGTTTAAGAATGACCTTTAATGCCACGGTGTGTAAATAAAGTTGCTTGATGTTTATTTGCGGCGCTGTGGGACAGCGAGTTCGAGATTCCAAACCCATGCGAATCAAGTGTTTATATAATATATAATATTTGATATATATATATATATATATATATATATATATACCCATAAATAATTGTTCAAGCCGGTCAGTCTAAGCGAGATTAGAATGGCTCTCCAGCACCTTAAAAACGGCAGGGCCCCAGGCGAGGATGGAATTACAGCGGAGCTTCTGAAAGCGGGTGGAACACCGGTACTTGAAGTCCTTCAGAAGCTCTTCAATTCCGTTCTCCATGGTGGCACTACTCCGGAGGCGTGGAGCAGAAGTGCGGTGGTCTTGTTCTTTAAGAAAGGCGACAACGCTCTCTTGAAGAACTACATACCGATTTCCCTTCTGAGCCGCGTCTACGTTCTGTTTTCGAGAGTCATTACGAATCATCTCGCACGCAGACTCGACGACTTCCAGCCTCCCGAACAAGCCGGTTTCCGAAAAGCTTCAGTACCGTAGACCACATACATACCCTGCGGCAGATTGTACAGAAGACCGAAGAGTACAATCTACCACTTTGCCTGGCGTATGTGGACTATGAGAAAGCCTTTGATTCCGTCGAAATTTGGGCGGTGCTACAGTCCCTTCAGCGGTGCCAAGTTGACTGTCGGTATATCGAGGTGCTGAAGTGTTTGTACAGTAGGGCTACGATGGCTATCCGAGTACAGAACCAGAGTTCGAAACCTATCCAACTGCAGAGAGGTTTAAGACAGGTGACGTTAAATCTCCGAAATTCTTCACCGCTGCGTTGGAAGACGTTTTCAAGCTACTGGACTGAAAAGGATATGGTATTAACATCAATGGCAAGTACATCACTCACATTCGATTTGCCAACGATATAGTCCTTATGGCAGAATCGCTGGAGGACCTTCGCACTATGCTCAATGACCTCAATGGTGTCTCCCAACGGATAGGTCTTAAGATGAACATGGACAAAACAAAGATTATGTTCAATGTCCATGTCACACCTATGCCGGTAGTTGTGGGGAGCACTATGCTCGAAGTTGTTGACGAGTACGTTTACCTGGGACAAATAGTCCGACTAAGTAAGTCCAACTTCGACCGAGAGGTCAATCTTCGGCGTTCGGGAAATTACGACACATCTTCTCGTCAGGTATACCTCAATCTCTTAAAACTAAAGTGTACAACCAGTGCGTGTTGCCAGTGATGACTTACGGATCAGAGACGTGGTCCTTCACTGCTGGCCGTATGAGGACGCTCAAGGTCGCTCAGCGAGCTATGGAGAGAGCTATGCTCGGAGTTTCTCTGCGTGATAGACTCAGAAATGAGGATATCCGCAGTAAAACCAGAGTGACCGACATAGCCCAACGGATTAGTAAGCTGAAGTGGCAATCGGCCGGCCATATAGCTCGAAGAACCGATAATCGATGGGGAAGAAAGGTTCTCGAGTGGCAGCCTCGTACCGGTAGGCGTAGTGTAGGGCGACACCCCACTAGACGGAGTGACGACCTGGTAGGACATGCAGGAAGTCGATGGATGCAGGTGGCTCAGGACCGTACTTTGTGGCATTACTTGGGGGAGGCCTATGTTCAGCAGTGGACTTGTGAAGGGCTGTAATGATGATGATGATGATGAAATAATTGTTCCGGGTCTAGATTTTTTTATAGGATAGGGGTGATAAACGAGCACACAGTCCACCTAATGGTGAGTGGTTGCTAGTGCCGCTATTATACGCTGGTATTCTGTGAGAGCATGGCAACTTATGACTGCCCCTACGATACAAGAGAAAATCTGTAGAAAAATAACATAACATATTAACATCAACGTGTGTGTGTAGGAATGTGATCAATGCGACTATATTAAGTTAGTGGACAATATAAAAACATTAACATTACATCAAACACATAAAAAATTAATAGCTTTTTTGATTACTACACCTATTCTCTTCAAATGAAATTCAATTAGAATAGAAGACTTACAAATCTTTCACTTTGAATCAATGGCGAAGCTAGGGCTTCAAAATAGGGCAAGCCCAAGATGTGGTTTTGTTGTTTTAGCAGTTTTATAAAAATACACCATCTTGATCTGTCTCAACTATTCAGTTTCATATTCAGTGCTGTCGAGGACGTGTTTAACAAAGCACACAGAAGACATACTACCGCTAGATTGATTGTATGACATATCAGCAATTGTATACCTTCGGTGGCCTTGAGAAAAGCCGTTTGGGTTTGCTTGAGCGAAAGAAAAAGATATTTACATACAATACAATATATAAACAAAAGAAAAACATGAACAAAGTACAAGCAAACTATGTACAAAATTAAAAAAGAAGTGATTTATATTCTAAATCGAATTGTCTCTCTTTCTTAAGGAAAGATTTGATTACGTCCGCGTTAAATGTTGGTGAACGTTTTAATTGTACCAATAACTGTTTTTTAATTGCGATAATTAATAAGTCTGAAAGACGCTCTTGACCTTGTGTATTTTCTCAACAAAGTTTTAAGATTTTACCTTTTTCTCACCGCTTTAACACACTTCAATTCATCACAAGGAAAACTATTATCCTCCATTTTCACTAAAATCTTTAAAAAGCATAAATTTGCTAGAAGCAAGCAGAGTAAAGAGTAAACATTGAAATGTGAAGTGAACTTACAAACATATCGCCCGCGCACAACTACACACTAAAGCCCGGCTTTTTGCTTCATACTAATAGCTATAAAAAATATTTCGTAGTTACATTTCGTTATAGAACATTTTGCCACAGGTTAGAAAGGGAGCGATCGTCTTCTCGAAAGCACGTTAAAAAACCCACGCGTGTGAGAGAGACGACTGATTGCTCCACTCCTTTTTTATAACAGCAGTATCGCTAAGGATGCTAGGTTGACCTGTGTAGAACAGAGCAGCGCCAGGTAAATTTGAAATAGTTTGAAACAGTTTACGAGTTATTCTATAAGTATTATATTATTGATTGTTTGCAGTTTGATAAGGCAAGCCCGGCTTTTCTGCTTCTATATATATAAGAAACTAGTCCATTACCATTTCGCTCGCGTGATATTTAGTTTTCATTCGTTCAACATTCCTTACAGCCTATCAAAGTCCATTGCTAAGCATAGATAACTATAAAATAAAAAAATACAAAAAATGTACATGCCAAATTTCCCCGATAATATTATATCTATCTCAATATAAAAAAAAATACGTATATCTATTATTTCTATATATATATATATAAGAAAAAAATAATAGATATCGATAATACTCAGTTCATCCTCTTACGGCGGAAAGATTTATCAAAGGTTTCTTTTATCAGAAATACGATGAATGATCTTCGGCTATACCAAAGAAAACTCTTTGGTTTTATAACGAAAATTCAAACATTTTATTTCAAACCTGGCTCTAGCCTCAGAGAAATGCTGGCGCCATCATTAATCTCGAAAGAATAGAATGCGTACGGGCGATTTTATTATCGTAGTGCGCGCGGGATAATACAACTCCATAGATTGCATATTACTACCAAAAATCACTTTACTTTTCTCATTGTTATCATAGGTAGAGTAAGGATCCTATGTGCTACTAACTAACTACTACTAATATTGCATTTCTATCTTTATTATCTTAATATTAGATATTCATCATAAGAAATCGCGCAAAAAAAATTCGTATTGTACGCCTGGCCTTAGCAGATTGTTACAATATTATTATTCGTAGCTTGCACGATGTAACAAAATACGATTAGATCTGATACCCTTTTAGGTCTAGAAAGAGCGACTGCCGATCATGTCATTCTAGTTTTGAGTCCCGGGTTGGGCAAAAAATCAGTTATTGTGTTTTTCAGTAAAAAAGTTTCAGTAACAGCCCGTCGTCAGTATTTCACCCCCGTACCGTTGGTCATGTGTCTAATCTCTCTCCGAGCCTTAGCCTAACAGCCATGGGATATGATAGAGCAATAAATTCTTTTGTGTAAAAATAAAAAAAATAAAAAAAATTAAATAAAATTATAATAATATCTAATATCGAGATACTATTGAACCCAGACAGGCAAATAGATCTAATATAGTTATTATACTAACGCTACAGTCCTTTAACCAGACAATAGTAGTCCTTGATATGGGCAATGCTTTTAGTTAAGCTCAAGCTGAAAGATTAAATCTACTTGATCGATTGAAGTAAATCTAAGCTGTTATGTAGTCATAAAATAAATTATATAATAAAAATATCTTCATTGAAATCGATCTTGTCTATTTAAATGACGCGCGATCAAACAGACAAACAGACAAGTGGTAGGACTTCTTTTCGTACTAGTAGTCCGTCTGGGTACTAGGTATGTACCACTCTCTTACTTAGTTTTGCCGGGGTGTAACATGCAACAGGACAGTATAATTGCTGGCACGAGTCGTGAGCACACTTTTTATTGGTCGATATGACGTTGACCACACTGACGCTCAACGTGATTGGTTCGTCAGCCGATTCTCGTCGTCTATTGGGTTCGCACGTATCATTCGACTACCGAACACTTGAGAGCAATTTTAGTGACAACTTTTTAATTAGTTTATTTTTGTTAATAGTAGTGTTGCCTCGTTGTTAATTGTTGTTTGAGTATTTCTTGTTTTTAACTGTTTTTGATATATCTTTTTGTTAATTTTTTTTTGTTATGATTTGAGCATTTAGATTTTGGTCCAAATATGCAGAGAAGAAAGATTTCGGTGTTAAATAGACAGTCCCAACAAATGGTCTATTCTGTGTTTTGTTACATGAAAAAATTATGTATTGCGAAAAGCATGATAGACGTTTATAAACAGACTGCTGAGGCGACTAATGTCTACGTAGCTACTGTACGGCGTATAGTTAAAGGTGTTAATGACTCAGAATTTCGAAGAAACGTCAGTCAAAATATTCAATTACGAATTGAAATAACAAAGGTACCTAATAATTTTGGCCGACAGTGTACCTACGCTGGATCAACCCACACCATAGTTCATCTGTGTTCACGACTCGTGCCGGCAACCGTATATCCTATTGCATGTTACATATAGTATCCGGTCTGAAGGCTATAGAGCCAATGTAATTACAGGCCATGAAATATTCCTTCACAGTCCTGAAACATGACAGCGCTCTGTAGTCTTCTCTATTTGAAGTTAGTTGCAGTTCTTCGTGAACAGCAGTAGTCACTTTCCACCAGGTGGGCGGTGATTTCGTTTGTCTCTTCAATTTTCCAAAAGAAAAGACAAAAATTATAAAAAGTTTCGGCTTCTACTCTACCTTGAGCATCTCTCTGGGAAAAACAAAGCTCGACGTAAAAAATCAACTTTTTTTGCTTTATTATATTAATATCAATTGAATATGAAGTTTCTTTGAAGTTAGACGAATTTTTCGAGAAAGGTTCTTGAGGAAAACAAAATGACATCTTACTATGGTGAAATCAGATTCGCTGATTTGGAACAAAATTGTGTGAAAATTTTCTTTTGTCATTATCAAAAAGCAAGGAGAATCATCATCATCGTGATAACACTTTAACGCAGTTTCACTGATGAACATAAACCTCCCCAAGGAACGTAGCAAAACAATGTGTAATTCCTACACGTTTTATCAAATCGCACTACATCTAGCGGGGAGCTTACCTCTATCCTACCCGACCATCTATTTTGCGTTATGAGGATGCCTCTCAATAATCTCCATCCTTCTCCTTTCCCACCCCTAACTAATAGCGAGATAGTCATAAATCTGATCTAAGAAGTGGGTAAAATCATTATCATAATTAAAAAGTACAGTCAATCAATTGGCAAACGACAAACATCCTCCCCGGAATAAATCAGACAAATAAAATGAATCAACTCAGACAGTCCAACCGATCAATCCGAACTCAACATCACAATAGTTTCACCATAAAAAAATAATCAAAACAGACAGCACTGTTTGAAGGGGACACCTCCCTTTGGCAGTTCAATAGCCGACCCCGATCAGAAACTAATATAACTATTTATAGGCGTATTCAGATTGGTATATTAATTGTTGGCACGTCGTCCCGACGGTCTATGTAAGCCCCACGCGCGACTAGTACAGGGAACTGTTGGTACGTATGAGTATGTACATTGTACATTCGTCGTGCTGCAAATTTCGTCGCTGTACATAATGCTCTTTCTAAATGATGCCGACTTGTTCACAGATTACGACGTACAGGCAAATTAAAAACCGTGTGACTAAAATATGCAAGCACAAAATATGACTTACTTATTATATTATACTAGTTTGCCAGGCAGACGTTGTTCTGCCCTTTTCTATGACCCTTTGTGACCCATGACCTATTAAAAATCGTTAAATTCGCAAAAAAAAATTGTGGGTCACTCATGGGCAAAAAAACTGTCTTATCTCTCAAGTTTGACCAAACTGCACACGTTGTGCAAATTTGATTAAAATCGGTTAAGTAGTTTAGTAAACAACGTGACACGTAAATTATATATATTAAGATTTCCTTTAATATTAAAATTATTTCATATGTAAGTATAAATTGTAAGTATATTCTTATTTAATTTAAAAACTACTTTCCACTATCACGCATACTATTCCCTACAACCCTTCACAAATCCACTGCTGAACATAGGCCTCCCCCATAGATTGTTGTCCATAGAAATATAAAAAACAGTGTCCTAAGCCACTAGCATTAATCAAATACCTGCGTATTTTTCAGGTCAAAACTCCATGTAAATTAATAATAATTATAATTCGAATCAAACATAGATTTTACGATAAAATATGTGATTGAAATATACTTAATATAAAATGTTCACTTACCAAAATCAACGAAACAAAAGAAATCTAAAAAAAATTACTTATACATAAATTTTATTTGTTTACAAACAATTGCCTTCTTAAAAGTATAACTGTAATGATATTTTGAAATGAACTGAAAATATCAAAGTTTTTAAAGCCCCAACAAAAATACTTCTCGCATGCTTTCCAAGTAAAAGCACACCTCGTTCTATATGGTATAAAAATGGAGCATTTCCTATTATATATTACAATCGCCGATAGTTTCTGTATCACGTCGTGCCGTTCTTGCATAAAATAAAATATCTTATAAATTGAAAACTTACGTAGACCGATGCTTCAATATCACGACTCGATACTTTTAAATTTTACCTTAGGCATGCTTGGATAAAGGGCACTATTATTTTTAAACGCAAAGAAATAAAGTAACGGAAAGTTTCCAGGTCTCCTACAAACCAAACAGTGATCATATAATAGTTGAATTAAGATTAAACTTTGAACAAAACTAATTTTAAGAATTTTATCACATTTAATTGAACTTATTTTTACGAAATTCGTTCCCAGCGTTTCGAGTGCTTTACAGCAATCATGGTCACGGGGTGAACTGAGGACTAATAGAAGTAAAATATTTGGTTAAATTAAGAGGAATTAAATCCGAAATGAGAAATTTCATTCAATGTTTAGTATTCGTGTAAATACAAGAAATCAAGGACTAAACTAAACAAAGACTAAAATTTTTTTACAGAGCTAGGGTGACAAACCATGCCGTGGCCCATGGACATTTATATCTATTCTTGATTAGGAATCAAAATGCAAATGCGAAGATCTGTTGTCACCCCTGAGGACTAAGACGGAATGCCTGGAATTAAAAGGGGTCTCCGATTCTCTACACTCACCATACGAAACCCATACAGCTGCTATTTTACGCTGGTGTTTTGTGCTTTTGTAAGGGCGTGGTCTTTCAGCAATCGAGCCGACCCATTCGTACAACCATAATATAGCTGCAGGATGGCGTTACCACGTAAACTTCTTTTGATCCTGTATTATACGGCTCTAACTACATATTATTTTTAACCTAACTTTTATAATCTGCGGTACTGACTAACTGTTTAAACGCTTCATACCACTGTAGGAATTTCTCTTGTATTGTGTAGGCTTTTTACATACATAATTCTCACATTTACAAACATCCAGACCCAAAATAAGTATTTGTAGGCCATATAAATACCTAACTTTTCCGAGCGAGATTTGCAGCACCATTTGCTTAGCTACTGAACTACCGAGCTTTCGTATAATATGATTGTTCTGTAATTTAAATAAAAAGTAATAATAGAGAACTTATAAATAAAAATCTTAGTTCCACATCTTTCTTCTTTATAATTTGGCATTGATGTTGAATATGATAAATTATGACTTATGAGAGATGAAGTACCGTTAGCGGGTGGGGCAACTATTTGCACGTGTAGCGGACAAAGACCTTCTTTTTAAATAAATAAGCACAAAAATGTCAGTCTCAAGATATCGCTTTATTGGTGGTAATAATTAGTAACTACGATTTTTCCCTTAGTTATATTTATGTAACCAGCATATAATACTTCCTATTATTCGTTTCCATGTAATACGTGGAGGCGACATAAATGAATCCCATCGCGTTATTTCGTCTGGGGTGTGTCGTAAGAGACCACTTTTGGAAATACCAGAAATATTTCATGGCTTCCGAAAGATGGCGGTATAACTATCTCGTTATTATCTGAAGTAAAATATCCAGATCGGTGACGGGAAGCAGCGTCAAATGCGCAAAACTTCTGGCACTGCAATCCTTAATCCACAAGCTAATTGTCTTCCGTTGTAGGGGGCATAAGAATGATCACTGAAGGCGATTTTTTACGGGCTAATAATGAAGAGGAAGAACAATGAGTTCACATTACGTAATGTAAAAAAAATACAACGATTTGTAAATTTTAGGAATCAGTTTTTCAAATATATCATTCTTAAATCTGCCTTAGTTTGAAACAGTTCCTTAGATGTTAACTTTAAGTTTTACGTTAACAGAATCACGTCAATATCATTTAATAGCATGAGCTATAAATCCCTCACTGAATACACGCTTCATAAATTCGTATGAAACTATGTAAAATTGAAGTTACGACTGTAAGAGCTCAATAATACATAAGTATCAATTCTTTTGTAAAAATTTGAATTTAAATCACAATGTATAAATAATAAAAGCTAAAATTCAAAGAGGCGGAGATCAAGATAAAGAAATACAATACAAATGAGAAGAAAATTTGCTGTTTACATTTAAGACAAGTCAACGCTGTGAATTGATACTCGACCGTCAAGAGTAACAAGCCGAAGAGACAACACTTCAGGCATGTTTTAGTCTTAATTGAGGCGCGAACAGGCCAAAGTTGGCTAGCAATGCTCATTAAGAACTACAAACAAGTGGCTAAGTACCGTCTCGGAGAGGCCCGCACCGAGTAATCGGCTTGTACTGGAGCAGAGGCAAGACCCCGCTGTGAACATTGAATCACTTGAAAGTAGGTCTGTGTTGGCATACATTTTTGATAAATGTACTTTGGAGTCGCCTCGTTACTTCGTTGACGGCGCCTCGCAAAATTTTAATGTTCACTCGTTACAATCAAAGAAAAATCGAGCCGTAAAATTTGTAGGTGTAAGTGCATGTTAATGCGACGACGTCGTCTTAAGTTTTTTTACGCCCGACCGTTATTCGGTCACGGCGACTATTGTCAACGGAAACTATCTAACTAATTGAGCACGTGCGCAAGCACAGGTATACTCTCTATTCCCCCACTCTTATAATTCGATGGCATGGCATCCACACGCCCCCCGCCGGAGAGATCATTAGAATTCCTAAAAGGGTAGTAAAAGTCACAATAACAGTTAACCCCCACCATGCAAAAAAAATCCGACTTGATTAGATTAGAAAGGCCACGGAAATGAAACATCGCTAACATCCTTACTCCGGGCTGCTTCTGAGAATTACTTGGAAGAAAATCCAATAAATGATTTTGACCCGGCTTGATATCCGAATCCGTGACTACATGAGCAGCGGTTACGCTTATGAAAATTTGACCAACGAGGTAATCATAGTCACAACTGGTTTCTGCTGGTATCAGTTTTCGCTAGCTTAAGCCGAGAATTTAGTACGTTAAAAGACATTTAGCTTTCTTTTCTTCGCTGATGTGACATTTGGTGGACAAAAAGTTATTTTATTTGAACTAATATAATTTTTGCTTATAAATATGTCGAGTTTTCTTCCTCGAACACCTTCTCTGTGGAATTGTTTACCGCCGGCGAAAAGAGCTTACTCCTTTCTAAAAGGCCGGCAACGCATCTGCAATTCCCCTGATGTTGCGGTTGATCATGGGCGGCGGTAGTCACTTACCATCAGGTGAGCCACATGCTCGTTTGTCCCCCTCTTCTATTAAAAAAAAACATTACCGCAGTTCCTGCTGCGTATCTAGTGTTCAAAGCACCTTACTTTCAGCCTTAAGTTAAATGGTGTCAATCTATAAACACGGATTATTGTTTAAGGACTGAGATTTTGCAAATAATTGCCATAATACTAGCAATCTATCGGAGAGACTTATATCAACTTTTGAATGGTAGACACCACTCTAAAACGCAATCAAAACCTTCTACGACCAATCGAAAAAATTATCTGTAACGGTTAGGAAGGCGAAGGTAATATTTATGGCTATTCATTTAAACTAGGAACTATAGCACTAGCTATAGTATTCTCGAGGTTGCACTCAGGGTCGCGGAGACCAAATTAAATTTACGAATGAAAAGAAAATCTCATGGAACTAAATCGAGGCTGAAATAGAATGATTTAATTTATTCTGCGCTTAAAAACTCTTTGTTAAATTTTGTTTCGTGAATGAAGAATAATATAAACCCTCGTAATTCTATTTCAGGACGTATTTGATTCATAAAGATTTGTATTATAATGGTTTAGAAGAAATTGTTGCTATATGGCTATAGAACGGAATGTTGCCACCATAATTTGCCCATATTGCCTCTCTATTTGGGAATTTCGATATTGTTTAACATTAGTTTACTTTTAGTTCAGCGATCAGTGGATACCAAACGTGTAGTTTTTAACGTGGTAGAGCCATGGTGCAGTTATATTAGTAGTATACTTGTAGCACGAATAAGTCAGGTCTACCGGGAAAGGATCACGCTCTCACAGAGTACCAGCGTAAAATAGTAGCTTAATGCTGATGCGTTTCGTATGGTGAGTGTAGAAAACCGGAGACTTTTTACTGGAAACGGGGCATTCCACCTTAGTACTCACGGGTGACTACGCATCTGCATTTTGATTCGTAATCGAGGATAGATATAGACGTCTATGCGCCACAGCAACCACTTATCATCAGGTGGACTGTGTGCTCGTTTCTGACCCTTATCCTATATAAAAAAGTGTTCACATGCTGTGGCGTTGCAACCGACAGGACACCAGCAGCCAACTTTGATAAAAGCACCCACTTACCAGATCGACTTATGCGTTTATGTTTGTCACCACCATTCTATAAAAAATACACTTTTCACTATCTTTTTTTTTAATTTTGTTGTTTCTTAGGTTCAAAAGTTTTCCTATATAAAAAAAATTAATGCTAAGTGGCGATTGCAACCGACGGACACCAGCAGCCAACTTTAAAGAAAATGGTTATAGATGCGTCGTCATCTCTTACGACTGGCTCTCTACACTCTTCACACCGGAACACAGCAGTGTGAGCACTGCTATTTTGCGGCAGAAGTAGGTAAGAAGGTGATACATACCAAGACGGACTCCAGGCAGGAAAGCAGTTCTACCACCAAATAATATATTTAACTAGAGAACTTAATAAGAATACAATCAATATTGGTGAAACTCGCAAATATTATACTCACTATTCAATATCTGACTGACTGCAAACAGATTTCATACTGCTACGAATGTAAACATCTCCGTTGTTACATAAGATTTCATAGACCACAAATTGGTTGCCAAAGGACACCAATCCCTACCGAGGAATCAGTCAGGCTATTGAAATTAAACAACTCGGTACTATTGTCTGCTTGGTTTACTATAAATCAATGAAATTAAATTCAAACCCAAGCATAGGTATCCGTGCGAGACTTCAACATAATGTGAACTAATTTAAAAAGTTAAGACTAACTTTTTTCAATGTGTAGCATTTACGTAAATAACGGAAATCATTATAACTCAGTCTCATCAAGCGGTCGTTATTTCTATAGCTTCAAGTTATCGCAAGACCTTATAATGCCCAAAAAGCCAAATAGCTTAAATACCCATTTGTGATCATCAATATTCGCTGGATTTGCCTAAATGAACAAGGAATATAATGCTTTGACTGGTGCCAATGGCATCAACAACGTTGTTCTAGATAGCGCATGCCTAATGCTCAACATCTCTTAGAAAAAGCCACTGGTATAAACTAACACACTTGAAAAAAATTGTTTAAAAACAAAATAATCTTTAATGGTCGCCACACACGGTCAGTTCAACTCAATATATCGATAAATAAACTTATATATAAAACTTCGATAATGATATATTTATAATGATCGATATATCGAAAATTCAATATTAAAAAAAATATTAACACTTTTATTTTGAACTGATTAGTAGGAATGATCAGTTGAACTGACCGTGTGTGGCGTCCATATGATACACGGGAAGAAAATTTACCGTATTATATACAATTTTACATTTTATTTATTTATTTAAATAATTTACATGTGAAACTTAATCTAAATACATTTAGTGACAGTGTGACATAAACCAGCATTGGTTTTACCGCACACTGCGATTCGACATCTGTCGCTCGAACAGAACTAAGTAATATTCATTCTTAACTACCTACTTACACATTAATTACGCGATGTGATTACTGCGCACGCTATTTGACCGATCGTACCGTACATGCTTTATAATACCTCGATCTGTAGTTTTTTTTTAAAAGCATTGAGTGACAAACAAGCACACAGTCCACCTGGTAGTATGTGGATGCTGTGGCCCATAGACATTCACATTTATCCTCAATTAGGGATTATAATACAAATGCGTTGTCACCCCTAAGAATTAAAATGGAATGCCTCGATTCCAGTAAAAAGGGTCTCCGGTACTCTACACTCACCATACGAAATACAGCAGCATTACGCTGCTAATTTACGTTGGTATTCTGTGAGAGCGTGGTCCTACCCCGGTCGAGCCGACTCGTTCGTGCTACACTATAATATAGCTGCAGCGTGGGTCTATCACGTAAATATTTTATTTATTATTTATCTATAATTTCGTTACCTTACATTTCCTACCCACACCACGACGTCTGAATAATCTATAATTACTGATGTATTTAGCATAGATGACGATACAATAATTTCATGACCAGGACCTTGTATTCTCAGATCTACTAGAAACATCACAGTACTTTATCCATGCGTGTTGTTTGTTTTTTAAACTCTAAAAGACCAATATTAATTTCAATTTTTTTTAGAATACCGAAAACAAAAATGTTATTGCTAACAAACTTGTAATAACAGCGTTGATGCAGTGATTTCTTTATAAATAATTTATTTTTACGTAAAAATGCAATTTCGTACTCAAACCTCTCATAATAAAAATTCTGTTCCGTTATGCTTTAGTTCAAGAAAAGAGATAATGAAAGCATTGAACACAAATACACACTAATGTAGCTTTTATAATAATGACTACGTTTAATATACAACCCTTCCATCTGAATTCACACAACTATCTAAATGTAAGAGACGGGATTACAGAAAAGTAAATAAAACGTGGCGAAAGCGACTTTAGTTCTAACACGTCGAATAATAAAATCCTATTACTAAAAGAGATTAAGATTTCATTTGAACCTTCGCCATAAAAATCAACACGTGGAATTTCTATTTAATGAAAATACCGTTGAAAACTATTTACTTTGTCCGACTAAATGCGGCCACTTGTGGAGGAATGTAGTAGAGATTGAAACCATCAAAACAAACAGTTAAATAATTACTTCAATAACACGCTCATGTGTTACTTAGTAATTGAAAGTAATTTTAGCCATGGAACATTGATTTATGGTAGAGACATGCTGCAGCTATATTAATTGTATACTTGTAGAACGAATGGGTCGGCTCGACCGGGGAAGGACCACGCTCTCACTTAATACCAGCGTCAAATAGCAGCTTAATGCTGCTGTGTTTCGTATGGTGAGTGTAGAGAACCGGAGACGCTTTTTACTGGAAAAGAGGCATTCCATCCTAGTCCTCAAGGCTGACAACGCATCTGCATTTTGATTCGAAAATGAGGATAGATGTAGATGTCTATGGGCCACAGCAACCACTTATCATCAGGTAGACTGTGTGCTCACTTGTCACCCTTTTCCTATAACAAAGGTAATAATGGGTATACGAGGTAAAATTTGTATGTCAATTTTACCCCCCCCCCCCCCCCTCCTCTCCCTTGATGATACATCGTGAGGTTTAGGCTGCCCCTTACCCCCAGCATCACATATATTTTTTATTATTCAAACGCTCAATCATTTTTAAAATCCGTAAAATTATCAATTGAGAATTTAGTCGGTATTGGTACATTTCACATTTTTTAAATATTCTTTTATAGATTAAGTATGACAAACGAGTACACATTCCACTTAATGGTAAGTGGATGCTGTGGCTCATGGACATCTACATTTATCCTCGACTGAGAATCAAAACGCAAATACGTTTTCACACCTGAGGACTAAGATGGAATGCCTCGTATCCAGTAATAAGGGTCTCCGGTTCTCTACACTCACCATACGAATGTGTCATAGGTGTGTTACGCATGTACCATACGATGCTAGTCTGTGAGAACGTGGTCCTACCCCGGTTGAGCCGACCCATTCCAGCTACAACCATAATACAGGGTTAATTTGCAATAATGGGGGTTCAGAATAAGTAATATGGGTAAATAGTGAAGAACGCTGCAGCTATGTTACAGTTGTAGCACGGATGGGTAGGCTCGACCGGGGTGGGACCACGCTCTTACAGAATACCAGCGTGAAATAGCAACGTAATGCTGCTGTGTTTCGTATGGTTGGTGTAGTGTACCGGAGACCACTGTGGACTGTGGATATCTACGGGCTACAGCATCCACTTACCAAGTGGACTGTGTGCTCGTTTGTCACCCAATGCTATAAAAAAATTATTCAAAATATCTCAAACATTTTGTGTTTTTATCATTTAAATTTGAAATGCACACATATCGTAAGGGTCGATCGGTAGGCAAAAATGTCTTGCCCATAAATCACATTCAATTTCGGATAACGTCAAATAAAAGTAAGCCTTATTTACTCGTATTTTCAAAATCTGCAATAACAGTATATCATTATTTAATTAAATTAAACCTTTGAACTTAAGTTTAAAATTTGGCTACTCTTTGAAAAATAACTCTGTATAGCTGCTGGCTCTACCACGTAAACTTTAAATTACATTGTTCCGTCGCACGAAAAAATACACGTGATGGTCAGAAAGGGATGCCCCTCCACCTTCATTATTTTTTGATCCCGTCCACCCTGTTCGAACCTCACGTAATCTCTCATTAAAAATATTGAAATTTATTTTTTACTTCATTGTTTCTTTTATTTTTAATTGGAGAAAAATAAAATCTAGGTTAAGTATTTGTATTCTTTGCTGTCTATGCGTTTTTAGTAAATTGTTTAATCCAATTTGATGAAACTTTGGGGAGTTTAGTGTGCGATCCCGCGAAGGATTCTGACCAAAAAGAGGACTTGCAACTTTTGTCGGGCACAGTGAAAAGTATAATAATACATCTGACTGGCGGTCTCACAAATCATATTATGCTATCTGTAGTTACTATACAATGCAATATATATATATATATACAATATGTAACGTAATTAACGCACACCCTCAGACACCCCAATTAGTATATTATGTTATAATCATAATACATACACTGAATTTTTAGTTAAACATTTTTATACACTGATTATTTATCAAATTAGTTATACTAATTCCGGAAGAATATTGTGGTCACAGTACAAATCCACGAACGCAAAGACTTTATCGTGCTTGAAATAAAGCTCATTTTTCTTTATTTTTATTGAATGACAGAATTAGTAATAATACAAATAAAACTGCACTCTTAAAAGTTTTTGCCTTAAGTTACGGTCTTTCAGTGACGCAAAAGGGCAAAAAAAAAAAAAAATAAAAACAAAAACAATATATTTATGTAACTTGTTTGTATACATTCATGTTATATTTGTAACTTAATTACTTGAAATCATCAAGAAATTAAGTTACAAATTATATTGTATAGTCAAAGAGACGTTTTACTATTAGCATTTACTGAGAAAAGAAATAACAAAAAAATCTTTAAATTATATAAAAACCTTTTGTAGCACTCTTATCGTTATAAACTTCGATTTTGGCTCGTAAGTATTTAACCATCAGTTTTACTCTATCATTATAATTATCATTATTTAATGCTGTGTGGTGTTGGCGTGAGAGAATCTACCACCCTATTTTGTCTCGTGGGGACAAAGGAAGTAACTTTGGAAAATGACGGAAAAATCTGATGGATTTCGATAGATAGTGTTATACCATCCCGTTTATGCGAGAAGTAAAATACCCAGACCGGCGCGGCGACGGCACTCTGGCACTGCGATCAACATGATGGACTGATGAAGACGATTTCATTTGGAAAACTGATAAATTTTGTTAAAAGTTTTAAAGTAATTAATTGCCTATAATGTTGATATTTTAATTTCAAGTACCATTTAAGAAGTCTGATAAGTAATAAAAAGTAAAATTTTTGAAAATTGATAAATATAATTCCTAAAAATGTTTAATACTCTGTTACTTTTAAGTAGACATTATGTTTATGTCATCAGGTGTGACAAAACTGCTGTAATTTATTTATCTATAAATCATATATAAAGGAGTACCATATGGCAGCACTACTTCTCTACCTTAGAGTTAGTCGTGGGAAGTGTTTACAACGTCCTTATCTGTGTCTGCCGTAACGTTGCATCTCTGTATGAAAAATATGGAGATAATACATTTTTACGTAATGCAGCTACGCTGCAGTGTATTATGCAGAGGAGCCGCAGAAGAACTGCCAACGTGATAGTGTAGTATAGTTACAGCCTACATATGCGTCCCACAGCTGGGCACAGGACTCCTCTAACTTCTATGAGGATTATTGAGCAAGGAAACGTCCTTAATGTTTGTATTAAATTTTTCAGACAGGCAGTATTTCTCACGATAGTTTCTCCACCGCATATTACGTGGTAAATCAGCAGTATAATTTTGTACGGTTAATGACGTGAGCCACGAACGCTTTTTACTCGTAACGAGGCATTCCACCTTAGTCTTCCTACTTTATTGAAGATTTAAAGACCAAAAATTGATTTACAAGGCTTTCAAATTCAAATAGTCAAAGTACCCAACAATAATATAATCTTAGAATTCCTTGCCCGAACCTACATTTGTTCAAAAACGCAAATTACATCAGACGCGGGTAGTAAGGACTAGTAAACCTACTCTCTTACTCATTTTGTATAAGTAAATAAAAAGTAAAAAGTTATTTTCATATGTCGCAAAGGACAGTTACAAGTTAGATAAAAGAAAACGAGTAAAAAAACTGAAGATGTACAAAAGCTTAAAATATGACTAGAAAAATTCAAATAGATACTTCAATCCTTTACAATGAGCTTCCTTTACAATTAAAAGAATAATCTAAAAACAATTAATTATTCTTCTTTATCAATAACTTCAGCAACAGCTAAAGTTTGCGTTGGTTCAAACTATCTAGCAAAATAAATTGTCATTTTACTAAAATGCAATTAGTTGACATTTAAAATTGTGAGTCGTGTACTTTAACCTTTAAATAGTCCAATCATACGATCTCAGCCGCACGCCCACGCATGACGTACAATAAAAACGAAATGTCAGAGCATTCAGCAAAACCCAGCGAAAAATAGCTTCGCCGTAAGTAGTACAACTGATTGTACAGCGTACCTCTACAAGTGTTTATTTACCGTAGTTAAGCATTTAAGGAAAACAAACTATACGCAAAAAGTTTAAATTATGCACGTAATAAAGTTATTATCAAGTAATACAATTGTAGCGCGGAAGTATCGAGTGTTCGTGAACTACGGCGTGGAGGCTACAGGGTGCTACGATGTCGTAGCAAACATATGTTCCGACCACGCGGGAAGCGATCGATACGCGACAAAGCAGGCGGCATGCACTTACCGTGGTCATCTTGAAGTTTAACTTTCGCTGCAACGCAGTCTCGAGGTGAAGAGCCATTTATATCGCTTGCACGAACAATACACTATGAAAAGTCAGTCGAAAAATTATAACATAGTTCAACGCGCCGATGTTAAGTAAAAACTTTTCGTAAACCGTGTGTAGTGATTTCAGCGTGGCAGATCGCGTGTTCACACGGCCATTTTAGCCGCCTGTCAAAAGTTTCAAGTTCACAACGCGTGGCGCTACCGTCGCCAATCGTTACGTCTGCGCAAATTCAACTGTCAGGCGCGAGGAACGCCGGGAGCAAAGGGGTACATTTCTCCAACCGCCATGATAGTAAGATTTTCCGCCACCAATTGATTTATAGTAAAACTTTTAATTGAGGTTAAAGTTACATTTTTATGCATGAAGTTAGGCATTCGGTTACGCTATCATGCTATGGGTATTTTCTAACGTAAATTTTATTTTACTATACCTATTACCGGTTACTTTTTAAACTTCATAATTTTTTCATTAAACTTTTTAAAGTCTTAATATATATAAATTACGTTGTTTGTCCGCGATGGACTCCTAAACTACTTAACCGATTTTAATCAAATTTGCACACCGTGTGCAGTTTGGTCCAACTTGAGAGATAGGATAGTTTTTTTGCCCATGAGTGACCCACAATTATTTTTTTTTTTTGCGAATTTAATGATTTTTAGTAGGACATGACAAAGGGTCGTAGAAAAGGGCAGAACAACGTCTGCCTGGTAAGCTAGTAGCATATAGTTTTAGTTTAGGTACGTTCTTTGATTTACTTCTCGTTAACAAACCAATGATCTCATTCCACGGAACTCCATTGTTATCTAAACATACGAAAAGGGGGAGCGGAAACTTTTAAAATTGTCAGTGACAGCAGTCGTGTCTGTCAGTATCAAGTACCACAATGAGAGCTCCCGCACGAAATAAAGTAAGCTATATATTTTGATTAGCGCGCCGTATATAACGCGACAGACATCAAAAACGAATTACTGTGCCATTATTCGCCTGTACAGGCTCCAGTTAATAAAACAGCAATAAAAAGCTTTCGTAGATAATGTCTGAATTAATACCCACTCGACACATTTACTTGGTTAGATTTAACTCTAGAGTTATTTGTAAATAACCGAGTCTATTTTACGATTTATAATTTCTATATATATTTTACGGTCTGTAATTTAAGCTTCATAAAACATCTGTAAAATGTTATTGTATAAAAATCCAGCCCCATATTTAATATTTAAATTCAAATTGCAGAAGTGAAACATATTCGCATTTAACTTATGTTAACGTTCTATTTTGAAGTTTACATTTCAGGTTTGGTTAGTGCTCTATACTCGTACTTCGGTATGTATAGCAATCAAATATTATGTAGAATGAAGAAAACAATGTGTAAACAAGTAATATTCTGTAAAAGGTCTAATATTTTTACTATTACAGAATTGATAATTCTTATTAAAGAATCGTCGATTAATTTTCCATGAATATCTTAAGTTCTTTATAGCCGACTGACTGACCGACCGACTCAGAAAGAGGGTCACGATTTTAAACTTTTATAACATGATGTATATATTTTCTGTTTGTTTGTGAATTTTTGTAGCTTAAAGGGCTTGATGGATTTTGGGGTGAGAAGTATCAATACATACGTCTTTATTTCTGGACTGTCACAAACTGGACATTTTTATTTGTTACCGTTACAGCACATTAAAGTGAACATAGCCTCCTCTATAGATGGCCACATAAGGTGTATATTTATCACGCTTAGCAAGCTGGTTGGCAACCGCAGTTTTTATATTTAATCGTTACTAGGACGACACTGTTTACACGAAATTATATGAAACAATGTATTGTAAATAAAAAATAATAGAAATGTAAATAATAAAAATCTGTGATTATAAAAATATTAGATAATACTTATCTTACTTTGGTCAAATATGTATCAAATTTGGTTTTTGGTATATTTTGTATTTCTACAGCGATCGATATTTTTCATCACGAGCCGATGTAAAGAAACGATACAGTAATCCACTCAAGACGGCAGCCGAGCCCGGAATGAGTCAAAGTGTATTTAGTAAAATATATTATAACAACGCTGCTCGAAACACTGAAAATTTCGGAATTTCTCAGCCGAAAATTAATTATTACAAATTAATTATAACTAAACAAAACAAAATTAATCTGCTATTTAGATTCTATAGCTTCCCATATGATAGATGAAGAGATTAAAAAATAGATTGAGTGGAACTATTGATATTTTAAAAGTTATCGTGTTTACCCTCAATGCGGACTTGATAAATCGACTCAATAAACAACTAAAGCATTTTAAGGTGAAAATAGCAATTACTCGATTTAAAAAAGAATTAAAAGTTCATCAATCATTTATCTTTCTGACAATGTACTTTTTATATCATTTATATGTCAATATGATTGCTAGATACGTTTTCAATTTTTTTAAGAGGGGCAATCAAGCATACGGTTCACACCACAAAACATGTGACAAAACGTCGGATTCTTGATTTTTAGGCGCTAATAATGGAACATACCTACGCGTTTTACGCTTAAGGCATGCAATATATCATATTTTCCATGCATGCATGTCAAATCGGGGATTCATTCCCCGATTTGATAAGCAACTGGAAACTCCTTTACTGTTAACGAGTGATAACGCAACTGTATTTTGATTTTTAATCGAGGTTCAATGTAGGTCTCTATGTGGCACTGCATCCATTCGTCATCAGAGGGATTGTGTACTTGCTACCCCTATTTTATATTAAAAAAACAAGTGCAAGATATTATTGGGTTCCCTGCCACTGCAATAGGGACACTACGTATCAGTTAGTCGTGATTAGGGTACGAGTACTTATAAACTATGGTGTAGTTAAAATTTATATAGAGAACGAATGAAGAAAATTAAAATTTAACTAAAATCTGCCCGGTATCGCACGGGTGATATCTGGATTCTACAACAGAACCACCTACCGGCACTAGCTATGCCCAAAACCTTCGCGGAAGTGCAAGAAATATGTTGACAAAGTTGTACCGCAATCTGATGAACGGTATGGCAGCGCATAAAATACGTACAAACAAACTTGAATTTTTATAATATTAGCTAGAAACCAGGGCATCGCTTCCACATAAGAAATAATTATAGAAATATCGTTCGAAATTTGGAAGAGTTATATTGTTTAATCAGGTACATTGATTGAAGATGAATGATACATAACTTTCAAATAAATTTGTGAGTACGATACGCACGTAACGTAAGTTAATTTTACTATGTTTATAACCATCGCGAAAGTGCAAGCAATATGTTGATAAAATTTTGCCGCTATCTGATGAACGCTATGGCAGCGCATAAAATACGAACAAAAAAACATTAATTTTTATATATTAAGATAAGTTGTGTTGCCAATACTCGTAATATATTCATATCGCAAAAATACACCTATTTGTCACTTGGACACATTCCTTTGTTGACGTTCATACTGCCAATATCTCTGAGTTAGTAGGTACAAGCATATTATGTTATTACACTAAGGCCAACGTCAATCACTTATTAGTCTGTGGTCAAACAGTCAATCAGAGTAGAGGGATGGTTTTGGCGGGAACTTGGCCGGCGACGGATTGTCGCTTCTGTTTTGTCGCTTAAATAACGGTTTGAAGTGGATTTTGATTGTAAAAAATTCGATTTTTTGAATTAAATGTCTGCGCGTGTAAACTATTTGAGAAAATGACGACGACGATGAATGACGATGACAAGTGCCTCGATGTTGATATAGACCTCAAATTATATTAGTCGCTTGGGCGCCTTATGAACTTCAGTGACTGTCGTCATCAACTATCCGCTGGGTTGAGCTGTCGTCAAAATCTCCCAAAAGCTTCGCAATGTGACGCATTTTCATATTATGAAGAAAAAAATATATAAAAACGAAGATTCCGAAAGAAATGATAGAAGCTCAGAAGTGTTAGAACCCAGAGCCGTAAAGCCAGTTAAATTAAAAAATTCAGAGTAGATACTATCGCCAAAAATTTTAAAACTTTGCCAACAATTATTTACTGACAGATTAACTGAATAAATGTTGATTTTGCGTGATTTCTAATGTTCTTTTTTCAAAAGTGTGTAGATTGATTGTCAAGGTAAAAGAGCGTTTATTTCATATTTTGTATACCTGTGTTTTATATATTTGCCACATTGCTGCCACAGATTAAACTATCGTGAAAACATCGTTTCAAATTTAGAAAAGTTATATTGTTTAATTCGCAATGAGAATATATTTATTGAAGTTGAATAATATATAACTCACATATAAATATGTCTGTACGATACGCGTAAGTTATGATATGCCTATAAATTTTCCGTAATTTTTAGCGCAATCAGGTGAACGGTATGGCAGCACATAAATACGTACAAATAAACAAACATTTCTATATATTATATTAAATTTTATATATTATTATAATTTAATTTTATATAAGAAGATAAATGTGCTATTGAAAGCGAAATACAGCTTGCTTAATATACAAACCTAAAAATGTAATGAACTACGGTCGAGTTTCGACCATTAAGCGAGTACTTACTTACTACTAAAGGAAACTTCTATTAAATATATGGATAAATTACATATATCTGATATTTAAAATTTGCGGTAAAAATATATTTTCCCCTACTTCACAAACTGGATTAAACAGTGCGTACTATACTCGTATTTATATCCATACATTTTACGGAATCCAATTTTGCTTCCCTGCATTTTAGTTATTCAAACAAGCTATCCTGAAGCGACGCCACAAAGCTGATTGCTAACACGTTATTGATACTAGCGTTTGACTAAACACACTACGTACATGATTTTATGCACGGGAAATAACAAGCTTTTTGAAAAATGTTAGCATCAAAGTAATAACACTTTAGAATTTTATAAAATTATAATTTTGTATTGTCAATAATTTATCATCGTCGTTAATAGAGTCCTTCACAAATCCACTGCTAAACATAGGTTTCCCAAGAAATGACACAAGGAACGCTTCTGAGTCACCTGCTTCTATCAACTTCCTGCATGTCTTACCAGATCGTCACTCATTTGGTGAGGGGACGCCCTACACTTCGCCTATAGGTACGAGGCTGCCAATCCAGAATCTTTCTTCCCCATCGGTTGTCGGTTTTTCGAGCTATTTGGCCGGCCACTGCCACTTCTGCTTACTAGTCCGTTGGGCTATGTCGATCACTCTGGTTCTTTTTTTTATAGGAGAAGCAGCAAACGAGCATACGGCACACCTGATGGTACGTGATTACCCCCACCGATGCACAACTGCAACACCAGGGGAATCGCAGATGCATTGCCGGTCTTTTAAAAAGGTGTAGGCTCTTTTCTTGAAAGTCCCTAAGTCGTATCGGTCCGGAAAAATCTCTGGTGGTAGTCGATTCCACACGGAAGTGGTGCGAGGAAGAAAACTTCTATTAAATCGCACAGTGGTGGACTGCCAGTCATCCAAATGGAATGGAAAGTATCACGAAATTTAGTCGCGATGTGCGATGGTGAAATTGAGCGACTGGAATTAGTCCGAACAATTCCTCAGAGCATTCTCCGTGGTAGATACGATAAAATACGCAAAGAGATGCAATATCGCGGCCGAACCTGCGCCTTGTAAAGTTGCAGGCGGTGTGCCGGTATGAAATACTGTCCCTCTCTGCTGAGCACGCCAAGGTTCTACTGCGGATAACCTCATTTCTAAGCTATCACGCAGAGAAACCACGAACACAGACCTATCCATAACTCGCTGAGTGACCTTGAGCGTCCTCATACGGCCAGCAGTGAAAGATCACGTCTCAGATCCACTTGAAGTCTTGTTTTCAAGTTTTCAGTTACACCTGACGAGGATATATGTCGTAATCTACCGAACGCTGCGCAGCCGAGTAGAATCCGTAGATAGATCTTTTCACTCGAAGTTGATGAAGATAAAAATATTTATTTTAATAATATACAGTTATTTTTTTATTTTAATGCCCTTATGTTTTATTAAAAATAAAACGTTATAAAATTGCTCAAAAGCACAACGGTTAAAGCAATAATATGATATTCAAAACAATATGAAATATACAGTGATAGCAAGCTGAACAAAAACAATATACAAACAATCTGCCCCTTACGTCATCTTGATTAGTACAACGACACAAGTGCTTTCCAAACGTGCTGCGGAAAGAACAATACACACACTCGCGCGCCCTTCATTCTTAAACAACAAATCTTCCCCACTAGTGACTATAGTTTGCTCATTTGGAAGTAAAGAAAAAGAGCACTCGTCAGAGTCGAAGGCTCTTCGCTATTGTTAGGAACGCGTTTGTTCTCAGCGACCATTCCACTAATTGCGACCACCACCTTTTGTCTCTGCACAAATTAGACGGTAAACGTTCGCTTTCACTCTAATTATGAAGTTTAGAACAAATGGTTATCAATTAGTTAATGACATGGCTTTGTGCAAAGCTTTGTCATCTATTCTTCTCTTGAAATAGTCAAAAAATTTAATGTTATGCTTTTAAGGTTATCTATATATGTACAATATTGTAATAAAAAAATTTATTGCAATTTCCTCGTGATCAAGTGCGATTTATGATCATGTGGGTGCGGGATCAAATCCTGTGTGCGGCAAAATCGGTTTATTAGGTTTTCTATCAAGAAATTCTCAGTCCCGAGTCCCGAAGTCAGTGATTTTTTGTGGCGTTTACAGTCCCGTATCTCTTAAAATACCTGTTAGTCCTGTGTCCCATTGGACTAAAAGAGTGGTGAATATAAGTGCACCTATGCTTGCGTACCACTTGTGCACTTTAACCCTGTCCTGGCAGATGAGAGACTTGCCGCCTTGACTAAAAAGTCTGGAAAACATTTGACTAAATCACAATATTATGCTTCTAGTACTAACACGAATTCTAAATTGATACAACAAACACTCACGCCTATTACCCAGAGGGGTAGGCAGAGACTACGGACTTCCATTTGGCACGATCCTGACATACCTCTTTCGCCTCCTTTACATCCATATATCTACGCATACATGCTCGTCGGTTAAGGGTACTTCTAAAGTGGCCCATTTTCAAAATATCGCCAATTTGGTCGATAAACTTTTTTCTAGGGCGTACCTTCCCGACTCGGCCATTCACATCTGCCATATAAATTTGCTTTGTCACTCTTTCCTCATTCATTTTTTCTACATGACCAAACCACCGAAGCATTCCTTTCTTAATCCTGGTCACAAGATCATCTTGCATACCACATTTATCTCTTATCACGCAATTTCTCACCCTGTCATTCAAATTCAACCCTAGTATATTCCTTAAACACCGCATTTCTACAGCATTTATTCTACTTTCGTGCTTCTTCTGCCACACCCAGCTTTCACTACCATACATTAAAGTAGGGACTAACACAGCATTATGAATTACCATACGTGCCTTTTTTGACACATTCTGATTCTTCATAATAGAGTGTAGTGCCCCATTCACTCTATTCCCTGCATTTACTCGTCGTTCTATATCCCTATCATATCTACCATCCCTGCTAAATACTCGTACACATCCCAAATACACGCACTCATCCATTTGCTCAATTAACTCTCCTTCTATTCCTATTTCACATACCGTTTTGCTTTCTTCTCTTTCAAAAACCATCACTTTCGTCTTACTTGCGTTCACTTTCATTCCCCTTTCTTTTAATTCCCAGTTCATTAATGTAACCATCATTTGCAACTCAGCCGCCGATGACGCAAATATGACTTGATCATCGGCATACAGAAGGCATTTGACGGTTAACTCGCCCATTCTTAAACCACATTCTTCATCTTTCAAAGTTTGCAAATACCTGTCCATAAATAGGTTGAACAGCCAAGGGGAAGCTACACAGCCCTGTCTGACACCTTTTTGGATGCCAAACCAGTCCGAGTAGACCCCATTGATCCTGACACAAGCACTAGAGTTCCTATAAAGAGACCTCAATGCCTGTATCAAACCAGCGCTCAACCCATATGAGTTCAGTGTTTGCCATAACACATTCCTGTCCACTCTGTCATAAGCTTTTTCCAAGTCCGTGAACGCACAACAAACTTTCTGGTTTTTGGCCAAAAACTTCTCCGCAATCATGCGCATGGAAAAGACTTGATCTGTACACCCCATTCCCCTTCTAAAACCCGCTTGCACATCCCAAATTTTTCCATCACTTTCTTTCACAACTCTTTCAATTAACACCTTAGCATACAGTTTACCCACAATACTAAGCAAGCTGATTCCACGGTAGTTTTTGCGGTCCTGCTGTGACCCTTTTCCTTTATATATTGGTACTATAACTGCTTTACACCAGTCATCCGGTACCCGTTTTAATTCCCAACATAAACTAAACAAGGTGTACAGCAGGCCTGCCACCACTCCCTTTCCAGCCCTTAGCATCTCGAGTCATACTCTATCATATCCAGCTGCCTTAGGGGGATGAGTCGCTCGCGTCCGTAGGCTTCGAAACTGATGTCAATATTAATGTCAATTAAGAAATCTTTTTAACAGTATTTTTTATAAATTTATTTGTTGAATAAGTTTGAATGTTCCAAATCAGTTCATGAACGATATTTTTATATTATTGATTATATAGAAAGCCGTGTAAATCGACAAGAAAATTATTGTGAGACTTTTTCCGCGATTTGTGATGAAGCTTTTTGTAATTCTATTATAGAAGTTTATTGATTAACACAGATAACAAAATTGCATATAAGGGAAATATTAACATTTTACCTTAACATTAAATATTTAATGGTAAACAATTATTACTCCTCCGTCAACAATATTTTTTCGATTGCTTTTTTCATAAATAACTAGCTGATATCATCTCTTTCCAAGTCCTCGCTCCGTTTAATGGGGGTCCTACATACACTCCGCATACTGAAAAGGCTGCCAATTGAGAACTTTTCTTCCCCATAGTTTATTGGTACTTTGAGTTATACGAGCTCGTATAGCCAGAGCTCATTGTCACTTCAGCTTACTGACCCGTTAGGTTACGTACGGTTATTCTGCGGTTTTATAGGGGATATCCTCATCACAGCGGATACACACTTTTATAGAAGAGAAGGCAAAGAAATTAAGCAGCTGGAATTAATCCGAACAATTACTGTAATTATTTTATTTCATTTTTTACTCCTTTAATTATTCCCACAATATATGTTATTAATCGCGGCCAGCCTCTCGATATTCCCATAGGCGACTTGAACTCACAAGTCTCTCCGAGAAACGCTTGCATAAGGTCTTTTTATAGAAAACTCCATACATAATTTCATATGCATTTAAGCAAACGAGCATGCGGCTCATCTGATGTTAAATGTCGACAGCTGTCTATGAACAACTGTCTATGAGTTGTCTATGAGGAACACCACGGGAATTGCAGATGCATTGCCGGGCTTTTAAAGGGAAGGTTTCTCAATGCCTCCCGCCTCAGACACAGGGTTCTTTTCTCTCCCTATAACCCTCAGCAATCATCATCATTTCAATTTTATTTATTTTACTCTATTCGTAGATAAATTTATGTTTATTTATTTCTCCAATCCAGACGAGAACACTACACAAATATTAGTAAAATAGTAACAACGATTATTTATATGCAATAAAATTACAAATTTTAATGATTTTTTATATTTTCGCGAACACTACACTTTGAATAAAACTATTTATACGGATTGTATCGCGTTTAATTAACTTATTTTTAATTCACGTCGTTCCGGGTGCTGTAAAGCACTTGGTCACGGGAGGAGAATGAGGTGTTTGACGTCCTAATGTCATAGTTAGCCCGGCTACTTTCGGTTTTTTAATATTAATTTTTGGTCCAATCTAAGCCCGTTCTGCGTACCATCTTCAGCTACATCACCAATGAGACACTCGATAGTAGTCAAGCAGTGGATTATTATAGCTAAAAAATGTGTTACTTCTGAAGTGTTAATCCAGAGATGGGAAGGAGTAAAGTTACGGCAAAAGCTTTTACTTCATATGCACAATGTTTTAAAAGTAAACTTGGATGTAATTTTAGAGGCATGTGAACAATTATTAATGTATTAAAACCAACAACTTGTCACTTACATAATGATAGCGTCTGAATTGAAGTACCATCGATAAAAAAATATCTCTCGCGGATTTACAACAAAACATATTCTCCGCTATAACATCATACGTTTGCGCGTATGAAATTCATAACCATCCATAATATACAGAAAACATAATAACAGTCCCGTCGCAAATGTTTACAGACTTCTCTACGCGTCTGACCCCTTTAACGAATTACGAAAATACCTAAAAATGTGTACCAAATTTACATTTTATGTCGATTTTATTTTCAAATAGTCAAATTGATTTATCTGCTATTCGCGTATTAACTATTACACATAACACACGGCCCGCTAATTTGATTCTTCCCGCCCCAGTTAAAGTTAAGTTACAACCTATATACGTCCCGCTGCTGGGTACAGGCTTCCTTTCATTTCTGAGAGAGTTTTAGAGCAAGGAAATGTCCGCCGCGCTGCCCCAAAGCGTATTGGCTAACTTTCGTGCGGTCGAAAAAAGTTTTTCTTATTTCTCAGACATGCCATCTGCAGCATGGATCTACCATTTACGTGGTAGAGCCACGTTGCAACTATATTAGTAGTATAGTTGTAGCAAGAATGGATAGGCTCTACCGGGGAAGGATGATGCTCTCAGAGAATACCAGCGTAAAATATCAGTTTAAAGCTGCTATGTTTGGTATGGTGAGTGTGGCGAACCGGAGACTGTTCTCACTGGAAAGAGGGCAATCCATGTTAGTCCCCCACGTGAAATCGTATCTGCATTTTGAATTGTAACCGAGGACAGATGTAGATGTCTATGGGCTACAGCAACCACTTACATTCGGGTGGACTGTGTGTTCGTTTGTCATCCTTATTCTATGAAAAAAAACATGCGAGTTTCCTTACGATGTTTCCTTCACCGGTAAACATGTGGTAAATTGCCACTGAAAATTGCAATTAACAATTTCATTGGTGCCGACGGGAATCGAACCCGAGTACCCATTCAGAAATAAAATGAGGCCTGTTGTATTAGACTGTTATATATTTTATATATATATACTAGCTTGCCAGGCAGACGGTTTTCGAAAACCCTTTGTCATGTCCTATTAAAAATCCTTAAATTCGCAAAAAAATTGTGGGTCACTCATGGGCAAAAAAACTGAAATCCGTCTGCCAAAAAGGGCCAACTGTGAAATCTAAAAACCGAATGTGGTAGCACAATTTGCGGGACACCAGAGATTTTAAGTGAGATTGAGAGGTTCTATGGGTAGCTGTACACGTCATAGTTGGAGCCACACGCAAGTGTAAGTAACAATCCAAAAGCAAGTCTTATCCGACACTATTCCGATTTCCGATGATATCCCGGACTTCAGACGCCTTAAAAACTGTAAGGACCCGGAGGAGGATGGAATTACAGTCAAGCTTCTGAAAGAGAGAAACTCGTCATTTCAGTCCTTAATTAAAAATTAAAAAATAACCGGAATGTATAGCAGAGGTCAAATTCTTATGTTGTGTGTATTCTTATGTTTTTATATTGTGGGAATTGTTGGAAGTTGATTGCAGGTATCAATAAAAGAAATAGAGCCATTTAGGCACTTGAGCTCATCAGTCATTCTGATTATGAAAGAATTATGCGCGGTCCCCGAACGGCGGCGAAGTACAGGGTCAAATGTTGCCGCTGTGTTTGCCAACCCACCTATAAACCTAGTAAATAAGATAACTGCCCGATTATGGCGAAGTCCATTATTGTAAAATACTTTACATCTAATTCAAATACGACTTTCACCCTCCATTACAGCATATCAAAAGTCCAGTGCCGAACATAAACCTCCACACAGATTACCTCGTAGTGGGGATATTTACCATTACGCGTTGCCAATCGCAGTTTTTTATTTTTTTGTTGTTATTAGGAAAAAGCTACTGCCCGACGCCTGCTTTATTTCCCTTTAACGTATTGGATATTCTTACACCGCCAATACACGGTCCTTCATTCACAGAGTCTAACGATTTAAAACTGAACATTTTCTACTGGATAAATATCATGTAGCAATCACAATGCAAGATTTTAACGTGATGAGCTCGGAAATGAAGAGTTTATGGATATGTGACGTTTGCAGGTGTAAACAACCAAGAGGTGATCATTCCAACACTCCAGTTCGAAACTCACCGGTGGCAATGGAATTCGTAACTCAACGTGTAAAAAGTCGTTCTAATTGCTCTTGTTTATCGGCTAGTAATATACGTGAAATAATTAGAGAGGAATTGCGCAACATTTTTAGTAACGATTTACATCCTAAAATTCACGAAATAAAAAATACACTTGCTTCATTTGAAACTTCTTTGTCGTCGTTAAACCAAGATATAGATAAAATTAAATCCGATCATGCTAACCAATCTGCACAAATACAACACATTACTAAGGAGAACGAAACTCTGCGCGCAGCTAACAACAGTATGATAACTCGTCTTACGCAACTTGAACAGCTGACACGAGCTTCAAATATTGAGATCCAATGTGTTTCAGAGAATAGACAAGAGAATTTAGTTAACACAGTACAACAACTAAGCAATATCATAAAATGCCCTGTAGCCCCAGAAAATATACATTTTTGTGCAAGACTAGCGAAAATGAATACTAAAAGCCCTCGACCGAGATCGATATTAGTAAAGTTCAGTAGTCCAAGACTACGTGACGAATTTTTAGCAGCTACCATCAAATATAATAAAAAAAATAGTACGGATAATCTTAACACTAGCCATTTGGGAATCGCAAGCGCGAAGAGTACTCCAATATACGTTGCTGAAAATCTTACGCCAGTGGGAAAAATCTTACATGCTGCAGCTCGCCGTAAGGCGATAGAGCTCGGTTTCCGTTTTGTTTGGGTTCGTGATGGAAAGATTTTTGTCAGAAAATGTGAAGGATCAAACTACATTCATATACGAAATCATGATACTGTGAATAATTTGTCATAGAGTCGCGCTAAAATCGCTAAACTCGTTTTTTTATTACATAAAGGCACTTTACAGAATAAAATTTCTATCTACTACCAAAATGTTCGAGGTCTAAGATCAAAAACAATTGATCTATTTAATAACATAGTCTGTAATTCATACGATATTGTAATTATAACGGAAACGTGGTTAAATGGGAGTGTTTTCGATTCTGAAATTTTTGATGATCGTTATAATGTTTATAGACGTGATCGGGAGAGTAGTGGTTTTCACGCTTCAAAGAATGGCGGGGGTGTACTTATAGCTGTATCTAAGCAAATAAATTCGGAGCGGCTCTTTAGTTTCGAGTCCAAGTGCCAGGATCTTTGGGTCTGCGTAGAAGTAGAAAACGTCCAAGGCAAGTCCGAAAGAATTTATATATGTGCTGTGTATATTCCCCCACCCGTCCAAAAACACATTTTTGAGCATTTTATTAATAACTCGAGTCGAGTATTGGAATCACTCGATGAAAATATAATTGTTGCTGAAGATTTTAATCCAAGTTGTATAACATGGTCTTTAGAACCCCACGGGCATCTGTGTGCAAAATACTCCAACAGCTATGTACAGAATCTCTTAACAGACTTTCTCTCGTGCAATGAATTGAACCAATTTAATCTAATTAGGAACTCTAAAAATAAAATGCTCGATGTTGTCATGTCTAATACTAATATTGTTGATATTCTGTCATGTCCTGATCCTTTGACATGTGTTGATCCCCTTCATCCGCCATTAGTTTTTTCGATAGATTTTACAGATCCGGCACCACAGTCCCTAATAACACAATTACAAAATTTTGCTTTTTCAAGGCTGATTATGAAAATATAAGGAAGGATCTAAATGAAATTCATTGGAGGGAAATTTTGGGTGAATGTCTTTGTGTTGATGATATGGTTGCAGTATTTTATGACATAATTCGTAAGTTAATACGGAAATATGTACCTAAGGCTAAACCGCGTAGTCATAAATACCCAGTTTGGTTTACTCCGTGTCTGATAAAATGTATTAAAGAAAAATATAAATATAGGATGAAAGTTCGCAAATATAACAATCCTCGCGATAAACTCTGTTTTGACTTACTGAAAAGAAGATGTGAGGAGATGCTAGCATACCCTTACGCTAAGTATATAGAATGCCTTGAACTCTCTTTAAAGTCAAACCCAAAGTTGATTTGGTCATTCCTAAAACAAAAGAAAGGTAAAAGTTCGTATCCTTCTAAAATTAAAGACGATAATAAATTTGTTTCCAATGGAACAGACATGTGTAATGTTTTCGCTAGTCATTTTTCGTCAGTATACAGTCGCAATAATAATATCAGTAAAATAGTAATCAGCAATAATAATATCAATTTGTTACATCTGAACAGCATGGGTTTGTAAAAGCTCGATCAACAGTAACTAACCTAGTTTCCTTTGTGGAAGACATTACTGAGTCTCTTGATACTGGCCAATCCGTTGATGCAATCTACACAGATTTCAGTAAGGCCTTTGACAAGGTTGATCACTCTATTTTACTTGTCAAACTCAAAAGGATAGGTATAGCAAACCCTTTGCTGGACTGGTTTAAGTCATATCTTGCCAATCGGTCGTCAACTGTTGTTGTTGATAGTTATGCTTCTGAGCCGTTTTTTACCTATACTGGCGTACCTCAAGGATCTCATCTTGGGCCTTTGTTGTTTAACATTTTCATCAACGACATCAGTAATTGCTTTAAGAATTCTAAATCTTATTTGTTTGCTAACGATCTAAAGATCTTTAGACCTGTCTCATCAAATTCTGATGCAGAATTCTTACAGGAAGACTTAAATAACTTGACATTATGGTGTCGTAGCAACGGTATGACACTAAATGCTGACTCACTGAAAAGTCATGTTATAAAATTTTCTAGAAAGAAAACATCTCTTGCAACAACATATTACATTGATGGTCGTATTCTGTCTGAAGTTCCTCACATACGCGATTTAGGAGTTATGCTTGACGATAAGCTTCGTTATAATATCCACATAGATAATGTTGTCAACAAGGGTTTTAGGACTCTTGGCTTCCTCTTCCGTAACTGTAAGCAATTCAGGGATACTCGCACTAAAATAATTATTTACTCAGCCTTGGTACGAAGTATCTTGGAATACTGCAGCGTAGTATGGAATCCCGACTTTAATATTTACTCACATAGAATTGAAAGAATACAAAAGAGATTTCTTTTGCATTTATCTTACGATCGTAACCCAGTTAAAACTCTTAGAACTTACGAAGATAAGCTAAATTACTTTAAGCTTCAGCCACTTTCGAATCGAAGACAGCTCCTTGACCTTATTTTCTTGTATAAGTTGGTGAATGGCGTCATTGATAGTTCTTACTTACTTACTTAAATTTTCGTACCCCATTGAAGTCAAAAAGGCCGTCGTCTTTTATACCATTTGTAGAAAAGAGCACACGTTCTCGTCAAGCGCGCTATTCTCCGATTAATAGATTGATGTTGAGTTTTAATGCTATACATAAATTATCACATAAGAATTGTATTAGTGCCATAATGACTACTGATAATAAACATAAAGATAGAAAAGTTGATATTGACATATTTTCAGATAATCTTTGGAAATTTAAACGTGATTTATTACATTTATATTCCTCAAATAATTGTAATTCACAGTTAAATTATATTATTTTTCTTTAAGCTAAATTGTGATTAGGTAATGATTGTATATTATAATTTATTAATGATTTTATTTTTATTATATTTATATAACGTTTATAAAATTTCTAATGTTAATAACAATAGTGGATTATGCATGATTTAATTTAATAAATTATATAACACTAAATTCTGATATATTTATTGATCTCTTAATTTTTGTATTCAATTTAATTCACTGCATACTGGAAAGCACCCGAAACATCGGGTATTAACATTAATATAAATAAAACGCGATAAAATCCGTAAAAGTAGTTTTAATCACTGCATATGTTTACTTGTGTCTATTTTTTAATGAAATGTGTGTAACACCTATAATTAAGTCAACACTTAGTTTTTATGATTTTTTGCAAAAATATTATGTTATATATATGCTTTTGTTCGTGTATGTCTTGTTGGTGTTAAATAAATAAATATAATAAATAAAATAAAAAATACTCTTTCTTGCTGTTCACTTGTTTTTTTTTTCTTTCACAATTTAGACGCTTCGTTATCAAACTAAATCACTTCAATTTTAAGAAATAGTTATTCCACTATCTTTCATATACATTTTGAATTTTTATTTTATCTTAGATTTCTCTATACATATAGATATATATATATATATACATATATATATATATATATATATATTACATATAATAACAAATTGAAGAAAAAAAACGATTTCACAGCGTTATAATATTTCGAACTCAGAAGTTATATTCTATATTACATTCGGCAGGTTTATACTCGTGTGTGTTTTTATAATTAAAAATAAACATTTATTTCTTACGTATTAATGATCTATTAAGTTAATACTCTCCAACAAGTAAAAGCAATTTACGGTTTTGAGTTTGCCTGGACTAACTCTTTGTTATCTGGAAATGAGTTGTTACTGCCAATTCGCTTTTACTTACGGTCGGGCTTTTCATAATGTAGGATGAAATTTTAAACTGTTAGAAGCTGTGTACGGAACAAATTTATGAGTTTAGTTTATTATGGTATGTCGATACATTATAAATTAAATTACAAAATAATTCAATTCGAAATAAAGGGGAATTTATAATTTCTTCTCCAAACACAAACTTTATCAGCACTTAGAACCCTGCAAGGTCACGTTCGAAGTTCTGACAAACAATGGCAAATAAAAAAAACATGCGTGCAGCTCACACGCGACAGAAGTGAAACTTTCAAATGAAATGAAATATAAAATACAAATACTTTAAATGATTTATTTAATATAATTCAATATATAATTCAAACTACAAATTCGGCATAAAATATAAGTAAATTTAATTTTATAGTAAATAAATGTAACAATCCATATATATATATATATATATATATATATATATATATATTAGAGACAGATATTATATTACTCTTTTCGATATACTCACTAATTACAAAAAGATTTATATCAATTTTACCTATTACGAAGTTGAGGTTTGGCCGTTCTTTACTGCTTGTTTAATCCATAGTACGTAGTTTTTATTATACTGTGGTAGTACTTTTATTTATTCTGTGTCCATAGGCATACGACACCTTCGTACCTTGTTGAACAAAATGCGTAAGCGACGCCGTTACGGTGGCGTTTACGACTTTTTTCTCTCGAGCATTGAGCTATAATCTATAATGCTTCCTATCTCATTTTCTCCCACATTAAATCTTATGAATTTATGTGTCTGTCTCTTTTTACTGTCGCTTTTTCGTTTCATAGACTTTCAAATCACATGCTAAAGAAGTTTTCACCTCGAAAAAATACTGTTTATTCAAATATACTGCAATAATAATTATCAAAAAATTAATAAAAAGACCCTACATACAACATTGAAATACAAAATTTTGACTAAATAAAACGAAAATAAAGAAAAAACACTAAGAAAATGTCATAATACGAGGGTGGTAATCTTCTTGTTCATTTCAACCATAAAAGTTTTAGTGCTTATTGCAAGTCGCCATCAACGAAGAAAGGACGCACGAGTGTCATCACCCAAGTACACGCGCAGTCATTCAGTCGCCCTAACGTACTAATATCCGGGAAAAGGCTTCTTTGATAAGATCAGATAATGTTTCACATACACATCAATCACGTATCAATTACATTATTAAATGTCTCTCTTATTTCAACTATATTTTGCTGCGATATCACAGTTTCTTACTACTAGCTGTGACCGGCACGTATTGCAATGTTTTTTGCGTAAAGTACAAAATGGCGACCCTGTCAGGATCCCCTCTGTCAGTGAGAGCCGTATCTACTTATAGGTTTTTAATAAGATTATTCACATATTGTCGAGCGGACTACAATACATCACTACGTGTTGGAAATCCAACGACTCCAGATAACAACTAGAGTGTCGTCTAAATCGTACATTAAAAATTTCATCCTCTATTTTTTATCCCTAGATGTAAAACTTTTTGATAATAAAAGAATCATTAAATTCGGTCCAGGCGATCGGAGAACCAAACCGGTAAACAAACATAAAAATATACGCCTCGTATATAGAATGAACCTTTTTGTTTTTAGAACTCGGTTAAAATATTTATTTATAAAATTTATTTAAAATAAAAATAAGCTTTATCTATACATTAATTAAAAAAATACATTTTATCTATTAGGATTTTTATATAAAAAATTCTCATAATAATATTTGCTCCTTTAAAATTTATTTAATAAAAATAAAATAAACATAAAAATGTAATCGCTGAGTTCGATTCGATGAATAGTGTGATAAAATGAATACATTTACGAGCTGCGAATAAAAACACAGCGAATGTGAAGTTTCCAGCCTCCCGGGGCGCGACCCGTCTTCCCTTCGCACCAGTATTTGTGGAAATATCAGACAAACTTTTAAAGAGGACCGAGTATCTTCGAGAATTTTCTCCTCACATCTATTTAAAATGATAAACCTATATGCAGTTGCACGCAGTGCTAAGTTATTTGTTTTTATAAGTATGAAAATTTCTTTCAATCTTTTTCAAATAAGTTTTCTTTTGTGTTAAAACCTAATGCACGAGTTAAATAACAAAAAAAATCTAACAGTGTGTTGTACGGGTGCTGTGCAGATTTAAGATTAGATTAGAAAATCCATTTTAACTGCATTAATTAAATAATTAAAGCTATATATAACGGAAACTATTTTTACTTTTTTTAAATTATAAAAAAATATATCTAGCTATAACTATATTTAAATATATATAGTTTTGCGTCCCTACTTTACATGTAGGGGAAATATATAAAAATACATATTTGTCGTATTTTCTCAAATAAAATGTGTTGAAAGAAATACTCCTATTTCTGTATCATTTGGTCAAAATATATAGGAAGGATACATACTAGAAGTCATGAAAATTGCAAGATTCCTTGTATAACAACGGAACTCTAAAACCATTTTTGGTCACAATTTTCAAATCAATTATATTTCTTCTTTTTTATTTACTGAAATAAACCCTCTTCCACAGCAGCTTTAATGATACGATACACAATGTATCGCATACCAGTTGTATCGTACCATTCAATCTCGGTACCCAAGTATCTGATATCTGATATCTCCGGCTGGATATTTTACATTTCGCATATACCAGATGGTTATGCTGCCATCTGTCAGAGGTCTTGAGGTTTTTCTGACTTTGCTCATATTTGCCTCTTACGGTAGTAACGGTATGAAATGGGGCGATGGATTACTTCGTACTTCTTACTTCACCATTACACGGTTGCTTTTGTTTTTAAAAATTTTGTTTCTAACAAAAAATATTATTTTCAAAAATATATTTATATCGGTATGATATGATATTATATAAAGTATATTGAAATGGAAATGTTAGAGGTGAAAGGAATCAGGGGTAGTTTTAAACAACGCTAAGTGCACGAAGTTGTAGAGCGGACTTACCGGAAGCGGATGCGTCGCCATCGGCCGTCGCTTCAGGATCGCAACACGTTTTCATTCATCCTTTACTTAGATCCTTTCGTACCTGAAAACCGTTTTACGCGGAAACTCTATACTAGAAAGAGTCCTCCTTCCACTAACGGCCTCTCGCTCGCACGTACTAAAATAACAGCTGGGAGCCGAGAGCGAGCGAGCAAAATCAATACTGTCTGGAGCCCGCCCACTATTTCAACTCGGGAAATGCGCTTTCTCACTGTTAATTCGATAAAATAAAACTGGGGAAAAAATGCAATTTGTAGTTTTGTGCTTCAAGCGATATTCATAACATGTTGATAAAAAGTTCCTAAGTAAGTACAACAGTTAGTAAGTAAGCCGGCGAGAGACGTTTGTCCCCACATGTGAAGCACGTGGCGGGTTCACGTTACAATGTTTACCTGCAACCGTCTGACGGTCAGGTGAGACCCCGCGCTACTCCACTCCGCACCCAATCCACCCTTATACATAGAACCGGCGGCCGACCACCCCAAATGCAAAAATTTTATAACAGAGCGTCACATGAAAGTTAACAAATTGCTTGCAGTGTCGCGAAGCGTACATTCAATATAATCTTGCCTCCGTCCACATGATAGCAATATTCAGTGGGCGTCTGAGGCGACGAGCCTGCGACAACGGTTTGCATTTTTATCAGCCATCGACGACAAACAGCAACATTTTGTATTGCGTGCCATAAAACCACCGGAGGTGAATCCTAGTCGGTACATCTACGAGTACCTTTTTTATGCACTCTCATCAAAAACTTAAATGCATAGACAAGTTAAAAAGTTTATAAGTAAATATTTTAATATCTAATTTAAAACTTTAGGTTTTAAATTAAATATTAAAATATTTATTTTATAATTATAAATAAACTTTTTCTACTACTTTTCAATTTTTTTCAGCATGAGTTATTTTTATAGGAATAACTTTTAACGCAACGCACATGCATTTTGATTCTTATTCGAGAATAGATGTAGGTATGTATTCGCTACGATATCCGTTTACCATCAGGTGAGTACGCTCGTTTGCGAACCTTATTCTATATAAGATATTAAGTTGAAATTAATAATAAAGTACTAAAGTATACAGTTCATTAGAGATGTTAACATTGAAACTCATAATTTGATACTCACCTATTAAAACCTATAAACTTAAGTACTTCCGTATATATATATATATTTATATATATATATATATATATATATATATATATATATATATATATATATATATATATATATATATATATATATATATATATATATATGTATTAGATCGAGATAGAGATAGACTCCATATAGTTGGTTTTGACACTTACTAGAATCACGAAATATAACAAGAATCAAGGTCTCACAGCAAATATAAGGGGAAAATTTCTGAAAATCTTTAATTTGTAGTTGTTGTTTGAAAAAAAAATTGGTTGACCCTGCAGGCCCTCCCTGGAACTTCCCGCTAATTTCAAATGCAAAGCGCTCTAAATTTCACCAAATTATGTTGCGAAATCTCGAAGTTATGTTGAAAAAAAAAACTTTTTTTTTCAAATTCTTTCTCCTTCGATATCTCACGAACGAATGAACCGATTTTTATTTTCCAAACGGCATTCGACGTCATTTTTTTGGTTGGTTAAGAGCTGATTAGTTTTTGAAATTGATCGGTAAAACCGTTTAAAAGTAAGTCCAAAAAAACATTTTTGAGATTTCCCAAAATCTACTCGTTCGAATCAGTTTATATTATCACCAAATCTATGACATTGAGATTTTACACAAAATTACGATATAACTGCAAATCGTCAGCATAAAGGTGGTAGTTAGCTGATATGACCTTGGTGATACAATTAATAAAAATGGCGAAAAGCAGAGGAGAGAGGACTCCACCTTGAGGTACGCAGTTACACTATAGCATTAGGAGTAATAGCGATTTTAGCGCGACTCTATGACAAACTGTGAATAATTTGTCATAGAGTCGCGCTAAAATCGCTAAACTCGTTTTTTTATTACATAAAGGCACTTTACAGAATAAAATTTCTATCTACTACCAAAATGTTCGAGGTCTAAGATCAAAAACAATTGATCTATTTAATAACATAGTCTGTAATTCATACGATATTGTAATTATAACGGAAACGTGGTTAAATGGGAGTGTTTTCGATTCTGAAATTTTTGATGATCGTTATAATGTTTATAGACGTGATCGGGAGAGTAGTGGTTTTCACGCTTCAAAGAATGGCGGGGGTGTACTTATAGCTGTATCTAAGCAAATAAATTCGGAGCGGCTCTTTAGTTTCGAGTCCAAGTGCCAGGATCTTTGGGTCTGCGTAGAAGTAGAAAACGTCCAAGGCAAGTCCGAAAGAATTTATATATGTGCTGTGTATATTCCCCCACCCGTCCAAAAACACATTTTTGAGCATTTTATTAATAACTCGAGTCGAGTATTGGAATCACTCGATGAAAATATAATTGTTGCTGAAGATTTTAATCCAAGTTGTATAACATGGTCTTTAGAACCCCACGGGCATCTGTGTGCAAAATACTCCAACAGCTATGTACAGAATCTCTTAACAGACTTTCTCTCGTGCAATGAATTGAACCAATTTAATCTAATTAGGAACTCTAAAAATAAAATGCTCGATGTTGTCATGTCTAATACTAATATTGTTGATATTCTGTCATGTCCTGATCCTTTGACATGTGTTGATCCCCTTCATCCGCCATTAGTTTTTTCGATAGATTTTACAGATCCGGCACCACAGTCCCTAATAACACAATTACAAAATTTTGCTTTTTCAAGGCTGATTATGAAAATATAAGGAAGGATCTAAATGAAATTCATTGGAGGGAAATTTTGGGTGAATGTCTTTGTGTTGATGATATGGTTGCAGTATTTTATGACATAATTCGTAAGTTAATACGGAAATATGTACCTAAGGCTAAACCGCGTAGTCATAAATACCCAGTTTGGTTTACTCCGTGTCTGATAAAATGTATTAAAGAAAAATATAAATATAGGATGAAAGTTCGCAAATATAACAATCCTTGCGATAAACTCTGTTTTGACTTACTGAAAAGAAGATGTGAGGAGATGCTAGCATACCCTTACGCTAAGTATATAGAATGCCTTGAACTCTCTTTAAAGTCAAACCCAAAGTTGATTTGGTCATTCCTAAAACAAAAGAAAGGTAAAAGTTCGTATCCTTCTAAAATTAAAGACGATAATAAATTTGTTTCCAATGGAACAGACATGTGTAATGTTTTCGCTAGTCATTTTTCGTCAGTATACAGTCGCAATAATAATATCAGTAAAATAGTAATCAGCAATAATAATATCAATTTGTTACATCTGAACAGCATGGGTTTGTAAAAGCTCGATCAAAAGTAACTAACCTAGTTTCCTTTGTGGAAGACATTACTGAGTCTCTTGATACTGGCCAATCCGTTGATGCAATCTACACAGATTTCAGTAAGCCTTTGACAAGGTTGATCACTCTATTTTACTTGTCAAACTCAAAAGGATAGGTATAGCAAACCCTTTGCTGGACTGGTTTAAGTCATATCTTGCCAATCGGTCGTCAACTGTTGTTGTTGATAGTTATGCTTCTGAGCCGTTTTTACTTATACTGGCGTACCTCAAGGATCTCATCTTGGGCCTTTGTTGTTTAACATTTTCATCAACGACATCAGTAATTGCTTTAAGAATTCTAAATCTTATTTGTTTGCTAACGATCTAAAGATCTTTAGACCTGTCTCATCAAATTCTGATGCAGAATTCTTACAGGAAGACTTAAATAACTTGACATTATGGTGTCGTAGCAACGGTATGACACTAAATGCTGACTCACTGAAAAGTCATGTTATAAAATTTTCTAGAAAGAAAACATCTCTTGCAACAACATATTACATTGATGGTCGTATTCTGTCTGAAGTTCCTCACATACGCGATTTAGGAGTTATGCTTGACGATAAGCTTCGTTATAATATCCACATAGATAATGTTGTCAACAAGGGTTTTAGGACTCTTGGCTTCCTCTTCCGTAACTGTAAGCAATTCAGGGATACTCGCACTAAAATAATTATTTACTCAGCCTTGGTACGAAGTATCTTGGAATACTGCAGCGTAGTATGGAATCCCGACTTTAATATTTACTCACATAGAATTGAAAGAATACAAAAGAGATTTCTTTTGCATTTATCTTACGATCGTAACCCAGTTAAAACTCTTAGAACTTACGAAGATAAGCTAAATTACTTTAAGCTTCAGCCACTTTCGAATCGAAGACAGCTCCTTGACCTTATTTTCTTGTATAAGTTGGTGAATGGCGTCATTGATAGTTCTTACTTACTTACTTAAATTTTCGTACCCCATTGAAGTCAAAAAGGCCGTCGTCTTTTATACCATTTGTAGAAAAGAGCACACGTTCTCGTCAAGCTCGCTATTCTCCGATTAATAGATTGATGTTGAGTTTTAATGCTATACATAAATTATCACATAAGAATTGTATTAGTGCCATAATGACTACTGATAATAAACATAAAGATAGAAAAGTTGATATTGACATATTTTCAGATAATCTTTGGAAATTTAAACGTGATTTATTACATTTATATTCCTCAAATAATTGTAATTCACAGTTAAATTATATTATTTTTCTTTAAGCTAAATTGTGATTAGGTAATGATTGTATATTATAATTTATTAATGATTTTATTTTTATTATATTTATATAACGTTTATAAAATTTCTAATGTTAATAACAATAGTGGATTATGCATGATTTAATTTAATAAATTATATAACACTAAATTCTGATATATTTATTGATCTCTTAGTTTTTGTATTCAATTTAATTCACTGCATACTGGAAAGCACCCGAAACATCGGGTATTAACATTAATATAAATAAAACGCGATAAAATCCGTAAAAGTAGTTTTAATCACTGCATATGTTTACTTGTGTCTATTTTTTAATGAAATGTGTGTAACACCTATAATTAAGTCAACACTTAGTTTTTATGATTTTTTGCAAAAATATTATGTTATATATATGCTTTTGTTCGTGTATGTCTTGTTGGTGTTAAATAAATAAATATAATAAATAAAATAAAAATACTCTTTCTTGCTGTTCACTTGTTTTTTTTTTCTTTCACAATTTAGACGCTTCGTTATCAAACTAAATCACTTCAATTTTAAGAAATAGTTATTCCACTATCTTTCATATACATTTTGAATTTTTATTTTCTCTTAATCGATTTCTCTTAAACGATTCTTATATATACATATATATATATATATATATATATTACATATAATAACAAATTGAAGAAAAAAAACGATTTCACAGCGTTATAATATTTCGAACTCAGAAGTTATATTCTATATTACATTCGGCAGGTTTATACTCGTGTGTGTTTTTATAATTAAAAATAAACATTTATTTCTTACGTATTAATGATCTATTAAGTTAATACTCTCCAACAAGTAAAAGCAATTTACGGTTTTGAGTTTGCCTGGACTAACTCTTTGTTATCTGGAAATGAGTTGTTACTGCCAATTCGCTTTTACTTACGGTCGGGCTTTTCATAATGTAGGATGAAATTTTAAACTGTTAGTAGCTGTGTACGGAACAAATTTATGAGTTTAGTTTATTATGGTATGTCGATACATTATAAATTAAATTACAAAATAATTCAATTCGAAATAAAGGGGAATTTATAATTTTTTCTCCAAACACAAACTTTATCAGCACTTAGAACCCTGCAAGGTCACGTTCGAAGTTCTGACAAACAATGGCAAATAAAAAAAACATGCGTGCAGCTCACACGCGACAGAAGTGAAACTTTCAAATGAAATGAAATATAAAATACAAATACTTTAAATGATTTATTTAATATAATTCAATATATAATTCAAACTACAAATTCGGCATAAAATATAAGTAAATTTAATTTTATAGTAAATAAATGTAACAATCCTTTTAATATATATATATATAAATATATATATATATATATATATTAGAGACAGATATTATATTACTCTTTGCGATATACTCACTAATTACAAAAAGATTTATATCAATTTTACCTATTACGAAGTTGAGGTTTGGCCGTTCTTTACTGCTTGTTTAATCCATAGTACGTAGTTTTTATTATACTGTGGTAGTACTTTTATTTATTCTGTGTCCATAGGCATACGACACCTTCGTACCTTGTTGAACAAAATGCGTAAGCGACGCCGTTACGGTGGCGTTTACGACTTTTTTCTCTCGAGCATTGAGCTATAATCTATAATACTTCCTATCTCATTTTCTCCCACATTAAATCTTATGAATTTATGTGTCTGTCTCTTTTTACTGTCGCTTTTTTCGTTTCATAGACTTTCAAATCACATGCTAAAGAAGTTTTCACTTCGAAAAAATACTGTTTATTCAAATATACTGCAATAATAATTATCAAAAAATTAATAAAAAGACCCTACATACAACATTGAAATACAAAATTTTGACTAAATAAAACGAAAATAAAGAAAAAACACTAAGAAAATGTCATAATACGAGGGTGGTAATCTTCTTGTTCATTTCAACCATAAAAGTTTTAGTGCTTATTGCAAGTCGCCATCAACGAAGAAAGGACGCACGAGTGTCATCACCCAAGTACACGCGCAGTCATTCAGTCGCCCTAACGTACTAATATCCGGGAAAAGGCTTCTTTGATAAGATCAGATAATGTTTCACATACACATCAATCACGTATCAATTACATTATTAAATGTCTCTCTTATTTCAACTATATTTTGCTGCGATATCACAGTTTCTTACTACTAGCTGTGACCGGCACGTATTGCAATGTTTTTTGCGTAAAGTACAAAATGGCGACCCTGTCAGGATCCCTCTGTCAGTGAGAGCCGTATCTACTTATAGGTTTTTAATAAGATTATTCACATATTGTCGAGCGGACTACAATACATCACTACGTGTTGGAAATCCAACGACTCCAGATAACAACTAGAGTGTCGTCTAAATCGTACATTAAAAATTTCATCCTCTATTTTTTATCCCTAGATGTAAAACTTTTTGATAATAAAAGAATCATTAAATTCGGTCCAGGCGATCGGAGAACCAAACCGGTAAACAAACATAAAAATATACGCCTCGTATATAGAATGAACCTTTTTGTTTTTAGAACTCGGTTAAAATATTTATTTATAAAATTTATTTAAAATAAAAATAAGCTTTATCTATACATTAATTAAAAAAATACATTTTATCTATTAGGATTTTTATATAAAAAATTCTCATAATAATATTTGCTCCTTTAAAATTTATTTAATAAAAATAAAATAAACATAAAAATGTAATCGCTGAGTTCGATTCGATGAATAGTGTGATAAAATGAATACATTTACGAGCTGCGAATAAAAACACAGCGAATGTGAAGTTTCCAGCCTCCCGGGGCGCGACCCGTCTTCCCTTCGCACCAGTATTTGTGGAAATATCAGACAAACTTTTAAAGAGGACCGAGTATCTTCGAGAATTTTCTCCTCACATCTATTTAAAATGATAAACCTATATGCAGTTGCACGCAGTGCTAAGTTATTTGTTTTTATAAGTATGAAAATTTCTTTCAATCTTTTTTCAAATAAGTTTTCTTTTGTGTTAAAACCTAATGCACGAGTTAAATAACAAAAAAAATCTAACAGTGTGTTGTACGGGTGCTGTGCAGATTTAAGATTAGATTAGAAAATCCATTTTAACTGCATTAATTAAATAATTAAAGCTATATATAACGGAAACTATTTTTACTTTTTTAAATTATAAAAAAATATATCTAGCTATAACTATATTTAAATATATATAGTTTTGCGTCCCTACTTTACATGTAGGGGAAATATATAAAAATACATATTTGTCGTATTTTCTCAAATAAAATGTGTTGAAAGAAATACTCCTATTTCTGTATCATTTGGTCAAAATATATAGGAAGGATACATACTAGAAGTCATGAAAATTGCAAGATTCCTTGTATAACAACGGAACTCTAAAACCATTTTTGGTCACAATTTTCAAATCAATTATATTTCTTCTTTTTTTATTTACTGAAATAAACCCTCTTCCACAGCAGCTTTAATGATACGATACACAATGTATCGCATACCAGTTGTATCGTACCATTCAATCTCGGTACCCAAGTATCTGATATCTGATATCTCCGGCTGGATATTTTACATTTCGCATATACCAGATGGTTATGCTGCCATCTGTCAGAGGTCTTGAGGTTTTTCTGACTTTGCTCATATTTGCCTCTTACGGTAGTAACGGTATGAAATGGGGCGATGGATTACTTCGTACTTCTTACTTCACCATTACACGGTTGCTTTTGTTTTTAAAAATTTTGTTTCTAACAAAAAATATTATTTTCAAAAATATATTTATATCGGTATGATATGATATTATATAAAGTATATTGAAATGGAAATGTTAGAGGTGAAAGGAATCAGGGGTAGTTTTAAACAACGCTAAGTGCACGAAGTTGTAGAGCGGACTTACCGGAAGCGGATGCGTCGACATCGGCCGTCGCTTCAGGATCGCAACACGTTTTCATTCATCCTTTACTTAGATCCTTTCGTACCTGAAAACCGTTTTACGCGGAAACTCTATACTAGAAAGAGTCCTCCTTCCACTAACGGCCTCTCGCTCGCACGTACTAAAATAACAGCTGGGAGCCGAGAGCGAGCGAGCAAAATCAATACTGTCTGGAGCCCGCCCACTAGTTCAACTCGGCAACTGCGCTTTCTCACTGTAAATACGATAAAATAAAACTGGGGAAAAAATGCAATTTGTAGTTTTGTGCTTCAAGCGATATTCATAACATGTTGATAAAAAGTTCCTAAGTAAGTACAACAATTAGTAAGTAAGCCGGCGAGAGACGTTTGTCCCCACATGTGAAGCACGTGGCGGGTTCACGTTACAATGTTTACCTGCAACCGTCTGACGGTCAGGTGAGACCCCGCGCTACTCCACTCCGCACCCAATCCACCCTTATACATAGAACCGGCGGCCGACCACCCCAAATGCAAAAATTTTATAACAGAGCGTCACATGAAAGTTAACAAATTGCTTGCAGTGTCGCGAAGCGTACATTCAATATAATCTTGCCTCCGTCCACATGATAGCAATATTCAGTGGGCGTCTGAGGCGACGAGCCTGCGGCAACGGTTTGCATTTTTATCAGCCATCGACGACAAACAGCAACATTTTGTATTGCGTGCCATAAAACCACCGGAGGTGAATCCTAGTCGGTACATCTACGAGTACCTTTTTATGCACTCTCATCAAAAACTTAAATGCATAGACAAGTTTATAAGAAGTTTATAAGTAAATATTTTAATATCTAATTTAAAACTTTAGGTTTTAAATTAAATATTAAAATATTTATTTTATAATTATAAATAAACTTTTTCTACTACTTTTCAATATTTTTCAGCATGAGTTATTTTTATAGGAATAACTTTTAACGCAACGCACATGCATTTTGATTCTTATTCGAGAATAGATGTAGGTATGTATTCGCTACGATATCCGTTTACCATCAGGTGAGTACGCTCGTTTGCGAACCTTATTCTATATAAGATATTAAGTTGAAATTAATAATAAAGTACTAAAGTATACAGTTCATTAGAGATGTTAACATTGAAACTCATAATTTGATACTCACCAGCACACTTATTAAAACCTATAAACTTAAGTACTTCCGTATAAAATATTATATATATATATATATATATATATATATATATATATATATAAATATATATATATATATATATATATATATATGTATTAGATCGAGATAGAGATAGATTCCATATAGTTGGTTTTGACACTTACTAGAATCACGAAATATAACAAGAATCAAGGTCTCACAGCAAATATAAGGGGAAAATTTCTGAAAATCTTTAATTTGTAGTTGTTGTTTGAAAAAAAATTGGTTGACCCTGCAGGCCATCCCTGGAACTTCCCGCTAATTTCAAATGCAAAGCGCTCTAAATTTCATCAAATTATGTTGCGAAATCTCGAAGTTATGTTAAAAAAACGTTTTTTTCAAATTCTTTCTCCTTCGATATCTCACGAACGAATGAACCGATTTTTATTTTCCAAACGGCATTCGACGTCATTTTTTTGGTTGGTTAAGAGCTGATTAGTTTTTTGAAATTGATCGGTAAAACCGTTTAAAAGTAAGTCCAAAAAAACATTTTTGAGATTTCCCAAAATCTACTCGTTCGAATCAGTTTATATTATCACCAAATCTATTACATTGAGATTTTACACAAAATTACGATATAACTGCAAATCGTCAGCATAAAGGTGGTAGTTAGCTGATATGACCTTGGTGATACAATTAATAAAAATGGCGAAAAGCAGAGGAGAGAGGACTCCACCTTGAGGTACACCTTGAGGTACGCAGTTACACTATAGCATTAGGAGTAATTTCATCTAAACGAACACATTGTGACCGATCACGAAGATAGGAGTCAAACCATTGAATAACAGATTTAGATAGATTAATCGTCTTAAGGATCCTTATAAGGATATCAAAATCAACAGAATTGAATGCACTGCTGAAATCTAGTAGAACCAGAACTGTTAAGTATCCATCCATATTCCAACGGATATGGCAACGTCAGTAACTTTAAGAAGGGCAGTTGTAGCACTATATCCGGGTCGGAAACCAGATTGATATGGACATAAGATATTATTTCTGTTGAGAAATGCTGAAAAGTGCTTGTGGACAATGTGTTCAAGAACTTTAGAAAGAAATGGCAAGATTGTAATAGGACGAAAGTGAGAGGGAGATGAAGGATTGGATATCTTAGGGATAGGGATAATGTGTGCTAATTTCCATGACGATGGAAAACAACAAGAAGATAAAGAGAAATTAAAAATGTGTGTAAGAACAGGAAGAAGAAAAGATGTATATATACATATATATATATATATATATATATATATATATGTATATATATATATGTATATATATATATATATATATATATATATATATATTTAATGATAGAGATATGCTGCGGTGCGGTGGGGTGACCGTGTGGTGGCACCGCCGCTCTGCGATGTAAAAATAACCACTACACCATGTCATTCCGTAGGTATCGTAAGACGTGAGGAAAACAAACCAAGAGATGGGCAGCAGCGCCTTCCTAATAATAACTAAAAATAAAAAACCCTTTTTGCCAATCGTGGTAACTATGGCAAATATCCCTCGAATGAGGCAATGTATGAGAGGCCTTACGGAATAATGCTGCTATGCTTTGTAAAGTGAGTGACTATAACCGACGACCAATTTTACTGGTAACGGGGGTATTCCATCATAGTCCTCGGGGCAGCAACGCATGTGCGTTTGGTAAGAATCAAGAATAGATATGAGCCTCTTAACATCATGTGGATTGAGGGCTCGTTTTTTACCCTTACTTCTTTTAACAATAGATGTAGATGTCTATGAGCCACGGCCACGCTTACTTTCAAGAAGACTAAAATAAATAGACCAGTATAAAAATTAGACCTTTCAAGTCAAATCATCACACAAAGGAAGTCAAACAACGTTTGTACTTCCTTTGTGTTACAAAATACATGTAACAAAATAAATGTAATAAAAAATAAAATCCCCTTAATGTAAAAATATTCATAAAATTTATTGATAAAGTTTATATGTTTATCTGACATATACGAGGTGGTTTCTTGTAACTTTCAACTTTTTAAATTTTAAATGCTTAGCTTGGAAAAGACATCGCCTTGGGAGAAAGACTGCGCTAACGCAAATATAATTTGGTACGCCCCGTGGCTAAACAGAACAAAAGGCCCCATATAAAACAGCTGGCAGCAACTAGATTTGAGAGGACAAAGACCAAAGAACGTTCACCGTTCAATACTTTAAACAACAAACGAAAAAGTAAACGAACATAACGTAGCGACGTAAACGAAATCTAATCTTGAAACATATCAAAATTACTTCTCTAAAGAAAATAGTACAAAACTTAAATAGCTTTTAACCTAAATTATATACATCAACTATTTTGTATGAGCCTTAGAAATCCAACTACAGTACGTTAGTCTCTTTGAATACCCTGAACGACGGGCGAGATAAGTTTGCGGTAAAAATTACAGCGGTTTTAATCTCGGCTTATAGTTTTTGTTTCACTGGCGAGCCAAACAATTTTGTATTGAAACAACGTTCCAAAGTTCATACAACGCTGGCTGGGTCATCGCGAGCCTTGTTTTCGGCTCACAATACTTCTGAGCAGAAGTAGATCTGCCCAGATGTATTGTGTTTCTAAGTTTTGAGCTTGTAAACACTTTTGCAGTGCATACCCAAGGAAGACGACTTTCTTTACTTTAGAACAAGGGTCACAAACGAGCACATAGTCAATCTGACGGTAAGTGAATGCTGTGGCCTATTGACATCTTTATCCATCCTTGATTAAGAATTAAAATGCGGATGCGTTACCACCCCTGAGTACCTACTAAGGTGAAACGCCTCGTTTCCAGTAAAAAGGGTCTCCGTTTCTGTACACTCACCATAATATTCATATTATGATGAGTGCAAAGAATCAGATGTTTCATGAATTACAGCGACATTAAGCTGCTATTTCACGCTTGTATTGTGCGGGAGCGCGGTCCTTCCCCGGTCGAAATGACCCATTCGTGCCACTATCATATTATAGCTTAAGCGTGACTCTTATACGTTTAAACGATGTTTACGAGTTTTATAAATATCGAAAAAATGGAGCAGAGTGCTGGTGCTTTAAATTTATTGACTGATTTTGAGAGTCTGATGGTAAGTGACTAATGCACCCCTTACTCCAGATAATACTAATAATGTTCTCCAGACCGAATTTAAGTCACGGCGGCCAGTCTTAACAGACATTAACCAACTGCGCAGGACATGACGAGTGTGTACGCAAGTATGGGCGTATTCTCTATCCCGTCACTCTCAACGTTCGATAGAACGGCAATCCATTACGACCGGAGAGAGATCAGGCGCAGAACCAACGACTATACGTGTTTACTAAGGCACGGAGATTAAACACCGCAACTCCCTGAACCCTGATATTTTTGGGCTTTTGGCACGACCCTGGATTCAAACTTGGGACAGCATGATATGCAGTCGCGCTTACTAAGTCACTTCCAGATATTACCCTGACATTGACAAAAATTCTATCTGATTCAACAGCAAACAAAATTGTACACGACTTGTTTAAAAGATAGCGTTAACTTGCCTTAATACTTTGTAATTAATTTTAGAAAGTTCATTAAGTAACCAGGACCATTGCTTCCTTGTTGTTGTGATTAGTTCGGTTTTAAGTATCAAAGAATTCTTAATAAATTTTATAAAAATAACACCAATTAGCCTGTATGTTTATTGAATTTAATAAATTTGTTTATTATAACAGTTATTAAGTACCTCAGCTGCCTCATAGGTCTCATTTTCGCTAACTGTGTCACATGTGAATGGAATAAGCAATGCTACTTCCCCTTCTTTACGATACACGAAGCGTGATAAGCCTCTGTCGATTTATTACAAGCCATTAGGCCGTAATTTCGTTGGTACATGAAAAAATATCAAGTATAGGAATTGCTTGATACATAGATAAACTCGAGCTGTTTTTTCTAGTTAATATGATACGATATTATACCACTTTTTGAAGCTTTGTGAAAAAACCCTTAATTTTTAAATATTTCAACCGCCGACGAATAGCAATTCGAACGTTGGGCGTTAATGAGTGGCTAGACAATTTGTAATATTCATTTTAATAGGACTTTACCTATGAAATTGCCATTCTGCAGTACTAGCCATTTCAAATCAAAATTAGTTTTGTTTGGCTAAGAATTCTAATTTCAAATTACTTAATTTTATTTTTAAAACATAGAATTCTTTTTTCAAATTTAGTCATTTGTTTATTGATTAGGGTTACGTTTGCATCGCATTTGAATCTTACTCGTAAAAAAATCGAGTTATAGAATATAAGTACCGTCGTGGCAGCAAGGCGGCACAAGCGGCACGCATTATCAACGACGTTTACGGAGCAAATACTACAAACGAACGCACCACCTATTATTGGTTTACCTGCTTCCGTTCTGGTAATTTCGACCTGAAAATGAGCTCCGTGGCCGACTGAAAACTTTGGTCATCAATGACGAATTAAAGGCGATTGTGGAAGCGATACGCAATCTACGGCTGGATTAGCAGCAGATTTCGAAGTTAGCATCAAAGCAATATTGTTACATTTGCGTCAAATTGGCAAGGTATAAAAGCTTGACAAATGGGTACCCCACGATATCAATGATTGCCAGATTAAAATAAAATATGCACTATTAACCCATTTTGTATCGTAGAACTTCCTAAAACTAAAAACAAAAGCTTAGTCTAAACGAAACGTTAGCTTTGCCAGTCAGTAATATCTTTTTCGATACGTGATCATTTTACTATTTCAAAAAAGACAGTCGTAAAATATTCCAGACCTATGTCCCCGACACCGCACACCGCCGGATACTTACATTATGCTAGCATTGATATCCTCAATCATGAAAATTCAGAACTTACGAAAAATCTATAAAAATATTTATTATTAAAAATATTTTAGGGTATGCTTTGTTGACATAAAGTAAAAACTATTTAGTAATTTGTAGTACCGACAACATCACTTGGTGATAGTCAGAAATTGATACGACAGACTGATGAAATGACGACGTCGGAATGATTAAACCGGTCGATTTATACCGTGTATACCGTTATACCGATGTATACCGTGCCTACCTTTTACCGAATCTAGAGCAAAAATAGGGTGACTAATATGTGAACGGAGATAGAACCCAATGGCACATGATATTTAACAAAATAATAAAAACAATAATTTTGAATTAAGCGTTTGAAATTGCTTTTTTATTGTAAAAATTTACTTTGCCGAAAAAATTTGCCTTCAGCCTGTGCGGTGCCAGGGTCAAAGTACGCGCTACTAAATTTATTGTTTTATTGCCGTTCATAAAGAAGGGAATATATATATATATTATATATATTCCCTTCTTTATGAACGGCAATAAAACAATACATAAGAAAGGGAAGTGGATATGATTTGAATTTCGATACATTTTAATTAATTGATTTAGTACAAAATTTTAATTTTAATTTTTTGCAAAATATTTGTGTCATAGGCTTCTACTCCGTTTATATGTTACACCCTATTTTTTTCCAGACGATAAAAGTAGATTGGCGATCTATTGAAAAGTAACATAAGTAACAAGCATACTCAACTTCAAATCTCAGTGCATTAGCGCTATGATACGTGGAGTTCTGTTCACTGGCGTCTTAGTAGCGTGCTACTATGATACGTTGGTGTAGTTTTTAGTTAACAACAATACAAATTTTGTTACCAAAGTCGATAGGGATGATGTGGGTGTGTTATGAGGGAGCGGCATACTTATGATATTCATTGATGCTTAGTGCTACTTGTGGTATTGCGTCTTGTCATGGATCTGTGTGTGTGTGCTGCACCTAATTCGACGCATCTTGTGATTGTCGATTTTGGGATGTATGGGGGGGACCTTGGAATGGTGTAAGCCTGACGATAATCGTATTGATGCTTGTTGCATTCTGCAGCATTGCGTCTCTGCGATGGTTGTTTGGTGGGACGCTATTCTCAATGGCACTCTCTGCGTCTTGGTTTGACTCACACCGAAGTAGCATTGTCCAAGTCGGTCCCCTTCATTACGGGGCTGCAGACTGTCTGACCTCCATGATGTGTTATATAACAACATAATAATACATCTCTGTAACTTTCCCAACTTCTAATGATTGAAGGTTGGTGGGAGAGACAAACATGATCGGAAATGCATATACTCAACTACAGTGACACAAACCCTTTTTGATGGCGAATTACTACTATTATCTTATAACTGTCTTTTGGCTATATCTGCCGTTGTATTGGTTGGTGGAGCATATGTGTCGACTTCATGCGGGTGGTAGCTAGAGAGAGGATCTGAGGAGACTCTCAAGGCTGCGGCCGAAAGCCGCACAACGAGGGACCCCATTCCCTCAAGGTGAGCAGTAGACTCATGACACGCTCTGCAGCTAGTAGGCGTGCTGATCATGCAATCTTTGATGATACCATACACTTACATCACGTCTGCAAGAGCGGCGGTCTGGCAGGTTGTGGTGTTCACGGAGGGTCATGGCCAGTGTGCCTATTTGCCTAAACCTTGTGACGTACATTCACTGTGGCCGGATTTGTTCACATTCTGTATGGCGTTTACACGCATTGACATGCGGTACCAGTTATTTTGCTGTGGATTACGGTCCAGTTCCAACTTAATCCCTCCGGGGGGAGTGCATTAAATGGTTGGCGCTCAACGCTCAGGCCGTGTGCCTCCCCACATTTTTTTAAATAAATGTGGGAGATCGAATATATAGACATATTTTGAGCCTTTCCCAAGCGGGAAGGGATAAATAATAATAAATTAATAATCTAAACCTGACACAAGTAGAATAGGGACGTTTTTATGTTCTTAGCATTTCTCGAGCCCTGTCTTCGTGAACGGGGCTCACATAGTTTATAAGGCACTACCAACAGCTTTCAATTGCTCTAGTGAATATTCATTCTTACAAAAGACACCTAGATGAACTAAGTTACTAAACAAACACAACGTAAATAAGGGTCCTAACTAAGACGTGCACGTCAAAAATATTACAAACGGCCTATTATTAAACCTTTAGAAAGATCATTTAGAAAGATTAAAACATATTTATTTATCTTGGTCACATAGATATAATTTAATATATAAAGGAGAAATATATAATAATATTACATAATAAGAAGGAGGGGGGGAGCGTTATAAAGGCAACATAGTGATCCTTGTTCTGAAGATATCTTCTAGTCAGTTTAATCGATCCGGTAATATTTTAAGCGTTGACTGTTTAAAAGCTTAAAATATCGTGAGCATTACGGTTTAAAAGCTTATACTGTCATATATGTAATAAGGGAGAACAAGCAAGCACAAAGTCTATCTGATGGTAAGTGGATATTATGGCCCATAAATATATACATCTATCTTCAATTAATAATCAAAATGCAGATACTTTGTGAACCCTGAGGACTAAGATGAAATGCATCGTTTTCTGTAAAAAAGGATCCCCGATTCTCTACATTAGCCATGTGAGAGCGTGTTTCTACCCCTGTCTAGCAAACTTATTCGTGCCTTAACATAGCTGCAGCAAGGCTCTATCACGTAAACATTCATAAGATGTCAACAGATTAAGTTTCTACATAGAGTTTTTAACAAGAGAATTCTAACAACTTCTGCATAGCATTTAATTTAATTAAATATGTTGGACTATCTTTCTTAAAAAACTTACTGTAAGTTTTGCGCGAAGATTTATTTTATACTAGAACAAAATAAATTAAGCTTTTAACAAAATTTAAGAGTAATAGTACATTGGCATAACATAAGTAACAAAAACATGTAAAAGTTCTAATAACAGTAGTGTAGCATTCATAGAAATTGAACATTGAGAAGAGAAGTGTGAGAAATTCTAAATGTTTTTGAGTCAAAAACTTTCAGATTTTGTTGCAAGTATATTTTAAAGTTTGTATAATCCAAGGTACGCGCGAAACTTACCGTATTCTAAAAAAATTGCCAAGACTTAAATTGGCCACAATATTTATTTACTTAAGTAACTAACTACGTTATCCATAAATATGATTATCATACTATATAAATTGAAAGCAATTCCTTGTAACAAAAAGCACTAAAACAATTTATAGCTTTTAAACCAATCTTAATTTCCCTTAAGATAATATAAATTTGTTCATTACTAATCATATTATGCGCAATGCAGTAAGGCGATGTATTCAAAGTGATTTGTTTGGTTTGCGAACGGCATAATTGCCACATTCATGGATGAAACTAGTCGCAAAGCAATAAATGGCCCGGGGGGGCCTTGTTACGTGCAATGCACGTACCTAGTGTGCACTTATGCGACGGACTGCGTTATTGTGTGAAAAAACTTTAAGCTGACCACATTCTATGCTCGTCTGCTATATATACATACGTGATAGAGCCCCGCTGCAGCTATATTATGGTTGTTGCATAAATCAGATGGCTCGACCGAGGTAGGACCACGGAATATCAGCATAAAATAGTTGCTCAATGCTGCTGTGTTTCGTATGGTATATGTCGGAGGATGTCGGAGGCCATTTTTACTGGAAATGGGACATTCCATCTTAGTTCTCGGGGGTAGAAAGCGCAGTTGCATTTTGATTCTTAATCGAGGCTAAATATCTATGAGCCACAGCTCCTATTTATCATCAGTTGGATTGTGTACTTGTTTGTAACCCTTATTATATAAAAAAGGTTTTTTTTTTTAAATTTACCACTGGTTCGGAAAATAACTCTAACCTATGAAAAACTAGCAGAACTTTATTACACAGTGTGCTGTAGAGCTGCGAAACAAGTGAATCTACTACCCTATAATTATCATTACAATGGTGTCGTAAGAGGTCACAGAGAAAAACTGAAAGAAGCTAAGCGCAATAGCATCTTCGTGTTAAGACCTCAAATAACAAAAATCTGCAGTTGCCAAACCATTTGCCAAGCGTGGCAACTATAGCTACCATCCCCTAACGATTCAATCCGCGGGGGAAGCCTGAAGGGGGAGTATGAATGAATGAATTACATTCCATGTGGCACAATTAAGTATACAGATCGTTTTAAAAGCAGTTTGGTAGCGATCACCTTAATCTAAGGGGTTATAGCCATGTCATCACTATCGCCATCACCATCACCAACATATGTTGCCAGCCATGTCAGCCTACACTTGACTTTCCGGTATGAAGCTGTCACTCGTAAAATTTCTTTGCCATCGGTTGTCGGGTCCTCAAGCTATATGGCCGGCCCATTACCACTTCAGCTAACCTATCTGTTGGACTATGTCAACTATAGCAAACATGGCTGTAGCGGCCATGTTGTTTTGGCAACACCTGTCAAATCTTTTGTTTAGTACATTACTGATGCCAAATCAACATGGCAAATTGCACGATTGAGCAAGGCATCCAAATACAAAACTATATTATCAAAATAATTGCTCGTTAGCACAAACGATGCGCGCGTTACGCCTAGTTCACGGTGACGCGGTGGCCCTTCAAAGTCGACTCTGAAACTTTTGATGAAAAAATTCGAAATGAGCACTTCGAAAAACAATCAACCAACACCAATACGTCAAGGAACGCCAGATCGGCCGAGAACATCGCCGATGTCCATGAAAGTGTGGACGAAAACCCAAGGCAGTCAATTCCACGCCGTGCACAAGAACTGGGCCTTTCGCATACTTCAACTTGACGGATTTTATGTTGGGCCTCGGGCCAGTGCAAGATCTAACTGACCCAGGAGTTAATGACCACAAACAGCGCCGTTTCTTGAACATCTTCGTAAACTGGGCTTTAGAGAGTTTTGGAGGGGGAACGCAATTTTTGTCAAAAATTATCTTTAGTGATGAGGCGCATTTTCGGATGAATGTTAATAATACGGAAATGCTTACTGACATACAATATCGGCGATCCAAAACATACAGCGGACGCCATATTGGAAATTCTGTATGAACGAATTGAGTGTATGGTTATCTCTCGCAGAAGTGACATGAATTGGCCACCAAGATGGTACGATTTGGGTTTTTCTTGTGGGGTTTTCTGAAATCTCAGTTCTATTCCAATCACGGATCTGGTCCACAGTAAAAAGCCGTGGTGGACATTTAATCGATGTCGTATTCCATAGTTAATGGCGTTCAGGACTTTTCAAATAAAATAATAATTTCATTAATACCTCACACACAACACAACAAAACAAGCTATTTGTTTTGTTTCATTTTAACATCGACCAGCTCTTATTGGAAATCTCTTTATATAAGCATATAAAAGAGGATTTTCTGAGTTACTGACTCACCTATCAACATACAGCCCAAAGCGCTAGACGCAATAATCAGAAATTTGGACAGTACCTACCTTTAATAACGTAGGCATCCACTAAGAAATTATTTTGAAAAGTTCAACTCATTTTCAAGTTGAACTTTTGAATAGGGTATAACAAATTGCATGAAACTTTTTAAGCTATTGCATAGCTCCTATCGCGGGCCTTGAGCGCGGAGACCGAATCCAGAAATTCCGTAACGAATAAAAACCTCACGCTCCCCACTCCGACGGGCACGGAGGTGTGGCGTTGAAAGCCGTGCATCGTCTAACGTCGTTTCAGTTCGGCAGACTTCGGCACTCGGCAGAGTTCGGCACGGTGTTTGTGTGCGTGCGACTAGACGTATGCGTGTACACTAGCTGCTAACTCAATGATAAAAATTCCTGAATAACCTACATGTATTGTAAGATATTAAAAATATTTTAAACAATATTAACTTCTCATTTATTCAATAAGAGAAAAAAAATTGTTTTCTTATCGGTCACCACGCTCAAAAAGTGTAACTTGATTTAATATCAAAGACATAACTGCATAAATAAAATACATAAATAATTATAATTGCATAAGTTGATAAAAAATGCAATGCAATAGCTTTACCGCGGCAGTCACCGAGTGCCACACGTATTTTTATTTTACGAGGTGAATAACTTGAAAGTTACTGAAAGTATTCTGTGAATAAAATAAATGAAAATATATTTTGCAAAATAAACCTGCCGATGACGCACTGGCCAGAGGATGGTCAAATTTGTATGAAGAAAAAGTAATAAATGTTTTTTTTAAATTGGTGCATATAGATACTCTAAAATTAAAAATAATAAAATTCAAATTTTCAATTTCTTCAAAATTATTAATTGCTGAAATTAAATATAATAAAATTCTTATGTTTTAATTTTTTACTAGCGAGGATGCAAAATTTGTATGAAAAATATTGTATTCAGATACAAACCCACAAAGCTAGAAGTAGAAATCTGCAATTTGGACAATAGTTGCCTTTACTGACGTAAATATCCAATATGAAAGAATGAATGAAATGAATTGAAGAAGGAGGATAAATGTACCGAAGTACAAAGAGACAGATTGTTAAAGTCATTTCTATTATTCAAAAAGCCTTACACTAACTTAAAATCTGCGATAATTATTATTCCGAAATATGAGAATGGGTGCGTTTGGCAGAAAAAAGCGCTAGCAAGCGCTTGTAAGCAAAATGGCGATCGTAAGCGGTAAGCGCTGTCAAGTCGTAAGTAGCTATTTTTAAAAATTTTTGGTAGGCCATACAAATAACTGTTCCGAGTGGGAATCGAATCCACAGCCAAAACATCCACTACGCTACCGGACCGTAAAACTTCCATGTTGCTATAAATTTTAACCGCCACGATTGCAGCAGTTAATGTCCTTTTTATTTCGCTATTTCATTGCTTACCAACGACATAAAATATTTGCAAGTACGACAAATTTCAGATTAGATGTATAAAACTACCAACGCCAACTGCTCATTATCGTTTGTAATCTATTTCGTAACTAAAGTAAATCTCAGCTAAAAACTGCTACAATATAAGAAGGTAAATTTTGACACTCTGTTAATGATCGTAATAGCTCAAGTGGATATCGAACGGTCGCGAAATCGTAATGCCAAGGCATCAACAAGGAACCAAGGTTCGCGTCCTGTCTTCGGTCCGATTTTTTTTTCAAGTTCCCTTCTTTTGTGAAAAAATCTATTATTATACGAAAATTTAAATTAAACTAATTGCATTCATGATTTTTTAATCAAACAACCAGTTCAGTTTTTTTTTTTATTATGTCAATAAGATCAAAAAATATTATTCATCAGTATGTAAATTGTATCTAAATGTAATTTCAAAAAAACCGAGCAAAGCTCGGTCGTCCGGGTACTTAAGTATTCAACCGTGCAGTGGCGGCAAGAATATCTACTAGCCGTAATCGTTCCGTGGGTGTCGTAAGAGGCGACAGAGGGAAACTGTACCAGGAGATGAGCAGCTGCATCTTCCTGATAACAATTTAAAAATAATAAAAAATTGCGGTTGCCAACCCGCTTGCCAAGCGTGGCAATTATATTTAGCAATAAACTCTTTATAGGCTGAAAAATGAATGGAAGAACGAAGTTAATTATCTCTATACTAGTCTCTTTCTATTGTAAATTACTGAAGAGAGAGAAAGAAAAACTTTATGCATCTCTTGAGTGAACATTTTTATGAGGAAAGCCGCAAATGTTTATAAAAATTGAATACAAGAAGAGAAGAAAAGAAAAGAGCTTACTCCTTTCCAAAGTGTCGGCAACGCACCTGCAGTTCCCATGGTGTTGCGGATGTTCATGGGCGGCGATAGTCACTTAACATCAGGTGAACCGTATGCCCGTTGGCCCCCTCTTCTATAAAAATAAATAAATAAATAAAAGCAGCGGAATAAAAATTTATAAATATCGTTGTAACACATTAGAAATTGATATGTTTTTATCTAATCTGTCTTGGCGTTACTTCCATTAATTTCTTGCAGTATGCGGGATGAATGCGAACAAAGATATCTGATATACATGCAAGGAAGGGTAGTAGGTATAAAGAGTGACTTACAACTGTCATTTAACTTTTTCTTCGTGGGAAAAATTCCAACGTTTACTCACCTAGTACGGGCAAGGGGGGATTTCGTTGTACTCGCACCGACTAAAAGCACTATGGTGTTACACCTTTTTGGTAAAACGCTGTTGCACACATCTGCGGCCCCACCATAGCCAGCCGTTCCGGTGTCTCCTCGCGAAAGAACAACTTCTTTACCCATTTTTCCTCCTATTACTCCACCGGTGATTATGTTTCGGACGTGGAGGATAAGATGAGGGATCCAACACGCAACCGAAGTGGACTAACCAAGGCCACTTGGGGCGGCTTTCTTAGACCAGCTGCTCACCTTGGGTCATCCATCTGGTCATCTTGGTTCACCGTGAATGATCAGGCTACGACTACTAAGCACCACAACCACAGCAAGGAGGGAACCCTTTCGGAGAGGAAGTGTAATCAAACCTAACGAACAAATGACCCGAAAACATTTCTTCTACCTAGCAGATTTTGAGAAATTATAAGATTGTATATATAACTAAGGACAAATAACATTAAGAAATAATAATATCTGAATTGTATTGCTTGCATTTAATTAAGGGCTTATATACAAGTCGTTGTCATTCATGAATCTATTAACATCTTTAACTGCTGTATTTATTTTCACTCTAATATATCTGACGTAAAAATTAAATTATTCATCTGATACTCGCTGCCTGGTCTCACTAGACGCACCTCACTGCATAAGGAAACAACTAATCTCCTTGAGATCAACTTTACTTCTGTGATATGACTTGTATCGTTTTAGCAATTACAACTATTTCACAACAATTTCTTAGAGTCTTGTACTTAATGCAACCTACAACCAGATTATTTCACCTTCTAGCTACGTTTTATTGCTCGCAATGGAAGTTTTAACTCAGGTTTTTAATATTTCTATTTTTCTATGCTTAATCTTGCCAATTCTTGATAGTTGTCTATAACGTTGTGTAGTAAAATGCGCTATGCAAAAGATGTTAACTGGCCACGAAACTAACAATAAGGGGATGCCCTTAAATGCAAGCACATTTTAAACTTTTTTCGTCAAATGACATATAACTATATTATACACTTGAACAACAAAATATTACTTAATAATATTGTTATATTTTACAGTTTTACTTAGTTATACGTATTTTAAAAGCTAACAGCCGACCGGACATAATTAAAATTTGCACTGAGTGACGGGTGCCATTAATTATTTAGCGTAGCTTGAACATCCTTAGCTCGGCTCGTCCCGTCGTGCAATAAATGGCCCGCAACGCCTTATATTCAGAGGACAGAGTGCGCGCGTGCCGTGAATAAGTTACCGACACGGGGCTAGGACCAACGATCCCCGGCTACACAAAGATTTATTCCCATCTGTGAGTGAGAAGGCGACGCGACAGTTTTTCCCAATTATAAGGTATAAGCGCCCCATTTATTAACATCTCGTCAAAAGTAGCACGACTTTTGTCATTAATCTTAGGGATCAGAGTTACTAACAAAAAAATCGATGATAAAAAATTAAACTTTTACTTTTAAATATTTTTTTGCTAATGTTACAAGTTATTATATTCTTTCAAAATAGTAGAGTACTAAAGATTTTCATATACCTACAAGATGATTAATTTAACTGAGACAAAGGTCAAATAAATGATTAGTTTAAACGATAATCTAATTACATAAAAATACGAGCGTTGCACCCAAACCTTTATATTAAACTGTGAACTTAACGTATCCGGATCTAAGCAAGTTAATTAGTTAGCGTCTCGTACAACAAAGACTCTTATGGAACCATTTTGGTGTCTGTCTGACTAACACCGTCGTTTTTCTAGAGCCTAGGTTATTAATACTTACTATAAAAATATATTATCGCGGGACCACTTATTTTTTGAAGTATTTTTTATGATTTTATAGAAAAACCATTTACAAATTACTATCCGGCTCGTAACACAATGATTTTTTCAGAAAATAAAAACATATTCACATTCAAAAAGAGGTAACGTGAGAGTGGGGAGCCATAGTTTACTTATTAGGTGTACTTTAAATATTTAGGAAATAAGTTAATTAGGAAATAAGTTTTACAAAATAGTTGTGATTTGGGAATTAGGTTTATTGCAAGGAACAGAGTAAAAAAATAAAAAACAAACAAGCACAAATTGTGCAGTGAACTTGCATTTAAAAATATTTTTATCGTTGAACTTGTGTGTTTCCTCACCACAATCATCCACAGGCCATAAACATCCAATTGCTTCCCCATTGTTTTTGTCATTTTCCATTGTATTTGTTGAATTACATTTTTATTTTTTAGTAAATCTAATCGTAAAGTCTTAATATGGGTGTATATTGTCTGTGTGCAAAAAATGGCTTTAGGTGGTAAAGCCACACTGCAGCTACGAGTGTAATATGGATGTAGCACGAATGGGTGGACTCGAACGGAGTAGAACCACGTTTTAACTTATGACCAGCTTAAAATAGCAGCTCAATGCTGCTGTGTTTCGTATGATAAGTGTAGAGAGCGGAAGGCCTCTTTTACTGGAAAATAGGCATTCTATCTTAATCCTCCCGGGGGACAACGCCATTTTGATTATTGAACGAGGAGAGATGCAGAGGTCTATGGGCCACAGCATACACTTACCATCAGATCGACTGTGTGCTCGTTCGTTAACATTATACTATAAAAAAATGTATATCCTGTACAGTGGTGAGCATACACTTAAAACGAAATTATGGTGGTTAGGAATTTTTGACGTTTTAGAACTTAAGGAAATCTGCCCCTATTCTGTCTTCTAAATGTGGATCGATTAAAATTTGTATTTAAACTTGAAATTAAAAACTAATAAAACTTATTTCGTTCGTTTATAAGTATTTTTGACAATTCTGCCCTTAACGGGTTAAATTATAGATGATAATAAGTTTGAAAATCAGTCATGTTTTAATTATATGTTTTAAAACACCACAGTAAACTTTTGATTAGAAACTTAATAAGACGTATTTAAGTTTTTTTAGATATTCTACTATTAACAGTACATTAAGGGATGAAAGCTATTAAAAATTGTAAACTTAATTAATGCGTCATGACTGTCTGGACGTTATAACACCGCGGGGTGAAAAGCTAGAAAAAAAATTTATACTTAAACTAGTCTTAGTCCAAGTAAAAATTAAATAACTACAGAAATAATATTTTGATAAAAATCGGCTGGTTGTTGCTGGAAATCTCAAAGATCAATCCTTAAAGCTGCAGCTAGTCTGCACCATAGATATGCCACTACGGGCTTGATAAGTTTAAAGGAAAAATAATAATAACCAGATAGCACCCTATGCCACTACGGGCTTAATAAGTTTAAAGGATGTCTACTAATAATAATAATGTTTACTAATAATAATAACCAGATAGCATTCCCTATGCCACTACGGGCTTGATAAGTTTAAAGAATGTTTACTAATAATATTAATGTTTGCTAATAATAATAACCAGATAGCATTCCCAATGAAGTTACAATCCAAGTCTCAGCATTGTTAAAAGGGGAAAGGACAAATTCTATCCTTCTACAACAGTTAAATCCAGCTTATCCAAGAGGCACTACAACTATCTTAGTAATTATATCTACAACAAAATGAACAGGCTGCTATCCATCTTAATAGATGGATAGCAGCCTGTTGTGTGTGAAGAAATGTTTTTTTTTTTATAGAAGAGGGGGTAAACGAGGATACGCTTCACCTGATGTTAAGTGACTACCGCAGCCCATGAACAACCGCAAAACCAGGGTGAAATTGCAGGTACCTTGCCCGCCCTTTAGAAAGGAGTAAGCTCTTTTCTTGAAGTTCCCCAGGTCGTATCGGTCTGGAAAAATTGACGGTGGTAAATTATTCCACCGAGAGGTCGTACGCGAAAGAAAACTCCTAGTGAAACGTACAGTGGTGGACCGCCAAACATCCAGATGGTGTGGATGGTATCGGGAGGTTTTCCGCGTAGTGCGTTCAAGAAATTTGGCGGCTAGGATTAATCCGAAAAATTCCCCAGAGCACTCCCCGTGGTAGATGCGATAAAATACGCAAAGAGATGCAACATCTCTTCGCAGCGCCAGTGAATCGAGCCGATCGGAAAGCACTCGGTCGTCGACGATACGAGCCGCTCTGCGCTGGATGCGGTCAAGTGGAAGGAGCTGGTACTGGGGAGCCCCAGCCCAGAGATGGGAACAGTAGTCCATGTGCGGCCGAACCTGCGCTTTGTAAAGTTGCAGGCGGTGTGCCGGCATGAAATACTGCCCCGCTCTGCTGAGCACACCAAGCCTTTTAGAGGCCAATTTGGCCTTCTCTTCCAAGTGACCACGAAACTGCACGTCACTCGATATGTCGAAACTGAGGAGATACGACGAAGGAGTTCTTTTTAGCGGTTAACGCGCAAACTTGTGACTTCTGGGGATTAAACTGGACTAGCTTTAGTCGCCCCCAATCCGAGACTTTGTTCAGCAAAGACTCGACTTCAGACACAAGTTTGTCGCGGTACTCGGAGACGTTTTCCAGAGAAATATATGTTTAAATGTAAGCTCGGCTTAAAAAAAATACTACCTAACAAAAGGGAGTCCTTTAAAACAACAAACAATAAGTTGCATAATATTCTATTTTTTCGCTGTTTACAGAAACGTTTGATAGCTTTTCTAATTTTTGCCACAAATTATAACTTTTGAGTTTATTATTTTAACGCAAATAAGTTTTTGCGACGAGCCCATCGTGCGCCACTCACTCATAGTTCTAGACAGTAAAGATATTTACTTTGCGGCCTGAGCCACCGCACTAAACCGACAATATTACTTAATCCTAATATATCAAAAGTAATATCATGGACGATGTTTCTTAGGGTTCCGTTGTCATTTGTACCTCTCCATATAATTATTGTAATGAACGCCTATGCTAAACTTATTTGTCACGACATCATTAATTACGTCTTATATTTTTTATAATATAATAGTTCTATCATGCATATCGAATAATATGAACATTGATACGAACATTCACAGATATTACGCCGTGATATGAGCCGTGGTAGCTCAGTGGTTAACGCTCGCTGTAAATATAACAGAACGCGAGTAACCCGGGTTCGATCCCCGCCGGCACCAATGAAATTGTTAATTGCAATTTTAAGTGCTGATTTACCACGTGCTCGGCGGTGAAGGAAAACATCGTGTGGAAACCTGCATGTCTGAGGAATAAGAAAAAAAAAATATTTCGAAGACATATGAAGTTCGTCAACACGCATTTGGGCAGCACGGCGGACACTTCCTTGCCCTAAAACCCTCTCAGAAATGAGGGGGAGGCCTGAGCCTATAGGCTGTAACTTTACTTTACTTTTTACTTTTGATACGAACATTATGGTATACGAGTATTCTTTTAATAGATCTCAGTTTCAATTGAATTTTAAGAAAAGATTTTATGCATTAAACCTAAACAGAGATTCAATATTTGTAGATTTTTCTTATCAAGCACTTATCGAGTAAGTGACCGAGGTTAAATACAAGTACGAGTAAATTTAAGTCCTATAATCAAGTCAGCAGCCCAAAACAGAGGTAACTGTCATCATTTTTGCTATATTATTTTGCGTTAAATGCATATTTTATGATTGAAAAATTACGCAACAACAATATGCATAAAGTATTTGTCTCCATGGGAGTATGTTTGTTGTTGATAATGTAAGCTCAATATAGCTTTAAAATACTACTTCGATATAGATATATAAACCATTAATTTAAATAATTATAACAAATCTGTCTTCAATAAAGAGACTTAAAATATTATTTCAAACTTTAAACATTCACGGCACCCTTAGGTTTTTCAATCCTGAGACAATTTTTGATCGTCTGCACCGCAAGAGCTGTAATCCTTTGCAAACTTAGGTACACTAAAACGTTTTTAAGTGCAGCGCTAAAGCGCTGGGCTGTACTCGAGCGCTGTAATTGCGCCCATCTCCGATGTTACTACAAATATTGTTTTGCTTAATCCAGGAGCGCCGAACGATGGCGCTGTTTTCATTGTTTTAAACGTTGTTTTAATAAAACTGTGAGTGTCGTTGTATTCTAAATTCTATAATAGGGTTTGAAACTTGTTAATTATGTCACTCTCTAATAATATAATATAAGGAATCTAAGGTCTTTTTAACAGACATCAAAAAATGTTGTTCATATTCAACTGTATTTCCATTTTTAATATCTATTACCCCTGTGACACGATATATTTATCCATTATTTAGGATTAAAATACCTGAACAAATAGTACCTAAATAAAAAAATAGATAAATAATAAAAAATACCTAATAAAACCCCTGTTTTAAGTAATTTCTTATATAAAATTATTTCTTATATTTACACGCATACTATACATTAAATACCGATTTTATAGTGTTTAATTAGTTTGAATTTTTATCGTTTTTATTTATGTAAATTCCAATCGCATTGAATGATGCCTGTTATTACAGGTTGTGAGACATTCCATCTTAGTGCTCAGGAGTAAAAGCGCATTTGTAGCCTCTCTTCTTTGCTTTAAGTTAGTTTCAGAAGTCCACGTAGTAGACACGTATAGCATCAGGCGCTTAAGTCTTATAAAAACAAACATGAATTGCTTATTAGGCAAGTTGTGTTATTTTTGCAAGTGTTATTTTAAACACTCATAATATATATACCAATACAATAAAACAATGTGTTTATTATGAGATCAACAATACAACATACGCTAACGTTAATTTTAAAGACATATAAGGTGCAGTAATTTCGCCGCCTAATCTCTAGAATAATAAGTTTTTCACCGTTCTTTCCAGTACTACATTGATTTTTTATATTTGATTTTTATGATGATTTTTAACTCTATATGATTTTTTAACACACAAATGATTTTTATTATATATTAATATAAATAATTATTAACATTATTCATCGGGAACCGATAAGGAAAAAACTGTTAAGTGGCAGCCTTATCTTTAAGTACCGACAAGGTCGCACCCTATTAGCTGGAAAAACGACCTGATTAGCCCCACAAATAGAGGGTCGATGAATACAGACGCGTCTATAACGTGTCTTGGCCATCAATGGGATAGGCCTTTGTTCAATAGTATACATGTCACGCACTAAAATAAAAATAAATAGTAAAAGTTTTTATTTTTTAAATATATTTATTCATTAATTCATATTAGTAAGCATCACAAGCAACAATGAAATTGTAGAAACAATTTTAAATAGGAATTAAAATGGTATTAACCTATGTCCTCGGCATTGGCTGAAAAATATTGAAATTAAAATGGATCGCTGAAAATAATTCGAATACCTAAAAAATCTATATAACTATAGATAATAATGGTAACTTTGGAAATAAAAGGAGGCCAATAATAGGACAGACAACTCACACCGTCCACTTGATGGTAACTGGATATTGGAGCCCAAGGATATCTACATATATACTCGATTAAGAATCAAAATGGAGATACATTGCCTCACACGAAGATTAAGTGGAATGCTCTTTCCCTAGAGAAAAATATTTAGATTATAATTATTAAGGTTATTTGAATTTATCCCAAATTGGATGTGATTTATGGGCAAGACATTTTTGCCTACCGATCGATTCTTACGATATGTGTGCGTGCGCAGTAAAATCAGTTAAAATAACGAATTATCACTCATTTCAAATTTAAATGAAAAGACAAAATGTTAAATTTTTTAAACAAATTTTTTATAGCATTGGGGGACAAATGAGCACATAGTCCACCTGGTTTAATGGATGCTGTGGCCCATAGATATCCACAGTCCACAAGGGTCTCCGGTTTTCTACACTCACCATATGAAACACAGCCGCATTAGGCTGGTATTTTACGCTGGTATTCAGTGAGAGCGTGTTCATTTCCTGATCAAGCCGACCTATTCGTGCTATAACAAATAATATGGCTGTAGTATAACGTAGTAGAATATAAAGTAAAATACATAATGCGCATTATGAAATAGGAGTTAACTATGAATATTGAGATGATCCTGCCACTTTATATTACCGTTTAATACAACTGTATATACGAAACCGTTAAATTTTGCGATTATTTTTAATATATTTATCTATATCTAAGTGAATTCATAAGGGATAAATAGACGAATGGGAATAAATTACGTCATAATATTGTACAAGTGAGCGTTCTGAAAATCCCAAGCAACAATCATCTATTTATTTTCATGTACAAAAAAAACAATACAAAATAGACAACAAAATACCAATCCGTATAGTACTGGGAAGTTTATGGAGATATAACAAAATAAACGAGAAATAACGAAACAGCTGGACCAGAGTGGGAGCAAACAGTTATGTGCGCGAGCTATAACTCGGAAACTTTGTCTTCGACGGCCACAGCCAACTTTCTTTGGAACTCACTACCTCGTCCATACACAACGCATTTTTATATTATTTTCTCAAAGAAAATCACACTGTACTTGTACGTAAAAATATTTAAAAGGATACTAAACAACATAAATAAAAAATGGGACATCCACTGGCGAATGTACTCCTATCCTTAGAAGGAATTATTTTCTATTATCATAGTTGAGACTTACAACTCCTTTTTATAGAATGATGGTGACAAACGAGCACACTGTCCACCTGATGTAAGTGGATGCTGTGGCTTGTAGGCATATACAATATCTTCAATTAAAAATCAAAATGTAGATGCGTTATCACCCCTGACGACTAAGATGGAATGTCTCGTTTCCATTAAAAAGGTCTCCAGTTCTCTACACTGATCATATTCAGATGCATTAAGCTGCTATTTTACGCTAGTATTCTATGATAACGTGGTACCTTCCCTGTTCGAGCCGACCCATTCGTGCTACTACTGTCATATAGAGAGCTGCAACATGGCTCTACCACGTATAAACTAATTGTAATTAAGGAAAATTGCGAGTATATTGTCAGCCCTAAAATTGAATACAGGCAATTGCCTTATTCCCCCCCGAACGGGTTCCCGCCTTGTCGTGACGGGGGCTTAGAAGCCGTGGCTTGGTCACCCACGGCGAAACAAACAACTCAAACGGGGCCGCACCGTTGATGCGGTGGTGGTGGGGCTGCGGGGGGAGAGGATTGTCGGTATTGCGAGGCGCCGCTCTCCCTACCCTCCGCAGCCGAATCTTGGTTGGCGGCGGCGCCCGAGACCAGATCCGCCGCTGGGGACGGGACGGCTAGTACTTCTAGGTGCTTGTTTTTCCTGGCCCCATGGCCTTCTTGCATTGGACGCGGGGGCGTCCGTTGCGCAGATGTGATTAGAGGCCGAGAAGGAAGGCGCGCCATGTGTTCAGGTGCGCCTTACCTGTGAAGGAGAACGGGGAGGAGTATTCCGCTCCCGAGGAGGTGCTGCCATAGGGCGGCAGGCGCTGGTGGGGCTGCGGATGTGTGCGAAAGTGTTCCCGTGGCCCTGCCAATAAGCGACAAAGGTGGAACACCATGAGGTTTTAGTCGGTGCGAGTCCGACATAACCCGTCCTTGCCCCCGCGAGGCGGGTATGCGTAGGCATTTCCCCATGTAAAATAATAAAGGCAATTGCCTTATTGCAGAGTGCGGATCGCGAACTCAAAAGGTCGTGGTTTTGAATCCGCCATTCGAATACTGTCGTGAACCACTCCCATCACAACATTGTACTCTTATTACATTTTAAGCTTACCAAGAGTGGTTACGGGAAATATTAGTAATGTGAATAGCAATGCTTGTATTTTTTGAATCACCTGGTTATTTTACATTCGAGCCCTTTTTTATAGAATAAGGGTGACAATCGAGCACTCAATCCACCTGATGGTAAGTGGATGCTGTGGCCCATAGACATCTGTATTTATTCTCGATTAAGAATCAAAACGAAGATGCGTCGTCACCCCTGAGAACTAAGATGGAATGCCTCGTTTACAGTAAAAAAGATCTCCGGATCTCACGCATCAAACAAAACACAGCAGTATTAAACTGCTATTTAAGCTGGTATTCAGTGAGAGCGTGGTCCTTCACCGAATCGACCCATTTGTGCTACAACCATAGTATAACTGCAACATGCTCTACCATATATAAACTACTACAAGATATACTTTTTGGTTCTTCAACTAATAAAATATTAGAGTAGCTAACGAGCTGACGACAGCCATATGGTAAGTTGCTACTGTAGCCCTCGAATACATTCATCCAAGTTCAAACAAGGAAGATTCGCATGATGAATAAAGAGGAAAAGGAACAAGAGAGGCGGTTCATCCTCACAACTTTTAGTTATACTGCCTTTTTAACCTCTTAATGGATGCTTTGCTGTTTGGCGCCAGGAATAGGTAAGAGGATGGTCCAGAAAGTAAGTCCTTAGTTCTAAGTAGCAAGGAGTTCAGTCATCTAGTCTATCCAACGTGCTATTCCGTGACTCCCTATTCCAAACGGCTAGTGGTAAGGCAATGCGGATAAGGCTTTTAATAGATCCCCTCAAAGAGCTTATCTTTATACCAATCGTGTAAAGTGTTCGCGTCAAAAGATGTTTGTAAAAGCAAACTCAGTTTACTTGTACAGCAAGTACCTACAATTTCGATTAGCTATAGGTAAGTAAGTAGAAACCTCTACTAAAAATAATAATTAGTACAATGCAACGTAGCTCCGCATTCATTTCAGGCTCACAATGTAAAAACGGGACGTCGGTGCCTCTGTAGCCTTAATATCCGCTGTTTCAGACTCGTAACCGGCTAACAATATTGCATTGCGTACACCACGCGCTAGTTCCGTACTTATCGCGAAAGTTTCAGCCGCCGGCTTGGAAGGGGGCAGTGGTGGGTGAAAGTGGGATGGGGAGGCGGTGGAGCGCTCCCCGGTGCAGTATCGATCGCGTCTACAGCACGCTGCAACGCTGTCTTCCACAGATCAGTCCTTATCGGCGGCCGGAACGAGCCTCAGCGAGAAGCGAGCTCTAAAAAGGCTTTGCGAAACATTCCACACAGGGGCTGCACATGCACGTCGTCTCCAGGCGTTAGAATCCAAGCGGGCGCTCACGCTTCGCAGCCTTAGGCTTGTTTATCGAACAACGTTCACAAATGCATTCCACTTCCGCGAGAGACTATGCAAACATTTGAAAATTCTAATACCCTCATGGAATAAATTTATATCGTACCTCTGGCTTTAAATCTAAATTACGTATATTCATCATTCAGTAAACACAATTACAGGTCCTTGAAGCTACATAACAGCATGTCCAACATAAACTCATTTATGATATTAAAATTCGAGTCGCTTTGTGGTTAAGGTGCGCTCGGAACGCTCCGCACGGCTATGAAATTTATAACGAAAACCGTAGACCAAAGTTGCAAGCGTTGAAAATATTGTAAGCTGCACTCGTTTCGGGCAAATTAAATGAAAAACGAAGTTTCCCCGTTGGCCGACAAAGTTGCCCACTCAAGTTTCAGCTCGGTGGAGAGCGCACACAGACTCCTCTCTATATTTACCAACGCTTCTTATTATCCGATATGAATTAAGATTCCACCATACTGTCAATCAATAGTACTGGAGTCAACTCATTTAATCACTATTTTCTTAATTATAAAACATTTAAACGGGCGTTTTATTGAATAATAGTCAAAATTATTCATAAGTATTTAAAAATGTGTCTGGAAAGAGAGTTATTCGTCGAGTTAATCATTATGCTTGTTGCGTCTTTTGGAATTTATTCTTAGTTGTATTTAATATCATTCTGTATTTGGTTTAACTGTATTCAATATTAAGTATTCTTAGAAAAACCCAATGCAATATTACAGAACATATTCGTGAGATATAAATACATATAAAAAAATTAAACATTCCGTAAATACAAAAAAATGGAAAAGTGCGAGTAGGACTCGCGTACTTAGGGAACCGTATTGTTAGGGAAGTATATATTAGGTAAATACCTCATTGCACTAAAATAATTAAGTTAAACTTAAATTGATAAATCATAGGTAAGGAAAGCACTAAACATTGCTCTAAGGAAAAGTAAGTAGAAAATGGACAAACTATACAGTGGAAAAATATGCAAAAATGGAGTTAGTAATCGTAGTAGTAGTAAACTATTTTTTGTATGTGAAACAATCGTGTTGTGAAACCTTACTTCTTGGAAAATTTGATTGTTCTAGGTTCTTTTTTCATTATTCTTTTAGGTTTTTTTTGATTATTAACGTTGTAGAGCCATGCCGCAGCTATATTAATTGTATAGTTGTAGTAGGAATGAAATGGGTCGGCTCGACTGGGGAAGGACCACGCTCTCACAAAACACCAGCGTAAAATAGCAGCTTAATGCTGCTGTGTTTCGCTTGGTGAGTGTAAAAAACCTGAGACCATATTTACTGGAAAAGAGGCATTCCATCTTAATCGAAAATTCAGATGCGTAGTCGCTGACAACGCATCCGCATTTTGTTTCGCAAATGAGGAATGTAGTATCCATGGCACACAGCAACCACTTACCATCAAGTGGACTGTATGCTCGCTTGTCACCCTTATTCTATAAAAAATTCTAGGTCAACAGGAGATAAGGTTTGATAGATCAGACTGTGACTATTAAAATATGTAACATAAATGGTCATATCTTTTGACAGCGTTAAATTGGATGCTTATACAGCCAATAGGCTTCCCTACCCCTTAGAATTTAGTTTGAATTCAAACTTGATACCGCCATCCGTTCCTGAGAAAAATGGTCTTGACAGAGAGACTGTCGGACAAACGGACAAAAAATTGATCATATAAATTTTCAGTTTCCTCTTTTGAGACGCAGAACTCTAAAATGAAAGTGGGTGCGATTCGCTGTGCCCTCACTATAAAACTTCCATGTAATTGTTTTATTATTTGTTTACGAAGTACAGAATTGAAAGTGCACCTGTGCTTGCGCACTAGAATCCTGTCATGTCCTGCGCAGACGGTTAGTATCGGTCTGGCCGCCGTGATCGATTGGGGGGCATCCATTATTTACGTGTGGCGATTTTGACGATTTTTCTACCCCCGCCCCTCCTACGAAATCCGAAAAAAGGCCTTGATACCCGAACAGGCGGACGAAGGTACAACAAAGTGATTCTATGAGAATTCCTACCTTTGTCATTTAAGGTACGGAACCTTAACGATTAGCAATATTTCTGGAGCTATTTGAAATAGATTAATAATAGAACATTAAAAATATGATGTTCCCCGATTCCTCGACCCCCCCCCTCCCCCATTATCACATATGAGATTTTCCCAAATGCGTATTTTTAGTGTAAATACCGTTAATTTGTGATTGATTGCTTTGGGTTTATTTAAAAAATTAAATAAAAAATATAATTAGGTATATAAAAATTACGCAAATATAGTAGTAGAAGTTGCGTAAGTCCTGCTGCATGTATTTGGAGATCTGTCTGTTCAGTTGCTTATATGCTGCCAAATCTGATGAAGACTGCAGCTTCATTTCCCGTCTAACAGCCATGAGATTAAGAGTTTAATCGGAGAGTTTTTGTGTTCTTTTGCGGCGGGTCTTGCAGAACAAAACTCCGACCACATGCACAGTTTGCACGAGCTTGTTATTCATATCGTCCACTTTATTGCAACCTTCTAGGCACTGAAAACGGTTTTGTAACTCGAGCTGAAAGGTTTCGGGACTTTGGATTAGAGCACGAGGAGGATGGAGCGTAGACTTCATTAGACGAAACTTCTCAACTTCTCCAACTTAACGTTTAGGTTCAGTGTGCCTCTAACCATTTGGTAATCGCTGCCAGTTTTCACCCTTGTGATCACTGAGACATCACTGAACAGTTGCCGTCTAGTCGTCATAATGAAGTCAAACTCATTTTTTGTCAAACCGTCGTGGCTTGACCAGGTCCACTTTCTGAGGGGCCGCTTCTGGAAGAAGGTGTTCGTCATAAAGAGTCCCTCTTTCTCCATGAAGTCGTCCAGCTGCTGGCCCCTTGGTTTCCGTTGCTCTATCCCAAATTTCCCTACCTTCAGCTCACCGTTCTTTCTTGTGCCTAGCTTTGCGTTGAAATCTCCCATTTACACCGTGTAGTGGGTTTTGGAGGAATGCATGGCTCTAGAAATATCCTCATACATTTCCTCCACCTCCTCATCGGGATATGCCGACATTGATACGTAAACCTATATGACCTTCAGCGAATACCGTTTGGTGATTCTGAGTATAAAGTACGCAACCCCTGTCGACACACTCCCAATCTTTACAACATTGTTAAAGAGAGATTTGTGGACGATAAATCCAAAACCTCCTTCGGACAGATGGTCGCCCTACCGGTGATAGAACAAGTTGCCGGATTCGAGAATCACCGTGGCCTCCACCTCTCTTCGGACCACGGATAATCCTATAATATTTCAGCAACTTGTCTATCTCTTCTTCCAGCTCCAGGATCTTCTCGTCAATACTTAGGGTGCATGCGTTGTATGTTGTCAGGCACACACACACACACACACATTAAATAATTATTTATAAAAATGTTCTCTCAAAAACGGTGACAATAGACTTTCTACTTGAATCTACGACAGATTACCAAAGCATACTACTATAAATAATAATGTTGACAATACACAAAAGTTAAGGATTCCACCACATAATAACAACTGGGCTTTCGTACAATGCCAGATGCTTTGTCTTATGGAAAAGTACTTAGCGTTAAATGTATTATTTCTTTAGATATCTTTATATAACTAATATTATAATTTTTTTACATTAATTTTAGCCTTTGCTCCAAAGTTTATAATTTTAACAACTTAGTAATAAAAAGATATCCTGAAGTTAATATATATAAAAGAGGTATGCTATTCACAACGTACGAGTATTTTGCGTTAAACGAATGAAACCGGTTGGTTGACGCTTACCAAAAATTACAGTTTCAGTGAGTCAAATCGATACAAAGCTGCAAATATACATACAAAAGCGAGTGAACAGTTTGGCCTAGCGCCAGAGACCCTCGACCTCGGCGTACTGCTTGCCCACTTCACCACTGCCGGCTGGAAGACACTTCATACGACATCCACATATAACCACCCTATAATCTACATATTCTAACTATATTACTTAGGCAAACGTGATATAAAATAAGCGATCAATTCTAATACGTTCGGAGTCACCTTCGCTTTGATTTCGAGATATACTTCCATCTCCTCGACTTCTATACACTGTTCAACTAATTGTACGGCAGATTATTTGATAAATTTGAAAGGTGAAAATCTATCGATACCATGTGTAAAGAAATATGTTGTTTTATATATATATATATATATATATATATATATATATATATATATATATATATATATAGGATAGGGTGACAAACGAGCACACAGTCCACCTGATGGTAAGTGGTTGCTTCGGCCCATAGACATCTACAATCTTCGATTACAAATCAAAATGCAGATGCGTTGTCACCCGTGAGGACTAAGATGGAATGTCTAATTTCCAGTAAAAAGGGTATCCGGTTCTCTACATTCACCATACGTAACACAGCAGCATTAAACTACTATTTTACGCTGGTATTCTGTGAGAGCGTGGTCCTTCCCCGGTCGAGCCGACCCATTCGTGCTACAACTATACTACTAATATAACTGCAGCATGGCTCTACCACGTATATAAATGTAGTAATATGTCTCTTCTTACATATCACATGGCATATCCGATTTTTTTAAATAAAAAAGCAGGTATGCCCTAAAAAGTAGTATCATTTATACATTACAGCCTATCCATTGCTGAACATAGGCCTTCACATAAAATGCATCAGGCATTTTTGGGATATTTGCTATAATACCCCCACTTGGCAAATTGTAAACTATAAGTGGCATACAGGAGAATAAATTATAAAATACTTTCCTTCTTATTACAAAACGTGATTTATTGATGACTACGGGTTCAAACTATGGTTTAGGAAAGGTCATTCTCATGGAAGAAGTCCCTTAGCCGCGACACCACGGGTTTCGCAAAATTCGACATTTGCTGTCAAATTCCTTCCTCCTCAAAGTTTTACTGCAATCCGATGAACGGTATGGCAACGCATAAAATACGAACAAACATTAATTTTTATATATTAGAAGATAAGCTTAAAGATTTAACGTTTTTAGATTCTCTAATCTATAGATTTATGATGTAATTGTTTTAAAATATCCAAACCGATTAAGAGATGTTCCCTGTGTCAATGAAGCGAAACTGTTGACTGAATAGCTCTTATTGAACGTCAAAGGCAGACATGTCAAACATACTGCACTTGGTCCCCATACCGCCCGCGAATCATTGTTAAGCAGCCCGCTATGTTAACTAAAGATTTTAACTATTTACATACGATACGCAATAATAATATAAATTCGATGATGCCACTGCTATACTTATTTTAATTTACGCTTAAAATGCGAATTATTTGGCTCCGATCCACGTAATAAATAATAAACAGTTAATTAATTTTTAACATATTTAATATTCGTATAATGGATTACCGCAAAGTAACACCTTATTCTATTAATTAAGATCCTTTTTAACATATTATGTTTTTGTGTAAATGAAATGAGGCATGCTTTCAGTTTTATTAATTTAATTACATTATACAGATTATCAAAATTAGACAGCTGAACATCGATCGCCCCATAGTTTGCCTTATAGGGGGAATAATCGCCATAGTTACCACGCTCGGCAGGCTGATGGGCAACCGCGGCTTTTCTTGTTTTCATATCCTGGTTTGCTTTGCACTGTCGCCACGGGGAGATAAGATTTTGTTAATGACCTTATAGAAAATCGAGTTGGACACCTAAATTAAGGCATTGTCCCAGGTCCTAGGTCAGCAATAACAACGACAACCTACACTTTGTATTCGTTATCGCGTTGATGAGTTTGTGATAATATCGCCTGATGCTGCGTCGCTTTCCAATTTATCACTTTCTTCGCTTACCTAAGACGATCTGACTGACCTATAAGATCAATCTATATTGGTTGGATATTTCGGACAACAACAGAAACGAACCGACAAGTAAGGACCTAATTTTTTTCATCATGGAAAGTAATTGATGATAATATAGGTCATCTCTCAGTCTATCTGTAATGAATATTTATTTCCTTGCAAAGTTTTGTCGAATATACGAAAATATTAATAAAGTATACTATATTACGCGTTATTTTTCCTCATACTAAGTTATGTTACGATCTCAAAAATGTATGTAAGCTATTCAGTTGTTGAAGCCTTGACAATATTTGCTACGACCGCCAACGTTGGAGCTAAGCCAAATTCAATAACACGATTAGGCATACCGAAAAATGTTTATCAATATTTCAGGGTTTAACACTGAACAAAATTTTGAAATAAATATAATATTGGATGCAAATTTTTCGATTAGTATTGATAATGGTTGTGGATTTTAGCGTAAGTTTCTGATTGACCTATTCTTAGATACCTATCTTCATTATCCGAAGACATGTTGTGCAATAACGCCGCCGCGATTTGCTAGTTAGTCTGTGACGACTAACGACTCGACCGTCCAAAAATTAAAACAATATTTTCATACTTATGTATCAAAATATGTACCCATTATTCGTCTATACGAATAGTAGTAATAATTTTAATTTACAGAATTACACTTAAATTCTGATGAAATCACGTTTTTAAATAATCACACCCCTTCTTCAATCGCAACGTTTGAACAGGGTTACAATTTGTTCCAGTAGTAATTTACCATCAAGTAATCTGCTCATTTATGTTTATTTATAACTTCAGTTTATATGCACTACCCAGTATGGTTCTATGTATTCATCAGATTGCGGTAAATCTTTTGTCAACCTATTGCTTGCACTTACACGAAGGTTATAGGCATAGTACAATCAACTTAAAGTACGTAGCGCGCGTATCGTACCGACAAAATTTTAAAGTTATATATCATTTTAACTTCAATTCATGTATTATCCATAAACTTAGAACATATAGACGGCCATAGTGTGCAAGGGAGTAGAAAATTATTTATAGCAATGTACCAAGATAGAAAAACATAGCAAATTTCATGACTGTAAGTCTGTAACCGATTTTGAATGACAGGTCGGAACAAATTGGCACGCAAGAAATGAGCTCCTAGATATTTTGTAATTTTTTCTAGCGTTATAGTGGTCATTTTTACTAAGTTATTGTTTTTCAAAATGGTTACTTGTTCTATGAGTGACTGACAGTGACAATAGAAACAGAAACAGAAACTTTTTTATTCAATATAGATTATAAATAATACTTATTGAAAGTCACTTTTTTAAATTTACCACTGGTTCGCAAAAAAACCCTCTGTCCTGGGAAGAACCAGCAAGAAACCCAGCGGGGCTTTTAAAAAAAAAGCTTGCAATCATGCGTGTTACAATAATTAACAACATTAAGAAATTAGAAATAGCTTGGCGATCACCCTTCCTAGGGGTTATTATCCTCCATAAATTCCCTAATATTATAAGGATTATTATAATATTAGGGAATTTATCAAACTTAGTTTAATAAAGTTTTTGAACTTTGTGTACGTCAAATTTTCTATATTTTCTGAGATTTTGTTGTAAAAGCGTATACTTTCTGGGAGTTTGTTGTATAGCGTAAGCGTACATCGCCCCAAGAATAAATTACTGACTCGGTGGAGTCGAGTAACTGGTAGGTACTACTAGCTTATTGTGTCTGTTCCTAGTATTGACAGTATGAATATCACTTATTTTTGCAAAACTACTTTTATTTTTGTGTACGTATATTAACATTTTCATAAATGAGTTGAGAGGCCAGGGTTAATATATTAATTTCCTTAAATTTTTATCTGAGCGACTAATTTGGTTTTAAATTATATATTGCTCTAATGGCCCTCTTCTGTAAAACAAATGCAATTTCAGTGTCAGTCGCGTGTCCCCATAGCTAAATACCATACGACATTATGCTATGGAAATAGCTAAAGTAAACTACTCTATTGCTGTTTCAAATCTGGTAAGAGTTCTAATCTTTTTTACAGCATATGCTGCAGAACAAGTCTGCTAGCTAGTTTTTATATTTGGGCACCCATGGCCGAAGTGTCTATGAAGAGTGGGCAATCCCCTTTATATTAGTATTAACATTTTTGACATTCAGAGTTACGAATTTCATACAATTAGTTTTAGTTCCATTTAAATACAAATTATTAACATTAAACCAATTGACTAACTTAGCTATAGCATTATTTACTTCGTCGTAATTTAATAACTGTCGTTTTGATTTGAAAATTAATGAAGTATCATCAGCAAATAATACTATATCATGGTTATCCCCTACTATGTAAGGTAAGTCATTAATATATACAAGAAACAAAAAGGGGCCGAGAATTGAATAATAATAGAAATAATCATGATAATTGGACATTTCGTAGGGAAATTCTCAAGACATCTTCACTGCTATGGCGCGTGTATTTTTGGTTAAAATTATTTTTTAATATTATTTTTGTATACTGTTTAAAATATAGATTCTTTTCAATTATTTTTTAATTTTTATATTTTTCAAAGAAAACGTCATGTTGTTGATAATTGACATAATTTTGTTAAATATATTTTTTTCATAAAAGTATTTTACATGTACGCTAGGGATGACCAAAACTGTATAAAATTTAACGTCGATATTTATCTTGAATGTTTATACACTTGCACTTATAGACTAAGACTTTGATAGATTTGCAGGCCACACAACAAGAAGAATGAAAATAAATCCTCGGTTTGCTTTCGTAAACGTAACTTTATTTTGGTTTTTTGCTTTTTATACTAAATTCAACAATTTAAGTAAGGAAATTTGTAGGAACCAGTTAAGTACGATTATTCTGTTTAAGGGTCAAAAAGTAATTCTTGTTAATTTGTTTAAAGATCAGTTTCAAGTGTGAAAAAAACGGAGATACTGAGTACATTATGACCATTTTATATTTTATACAAGTAGCTACTCGATTAACATTATGTAAAAAAGAAATTTACACAAGAGACAGTCACTTCTTCTACTTTTAAACTAAATATATGTATTGAATGTTAAAAATTTGAAGACCAATGTGTTTTTAAATGGGGAAGAACTGAGCTCTGTTGAATCTACTATTTTTCTTGATATCTCTCTCGATGCAAAGCTTCAGTGGCCTAGCAAGCAGACGAAGCTCTGCATCTTATGCTGTAAAAAAGATTAGAAGACTCACTAATATCGAGACAGCTAGATTAATTGATTTCAGTTATTTCCATAGCATGATGTCTTATTGAATTCTGCTATGGGGTAATAGCTGACTTAGATACTATTTTGTTTTGTAGAAGAGCCATTTACACCCTAAAACCGAGAGTCTCTTGGAGAAAAGTTTAAAGAATCGCTTGCAAACTGCTTCTAAAATAAAATTTGTAAATAGTTTGTAAAACTAAAAAAGGCCCGCTGGGTTTCTTGCTGATTCTTCCCAGGATAGAAGTTTTTATCCGAAACAGTGGTAAAGTAAAAAATTACTTTCAATAAGAATCACATGTAATCTATATTGTGCCGGACGGGCGAAACTCTCCGGAGTAAATGTTGTCGAAGATACTTCGCGAGTCGCTCACGTCCTACACCTATAGGTTCCGGTGGGTACTCTCACTGCCGTCTTTGTTGTTGCCGCTGAAATATTGTGGACTGTAGTTAAAATCAAAATGCACGATTAACAAATACAAATAGCAAGGTAGTGGCCAGCGGTTCAACTTATTGATTAATCGCGAAATTTTATAACTATTATTTATTGATCACTGTTGTTAAACTACGGTTGTTCACTGTATATTTCAAAAGATTTCTTTAAATTGTACGGTGGTATCAAATATCTATTGGTAGTAGCTGGTTTTCTAACACTACTGACTAGCAGCTATTATCAACTAAACTAGTTGATTTTATCACTTGTGTAACTGCGGATATCAGTTACCACTTTCACTATATGTAACTGCGAATATCAGTTACGACCTTTTTCGGCTAGCTAACACTTTCACTATATGTAACTGCGAATATCAGTTACGACATTTTTAGGCTAGATAACACTTTCACTATGTAACTGCGAATGTCAGTTACGACCTTTTTCGGCTAGGTAACACTTTCACTATGTAACTGCGAATGTCAGTTACGACCTTTTTCGGCTAGCTAACACTTTCACTATATGTAACTGCGAATATCAGTTACGACCTTTTTAGGCTAGCTAACACTTTCACTATGTAACTGCGAATGTCAGTTACGACCTTTTTAGGTTAGCTAACACTTTCACTATTCACTATATACTGCTACTAGTCACTTCAGCTACCACCGGATACCACTCACTTCACTTCACTAGTCACTGGTAGTTCTTCACACTACTACTGATACTGGGTCCCGAGCCCCTAAGGTAGACTTTAGCAATACTTTACAGTGAGCCGCTTGCCATTTTCCGTTTTGCCTCTTTATTGCATAAACTTATCACTATACAAATGGCATAAATTGCAATATTCTCTATAGAAAACTAATTGCTACACTAACATGCTATATATCATTAAATCGGTAGTCTGGTACTTTATTAGTATATCATAAAGGTTATTAAAAACATTAACATTGTAAAAAGTTATTAAACGAAATGTCCCAAATTTTCATAATATTTGGGCATTTTAATTCTTTAATTTTTCTATAACTACGAAATGCGTTTAATTATACAAAAATATTCCTATACTTTCTTAATCTATAAGTTATATGCTAATTCAATGTCATATTTATAACTCTTTTTAGGACATAAAATTATTTTCATTATTTTTAGTATGATCTATTTCGCAGTTAATTAAAAAACTTCTAGAGAGTTCCACGATAAGACGCGCTGTGATTGGTCGATTTTTTTGGTATATAATAAAAGTTGTTTATATTACTTGTTATCAAAACGACATTCTATACAAACATATTGAGAGTTATAAATATGCTAAATAACTATATTAATACACGTTTTCAGTCAGTTTTCTTGGTAATTTCACTATTAATACATAAAACAATATTCTTTATCATTTTGTTTCTTAAGGTTGTTGGGCCGTCGCGAACATTTCTCCCGCCGTGCAGCGTCGCGACGATTTTCTCACAGCGGCGCTGCATCCATTTCGGTGAGCGACGTTGCTTCTACTTCGGCAGCGGCACGAGTTTCCTGGTTGGCCTCTTGATTAGGCCGTTTGCTGTGCGTACCTCCACAGTGCGGATCTTTCCGTCCGCACCGGGGTAAACAGCTTCCACCCTCCCTCGTGGCCAGGTGTTACGAGGTAACTGGCCGTCAGCTATGAGGACTGGATCGCCCACCTGGAGATTGGGACCTCGCCCATGGGCCTCCCGCCGGTTTTGAAGTTCCGGTAAATACTCTCGGACCCAACGCTGCCAGAACATGTCAGCGAGTATCTGGGAGCGTCGCCAGTGTCTTTGGCTATTCATATCTTTTTCATCAAATACTCCAGGTGTCGGTAATCTCGCGGATCCTCCTAAAAGGAAGTGATTCGGAGTGATGGATTCGTCGTCGTCGCTGTCTACAGAGATGTGAGTCAATGGTCTGCTATTTACTGTGTACTCCAACTCGCAGAGCAGCGTGGCTAATACTTCCTCATGCGAAATCTTAGGGGCTCGGGACCCAGTATCAGTAGTAGTGTGAAGAACTACCAGTGACTAGTGAAGTGAAGTGAGTGGTATCCGGTGGTAGCTGAAGTGACTAGTAGCAGTATATAGTGAATAGTGAAAGTGTTAGCTAACCTAAAAAGGTCGTAACTGACATTCGCAGTTACATAGTGAAAGTGTTAGCTAGCCTAAAAAGGTCGTAACTGATATTCGCAGTTACATATAGTGAAAGTGTTAGCTAGCCGAAAAAGGTCGTAACTGACATTCGCAGTTACATAGTGAAAGTGTTACCTAGCCGAAAAAGGTCGTAACTGACATTCGCAGTTACATAGTGAAAGTGTTACCTAGCCTAAAAAGGTCGTAACTGATATTCGCAGTTACATATAGTGAAAGTGTTAGCTAGCCGAAAAAGGTCGTAACTGATATTCGCAGTTACATATAGTGAAAGTGGTAACTGATATCCGCAGTTACACAAGTGATAAAATCAACTAGTTTAGTTGATAATAGCTGCTAGTCAGTAGTGTTAGAAAACCAGCTACTACCAATAGATATTTGATACCACCGTACAATTTAAAGAAATCTTTTGAAATATACAGTGAACAACCGTAGTTTAACAACAGTGATCAATAAATAATAGTTATAAAATTTCGCGATTAATCAATAAGTTGAACCGCTGGCCACTACCTTGCTATTTGTATTTGTTAATCGTGCATTTTGATTTTAACTACAGTCCACAATATTTCAGCGGCAACAACAAAGACGGCGGTGAGAGTACCCACCGGAACCTATAGGTGTAGGACGTGAGCGACTCGCGAAGTATCTTCGACAACATTTACTCCGGAGAGTTTCGCCCGTCCGGCACATTCGTTGGTCCTTCGAGCCGGATATATCCGTTTATATTTCGGAACCGGGTAAATAGTCACCACCGTATTAAAACCGCAGAATTTTCAGATTCAAGATGCCGATCACCCGTTCGCAAGGAAGGGAAGCCAAGGCGTGGACCGTCGGTCTGGAAGGAGGTTCGTCGGCCAGTAACGCCGCCGTCCACCACCAGATGCCACCACGCTCGCCGTCAACGGTAGAGGGCGCTGAGGCGCCATGCTGCCCCCCCGAGGGGGGGGATACCCCTGCCCGCGCCGTCCACTACGGCCCGCACAACGAAGCAGAGGGAACATATAGAAGGCAACGATGACTTTAGACGTGCATCATCGCCACCAGCCCGGGAAGACACCCACTCCGAAGAGCCACCGAGGGGCCACACCGTTTGCAGTACGAAGTCTAAGAAGACTGTTCGGCCCAATAGAAGAATTTTGAAGGCTCGTGAAGAAGTATTGAAGATCAAACTAGAACTTGCGCAGATCTCCTTGCAGATGGCTGTGGAAGAGGACGAATCGGACGACTATGATGAAGATGGTCACTCCAAAAGTGAGTACGTTCGATCTTGGCTCGAAAACTCTGTAGCCAAACAAAAGTCAAATCAAGGCGCAATCACCGAAGGGAAGGCACTATTCAATAAAACCGTCACAAAGCCGACCCCGGACGTTGTCGACCTCAGTGAGCCCCAAAAGGAGCTCACGAACCAGGATTCCTATCCAGAAGAAGTACAAAAGGATCCCATGCCACAGAAGCTCAGCCAGGAACCCACCGGTAATGAAGACAGGGGCTCCTACCGATTGTATCAGAGCTCACAAACCAGGATTCCTATCCAGAAGATGTACAAAAGGATCCCAATCCAAAGAAACCTAGCCAGGAACCTGTCATAAGTGAAGACAGGGGGCTCCGTCCGTTTATATCGGAGCTCACATCCGCTATAGCCGCGCTCGCTGACAAACCAAAGTTAGAGAGTGCGCCACTATCGTCGCATACTTTCGCAGCGTCGAAAGCTATAATGACACTGCCAAGCTTTAGCGGAGCACATACCGAGTGGCTTTCATTCCGTGCCATTTACGAAACAACCCGAGGCTACTTCAATGACATTGAAAACACTGCTAGACTAAGACGAAGTCTACAAGGAAGAGCCTTGGAAACAGTCAGTTCAGAACTCATCGGGCATGCTAAGCCAGATGAGATTATGCGAGAACTGGAGCTACAATTTGGGCGTCCAGATTCAATCGCGCAAGCAGAAACCGAGAAGTTACGAGGATTAGCACGCTGTACAGAATCACCTAGAGACATCTGCACATTCGCAAGCAAAGTGAGGGGAAGCGTCGTCACTCTTAGAGCCCTAAAGCGAGATCATAACCTCGTCAACGCAGAGCTGCTACGACACCTCACCGACAAACTGCCAAACTCTATACGTGCCCAGTGGTATAGAATCTACACCGAAAAATATGACTCTAGACCAGACCTCGGCTGCTTCAGCGAGTTTATTACCGAGCAAGCTCACTTCTGCAGTGCATTTGCGCCTCCAGAAATTATAAATGAAGCACAAAGCAATCGTTCAGTACATAGAGCACACGCGGCTACTACTAAGCCGTCTCCGAAATGCAGAGTGTGCGAAAAGGAGGGTCACTACGGATCCGATTGTAAAAAATTTAAAGAAGCAGATATCAACAAAAGATGGGAACTCGCAAAGCAAAATAATTTATGTTTCCGCTGTTTACGTTATCGAAATCAGACACACAAATGCAAAATCAATAAGTGTGGAATAGAAGAATGCACCGCGACACACAATCGACTTCTCCATAACAATACAAAGGAGAAGACTGAGGTCAAACAAAAAGAACCTCAAGAAACCGTAGCTAACTCATTCGCTGTGTCAAAGCATCAAGCCTATTTAAAAATAATTCCAGTGCGAGTAATTGGACCGGCGGGAACTGTAAACACACACGCCCTGCTGGATGATGGGTCAACAGTTTCACTAATGGATGAAGAGATTGCCAAACAAATTGGAGCTACAGGGCGGTTGGACCCGTTTAAGATCACCGCTATCGGGAACACTACCCTCGATTCACCGGAATCCCGAAGAATCAAAGTATCGCTGAAGAGTCTCCACAGAAAAAAGGGTGCCATTCAGAGCACGCACGGTTGCAAGCCTAAACTTGGGGCCACAGACTGTGCGTGCAGTAGACATAGCCAAGTGCAAGCACTTGAAAGACCTAAAGGAGCAGCTAACATATGACTCCGGCAACCCAAGGATCCTAATAGGACAGGACAATTGGAGACTTCTGATAGCCACTAAAATCCGAAGAGGTCCGCCGCACCAACCAATTGCCTCGCTCACAGAATTAGGATGGGTGCTACACGGGGCACACACTAAAGCCCCGTATCAGCGCGTCCACGCGGCCAATGAGCTGCACAAGAGCGAGGAAACTATAGATGACCAACTCCGCGAATATTTCGCGCTGGAATCTCTCATTATCAATCCGAGAAGACCAGACTCCGACCCAGAGAAGAAAGCTGAAGATATACTAAATAGCAGTACCCGTCAGTTACAAGACGGGCACATAGAAACAGCGCTTCTCTGGAAGAAAAAGGATATCGAGATGCCTGGCAATTATGAAACAGCAATAAAACGGCTCGTTTCCATTGAAAGAAAATTAGATCGAGACGAAGATCTAAAAAGAAAGTATGATGAACAAATGAATTCCTTAGTACAAAAAGGATACGCCGAGATAGCACCGAAAACTAGCACACCGGGAAAAACATGGTACCTACCCCATTTCGACGTCCATAACCCAATGAAGCCGGAGAAGTTTCGAATAGTACACGATGCCGCAGCCAAAACAAAGGGGGTGTCATTAAACGACTTCCTGCTCACGGATCCAGACCTACTGCAATCACTACCAGGGGTCATGATGCGTTTTCGCCGCCATAAAGTCGCTGTCTCCGCGGACATAGCCGAAATGTTCATGCAGGTTAAAGTCAGACCCGAAGACAGAGATGCCTTAAGATATCTCTGGAGAGGGGATCGACGTAATGAAGCTCCACAGGAATATAGAATGACGTCGATCATTTTCGGTGCAGCCAGTTCACCCTGCACAGCCATATTCGCAAAGAACTGGAACGCTAAAAAACACATAGACAAGTATCCAGAAGCCGTAGAAGCGATCATTCAAAACCACTATATGGATGACTATCTCGACAGTTTCCAGTCTCTGGAAGAGGCAATGCGAATATCGAAGGAAGTACGCGACATACACAAAAACGCGCACTTCACCTTAAGAAAATGGGTTTCCAACGCACCAGAAGTTGTAAAAGAATTAGAACCTGACCATGAAGCATCTGAGTCAGTCGATCTGGGAAACAAAGGAACCGAGGAAAAGATACTCGGATTAATCTGGAAACCGAGTACCGATCAGCTGAGCTTCAACCTAAAGCTCGCTCGACTTCCAATCAATTTGCTGCACAAAACACCAACAAACAAGGAACTTCGGGAGGCTTTTCGAGAAGAAGCCAGTAGACGAGGCATAGTGTGGCGTTTTATAACCCCCCTCCGCGCCTTTCATGGGAGGGAGACTTTAGCAATACTTTACAGTGAGCCGCTTGCCATTTTCCGTTTTGCCTCTTTATTGCATAAACTTATCACTATACAAATGGCATAAATTGCAATATTCTCTATAGAAAACTAATTGCTACACTAACATGCTATATATCATTAAATCGGTAGTCTGGTACTTTATTAGTATATCATAAAGGTTATTAAAAACATTAACATTGTAAAAAGTTATTAAACGAAATGTCCCAAATTTTCATAATATTTGGGCATTTTAATTCTTTAATTTTTCTATAACTACGAAATGCGTTTAATTATACAAAAATATTCCTATACTTTCTTAATCTATAAGTTATATGCTAATTCAATGTCATATTTATAACTCTTTTAGGACATAAAATTATTTTCATTATTTTTAGTATGATCTATTTCGCAGTTAATTAAAAAACTTCTAGAGAGTTCCACGATAAGACGCGCTGTGATTGGTCGATTTTTTGGTATATAATAAAAGTTGTTTATATTACTTGTTATCAAAACGACATTCTATACAAACATATTGAGAGTTATAAATATGCTAAATAACTATATTAATACACGTTTTCAGTCAGTTTTCTTGGTAATTTCACTATTAATACATAAAACAATATTCTTTATCATTTTGTTTCTTAAGGTTGTTAGGCCGTCGCGAACATAATATGTATATTAAATATTCTATTCTATTCGATTCTTCCACGCGGAGCGTCAGTGCCAGCGGACGTGTTGACAACACACTATCCATGACGGTAAACATTTTTCTCCAAGAGTCATAAATACTCGAAAATACAATTTTCTGTTCTGTATCTTGGGTAAAATTATTTAATTTCTTGGGTAGATTCATGTTTTCAGAGATAATTGAGATTTTGTAAATTTTTTATTAAAATCTAACAAAAGGCAGGCAGATTTAGCTTATTCCTGCTAACGTGTTTTTTGAATAAATAAATAAAATATTATAATTATTTAATTTGGAACTATTATATTAAGAAATCGATTAATTTTTGAAGTTTATTCATTTATTCAATATTCGTATGCACAGTATACAAAAATTACAGATTATATATACAAAAGTTTATATTACACGAGAGATTATATTACACGAAAATGACAGGGGTAGGGCAAATTGGTGTGATAAAAAAAATTACACATATTTTATATATATATATATATATATATATATATATATATCCCCTGTCATTTTCGTGTAATATAATCTTTTGTATATATAATCTGTAATTTCCGTAGAATATACTGGCGTATAGACGATCTGAAAGGTCGAAAACTTGTGACAAATTTTGATTTGTCATTGTGTATACTGTGTCATACTACAAAAAAAAAAATAAAAAAAAATATATATATACACAAATATATACATATATATATATATATATATATATATATTCATAAAAAATAAATAATATATATTGAATTATTTAATCAAATGCAATCAACACACTACATATCATATTATATTTAATGGCTAGCGTGGAAGTGAAGTTATAATTTAAAGTGCATGGTAATGATTCTTAAGTTTTTCAGTATCGTTTACTAAACTAATATTGTTGAACTTACCGTTTCTTAAAATATACATTACTAGTTAACGCACACAAGGACAAATCAAAATTTGTGACAAGTTTTCGACCTCTCAGATCGCCTATACGCCAGTATATTCTAAGTCTATGGTATTATCATTCCCAATTAAATAATATAAAATATTTACACAATTATTTCTTCTACAGCTGAAACGCGCCGTGTACCAGCTAGTGTTGTATAAAAAGACACTATTCATAAACATTCTTCTGTCGGGCGATTTAATTGCTATATCTCATAATGAATATATGCATATGTTCCCTCAATGGAGACCGGTGTAATATTAATTATTTGGAACTTGTTGAAGTCTTATTTTTTCAGTCTAAATATTAAGCGTTAACGTATCTTGCACACTGATGAATCTAAGCTTAAGGAAACCACATAGATAATAGGATAAAAGTCAACGAAGATTTGAGATGTTACCGATCTAAACATTTATAGGTGTAAGATAACCGACTTCTCAGACAACAAAATCGATTTGGCATTTCCCTAATCGACTCAGGAGGGCGACAACGACAGGAAGAGAGATTTTTTACGTATCTAGGATACGGCTTATGTTATAACCTACTCTATATTCTATCCTATGTACCTACTCTATTTTATACACCTAATTCTATTGAATTACTACATAAAATGTGAACTGACAAACCTAAAAACAAAAAATAAAAATAGTAAAATCGGTTAATTAATCTTGGTTATTTTATGTTACGCCGATATACGAGATGTACCTAACATTTAAAAAAAACACTTAAATTGATGACCTTCTCCTTTATGAAGTTATTTAAGAAGCGATTGTTACACTGTTATTCTTATATTTTTTGTAATTCATTATGAAAAGACGATAACATTTCTGAACACGAAATGTTTTTAAGTTAAAAGTACAGAACAATCAACACTTACAAAAATTAAAGCCGATGTCATCCGAAACTACTTAAAAACAATTTCATCATATTTTTTGATTCTTTGTTTCTCTTGCAGTTAAACATTATAACTTACATGTGCCTTATTGACTTGATAAAGTGATCATTCTCATTACTCATATAATATTAATATATTAAAATAGTTGCACATTTTATGTTTTTGTGTCTTATACTAGTCGTTTATTTGTAAATTTTAATGCATTGCACTTTTCGCAAGAATAAAATCAAAAATAACATAGTACAGAAAACCTCGTACCATCCACAAAAGAATTTTCCGATTTACGTCTTTCAAGTGAAATCGTCATTGTAAAATCCCAGCGAACGAGTGAATTTCCCGTGTTAAGAAGAAGCACGTTGGATCCCGGCCAGATGGCTCTTGTGAGGAGCACCCTCCGACGCTTCTGACTGACTCTAATTGCTACCAACTCTTGCGTAATTATCTCAATTACGTGAATTGTTAATGCCGCTTAGCGAAACAAGTGTACAAATGTTTTCATTTTACCAAATAATTATTGAACCTAACAAAATAATAAAATTGGCAGTTTATTTGACACACATTCGATTAGCACTTGTAATAAAATAAAAATTGCCAGCTATTTGATGTAATACACCATAAAACTATCTAGACTCGGCGCGGAGTATTAAGTTATACCCCAAGGCTAAGCGCTGTAATATTGGATATAAGCCAAAACACCATGTCTGAACGCAGTTACATTTGCACAAAAGACGCACTAATCTTCAGTAATCAAATGTACTAGGAATAATATTGCAGTTAAAACTTAATAAAAAACCGTTTTAACTCTAAACACACACTCCGAAATCTTATATTACTATAACGTAAAATTTAAATAATAAATATATTGTTATGAATGAAAACAAATAAATAAATACTGGGTCTGGATACTGGGATAACAAATAAATAAAGCCTAAGCGTTTCACTGCAAATTTCTGATTTTAGATTCAACTATATGGTTCTGAGAACACTATTAATTACGCACATTTTAAGTTTAAGATTAAAATGCCAGATACAGTTTTCGATAATAATTATTTATTACAATCTAGTTTTCAGATTTATATTTGCGTTACATATCTGTAACAAAATTTTTTTTATAGGAAAAGGGTGACAAGCGAGCACACAGTCCACCTGATGGTAAGTGGTTGCTGTGGTCCATAGACATCTACATCTATTCTCGTTTGCGAATCAAAGTGAAGATGCGTTGTCAGCCTTGAGGACTAAGATGGTAAAAAGGTTCTCCGGTTTTTTTCAGTAAAAAGGTTCTCTACCACTCACCATACGAAACACAGCAGCACTAAGCTGCTATTTCACGCTAGTATTCTGTGAGAGCGTGGTCCTTCCCCGATCGAGCCGACCCATTCGTGCTACAAGTATACAATTAATATAGCTGCAGCATGACTCTACCACTAGAATCGATCACATTACAAGTTAGATATTTCGATAAATAAACTATTAAAAAAATGCACCTTACACAAACTGAAAAGAATAAAATGATTTTCACATATTATACCTATTATGGCTGCAGCACCAATGGGTCGGCTCACCCAGGGTAGGACCACGCTCTCACAGAATACCAGCGTAAATTGTTTGTATACGTAATGTACCGTAATAAATGTACGTGGCCCGACACGCACTTAGCTGCTTTTTTTAGGAACGGATACAGGTGTTTATCAGGTCTGCGGTCTCTTGGAGATTTAACAGATGGATATTATATCACACATTTTGATACACACAAACTTACTCATCATAACATATACTTTCTGTAGACCTGGATTCATAAAATTTATCAAGAAGAATTAGTAACAATTCTATAAAATTGAAAACTAGAATATAGTCTAAAGAAATATCAAAACTTTATTCCCTATTAATAATTTCTTATATTTACTCGAAAACTGTGTATAAAATAACATGGATAGTATGCATACATGGTCAGTATGTCTCTAATACCTGGTAAGTATGAAGAGGGTATCTAACGATACCCGACTCGATATAGAACATATGGGGGAGGAAAAGGAAAATATGTATTTTAAAGAAATGGCATCTTTGTCTTAAAATGCGATCTATATGGAAATAATACTACCAAGTTTTCATCATATTCGGCTTAAAACTCAAGAAGTTATGACGCTGTAAAAAAAAACTTAAGGTTTTGAACAAACGAACATTTACATAAGTATTTATTTATATAGCTTATTATAAATTGTACTTACATACTAATTATGTATCATAGTGATAGCTGAAAACAATTTTATTTCACAAACGTACGTTATAAAAGTCGGAAGTGTAGAACGAGTACACTGAGAGGCGCGTATCGTTTTATTGGGTCCATGAAGGATGGAGGCTCATCCCACTTCAGAAGGAGCACACTTGACCGCAACAGATGGCTGCGCTCCCCACCTACTTAACCCAATATCTACGTGCCGTAAGTAATAGTGCGTATAGCTTCAGCCAACACATGTGGACGTAAACGACTAAAAGATGAAATTGATTTCACATTTAAAGACAAACGTTTCCAAAACTTTCCAAAAAGCTAGCTGTGTTTAACCTTAGTTTGAGATATAGGTAATGGAGTAAAAAGAAACAAAAATATCGAAATTAGTGTCTAATTTATTTTACTTAAAACTAGTGCTTTCCATTTTAGTATTTACTAATGCATTATCGAAAAACTTTTTAAAAACTTTAAAAAACATTTTTGACATACAAAATACCATTTTACAATGTGTACCATATGCGCTATACGGTTGCTATTACTTGGTTTTAGTTTGAAAAATTAAATAACATTTGCTAATATGTATTGGCTTTTTTTAAGTATGAATGCGTTATAAAATTGTGACAAAAGCATAAAGCAAGAAGTAAGAGGCTGTTCATCGTAGATCTAGAGCTCATACATACTGGTTGTCAGATATCAGGACAGCATCAGACAGCTGGATATCAGTCACACGGGAAATTTTCATGTTACATACACGAAAATTCCCATGTATGTAGCTGTAGTAGGTACATCTTGTCTAACGTCTTTGCCTAATTTTAGTCTATTGCACAAAAGGAGGTAGGAATATTGATAATAAAAGTATCATTCGAAGTATCGTTCATTAAAACAATGGTTTTGTTTAAGAAACAATTATAAAACCATTATTAAAAACTAAAAGTTCATTTAAAAATAAACTTTACTAATAATTTCACATGTCACTAATTATTTTTAACCAAGATAAAAATGTGGAGGTTCTATATTTGATGCGTATGTTTTTTATGTAAATTGACCGATTTCTCTCTTACCGGGACAAGCTATTTTAATAAGTATTATTAATATCTTTATTGCATAAAAATATTATATTTTATTGTATTTTTGGAAACGGCCTATTATTATTTTTTTTTTCCTTTTAGTACACACTTCATGGGTAGCGCCATTCGATTTGCCATAATCAAGACGTTTGGCTGGCGAACTGGATCGCAGTACCTGTGGCCTTGCACCTTTAACGAGCTCCCCGTCACCGTTTAAGTTATTTTAAAACTCATATCGATGGTGATATCACCATTTAGTGGAGGCTATGATTTGTTTTGGAATTTTTTAAAGTTGTCAATTACGCAACCCGTATAATTAAAACAAGGCATTGAATTTTCTTACAGCACAACTCGTACAACGATAAGTGAAGGAAACAGTACAACCTTAAACAGTACTAAGAAGAGTCGAAAATTGATTCAAAAAAATATTAATGTCTATTAGTGCTACTTTTTAGTACTAATTACTAATTAGTAAGTACTACATTCCAATAAACACTTGTTTAATTGCATTCATTATTATACCTGCTACTATTATACTTTACAACTATACCCAAATACCTGCTTGTAAATCAGATGAAATCGAGGGCATCCATTTTTTTCACATGCTGGCTGCCGAGACGTGAATCGTTCCGTTGCAGGCGGCCGGTGGCGGCGGTGCATTTCCGAAAGCATCGGCGTTCAATATCCGCGGGGATTGTTTGTAGATCCCACCCCTGCACCCCCCAAGCCGCCCTACCGATATCACTGCTCTAATGGAGCCTAGTGGGGTGTCTATTTTAGAAATAGGCTTCCCTATATTACGTGCAAACAATAAATCATCGTTACGTTTACAATGAGAGGCAACGTACATGATATTAATGCTACAATTAATTTGTAACTAGAAGCGATAGCTTTTTGTTTCTGAAAGATGGTATAATCAACACAACAAATTTAAGTGTTTAAATTTATCACTCATAAGTGATAATAACGCACATTTCACAAAACAACTTGTATGAGGATGCAAAGGGCGATCAAATTCTTTGAAAAGCGAGAGGTCTAGATAAAGGGCAAAATCCTCCAAAAATTAGGTCTTGACAACACAATATTAATAATCAAGAGCAACTTCTAAGATGGGAAATATCCAAAGTGACACATAGAAACCTGTCCGTTATACCTAATAACTGTGGTAAATCTACCTTCCTGCAAAAAAACCTATAATCACCAAAAAACTATTTACAAACTATAAAAAGTAATTTTCAGTCAAATATTCAATGTTAAACTTTCTACTCCGTGCGCCAGTAGTCGAATATTTCAGGATTTTCATTCAATTTTTGCGGTCGATCATAAATCCACGGCTTAGCACACGCGTTACGCAATAACTGCCTCAAATTAAAATCCTGAGCCGCCTGCATTCATCGACTCTTATGTGGTCGGGGCCTGACTTACCCACAGGCTAATTAGGCTTGAGTCTAAGCCCGATGTCCGCGAGGCTGATCTTGCCTTTGAACTTATTCACAGAATTCTCAATAAACTATAGAGTAAATGTCGCAAGCTAAGTATTTATTTATTTTTTATAGGAGAGGGGACAAATGAGCGTACGGCTCACCTGATGGTAAGTGATTACCGCCGTCCATAAACAACTACAACACCAGGGGAATGGCGGTAAAGCAACAAATAAAACTGCGTGTTACTGTTTCCCTATTTTTAAATTATTTGTTGCCTTTCGTTTTTCATTGATTGGCTGACTGGTTGTTATTCAAAGATTTTAATTTATTTAAGCTCTCATCTCTACCTCTTATTTAATTATGGTCTCTTGACAAGGCTGTCCAAGGGAACTTCTGTCAGCCATCTCTTCCATCTTTGCACAGGTAGGACTACTCACTGGGCCACGCCGCAAGAGCCGGACCTATGCCAAATGTGAGGTTTACACAGGAGTTGGCACTGGTTCTAACGCATCTTTTCCGGTACTCCCGCTACTACTCCTACTTCCTAGGCGATGTCCCGAACCCATGGAAGACAGCTTTAGTGCACCCGATCCCTAAAAAAGGCGGACGCACAGACCCGTCCAACTACAGCCCTGTCGCCATCACCTCCTTGTTCTTCATAATAATAGAATCCACTTTAAGCTGCAAACTCCTGAGGTACCTTGAGGACAACCAGCTGATTAGCGACCGCCGCATATGGTTTCCGTCAGGATTGCTCAGCTGGTGATCTTCTTATTTACCCGACAGCAGTAACATATGTGGAGTGGACATAGCGAAAGTCTTCAACCGGGTTTGGTACAAAGTGCTTCTTTCGAAAGTTCCTTCCTATGGATTTTACAAGAAATTATGCTATTGCATCACCAATTTTGCAGATCGGAGCATCAAGATCGTAGTAGATGGTACATGCTTCTACTATAAGCCTATTAATGCTGGTGTTCTGTTCGTTTCTTCTGCATATCAATGATATGTTACAAATCAGTAACATTCGGTGCTATGCAGACTAAAGCACTGGTGATGCCTTTTACACCAGCCGTACCAATATTTCTATTGTCTTTTTTAAATAACTTCTCGGATTAGAGACGACTAAATCTAGTCATATACAACATGTAACAAAAACCCTGCGGTTCCCGTTAAGTGCGTTATCAGAATCAGTATCCAAGTGTATAGAATTTTTTTTTTTAAAAAAAAACACATTTAAAAAATTAATTTTAATGAAAAAAATTTATTTGCAAATTGTATGTGGTTTTATTATCTCTGCATTGGCCGAGGAGTAAGAGAATTGTCAAAGACCCCGCGTTACCGATACTCGTGTGAATTAGTGGTAATAAAACCACATACAATTTGCAAATAATTTTTTTTCCATTAAAATTAATTTGTTTTTTTTAAAAAAAAATATTTCTATACGCTTGGATACTGATTCTGATAACGCAGTTAACGGGAACCACAGGGTTTTTTTTACATGTTGTATAGTAAATATAGTCATATGTAAGCCTCAGAAGACACAGGTTTGCGCGTAAACCCCTAAAATAGCACCCTTTTTCGTATCTGCCCAATTTCAGGGCACTCCCCTCGCTGCCTCAGCCAGTATGGGCATCATGGCGGTCCACCGCTGTGCGATTTATTAAGAGGAAAAAGGTTACTTCCTCGCAAGATTTTGTGAATTTTTCTAATACAGGCAGTAAGACTTAGAGAACTTCAAGAAACGAGTTTACTTCTTTTTAAAAAGCCGTTCATAGGCGAGTCATAGTTCACATTTACCATCAGGTGAGTCGCACGCTCGTTTGCGCTCTCTTCAATAAAAAAGTAGTTACTACAGAACATAGTAAAATATAAAAATCATTAAATATATTCGTTGGTTTAGGCTAGAAAGTCAGAACTCCAAATCAGGTCTTGTAGGTCTTCACTCAAATAGTCGGAAGCCACTATCCACTATGCTTTCCACTATCAGACTGCCATTCGTAAAACTTTCTTTTCCATCAGTTTTCAGTTTTGCGGACTATAAATATCTAACCCATTGCAACTTCAGCTTCAGCTACTGACATAAGCCAAATATGTGTCCTGTACAAAAAAGATCGCACTGTTATGATATTCTTCAAGGTGCATATACTCGCAGTACATTCTGTGAAATCATAGCGGTTATGGGTTTAGTATCTTATACCTTCAATGACTACGTTTCGGTGATCTCTTTTGGATAACCGAGAGTGTATATGCAATACAGGATCAGGCTATTGATACATTTTTAATTCATAAAAAACAATTATCTTAGATTCCTAAAATACGACATCATCGACATCTGTCGAAGTTGTCCGTCCGTTCAGCGCTTTCTATCTCTGAGTTTATGCACAAACACAACCCAGTCGAGATGATTGTACACCAGAAGCTCGCTCTGAAGTAAGGTTTTCTGGATCAGAAACCAAACTCATGGGATTGGGATCATCTCCCGTTAATTAAACACATCCTTTGATATAAGTAAGTCTCTAATTAAATAAAACATTTCAAGTAAATTTTACATTAAACGAGATGACAACGTGCTTAGGCCCGGATGTTAAATGAAGTAAATCCAATATCACATTAAAACTCCTTGAGCAATTCCCGTGCACAACTTAAGCATGAGTATGTCGTGTGCAATGCAAACGTTTCAACTAACTTCGCAAGCTTCGAGCAACTTGCGCCGTCGATTTCAGAACTGTCACATGATACCTGCGCCCTGCCACTCCCTGTGTTTCAAAACCACAGAGCAACTTCCCAAACGAAATCGTTCGCAACTTTTCCTAGGATGTTGTTATCAACTACCAGTGATAGATTTTCAACGGGATTTCCCGTATAAATTACTTTCGCTTTTATCTTATTTTTCATATAACACCTTTTGGCAGTTAGTTAATTGTTGTCATTAGCTTTTAACCAGTTAGCGTTAAAAGCTAATAACAAGTTTTACTGCTCCGTGGCGCAATGGCATTGAGCTACGACGCTTAGGGCCGCAGGTTCAAATTCTGCATGGAATAATTATTTGTATGGTCAACAAATAATTGTTTCGGTTCTGAATATTTACGCTTTTATGAACTTAAACTATCCCCACGAGGAGAAAACCCTACTGCCCTCAACGTCTTTTTAAAAAGAATAAAAAAGGCGACGTTGTTATACTTTGTAAAATTTTTGAACCTCTGTGAATATATTAAAATTACACAACTATGAATAAAAGTAAAAAACAACTTCAAAGAACTAAGAATTCAGCTATAACTTTTTATTAAGTGGTTTTTTTACCCTTTAGAGTGGACTAAGTAATATCTAAAACAAGAAGAACAACAAACAAAAACGTCGTTTAAATTGTTCAAAACTTCATTCGCAATTTCGTCATCTTTAGAAGTAAAGTTTTTTCTCCAAATTTATATGAGACCACTACTGAAATACCTTTATAATTAAAAAAAATCAGCAAAATTGGGCCACAGTAAGAGCATTCACGACTTTTTCTTCCACTAGGGCGGCGCCATTTAAAAAAGAGATGTAATATTTGACAGATTTCATAGCGGAGAAGTTAATTTCTTCCAAAAATATACAGGTTAATGTTTCTTTAAATTTATTAGATTAAAATAAATAAACCAAAACACAGATATTCATAAAAGTAGAAATAAAAAAACAGCTAAAAATATGCAAAAACTTAAAGAGCAAAACACTGAGGCATTGTTTTTTGTAATAATGTCATAATCCAGAAACTGAAAAAGTTTTGTTTCAAACTAACTTCTCAATTAAATGACATGGTGTAACGACCTTTTTATTAAGTTTTCTAAAAAAATTAACATACGGACAAGTACTCCGTTGGCCATAATGGATCGTCGAAGAAGTTTTTCCCGGTTCCGATGGTAACTAGGGTAGCTCGCGTTAGGACCACGACTGGGTCTTACATGCGTCCTGTTGTCCGTTTGTGCCCTTTGCCCCTTCAATAGCTTAAATTAGCTTTCTAGATTAGAAATTGTAGTCGAAAATTAGGTTTAGTCTTAGCGTTAGTTATTTTGAAGGGGTCCCCTTCAAGCCGGGGGGATGGTTACGCGGAAACGATTCGTGTATTTTAATTTTATTCGAGGGTATATTTGCCAAGTGTTCATCCTTCCTTTGACCTATTGTCCCTCCGTACACACTGAAAGGGGGGGTGAGAGGGGAAAGAGGAGATTCTAGAAGGTGGCGTGATTCTTTCGACCAATGAGAAGCGCGCCCGACCGAGATGCATTGATAGGAAGGCCGAAGCAATATAAGCTCGCGCACGGCCCTCGTGCGGTCTCTTCCTTCGCACGACTGGCCTGGATCACATCTCTGGGGTGCCCCAGAAGACTTACCTTACGTCGCATCACAGCAACGTAAGCGCCTAAGCTGCATCGAAGTCACACCCCAGTAAGTGTGTTTTTCCTATAATTCAGTGCCTGCTTGAGCATTTGTTTATTGGCTAACCCGCCCCATTTCATTTCTCCTAACGTACTCAAGCAGATTCCTTCATAACCTTGGCAAACAATAGATTTCGGAAGAGCGAGTGCATTGTCAAGGAACCGCGTGCCACATCCGCCATCTTATTGAGGCAGAAGAAGCTTCCCGAGTATACAGTCCATCTAGAAGAACATCTCGCGTAATAGGGTCAAGGCTCGACCGGGGAATCGAATTCGGGAACTCTAAGGCCCGCCGCCCAACCATTTTTCTGGTCTTCGAGCCGGATTTGGAACTAGTGCTTTGTAGCCTCATCGAGTCGAACTGCTGAACTAATTCCTTAGACAATGCACTCTAATTTAATATTGGATAGATTTATGTAATGAGCCGTGGTAGCTCAAATGGTTAGCGCTCGCTGTAGTACGCTGTAGTACGCGAGCAAACCGGGTTCGATCCCCGCCGGCACCAACGAAATTGTTAATTGCAATTTTAAGTGCTGATTTACCACGTGCTCGGCGGTGAAGGAAAACATCGTGAGGAAACCTGCATGTCAGAGAAATAAGGAAAAAAATATTTCGAAGACATGTGAAGTTCGCCACGCACACAACGCACGCAACACGCACTGGGACACGGCGGACAATTCCTTGCCCTAAAACCCTCTCAGAAATGAGCGGAGGCCTGTGCCCAGCAGTGGGACGTATAGAGGCTGTAACTAACTACCTAACTAAGATTTATGTAGTTTTGTTTAGTTTAAATTTAAAATTTGGTTAGTTTATTCGCATAAGCAAATCGACTTATTTATTTAAATAGTTTGGATCCGCTTAATTTTATTTAGCCTACCCACTATTTGTAAAAAAATAATACGAGTTTTAAATTCTTATCTAGTCGACGCGCGTTATCTCGTTTGATTGCAAAGGTGTTCAATTTAACGACGTAATACGGCACGATAAGACAATAGCGTGTTGTGAGTGTATCGCATTGTGTTCATCCTCCAGCGTTGTACGATTGTTTGTGATTAATCTAATATTAATTATAGTGATTTAAGATGGCAGTTAGTGGAAATGAAATTAAACTTAAAACTCTTTACGCCAAGAGGGACGTACTCTTTTCACGTATAAAAGTGTTCACATAAAAAATGTTAATGTTTTGTTTGATTCAATGCGGGCAACGTTTTTGTGTGAAATCGAAACGGTGGAATCTTTGCGATCGGATTACGGAAATATATTAGACAAAATTAATAGTTTAGAATTACAAATCGACCCTAAGTATACAGTGAACTATCAACCACTTCTATCATTTGAAGATATGTTGTGTCGTCATATAAAAAGAACGGCAACGCTCTTACAGTCTCCAGCCCAAAGCGAAGCAAAACCAGAAATGCAGGTACGCCCACGTGAATCACTTAGATTGCCCCCCATAGATATTCCGGTATTCAATGGAGATATTAAAACTTTGCAGTTGTTCATTAATAGCTTTGAAAACACCATACATAATAATCACATCGGACGCTGAAAGATTGTATTATTTAATTTGTAAATTGAGTCAGTCCATTTGTTCGGGCTTCACACCAACAGCAAACAATTATTCGTTAATATTTGAAACGCTTAAAAACAAATATGAAGATAAGCGAATGTTAGCCTCTTCATATTTAGACCAGATATTCGATCTTAAAGCTATATCATCCGCGAACATCACTGGCTTAGAGCAGTTTTTAGATAAATTTGTAGCATCGGTGGCTGCACTCAAGAACCTGAAATTTAATGACCTTATGGACGTTGGTGTTTCTCCATATCGCCTTAAAGAAACTAGATTCGGACATACGTGCGTTTGAAATGGAGCATCGTAGCTCTGAGTTGCCGTCATTCGACTCACTAGCATCCTTTGTACGAGATCAAATTAAAGTGATACAGCGCTCCTCGAATGTCAAACAAGAAGTTAACAAATGTGTCGATCGCAGACAGATCTCATCAACTAGGACTGCTGGGTCTCTAACGTACGTAACCGCTGCGCCTACATCGCCTCATAGCGCCTGTGTTCTATGTAAGAATAAACAACACGGTAATTTGTATAATTGTGCGACCTTCCGTAAACATTCACCCAGCGAACGTTATAGAATAGTAAAGACGAACAACTTTTAAATTGTCTAAGTGATAGACATTTAGTTGCTAAATGTAATTCTAGTTCCGTCTGCAACAAGTGCGCCGGCAGACATCACACGTTATTACATTTCGAAGGTGGCAACGTATTCGCGTCGAGTAAATCGGACAAGGAAACTACACATACTAAAGTCGACGATTCTAGCGGTCGACCGGGTGACGTCGCCCTGTGCTCACTGTCGAATGAGGGAACGCAGTCTTCTTCCACCGTGTTACTGGGTACAGCCCGTCGTATCGTAGTTAAGGATTCGCGTGGAAACGAACAAAGTGTCCGTACGTTGCTGGACAGCTGATCACAGAATAGCCTTATAACGCGACAATGTTGCCAGCGTTGAAGATTGCTAATAAATAAGATACCTTCACGTCCCGTAGTCAAAGGCATTGGAGGTACTAATAAAATTACCTAGGGCTCTATAAATTTGAAATTTTATTCTCGACTAGATCGTAATATTAACTTTAATATAAATGCATTAGTAGTAGATAAAATCACCGAGCGTCTGCCAACCGTTTCGGTCGACACCTTGGCAATGATTGATTTTGAAAATGTGATCTGGCAGACGATACTTACGCCGTCCCCAGAGATATTAGACATGCTCATTAGAGCATCGCTTTTCCCTCATCTTTTGTTACATAATGAGGTCAGGGGCAACTTCTCGCATACCGCGCCTTACGCACTGGAGACCGTCTTGGGCTACGTCATCGTTGGTTCCGCCCCTATCATGGATAATATTTCGACAACCTCTTATAGTTGTTTGGCTGTCGAACCACTCGAGTCGTTAGTTCGCAAATTTTGGGAGATGGAAGAGGTGAACGTTCCACCTATAGTAAGTCCAGATGATAGATTATGCGAGAAAATTTACGTCCGCACGACCGTTCGTGATCGCGACGGTCGATATAGTGTAGCGCTACCCTTTAAAGGAGATGTTTTGTCTCTCGGCGACTCGCCCCAAATGGCGGAAAAACGTTTCTATTGTTTGGAGCGTAGGATGCTCGCTTCGCCCAAATTAAAGGAAGCTTATGACGGCGTCATTAATGGATATATAAGGGAGGGTTACACATCACTTGTGACTCCAAAATTAGATAACTACGAAGACGCGCCGTCGTATTTCATACCACATCACGGGGTCATTAGGGAAGACAAACTTACGTCCAAGTTACGTGTAGTGCTCGACGCTAGTGTTAGAACTAGCACTCACTTTTCTCTTAACGATATCCTCTATAGTGGGCAAAATTTACAGGGCAATTTATTTAATATAATAGCAAATTTTCGTTTGTTCAGTACAGAACTATCCGCCAAATGTTTCTTTGCATAGGAGTCCGTGAATGCGACCGTCGATTTCAACGCATTTTATATCGCTTTGACCCAAAGGAACCTCTAATGTTGAATCACTCTAATGGTGTTTGAATTTAATCGCCTTTGCTTTGGTTTAAAGTCGAGCCCATTTCATGCGCTACGCACGGTGAGACAGCTCGCCTACGATGAAAGTCCCTCTTATCCTAAAGCTAAGAGTGCAATTGAGAGTGGATTATATATGGATGATTTTGTGTATTCGGTTGATAGCGTGGAGGAGGCCATCCTAACCACCGCCGAGGTTATAACTCATGAAGTCAATTCAATCTCGTCAAGTGGACTAGTAATTCGCGGTTAAATACAATCCCACTATCACACCGCCTTTCGGCAATAAAGGAATCCGACGATTCTGATACGCACAAGGTGCTCGGTTTGTGTTGGTCACCGGAGTACGACGTGTTTAGCTTAAGGTAAGCCCGCCCGCAGAAACGTATTTTATCGGAACTACATGAGCTTTTAACCAGTAAATATTATAATTCGGAGTTCGCTCATATCCTAGCCGAGAACCGCATCGAGTGGTCTCTGAACGTCCCGGCCGCGAGCCATTTTGGGGGAAATTGGGAGACTAATATTAAGAGTCTAAAGAGTCATTTATACCGAGTAAAGGAGATCAAATTTTGTCCTTCGAAGAGTTAAGTACTGTGCTCGCTCAAATTGAGTGCGTCATGAATAGTCGCCCCCCTTTGTCGTACGTTGTCAAGTGACCCTTCGGAGCCGCTGGATCTAACTCCAGCACATTTTTTGAATTTAACGCCTTTGAAGTATCTGCCCGCCATAGACGTGGACGAGAACAAATTTAGTACTTCCGCACGCCATAAATTATTGGACCGGTTTGTGCAGTCGTTTTGGAAACGATGGAGGATGGAATACTTGCATACGTTGCAGTCTCGGCAAAAATGGAACACAACAACTGAACCTTTAACTGTTGGAACTGTGGTTGTGCTCACGAAGGAGAATACGCCGCATCTCCATTGGCCATTAGGGATCGTCGAAGAATTTTTTCCCGGTTCCGACGGGGTAACTAGGGTAGCTCGCGTTAGGACCACGACTGGGTCTTACATGCGTCCTGTTGTCCGTTTGTGGCCTTTGCCCCTTCAATGGCTTAAATTAGCTTTCTAGATTAGAAATTGTAGTCGAAAATTAAGTTTAGTCTAAGCGTTAGTTATTTTGAAGGGGACCCTTCAAGCCGGGGGGATGGTTACGCGGAAACGATTCGTGTATTTTAATTTTATTCGAGGGTATATTTTGCCAAGTGTTTATCCTTCCTTTGACCTATTGTCCCTCCGTACACACTGAAAGGGGGGTGAGAGGGGAAAGAGGAGATTCTAGAAGGTGGCGCGATTCTTTCGACCAATGAGAGGCGCGCCCGACCGAGATGCATTGATAGGAAGGCCAAAGCAATATAAGCTCGCGCACGGCCCTCGTGCGGTCTCTTCCTTCGCACGACTGACCTGGATCACATCTCTGGGGCGCCCCAGAAGACTCACCTCACGTCGTATCACAGCAACGGAAGCGCCAAAGCCGCATCAAAGTCACACCCCGGTAAGTGTGTTTTTCCTATAATTCAGTGCCTGCTTGAGCATTTGTTTGTTAGGTAACCCGCCCCTTTTCATTTCTCCTAACGTGCTCAAGTAGGATTCCTTCATAACCTTGGCAAACAATAGATTTCGGAAGAGCAAGTGCATTGTCAAGGATCCGCGTGCCACATCCGCCATCTTATTGAGGCAGAAGAAGCTTCCCGTATACAGTCCATCTAGTATAACATCTCGCGTAATAGGGTCAAGGCTCGACCGGGGAAACGAACTCGGGAACCCTAAGGCCCGCCGCCCAACCAGTAAGAAAACAGAAGTGCGAATCATAATATTTAATTGACTCAATAAAAAACGATCATTAACATAACACTAAATCTCCATTTAAACTTGTACTTTGCAGAGATTCCGTATTAAAACCGTAAGTTATTACATTACAGCCATAACGTTACATTGCAATTACATATTACGTAACATTTTATCAACGTACATAATTTGTATGTTAGAAAATTTTAGGTACATTTGTGTAACTTATCGAAAAAAAACTAGTTCGCCACAATATTGGTCCACAAATCATCAAACGCCTGTTACTTTTAGTTTAAAAAATAACTAAATGTTTTGTAACAATTTATGGTTAAGCAATAAAAAAATATAATATACAAATAAAGATTTTGTCAAGTTTTTTGATGTACCTAAAGTTATTTTCATAGGTTTGAACACCGAATCCGATAACACACTAAACGGGAACTACAGTGGTTTAGTTACATATTGTATATAAATCTTATTCAAGCAAATATATAATGGCACCTTTTACCTGGTCTGCTATATTATAGTCACTACATAATATAGCAGACCATATCAGTCATTATAGTCGCTACAGTCACTATAGACGTAATAGTTGCTACAGACACTATAGTCGTTAGAGTTGCTATAGCCTTTATATTCGCAATAGTCCCATATATAGTTCATCATCCCGTAAAAATACACAACTGTACATGGGTCTCTCGCATTTTAGGTGGAATCTATCATAGTCACCACGCTTGAGAGGTGGACTGGCAATCGCAGTACCGGATGTGGCTGCACCCAGTCACCGCTCAAGGTATTTTACATCTAGCGTATACGAATTTTCGGCAGGAATTATTCCGAATAATTTCTCGGAGCACTTCCAGTGGTAAATGCGATAGAAAATGCAAAGTGATATAACATCTCTTCGTACCCCCAGTGATATAAAATGGTTATATCCTGTTTAAAACCTATTGTATTAGCTTTTACACCGGACAACTTTGGATAAATTACACAAAAAAAATCCTATAACACCCTTAGAGTACAGTATAATGATGCTTTTCGTATTTTTTTTTAAACATCTACGGTACTGCAGCGCGTCCACAATGTTCGCAGAGGCTGCCGTCCCAGACTTTTACGCAGTGTTACGTTGTAGAACGGCCAGTTTCTGGAAAATTGTACGTAACTCAACAAACGAATTAGTTAAGGTCGTTGCTCAGGTGTCTCCTGAAAATATATTTTATAAACACTGGCAGGGTATGCATCAGACACTATAGGTGATGAATTTTTTTTAAAGTACTATATTTTAACTCATAATAGAGTTTAATTTGTAATTTTTTATGTGTATAAAACTTCTTATTTATTGTCCTTGATGCAAAATGTACTTGACATAAGTGGGTTGATACCTTAATAAATAAACTTTTAGTTATTATTATTAGCGATTTTAGCTACCTTATATCTATTAAAAACCCAAGTAGCCCCAGTTTTCTCGGTGAATAAATTATTAAGGAACCATCTTCAAATGTAAGGTTACAAAAATAATCGTATATTTAGTCTTACTTATTAAAAACGTCATCTCAATTTTTTTTCGTAAAGGGGTTTTTATAGCCATAATTCAAAAAAATAATTAACGTGGATAATAAATGTGAGTACCCTTTGAATTCTGGAATTGTGGTAATTTTAAATCCTGTTCACAATATCTACTCTATTGCTGTTGCTACTGAACGTGATAATAACTATGATGCTAGTTTAATTTCATTTTCCGTTTGACATAATTAATACAACGAAAGGTTAATCCATGAGGACTCTTTTTTCAGCGAAAAAGTTGCTAATCAGTTTCAATAAATGACATGCTAGATGCATGCAAAATACCAAAATTTTCGACCTTTATGAACAAAATGTGATTTAAAATTAGATCCAAAGAAAAATCGGCAACTAATAGCCGAGCCATGTTCAGATTTGGAGCAATGCCATCAAATGTAATTGAAATGACTTCACATCCCGTAAGGTGTAATAAATCCAGACATATTTTTAAAAGATTTGTTTTTTGGGAGGCCGTAAATCCTCCACACCGAAAGTATCCTATTGGAATTTTCCAAAACGCAATTAATGCTACCACCATAGAAACTAAAACCTATACTAGAATTATTTTGTCCGTGCAGTTTGAGTCATAAATCATCGGAGTATTTCGCTCTCTCTCCCACTCACGGGCCTTAGGGGCGCGCATAGTGATGCGCATTATTGTTGTCGATAAGCGTTATCGATAGTGTATTTAGTTTTGTCATTATGTTGGTTAGTAATAAAAATGAAAAAAATTTAATAAAACAACGTATTTATTTAAATAAAAATAATAATGTTTAAAAATAAATTATTAATTAGATATCTAGGTGTTAAAAAAACTATAAGTACAAATATTTGGAATGTAACAAGTTATATTAAATATAAATATAATAACTAAAATTAAATAAATTAAAAAAAGAAATAGAAAACTGGAATCCGTCAACTCTTTCTTTTGCTGTACTACAAATTATAGCCGTGGAAGGATATTCACCGTCGCGATAAAACGATAACACTATTTGTTTAATTACACTTATATCAACGTCAAAGTTTTATAGTTCGCAATTTCAGCACCATCCACAGACAAATCGTTGCCAAAATTTACAAATCCATAATGCTTCTGGGCTATTCATTCAGTGTATTCACGTATACTCATTTCATTAAAAGTGAGACATATTTTTAGATCAGTCTTCTTTTTTTTTTTCATTCTTCTAATGGTGTTTAAAGATTCTTAAATGAAAGCAAGTTCATAGTCTAGACTAGTATACAGTACATGGACAGTATTTTACCACATTTTTATCATCAACCCTGTTAATTAAACTCTGTACAGATTCATTGCTACATGCCATAGTGATATCATTATAACGATCTTTCATTCCCGGTCTAGAATTAATATCTTTAAGCACGTTTTGCAATGTCATTATTTTAGCCTGTCTTTTAGTTTTTGCTACTAAGCTACGTATTTTCTTTTTTTTTCTTTAAGCTTTTGTTTTAATATCTCGTTTTTTGATAAAAGTTTTTTTTTATATTTAAGTTGACCACTTCTTTTTTGATTTTGTGACTCTAAAGGTGGAGGGGTTATGTCACGATTGACATACGATGAGGCTACTCTCTCTTTCATCTGTCCCTGAAAAATATAGTTATTATAAATTTATTATCATTTTAGCTGCATGAATGTTAAAAATATAATGATCTGAACAGAGACAAGTCAAATACGCGGAAGATATTAAAGTGCACTAAGTGTCAGAGGGTACAGATGCGCTCTCTATTCTCTCAATCTCGGCATGTTAAAAAAACGGCCATCCATCCATTGACTGACTGCAGCAAAAGCAGCTTGATTTCACAGACCTATTGCTTCAAGCAACTTTTTCTTAACCACGAGTTCAAGCCCTCGGTACACTGTCATCGAGCATCAAGCACAAATCAGGCATCGAGCATTACGAGTATCAAATACTATGAAATTTATACTATTCTAGCACAGTGAATCATGTATCCAATGCGCAGGTGTAGCGGTGCTGGTGATTCTTTATAAACATTCGCTATAAACATCGATATTAATTTGAACATAGTTAAGTCAATCACTAGCGTACGTGTAAAATATTTTGGTTGAAAATGAATTCACCAAAATCATACAAATTATCAACAACGTGACTTTTTTCTTTGCAAAATATCAAAATTAATGAAATAATTGAAAATATTCTGTTATTTAAACAGTAAAATATATAACATAAATTTTCACCAATAGACATAGACAAGTCATAGAAGTAACGACGTCTTGCGAATTTACCTGAGAAGTATGCAACTATCAGGATTATTGCTATGATTAATACAATAGTCACTCACTGAATATGTAACCAATATTAAAAACTATGGATTACAACATTTAACACTATTATAATCAAAAAAATTCTAGTTTGAGTCCCGGGTCAGGCCCAAATCAATAATGGGATATTTTTATTAGAAATGCGCTCACTCATGTCCCCATCAGGAGATGAAGAGATGGAGCGAGTTTTTCAAGGAGACACACACTGTTTATACGTTTAGCTGTTCAAACGCACTTTTAAGATTGCAGGGCATTCTACTCCTTGGCTGTGCGAATTATAAAAGATGACTTATAGCGCATGATGCGATTGCTCGGATTTGTACTATAACCCTACGTAGATGACAAGTCTCCGGCGTACGTGATCGAAATTCAGTTTGGACGGCATTGTTACAAATAAGGGTAAAAAATATTCGCGTTATATTGTATTACAATTAAAGTTAAAATCAGCACCTACCTTTCATAACCCAAGGGAACTTTTGTCAGCAACAGCCTTTTCTTGTTATTATTTTATCCACTTAATTATCAAGTTTTATAATGCATATTTAATTTTTTAACAATTATATGAAAGAATCATTGATAGACATATTACGAAAGTAGTAAGTAAAGATAAACGCTACTAAAATTAGCACGCGTTTCTTACATATAATATTTATTAAGTAAGTTCTTCGAGAGATTCTTCGAGAACTAGCGGTAAAAGCATAAATGACTTTCAATAAGTATTCTTATAATCTAAACTGAGTTAAAATTATTATATTTCATTCCAGTCCACTTCATTCAATTCCGTTCCGTTCTAATAGAATAGAATGAGAGAAAAATATATGTGAATAAAAATACACTTAAACGAAACTGTATGATGTAAAACCTTTGCCTACCTTAACATCAACTCTGGATTGGTTTGACCATGGAGGTTGTTCACTAACCTCCATGATTTAAACAAAGATATTTTTTAAGCAGGTTGCGCACTCACGAGCTCACGACTGACAAACGAGATGAACAAGATAGGGCTTTTTAGGGATACTTCCTACTCTATTAGGGTGACTACACGATTTGTTGCTTCAAGGAAAAAAGGACAATGTGATGCTAGGGGATTCTTCTGTATTTATTTTATTGAGAACAATGAACAAGGATTACAATAATACATATGACATTTATCAAGAAATATGTATGATCTAAATCGTCAAAATAGGTTGCCTTTCGAATCCGGAGCGATGGAACCACAAAATGGTTAGGTCACAGGGGTCTCAGGTTCGATTCCTGGGAACAATGGTCTCAAAATTATTGGGTACGTGAATTACTAAAGTAATTCACGTACCCAATAATTTTGTTAATGCTGTATTTAGCGTGGTTCACTGTAACCAAAACAAAATGGTGGACGTAGTGCGTGGCGGGTTTTAGACAATACTTGCGAAAATCTAATTCACTATATTAGCCGACATGACAGGAACATGAGCTGCTGTGGGGAAAAAGGAATAACAAATAAAAACAGCTCAAGACAGGAACGATCTTACTTGGGGTGTCTGCACGCGGCCTCTTACTCGGGCCTCTCGGCTAGTGGCACTACATTGCAACTGGGCGAGCGAAGCGTAACGTTAAATGCACTGGGTTTGACTGTTGAACGCCACGACAAATTAATTGCGCTAATGCACGACGAATAACACTGTGCAAGCGGTCACTACGAAGATTTGTACTGTTCTATGGTTCGACTTCCACAGGTGTTATCACAGCGAAAGTTGCGATATGTATAAAAACCCCAGCTTAATATTTAAACACTTGTATTACCTACTCACGCTGCATTAAGAGAGAAAAATGTAAGACTGTAGATAGTAAAGTCAGTTTACGGTCGCAGCGCATCTGATGCGGATTGAATGTTTGACGGATAGTAGGTATCGCTTTGAAAATATGTCATTATGCGTTGTATATGGACGATAAATGTGGACATCAACACGCCCACGTAACATTGCATTCTGTCAGAAAAAACATTAACTCATAACATAAATCACTTTAGTACTATGGAAAGCTAGAAGATTTTAGTAGACTTAAATCAAACATATAATAATATACTTCGTATAGAAATAATAATCTTTGATTTTACAGAAAAAAAGTAAATATCTGTGACTAAAATATGGACACCCTACTTCAAGCATTAGAAAGTTATTTACCTATGAAAAGATGCACCACTTACTTTGTATTATTAACTTTTTCATCCTTTCACGCAACAAGTGAGAACCATTTTAATTATTTGGACAAGATAAAACATGAAACTTTAGAGTAAAATAAAATATCTTTGATCGATTCACCTAAAGTATACGCCATATTGAAGATTGTAAGACACTTAGGGTTGCTCAGTTATTGTTTGTAAAAATTGCTAGAACTACGACTCTGAAACAATGCAAGTAGTTAAACACTGTTAGAAATTACGTATTGGTATCAATGATTTCAAAAGGAAGGATAGGCCCATCTAATTATTTTACTCATAACTATTTCATACAAAAAAGTAGCGCATCTGTCATAATACAAACGTCATATCAAAACACGATGTAACCAGAGTCGGATTTCGTAGTATAATTATCCTAACTGTACCATTATTTAATAGTTTGTAGTATATAGCATCGAAATAATACTAAGCTAAACTAGCATAATTTTACCTAAAGGTCGACTTGTATTATTATTGGGTCCTTTTACAGTTTAATATTAACACTACGATATCGAGAATATCTGTATTGTACATTAGTACCGCGTTTTTTTTTTAAATAAAATTAGAATTACCTCCCTTTCTGGTCAATCGATGCTCGATCGATGCTTTTATGTTGCATCATTGATACAACTATAATGAGGGGCTACCAAGATAAAAACTCTATGCTCCAGAAGCAATCGGTTTGAAAACAGAATTTCAAAATATTTTATGCATCAGACTTTCAGATTCAATTAGCAGATATTATGGTTTCTTTTGTACTCTTTTCGTTTTACCCTTATTGAATATAAAATATATTAGGTACCAATATTCAAAATTTAACTTACACTAAGTTCTTTAGACAAAATTAAACAGAAATCAAAAACCGTCAAAAAACGAAACGTATAGATAAACTAGACGCGTGACGCCAAAATTCCAGCACGTGGGGAAAAAGAAACGTGAAGCGTCAAACGTGTTATATTTTTTTAAATAGTATAATTTTATTTTCCAAGTACAATATTTTTGAGGGTTTGAATCCAACCCTGGCCTAATCTTGATAACGTAACTAAACTAACTGTAAAATAGAACTTTATAAATGCGTTTATATAACAATTTAATTGTAACAAAATTAATATAAGATTATTTACCGATGATACGATATCACATGTTTTTTTTAAATCTTTGTATCGTAATTTTTGCATTCTTTTACCATAGACATATTTATAACAGGAAAATCTGTCCCGTGCGCGCACCACTGTCGACCGATTCGCGTTGGTCCTAAACTGTAATTTTAGGGCCAGCGCACTGTTCCGTTTTAGTTGTTCGGTCGGCCCGGTCCTTACGCTAGTAATATATTATAGTTCATAAAAGATAGCTTGATCTCTGCGACAGCTGTCAGTAAAAATCACGCCTATGAAGTCCTGAATTTCTTAGTACTACAGACAGTACCTGTCAATGTCATACTTTATGGGCATGCCGACCTAATTAGTGCATGCCCATAAAGTATGACATTGATACGTACTGTCTGTACTACTAAGAAATTCAGGAAGTCATAGGCGCGATTTTTACTGACAGCTGTCGCAGCAAGCTATCTTTTATGAACTATACTCAATGATAGGTATAAATATTTTCTAATGAAGCCTTCTGTAAAATTAATGAATAATTGTTTAGAGTTATAACAAGAACAGCAATAAAAAAATATCATTTATTACTACTACGTGAAAAAAAAATTAGCTGTGACAACTCGATAGACAAGGACGCATTCATAAATAGAGGCATCTCGATCTGCCCGTTTTTCCATTGAGCCTAATATTATATGAAAGTAGACTTTATGACAATAGTATAGAATACATTTTACTTTTGCAACTTCTGCAGAGTGTACAATCTTGTTCTATACGAAGTATATTATAATTATTTTGGATTTAATTTAAGTATAATAAAATCACGAAATAGTAGGCAAAATAACCCGTTTAAATGTCAATTGTCATGTCAAATGTCAATGCACGGAATGTCTTGTCATTTGTCAAACCTCAGAGCACAAATTACCTATAATCCGATAAACCTATAGACTAATGATTATCGTGACCCCGAGTGAGAAATAATATATATATATATTAAATAGATAACGTAGTTTTAGGTTATACAATAATCTTTATGACTTTTAAACATATTTAGATAAAAATTTTAACTGTTCTAAGATAACGAACAAATTCACCAATATTTAGTTCGAAACACTTTTTTCTCACTTATACCAACTTTAAACTCCTTAATCGCTACGAACTGTCGAACCGTTTTTCCTTTTCTATTATTTGATAGAATACACCATCAAAACATAACAAAATACGCGACATATAATGGTAGTAAAATGGTCAATTTAGAAGTTTTTATTATTTTTCTATGCTTAGCTAATTTTTCAGCCTCCATATACCTTAAAAAAGTGTACACACCAAATTTCCTACTGAAATATAAATTTGTCTTAACTTCTATTTTTAGCAACTTTATAGCAACAGCTATTATGTTCTGTGCATACGACATGTTTGTGCAACCCAACGAGTCGACAGCTTTCCACCTGATGATATTGGTGATGTAACCCAAGATAGTTAAGCCCATTTCTAGCTTAGTTTTAAAAAAAAGCCTAAATAATAATAAATATTAATTAATACATAAAACAATAATTAAGATGTCTTACGACATAGACGCAATATCACATAGCCACAAGCCCTACAAAAACTACAAGCATTACATGGAAGATGTCACGAGTCCTAATCTACCTGAGTCTGATGTGATGACTCAATAACATTTTTAAGATATGACATGGATTGTTCAATACAGACTCTAAATACATTCTTTAAAATAATATGAATAACAAATTAAAATTACTGAGCTAATATTAGGTATATTTTGTAAAGAACTACTATTGTTTATTACAAATAACAAATATTTAGCAAAGTGTAGTTTGCTAAACAAAAAAACCGGCACAGAGAAAGGGACAAACAATCACACCGCTCTTTCTCATTTCTATGCAAGACGTATGCATAAATCTATCTTTTTCGTCTGCGAATGCGAAAGAAGGCGTCAATTTTTCTACAGGTTTATCTGTCTACGGAATACTCACTAACCTCCATGACTCAGAGTAAAGTGTCAAATCCACGGATTGACTTGGTTTTTGGCGGAAACTTGGCCGACGTTGGACTGTCGCTCCTGTTTTTTCGCTTGAATAATGGTTTAATGTAGATTTTAATTCGTACAAGTGACGTGATTTTGTGATTTAAGTGTCTATGCGTGTGAACCATTAGAGAAAACGATGAAACAAGTCCTTTGATGTTGATACAAACCTCAAGTTAATTTGATCGCTTTGGTGCCTTATGAATTTGAGTGGCTGTCGTCATCAACAGTCCGCTGGGTTGAGCTGTCGTCAAAATCTCCCAAAAACTTCGCAATGTGTGACTCATCAGCATATTGTGAAGAAAAAATATATAAAATGAAGATTCTGAAAGAAATGATAGGCTCAGAAGGACTAGTACCCAGAGCCGTAAAGCAAGTTAAATAAAAAAACATGGATTGACATGACAATTGACATTTAAACACGTCAGTTTCTCTAGTCTGTGATTTAAACGTCTCTACTCTCTAGTACAGGGGGGGTACACTTCCATACTTTAGATTGGGGTTATTTTTTTCAAAAATAGACACTAGTGCCATCTTGTACTGTATCCCCGTAAACTTTCGAACATTAAATTCTAAAAGGTCCGCTAGATGGCGACTACACCAATTCTGGTTATTCTGGAAATGGCAAGTAGCAACTTTATATGACATAATGGCTACCGACGCTGAGCAAGTTGTTGTTTTATTATAGTTTATAAGTGATTTTCGGTTGTTGCTACAATAAGTTTGGTTGAGTTGGGATTAGCCCTCTGTTTCTTTGTTGTCTGTTTAGATTATCATGCTGGAATTACATTGTATGTTTGTGTAGTGTTGTGCGAAATAGACGCTTTGATTTATCATTCCGGTAACCCAGTGGACATATTTAATTTGGTTTTGTATTGTATTTTGCGGAACAGACGCTTTTACATCGTTTATAATAAATATATAAAACAAAAATAAATGTTAACATTACTGAAATATATAATACGTCTTTAATTGAACCCTCATCCCTTAAAATATAAATATAACCGCCTATAGTATAGATAGCTGTATATACATAACTACGTACAGCTATCTAAAGTCAACAGATTAGTTCAAGGGATATGATACCAGGCAGCGACACTATTCATATTGGGTGACAAAAAATCCTAGGAGATGGCTCTCTATTTATGTATATATTACTCTACTCTATGCTCTAGTATATTCACAGTAATCTATAGGCATGTCGATTCACTCTTAAAAAAATCGATCTCTGAATCGATTTGAATCGAAAACACTAGAATCGATTATCAATTAAATCGAGGATTAAAAGATCGATTTTCGATTAATCGCGACATTTTCAAACATGAAATTTCAAGAATTTGCGATTTTTATTTATTAAGATTACTGATATTTTATTTAATATTTTTTTTAAATAAAATATTAGTAATCTTAACAATTAACATTATTAATATTCCTTTTAACCACTCCTGGTAAGCTTGAAACGCTTGTGTTAGTAGTTGTTTATGTGCAAACCATGCCACTCGATCCTTTTTTTACAAAGTGATTCCATGTATCACTTTTATATGACATTTTAGGCTAGAAACAACAACAATACTTTAACAAAAGTTCAAACTGCAACGTACATTTCTCGATAAATCTGTTTCAATCTAATAACTCACTATTTATCAAATTGAAGTGAATGCTACACGAACACAATACTGGTTATTTCCTTACTATAAACCTCTATTAACTTCAACATATAATATTTGTTTACAGTATCTAGGTATTTAAAATGTACTCTGTCTATACTTACAGCTCACAGTATGTATGTTTTTGATAATAAATAAAGCAAATTCACAAGTTCACAGTATAAACAGGTTCACAGCTATAACATTATATTATAGTATGTATATGTAGTCTTTGTTCACAGCACAGATTAAGTTAGACCAACATTCCACAGGTAAGATTAGAATTAGAATTTTAGAAATGAAAGTGAAATGACAACTTTTCGATATTGTTGGATGCGTTCATATAATATACGCAAATATTTATTTTATTCAAATATATATTGAGTTCAAATTATCAACCAAGTACGACCGGTTGTTTTTGCGTCCCCCAACAGCAAAAAATTAAAAAACTGCGATCGATTCAGTGAATCGATGCGGTGCTCGGAATCGATCTAAAAGATCGATTATTTTGCGCCAAAGAATCGATTTTTCGATTAATCGATTTAAGATCGACATGCCTAGTAATCTATGTTTAAAGGGGTTATTTTGCCTATTTCGTGATTTTATTAAACTTTAATTTAAATAGTGACGTATATTTACAATCGGGCATTTTAAAATACTAAATAATATTATATTTACATATTCTATGAAATTAAATGCCTATGGACTCAAGTGAAAAAAGACCACAGTTTGGTAACCGATTCCTGGAAAATGTGGACGAGGTCTTCAAACATAACGCTTGGTACTATTTTTAACTTTCCCATAAGATTTTGTAAGCATGGTAAAGGCTTTGAGTATGTATATAAATTAGAGAAAACGCGGCACAGAAAAAAGCCTCCCGGCGGTACTCGTCATTTGCTTGATAATAAATACCTCTATCTCTTCAATGCTTGGTACTTTACAGTTCATATAAATTCTGTGTTCTAAAGTTTTTATAACTATAACATTGTGAAAAGTAATAACTTTAAAAGTTATATAATTTCAGGGATAATGTGCAATGGGATGCAAATCAGGAGCAAGCTGCTAAGGAAAAGGTTCAACAAAATTCTGAAGTAACATTTACTGAAGAACATTTGGAAGATTTGGAAAATAATGCTAATAAATATTGGGATGCATTTTATGATATCCATCAAAATAGGTAATTAGCTTTTAATTGAAACTAGTTTTATAGATTTTACAACACCCATGGTCACAGGGTACAGGTGGTAATTAGCAGTATGAAAACGCCAATTCAATCAGTGGTGCCATTTCAACGCCCAGAGAAATTTAAAGTTTCTTGATATGGCAAAATAGATAAGCTATTCCATATAATAGAATTACTGATTCTGAAGGCTGTTAAGAAAGCTATTATTTTCCCTCTATACATATTATGCAATACCAAGTATATAATATGCAAATTTATTTCTAAGCATTTTATCTATTTATATGAATGCTGTGATTAATTCATTTAACAGTATGTGCTATAATTGTAAGCTTCAGGGTGTTGTCATAGGCAGAAATATTGTGCAAAATATAAATTGTAAGATATTGACCAAACTCAAAGAAGATAAAATTAGCTCGGGTTGGATTTAGAATCGTTTGGCAGGAATTTGGGGGAGTAAGGTGTTTTATTTGGTAGAGGTTTGGTCCCCGATTATAATAATACCACTCACATTAAAAGGTAATGCACCGTTATCAAAAAAATAAATAAAAACTATTATAACCTAAAATATATGTAAAATATGGAAAATGATACATTTTTTATTATTAACTGACTTTACGGCTCTGAGTTCTAGCCCTTCTGAGAAAAAATTATACGATATTACTGTGAAAGCTGGATAGCATACAAAATTTTGTGTCTGTGGCGGGAGCAAAGGCAACCTGACTATAGATATCTGATCTGATCGAATCTGTACTAAAATTAAATCAGCATGCCCCAAATCCACGTAGTCTTGTCTGTCCTACTCCTAAAGTGTTTTTGTAAAGCTGTAGGTGTGGAGGAAGAGCAGCCCCCGCACGTTGTAGCAAATCGCAGACACATGTGCTAGCTGTAGTGTGGTTATTATTGTATTATATATTATGTTTATAATTTAAATTAATTATAAAAGATAATATTGTGGTGTTTTGTTGAGTGCAAGAGCGAGCGAAGCGAGCTCGGGACTTACGGCACCCTGACTCGGACAGGTTAGGTTAGAAGGGGATGTTGGGGTTGAGTTAGTGAGCAAAGCAAGCGAATAGACCCCGCCATTCCCTTCGTGGTTGTTTTATTTGTAAATCATTCAGAAGTAGGAGCCCCACGACCCTCGGGGCTCTGTCGACCAGCCTTTCCTCAACTGCGCTACGTGGTGCTTCCCTCCTCAAACTCTCTCCCCCAATAAATCAGGTTTATAGTCAAAAACATAACCTCAAAATTAGATTTTTAAAAATTTATAAAAAAAAAACTAAGCATGTCTGGCAGGATGTGTAAGTGGGGGGCGAATCTACCACTCCCCCGCCTCCCTCTCCCCCCCTCCCCCGCCTCCCTCTGCATCACCTCCCACCCCTTAATTCATTGTGAGTTATGATTTTGAGGTTAGTTCTATGGGATTTTCTTTTTAATTTTTCTCAATAATGGTGCATTACCTTTTAATGGGAGTGGTATTATTATGATCGGGGACCAAACCTCTTCCAAATAAAACACCTTACGCCCCCAAATTCCTGCCAAACGATACTAAATTTCAACCATTGGCTCTAAGGTTAGCACTTTTTTAATGTGCCTTATTTTATTTAATTAATGGCTTTTTGAATCACTGCTAGCATTAAATGTTATATTTTTATTTTGGCAAAACAGTGGTAGAACCACATGGTAGCTTTTGCTATTGCATGTATAGGCCGGCTCTAACCGGGGCGGTACCACGACTTCATTGAAGACCAGCATAAAGTAGAAGCTCTGCTTCTGTATTTCATCTGGTGGCCAGAGGCCTCCAATGAAGCAACAGTAGCCTAATTGCAGAGCGTGGACCGCAAACTCAAAAAGGTTGTGGGTTCGAATCTGCCATTTGACGACTGGCGTGAACCACTCGTAACACAGGCAATTTTAGCTTACCACAAGAGTTTAAAGGGAATATTAGTAATGTTTATAGCATTGTTAATATTCTTTAACCCCCCTCCCATAATGATAGATATCAGGAAACGGCGAAGCCGGCCTTGCTCTTTCTAACCAAGACCCAGGTGTTCTCTCTGGCTGGTACTTCGTATCTCTCCTACCAGGGTACAATTTAGAACACTCCTTTGTGCCTCAAGCTGCAGTTTATGTGTATGTCAGAAAGTTCATTTGTTTTCGATGCCTCGGCAGTCTTGAAGGTACAGACCTGTTCATCCTGTGGCTGCGCATAGACAATAACAACTATCCCCGCGTTTACGGGTGCCTCTATAGGTCCCTTAGCAGTAATGCCGACACAGACTGACTCATCAACCATGTCCAAATGGCTGCAGACTCCGTGCTCAACAGGTCCCATCTGCAGAGATTGTGATGCTTTGTGATTTTAACGCCCACCACCCTGAATGGCTTGGTTCCCGTTTAAACAATCATGTGGGTAGATCTGTTTATGACTGCTTTGGCATATTATGTATATACTAGATATAGTTGTGTCAGACTATATCTATATTTGGCATAGTACTTATAGTCTGACACAACTGGCTACCTCATCTATGCGGATCCTAGATATGGAAGATCATGTACCTTCCCTATTGTAGCTTCTGCTGACCTCTTATCCAGACGGATATCAGGTCTCTGTCGATGCCCCACTTGGCTCCTTGGACCAGAGTATGGTGCCACCCATACTCCCATTGCAGTTGCTTTCTGCAGGTTGCCGCCATGTTTGACACTGTAGGCCAGCCGATTGGGACGGGATGCAATCTTTTTTTGTATCCTACCCTTGTGGGTGGGCTTACTTCTCGCCAGAGGATCCCAGCGTTATTGCTTAGTTTGTCGCTGATGTGGTGCTACAGGGAATGGAACTTTTAATTGCATCATCTGTGGTACCTATCGGAGGCAGAACCCGGCCATGGTTTGGTCGATGCTGCAATATTGCATCATGCCATATGAAGGAGTGCTATTGGACCTGGGCTAACGCATCGACATCTTGAGATGTAAATACCAGCGCTCTTATAAATAAGTATAATTACGCCTCCAGGTCCTTCAAAAGTGTCATTGCCAAGTAAAGGACACTAGTTCCTCTTCCTTTGGGAACACGTTTTCGCCTAGACGGTCCAAGGTAACTTCTGTCAACCATCTTTCCCATTCCTGTATATATTTTTGTATGAAAATATTTCTACTAGTGATAATATGACGCAACTGCTTATATGTATGTGTCCTCCCAGCGACACCGGTTCTCATACAAAATAAGGTTCTATTGTGTATTATAGTATCCTTTTTTTAATTTATTTTTACATGGGAAAATGCCTACGCATATTCACCTCGCGGGGGCAAAGACGGGTTATGTCGGACTCGCACCGACTAAAACCTCATGGCGTTCCACCTTCGTCGCATTTTGGCGAGGCCACGGGAATGCTTTCGCCTTTCTCTTTCTCAAGTAAGGCGCACCAGAACACATGGCGTGCCTTCCTCCATGGCCTCCAACTACACCTGCGCAACGGACGCCCACGTGTCCGATGCGTGAAGGCCATGGGGCCAGGAAAAACGAACACTGAAAAGCACTAGCCTTCCTGACCCCAGCGGCGGATCTAGTCTATGGCTCCGCCGCCAACCAAAATTCGACGTGCGAAGGGTATGGAGATCGGTGGCTTGCAATACCGACAATCCCCTCCCCCCGCAGCCCCCCCACCACCGCATCAACAGTGCGGCCCCGATAGGGCGAGTGGCGCATCGTCATACCAACACTCCTCTTCCTCCGCGACTCCACCTCGGGTGCAGCGGTAGAGGGAAAGGACACCCCTTTTCGCCGCCGCCCACCAGCACACATCCGAAGTGGGCTCGGCGAGCCCACACGGAGTGGCCACCTCGGGCCAGCCATGTGTGGGTTTCTCTTTGTTCACCGCGTATGACCGAGCCACGGCTACTAAGCCCCCCCTCCCCGCCTCGACGGCGGAAATCCGTTCGGGGGGGGGGGTATTATAGTATCATATGTTATCCCCTACAAGGGAAGGTAAATCATTAACACTAAAAATAGTAATGGCCAAGAAATGAGCCTTGAGGGACACCCATCTGTACGGGTGACCTGGAAGAACTTTATTGATAATAACTCTGCATTCTATTATTTAAATATGAAGTAATAAGTTTAGGCGCTGTGTTCATGACACCATAATACTGTAGTTTCCTGATTAGTGTTTCATGGTGAACACAGTTGAAGGCTTTGGAAAGGTTATACCCAAAATATACCCAAAGCATCCTCTGAATTCTCCCATGCACGAAAAAAATATTTTATAAGCTCAACTCCGGCATTGGTTCTTGAACGACTCCTTTGTCTTGTATGAAGCAAATTATTTATATAAAATAAAACTTAACATCTGATGTAAATATTTTTTTTTCAAAAAATTTACTTAATATATATAAATACATAGTGCAAAAATTGGCCTAAAATTGGCGGAGTCTAATGTACTACCAGATTTGAATAAAGGTAGAACCTTACATTGTTACACTATATCAGGAAACACCAGATTCGACGCTTGTATTGAAAATAGTCTAAACTGACTTAATTCCCAAAGGAGCCATACGAGTCGCAAATTGTGGACCGTACAACCCCATATCATCCTATAGGTGTCGTAAGATGTGACAGAGGGAAACAAAATTCAAATTCAAATTGTTTATTATGTGTCATATTACAATTTTAAGATGGTACAATTAAGAATACATGGTTAAAATAGGAGACGGGCAGCAGCATCTTCCTAATAATGACCTAAATTAAAGTCTGCATCTTGCTAAGTATGGCAACTATGGCAAATATACTCCCCATGAGGCTATCTATGGCTGCAATAGTAACGGTTATCGGTTCCTTGTGATCTCTTGTAGACTAAACATTTTCATAAATTAATTTACCATTTTAATTATTATTAGTAATAGATAATTTTCCTTTTTTCTTCAGGTTCTTCAAGGATCGCCACTGGTTGTTCACAGAATTCCCTGAATTAGCACCTGATAACACATCTGCACCAGAAAGAGTGTACCCAGATAGTGATAAAAAACCAATTCCATTGACAGAATCTGTTACCAATGACAAAAATACTAAGCGTTATATATTTGAGATAGGATGTGGAGTTGGAAATACTATCTTTCCCATCCTGCAATACAGCCAGGATCCTAATTTATTTATATATGGCTGTGATTTCTCATCAAAAGCTATTGAAATTATGCAACAAAATAAACTCTATGATACGAAAAGATGTAATGTGTTTGTATTAGATGCAACAATTACTGACTGGGAAGTCCCATTTAAAGAAAATTCAATTGACATTATAGCTATAATCTTTGTATTGTCTGCAATTGATCCTTCAAAGTAAGTTATGAATTAATGGTGCGTTTGCAGAAAAAATAGAAAGCCCTTTAACCCTAAAAAATTTTTCGCCAAAGCACGATGTTCTTCATAACAGTAAAAAAAACCCCTTTTTTTTTTTTTGAAGATTTTTTTTTTTTTTTTATTTTTTTTTAATAAAAAAAAAAAAATCAAACAAAAAAAACGCTCAACCCCCCCCCCCCCCCCCCTCTTCCTCAACGCTTTTACCCCAAATTTAAAATATTTTAAAAACTGTTACTATTAACTATACATTTAGAATTCACACCTCCGGTGTGACTAACTTTTATTTGTAAAAGATATATGTTCTTTTTTATTATGTATGATAATTGATAATGTAGTTTATTATCATCATTGAATTTATGTATTAATCTGATTAGTTTTTAGTGTTGGGTATGGTTTCAAGTATGTTTCGGACTTATTTGTTGCTCCTTTTTATTTCAGGAAGCTGTGTCGTTTATCTAACTTTTTTGTTTTATTTATCTTTGTCTGTGTCTGCAAATTATTCTTGAGTGTTCTTCCACCACTCAATGGACACTTAAAAATAAAATTAAAAACTACTTGGTGCATATTAAAATTATGAGAATAACGGACCTTTTCCACCGCTGGGTTTAAAAATAGTAACAATCAAACTTACAGTCCTTTTAAAAAAAAAACTACCTACTTTAAAAAAAAAAAAAAAAAAGTTCACCTGATGGCACGTCGCTACTGCAGCCCATAGACCTGCTGCACCTGCAACAAACTTCATACAAAAATGGCTAAAAATGTACTGTCACCTCTAAGGTCTAAGATGCAATGCCTCACAGCCTGTAATTATACTGGCTCTATACCCTTCAGATGGGAACACAGCAATGCAAGCACTGCTATTTGCCGGTAGAAATAGATGAGATGGTGGTGCCAGTCCTACCCAGTCGGTCGTATAACTATACCTAGTAAAAAAGCCTTCACTCATATCTGAGGGAGGCTTAGAGCAAGCAAGTTTATTTTGACCCCTTTTTTATTCTTCTCCGTTACATCCATTGAAACTTTATCTGTAGTTTGGTTTGTCCATTTCTTCTTTAATTATAATAAAATATAACTAATATTTCGGAAATTAAAAATTATTACACTTTTCCGACAATTTCACTTCCCCGTCATTAAATCTGTCAAATATTTCACCTCAGTTCAAAGTGACGCCACTCTAATGGTAGAAAAGATTGTGAAATCCCCTAATATGACGCCACGTCTACCGCAGCTCAACTTGCGTTGGGTCATTTTATTAGAGTTAGCAATGCCTCCATAATGATTTCTTATATTTACGCGAACACTACACATTGAAATAATACTAGTTTTTACGGAATTTATCGCGTATATTTAACTTTTTACTGGACCAGTCCCACCCGTGACCATGAGTGCTGTAAAGCGTTCGAAACGTCGGGTATTTAAAAAGTTAAATATACGCGATAAAATCCGTAAAAACTAGTATTATTTCAAAATGCCTCCATATTTTATTTGCTTTCACCCTTTGAATACTTATATTTTCTATTTCATGGAGTATTTTTATGACTTTTACTCAAAATAATCATTACAACTCAGTGGAAACGTATTTTTAACGATAAATGTAACAAGTTTTATTTTATTAGTGAAGAAACTAAAATATACCCGCCTCACAAATAAGAAATCAGACTCATTTTAGCCATTAGTATTCTGTTGTAAGTGTTAGAAATACTAATCTTCACACCAGTGATGCAGGAAAGCACGACTGGTTTACAATATAGTAAGATTTATTATAGCGACAGAGTATATTATTATAGTGATTTAAAAATTAAGTAACTAATTTTACATGCACATTATTTTGAGAATATGTGTCGGGCATGCACTGCCATGTCCAAAAGTACACAAAAATTCCAATTAAGTACTATTTGATAAACATGTTAAAAAATTACAACATAAAACTTCTAAATCGTTTTCAATTTAGCAAGGATACATAATATAGCATTTTTGGGCACATACCTCTCCAACCAGGGATTAATTGGGCTTAGCTGGCATTTAGACAATCTCAGTTTAATACTGAGATTGTCATCAGCTCGTATATATTATGTTACACAGTAGATAACATGATATTTATTATATATTTATTTAAAAATAAGCTTATTCTAAAGTGTATGCTGTCCTTAAAAAGTCTGTTAATCTTGATATTTATACTACTTTAAAACTCATTTATTTCAGGATGCCAGGTGTTATAAAAAACATTTATAAATATTTAAAACCAGGAGGATTGGTTGTGTTCCGAGATTATGGGAAATATGACTTGGCTCAACTTAGATTCAAGAAAGGTCGTTGCATTTCTGACAATTTCTATGCTCGCGGAGATAATACCAAAGTATATTTCTTTACTCAAGAAGAAGTTAAACAGTTATTTATTACTAATGGCTTTTTAGAAGAGCAAAATTTGATTGACCGAAGACTTCAAGTGAATCGAGGCAAGATGTTAACAATGTACAGGGTTTGGGTACAAGGAAAGTATAGAAAGCCCTTATAATGATAATTTTTATTAAGAATAATTTTATTATAATATTTTTACAAGTAATATACATAAAGTTAATTCAGGTTTTTTTTATTTATTTTACATTTTTATTATGAAATGCTTTCAAATTTAAAATAGTATGGCTTTTTAAAGTTATTAAACACTTTGGTGACAACTTTCAATGAAGGACCGTCCCAGCCTACTTTTGTATCACATAATAATCTTTTTATGAATGTTTCAATCTCTAACTCTGCTATTCTTCTTCCTATACAACTTCTCACTCCAAATCCGAAAGGTAGTGTTGTCATAGGATGAGCTTTCCCATAATATAGGGGATCTAATTTATCTACTAGCCATCTTTCTGGTAAGAATTCCACTGGCCTTACATAGTTTTTCTCCAATTTTGATAAGAACTCGTTGGGAGCAATAACATCCACCTAAAGTTATATTTTTATAATATAATAAAGATCAACATTAATAGCGGAATGCAGTCAAGTATGTAATATAAGCATCAGATTTTATTCTTCTTGCCGATTTCGACCGCGGTGATAATTTTCGAAACCTGAATTAAGCTAAAGGTGCGATCTCACCGCCCACATTCTATCGCAGATACTGCATTCATCGAAAACATTCACGGCATCGATACGTTCAACCTCGGGAGATACCACGTTTTATAGTCGCTTTTATAGTTGATCGAGTAGTACGCGTACTACTCGATCGAAAATCCCGACGCGTTTGCACCCCAAGATAATGATGTATAAAACTTATGAAAAGCAATCGATGATATTGACTGTTTTTAAAATACAAGGATAATCGAAAATTCTAAACTAGATAACCAATAATTCTTTTTTTTTTTTATTTTGAACAAATAATGTCACTGATTAGAACTTAAAAATAGAAACAAGGATCGTAACGCGGTCTTCATGCTCACAGACTGAAGAAAACAAATGAAGGGAGACCTCTGCGCGGCAGTAGGACATATTATATAGGCTTTTAACTAGCAAAACTTTTAGTTAACCCGTTTATTTTTATAATGCAAGACAGAAGCCTCGTCTTTCTAACTTTACACCTTATCTTTCTTTTTTTATAAAATGAAAGTGACCAGTGAATTTACAGTCAACCTGGTGGTGAGTGACTACTGCAGTCTATCGACACTTTAACCAACTTTAAGCAAAGTAAAAAGGTGAATAATAATTATAAACAGAGGTCATCCGTATGATGCTCTGATGTTCTCTGGTGAGAACCTCTTGAATTTATGCTGTTAGCTTTGTCCTGAACTCAATTGAAGACATCTTGTAAAGTCTAATATTAAAATTAAGGACTTAAATCTCACCCCTTTTGGAATATGATATCCAGCCACCACATGTTCTTTGGAAGTGCGTCGTAAATTTGCAGGCAGTACAGGATATAATCTCATTGATTCTTTGAGACACGCTCTAAAATATGGTTTGTTAGATTGATCAGATTGCAATTCCATGCGTAATCTTTCTTGTGCTATTGGATTAGTCGCCAAATTGTAAAGCAGGCCAATAGTTGTAAAAGCTACCTAAAAAATTTAATTTAATGTTTTATAAGAATTTATATGATTAAAAGAATCTGTGATAATACATGATCTGTTTGCTTATACTTTAGATATCATGTTAATTCAAAATTTGCTTGTACTTTTCTAATGACTGAAGTTTTGTGGAATTAGACACTCCTTTTCAGCATATAAAGAAAAAATATTTATAGCGTAAAAGTTTTTTAAAATCTGTGCATAATAATTCTTTTATAATCATGGTCCAAAAATATTATATTTTCTAAAAATTCCATAAACATAATAAACTAATAAACATAATACAAAAGTAAAAAAACACCTTTAAAAATAAACCATCAAATAATTAATAAAGTAGATCAAGAAAAGTTAAAGCAAAACTAACATACCTCACTGGAGCATTACAAGGTAGGTATTATTTGCAGCTTATCTCTTCAAGTACGCTATTTATTCTATAATTTATTGATAAAACCGCATATTAATTACTTAATAGAAGTTTGGGGCACTACTTGTAAAAAAATACAAGTTTATTGCAAAACGTACAAAATAAATTATGAGAAATATGTTTCAATTACTACTATCGCACGTCAACATCTACACTTTATAAAGAAACGAAATTAATGAATATTACTAAAACATGCCTACATTATAGTTGTATATTAGTACGCGAAATACCAAATAAAGATATACATACTATGTAACAATAAAAAAGTCAAAGAACATATCTACTTTTAAAAAACATAATATAATAAACACATTTCACACACCGCAATAATATGAGCCACTTCCAGTCGTGCTTGATCTTTGTTACCAATGTTAACTTGTATACCATCTCGAGTATCAAACAGTTAAGTTACTACCGAAAAAACATTTGATAAAAAATATTTTGTTAATTAGCTTATAATTGTGCAATTACTCACAAAATATGTTAAACTTCTCATATAGTGAATGTATATTCTTATAAGAATATACATTCTCAGACCTTAGAAGTTTTGGGTTTGATCTACTATTTTATTCTACGAAGTTCAAAGTACCAACCGTGTCAATACCAGCTAAAAGCATTTCATTTGCCATCATAATGGCTACTTTTTCATCAATTGCCAACAGTTTCTCTATGATACTCTTATCTTCCTCTGGTATACTGTGTTTCCGTTCATCAATTTTTTTCTTGGCCTCTTTAATATAATATTCGCTTATTCTAAAAAAAAAACGCAAAATTTATGTCTTATAACAAAAGATGATAAATAAAATAAAAAGAACAGAGAGTATCTCTCATAAACCCCTCTCTTTCTCGTTTGAGCAGCTTTATAGCAGTTTGGAGTCGTGATTCTATCTGTTGAAGTATTTTCTTTACAAATGTAGAAAGATTCTATTGCGAGAGGTTGTCCTGTGTCCCAAAGCTGTTGGTAGATTTCGCAGCATTGGACAGTGCTACTGTTGGTTTTATTTATACGTAGTAGAGCCACGCTGCAACTATATTATGGGTCGGCTCGAGCGGTGAAGGACCACGTTCTCACTGAATACCACCGTAAAATAGCAGCTTAATGCTGCTGTGTTTCGTTTGGTGAGTGTAGAGAACCGGAGACCTGTTTCACTGAAATCGAGGTATTGCATCTTAGTCCTCAGGGGCGACGAGGTTCGCCACCCGTCACGTTCTGTCTCCCGGAGAGGCGAAAAGTGGATTGCAGAGGCCCGTCTGGCTACGTTGAATGTATGTGGGGCAATGAATGATAAAATGGATGAAGTATGCGATATGATGTATGATAGAGGAATAGATGTGTTATGCGTAAATGAGACGAAAAGGAAGGGGAAGGATGTCACTACACATGGCATGTATACCGCATACTGGTCTGGTGTAGACGAGATCGAGCGGGCATGCCAGGGAGTAGGTATCATCCTTTCAGAAAGAATGGGCCAATGTGTGAAAGAGTATGAATGGGTAAGCCCAAGACTGCTATGGATACGAATGAAAATGGGCTTAAAGAAGTTGTTTGTGTTAGGGGTCTACGCCCCAGACATGTCTAAGCCCACTTATATCCAAGAGCAGTTTTGAGAAATGGTAAGGATGGTTGATGAAGTGTAAGGGAAATGAAAATATTATTATGCTAGGAGATTTTAATGGAAGGGTTGGGGTCAGGAGGCTTGGTTATGAAAGGATATTGGGAACGTTTGGTGATGAAAGTATAAATGAGAATGGTGAAAGTTTCCTCACCGTATGTATGGAAAAGAATCTTTTTGTGACGAACACTTGCTTTCGCCACAAGAGGATTCACATGTATACTTGGGAAAGAGGTGACGATAGAAGCATGATAGATTTCATAATTGTGGATGAAAGATTGAGGGGCGCAGTGGTAGATACGAGAGTTTACCGAGGTTCTAACGTAGGAACGGATCATTATTTAGTTTTATGCCGAATTAATGGTCTATTCAGGCGTTGGCGCCATCGATCGTCTGTGTCTACCTCTGCGTTACAGCGTATTAGAACAGAAAGGTTACAAGATGAAAGTGATAAAAACAAGTTCAAATGTAGACTGAAAGAAAATATAAGTGCTTTGGATGAATTATGTATGAAGGAGTTAAACTTGGAGAATATATGGCAAAATGTAAAGAAAGGTTTAGTGGATGCAGCTACCGAAGTATGTGGTGTTAGTAAGAGAAAGAATGAAAGGAAAAATAATACGTTATGGTGGGATGATGAGATACGTATGGAAGTTGAAGCAAAGAAGAGAGCATGGCTAGATTTACTAGCAACAAAGGCTGCTAATTCTAGTGGTACGAATGGTGATATTGAAAGAAAAAAGGCAGTCTTTAGACATCTTAATAAGAGAGTAAAAGAAGTAGTTGAAAGAAAAAAGCAAGAAAGAACGGATAAGAATGATAGAAGAATATCGGATAACTTCCAGGCAAATATTAAAATGTTCTGGAAACTTGTAAGAACTGCCAGGGGACATTCAAAACAGCCTATGATGAATGCTATAAGAGACGAGAATGGCTATAATCTGAATGAAGAAGTTTTGAGTTTAAAGAGATGGAAGGAATATTTTGAAAGCGTGTTATATGAGTGAGGAGACCACGTGTGTACTAAGTGAAGTAGAAACACCGAAAGAAGAGGAAAGAGGTAGCGAGATAAGTATAGATGAAATAATGAAAGCAATGAAAAGCATGAAAGCAGGTAAGGCTGCCGGATATGATAGAGTTTCACTCGAAATGCTAAGGGCTGGAGAGGAAGAGGTACAGGCCTGCTGCACACCTTGTTTAATTTATGCTGGGAACTGAAGCGGGTACCGGTAGACTGGTGCAAAGCCGTGATAGTCCCAGTATATAAAGGAAGAGGGTCGCAGCAGGACTGTAAAAACTACCGTGGCATCAGCCTTCTTAGCATTGTGGGAAAACTGTATGCTAAGGTACTGATTGAAAGGGTCATGAAAGAAACTGATGGAAAAATTTGGGATGTGCAAGCGGGATTTAGAAAGGGAATGGGATGTACAGATCAAGTCTTTTCCATGCGCATGATCGCGGAGAAGTTTCTGGCCAAAAACCAAAAGGTTTTTTGTGCGTTCATGGACTTGGAAAAGCCCTATGACAGAGTGGATAGGGATTTGCTATGGCAAACACTGAACTCATTTGGGTTGAATGCTGGGTTGAGACAGGCATTAAAGTCTTTTTATAGGGACTCTAATGCTTGTTTTAGAAGCAACGGGGTTTACTCAGACTGGTTTGGCATCCATAAAGGTGTCAGACAGGGCTGTGTGGCTTCCCCGTGGCTGTTCAACCTATTTATGGACATGTTTGCAAAATTTGTAAAGTTGAAGAATGCGGATTAAGAATGGGTGAGTTAACCGTCAAATGCCTTTTGTACGCCGATGATCAAGTTATTCTTGCGTCGTCGGCGGCCGAGTTGCAAATGATGGTTACATTAATGAACGGATCATTAAAAGAAAGGGGTATGAAAGTGAACGCAAGTAAGACGAAGGTTATGGTGTTTTTGAAAGAGAGGAAAGTAAAACGATTTGTGAAATAAGAATAGAAGGGGAGTTGATCGAGCAAGTAGATGAGTTTGTATATTTGGGCTGCGTATTTAGCAGGGATGGGAGATATGATAAGGATATAGAACGACGAGTGAATGCGGGAAATAGAGTAAATGGGGCCTTGCACTCTATTGTGAAGAGTCAAAATGTGATCGAAAAAGGCACGTATGGCAATTCACAATGCTGTGTTGGTCCCTACTTTAACGTATGGTAGTGAAAGTTGGGTGTGGCAGAAGAAGCACGAGAGTAGAATAAACGCAGTAGAAATGCGGTCTGTTAGGGCTGAATCTGAATGACAGGGTAAGAAATTGTGTAATAAGAGAAGAGTGTGGTTTGCAAGATGATGTTGTGACCAGGATTAAGAAAGGAATGCTTCGGTGGTTTGGTCATGTGGAAAGAATGAATGAGGAAAGAGTGACAAAGGAAATTTATGTTGCAGAAGTGAATGGCAGAGTCGGAAAGGGACGTCCTAGGCGAAAATTTATCGACCAAATTGGCGATTTATTGAAAACGGGCCAAATTAGGAGTACCCTTAACCGACGAGCATGTATGCGTAGGTGTATGGATGTGAAGGAGGCAAGAGAGAGGTGTGTCAGGATCGTGCCTAATGGAAGTCTGTAGTCTCTGCCTACCCCTCTGGGTGACAGGCGTGAGTGTTTATATGTATGTATGTCCTCAGGGGTGACAACGCATTTGCATTTTGATTCTTAATCGAGGTTAAATATAGATGTATATGAGCCGCAGCATTCACTTACCATCAGGTGGACTGTGTGCTCGTTTGTCATCCTTATTCTATAAAAAAAACTATAAGTGTTACCCATCTTGTATTTAACTCTAATTGTATACTATTGTATTTCATGAATGTTTTATAACGTAAAGTCGTTACTGAAAAATATTCTCTTTTATACTAGCTTTTAAGCCATACATCTTATTAATGCCTTGTTTTAAAAATTCAGCGTTTAACGTGTTATATTCATGGCATAAACTAGTATGTACTAGATACCAGAAAAGTTTTGTGGTGAATATATTTTTTTGGTGTAAATACTGTTAATATGTTAAATTTCTTACGGGTGAAAACACTTCCAGTTCTTTCTAGTATAAATGTCAAATTATTTTTATTCGAATAAAGTTAGAAGTATCTATCTGATTTGACATGCTCTTGACTTGCAAGATAGGTAATTCTTCTTAAATTTTGTTCAAGTTGTTAGTGTGTGGAATCATGCTAATGTTTCAGAGATTTAAGGTTAGTAGTTTTGGGGCGGGTTGTCAGTCTCAGGTACGTTCTGTGTTAGACAATAGAATGTTGAAGAGCTCATGTGATTTTAGATGTATTGCGGGCACCAAAAGTTCAACTAACTGTGCTAACTGCGATATAACAGTATCATTTAGGGACAATCCTATTAGCAACAGACTTACAGGATATTAACTGATTTTAACAGATTACTAGTTGGAACTTGTTATTAACCATCTGTGTTCGAATTGCAAACTATTTCCAAAAATATATACAAATTATGCTGCGCTAATACGATTGTGTTATTTAATTTTTCTCTAAGATGAACACATTAGCTATATTTAAGTTTCGCTCCTCATGTAACAAAACCAAAGAAAATTGAACGATAATACTTACTCCCACTGCGTATCTAAAGTTTTGATCATTTTCTTGAAATTCGGTGTTGCGAAATATCGCCAAGGACTTGGAAAGAATTCCAATTTATACGCCAGCTCCATCATATCTCGAGCACATTTTATTAAAATATTTGCTTTCTGGTTCTCCGTTCCATTTCGGAAGCTCCCAAGCCTTGTGCCTAAGCCAATGTATGCTACCGATTCTAATGACCACTTCGTTATTTCCAAATCCAAATTCCACTGCAGATAGTTTTTGTCATACTTACATTTATTCAACCTGGGAAAATATGATCGTTCTTTTAGTATATCACCATCGTGTAACCAAAAATCTGTCGAAAATATAATCTTCCATTATATCTCTTTTTCAGAGAAGGATAGAGTACAATACTTAGATCATATTGTGTCTAAAGCACTCGAATCGTTGGTAATTAAAATAAGTAAGGATAAGTTAAATAAACTCGATGAATTCCGTAAAATAAGTACCGTCGATAATATGTTAATGTTTGCTATGCAACGTATCATCTGAAGAAATGCGTGGGCTACTTTATTGAGCAGCTAGCTAACTTCAAACTGAGTAATATACGCTTACTACACGGTTATGTGGGCTTTTCACGAAGATATGTGTACAATTCCTGCAACCTATGCTTTTTTAAACATTTAAGTTTTTTGCTTACATACCTGGTTATCATTTCTTTTGCAATTTCATCTAAAGCTGGTGTGTACAGTTTGACCAATTTCGGTTTTAACAAAACTGGGTTTACTTTTGTTCGAAAATCACGCCATTTCAGGCCTTGCCTGTAAATATAAATAAATAAACGTACACAGTTTACAAATTAAACAAAAAAAAACACTTTCGCATATTTATAGAAACATTTTAATATAAGTTATTACAGTCCGTAGGGATAAAAAATGGAGGCTCATCGAGCCCGTAAGTAATGTCAACATGCACAGTAGTTATATTTCCGGTTCATAGGAAAATATTTGAAAATAATTATATACGCAAGTAGGTACATTAATTTTAAAATAACATTTATAACTAAATTTTAAACGAACTCTTCTGACTTCGCTTGTGTGGGGGAGCTATTAATGTGGCGTTATTTAGACTTAAAATAATCATTAAGGACCATTTGTTTTATCTTATCAATATTTCTATTTTAATAAAGTCTCTTAAATTTTTCAGATAAAGTGTTAGTCTGTATCATAGAATTTTTTACGATAATATGCGTCGCCTGGAGCACACATACAAGCTATAACGTCGTATTATCACTATTAGCTAAACCGGACTGATTTTTTTTGTTTATGTCATTTTGTTATCATTGATTTCAATGACAAGTTGGACCGTAGTTACAGAATACGAAAACGCATATTGCAACGTATTTTTTGCAGTCTATGAGCGAGTGTGATTATAGATAGCGACAGTGTGCGAGTGAGAGATGAATAGAGGCGACGCTATTTTCAATATCATTCTTTAACCGCACAGAATAAAAAACGGAATAAAAGCAATATTGCTCAAATATTTGGGTGATCCAGAGTAGCAATCGAGTAGCATTTGCATTCTCAGCCTGAATAGAACAGAACACGCTATCTCTCACTCTACGATCTCATTATGCCTAGGCTACAGTATCAAAATCCTTTCCTTATTTCTAATATTTATTGTATAAAGGATTTCCTCAGAACATGTCATACATTTTATATATTTAAATAAATTAGATAAATAATCACATGGATCTTTTTCTGTTACGATTCTTATTTAACAAGATTGGCTTCTTAGCATTTTTCAAATCGAGACCTGACTGATTTGTGTTGCAACACGTAATGGTTACATACCGTTTGGTAGGTTAGTAATTAACTTTGCATATATTTTCGAAGGAAAAACGGAACGTATTACGTCGTATACGTAGAAGTAATAAGAGTTAAGGTAATCTACCGCAGTGAAGTGGCAGTGTCACAGAATACCAGCGTAAAATAGTAGCTTAATGCTGCTGTGTTTCGTATGGTAGTGTAGAGAACCGGAGACCCTTTTTACTCGAAAATAGGCATAACCATCTTAGTCCTTACGGGTGACAACGCATCTGCATTTTGATTTGTAATCGAGGAAAGATGTAGATGTCTATGGGCCGCAACAACCACTTACCATCAAGTGGACTGTGTGCTGGTTTGTCACTCTATCCTATAAATAAAGGCAACAGATTAAGTAAAGTAACGTTTTTTACGTGGTAGAGCCACGCTACAGCTATATTATAGTTGTACACGAATGGGTCGGCTCAACCGTGCGGAACCACGCTCTCACATAATACCGTAAAACAGCAGCTCAAAGCTGCTGTGTTTCGTATGATGAGTGTAGAGAACCGGAGACTCTTTTTTACTGGAAACGAGGTATTCATCTAAGTTCTCACGGGTGACAACACATCGCATTTTGATTCGTAATCGAGGATAAGTGTAGATGTCTATAGGCCACGGCATCCACTTACCATCACGTGGACTGGGTGCTTCATCCTTTCTATAAAAAAGAGATCAGTTCGAGATTAGTTGTCAAGTCAACCCTAACAACCAAACGTGAACTACAAATGATTATTGCTCCATTTTAGTTAACGCAAAAGCCTCAGGGGTTGAATAATTGGCAACCAATAGAGAATAAAGGGTGCTTCGTACTAGCAAACGACTTATTGAGCGAGCACATGTAGTAAAACCTACAGTAATTGATAGAATCAGGCGTTACTTTGCGGAAATCCATTATAATAAAAAATAAAAATATAAATTTCTTCGCAACCTTCCGCCAAACAAATACAATGATGTGTCTTACCTGGATTGAAGAGCACCTCCCGCCCTCCCTCAATTGCATGCACTAACTCCGTCACCACTAATCCCAGCACCACTACTCCCAACACCACTATTCCAGGCAAGACGCACCATCGACGATAATACGACACGTGTTACGCCTCTACACGAGGCATCTTCAGGTAATGTAGACTCTACGGCGGCTTACCGCTAAGCTTAGCTTACACATCATTGTATTTGTTTGGCGGAAGGTTGTGAAGAAATTTATATTTTTATTTTTTAAACCTACAGTAGTTGAAGTAAGTCGATAGATGCAGGTGACTCAGAACCGTACTTTGTAACAATTTATGGCAAAAGCCTATGTGCAGCAGTGGATTCAGAGAGAGTTGCTGAACTCGTGAAGTGACTGTAATGATGATCATGATAAAATATCCAAGTTAAGTTCGTTAAACTAACGGACACAAATCAGACACGTTACATACTTATGCTGTCACAACATTTATTAATAGCGTTGTATTGCACAATATACGTCCCCGATTATAGAAAAGTTTAGACTTTATTGATCTATGGTTTACTCTGCAAATACACCCCGAACAATATTTAAAACAAATTTGAAAGCCGAAGGCAATTCAAGGTAATTTTACGCTCTGCGTAAATTAATTATGAACTATTACCTAAAATAATTTACAATACTGTGATTGAATCTGAGTATACTGTATCGTTTTAATTCCGTGATCTGGGAACACTGTATGATATACTCGTAAGAACGCGTAGCTCGTAGGTTCAAGCCACGCACGGCTCTGACGCGACTTGCGCTTTTCACGGTCTGGCATAAATCATCCTAAATTCACAAGTCCACTGCTGAACATAGGCCTCCCCAAGGAATGTCACAAAGCACGGTCCTGAGCCACCTGATTCCATAGACTTCCTGCGTGTCTTGCCAGATCTTCATTCTATCTAATTTTATGATTATTGCTTTATTATTTATAATATTACTATTTTGTGAAAATACCTAACAATTTACACCACAGCTAAAATTTTAATAATAATATATTTAATTGAATAAATTTATTTTATAATTTTTTTTTGTTGTTAAATTTTAACTTTGGTATTTTTCACTGCCGGTGTGTCGTATGTGCCCCGTGGTCTAAAGGTGACCAGATATTTTATATTATAAATTATAATTAACCTTAACCTTACCTACAACAATATTTCAAATTTGTCTTTTTTTTTTCAAATTTTTTTTTTCAAAAAATTAAAAAAAACCGTTTTTAAAGTTTTATGTTCCTCTGACGTGAAAACTTACGCCGTAGTTAGTCCATAGACCCCATTATACATATCTCTTCGTAACTCTTTTTGATAGTATACCAATGTATCAAACCCTGGCCGCAATGGGGCTGTTTCTTCAGCTCTGTAAACCTGACAAAATTTGGTATTATATAGTTTTGAATTTTATTTTTATACAAAAGTTGCTTGAAAATATAATTAATGTACCTGATCGAAATCCTTCTGCTCAAACAATAAAACCATATTGGCCCTAGCAAATATACCATTGAGTTTGACTATATTTCCAAACTTTTGATATAGATGCTGGGCTAAATCATAAAAATTTGCCGACGGACCAATCGATCCTAAAATCGAGAATACCTACGTAAATATGTGAAACAAATTACTGATTAGCCTATAAAATATCAATACAATATTTGCTGTGTGCTGGCGGAGTAAGAAAGCCTTTCACCCTATTTCATTTTATTGGTATCGTGAAATGCGACAGACAAATGCTTCATGACTTCATGAGCTCTTGACCTCCGATGGATGACAGTATAGTTAGATCATGCCGTAAATATACCCGCATCGGCGACAGGAACAGCATCAAAGACGCCAAGTATATCGTACTACGATCGCGATTCCGTCTGACAAAAGTGACGATTGCGATAAATTAAATAAGCCATATTTGTTTATTGTTATTATGTACAACAAAAAAGTTTGCAATTGCGTAGTACAATAGTTTGAGGTGCAACTGCGGTAACCTGATACTATCAACCTACTGTCTGATAACTGATGTGGTGAAATGAAAGAATTTCGCCTAGCCACAACCGATTGCCATTTTTTCACAACATGAACAATTTCCTGCCAGGAATAAGTTTTGTTCTAGAGAAGCAGTAGAAAATTCCTTTAAAGACTAGTATCTAGATCCTTAGTGTTTTATCACAAACGACAGAAATGTCTAATAATGAGGGTAAATACCTACTTTGATTAAATAAATATATTTTATTTAAAAAGGTATTTGTATTTTTCAATATTAAACCGCTATTTCACACTTAACAAGTATTCAACAATATACTTACTAATATTATTATAAATTGGTGACGTATGGCAAAGGTAGAGACTCGGTGTTCGTTGGGCACTCTGTATACAGATACAAAACTTTACACTGGGAATATATAATAGGGTGCAAACCAGTATGCAGCTCACCTGATGACAAGTGACTACAACCGCCCAAGAAAAACTGCAATACTAAGAAATTGCAGTTACGTTGCCGGCATTTAAAAGAAAGAGAAGAAATTTCTTGAAAGCCTCTTAGTTGTGTCGGTCCGGAAAAATCTCAACTAACTAACGGTAACTTTTTTCACAAAGAAGTTACGCGAGTTAAAAGCTCTTAGATCGCACAGTGGTGGACCGCGAATCATTCGGATGTGTGTTGGTGAAATTTAGTGTCTGGTGGAATTAGTCCGAACAACTCTCGAGTAGAGTACTCGATGTGTCGTACAATGCCAGTGAGTCAAGCCGATCAGAAAGACTTCGATCGTCGATGATTCAAGCCGCTCAGGGCTGGATGCGATCAAGTGGAAGAACTAGTACTTACGTACTAGTACCCCAGCCCAAAGATAAGAACAGTATTCCATGTGAGGCTGAACTTGGACCTTGTAAACTTGCAAGCGGTGTAGTACCGGCTTGAAATACTATGCCACTCTATGGCATATCTCTAGGCATGAAATAGTAAGCACGCCAAACTTTTTCGAAGCCAATTTAGCCTTTCCTTGGACTGCGAAACTGAACGTCATTCGAGATGTCGACGCCGAGGGAATTCTCTAAAATAAAAGGATATCACAAAATGATTTTTTTACTGTTCCTTTTTTAGTTTTGTGAAAAAAAAAACAAAAATAAGGAGGTTAATAAAGCAATAAGTTGTGTTACAGTGTGTACTGGATATTGTTCTAAAAGACAATGGGCATATTTTTCAGCACAGATAGGGTACTACAAATATATAATTATAAAACTAATGATATCTGTACCATTTCGTCTAATACAAACCTATCAAAGGCATAAAATGATGTACTGGACCCAAAAAAGGTAAGGATGATAAACCAGGTATAGTATCAAATGGCTTTGGAGCATTTGAATATCTTCTATAATAAATACATCTAAAACAAAAGTTTCACATGTAGTCAATTCTATACAATAGACAATTATCAGACTTGATTTTCATTACGTCAATGAACGAATGTTCTGATGATTATATTTACATGAAGCAACAAAATTTATTTGTATTACCGAGCATAGTGAAAGAATTACAAACTTACCTAAAACTTTTCAACATTTTAAAATTATAACACTCAAATTGAATAAAGGTTTCAAAAATATAATTGTATCGATGGTAAATAGTATTCCGTAACGTGTATCAGTTCAACTGCTTTAGTGTTCGCTACGCAAATAGACTTATTTATTTGACCTTCAGCTTCCAAAACGGTTTGATAATACTCCTCTTTTAAAACGAATCATATCCGATAATACCTTGCATTAAAGAGACTACTTATATAAACAGATTTTTACTTGTATATGGTTATTTTAGTATTTTTAAAATACAAAAATGATTGCATTACTTAACTATTTATCTAAGTTTGTTAATAAAACGCCTTTGTTATTATCTTTATATTTTGTAGTTAATTTAGAAAAAATTAGCTACAAAATATAAAGATAATAATTGGCTATCATAAAAGGGATAAGTCGCTCGCGTCCGTAGGCTTCGACCACCTACCTAATCCTAGGCCCACCCTACACGTTTCCCCCGGGTGGTGCTAAAAGAGCGACAAAGCCGAAAGAACAGACTCGGCTACTCGCCGTGTGGTAGCGGCGTAAAATATGCCACGCCCTAGTTTTCGCACCACGAGGCAAAAAGTAAAAGAAATGGCCCCGAGTTCCCGGCGCCCCTTTAATGGGGCAGGGGTGCGAAGAATCTCCGGGAGGAAAACCGGCGACGAGGTTCGCCACCCGTCACGTTCTGTCACCCGGAGAGGCGAAAAGTGGCCCGTCTGGCTACGTTGAATGTATGTGGGGCGATGAATGATAAAATGGATGAAGTATGCGATATGATGTATGATAGAGGAATAGATGTATTATGTGTAAATGAGACGAAAAGGAAGGGGAAGGATGTCACTGCACATGGCATGTATACCGCATACTGGTCTGGTGTAGACGGGATCGAGCGAGCATGCCAGGGAGTAGGTGTCATCCTTTCAGAAAGAATGGGCCAATGTGTGAAAGAGTATGAATGTGTAAGCCCAAGACTGCTATGGATACGAATGAAAGTGGGCTTAAAGAAGTTGTTTGTGTTAGGGGTCTACGCCCCAGACATGTCTAAGCCCACTTATATCCGGGAGCAGTTTTGGGAAATGGTAAGGATGGTGTTAATGAAGTGTAAGGGAAATGAAAATATTATTATGCTAGGAGATTTTAATGGAAGGGTTGGGGTGAGGAGGCTTGGTTATAAAAGGATATTGGGAACGTTTGGTGATAAAAGTATAAATGAGAATGGTGAAAGCCTCCTCACCGTATGTGTGTCGATGGAATCTTTTTGTGACGAACACTTTCTTTCGTCATAAGAAGATTCACATGTATACTTGGGAAAGAGGTGATGATAGAAGCATGATAGATTTCATAACTGTGAATGAAAGAATGAGGAGCGCAGTGGTAGATACAAGGGTTTACCGGGGGTCCAACGTAGGGACGGACCACTACCTGGTCTTATGCCGAATTAGCGGTTTATTCAGACGTTGGCGGCATAGGACATCTGTGTCTACCACTGCGTTACAGCGTATAAGAATTGAGAGGTCACAAGATGAAGATGTGAAAGACAAGTACAAATGCAGACTGAGAGAAAATATAAGTAATTTGGATGAGTTGTGTGTGAATGAGTTAGACTTGGAGAATGTGTGGCATAATGTTAAGAAAGGTTTAGTGGATGCAGCTACCGAAGTATGTGGTGTTAGTAAGAGAACGAATGAAAGGAAAGACAATACGCTATGGTGGGATGATGAGGTACGTATGGAAGTTGAAGCAAAGAAGAGAGCATGGCTAGATTTACTAGCGACCAAAGCTGGTAATTCTGGCGGTAAGAATGATGAGAATGAAAGAAAAAAGGCAGAGTTTAAACGTTTAAATAAGAGAGTAAAAGAATTAGTTGAAAGGAAAAAGCAAGAAAGAACGGATAGGAATGATAGAAGAATATCGGATAACTTCCAGGCAAATATTAAAATGTTCTGGAAACTCGTAAGAAATACCAGGGGACTTTCGAAACAGCCTAGATTGAATACGATACGAGACGAGAATGGCTGTATCCTGAATGATGAAGTTTTGAGTCTAAAGAGATAGAAGGAATATTTTGAAAGCGAATTTATGAGTGAGGAGAAGTGTGAACTAAATGAAATAGAAATTCCGAAAGAAGATGAAAGAGATATGGAGATAAGTATAGATGAAATAATGAAAGCAATGAAAAGCATGAAAGTAGGTAAGGCAGCCGGATATGATAGAGTTTCACTCGAAATGCTAAGGGCTGGAGAGGACGTGGTGGCAGGCCTGCTGTACACCTTGTTTAATTTATGTTGGGAACTAAAGCGGGTACCGGGAGACTGGTGCAAAGCCGTGACAGTCCCAATATATAAGGGAAAAGGGTCACAGCAGGACTGTAAAAACTACCGTGGTATCAGCCTTCTTAGCATTGTGGGAAAACTGTATGCTAAGGTACTAATTGAAAGAGTTATGAAAGAAACTGATGAAAAAATTTGGGATGTGCAAGCGGGATTTAGAAAGGGAATGGGGTGTACAGATCAAGTCTTTTCCATGCGCATGATCGCGGAGAAGTTTTTAGCGAAAAACCAAAAAGTTTTTTGTGCGTTCATGGACTTGGAAAAGGCTTATGACAGAGTGGACAGGGATGTGTTATGGCAAATGCTGAACGCATTTAGGTTGAGCGCTGGTTTGATACAGGCATTAAAGTCTCTGTATAGGGACTCGAGTGCTTGTGTTAGAATCAACGGGGTCTACTCGGAATGGTTTAGCATCCATAAAGGTGTCAGACAGGGCTGTGTAGCTTCCCCGTGGCTTTTCGACCTATTTATGGACAGCTGTTTGGAAAATTTGAAAGTTGAAGAATGCGGGTTAAGAATGGGTGAGTTAACCATCAAATGCCTTTTGTACGCCGATGATCAAGTCATACTTGCTTCTTCGGCGGCCGAGTTGCAAATGATGGTTACATTAATGAACAGGTCATTAAAAGAATGGGGAATGAAAGTGAACGCAAGTAAGACGAAAGTGATGGTTTTTGAAAGAGATGAAAGCAAAACGGTATGTGAAATAAGAATAGAAGGAGAGTTAATTGAGCAAGTGAATGAGTTCGTATATTTGGTATGTGTATTCAGCAGGGATGGGAGATATGATAAGGATATTGAACGACGAGTGAATGCAGGAAATAAAGTAAATGGGGCTCTACACTCTATTGTGAAAAGTCAGAATGTGTCAAAAAAGGCACGTATGGCAATTCACAGTGCTGTATTAGTCCCTACTTTAACGTATGGTAGTGAAAGTTGGGTGTGGCAGAAGAAGCACGAGAGTAGAATAAATGCAGTAGAAATGCGGTCGCTAAGGAGTATGTTAGGGCTGAATCTGAGTGACAGGGTGAGAAACTGTGTGATAAAAGAAGAGTGTGGTTTGCAAGATGATGCGGTGACCAGGATTAAGAAAGGAATGCTTCGGTGGTTTGGTCATGTGGAAAGAATGAATGCGGAAAGACTGACAAAGCAAATATATGTTGCAGAAGTGAATGGAGGAGTCGGAAAGGGACGTCCTAGGCGGAAGTTTGTCGACCAAATTCGCGATATACTAAAAATGGGCCAAATTAAGAGTACCCTTAACCGACGAGCATGTATGCGTAAGTATATGGATGTGGAAGAGGCGAGAAAGGTATGTCAGGATCGTGCTAAATGGAAGTCTGTAGTCTCTGCCTACCCCTCTGGGTGACAGGCGTGAGTGTCTATGTATGTATGTATGTTATCATAAAAAACTATTGAAATCAAATAAATACCTTATTTCAATAGAGAAGATGCCGGTGCTGTTTTCTTCTTCGGATCTTAAAATTTATAAAATTAAATCGCAACCCAAGCATATAACTGCAAGATTCCAAGATATTATAAGCTCATTCTGCGTAAATTGGACCAAAACTTAATAATTTTGAACTGTAGGTGGCTATGTTTAACTATGATTAACCAGTGGCGTAGGGCTAGACAGGGTAGTGCTCCGGAGCCCCAAGCTCAAAGAGGAACTTCGGCATATAAACGACAAAAAAAGTCTTAGACTTTTATATTTGGCCACTGATCAAATCTCGAACACGGACGGCTCGAACTGAAACCCAAAATTTTATCCCACCTCATCACCAAACATCACACACACAGGATCCTTTTATAGAAATGTCCTACCCAGGTTGCGAGCTCCTTCCATGTGCAATATTTCATCTAAATCTATTCAGTAGTTTTTACGTAAAAGCGTAACAAACAAACAAACTTTCTCATTTATACCTAATAATTTCTTTATTTGCTTAGAAACATGGTATTGTAAGGCGGTACAAATATTATAAATTTATAACATTATTAGGAAATATGGTTTAATACTATTTGCTGCGTTACAAACAATGGTCTTCGGAGTAAGTATCTTTGCTTAATTGTGTCTTGCGGGTGGGGGGGGGGGATAAGCTGATGATGAAATAGTTTTGCGCCTTTAAAATATTTAGTTTAGTTTGAATAGGCCTCCAATTTAATTTTTGGCCCGGGGCCCTTGATGACATAGCTACGCCATAGATAATGACATTGTAACGTCGAACATCTCACTCCCCCTGTGACAATGGGTGCTGTAAGGTATCTACTCGAGACGTCAGGAATATAAAATTAGTTAATAAACAATAACAAATCCGTAAAACTAGTTTCATTCAATGTGTGTGTTTAGTGTTCACGTAAACATAAGAAAACATTATTGTTGAAACTAAAAATTATGTTGCGAATCAAAGGGGGTGAGCGGACGAAAACTACTAAGCTAGGCTGCCTCATATTACCTCCCCCCCCTCGAACGGGTTCCCGCCTTGTAGTGCCGGCGGGGGGGGGGGCTTAGTAGCTGTAGGTTGGTCACCCGCGGTGAACTAAGAGGAACCCACATGGCTGGCCCGAACAGGCCACTCCGAGTGGGTTTGGCGAGCCCACTTCGGATGTGTATTGGTGGGCTGTGGCGAGAGGGGTGCCCTCTTCCCCTACTGCTGCAGTCGAAGTGGAGTCGCGGAGAAAGAGGAGTGTTGGTATGTGGTATGGCGATGCCCCACTCACCCTAACGAGGCGGCAACGTTAATTGATGCGGTGGTGGTGGGGTTGCGGGGGAGAGAAGTGTCGATATTGCGAGGTGCCGCTCTCCCTACCCTCTGCAGCCGAATCTTGGTTGGCGGCGGAGCCATAGAGTGGAGACATAGATCCGCTGTTGGGGTCAGGAAGACTAGTGCTTCTGAGTGCTCGTGTTTCCTGGCCCAGAGGCCTTCACACATCGGACACGGGGGCGTTTGTTGCGCATGTGAAGTTCGAGGCTGTGAAGGAGAGCGCGTCATGTGTTATGGTGCATTACCTGATAAGGAGATGGGGGATGAGTGCTCCTCACCCGAGGAGGCCAGCACTGGTGGGGCTGCGAATGTGTGCGAAAGCGTTCCCGTGACCCTGCCAATATGCGATGAAGGTGGAACACCATGAGGTTATATACACCGACTGTGCGAGTCCGACATAACCCGTCCTTGACCCAGTGAATCGGGTATGCGTAGGCATTTCTCCTGGGGAAATTCCCCATGTAAAAAAGGCTGCCTCATATTAAAGCCGAGGAAGGACTATAGGTATACCTTAGTTTTACGGAAGCGCTAAGAAACATAAATCAAGCTTCCAGAAAATTTTAACTTTATTTTTATGAAACTAAAATATACATATACAATATTTACTAACTTAATAAAAAGCCTAAGATCTCCCTCTGAGAAAAGGACTGGTTTCCTGTTGGAAGTTCACTGCACATGGACCCTACGGATCGATGATCTCTACAGCAAGGGGCACAAATATGTAGTCATCTTTCAGTTTCTTTTATACTTGGTAGAGCCACGCTACAGCTATAATAGTTATAGCACGGATGGGCCCGTTCGACCGGGGAAAGTCCACGCTCTCACAGAATACCAGCGTAAAATATCAGCATAAGGCTGCTGTGTTTCGTATGGTGAGTGTAGAGAACTGGAGATCCTTTTCACTGGAAACAAGGCATTCCATCTTAATCGTCAGAGGTGACAACGGATCTGCATTTTGATTCTTAATCGAGGATAAATTTGGGTATCTATGGGCCACAGAATCCACTTATTATCAGGTGGACTGCGTTTGTCGCTCTAATTCTATTAAAAAAATGATGTCGCACCGGTTCTAAGGGAGAACCCTGAGATGAGAAGTCTAAAGTGTCTACGCAAGTAGGATCCTACTCTAGCACTAGGGCGAGACGATGGAGGGATATTCGACGGAATAATTATATCTTCGTTCCATTTGCAGGGAGGTACAGGCACCAATAAAGTGGTTATTAGGGCCATTTTAACGCGCTGTCTGTCCAGTCATTACGCAATAAAAGGTATATTAGGTCAATGAAAGAAGTTGAAAATTTTGGGCTGAGGTTGAGATGCTCGATAGATTAGGATACTGGGCCATTACAGTGGTATTCGGAAGACTTGCCTGTAATTTTTCTCAATAGATTTCAGGTGACATAGTGACTAGTAGTGGCGAAAACGAGATACATTTATGCTCGATCACTTCGAAGTGTATCAGGTTATATTATACGGGCCCGTATTCTTAGAGTGTAATTAAGTATGTTATAGAGCTATTTTAACGCGCCCATTATACTAAGCGTAACCAGATGTTCTAAAGACACTGATACATAGTTAGAGCGGTGGAATGGTGATGCGCCAAGATAGACGCATAGGCGTTATTGTAGGTACTTAAGTTATTAATTTATTTTTTTATAAGATAGGATGACAAACGAGCACACAGTCCACCTGATGATAAGTGGTTGCTGTAGCGCATAGACATCTACATATATCCTCGATTACGAATCAAAATGCAGATGCGTTGTCACCCGTGAGGACTTAGGTGGAATGCCTCGTTTCTAGTAAAAAGGGTCTCCGGTTCTCTACACTCACCATACGAAACATAGCAGCATTAAGCTACTATTTGACGCTGGTATTCTGTGAGAGCATGGTCCTTCCCCGGTCGAGCCGACCCATTCGTGCTACAACTATACTACTAATATAACTGCAGCATGGCTCTACCACGTAAAAATTATGTAAGTATTTGTAAATTATTTAAATATTAGGAAGATCGTTTATTATAAGGTATTTTTAGCTCAATAAAACAATTTAAAAAAAATCTAATTTACTGCCCCCTAAAAAAGGTTAACTTATAATATAATTGTGGTTTTGACTGCTTGGTCGCCGTTTTACCTACAATATATTACAACTTAATATACTTGTAGAAAGATATTATAATTGTAAGGTTATTATGAAAAGTTTTAATCTCACTTCTGATGTGGGAAGGTAGTTACTAATAATGTGTAATGTATAGGGTTATTGCATAAAAGGCTTTTGGAATAGAATAGAATCATTTTTATTAAATAGTACTATGACCGCTGGGCAGCGTTCGGGAAATTACGACTCATCTTCTCGTCAGGTATACCTCAATCTCTGAAAACTAAAGTGTACAACCAGTGCGTGTTGCCAGTGATGACTTACGGATCTGAGACGTGGTCCTTCACTGCTGGCCGTATGAGGACGCTCAAGGTTGCTCAGCGAGCTATGGAGAGGGCTATGCTTGGGGAAAAAAGGTTCTTGAGTGGTATCCTCGTACCGGTAGGCGATTTCTAGGGTGACCTACCTCTCGATGGAGTGATGACCTGGTAAGACATGCAGGAAGTCTGTGGATGCAGGTGGCTCAGGACCGTGCCTTGTGGCATTACTTGGGGGAGGCCTATGTTCAGCAGTGGACTTGTGAAGGACTGTAATGATGATGATGATGATGACCACTGGTTCGAAAAAACCTCTGTTCTGGGAAGAACCAGCAAGAAACCCAGCGGGAAATTTCTTTTAAATAGAACTAATTTACAATATATCACTTCATACAATGATGAAATACATAGACTACATTGATATGAACAGAACTAATCAACTATAAATTGTACTGAGACTAATTTAATAGCTGAGAGTAATAATTAATTCATTTCCACGAATTAATTATCCAATGAGTCTAGGTTGAGCTAGTAGCGGAGTACAACAAGTGCACCTAGCCCAGGCTCTACAATCTTAGAACATAAAACTTTCACTTAATGTCGCCTCTACACGTTGGCCAATACAGTGGCGAATGTAGTGGCGAATATATTGGCCGAGAGTTGGTGACGGCGTCCACACGTTGGAAGGTCGTTCAGTTTACTTCGGTTCGGGCCAATGTGCGGACGAACGACGGCTCCGTGGCGCAGTGGCTTAGCAATGAGTAGCCGTGCCGGGGGCCGCGGGTTTGAATCCCGCACGGAACATGTATTTGTGTATCCTACAAATAATTGTTTGGGGTCTGGATGTGTGTCCTTGTGCAATTTATGTTTGCAATCTGCCTCCGCGATACAGGAGAAAATCCAAGTGTGGGGGTTACGTTTTTATAAAATAATTATAAAAGAATAGTGGATATTAATGGGGCTGTAAATAGAAATACGATATACGATTAGCTTTATTTATTCTTTACATGCATCATAAACTGGAATAAATACCATTAATAAGAACTTAACTTATTTTAAAGTTAAAGGAGTTATAATCAATTAGTCTATGTTTTAAAATTGGGTTTTGATTTTAAAGTTTAGCAAAATATATACTTGCATTACATTTGATGTATATAAAAAACACCTTATAATTTATTTGGTAATTTAATTATTTTTTGAGAAAGACAAAAACAATAGCAATAAATATAATTAACACTGACTTAATAATAGGTACTATTTATAACTTAGAACATAAATGAAAAACTCATGACAGGGAAAGTGGCTCAGGACCGTGCTTTGCGGCAGTCTGTGGAGGAGGATGTTCAGTAGTGGACTTGTGAAGAGCTGTAATGATGATGATGATTCGAAAACTTGCACGATTGAATTATAAGAAGTCGACGTTTTTTTATAGGATAGGGTGACAAACGAGCACACAGTTCACCTGATGGTAAGTGGTTACTGTGGCCCACAGACATCTACATCTATCCTCGATTATGAATCAAAATGCATATGCGTTCTCACCCGTGAGGACTAAGATGAAATGCCTCGTTTCCAGTAAAATGGGTCGCCGGTTCTCTACACTCACCATACGAAACACAGCATCATTAAGCTACCATTTCACGCTAATATTCTGTGAGAGCGTGGTCCTGCCCCGGTTGAGCCGACCCATTCGTGCTACAACTATACTTCTAATATAACTGCATGGTTCTACCACGTATAAACGACGTGCTTCATTTTTTTTTCATTTTAAAATTGTTCTTGTAATAATCTGATTGTGAAAAAACGTTAATTTTTTTTAATAAATGGCTTATTGATTAAAACAAATGTTCAATAATAATTAAATCGCGCTAATTAAAGTAGTAGGAATGTTTAAAGTTGAAATTGGCACTAAAAGGCTAGTAATTGGGGCATCCACCCTACAAATCTTGAATATAAAATTTAAATCAGATGCGTGTAATCACTCTGGGAGCTTGCAGCAAACTAAACGCGCGGCCAACGTGTGGACGCGGCGACCAAACTCTGCCAACAATCCTTTGATCTTTTGTAAAAAACCGACACCACACGGATCTCGCGCCAACTTGCGGGCCATCGTTCCAATACATACCAATGAAGCCCAAACACCCCGTCTACACGTTGGCCAATGCTATTGGCCACTACATTCGCCACTGTGTTGGCCAACGTGTAGAGGCGCCGTTATACAAAGGTACTCTGTGACCTAGCCACGCCACTGCCAGAGCCAAGACTGCCCGCTCCGCCGATGCGCTGTAGTCTTGGGTAGTTCGCGAACGACTTAGGTGGGAAGAGCGCTCCTTTAGGTGAACTATGTGAACTAGTTCGTCGACAATTTCGCTCTTAGTTCTTTATATAACTATTTATTTTTCTGGCGTCCACTCTATTATGGAGTGGCGCTGCATGGCCAACCGACTGATTTATTTTTAATCTTACCACTCTTACCTGAGTTTCTTATTAAAGTATTTAAATTTATTGTCAATGGTAAAAGTTTTATTAGTTGAAAATTCACATCAAATGACAAATATTGCTAAAAAGTGAATAGTGAATAGTAAACGTGTGGTGGCAAGTTGAATGTCGGTATGTTGAAGTGATTATACAGTATGACTATGCTGGCTATTCGAGTCCAGAACCAGAGTACGAAATCTATCTAACTGCAGAGAGGTGTAAGGTAGGGTGACGTAATATCCACGAAAATCTTCACCACTGCATTGTAAGACGTTTTCAAGCTGCGGAACTGGAAAGGATACGGTATTAACATCAATAGCGAGTACATAACTCACTAATTTGCCGACGATACAGTCCTTATCGCAGAATTACTGGAGGATCTAAGTACTATGCTCAATGACCTCAATAGTGTCTCCCAACGGATAGGTCTTAAGACGAACATGAACAAAACAAAGGTCGTGCGCAATGTCCATGTCACGCCTATGCAGGTAGTTGTTGGGAGCACCAAGCTCGAAGTTGTTGACGAGTACGCTTACCTGGGACAAATAATCCAACTACGTAAGTCCACAGCGACCGTGAGGTCAATCGACGGATTCAACTTGGCTGGGCAGCGTTCGGGAAATTACGACACATCTTCTGGTCAGGTTTTCCTCAAAAACTGAAAACGAGATTGTACAACCAGTGCGTGTTGTCAGTGATGACTTACGGATCAGAGACGTGGTCCTTCACTGCTGGCCGTATGAGGACACTCAAAGTCCCTCAGCGAGCTATGGTTGCGAGCGAGGGCTGTTCTCGGGGTTTCACTGCGTGATAAACTTAGAAATGAGGATATTCGCAGTAGAATCAGAGTGACCGACATAGCCCAATGGACTAGTAAGCTGAAGTGGCAATGAGCCGGCCATATAGCTTGTAGAACCGATAGCCGATGGGGAAAAAAGATTCTCGAGTGGCAGTCTCGTACCGGTAGGTAAGGCGTACGGTGATCCTCCCCTAGATGGAATGACGAGCTGGTAAGATATGCAGGTAGTCGATAGATGCAGGTGGCTCAGGACCGTGCTTTGTGGCATTCCTAGGGGGAGGTCTATGTTCAGCAGTGGACTTGTGAAGAGCTGTTCTGTTGATGATGATGAAAATATTGCTTAATATAAATTATTATATTCTATGAAGAGTTTATTTTCTACATATTATTGCTGTAAGTGATTTTATGTGCCATAAATAGAAAAATAAACTTGTGTTATAAATTATAATACTTCATACTTTTATCAAAATAAATAAAATAATAACAAATATTTTTTATTACTTAGATCTAATGAAAAAATTAAAAAGAACTTACGAACTAAATGAGCGAACTAGTTCGCTATATGACTGCAAATAAATTGAGCGCTCCCAATGGTGACCGACTAAGCCCAAGACTTTTTTTGCGCCCAAAGCAATAAGGGTAACCCTCCGGATAGCGGGGGAGGGAGGCGGTGAATGCTCATAGCATACCACGCAGCCGACTGCGTGGTTATGTGGAGACTTTTACCCACTAAACACCGCCTTTGGGGACTGGCTTAACGATCTAGCTAGAGATCTTTAAACCGTATCGAACGCGACTCCCCTTGGGTGAAAGGGGGGCGCTAGCGGCGAGTAACCGCTGAGAAGAATTGCTGCCTAATTAAGGCAGATTACGAATGGGATGACTAATTATATTGAATTTAGAAGGTGTTGGTCGTCGGTAAGCGCGAGCAGACGGTCCTGAGGGGACTGAGAAGCGCGCAGTTTGCGTGCTAAAATTGCGATCTCTTTTACGTCGATATTGCGGATAGCAGTGTATACTGTATCGACGTTATCGGCGTAAGAGGGTTCCGCCTGATGTCGGGGCCCTAGTGGGCGAAGGTGAGGAGGCCTGTAGGGTCCCTGAAGGGGCCGGTATAGGTCCTGAGGTGACTGAGGGTTGTCCTGAAGGGACATTTTGGATGGGAGAGCTGGGAATGTACGGTCATTGACCGGTGGCGGAGCTTTTTTGGCAGCTTTGTTGCCGAGATTGGGGTGATGCGCGCGAGGACAGCCTCTGAAGTTGGCCGTATGGCTAGTCTGTCCGCAAAGGACGCAAGCGGGTGGGTACTCGGTATCAGGTCTAGGCTGGGAGGGACTGAACAGTTGGCAGCGGTGGCACTGCGCCGGAAAACCGCGCCTATAGGGGGCTTCGACTTTGACTCTCGACAGGCCGCACACAGTGTGTACATGTCGGAATATGTCTTTAGCCTCCGGCACGTTGGACAAAATGATGTGGGCAACCAAGTACCTCTTGCCCCTACTGCTGTGCATCTTGTGCACAGCCTCAACTGAGAATCTGGGACTTAAGGTCCTCCAGGATTTCCTTGTTGGCGAGTTCAAAAGGAACTCCGTGGAGGACAGCCCGGACTTTACGTTCTTCAGGAAGAGAGTAGGTGTGATAGGGCACACCTTCGGATGTGAAGAGTTTGGTGATGTTCCTAAAGTCTTCCATAGACTGCGGAACGATTTTAATTGACTCGCCAAGGTTGGTGGCTTGGTCATATTTAAAGCCTGCGTCGTAACAGGCTTTAGAAAGTGTAGTAAATTGCGCCTTGTCCCTGAGGAAGACAGGGCGCGGGACCTGTTTCTTTGTGGCAGCGACGGGGGCTCACGGCGCGGGGGCCCTGGCAGCGGCGGAGGCTGAGGGGGCGCGGGAGGCGACAGGTGCTGCCGGGACGGGAGGTGTGCGAGAGGTCACAGTGCGCTTAGAGCCGCGCTTGGATTTCACTTCCGTGAAGGGGATCGTGTCAATAACTGATTGATCGGAGTCTGGTGAGTCCGAGGAGCAGCTACTGGATGAGGTAATTGACGTTTGAGCGGACCTCTTACGGGTGGACGAAGTTTCAGATACATTGTCCGAGTGCTCCATGGATTCGGAGTAAACCCAAGACTAATGCGCGGTCGCTTTATACCCGTTGCAAAACAAGCCGAGCCTAGCAGCGGGGTGGTAGGGGTAATCGAGTGAAGCGCTGTATGGCGTGATCGGTGCACGTGTTGATTACAATAATTTTAGCTAGCTACACAGACGCTGCTGTACGTGCAGCGGCACAGGTGCAACAGCACAGGCACTGTCAGACGTAATATAATTACATAGGCACCTATATAAATATAATAGCACCTACATACATAAATATAACGGTGCTGGACAGTCTGCTTGACAGGAAATTGAAAAAGCATTTTATGTCTTAAGCAGACTGTAAGGTACTACACAGATAGAAAAACGCCGGTGTATGCCTATTTTTTAGATCCATCAAAAGCTTTTGATCCAGTGTCTTATGACATCTTACGGCGAAAGTTACAGGAGGAGACTGATTTTCTCATAGTCCACATACGCCAGGCAAAGTGGTAGATTGTACTCCTCGGTCAATTTGCCGAAGGGTATGTATGTGGTCTATGGTACTAAAGCCTTTTTGGAAACCGGCTTGCTCGGGAGGCTGGAAGTCGTCGAGTCTGCGCGCGAGACGATTCGTAATGACTCTCGAAAACAGCACGTAGACGCGGCTTAGAAGGGATATCGGTCTGGAACGCCTTTGGAACGGCGTTGTCACCTTTCTTGAAGAACAAGACCACCGCACTTCTGCTCCACGCCTCGGAAGTAGTGTTTCCATGGAGGACGGAATTAAAGAGCTTCTGAAGGACTTCAAGTACCGGTTTTCTACCCGCTTTTAGAAGCTCCGCTGTAATTCCATCCTCACCCGGGGACTTGCCGTTTTTAAAGTGCTGGAGAGCCATTCTAGTCTCGCTCAGACTGACGTCCGGGATATCATCGGAATAGTGTCGGATAAGACTTGCTCTTGGATTGTTACTCACACTTGCGTATGGCTCCAACGATTATGTGTACAGCTGCCCATAGAACCTTTCAATCTCACTCAGAATCTCAGGTGTCCCGGAAACGATGCTGCCACACTCAGTCTTCAGCTTTGACAGTTGGATCTTACTGGCAGACAGATCTTTGACAAAGACTTTGGAGCCCTGGTTCCGCTCAATCGCTTCTTCAATACGAGCTGTATTGAAGTTGCGTAAGTCCTATCGCATGCATTTGGAGATCTGTCTGGTCAGTTGCCTGTATGCTGTCAAATCTGCTGACAACTTCAGATTCATCGCCCATCTAACATCCATGAGATTAAGGGTGTGATCGGAGAGTTTTTGTGTTCTTCTGCAGCGGGTCTTGCAGAACTTAGCTCCGACCGCATGGACAATTTCCACGAGCTTGTGATTCATATCGTCCACTGTATTGCAGTCTTCTAGGCACTGAAAACGGTTTTGTAATTTAAGCTGAAAATTTTCGGCACTATGGATTAGCGCACGAGGGGGACGGAGCGTTGACTTTACTAAACGAGACTTCTCCAACGTTTAAGTACAGTGTGCCTCTGACCATTCTGTGATCGCTGTCAGTTTTCACCCTCGCGATCACTTAGACATCACTGAACAGTTGGCGTCAGGTCGTCATAATGAAGTTTTTGTCGAACCGTCGGGGCTCGACCAGGTCCACTTCCTGTGGGGCCGCTTTTGGAAGAAAGAGTTCATCAGAAAGAGTCCCTCTTTCTCAATAAAGTCGGCCAGCTGCTGGCCGCTAGGGTTCCGTTGCCCTACTCCAAATTTCCCTAACTTCAGCTCACCGCTTTCTCTTGTGCCTAGTTTTGCGTTGAAGTCTCCCATCAACACCGTATAGTGGGTTTTGGAGGAATGCACGGCTCTATAGATATCCTCATACATTTCCTCCACCTCCTCATCGGGATGCGCCGAGGTTGTTACGTAAACCTGTACGACCTTCAGCGAATACTGTTTGGTGATTCTGAGTATCAGGTACGCGACCCTCGTCGACACACTCCCAATCTTTACAACGTTGTTGACGAGAGACTTGTGGACGATAAATCCAACACCTCCTTGGGACAGATGGTCGCCCTCGCGGTGATAGAACAAATTTCCGGATTCGAGAATCACCGTGTCCTCCCCCTCTCTTCGGACCTCGGATAATCCTATAATATTATTCCTATAATAAATTTAACGCAAGTGATTTATTAATTAATAATATGATAATAATTTTCATAAAATATGAGATATAAATTTAATTTTATAGCAAATAATTGTCACAATCCTTTTTAATGTGAAGCCTAAATTTTAATATAATAAATCAAAAGAATATATGTATTGATGTTTTAAAAGAATATTTCCTTTAGTCCTTCAGTGCATAAAATTTTAATAGCGTCATCTACTTCATTCTATTGATTGACTCTCAAGGGGGAACGTAAATAATACGCTAGATGGCACAAACGGCTACCGGCTAATTATTTATATTTTTTAATTAATATTAATCGGTAAGGTAAGCAATCGATCGACGATTGTTTTGAATGGACCGGATAATTTTATTTATTATGGTTGATTTTATTTATTTAAAAAATGGTTAATTTTTGTAACTGTTTAACTGTTAAAAGATATAGTTTTCCATCTTTAGTCGGAACGCCATATTATAGTGCCCGCCAGTAGTACCTAAATATAAAGAGTTAAATGTAACTTCATTTTTCATACTCGGCGTGACAGGTCGGCCCCATAGTAGACGTGTGTAGTTTACTTAATAGTGTTCTGTGAGTTTACTATGCCAGCTCATTGCTTTAACTCAAAATTGCGCTATGACTTAACAAATTTTACAAAGCTGTAAAGTCAGTCATCTGTCAAAAACCTTGTGCTTAGTAAGTAAAATAAACATAGAAACAGAAAGAGAATTTTTAATTCAATATAAATTATTAAATAATACTTATTAAAGGTCACTTTATTTTTAATTTACTACTGGTTCGTAAAAAACCTCCGTCCTGGGAAGAACCAGCAAGAAACCCAGCGGGACTTTTGTTTTTAAATAACAGCTTACAATGATGTATGTAACAATCATCGATATATTTATTATATGTACTACACACTAGATATGACGTTCCGAACACTCACTATGTTCAACTGAACTGAACTGCAATCCGTACACCTGTTATTGTGGCTTCGATATTCATGCAGTGCGGAGAAGCGCTTATAATAATTATATATTAAATTAGCACATATGCAAAATAAACGAAAATTAAAAAAAATGTACTCGATTAAAAACAATCTAAATAAACAATTATTTACTATGAAAATTTCCGCGCGTTTATATCAACTGCGCATGCGCGACTGTACTGTTTCTCGCGCATGCGGATACAGAGTAGTGCAAATTTTTTGCTTGGAATAGTTTCTCACACGAAACAAATTAGAAATATCTTGGTAGCTATCATCTTTCTCAGAGGTTATTAATTATTATCATCCATAAATTCCTTAATTATAATTATAATAACCCTTTTTATACAAACTTAATTAATAAAGTTTTTCAACTTTGTGCAGGTAAAGTTTTGTAATTTTCTGGGATTATGTTGTAAAAGCGTATACCCACATGGCCCCAAGAATGAATTATTGACTCGGTGGAGTCGAGTAACTGGTACTAACTACTAGCTTGTGTCTGTTCCTAAAATAAAGATCACATTTAGATTAGAGAAAGATATTATCCCTATCACTCCTTATACATTTCACGGAGATGCAGTTTATAAAAACAATACGAAATAGGTAATCTATGGAGGGGGCCTATGTACAGTAGTGGACTAAGCTGTAATGATGATGATGATGTAATTTCCGCCAATAAGAGCATTGGCACAGCATGACGTAGGTATTGTTATTGTTCATCTCGTAAATTCTTTTAAACAGTCCTGTTAACAAGCAAATTCAAATATTCGGGAGCTGGAACGGTAGAGAAGAGTACATTTAAATTTACAGTACATACATAAATTTATACAATTACGAGTGTGGCATATTATCACAGAACACTATTACTCCTAATATTATGTCATATAACATTTCCGAATAGCCACTCAGACAGCGACAACGCCCCACCCTCCCCCGCCAAGGTTCAAATTTATTACTCAAAAATAAATATCAATACAATAGTTCAAAAGTAGGTAGCCAATTTTAGGATATATTTTTTAACAAACCGGTTTGTATTCAATCGCTAAAAAATCGTGTTGTTTTTCATTATTCTCGATAAGATTTGCACATTTGTAAAATTCCCTAATTTGGCATACCTAGCCTTATTTTGCCTAAACCGATCATTTGATTGATTTCATTTTCATTAGATAGGCTCATAGGCGCTGGTCACGCAGAAAACGTTAGCTCCCGAATTTTTTGATTAAATAAATTAGTAAACGGGATTGTTACAAGTATCTAGTATAAGTAATGTGTAAAGTGTTTGTCAAATATCGTGTGCAAGTGTTATTTCCGAAAAATTTAACGAATACAGTGGAAATTTGATAAAAATATCCCATAAACAGTGTAGGTACGTGAAACATCCAAGAAACAATAAATATTCCGCAAGTATTATAAATAAACTTTATTATAGTGACTATTTTATCTAGTAATCAAATACAATACGTAAATTGTTAAAATAGAATAGTAAAAAAGTAAACATTTAAAATACACAAATATGACGGTTTACTTTATTTCAATCGGATGCGATGTTACAACATTATCAACCGTATGCCGTGATGTGACTTCATTGTTTCATCGCCATCTAGCGACATTCACGAGACTAACGATTTATAAGCCTTTTGTCATTTCATGTGATGGGTTTTTTACTTAAAGTGACATCTATTGTCAACCACAACAATCGAACACATGAAAGCAACTCTTTTAATTATTAGAAGAACGCTTTTAATTACTAATTTAATTTTACGAGTATTTTACGTTGGACGAAGAAAAAGTTTTTGACTACTAACTTAATAAAACGCAGAGAGGCAACTCGAGGAAGAAAAAATGAATTTTCTGGAGAATGTAACACTTCGACGCAACCGTATACTATCAAAGAACATATGTTGCACTGTTTCTACACTATATGACACTGTGAGTAGCCTACCGGATTTATCTACAGAAGATGGTGAAGACATCTTATGTAAATATAAAGAACAGAAAGTTTCACTAACAACACAATTGAAGAGTGCCCAAACAAAAAGCGAATCTCTTACATTAGAAAATAATAAATTGAGAGAATTAAACAATAAATTAACTAACTAAAACGACCGCCATAAAAAAGATTGATAGTTCAAACAAAATACATAAATCAAATACGCCAAAGGAGTAGACTTCAATCGCAAATACATCTATTAAAACAATACAACCAGATGAAGTAACGGAAACAAGTAGAATAACTAACGGAAGAAAAACCAAAGGTTAAATTGACCCTGATAAGCTGAATTCGAATATTGACAAGTCTGTAAATAATTGCAAACAAATCAAGCGACTAAAAAGATCGCCATACTAAGTGCAAATAAAAACAATAAAATACTAATAATTGCCGAGACTAATCTGCAAATCTTCCTATCGTGCCATTATCTCTACCCAAATTGTGATTTACGGCACCTATTGAACGATATTGAGCGAAAATTGGATGGAATCTTCCATGGACGACCACTACGTTATAATGATTGGAGAAACTGATTTTAAAATAACCAAAAATTACATGTACTATGACATATGAGATGTACAATGACATCCTACAGAAGATTAAGTACACGAATGTCATAATTTGCCTTCCGACCATAGATTACTGTATATATACTAGAGACTTGCGACTTATAAGTATGGATACCTACACAACCTTTTTAATTGAACCTTTTATACCTTGATATAATGACCCATGAACATGCACACTTATTGGATTCTAATGAAAAATTAAATTATGACTTCGACATGTTTCACAAGCATTATGGTTTTGTATTGAAATTATAAGTATTGAATTGGCCAGCGCATTTAACTCTGTCCCGCACTCGTCCATTCATAAGGCTCTTGAACATCACGGGATGCCAGCGATTATAAGAGACTTAATTGATACGCTGTACAAAGACACGAGAACTAAAGTTCGTACCTCGGAGTGATTCACTGACCCGATCAAACAGCAGTCCGGGGTGAAACAGGGTAGCCTGCTTAGTCCGCATATATGTAATATTACTCTGGAGGTGGTTATCCGAGCCTTGCAATCGACAGGTGAGGGCTTTAACATAAAGAATCACTAATAATATTTATACGCTTTTATATTAGTAGTAAAAATGCAGCACGAATGGGAATGGGAAGAACCACGCTCTCACAGAATACCAGCGTAAAATGGCAGCTTCATGCTGCTGTGTTTCGTATGGTGAGTGTAGAGAACATTCCATCTTAGTGTTCACGGGTGACAACACATCTGTATTTTGATTCGTAGAGGATAGATGTAGATGTCTACGGGCCACGGCGACGACATACCATCAGGTGAACTGTATGTTCGTTTGTCACCCTATCCTATAAAAAAGGAATAAGAGTATTATAAATCTGACTTATGCCGATGAAATCGCAATCATCGCGGACTCACCAGAAGGAATGAGACGTCTCCTAAATGCAGCTGGGAGAAGGCGCTCGGTCGGTTGGTCTCGTCTTTAATCCCACCAAATGCGCGACACTGCACATGAAGAGCGATTGTGAGAGCGCGGTACAAGATACAGTTTCCAACATCCAGAGATAACCATTGAATTCAGTGGGACCGAACAATTACTATGAACATTTCGGAATACCAACGGGCTTTGACATTAGATAGACTCCAACCAGCGCATTGAAGAAACTAATCGCGCGTGTAAAGAAAATTGAGCAATCCCTCCTGGCACCATGGCAGAAATTGGACGCAGTCGGCTCCTTTATGCTGTCTCGCTTGTATTTCATCATGCAAGTGGCTGACGTCAAAAATGAGTACCAGAAGGAAATAGATAGGAATGTTAAAAAAATTGCCAAAAGATGGTTAAATCTTCCTCAGATATATTTGCTTTCTGCAGGAGCTGCGAGCCCGCAACGGCGGCGGACGCAGGTGTTCAAGTACTCGTACTTCGTAAGTTCTTAGCCTTAAACTATTATTTGGAATAAAATGTAGTAACAGATAGAAGCATGATAGATTTCATAATTGTGGATGAAAGTATGGGAAGCTCAGTGGTAGATACAAGGGTTTACCTGGGGTCTTACCTCCTAGTTGCTATGATAATATTGTTGTTACATTTAGTGAGTCTGTTAAAAACCTTGGTCTGTATATTGATAGCTCTCTGAACTGGAAAGTGCAGATTAACGATTTAAGTAGCAAAGTCATTGCCACCTTACGTTTCCTTTATCGTCTCAAATACTTCCTTCCTATTAAGTCTAAGCTCATGCTTGTCCAAACTCTTATTTTACCTATCTCTGATTATGCAGATGTGTGCTACCCAGACCTGTTCCAAGAACTTCTTAACACGCTAGAGCGCCTGCTTAACAACTGTATTAGATTTATTTTTGGTCTGCGTAAGTATGAACATGTTTCTCATTACAGATCTCAGCTTAAGTGGCTTACCGTAAGGCAAAGGCGCTACTCCAGAATATCATTTGTTCTGTTTTCAATTCCAAATGATCCATATTCACCTTCTTACCTCAAAGAATGATTTCAATATCTCTCTTCTTGTCATGATAGTGTTCTTCGATCTTCCTCTAATAACAAGATTTATATTCCTACTCATCTCAACGGGTTCTATGGTAACTCCTTCACTGTTAAGGCTGCTTTCTCTGGCATTCCTTGCCTGATGATATCAGAAAAGAGCCTAACAAATATATTGTTTTCCAAGTCATTTTTCAACTGTTTCAGCTCTTTATATTGTGTTAATATATTGCGACAATGTGGCATATAGTTTTGGACCAAATCATCCATTTTTTCAATCAGGGCTGAAGGAGACTAACTTTTACAAACAATATAAATATTTTCAAAGACTGAAAAAAGACTACTGTCCCTGTTTTTTTCAGCTAAACTACTAGGTTTCCTAAACATTTGGGTATACACATTAACATATATAAATAACACACATGAAATTACAACTTTATCAATAACTACATTTCAATCCATATTAAAATTGATCTCTTCACAACTTCTTACTGGCTAGTTAACAATAACAAAAGACCAACGAAAACCTTACATATACTATAAGTACATTGTGTAATTATGATAAAAATCGAGTGAAAAAATCAACTTTTTTTAAACCTTCATAACTTCCACTACCGCGTGGCTATATGCACTGTTCTAAACCTTTATATAGAAGATTTGTACTTTCAAATGACATAGATTTCTCATTTCTATACTGTCTGGGGCATAGGCTTATACAATTTAAAAAAAATTGTAAAGCCCCGTTTCAAATCTATGTAAACTTATCCATTATTTAGTAGATGTTTAAAATTTAACGTACTAATATTTATAAAACATAAAACTTCATTCGTAGCTAAAATTATTCACTACCGGGACGATGAAACTTTGCAGTTGTCTACGGTAGTGAAATTTGCTAAGATTTTTTAAATTAATGTTATAAAAATCAAACAATTTGAATTACGAACATAAATACTATACCCACATAAATCACAAATATTATGACACTATTATAATGTAAGATGAAACATTGTACTTACTGGAGTAATAAGCGGATCGGTGAGCATCTGTATTTCGGCAAAAGTACCAAAATTCAAGAATGTTTGGTATTTCTTAATAAGGATACAGCATCACGCATCGGAATTTGCAGTTTCAGATTTTCTGTTTATACAAAGGTACTCTGTGTTTCAGATCAAATAAACATGCCCATTCAGAGTTTCCTTCGGGCATATGCTGGTAAACGTTTAAAAAAAGATAGTTCCTTCGTTTAATTTCTGGAACATCAATTATTTCGTTTAAAATTCTTTAGATACATAATATATAAATGTAGGAAAATGTATATATAATATTATATAAAATTAATAGTATAAGTATTTTATGCACTGCCACATCATTCATCAGATTGAGGTAAAACTTTGTCAACTTGTTGCTTCCACTTGCGCAAAGGTTAGGTATAGTACAATTAACTTACTCTAGGTGGCGCGCATACCGTACTGACAATTTATTCGAAAGTTATAGATCACTAAATTTTAATGATTATAATGGCATTGTGTTATTAGTTTATATGGTTTTAGGTGTATATGTGTGGTGCGTCCAGCAGTAAACTTCTATGGCGAGCGACTGCGTATCAAAAAGTTGAGCATGGTTTTTGCGTTACTTGATCTTGAAATGTAAACAGCGCTCCGTCAATCTTTCCTTTTTGGTCTGATGAAAAGCATAAAAAAGTTTTGATTGTTTATTCAATTCCTTGCATTAAAATAGAATACCCAATACTTAATCTGAGTATAAAATATAATGATATGGGTGGTAATAACTAATAATAGGCTAAAAAATAATGTAACAACGTAGCATCCGCAATATTATGTTTGAAATGAAAGTGACGCTTTAACTTCAAATGGGATCAAGATTAAAATAAAATAGGAATATGCACTTACTTAAAAGTGTGTTGTTATTGTCCATAGAATAATAAATATGTAGCAAGCTATTATTGTCCGTGTACGTAGAATTTGTGTAAGTATAATGAAAGTTGTGTCGCGTTAAAGGTGCGATAGATGGCGCTATAAATTAGTTCCTATATTGCTAAAACGTGATGTTGGGATTATTTCGGAGTGTATAAGAGACCTCGACGCAACAGTTGTATCATCGCTTCTCGGCCTTTTGGCTAAGATCAAAGTGTAAACTGTTTTTGAAAAACGGGGTGGCCCATAATAAACACAAAAAAAACAACAAAAATTAGGGAAAAAAGTATCTGTTCTTTTCAGCTTAATATCTGAAAGTTCCCGCACTGCGGGACCAGTATATTAAACTGATTTTTGAAAATCGACGGGATGTTCGGGGCTCGCTCCACTCCCGTCACGGGTCGGCCTGGCATTGCAGTGCCGCCGGGATCGGCCCTCATATAATAATTATTAAACATTAGACATAAGTCGTACTAAGCTACTAGGTAAATTTCGCACTAAGTGCTACCTAGTCCAATTCCGTATAAATACTCGAACTCGATCCAAATACCTGTTCCGCCCAGTAGAGAATAGAGATGAGTCGTACTAGGTGCACCTAGTCCAATTCCGTATACATACTCGAGCCAAATACCTGTTCCACATAGTCCATAAAGTATCAAGTACGCATGAAGTATAGGTATTGTTGGAATAGGATACGGTACGCTATTGTTTCAAGTACTGTACGGAACACCTTTAAATGATAGTTGATATAGGAAAAAATTATTTTATTTAAAATAAATAATGATATTGATAATGACATAGAACGCGTCTACCGTGTTCGGAGCGACAACGTCAACTGCTCAAAAACTAAAGTAAATGACGCAAATTATGTTGACCTAAATAAATCGCTTACACACTAAAATGTACGGTTGCACTGTACATGCTCCCGGGCGAGAGATGAGAGTGATAATATATATAGGAAACAACAAAAATGATATAAGATAAAATGATAATGATATAAGACAATGACAAAGTTAAGAAACTATCATTGTATGTCACTAATAAATAAAATAAAAATAAGTAGTTAAAGGTCCATGTCCAGATCTATTTTACTTGTGTCCTTCAAGCACACTCTCGCAAATTCGGGTGAGGTGCCTTTGTTTTGTACTCGCGCACTTTGCACTGATATGTTTTGATTGGCACTACATTCCTTGTAAAAACACGAGGAATGTCTTGAAGAGATAACCGCGGTGCAGGCTCCGGGCGGGCCGCAGGCGCTAGGCTCCGCCGGCGTGCTTGTCTCACTCGCTTCCAGAGTACCGCTACGCCCGCTGCTCCGAATGTTCCCACTAATACGTAGACACGGTAATATTATCTATACAGTATTGTAACTCGGCCGTATCTTTCAAATAAATGCCTACAGCCGTGCGGCACGTAAACATGTGATAGGGCTACCTGCCTCCAGCATTTTTACACTTGCCTACTTTGTGTTTCCATTTAGTTTTATGATTGTAAATATACTTTTTATATAAACAAATAAAATAGGTACTTTGTGAATTGAATAGGAAGTGTTCAATAAAAATGCGTGTCGTTTTTTGATTGGTAGATTTAATTAAAAAACCATGTTTATGTTTGAATAACAAATCGGTTAAATAAATTTGCGACCGAAAAATATTTGCACCTCGGCTGAGACTTACGAAATGCTTTATTATTAGATTTTTAAATATAGAAAATCCGCCTTCTAATATAAAGCTAAAAATAATATAAATTAAAAATTAATTTGGGAAACATGGACAACGTGGAGAAAATGAATATCTTTTAATTGGCTATAGATACCTGCAGCTACTTTACAATTTATATGTTTGTTTTTAAATGAAGTTCAGTTTTATTATTTCTTTATTTCTATTCTATTATTTATTTCCTCCAATTTTTTTTATATATTTCGCAAAATCATCACTGCGGCACAGTCTCGACTGTCTGCATGCCGAGCGCATGCCGAGATCGAGGCGCGTAGGTATAGCTCTCGCTTCGTCCGTTTGTATGAAGTTGGAATACTGTATAGATAATATTACCGTGACGTAGATAACGACATAGTGGTGTAAGTCGTGGGTTGACAGCTGATTCACTTCAACATCTATATTTTCCTTTTTCATTCGATCGATTTGACGCCCGATCTCCTTCAAGGACGCTTGTCGTTCTCTCTCATCTGGTTGGCTTATCTCACCTTCACTGATAGGTATGGTCAAGTGATTATGTTGTTGATAGGTGGAATATCTATGGCTAATAAATCAGGGTGTGCGTGCATTGTGTTGATGTGATAGTTGTGTGGATAGATTATGAATGCGTCTCACTTGAGCACGCAATTACTCCCGACTGATAAAACGCCGGCCTTGCTGACGCGCTCCGATGTAACTTGATTGCCGCATATGAATCGAAGAGTGCATTATTCGCAGCAGAAAAATAAGTATGTGTTTATAGTTTTGAGCGCATTCCATGAATTTTTACAACTGTTAATATAATGGAGACATTGGTCTGTTGAATGATTCTTGATACACAAATTTTTATCATTTTGCACATGATAAACAGGACCGCGTAACTCACAAAGTTTCGTGGTGAGGTCTGAATGTAGACATGATTGTACTTCGGCTTCAGTCATAGGTATTTATGAGTCTCTAGTTGTTCACAGCAAAGTAATCTGAGATGGGAATTATGTTTATCATCTTATTGTCGTATGATTGAGGAATAGGTAAAACTCTGTAGATGACATAGCTTTCTCTGGTTAAAAGTGGTATTTTAATTTCGAGTAAAAGGTTTTGATATGTGCTCTTGACCTTTACTCTCAGTAAATGATACAATTTTGATACGCCGTTGTGTATATCATCTATAGGCAATGATAGCTCTTTTGTTTAATGTCCTGCTAAGCTCATCTTGTAACTGTTCAGGTGATAGTATATGTATATCAAATTTCCCCTCATAAATGTCGGTAACAACATCGAGCAAGGTATTTTGTATCTTTTTCAAATTAACTAAGATGTTGTTTGATATTACAGATGATAAGGTAAACTCGTTGCTAGCTCTTAATTTTTGGGTTACTCGTCAACTCGCCCGACAAAAACTCGCCCGATCGAGCGACTTGGCACCTTCCGAATTTACCTAATATTTCTGTCGTCAACTCGCACGCTCGTACAAAGTACAGCCAGGAAAAAAACTAAATTTGAAAAACGACTTCTAATAAAACCTCCGAAATGGCTGAACAAATTTTGTCAGGACTTTCACTGGCAGATAACTGACGTTATAAGGAGTAACTTAGTCTTATTTTTATATAAGAAAAAGAATTGGGTCTTTCACAAAACATTCAAATCCATGAAATTCAATCGTAATAAATTTCACGCGAACGAAGTCGCGAGGAACAGCTAGTATTAAATAAAAATTTAAACTAAATTTTAATGACGACTTCAAATAAAACACAAATTAACATCTCAAAAATATAAAAGCATGTTACATCAAACAATAATCAAAGTCCAAAAAATATATAATTAATCTCAAAGCTTGTTTATTATAAATATAACGTGTTGTTAACTAGATATAAAAATATGATCAACATAAAAAAAAGAATCAACAATATCACAAAAGCGTTTGGCTTGTTATTATCTAAGTATAAAAATGTAATCAAAAATATAAAATATAATCGACAATATCACTGAAGCATTCTAAATATAAAAATCAATAATATCACAGGAGTATTTGGCTTGTTATAACTACTTCTTACAACATACATAAAAAATTGTCAGTATAATCACAGATCACAGTTTTTGTTCTTATTTATTTTCAAATCAAAATATTCAAAAGATTATAATATAAGACTTTCGATATATAATTCAATACTTATGTTTTCGAGTCTGAGTTCGGTAATTGTGGTAGCAATATATTTATCAATAGTACAAGTTTCTTTTTGTTTTGTCGTAATATTTGATCCTTTTAAGTATAAAGTTTGATAATAATTATCTTCTCGTTGTAAGATAGTCAAAAAATGAGCAATGCTTTTAGCAATGTTTACAGTAGCATGCCAGCTCTCAACCATATTTGTAGTATGGTGATGATTGTTACTACACGACCATTTGTCAGCAAAAACTGAAGATTCACTTAACCATGTTTCTACAAAATAATTATTAGATTGGACAATTGTTTCCTTGTTGGAGCATTGAGACAGAATGTACAAACAACCACTGTCAATAAATTCTTTAGGTAAATGTGCCAAAACAATACACCTTTTTACATGTTTTCAAGACAGTGCAGATTTTGTTATGCCTACTTCGTCAGCTTTTCGCCACAAACTTCTACAAAAATGAAAGAAACACCCACAAATGCAAGTATCTGGGAATACATCTGTGATAGTATATTTACGAGTATAATATTTTTGGATCGTACTGAAGAATTTGACTCTTGATCAGCGAAAATAACACTTTATAAGTTATTTAATTTCTGTTTGGCAATAATGCATAAATCGCAGGTATGATGTTAGTATGTGTTTCACTGCTTCCTAAATCAACATGTAAGGTTTACAATTGTTGGAAGGGTTTTGGACAAAATTTAAACGTTCGTCACATAAAACTGTCAAATTACAATTTGATAATATTGTTTCACAATTATCACTAGCGAAAACCAACATTCTATTCTTCGAGCTGTAGTAATCAGCTAATAAAAACTTTTGAATTTTCGCGGGCACGAATATATTTCGGATATAAAACAACAATATTTAGTCAGTACCTTTATTTTAAGTTGTTTTTAAAATTTAGTTTAATTTTTTATTTAATTCAATTTCGTTTTATTTGAAGTAGTTTTTAAAATTTAGTTTATTTTTTTCCTGGCTGTACTTTGTACGAGCGTGCGAGTTGACGACAGAAATATTAGATAAATTCGAAAGGCGCCAAGTCGCCCGATCGGGCGAGTTTTTGCCGGGCGAGATGACGAATAACCCTAATTTTTGTATCTCTTTTTTAATAACAGAATTTTCTATCTCTAATTTATTGATATGCTAATGGAAGAGTTAGTGTTGTTGGTCAATTGTTGTTTCTAATCTTTTTAAAAAGTTATGTTGTGCTTCTATTACTGATTTCTGATTTTTCCATAATTTTATGAGATTGTTTTGATTGTTTCTAATGAGTTCAATGTCCTTTGCATATTGTTCATCGTCATTGTCAAGTACGCCGAATAGTGCATGCGCGACATTTCCCACACCATTGATAAGCCCGCAACGTACCCGTATTCCCGCAGCCGACTGCTGACCAAGCAACAGCTGATCGTAGTAGTGTAACTCGGTGCTCCCGTGTCGTAATTGTAATAGGATTATGTCACATTGTTGTCTCTCTTGCAATTTTGAACTGTTTGAACTGAACAAGTTTTCAAGGTGAGTGATATATGTTTTTAGTAGTTTTGAACCTTGCCAGTACGGACCCAAATCGTAATAAACAATGATTTTCCATTCATCTCGGATAAGCCTCATGTTTGATGTTTTATCGAAGTATATACTCTGGGTATCCCTAAAATTTATTACATTAAATGCTCCTTGTGCTGTTTGTGCGAATAACGTAATCGTAAAAAGTAAATAAGCAGTGTGTACATGATAAAATTACAAAGTTTGATACTAGATCGTGCCTTTCCTGGTTTGTCGTTTTTTTTTGATTGTTTTTCGGACTTGTATGACAGTTTGTGGGATTCTGATAATTTGCTTCAGACTGAGTTGGAAAATGGTTAATTTCGTGATAGGTCTCTTAATAGTTCCGTTTTTTGTTTTAACAGTAACTACTCGGACTAATCCATCTTTGCCGGGGTGTACATCGATAACTCTCCCTAATGCCCATCTCCCGGCAGGTAGGTTTGCTTCATGAATGATTACAATGTCATCAATTTTGATATTTTCAGTTGATTGCTGCCACTTGTTCCTGGCGGATAATGCTGTCAGATATTCAGACTTCCAGCGCTTCCAAACATCATTGAATATCTTCTGCGTCATATGCCAACGTGTTCTTTCGTCTTTCTCTGTCTCCACGACACTTAAAACTGAACCGCTGGCCAGAAAGTGAGATGGAGTCAGGTAATTGATATCATTTGGATCTTCAGTGATAGCGCAGAGCGGTCGGGAATTCAGGCAGGCTTCTAGCTGTGTTAGCAGTGTTGAGAACTCCTCGAAGGTGAGTTTTTGTTTGCCGATGACCCTGTGGAGGTGGTATTTAACACTCTTCATAGCCGCTTCCCACAGACCCCCCGCATTGGGCCATGATGGAGCATTGAAATGCCATGTGATATTCATTTCACTTATTTCTGTTAAGAACTCATTAGTGATAACGGATTTTAGATCAATCATTTCTTGATTGATGATTCTGTTGGCACCTACGAAATTCGTACCATTATCATTCATGTAATGTGGTGTGACACGCCTCGCCGCCATTCTTCTTAATGCTGCTACGAATGCCGAATAAGTTAAATAGGATACTAACTCAAGATGTATGGCCTTTGTGATCATACAAACAAACACTGCTCGCATTCCTTTCAAGGTCTTGATTCCTCTGCCTTTACTTGATTTTACGTCCACAAACCTGAAAAATCCACCCCTGTTCGAAGAAATGGTCTCGACGGATTTATTCTTGCTTCAGCAAGATCGCCCATAAGCTGATAATGTTTTGTAGGGTTGTGTTTTTTACAGGTTACGCAGTTGCGCAGGCATTTTTTGATTGCTCTGTTCCCACCTAGGTCCCAATACAGTTATCGTAGCCACGCTAAGGTGACACGGGCTCCTCCGTGATATGTCATTTTATGGGCTTGATCAATGAGTAGGTTTGTCAGGTGACTCTCGTGGGGAATGATAAGGGGATGCATCATTTCTTTGCTGATCGAAGCGTTTTGCAGTCTGCCCCCTACTCTCAACATACCTTCAGAATCGATAAAAGGATTTAAAGGTAATAATTTGCTTTTTGCGCTTGCTTTGTTATGCTTTTGTAAATAGCCGATATATTCTCCAAATTCCTTGCTTTGCATGTGCTTGATAATTTTTTGCTTTGCCTTTTGTAATTCTTGTGCTGTTAAATAGCTTTGCTTATTATTTTGCTTTATACGTAGTATGTAGGCTAATATTCGTGTCACTCACGTGAAACTGCTGTGCTTGCTTATTAATTGGGTAATGACGTCGTCTTCGCTTGAGCAAGTTGTAGTGTGTACTTGCTTTATGGTTTTGACCTCTTCATCGGTGGTGTAAGTGATCTTTTTTACGTTATCATCGTCGGAGTATGATAACCACGCTGGTCCATGCCACCACAACTGATGTCGATGAAGCTGTTTCGTGCTGATTCCGCGGCTAGCACAGTCAGCTGGGTTATCCTGCGACTTGACATAGCGCCAACATTCCGTGGTAAAACTTCTGTAATCTTAGCTACTCTGTTGGCTACAAAGACGTTCCAGCGTTTCAGATCTCTTTGCAGCCAACCCAATACTGCTGTCGAATCACACCATCCAAACATTTTAATATTATAATCTGCCAAACATGATTTCACCTTTTCCATGAGCTTCGATAAAAGTACACAGTTCTAAGCGAGGTAAGCTGATCTTCTTTTTCGGTGGTACTAGCTGGATTTTGCTGTAACGAGGACGACGGATATGTTTTTACTTCCCTCTTGTTTTTCACGAACTATCTTGCAAAAAATTACGCAAGCGTATGCGTTCATCGACGCGTCACTGAACCCATGAAGAATGATGACGTCATTTTTGTTGCTCTTTAACCATCTTGGTATTATTCGATTCAAACTTAATGGCGGTTCGGAAGTTAGCTGCGAGTGCAGGTGCGCGCAGGTACAGTCAAGTTGACAAAAATTTAGGCTCAATTTAATTATTTTAATAACTGAAAGTTTTGTGTTTTAAGTTCTGTACATATAGTACATAAATGTCAGTTAGCAAGTATGAGGAAAGTTCAAGGAAGAAAAATACAGATGAATTAAGAACCTCATCCTTTTTTGAAGTCTGTTAAAAATAAAACAGATTATAAACAATATATAAAGTTTTTATTTTCATTTTAAGTTAAGGGCTGTATCCCTTCCATAAAAACGTCTTTGCTTGTGGAAGGAGCTTCCATGGAAACATCACTTCCTTCGTCTTCGCTGGAATCTGATTCCTCCTCAGACTCGGTATCTGATTCATCGTCGCTGACATGGATTATAAATTCGTCCGTCAATCTATCAACGACAACGTCACTTTTTTTGTACTCTTCCTCTATCTTGATCACTTTTCGGCACAATGCCCCCCATTCATTTTCCCCCATTTCGTAAACTTTTTGCTGAACCAATTCCATGACTGAATTTACGTTCCAGTTAACGTTTTTTTGCGACGTATTGTTTTATTGCTGCCCATGCCATCTCGATGGGGTTTAAATCGGGTTGGTAAGGGGGGAGGCGTAAAACTAAGTGGTTATTCTCTTTCAATATTTTATCGATGTTAAATTTTTTGAAGCGTTCTTTATTCTTCGCAATTAACTTGTATAGTTGTGGCTTCAGCATTGTTTCCTCAAATTCAATATTTTTTTCACGAAGCCATGATTGCATGTCTGCTTTTCTTGAGTTTGAGGTAGGTGCAGGATCTTCTTGTTTGTTGTGATAAGAAGCATTATCTACAACAACGACTGAATTTGCTGGCATATTTGGAACGAGTTGATTCTTGATTCATTTTTCATAATTTTCATAATTCATGTTATCATGATAGTCGCCGGTTTTTGTACCCGCCTTAAACATTAAAAGTGCGTTGGGTACAAAACCGGCTTCACAACCCGCGTGCACTATTACAACTCTTTGACCCTTCGAAACTTTCTTTTTAACTCCCATTTGTGACCCATCTCCCCAAACCTTTGACATGCTGTGGGAAGAATCGACATAAGACTCGTCGGTATATATAATGGGTCTGCCTTCCGAGCGATATTTTGTAATACTATGCAGATATTCAATGCGCTGTAAACGAATATTAGACTGCTCTATTAATAATTTTCTCTCATTTTGAGTGTTCTTCCATTGGAAACCCTAATTTAAAATGTTTCATGGAAGAACACTCATATTCGGCCTAAGCTGGTTACAGAACCGTTGAAATTTATGTCGTCTTTTAATTTTCTTTGTAATTGTTTAAGTGTTGGCAACTCTTTTTCAGTCACGTGAAAGTTGTGCACGCACCTTTTGATGACACCTTGGCCGAAGCTGTCAATATTCGTCACTCTCTTGACTCCCTTCCTTTTTTTGCCAGGAGTACGAAAGACGGCTACCATCTCCGACTCATTTGCTGTTGCAGCTATTCTTTGTACAGTCCTTAGTGAGACGCCTGTAGCTGCTGCGGCTCGTTTTTGAACGAGCTTCAGAGGAATTTGGACGCCGTCTTCACTCTCCTTTTTCATATATTGCACGACATTATACACCATTTTTCTGGCTTGCCTGCGTAAAACGTTGTATCGTACGCGAGGCATATTTAAACAAAATAATAAAAGTACTTTCCCACAACCAACAACAGTCTAAAACTTAATGTGTGTAACACACAGATGAAAACAAAACAGTCAATAACAATAAAAACTTAACGGAACAAAAACAAACAAAAAAAAACGTAACAAAACAATTAACAAACAGTAACAAATTATGGGCTCAACTGTACGTAAGCAGGAGTGTACGTATCAAACACTAAAAGCAAACGCGTCGCGTGAGTGCGTATGAGACAGAGAGCGCGCGGCAGCGCGCGCGGCGATGTGCCCCGCCACCACGTCCCTCTACATCCCGCTGATACCCAAAAAAAAAAAAACGGAACGTACGATGTTCCGAGCCGCCATTAAGTTTGAACAAATGTGTATCTGTGATATATTTTCTTCTTCCTCTTCTAGATCTTCGTTCAATCCATTTGAATCTCCTGAGGAAGCTCGTCGTCCCATTTTAAGTCATATTGCCAAATTTTTTGGAATAATAATTTCAATTTTGTGCTAACTGGCGTTAAAAATCCTACTGGGTTGTAGAGCTCAACTAAGCTCAAAAAGCTCAACTTTGATAACAAGCTTCGTTTCGTTAGTTTTGATGTTGATAAATCGATTAACAAGTCAAAAGTAAGCTGATCTGATTGCGTAAGCCATTGCAGGCCTAAGGTTTTTGTAGATACTTCAATTTTGAATTTTGTATTTGCTGTGCTGACTCCCTCTAGAAGACTGACTATATTGGCTGACCATTTTCTTAAATTAAATCCACCTGCTTTTAGTAAGTTTTCTTTAGTTTGATTGTAACTTTTTAGCTGATGCGAGGTCATGACTCCCACTGATCAGGTCGTCCATATAAAAATGTTCTTGCAGGGCCTTCGCTGCTGGGCTTTGATGAAGATGAAGGTCATAAGTATCAGTTATGACCTTCATCTTTGGCTAGCTGTTTCAATACCATCATGGCAAGAAATGGTGCTGCTTTATGGTGAAACATTTTCTCGATGTCAGCGGTGTAGGCATATTGGTACTGTCGTCAGGTGATAATTAGTGATAACAGGTCCTGTTGCAGGTTGGGACCCTGGTGCATAACGTCATTCAAGCTTAAGCCGCTCGAAGTTTTTGACGCTCCGTTAAAGACTACTCGAAGCGAAGTTGTTGTTGACTCCGGTCGTTGAATGCAATGATGGGGTAAATACAGACTGTAGACAGGCGTCTTGTTGCATGACGACATTTTCATATGACCTAATTCCAAGTACTCGTGGATAAATTATTTATATTCTTGTTCAATATCTTTTCGGTAAGTAAATCTTTTTTCTAACTGTTTAAACTGCGCTATTGCTCTTGATTTTGATTCTCCCAATTTTTGAACTGCTTCTGATATAAATGGCAATCTAACTATGTATTTACCATCTTCTTGCCTTGTTGTCGTGTTTTTGAAATACTCCAGGCATTGTGCATCTTCTTGGGTCATAGTGAGTTCGTCAGGCATGTTTTCTATCTCCCAAAAACGTTGAATCTCATCTATATTATTCATAATAACGTTGCATTGATAGGATTTTACGTTGCCACATAAAATCCACCCGAGACGTGTTTGCTGTGCCATAGGTTGTGATTGTTCTGATGAAATGATACCGCCTAATATGATAGAAGAATAGACGTCCGCCCCCAGCAACAAGTCTACTGGGCGGCTCACGTTGAATTCGGGATCGGCGAGTTGAATGTTTTCTAGGTATGACCAGTCTGGTTTGTCGAACGTCTTGTTGGGCAGATTGTTAATTAAGTTTTTCATGATAAACACATCTGATGTAAATTGATAGTCGTTGTAAGCCGATGAGCAAGTTATGTTAATAACACCTTTACAGTTGTTTTTCTTTGCTCCTACTCGAAAATGACACCTTTGCACCTCTGTCGAGGAAGTTGTAACATTTGAGCTGCCTTCTCAGTATTCAGTCTGGGAACCCTGATCAATCAGCGCTCGAATTTTGACATAAGTGCCATTAACACACTGTACTTTTACTAATGCTGTTGCTAAGAGGGTTTCATTTATATTATTTTGTGACACGTTGCTAGCATTTCTACGTTGTTCTGTTCCTGAGGTCAACGGTTTCACGTAGGCCTCGTGTATGAGTATGTTATGTCGGCCATTACACTTGCGGCAACGTTTTTCTGATATGCAATTTTTGCCGTAGTGATCGAAAAGACAATTGAAGCAATATTTCAATTTCGCAATTGTATTTCGCCTTTCCGTTGGTTGTAATTTGAGAAAGTTGCTGCAGTGAAATATGCTGTGGTTTTCATTTTTGCATAGTGGACATCCTGTTTGTGAGTTTTTCGGTGCATAATTTGTGACTTGATTTTGATTGCTGGTAAATGATTTAAAATAATGAGGCTTCTTTTGATGAGATGTTGTTTCAGGCTGAGAAGATTTTGTTGTGTAGTCTTGTTTGCATCGAGATGATTCTAGTGACATAAACCTATTTTCCAAAAAAATTAAAAAATCTGCTAAAGTTTGTAAATCCCTAGGATTCTTTAGAGATTCGATGTAGTCTTTGTGAGTCTCGGCATTTTGTTTTTGAGACAAAATATGTACCACCAAAGGATCCCATGAACTTATGTCTATGCCTAGATTTTTTATGGCATTTAGGCTTTCGTTTACGCTGTCATAAATTTTCTTAATATATGCTGCTGATTGCTGTTGAGCGGTAGGTTAATTTAAAAGAATGTTGATATGGGACCCAAAAATTAATTTGTTATTATTGTATCGATGATTCAACAAATCCCAACAAACTTGATAGTTGTCCGAACTGATATGCAGATGCTGTACTATTTTTTCCGGTTCCCCTCTAAGTTTACTTTTCAAAAACTGCATTTTTTGGGCATTTGACAAGGTTCGATTGGTATGAACTGCTTCGCAAAACAAATCCTTGAATGATACCCACTGATGATAATTGCCAGTGAACGTAGGTATGTCCATCTGGGGTATGGCCTTTTCTCGGTGACTTTCAGACCACATCTTTGTATTGATATCTTTCTTGACTTGGCAAAATTTTTGTTCATAGAAGCTGAAGGTTTCTTCATACGCTTCATTGGAGCCATCCAATTCGCTATCCAGCTCCCAGTGTAAGGCATCGATAGCTGCCCAACGAGACTGTAGAGTACGTAACAAGTCTTCGAATTCCCATTTCTCTGATACTAATTCCCGGTTGATATTTGATAGTGTTCGTTGAAATGCTTTAAAATTGCTATTCTTTTTTTTCAACATTTCTTCTGTTTTGCTCGATGTTGATCTTGTACTTATTTGTGGCGTGATTGGATTTGTTTTAGAGACAAATGTAGGGGGCTTTAACAGTGGTGTTCCAGGTCTATCCTCTGTCAAAGGCTGATAGTTTCGATCCTCTAACGTTGTCAAATCTCTCCTTCAATCTTTCACGTTCTTGATCTATTCTTTCTCTGCTTGGTACATCCATATCCAGTTGTTATAAATGCTGATAACTCTTTTCATACTCCAACCAATAGTTGTCTAGAGTATTTAATCTGCGTTTGACATAATCTGAAGTCTTCCTATCAGACCCGTCCTTCTTGAAATTAGTATACAAATTTTCAATTGCTGTTGATAGCTGCTGCTGCGTAGTGAGGACATCGTTGACAAACATCACGATATAGAGATAAGTAAAATGGAAAGATCTTACTTGATGTGATGCTGGTTGCCGATTGTGCAGAGGTGGTTGGCGCGTTCGTGCTGTAGTGGTGGTGAGTACCCAACGAAGACTTAGATTCTCCTGATGCGCTCCACGCTGGTACTGCTGGGCGGTGCCCCAAGACTCGCTACCCCCACAAATGCTGCTTGAGTCTTGATGCTTTGTGACACCGATGGCCGCAGCTTATTGATAATGATATGATGCTGCACACTTATTAGTACAGACAGAACAGCTATTGCGCACGTCACTTAGTGCACTATGTCGCAATAGGTCACTGAGCGGAAACACTTTTTCCGGTCGTTAAAACCCGAATTTCAGGTCCCGCTACGGAGCTCGAAGGACCATAAAGATGTACGGAACACCTTTAAATGATAGTTGATATAGGAAAAAATGATTTTATTTAAAATAAATAATGATATTATATAACGATATTGATAATGATATAGAACGCGTCTACCGTGTTCGGAGCGACAACGTCAGGGGGGTACACTTCCATACTTTAGGTTGGGGTTCAATAATTTGCAAAGACACTAGTGCCACCTTGTACTATATCCGCATAAACTTTCGAACATTAAATTCTAAAAGGTGCGCTAGATGGCGACTACACCAATTCTGGTTATTCTCGAACTGACATAATGGCTACCGGCGTCTGAGCTAGTTGTTGTTTTATTATAGTTTATAAGTGATTTTCGGTTGTTGCAACAATAAGTTTGGTTGAGTTGGGATTAGCCCTCTGTTTCTTGTTGTCTGTTTAGATTTTCATGCTGGAACCACATTGTATGTTTGTGTAGTGTTGTGTAAAATAGACGCTTTCATTTATCATTCCGGTAACCCGGTGGACATATTAATTTGGTTTGGTGTTGTATTTTGCGGAATAGACGCTTTTACATCGTGTATGTTAAATATATATAACAAAAATAAATGTTAATATTACTGACATCTATAATACGTCTTTAATTGAACCCTAATCCCTTAAAATAAAAATATAAGTATAACCGCCTATAGTATAGATAGCTGTATATACATAACTACATACAGCTATCTATAGTCAACATGATATTGAGATTAGTTCAAGGGATATGATACCAGACGGCGACTCTATTCATATTGGGTGACAAAAAATCCTAGGAGATGGCTTTCTATTTCTGTATATATTACTCTACTCTATGGACAACGTCAACTGCTTAAAAACTAAAGTAAATGACGCAAATTATGTTGACCTAAATAAATCGCTTACACACTAAAAATGTGCGATTGCACTGTTACAAGTACCATATTTTACGTGTGTACCGCTGAAATGTGTGCAATAATGAATTGTAATCTTCCCTTCATACTTTACATAATTATTATAATTATTCTCGTAACTAAATTACAAGAATTAAGATTATACGAGAAATAAATTGAGATAATTTACTTCAAATGCTCCCTGCCGCGTTCTCGACGCGCGACTCACGTTCAAAATATCGTGTATTGTGTTTTATTTACCACCAATGCACGAGTCTGACTGTTGAAGGTGCGTCTATCATAACTACGTCCTCTTTTCGACATTTTGATCACTTGCTTAATCAGAATCCAGTATATAACTTGACAAGGTCAACGAATATAGAAGAACCAGTCCAAAAAGTTATAGCCGAGTCACAAAATAAGAAGACACGAAATCACAATGTAAGTACAGTAAGGAATGGCGGGAGATCGGAATTACGTAGTGTTTTATCAGTGCGGCATTGAATAACCACTCAACAGTCAAAATATCCATCCCGGCTATGTGTCAAATATCTGTTGTCAATAACTGACATCTATTACGGCGATTCAATTCCCGCCGTTTTTTAATACTTTAATTACGTACTATTATAATTATCATACATCGCTTTCAGCACTAATATAAGATGAGAAAACGTGTTTATTATATTTTATTGTATAAACCATAACATTATGCCGATATATTTAAAGAAATCACGAAATTAAGTAAATTGTTTCTCCTAGGCAGTAAATACAGGCCGTAATGGCTGCAACATTTAAGAAATGACGCCACTTAAAATTATACTATTGATATGAGTTTTCTTTTGCCTGCACAAATTAACGTTGAAAAAGTAGGAAATTATAAAAAAATTAAAATCGTTTTATTCATGATTCTTATAATTTAAAGCAATTTTAAAAATAAAATTAGAATAAACAGATAAATATTGTGTTAGAAATTCGATTATTTGAATACAATATGTTAATTTTACACTTGATCAAACGAAATGTGCGGATACTAGATAAAAAATTATGGGTAAAAAATCGAAATTTTTTTTTTTGTAAACTATTTAAAAAATAAAAGCATTTTAATTTTTTTTTTTGGTAAAATTTTTATCCTTCGGTTTTAAATTATTTTCTCTTTAAGTAAACGGTGTATTTTTTTCAAAGTAGTTTTATTTGAAAGTTAGAAAGATTTGAAAGATTAGATCTTAAGTTAGTGATAAAGAGCTATACATGTTGTAATGAAATACACACTTCACAATTATTGGGATTTATGTAAAAGGTTATTTTAAATCGTCTGAGAACGCTAGTACAAAGTTATTCCGGAATGATAAATGTGAAACGTCAAAAGATATTTCTTTGATTTGGTTGAGTATAATAAAGACAGAATATTTTTCCCGAGAACCTCTTGCTCCACAGTGCTCTGGCCACATATTCATAACTTTTTTTACTTCCTTTAATCCCAAAGTTAAATATCTGAAGTTGCCTTAAATAATAAACTTTATTTAACCTGGTTTAAGTGCCGAAAGCGTTAATTGTGCTAAGTACATTATGAATGTAGTATTTATATTGAAAATGTTAAAGCTGGGTTATAAGAAACACCTCAAATGATACAAATAAGAACTACGTAAATGATCTTACTTTAACCTTTGGGAGAAGTGCAATCCGCCTGAACCTAATACCATTAATATATTATGTTAAAGAAATTCTCGAATGTCTCTCATTCATCGTGATAATTTACGCGCGATTGCTTCTTAAAAATTTCGTCTGGCAATGCGTTTTTGCCTATAAATGTTGGTAGCACTGATGAGCAATTTCTTTGACTTTGACAGTTGACGTTTTGTTGCGAGGTTATTGGTTGACACAAAAATAGTTTAGGATAAATATTTGGAAACAAAACCTTTCCAAATATAGAATAACTAAAAATGAAACACTACCAATGTGCCGCTGAGTCAATTTATAACTTGATTCAATACTAGTTATGTTATAAAATTGCTGATAAGTAATAAAGTGAATATTTCTTTGTCATGACTATAGTTTTCCTATAATATCGATCGATTACGAAAGAGCATTTGTTTAAAATTGTATTGTTGAATGTGTTTAATGAATAACATTTATAAGCACTTTCACAGGCCTTAAAATTGAATTGAAAGTATAGGAGGCAGATAGTAGTAATAAAAAATGCGCCTTTTCTTATTTTTCAACTAAAACCTGTTGTAATATTAACATATTAAAAATAAGAACCGAAAAACTGTTGAAACCAAATCAAAGACTAGAAAATGAGATAAATTATATGTACATAACAGCAATTAATATCGTAATTTACGTCCATGTATTGTTGCTCATTCCTGTAAGTACATGTTTTTCCATATAATCCTTGCAATATTAGTATCTTAGTTATTACCTATGTATTCTTTTATTATTTTTAAATTAGAATTCATTTTATCATCATTACTTTTTACTTTTCAACCATACTAGTGATTCTTTTATTGTGTTTAAACTTGTCTAGAGCTTTACACAATTAGTTCTACTATTATATATTATAATTCTCATGGTATTTCTCACGAATCTGCTAAATACACCTGTTATGTAGAGTCCTTGTTTGAGAACACAAATAGAAAGATAACTGTTCAGGTCAATGAACTTTGCTTTAACTGTTTGTTTGACAAACTTGTACATCACCTGTACCATTAGGGTTATCTTGTGTACTACAGAAGAGTTCACTGATGAACATAGTAGCAGACCAGAATGAATGTTAAAAAAGTTGTATACTTTAGAAATTAGAGGAAAAATTAGGTCTTTAATAAATTTATCTATCCTTGCAAACCTTAAATGATATGATTTATCAACCAAGTTGTATTTTTTGTACTAGCATTAAAAAAAGGTTACTATTAAAACTACAATATATTACAATCTCATGTACACTAATGTAATCACAGTGTTAGTTTTTTTTTTTTAATTCAATTAAAGCCAGATAATTTTCTAATATTGTTGTAATTTCAATAGTTTTCAAAATATCACAGCATGTATGACAAGCACGTTTTGAACCCCATTCAATTGAAGGCAATAAAATAAGTGAACAATGTGCACCAATTGGTGATTCACAACTTGCAGAGCACTGTACACATTATCTCTTATTAACCAACTGTAAACAGGTTAGAGCAATTATTATGATTTATGTAATGAGTAACAAGCTAATTTGACATCATATCATTTGCCTGATTACTACCTAATTAAATTGTTTTTTATTAAATAATCCAAGTTTTATAATAAAACATTTGTCATGCTATTAAAATTTTGAATTTAATTATTCTGTTCTCAACAGTAATAATAAAGTTATGCAATTCTGACAGTAGTTAATTCAACCGACTTAAAAAAAAGAGATTCTCAATTCTGCTGTATTATTTTTAATGTGTGTTGCCTCAGAACATTTTTCTGTTTGAACTGTATTTGATGATTCTTTTTCTATTTAAAAGCTGGTGCTTCTCATGTGGTCCCATATAATTTTGATCAGAAGACCTTTTTTAAGTTAATCTTAATAATGCGTGTTTACTTTACTTTGAATACATTAATTATGTTCTCGTTTTCTTTATTTACATTGAAGTCGGTTGTACAAATTTTTTATCTCACCATTTGTCAACTCAAAAATTTGTATTTTGCTTTTACTCTTTATTTTTCCTCTTATTAACATGGAATTTATCATAATTCAATATTTAGTAATGTGTACAATGCCATAGTTTTATTTAAATATTGAAATATGCAGTTCACGGCTGGGCGTCGGGATGGCGAGCATGAGTTCCACGCTCGTCGAGACAGTCTCCATCAACTATGAGGATTTTAACGAGAGCTTCCTCACATGTGGCACATGTCTATGTTAGTACACCTTTTCCTTGCTGTACATAAATTGTTTCTTTTATTGCACATTTCATGAGCACCATAACATTGTTTTATAGCTATATGTTATTATATATTATATATAATATTTATGTTACGAATATTTGAAAGATTAAACTATTCCTTATAAAAATTCATCTTTAGTGTACTATTATCTCACAAATATCTGTGTTATTATTATTTATGTTGAATCATTGAAATAATAACTATAATAATTTATTGTACTTCATTTGAACTTATAATCTACACTTTTATCAGTGTTATATATCAAAATTATAAATTTTAATTAATTAAACATTATTTTTAAGTAATCTTAGATTTGTTTTCAGGCACTTATGATGGAGGAGAGCATACACCAAAGCTTTTGCCGTGTTCCCACACTGTATGCTTACATTGCCTAACTCGAATAGCTGCATCACAAACAAGAGATGCAGGAAGCTTTCGATGTCCCATTTGTCGCGAGTTGATTACTATACCACGTGGTGGTGTGCCAGCGTTACCACCTTCATTTCTCGTCAATCAATTACTTGACTTAATGGCAAGACAACGAAGAGAAGTAATACCTCAATGTAGCTCTCATCCTGGCAGAGAACTCTTATTTTGTGAGACTTGTGACTGTGTTTTCTGTCGTCATTGCGCCGACGGCCCACATAGTGACACACCCTGTGATCATACTGTAGTGCCATTCTCAATTGCCTTAAAAAGAATGTCAGAGATATTGTTGTATAGAGCCAATGAATGCCTTAGTAAACTAGGTTCTGCTAGAGAAGCTGTTGCAAGTGAGTTAAGAAGGCTAGAAGCAGCTGCTACTGCAGCAGAGGAAGCAATTGACAGACATTTTGCAGAACTTAAGGCAGCGTTAGATAAACGTCACAGTGAGCTGAAGTCGGCTGCGGTGGCTGCTGCTACACATAAACGGAAGTTGCTTGAAGAACAACTAAAACTGATTGATGCTGAAAAATCCAAAGTAAGTATGATTAATTTTGGTTATTGTAGCACAGTAGCTTAGCAATGGGTTGCAGCACTGTGTGCCAGGGGTTTGAATCCCGCACGGAACTAGTTTGTATGGCCTACAAATAATTGTTCGTGGTCTGGATGTTTGTCCTTATGCAGTTTTTGTTTGTAAACTGTCTTTACGAAAAAATCCTAGTGTAGTAACATATTTTTAAAAAAAATAAAAAATAGCTATCAATTATTAATACTAATTCAAAGTTTAATATTTAGTGTGGCATAGCATACAACAAGCCACTTTGCAAAATGAAAGAATATGATGCACACTTAGCAGTACAAGTTGGCAGATGATGATGTTATGATTTCTTATATTTACGCAAACACTACACATTGATTAAAACTACTTTTAGAGAATTTTTAAAATTCGTGATAGTAATTTTAATCAAGATGATGATGTTGATATTGGCAAATGTAAACAAAATTTCGAAGGCATGAATTTGATTTTCTTACCATTTCTTCATGAACAATATTGTATCAGAACTGAAACTTTTATGGGGTAGGGCTATGCTGCAGCTACATTAGTAGTATAGCACAAATGGGTCGCCTCGACCGGGGTAGGATCACACTCTCAAAAAATACCAGCATGAAATAGCAGCTAAACGCTGCTGTGTTTCATATGGTGAGTGTAGAAAAGCGGAGACCCTTATTACTGGAAAAGAGGCATTCCATCTTAGTCCTCACTGGTGATAACGCATCTGCATTTTGATTTGTGATTCTATGGGCCGCAGCAACCACTTACCATCAGGTGGACTGTGTGCTCGTTTGTCACCCTTATGGTATATAAAACTAAAAATAAAAAACAAGTAATTAAATACGCGATATTTATAATTATAAATTTTAATTATAAAAACACCAAAAACATACTTTTAATTTGCCTCCAATTTTTAAGAGTTACTTTTTACCTGATTAAGTCTTTGGTGGTTTCTTTGTGTGCACTGAAATGGATTTAACTCTTATTAATAGGGTAGGATATTCTTTTCCATCCAGAGATATTTTTTATTTATTTTCTTATACTATTATAAACTGGTACTGGCCAAGTAAATTACTGACAACAAAAAAAATTGATGCTATCATCATGCATGCATCATAAATTTTTTTAAACCATAAAACTAAGGGTTATAACATAAATCGAGAAGAAACGATACTGTAAAGAGGGTATTAATTGTCTCGATTCCACATTATGCAACTTCTTTATTCTTAAAACTAAAAATTCTACTTAAAGGAAAACAGTTTTGGCTATCGGGAATTGCTCTAACTGGTCACTAAAATTCTGATTCGGAATTAAATGTGAAGAGTGAAAAACAAAATGGTAAGCGACTACCGGGCGATATTGATATTAAGTGCCTATATATAGATACAAATTTGAAATCAGCTAATTTTGTAGCGTTGACTGCTTCAGATCTTATTGAGATGTGAACACTTTTTTGACGCTTAAGCTAGTCAACATTTCTGTGAATTACTTAGTTAGACATGTTTCAATAAAAACTGATTTGAACTAGACGAAATATTGATCAGATTTTATTCAGTTTCTCAAATTTATTACTCTTAGTCATTCAAAATAAATTTTCTCGTTGTTACGTTTTATTTACAAAGTACCTTAAAATATTTTCTTTATTACAAAAACACAAAAAAGATGTGGCTTAAAGCATTTAGCCTGCATCGTAAAATAAAGCATTAAGCATTCTCTGAGACCTTTTCACTTCCACATGGCGCCTAACGAAGGCCTCACGAAAACTTCAAAAATGTTGATGACATATCTGGAAAGTATTTTCATGAAAATCTTATAAGCAATCGTATATCTTTTTATTTATTATTTAGCCCACATATTTAATACCTTCCTTGAGCTTTGCTTTTGCATCGTGGCTGATACATTTAACCTCATTCTAAAAGACAGCCATTAAAACAATTTAACCCATTTTTTGCACATAATAACAAACTATGATTGAATAATATTGCCTTACCTTTCAAAAAGTTTATATTGTATTCATATAAATGTTGTGACTCCAAAAATATATGTCGCTTCACATTTATTTTTGCAATCATAAAATTTTATATTTATTAAGTTAGAATTTGACGCATCAAAAATGTAAACCGTTACAAAACCGGCACTTTCCTATTAAACTAATCAACTGGTTTTTTTAATGTTTCAATCATTTTGCGTTTCGCCAGTTGAATGTATTAAAAATTGCTTTGGAAATATGTGACTTAAAATAGGCGCCAGTCAGAGTACTTAGAAAAGATGTAATAATAAAACTAATGGTGGCCACACACGGTCAGTTAAACTGATCAGTTCAAATTAAAACTGTTGATATTTTTTTTAAATATCGGATTTTCGATATATCCATAAATAAACTTATATGTAAAACTCCGATATTAATATATTTATAATGATCGATATATCGAAAATCCACTATTTTAAAAAATATCAACATTTTTAATTTAAACTGATCAGTTGAACTGACCGTGTGTGGGGTCCGTAAGTCTAGTCTAAAAGATTTTATTTTTGTAAGGAAAAAAAATGCAACTTATAATAATAATAAAAAATATATAATTGTGCTGATGGACCGGGCACAGTCAAGGATATTTTTGGTCGACATTACCATTCCGTATGACGAGAACCTCGTGAAAGCCGAAACAGATAAGCAAACAAAATATCTGGACCTGGCTCACGAGGTGACCGACATGTGGGGTGGTCTGCCGACCGAAATTATTCCTGTAGTCGTCTCTGCAAACGGGCTAATCCCAGTCAGCCTCTCGGGTCATCTGAGGCGGCTGGGACTACGTGGCGGACCGCTCCAGGCTCAAATGCAGAAGGCGGTGCTCCTCGATACCGCCCGCATCGTCCGCCGGTTTCTTTCCCTTTCCCCCTAACCCTCGGCCGTTTGGTCTCCCCTGCCGAGGGCTTCCATCTGGTTGGGCTTTTATTTATATATGTATTTTTATATTTATTTTATGTTATTGATATTTATGTATATTTATCTTTTCATTTTCATTTATAATTATATATTTATAGAACCCAACCAGATGAGAAAACTATATTTATACCCCCCATAAAAAATAATAAAATATTTTATTTTTCTTCACAAAACTTAAATTAATGACATAGTTGACTGGGATCTCCATTTAAGCAAGTAATGCCTGTGTTTGGAAATCCCGCTCTTCCTTATCTAAACATACATTTCTTAATTTAAAAAACCAAAAATGACAAAAACAAATTACTCGACTTTAACAACCAAAATTTACAAAAATTACAAAAGTGTATGCGTGCGGGCGTGCGTCGCGTGCGCGCGCGCGCATGTGTGTGTGTGTGTGTGTGTGTTTCTCTCTCTGTGTGTATGTGTGTGTGTATGAAGAATTATTTTGTTATATTATATTGTACATAGAAGTGAATTATGAAATGCGATACAGCAGAAATTCGGTTTCTTCATAAGTTTTCGACTGCACCCATTTTAGTATCAGGTTTTTACACTTCCTGTACTTTTTGTCGTATATGTTCAATTCTCAATTTGTTTTATTATATAGGAATGCAGAACATGAGCTAAATTGCCTACTAGCAAAAACTGTTTTGGTACCAGAAGGCTTAACCACAACATCTTTTCGCCGCTTTTTCAAGATGCATGGGTCAAAGGACAGGGATTTGTGTGCTTTGAGGATTGTCATAGTAACATGTAATTGTCTAACTGAGAACAAACCACTTATTCTATACAGTTGTTCAGTGAAAAAACGTCCTTTTTTTAAATACATGACCTTAATAAAGGTTCGTTATACTTATACATTATGGTTCATAAAAGATAGCTCTCCCCTGCCGACCCATGCCCATAAAGTATGACATTGACAGGTGCTGTCTGTACTACTAAGAAATTCAGGACTTCATAGGCGTGATTTTACTGACAGCTGTCGCAGAGATCAAGCTACTTTTATGAACTGTAAACAATTATATTGCACCAAATTATCCTTAGTCAATATTTTTAAGTAGGTACTACCATTTATAAATGAATCCGCAATACATTACCTGTAGGTATGTTATATATTTGTGTTACATTTTTAATTATATTATTTATGAAGAGATGGTAACAATCAATATGATTTCAAGGTTTATTGTCACAATAATCTAATTTTAGTCCTCTGAGGTGAAAACGCATCATTTTCGGTATACTACAGTAGCCGCTTAACATCTGGTTTCTAGTAAACTGTTAGCTCAATTGGCATACTTCATACGTCAGTTGCAAAACCTCAAAAAAATCAATCATATACTTAAGGTGGAATTGGTAAATAATGCCTACTCGATAAAGTAAACAACCAGATCCTCGTTTATCGGTTTTCTGATGAAGTAATTATGTATGTAGGTGGAAGCAGAATGTTCAGGTCTTCAGCAACAAGTAGAAGTGCGCGAGGTGAGCAGCCGTGCGGCAGCGTTAGGAGCGCGACTCGGTGACGCGGCCGCTTTGGCTGAACCGAGGGAGAATGCCTTTTTAGCCGTCGATTTCGCCCACAATGACGCCCAGCAGAGGTTCGTTGAGGCATTGGCTGAATTAGGACGAGTGCGGACCAGTACGACGTTCCCCGGCTTGTGTACACTACAATTAGGTGAGTTTAATTCTCGATAAATCTTAATATATATAAATTACGTGTCACATTGTTTGTCCGCAATGGACTCCTAAACTACTTAACTGATTTTAATCAAATTTGAACACCGTGTGCAGTTTGGTCCAACTTGAGAGATAGGATAGTTTTTTGACCATGAGTGGCCCATAATTTTTCTTTTGCGTATTTGAGGATTTTTAATAAAACATGACAAAGAGTCGTCGAAAAGGTCAGAACAACGTCTGCCTAGCACGCTAGTATGAAGTAAAAATGAATAAACTGTTCAATGTCCTAATGCTATTAATGATTTGTTTTAGTTTTATAAGTTTGTCAGTTTTTCATGTGGTCACATATTTTTTTATGAAAGTATGGGTGAGAAATGAGCACAAATGAAAACAGCACTTAATGCTGATATTTTACGCTGGTATTCAGTGTAAGCGTGTTTCTTCCCCGGTCAAGCCAACCCGTTCGCGCCCTTAAGGGGAAATATAACCTTAAATGGCTTAACAAGATCCTCCGTTATGCCGAAAATATTGCAGCATTAATTTTGAAATAAATATATGGTAAAGTTGAGGATTAATGTTAAGTACTATGTTAGACGAAAACACGATTCCGTAAAATTTTCTCGATAGAAAAAAAATCTAAAGTTACCTCCAAACTGAACAATAAACCGCTGTTATTCATAAAATACTTTAAATAAGATCATGAAACTTTGCATACAATAGTCAACCAAATCTAAGAAATACCTTTTGACAGCTGTCAGACTTATTGCACCAAGCATGCCAACCAAAAAATGGGAACGTACTATATTCGATTCTTGAAAAAATCGATATCGATTATTTAGAATTGATAATCATTTGCAGTTTGATTTGAATAATACCAGAATAAATTAAAATGGAAAAGAAACCAGAATCAATTAAAACGGAAAGGTTTATCAGTTTTTTCGTATTTGTTGTTACTGCTTATTTCTAGAGGCATAGTTATAAAAATAGATTTAGGTTAAAAATAAATTTATTCAATCACTTTCAGTACAACTAGTAGAGATGTCGTTGTTTATATTAATTATTATTTGATTTTAAAAAATGCAGTCAAAATTAATGTCTCTTTCAAAGTCATTCATAATAATTTTTTTTCTACCACTTTTGCCCAAACAAATTTTGTGACGTGGGCACATACTTCAACGAATATAGAAGAAACAGTCCAAAAAGTAAAGCCGAGTTACAAAATAAGAACAAATACAAAATCACAAAATTACGCACAGTAAGCTCTCGAAACAGAAACTTTTTTATTCAGTGTAGATTACGAATAATACTTATTGAAAGTCACTTTTTTCATTTACCACTGGTTCGCAAAAAAAAACCTCTGTCCTGGGAAGAACCCGCAAGAAACCCAATGCGACTAGTTAAAAAAAAAGAGCTTACAATCATGCGTGTTACAATTTACAACACAAAACAAATTGGATATAGCTTGGTAGCGATCACCTTTCCCAGGGGTTTTTATCATCCATAAATTCCTTAATATTAAAATAACCCTTTTTATTAGATTTCTTAGATTTGGTTGACTATAACTGAACTTACTATAAAGCAGGGCTTATGTTATTTACTTTTTTAAAATACCATTATTTTCACTGTAAAAAGAAATTATCTAAACTATCGGCGTCTTTAAGCTTGTTTCCTGCCGCCCGGTTAGTATCGCTCAGGCTTTTGAAGGGGAAGTTGTGTCGTTTACGATCAGAATACACATTACGGAACAGGACGACGTACAATTAAAATGGGAAATAACCGTAATAAAAATAAGAAGCGACTGGGTTGGTGTTAAGGAACAGGCATAAATATGATAAACCTAATGAAATAAGTATCTAACGACTTATCTACTTACAGTCTATACATAGCATACGACGCGCGGGGAAGCGGGGCGAAATTAGTGTTTGAGCTGACTTACTATATCCCCTTAAACGCTGCAGCCTGGCTACATATGAAAAAACATATATGAAAAATATATATTTGAAAAATATGTCAATATTCGATATCATGTTGAAAATCTGAGTTGCTAAAAATACCAAACCAAAAAAAAGCAATTGTTAAACAAATATATATTTTCCCAAGGTTAATGAAAAAACTTTTAAAATTAATCTATAGAAAATATAAAATACGTGCTTTGAGAATGTTCGGCAAACATAAAAGTAGCTTTTACCTAATGCGTATATAGCCGTGGTAGTTCAGATGGTTAGCGCTCGCTGTAAATTTCACATTATGCGAGCAAACGGGTTCGATCCCCGCCGGCACCAATGAAATTGTTAATTGCAATTTTAAGTGCTAATTTACCACGATCTCGACGGTGATGGAAAACATCGTGAGGAAACCTGCGTGTCTGAGAAATAAGAAAAAAATATTTCAAAGACATGTGAAGTTCGCCAACACGCAATGGGACAGTACGGCGGACAATTCCTTGCCCAAAAATCCTCTCAATAATGAGCGGAAGCCTGTGCTCAGGAGTGGGACGTATATCCCATTAACGCCCAAAATAAAACTATTGTTATTTTTTTCATGTTATTATAATTTATTGTTTTAATAATACCTATATAAAACATTTATAAGAAAAAATTAAAAAATAACACTTATAAGTGTGTACACAGGCGAGTACAGTGGGCGGATCAAGAGTGAAATTCTCCGAAACAACTTCGCTCTACGCATAACGTTTTTAGGCAAGTCTCGCAACGCCATCGGACGCGACTGTGACATACAGCACGACGCAGCGGATTTTGGATGCGCTGTGGGTTGTAGCCGTAATTTTTTTGTCTAACCCTTCCACTGTTGAGCCTGAAGGACGGGATTTAGACTTTGTTTGCTGCAGGTAAGCGCGCGCAATGCTTCTTCGAAAGGACAATTGGTCCATGTATAGTCATGTTTTCTGCCGATTTGCTCTGTAAAACATGCAGTCTCCAAGCGTTAGAGGTAGACATATGCAATAAATAGGTAAATATTAGCCACCACCACTTCTTTCCTCTTATCGAAACTCGGTACAGACTTATGGAATTTGGTCCATCTGATCTACACCACCCATTCCTTTGTTGTAATTCACGAATAGTCCTGGTATATTCACATTTACTTTTTGTCAGCTTGTACTGCACCACCTCCTTACTTTTCCTACAGGTTCAATTTTGTCAAAATTGGTACCCATAGTGACAACGTTGTTGTCTTTCCAGCGTACAATCGCAATTTCATTTTTTTGTATCAAAGCGATAATCATATTCTGCTCTAGGTCGCTTTTTCATTTCTTTTACTGAAAGAAGTTTTTTTGTTCTATTATCACGAATTGTACCCGTCGCTCTAGTTCCTTGAAGACGCAAATCATGCGGTAATTGGTAATTCGTGAAAAAGTTATCAAAATACACGATATGTTCTTTACTATCTTATATGGGCATTTTTGCGAGTAAAATTATTACCACTCTTGCGCCAAGACTATCTGACGAAGCGTCTGCAGATTTTCCACAGTAAATATCAAAAGTATAGCAGTAACCGTCTGAACTAGTTGCGACCCAGTTTTTGTATCCGAACCGTACGGGTTTTTCTCTAATAAATTGTTTAGCTGGATGACGACCGAAATATTTTATCACAGACTCATCCACAGATAAATTTTCGTGTAAAACTCCCCACTGACAAAAGTTTCGCTGAATCAAATCACACAACGGTCTCACTTTGAACATCTTGTCGGTTGTATTATTTGCTAAAGAATTATCAACAAGGTGTAAGTATCGCTTTATATCTGTAAATCTATTTCGAGACATGCAACTCGCCACTAACTGAATGCCCAGATCTTCATCTAAACTCCAATACGCACGTTCAGATGGTAGTTGATGGTAGCCAGTAAGAATCAATATACCCAAAAATCTTTTCAAGTCAGAGATGTCCAGCTCAAAATTGTGCTTATAATTTTGACCAGCGTACAATCAGGTCATCAAACCAGTCTAAACATCAACTAACCATAATCTTTTAAGCTTTCTATTATACTTTGTTGTCGGTTTTCTAATGTATCTGTAGCATCATAAACAGCACTGTATTGGCGTAAAGTTTTCCTCCAAACCTGTACTTCGGGCTGCTCGCTTTGGTTTCTAGGTCGCTTATTTCTAGTGTTCTGCGGTCCCAGCCGTGTTTGATAGGGGCTCATCGTCACTGTCAATTCAGTCCAAAACGTCATAATCAGGATGGCGGTGAATTACCTCCAAGGTCCCTGGAACATCCCTTGGAAGTGTTGAAGAAACTAAGTCGTCTTCATTATCCTCTTCTTCGTCACTTATGATAGCGGGATCTGGCGGTAATAACACTACATCATACTCTACATCTTGATCTTCACCAGCCAGTATCGATTCTAGTGCTTCCTCAAGCTTCGAGTAGTTATTTTGATTCGAAAAAACGCAGCGGTTCGCTATTTACTGGTTTTCGAGTACAACTGTAAAAAAGTTAAAATAACATATACATATGCCCATTGTACCTGTCTGTGTACAGAGGTATAAATCATCGTAATATGGCAGATTTTATAAAGATTTTATGTAAAATACAATTTGACAAGCAGTAATAAAGTATTATCAAACGTTAAAATCCAAAATTTATCCAAAACCCTTAAAATATTTATTTAAAATCAACAATAATTACTTATCTCCAGATTAAAGTCACAAAACCGTTTCACGAAATAAAAATTTTGACATTAGTTTACGCGTCACTGTCAAAACGATTGATTTTATAGTCTATTAGAGTCATCTAGTTTCAAAATAAACAATTAGTTCGATTGAAACAAATGCCAAAGTACATCAAATATCGACATAACGAGGTGTACTCAAGCAAGTACAGAGGGCGTTAATGGGATATAGGCTGTAACTTTAACTTTTTAATGCCTTTACGAGCTACGCACCACGACACTGCAGCACACACGCAGACAACACCAAGCCACCTTTCCGGATAAAGAAGATGGAAGGTTTGCTGAAGGCAGCATGTGCTCATGTCACAAAGGAAGATTGGGCAAAAGTGGTGGAGAAAACAAAAAAAAAAACTGTTATGGATGACTTTCAAAGAGTCATTAATTTTGACTACATTTTTGGAAATCATCATCATCATCATTACAGCCCTTCACAAGTCCACTGCTGAACATAGGCCTCTCCCAAGTAATGCCACAAAGCACGGTCCTGAGCCACCTGCATCCATCGACTTCCTGCATGTCTTACCAGGTCGTCACTCCATCTAGTGGGGGGTCGCCCTACACTACGTCTACCGGTACGAGGCTGCCACTCGAGAACCTTTCTTCCCCATCGGTTATCGGTTCTTCGAGCTATATGGCCGGCCCATTGCCACTTCAGCTTACTAATCCGTTGGGCTATGTCGGTCACTCTGGTTTTACTGCGGATATCCTCATTTCTGAGTCTATCACGCAGTGAAACTCCGAGCATAGCCCTCTCCATAGCTCGCTGAGCGACCTTGAGCGTCCTCATACGACCAGCGGTGAAGGACCACGTCTCAGATCCGTAAGTCATCACTGGCAACACGCACTGGTATATATACACTTTAGTTTTCAGAGATTAAGGTATACCTGACGAGAAGATGTGTCGTAATTTCCCGAACGCTGCCCAGCCGAGTTGAATCCGTCGATAGACCTCTCGCTCGAAGTTGGACTTACCTAGTCGGACTATTTGTCCCAGGTAAACGTACTCGTCAACAACTTCGAGCATAGTGCTCCCAACAACTACCGGCATAGGTGTGACATGGACATTAAACATAATCTTTGTTTTGTCCATGTTCATCTTAAGACCTATCCGTTGGGAGACACCATTGAGGTCATTGAGCATAGTGCTAAGGTCCTCCAGCGATTCTGCCATAAGGACTATATCGTCGGCAAATCGAAGGTGAGTGATGTACTCGCCATTGATGTTAATACCGTATCCTTTCCAGTCCAGTAGCTTGAAAACGTCTTCCAACGCAGCAGTGAAGAGTTTCGGGGATATAATATTACCCTGTCTTACACCTCTCTGCAGTTGGATAGGTTTCGCCTGTTCTGTACTCGGATAGCCATCGTAGCCCTACTCTACAGACACTTCAGCACTTCAATATACCGACAGTCAACTAGGCACCGCTGAAGAGACTGTAGCACCGCCCAAATTTCGACGGAATCAAAGGCTTTCTCATAGTCCACATACGCCAGGCAAAGTGGCAGATTGTACTCTTCGGACTTCTGTACAATTTGCCGAAGGGTATGTATGTGGTCTATGGTACTGAAGCCTTTCGGAAACCGGCTTGTTCGGGAGGCTGGAAGTCGTCGAGTCTGCGTGCGAGACGATTCGTAATGACTCTCGAAAACAGCACGTAGACGCGGCTCAGAAGGGAAATCGGTCTGTTGTTCTTCAAGAGAGCGTTGTCGCCTTTCTTAAAGAACAAGACCACCGCGCTGGAAATCAAATAATATTTAATGTAAACAACGACAGCTTTACTACTTGTAGTGAAAGTGATTTAATAAATTTATTTTTTATCTAGTTTCAATCTTAAATTTATATAACTTTGCCTCTAGAAATAAGCAGTAACAGTAAATACGAAGAAACTGGTAAGTCTTGTGTTTTAACTTATCCGTTTCTAATTTATTCCGGTATAATTGGAACAAATGATTACTAACTCTAAACAATCAATATCGATTTCTTTTAAGAATCAAGCATATATATATAGTGCCGGCAGAAGTGAAAACTTGAATATTAACGTTTTACATTTTTGATATTTTGGAATGATTAGGGAATAATTTTGCACGAATTGCTTTAATTACCACACACGAACATTCGCGCAAGCGCCCTGCGTCGCTTAAACGAAACATCAGGCGCAGGCATATATTTTCGCCGCGCTGTAGAAAGAGAGGGGGAATCTTCCTCTCCTACGCCGTCCGTCTTACGAATTTTCGATCAGGTCACGAGTCCTGACACGAGTTTAACATTTTTTACCCATTACACTAAAAGTGTACAACGCCGCTAAAGACGTTTTCACTTCAAAACCACTTAGCTCCCCACTTTTAATTTTAGCTTTTATTGAATACATTTATTTTATTAAATGAATAATGTAGCATATAAGTTTTAAACACTAACAATTACCCAGACATTTACAGCAGCTTGTAATGTTAAATAGTAATAAAATCTCAGTTTTATTGTATTGTATGTGGAGCATATTTGGGAACACTAATGGACTACACAAACGGTCAGTTCAACTGATCAGTTCAATCTAGGACTGTTGATATTTTTTTAAATATCGATTATATCGCTATAATAATAATCTATCGATAACCCCGCTCAAGACAAAATTGCTCGGGGCAAGCTGAGTAACAAAACCAAGGCGACGCCCGCCACGCTATCCGTGATTTTGTGCAATATCAAGGGACTTCACTCGAACGTAACCGCCGTCCACTACCATCTCGAGACGACGAAGCCTATGGCTCAGATATGACTTAAAAACCGTCAAGAAAAGAACTTGCTCTTTTCTAAAAGGCCGGTAATGCACCTGCAGTTCCCCCGGTGTAGCAGTTGTTCATAATATTATGTGTACATTTGAAAATCGAAAAATGGATGCAGTCAAATACTTCTACTGGACCAGCAATTGGAAACAAAAACTGAATCACAGTTTTGAATTAAACGTGCGTGCCTTGCGATACGGTAAATATGCCAAGGAAATTGTATTCCCATTTACAACAGTTTTCAGGCAAATGCGAAATAAAGTTACATACTTATCCGAAATAAACTTCAGATCACGTTGACAAAGTGCGTACATAAAAATAATGACAGCGTTTTCTTAGTCACATTAGAACGAAATCAGTGTTAGATTGTCGAAAACAACGTTCACGGTCTACAAAAGAAAGAACTAGTTGTCTCGCCCGCTCACAGTCGACTAAAGAGTCGACTGGGAGCGGGCGAGACGACTTACGAAGAATTGAGTGTAACTTAATGCGCAATGTGTACTGTAGTGCCCGTCTATAAATAGAATCGTATTATACATAGAAGTGTTTGGGTGTATTGAGGGAACGCAAACCGTTGTTCAGAGTCTGCGTGCGTGTGCGGGCTTGAGGTGTCGGTGGTGCTGCGTACGGTGGACTACCACGGCGAGCCGCGGAGTACGGGCGGCGACCCGGTGAGCGCAGCCGCCACGCTTGACGATGCGCCGCTGCCCTGCGCCGTCACGGACCTCGACTCCGGCCTCTACAGGTACCTCGCATCAGGAGCATTCCCTTCTTAATACTTACGAGTTATTTTGTATTTGTACTCACACGTCTGTCATCAAGAGGGGTAGGCAGAGACTGCGGGCTTCCATTTGACACCATCATGTCATGACATTCCATTTCACACCACCCGTCGTTAGTCTTACCCTTAGAACCGATCAAAAATCCACCACGGCTGAACATAGGCCTCCCCCTCCCCCATAGATTGACCCATAGGCGGAATATTTACCATATTCGGCACGCAGCAGCGGTTGACAACCGCAGTTAATTAGTTATTATTGGTAAGATGCTGCTGCCCAACTCTTGGTTTTTTCCTTCTGTTGTCTTACGACACCCACGGGCGACATAGCTTCCTCGTTCCTTTTAAATCTTAATACATCTATACATACATGCTTAAAACATGTCGAATATGAAAGTTAAGCTAATGTGGTGGTACGTCGTGTCAGGAGCACGATGCGGCCGTGGAGCGCGGGCGCGCTGTGCGTGCGCGTGCTGGTGTTCGCGCGCGCGGTGCGCGACTCGCCGCTGCGCGCGCCCGTGCTGGCCGCCGCCTCGCCGCTGCTCGTGTGGGGCTCGCGCGGCACCGGCAAGGACCAGCTCAGCCAGCCCGTCGCCGTCGCCAGGTACACCTCATTCTCCCGCCTAAAGTTTTGATGTAAATACGTCTTTAAATTTGTTTCCACAACCGGAGGCAATTCATAAAACTGATGATAACAAAATACTTTTGTGTTACAGCCGCACTGTTTATCATCTACATCAAAATTTAATCACACCACTCGATAGCTAAAGGATCAAAGAATTCGTTACGTTGAGTGAGAACTGTGACATATTACGCGCGGACGGGGAAAGAACGGTGCCTTTAAGGTCGTTACGTACCCGTATTTATGTAAAACACGCGGTCGTCTTCTCGACATAGCCCCACCCCGATTTTTTCGTTATTGTGGCAGTGGTTTCTAGTCTTTCAGCCAAAAATACATCAAACACTGGCGTTACAAAATATAAATAATGTTAATATAATGTTTCGTATGGTGAGTATAGAGAACCGGAGACCCTTTTTACTGGAAACGAGGCATTCCACCTAAGTCCTCACGGATGACAACGCATCTGCATTTTGATTCATAATCGAGGCTAGATGTAGATGTCTATGGGCCACAGCAACCACTTACCATCAGGTGGACTGTGTGCTCGTTTATCATCCTATCCTATAAAAAATATATTAACAAACTTTTTCACATGTTGGTGCGTTAAATAGTGATAACTATGAGAGATTTTAGCAACAAGCAATCAATGAAGATAATATCCCAATTTTTCAAGGCGCTTGCAATTATTTCATCGTTTCCATGAACAGTTCACAAGCGCAATCATGAAAATTGCAGCACTTTTACACATATCAAAACACCTTTTTTTTTAAAGAATATTAACAATGCTATAAACATTACTAATATTCTCCTTAATCACTCGTGGTAAGCAACTTACTTACGTGGTAACTTCAAACCATTATTTCGCTTAGTTCGCGTGAAAATTATCTCCGCACTATTCGGTTAGAAATGTTTCATATTTTAGAATTCTTGGTGCCAGCAACACTGCACGTTTGGCACCTTCGCTAGTTGTATGACGTCGGTGTTTTAAAAATAAAAAGAATATTTAGGAGAGTAACGACACGGCGTAACGTTTCGGCGGATATGCTCGTTTTAAATTTAATATCTTCTTTTATGGCGCAACAACCGTGCTGTCTTTTTTTGCCGTCCTCTAGTTAAAATAGTCTGCATACGCGCTAGTATAAATTAAAAAGATAAAACAAAAAATGCAGATACACAGTAATATAAAAATGTAGATTCACAGTAGACAATGGCGCGCTTCTCATGCATGAACTATCGATAACGATTTACCTGTGATGTGTTACTTTTAGAGATAATGAATAAAAAATGAATAGTGCACTGAACTGTTTCCAACGATTTCACTTAAAAATTAATTTCATAGTTTATTTTCTTAATTTTATTTGATAGATTGCTTGTATTTAAATAAGACTGATAATATAAATACTGAAGGTTGCAACTGTAGGAACTTAAGTTGGTTAACTGTGGTATCAGGACATCAAATGCCTCAGTTCCCTAGCGATTGATACTGCAGAGCACTCGCAAAGCCTAAAATTTATTAGATATAAAGTAACCGCTATAAAATCCGTAAAAATATTTTTATTTAATATAAGATACATCTTGATATATCTTGTTTTATTTCTATTTAATTATATTTTTGTTAATCAATTGTTAAATAAACTATCCCGTTTAGTGGTGGCATAAGAAAATCTACCTTGGTGACCATATTATTCATAAACACATAGATTTTTTTTGGTCTTTCCTTAGTTGATTTTAAGGTACTCACTGAATAAAATATGTTAATAGATTTCAATTTTTTTAATTATATTTTTATTAATCAAATGTTAACTAAAATTATCCCGTTTAGTGGTGGCGTAAGAAAAATAACTACCTTGGTGCGTATATCATTCGTGAAGACAGTTTTTGGTCTTCCCTTGGTTGTTTTAAGGTACTCACTGGAGTAATAGACTTCCATCCTGGCCATATACGCTAAGATTCTTGTGTAGGTTTGCCTGCACAGGTAGACCGGAATATACCTATACGGGTTTTTTAATTTTACACAAACGACCATGGCAACATAGAAAAATCAATTATTTGCGCGTAAAAAATGCACAGGCAAACGTCATCGTCATACTCGGCACAGGTATGGCGCAGGCAACGACATGTGTACACTTTAAATAATAAAATAAAAATTACAATTTCAGATGCCCTAAGAGACGCGAAATCTATGTGCTGGATGCTGGCAACTCAAGGGTCAAGGTGTTAGATGACGAAACATTCGCTTTTAAAACGCATATTGTAAATGAAGGTAAGTATTTTTCTAAGGTATTTTAATTTTTATTAAAATCGCATCGCAGATAACATAACTCTCATGTCATTTGTTTTTTTTTTTTAGATTTTAAGACCTGTCAAAGAGAAAATCCAAAATACGTATTGAACAACAGCATTGGCTTTTTTTATTTACAGCATTGAAATGTATATATATATTTGTTACAGGATTAGCAGGTCGGAGTTGTACAGGGATTGCGGTAACAGCGGAGGGAGTGGTAGTCGTTAATTGGCGGACACGCACTTTAACCGAGGTATTTTTTTACTTTATATATGAACTTTATATTATTCTTATGCTTGAAGTGTACAACGAGCATAAATAGTATGCTCGTTGTCAATGCGGTCAGATGCGGTAGAAGTGAAACTTTTAGAAAAGGAGACCAAGATATTAATAGGAAACACTGTGTACTGTATTCTATCTCATTCTCTCGCAGGGTAAATTCTATAGATATATATATATATGTTTGTCTCGTTTTATTGTCGCTTTTTAGTTTCGTCTAGTTTCAAACCATAACAATTCTAAAAAAAGTTTTCACTTAAAAAAAACTATCAAAATCGTTTAAAATATACAATTACGCATATTCAGCCGAATTGTAAATCTTCTTTTTTGTCGGCTAAAAAATAACATAGGAAAAAGTGAACAAGTGATGTATCTTTTTTATATAGAATATGGCTGACAACCGAGCACACAGTCTTCCTGATGGTAAGTGGATATTATGGCCCATAGACGTGTATTTATTCTCGATAATTAATCAAAATGCGAATGCATTGTCATATCTGAAGACTAAGATGGAATGCCTGGTATCCAGTAAAAAGGATCTCCGGTTCTCTTACTCACCATACGAAATACATGAACATAAGCTGCTATTTTACGCTGGTATACTGTGAAAGCGTGTTCCTTGCTCAGTTGAGCCGATTCCTTCGTGCTACAACACTTAGTTTTTAAGTGGGTCTAGCACGTACAAACGGCGCTTGCGTTGGTGCGACAAAGTGGTGTGCCCACTGCCCAGGTGCGGATCGACGGGTCGACGGTGCGCACGATCCGGTCGGAGCGGCTGGTAGAGCCGGTGTGCGTGGCGGCCGACGCGTCCGGCGCGGCCTCCCGCCGCCTAGCCGTCGCCGACAACGGTGCGCGGGCCGTCTTCATCTTCGACGCGCACGGCAACATCGAGCGCGAGGTAACACATTGCTAGCCCCTAATAAGTGCAGCCTTATATATACACACACGCCGGTAATAATAATAGTAATAATGAAAAAGCCTGATATTGTGCTGATGGACCGGGCACAGTCAAGGATATTTTTGGTCGACATTACCATTCCGTATGACGAGAACCTCGTGAAAGCCGAAACACATAAGCAAACAAAATATCTGGACCTGGCTCACGAGGTGACCGACATGTGGGGTGGTCTGCCGACCGAAATTATTCCTGTAGTCGTCTCTGCAAACGGGCTAATCCCAGTCAGCCTCTCGGGTCATCTGAGGCGGCTGGAACTACGTGGCGGACCGCTCCAGGCTCAAATGCAGAAGGCGGTGCTCCTCGATACCGCCCGCATCGTCCGCCGGTTTCTTTCCCTTTCCCCCTAACCCTCGGCCGTTTGGTCTCCCCTGCCGAGGGCTTCCATCTGGTTGGGCTTTTATTTATTTATATATTTTTATATTTATTTAATTCTATTGATATTTATGTATATTTATCTTTTCATTTCCATTTATAATCATATATTTATAGAACCCAACCAGACGCGAAAACTATATTGATACCCCCCAATAATAATAATGTCCTCCAGACCGAATTTCAGTCACGGTGGCCTGCCTCTAAGCTAGCCATCGGCGCAGGACAGGATTATAGTGCCCAAGTGTATGCGCAAGCACAGGTGCACTCTCTATTCCTCACTCTCATAATCCGATGGGACGGTAAACCGACGCGACCGGAGAGAGATCAGGCGCAGGACCAACGGCTTTAGGTGCTTTCCGAGGCAGGGGGGTGAGACACCGCCGACTTCCTGACTCCGGGCAGCTACTGAGAATTTCTTGACAGAAAAACTCAATAATTGATTTTTGGCCCGACCCGGGATTCGAACCCAGGACCTCATGATCAGCAGTCACACTACTACAACCACTAAACCAACGAGTCAGTAAATATGAGGTGTAGCCGCCTCTCAAGTTAAATTATACAAGCAAAAAAAATGACAAGTTACAGTATTTAACGTCCCGCTTCTACGCACAGACCTCCGCTCATTTCTGAAAGACGACAAAGAAGTGTCCAGCGCGCTGCCTTAATACGTGTTGACTGACTACACATCATGTCTACGAAATATTTTTTTATTTTAACACATGCAGGTTTCCTACACGAAGAGCACGTCAATCAACATTCTTTTCGGAGTCAAACTCGGGTTGCTTGCGTACTGTGAAACTAACTGTTTAGTAAGATATAATCGGCTAACCCCTCGACTACATAGAACTCTGTCACTCATACCTATGTAACTTTCTGTCGTTTACGTTTGTTAAGGAAATTTTGAATCTAGAGGGGGGAGGGGGATGAAAAAGAGCTAGAGAGAGGAAACCGTGAGTTGAGAAATCAGAATTTTTTAGAATTTTAACTACTATAGTTTGTTTCTTGACCTACGATTTCAAAGGTATTTTCCGAAGCTGTCGTAAATTAAGAACACGAGTGGCTTTTAATAAGTATGATTTATAATCTATATTGAATAAAAAAGAATCTATTTCTAAAAGGTCATAATCACAAGAAACTTATTTATAACACTCACAAATGTAAGTTATCAGCATGCAACTTTATACTGAGTGATTTTTTTTACCGGCTGGAAAAAAATAGGTTGTAACAGATGAACGAAATAGAAACCTATGGCCATTGAAGTAATATGTACTTACGTACTAGAACTATCTCAAACAAAAAATGTGCGCTACTCTGTGTTCGCGCGGTTGGTTTTTTTTATCATAGTATAAACATAGGTAGAATGACCCGTAGGTAATAGTAGATTATATTGTTAAAAAGGTAAATTATATCGAGGACAATATTTAATTTTTGTCATTTATTTTGTGTATTATAGTTGCTTATTTAATATACTATTACATAATATTATATCACAATTACATTTTAATGATATTTTTATCTGAATATTTTAAAAGTTATCTATGTCTAATATAAAAAAACATACTAAATGTATGTTTAACAAAACTTATTAACATAACATATAAATTACAAATATGTTTATTTAAATTAGAATAAGATTCATTCATAAATGCTGGGCACGCGAGAGTTAAAAATGGACGAATTTATACCACTTTGACTTTGATATGGAAACCTAAAAATAAAATAAAAAGAATAATAAGCAGATTTAAACATGAAAAATTTTGCCTAATTATAATAATTTATATATGTTTCTACTAAAAAAAATGTGTATACTAATATATTCATCCTATATTTAAGTACCCACAGAAATGTCGCATCTGAACATATTAATTTCATAGTCTATATTCCATGACACGAGATGGCGTCTTAGGAATAATTTGTTTTATTATTAATCAATAATACTTTTTTTTATTGATTAAGTATCTTATTAACCGATGAAAAGTAATTCCTTGGTTTTTACTGACATTTCTTGAATTATTTGTGCAATATCTAAGTACACACGACGGCATATTTTTATCAAGAGATTTTTTTTTTAAATCAACACAACACGTGTCAACTCTACAAGCGCCTAGCGAGTGACTGATTAAAGTGCGGTGTATGCATCGCAGTTGAGTGGAACAGAGTAGCTGAATGCAGTGTCGCCTCTAGTACGTACTACGTAGTACATAATAACTCAATGGTTGTAACAGATGAACGAAATAGAAACCTATGGCACTGATATTTTACAATTATTATGAAATTGATTTATCAATAAATACTACTAATTTAAAATAAACTTTCTGTACTAAAATAATAACAAATTTTTTAACTAAATAAATAAATCAATTAACAACTATCGAAATTAAAATAATACGTATCCAATTAGTAGTATTTATTGATAGATCATTTTCATAATATTTTAATGTAAAATTAAAATTGTAAAATATCAATGCCATAGGCTTCACCTGCTGCACCCTATAGTGACGTAATATAAATCAACTTACATAATATGTAAATATAAAAAAAATATTTGTTATTATTTATTAGTGTTTATATAAAAATAAACAACTGTTAATACATATCGGATTGTTTGCGCCTGATGACGTCTACAGAGATGACGCTCTATAAATCGAAAGCTAGCCGATTATCTCTTTCTAAAGCTCGATGCTTTATTTTTACATCCACGTACTGTAAAACCTTCTGTCTCTCACTGTCTCCACACTATCACTCTCTTTTAAAAACAGTTATTAAATAATTATTGACACCATCAATAGAAAATAATCACAATTATTATGAAATCATAATTATTGTGAGAAGTTTCAAAACTTAACCGGTACTGCAATGAAGGTAAAATTAGATTTTTGTTGATATACGAAATATCTATATTTGCTAATAAAAAACTGTGACGTCATTTACTAGTATTCTCATACATTAGCTGTAGAAAGTTTTCATTTGGAGGGCTCATTATTTTAAAAATGCAACTAAATTACATTCGAAATTAAAAATACTCGATTTGAAAAATATTTTTTCTTTTTTAAAACTAAATCAAAATTGAGCATTAAAACTGATTTACATTATTAACTGAGTCCGTAACAGATATCAGTCCAAACGAAAAGCAAAAGGACCCAGTGCACTGCTATCGTGTAAACTATTATTGTTTTAAAGTTTTTCTTTATGATTATAGATCGGCAATGGTGAACTAGGGCTTGTCGGAGGCCTGGCTTTATCCGAAGATATGATTATTATAGCTGATGTTGCTGTGCGGATATACGACTCCGAGGGGAATTTGCAAAACACCTTAGCACCAGTGCCTAAAGGTAAATAATAAGACTTTATTTCTGGACTGAATTTCATGTAAGTATAACAGAAATTAAAATAGTTTTATGATTATTACTGCATAGTAATTTATTTTCTTTTATTTCCTTATTATTATGTATGACAGAGAATTACGAATTGTCGAATAATTATCTTTTCATATCATACTAAACCAATATATTAATATAATCTCTTATTCTAACAAATTTGACATCAGCTTACAGCTGGCAGCAGCTATGTATATTATGCTTTGTTTTTTTTTTTTATAAAATTGAAGTGACAAACGAGATAATGGTTCATCTAAGTGTAAGAGAGCGGGGAGTGAGGTATGCACGAAGGCTATTTCATTCAATTCAAGCCCGCCTAACGACAGTGCCGGTTTAACCACGTACCAAGAGTAGCAATTGCTACGGACCCAGTGCAAAAAGGGCCCTGCGTGTAAACCTAGCCCTCCTTTAGTGAAACCTATGAACACGTGAATTACTCAATGTCACAAAACGTTAAATGTTGCACAGTTTTCATCTGTGACAATCCACCTGAAACAATCGGTAACCGTGTATTACGTTGGCGAAAGTAAAAAACAGAATTTCATACGGTAAACGCACAAGTTTCAACGCTCACCGTGGTGACTTCGCCCACTCGGATTCCAGATGTGAAGGATCTTACACGTTCCTTGTTGTAACTTCTGCTGATCTCTCATCCGGACAGCTATCTCTATCTATAGGTCTCCGTCAAAGCCCCTCTTGGCTCTTCGGATCATTGTCTGATCCGGAGTACAGTGCCCGATCGGGCTACCGCCGTATGAGGCACTATAGGTTAGCGGATTAGGATTGGATGCGGGCTTTTTTTCGCGTAAACGTATTTGCTTCACGCTGGATGGTCCCAAAAAAATCGTTGCTGAGTTTGTCGCCGATGTGCTGCAAGGGATGGAACTTTTCATGCCGTCAACTGTATGCCTATTGGCGGCAGATCGCAACCTTGATTTGAACTCTCCTGCAAAATTGCGTCGCGTCAAAAGCAGGGGTGTTACAAGGCCTGAGCTAACGCATCGGTATCTTAGCGCATTCAAAAAGAAGTATAACTTCGCCCCTCCAGGTCCTTCAAAAGAGTTATCGCTAAGTCAAAGTCGGAGCATATTGGGAAAATTAGCGAGAAGCTAGTTCGCCTTTCTTCGGAAACTCGTGCGTTCTAATTCCTCGCCAAGGCGCCAAAGGGAATTTCTGTAAGGCATCATTACCGTCTTTGCGCAGGGTATATGACACGCTGGCCGTAAAAGAGAAAGCCGATCTTTTACGTTCCCTTTTTGCATCCTGTAATCCTATTCTGCTCTTGACGACGGGAAAACATACCTCTGACCAACCCGTGGTGTGAGTGCTCAATGCCGTATGTGCTGTTTATATACTGTATATATAACACTCGGTATACACTGCTACACTGCTGTATATAACACTCGGTGCGCAAAACGTTTCTATCCATAGACGTCAACAAGTCGAGTGGGCCTGGTGGAATCCCCCCAACTGGGTCGAAGATTTTATAGAAGACAGCCTTAGTGCACCCGATCTCTAAATGGCCATCACCTTGTTCCAAAATAATGGCATCCATTATTAACTGCCGGCTCATGCGGTACCTTGAAGAGCATCAACTGATGTGTGACCGTCACTACGATTTCCAACGAGGTCGCTCAGCTGCCAATCTTCTTGTCTACCTCACTCACACAGATAGACTAGAGCTAGACCAAGAGGTAGGCCCTTTTTTTTTGTTTGCATGGGGAAATGCCTACGCATACCCGCCTTGCGGGGGCAAGGACGGGTTATGTCGGACTCGCACCGACTAAAACCCCATGGTGTTCCACCTTTGTCGCATATTGGCAGGGCTACGGGAACGCTTTCGCACACATCCGCGGCCCTACTAGCGCCTGCCGCCCCATGGCAGCACCTCCTCGGGAGAGGAAAATTCCTCCCCGTTCTCCTTCCCAGGTAAGGCGCACCAGAACACATGGCGCGCCTTCCTCCACGGCCTCCAACTACGTCTGTGCAACAGACGTCCCCGCGTCCGATGCACAAAGGCCATGGGGCCAGGAAAAACGAGCACTTAGAAGTACTAGCCTTCCCGACCCCAGCGGCGGATCTGGTCTATGGCTCCGCCGCCAACCAAGATTCGGCTGCGGAGGGTAGGGAGAGCGGCGCCTCGCAATACCGACAATCCTCTCCCCCCGCAGCCCCACCACCACCGCATCAACGGTGCGGCCCCGTTTGAGTCGCGAAGGATAGGGCGAGTGGCGCATCGCCATACCAACACTCCTCTTCCTCCGCGACTCCACCTCGACTGCAGCGGTAGAGGGTGCGCGAGTCCCCACTCGCTGCAGTCCACCAGCACACATCCGAAGTGGGCTCCCCAAGCCCACTCGGAGCGGCCACCTCAGGCCGGCCCTTCACCTCGGGCCAGCCACGTGGGTTCCTCTTTGTTCACCGTGGGAGACCAAGCCACGGCTACTAAGCCCCCCCGCCACGACAAGGCGGGAACCCGTTCGGGGGGGGAAGAGGTAGGCCCTGGCGGTTAGTTTTGGACATAGCGAAGTACTTCATCGGGTTTGGCTTCTTTCAAAGCTTCCCTCTTATGGGCTTCTCTTAAGTATATTTAATCTAAACATAAATTACAATAATCTCCCTTAAATATATAATTAAAATAATAAAAGTTGCGCAATTGGGTCACCAGTTTTCTTACAGATCGGTGTATTAAGGTCGCGGTAGACGGTGCATGCTTCGACTCCAAGCTTTTGAATGCTGGTGTTCCACAAGGCTGCGTGTTGTTGCCAATCCTGTTCCTTCTGCATATCAATGATACGTTGCATACTAGTAACATTCATTGTTATGCAGTCGATATACGCCGACGCCGACCGTGCTTATACTTCTATGTAACACGTCGTCGAGTGCCGGAATAAATTTGTGTCTGAAGTCGAGCTTTTGTTTAACAATCTCGGATTGAGGGCCACTAAATCTAGACCAGTTTAACCCCCAAAAGACTCCAGCCTTCGCTATAATCGTCAAAAAGAAATCATCTATCGTATCTCCCCGATTACTTAGTACTTGTCAGAGTCTAACAGAGCCTATAGTAAACTACTGTATAATTTAAATAAAACTAAACATCAACAAATTTTTTACCTATAGATGGTAAATAAACATATTGAGTATTTAATTGTTTTTACCACTTTATACTTAAGAACTCATAGCGAATCATGGGCCCCTTGATAGATATTGTTACAGGCCCCGCGCTTGCTTAATCACTAAGCAAAGTACTATTTTATGTGTATTTATATAACATTTAGAGTTTATCAAACTGAAGTGAGCAGTCTCGTGAATTGAGGTTAAATTTACACAGGACACTATGCTACCGTCCTTATATGCACTAAGGCCCGTATTAATAAACGTTACTCAGCTTAAGTACATGCACTTGAGTACAATTTTGAGTTTATGACCTTATTAATAAACATATCTCAAGATAAGGATTAGGCTTACGTTATCAGCTGAGCGACGTACTGATTAATAAACGAAACTCGCCTCTTAAGTGTGTGTACTTGAGATATGCTTGAGATGCTAAAATGTGAGTGCGGGCAGTCCGTGACTTGAGATCGTTACTGTTGACATGGAGATGGAAAATATTTTAAGAGAAATTAATTATTACGACGATATTGAATACTATGACGATATTTTACGGCATTTGCGATACCGTTTACCAAAAATTTATATAAGAGATGCATCCGATCCTTTTAAGTTACCAAGTGAACAATTTAAAAAAAGATACAGATTTGGTCAAGAGGCGGTAATATATACTGTAACATTAATAAAAAACTTATTGGTAAAAGTAAATAACAGAGGTCTTCCAATTACCCCAGAAATAGCCGTCTTATTAACTTTAAGGTTTTATGCCACAGCATCATTTCAGGTATGTACATATTGTATATTTATTTAAGTAGGTATGATTTTATTCATTGTTGAAATTAATATAATGTATAAAATTTCAAAGTAGGTAATGAGAGCAACTACGACCTTTTCTGCCATCAAGGCGCAGTCCCTTAACAATGAGTTGTAATATTTGACAGATTTCATATTGCGGTAGTTAATTTGTTCAAAAAATGTACTTTTTGTACTTTTAGTTATACTGTATATTAATTAGATTAAAAATAATTAAACTGAACCACAGATATTCATAAAAGTAGAATAATTCAAAAAGAGTTAAAAATGTGGAAACAATTAAACAGCAAACCACTTAAGCATTGTTTTGTGTATTAATATGATAGTTTAAACTAACTTCTCATTTAAATGAAATTGTATAACAAAAAAATAACTACACCTCAGTGTCAACTAGCAACATCTGATGAAAATTATTAACATCAAAAATATATTCCTATGAAAATGTAATCTTCAATCAATTTATATTTCAGCTTGTTTGTGGCGATCTAATAAATTTATCACAACCTACAGCATCAAATATTATAACTAAAGTCTCAAAACTATTGGCCCTTCTTCACACAAAGTACATAAAAATACCTCAAGGAGAGCAGGCTAGTAAAAACAGAGAACTTTTCAAAAACTTGGGAAGTCATGGACGTTGGCCTGGACTTCCAGGGGTAGATGGTGCCATTGACTGCACTCATATAAAAATTGTAAATACTCCAGGATGCAGACATCATGAAGTATATAGGAACAGGAAGTCATATTTTTCAATTAATGTGCAGGTATGCATGTATTATCTATTTTTGCTGCAAAATATTGTTTGTTTACAGTCACATAATATCAGAACATTATAGTCAACAAAATCCCTTATAAATTGAAAAATAAAATGTAAATGTTCTATATTTTTGCAGGTTGTTGTTGGTCCACAAACGGAAATTTTAGATATAGTTGCTAGATGGGCTGGTAGCATGCATGACTCTAGAATATTTCAAATGTCTTCAGTGTACATGAAATATTCCCAGGCTGTCCTGGATGGAAGACTTGTAGGTGATAGTGGATATCCTGCATTACCATTTTTACTTACGCCTATTAAACCATCTCCTGAAGATCCTCCTTCGATTCGTTATAACAGAGCACAAATAAAAACAAGAAATATTGTTGAGAGAACTTTTGGAATTTGGAAACGTAGGTTCCCTTGTCTGTCAAGGGGGTTAGGTAACAAACTTTCAACAGTGTCTAATATAATAGTCGCATGTGCAGTGTTGCACAATTTATCATTGATTTTAAATGTTAATATTGATATTTCTGATGGAGTAGACCAAAATGTAGAGGAAGATGAACCAAGTACTCTGATACCTGGTACTAGCTCTGGGTTTCTACTAAGAAATACAATTATTGAAAATTTCTATCAATAAATTATAATCTAGATATTTAGACGAAGATGGTTTCATTTTTTAATAATTGATTTACATTTCTGTAAAAAAAGATTATATTTCAGGTATTACCTACATTTAAGATATTTTTACATATCTAAATGTAGTTTATTAAGTAAGTAAATCAAATTCTTTATTAAACTAAGTTTGTTAACATAAAAAGGATTATTCTACATATTAAGGAATTTATGGATGATAACCCTTGGGAATGAGGTGTTTCTAATTTGTTTTGTATTGTTAATTATGTAACATAAATGATTGTAAGCTTTATATATATATATATATATATAGCTGGTTCTTTGCAGGACAGAGGTTTTTTCTGAACCAGTGGTAAATTAAACAAAAGAGAGACTTTCAATAAGTATTATTTATAATCTATATTGAATAAAAACATTTTTCTTTCTGATTCTGTTTAATTAAAAGTTTTCAAAATAGTTAAAGACATACTGAAATATCATATCATATTAAAATACTGAAATTAAACAACTATAATAGAAATTAAATGTCTGTTTATTTTATATAATAATATCACTTAAGAAATTATGTATGCATTACATGTTGTGCTGCAATCTACGTCACATCTGTAACAAAAAACAAAGGCTTGTATTTGAATGTTAACTACAAGAAATAGTCAAACTGTACTTTCAAGTGCTCTGTTATTACATTATATGTCTCAAAATGTGATTTTTGTAATATAGCGAGCGGATTCACTGGACTATTTAACATTATTTTGTAGATATGTAGCACTTTAATAAACAAAGTAATCATTATACTCGTAATAACACTACCTGAGCAACATTGTTTTTTTGACTAAGGATCAGCTCAGCTAGCTCAGCTTTTGCCTTGGCTTCTCGGAGCTGGTAATTAAGAATCTTCATTTCCATTTCATGTTTTTCATTAGCCCTCATTTGCCGATCTTTGTATTCCCTCTCCAAAACTGAGTCCTTCTGACGCTGACCTGTCAGGGCTGTTGGTTTTCTTTTTCGTATATTAGGGACTATTTGAGTAACAGAGGTGGGTGTAGATGCTTCATGAGTGGATGGTATATTTTCTGTTGCTATCCCTATAGATTCAATAGGCAACGTTTCATCCACTTCCTCTATATATATCGGTTGCATCATGTCATTCTCCTTAATTTCTGAAAAACACAGTTGTAAAATTAACCTCAGACATATTGGTTAGAGCTGTATATGAATTTATTTATATACTATTATATATAATATATATATTTACCTAGGACTGCATCTGAATCAATAGCACTATCTATACCAACAATAAGTGCTGGGGCTACTTCGGCAACATCAGGGTCGATGGTGGCATCACTTATTGAAGGCCCTCCTCCAGTGGACAAGCGGTGTTGGCGTTCTTTTGTTAGTGCCTCTCTCTGCCTTTGTTTTAAATTCATCCATAGCCGACGTAATTGTTTAGTTGTTCCCTGAAATATTAATGTAGAATGTAAGATAAAATAAACCTGTCACGATTAGGTACATTCGGAAATTATGTTGAAAATTTCAGATTACTGATGTTATATTGTTTAAAAAGTGATATTTGTAGTATAATTAATTACCTACCTGGCTAGATGCATATGGACTAGCATTATATTCGAGGGTTATTTTGCTCCAGGCCTCATTTTTAATGCGTAGAGACGTGCCATCGGTTTCTTTATTTTCAATTATAGCCTTATATTTTTTAATAATTTCGAGAAAGCCTTTTTTCTCCATTGGAGTAAAAACATGCTTCTTGCTTTCCATTTTTGTATTTAATTTTCTCGCGAGATCAAAGTCACGTACAAGATTCTATTTTCAAGTGTCAAAAATGATACGTCGGTTTTATATTTGAGACTGACGCTGTCGTCGATTTGCGTTAGGTTATTGTTGTAATATGTACAATATTGAATTAAGTAGTGAATATTTAATTCGTATTTAGAGAGATATACACAATAGTTATAAAAATTTAAGCTTTTAGTTAGTAGAAAGCAACCATATAAAGTGATACAGCTCTATTTATTTAAGTTTTATCAAAATAAAGGTATTCAATAAACCTCATGATATATAGCAAAAAACGAAACGTGATGAATGATATTCTAAACTTCAATCTATGTGACGTAATCGTTCCCGAGATCAAGCGCTCAAGTCACAGAACAGTATCTGACAGTAACTCTAAGTACAATGTCTTAAGGAACTGATCTTGGTAACTGAGATACTGTTTTTATCTGTTTATTAATTAGCAACGATCTTGAGATGCTGATATCATGATGAGAGCGTATCAAATGATTACGCACTTGAGCTCGTCGTTGAGTAACGTTTATTAATACGGGCCTAAGTGACTAAGCAATTGTTTATGTTATTATAGGCTTCTGTTTCATTTTCGATCATTTTAAGTGAACCGAATATCAAACTCAATATAACATACAGAATGTGTCTAAATACATATTTACATTAAAAACTTCACTACATTTTCTTTCTCTACTACAGTCACACTGGATTGGAGTTTACTCCTTAAGAACTATATAAAATTAAACATGTTCAGTAAAACTATCATTCATGATTTCGTAACTTTTACCGATTTAATTCCAATTTGTCTCATTTTAGCCATTTGGCGTCTATTTTCCGTAATACTGTTTGAGAGTCAAGTCAATTAATTTGTTCGATAAAATAACCTACAGAATGGAGTAGATGGCGCTGTTGCACGCCTTCAGTAAAAGATGCATGCGCGGAGGGGTAATCATAACGATTTAAATTTTTCTTATCACTCGATTTCACGCACCATATACTTTCTGTACCGTATACTTATATATGACAATCAATTTTATGGAGTATACTACAAAATAATGATCACCCATAGTTCAGACGTCAGTATTTGGCAATTACTTTTTTATAAAACTGAGATGATATACATACTTATAGTTCACCTGATGGTAAAAATGGCTGTTGCAGTTCATGGATACCTACAGCAACCTTCAAAAACAAAAAGACTAAAGATCATAGAATTTTATGTATACTACTAGACAGGCTTTACGGCCATAATACATTGCGTACTAACTTACGGTCAAATCTCCATAACTACTTTACTTGACTGCGAGCAGGCGAGAAAACGTAGTTATTTGATTTGGTAAACTGCGGACGAGGTTTTCGATAATCTAACATTGGTTTTGTTTAATGTGACTACGAAAATCTGTCATAATTTATGTGTGTACATTGACAATCAACTGGATTTGAAGTTTATTTAAAATTAGTACATATATAACATATATTTTTTACGTGGTAGAGCCATGCTGCAGTTATAATAGTAGTATAGTTGCAGCACGAATGGGTCGGCTCGACCGGAGAAGGACCACGCTCTCACAGAATACCAGCGTAAAATAGTTGCTTATTGCTGCTATGTTTCGTATGGTGAGTGTAGAGAACCGGAGACCCTTTTTACTGGAAACGAGGCATTCCATATTAGTCCTCACGGGTGACAACGCTGACAACTTACCATCAGGTGGACTGTGTGCTCGTTTGTCACTCTATCCTGTAAAAAATATACCTTTATTTCGTGTTTGTCTATAAACAGTAACTGCCGTAAACGAAAATACGACTGCGTGTCATATTTACTGTGCCAGGTACCTGCCCTCGGCGCGCGTGATTTACAGCTGTGGGAGACATCACAGGAATTTTTGTTATAAATTGTCGGACCAGTAGTATACATAGAAGGCTTTGCTGTAGATGCGTTATCAACTTTGAGCACCAAGATGGAATTCTTCATAGCCTGTAACTATACCCTTATGATGGGAATATATCAGTGCAGGCGCTGTAAACGTCCTCCTAGGCTCCTAGCTATCATTTCATCAGTTCATGATTGATGAAATCGACTGATTAGTGAATGAATATGTAATAGGCCTGTTGGAGGGAGTTATTTGCACGGTGTTGTATCGGGCTATGTTTAAAATATCCACTACTCCAAATCATCTCGTGGCTGTCGTAAGAGGCCACATAGGAAAACAAATCAGGAGATGGGCAACAGCGTCTGTCTAATAACGACTAAAATTACAAAACTGCGTTCGCCAATTCGCTTGCCAAGCGTCTGGCAACTATGGCAAACATTCCCCCTATAAGGCAATCGGATTAGTAAGCTGAAGTGGCAATGCGTCGGCGATTATTTCGAAGAACCAACAATCGATGGGGATGGAGATGGAGAAAGGTTCTCGAGTGGCAGCCCCGTACCGGTAGGTAAAGGCTAAGGTGGTCTCTCGCTAGATGGAGTGACGATCTGGTGCAGATACAGAAAGTCGATGAATGCAGGTGCCTCAGAATCGTGTTCTGTGGCATTCTTTGGAGAAAGCCTGTGTTCAGCAGTGGACTTGTAAAGGGCTGTAATGATGATCGTGATAATAAGGCAATTTATGGACGAGTCTAAGGATGTCACACACTGCGCAAATACGATATGATATCTGTACCTCAGTGCATGCATTTCAATATAGCTCTCTATGAAATTCAATGAATTAACACACACAGTGCAGATAATTTATGTTTTATCGTTAAGTATCTGTAAGCATCGACATATATATTGAAAAGTAGTGACAATATAATCTGCTAATACATAATCATATATCTGCAGATACAAAAAACGACATAAGATTTAACGCGCAGATAAATACACCATGGTCGATGAAAATATGTGATTATATTCGCCTCGGTCCTTTTTAAGCTTTATATGACGTTCTATGCAAATTGTTCATCTTAGTTAATTCTAATGCAATACGTGCATCAAAAACAATATCATAATACTAGTTTGATGAACTGTCTAGCAAATCTAGAAGCAATATACGCAAACTCATTGAGGGTAACACTCTATATAAACAATCCGCTCCAAGAAACACCTCTAGTAAATTTGAAGGATTTCGGGTGAACGTAGCATTTTGTATATCATTGTATGCAGTAGTAGCGTTGTGTTGTGTGTGATACTTTCAGATAATAAAGTTTTTATAGCCAGATAAAATATTATCATATCTGCGTAGTCTGTGACTCGCTTAGCGCTAACGGTTGTATCGGTGGCTTAAGAGTGTCGGTGGTCAGGTCGCGGCGGGTACGGCGGCGTGGCGCTGGAGCGGTGCGCGGGGTGTGCGGGGGAGGGCGGCGGCGGGTGGGTGATCGTGTGCACGCGCGCGGTGCGAGGGCGGCCGGCGCTGCTGGCGCTGGAGGCGGGCGGGCGCGTGCTGGCGGCGTGCGAGCTGGCCGAGCGGCGGCCGCGACGCGTGGCCGGCCTGGCGCTGCTGCCGCGACGCCGCGCGCTGCTCGCCGACCTGGCCGGCGACTGCCTGCGCCTGCACGCCTACTGGTGAGGTCAGTCCGCACACTTTTCACTAAACGGACTAAACTGGAAAAAAAACCGAGGTATGGCTATATCGTGGATTAGCCCGAGTGTTTTAAGTAAGTACATGTTCGTAAAATCTCATAGTCCTCACACAAAGTAACAAGTTCTTTGGTACTTTAAATTTTGTATGTAGATGATAAATATGTAATTGCTACACAAAACTGTATCCTCTGATTTTATTATTATCTATTTTCTTAATTGTCTTCAAGTACGGAAGCAAATTTAAAAACTTATTCACATCAATATGCTTCTAAATAATTGAAGTAATATATACTTCGTACTAGAACAAACACCGCGAAAAAGATCTCATTACACAATATCTATGCGGCATTGCTGGGCGCGTAGAAGGAGCTACAGAAAGGTACATTCAATACAAAAAGGTACTTTTTTTAGCACAGAATAAGGTAAGTTTGAGCCCGCGGGCGCTAACGCGTGTTGCAATCAACCAAGTCTCAGCATCTGTTCTAATAGTACTCATTACTGCAGTGGTTTGAAGTCCACTCCACGGACGTGTCGAAACGGACTTTCTATCTACTTTGACTTTGCGACCTGATCCGATCCTATTGTGATTTCGGAACGCGACCAAGTCTTCTTGTGATGGTATGTGTTAATATAAAATCGAAGTATATACAATCATAATATATAATATAGCACAATCTAAATACGAGTAGCATTCTCTTTGCGCCACAGACTACAACTACCAGAAATAAACGCTTTAGAGCTTTTTTATAGAAGAGGGGGCAAACGAGCATGCGGCTCACCTGATGTTAAGTGACTACCGCCGCCCATGATCAACCGCAACACCAGGGGAATTGCAGGTGCATTGCCGGCCCTTTAGAAAGGAGTAAGCTCTTTTCTTGAAGGTCCCCAGGTCGTCGGTCCGGAAAAATCGCTGGTGGTAAACTATTCCACAGAGAGGTCGTACGCAGAAGAAAACTCCTTTTGAAACGTACAGTGGTGGACCGCCAAGCATCCAGATGGTGTGGATGGTATCGGGACGTTTGCCGCGTAGTGCGTTCACGAAATTTGACGACTGGGATTAATCCGAACAATTCCTCAGAGCACTCTCCATGGTATATGCGAAAGAAAATGCAAAGAGATGCAACATCGAATGACAGTGAATCGAGCCGATCGGAAAGCACTCGGTCATCGACGATTCGAACCGCTGTGCGCTGGATGCGGTCAAGTGGAAGGAGCTGGTACTGGGGAGGCCCAGCCCAGAGATGTGAACAGTATTCCATGTGCGGCCGAACCTGCGCCTTATAAACTTGCAGGCGGTGTGCCGGCATGAAATAATGTCCCGTTCTGCTAAGCACGCCAAGCTTTTTAGAGGCCAATTTGGCCTTCTCTTCCAAGTGACCACGAAACTGCAATGTCATACAAACTGCATATGTCGACGCTGAGGATTCCGATACTGACTGAGGCAACAAGGGGAGTGCCTTGAAACTGAGGGGATACGACAAAGGGGTTCTTTTTAGCGGTTAACGCGCAAAGTTGTGTCTTCAGGGGGTTAAACTGGACTAGATTTAGTCGTCCCCAATCCGAGACTCTGTTCAGCAAAGACTCTACTTCAGACACAAGTTAGTCCCAGCACTCGGAGACGTTTTCCCGAGAAATATTGACACGGCCGGTGTAAAGAGCATCACCAGTGCTGTCATCTGCATAGCAATGAATATTACGGGTTTGCAACATATCATTGATATGCAGAAGAAACAGCGTTGGCGATAGCACGCAGCCTTGTGGAACACCAGCATTAATAAGCTTTGTTATCGGAGCTTGCACCGTCTACAACGACCTTGATGCTCCGATCTGCAAGAAAGCTGGTGATCCAATCGCACAATTTCTCGGGAAGCCCATGGGAAGGGAGCTTCGAAAGAAGCGCTTTATGCCAAACCCGATCAAAGGCCTTCGCAATGTCCAAACTAACGGCCAATGCCTCCCCCTTGGACTCTACTGCCTCCGCCCATCTGTGAGTTAGGTAGACCAGAAGATCACCAGCTGACCGACCACGGCGAAAACCGTATTGCCGTTACGCAAATTTAGGTATTTTACGCACCGAGCGGGTGACGACCCGAGCTCCTGCAGAGTTACGAGTTACAAGCGATACTTTATTTCATATCTATTCACTCGCTCGCACTACGATACTGTGAGTATAACGACTAAACGATTTTGATCTTCCATTATACAAGTTTTCTTAGGATGGAGTTCAGTGGATGAAAACTTTTTGGTGTGTCATTTTTATGTTATCTTATTAATTTATTATAATCTACTTGATATATTTTTTATTATTTATGAACCTTATTGTTCAAATAAGTACACATAAATATTTGGTTGCGCAGTAATCGATTGTTAACCGATGTTGGTTAATAATCGATTATATCTATTAACGGTAGCAAAGTGATATAAATAAATAAATAGTATGGTTGCATACCTGTTGCATACGCTATAATGATCTCAGATGGGCGGTGCAGTGACATATATAGCACTTTTATTTAATTAATTAAAAATAATAGTAACGATTTGAAAAATAAAATCATAGTATAATTTAAGAAAATGTTGAGGATTGTTTTGGTATAAATTTTACGTCAAAATTATTTAGAACTTCGGAGATATTGGGACTTGTATAGAAGATTTTTAGGTCGTTAATAAAATTATGTCGATTTTTTTTCCTTACGGCATATAACAAAAATGTATTTTGTCATTATTAAAGCATAGGGTATTTGTAAGATAAAAATATTTTTTTGATCGTCGATATTCAATAGAATCTACAAATTAGAGGTCCCAAATCATGTCCTTCAGAGTTTTGGCTCGTTGCACGGGGGAATAATTATTACTAAATAAATAAATAAGTTAAAATTTGCTTGGGCTTATTGTAGTAGAGAAAACGAACTATTTTTAACCATGTAATTGTTATTTCAAGCAATGAACGGAAAACATATAATTTCGACGAGGAAACCTTGTAATTTCACGTTTTTTTTTTGTAATACTCCTTTTATCCTATATAATATTACATCCATTAATTTTAGATAATCTGTATTTGTACTTACTATAATTAGTTGACAATAATTGTAGTCTAAATCTATACACGTACTTCTACTTTCATTATACTTGTACCATTTCTAAGAACTTGAACTTCTAAGAACTTATTTCATCTTGCTTGCTCAATTTTTAACCACATTCATTAATGGAAAGGCCATAAAAATGCATAAATAGTTTATTTTAATTAAAATGTGATTTATCACGATTTAAATATTATTACACTACCTATACAATGTACGCACTAATTTAATTGTATTTAATTTTACAAAACTTTATGTATAGAACTTGAATTTATTGTTTCGAATTTCAGAAACCCAAATGGCGATGATCCAAGGAGGAAGAAACTTTAGCCAAGCGGGCGAATCGTTAACGAATTTCATGCTAGTCCAATATTGTAACTGAGAAACGAACTTGGCCATATTCTCGGACTGGATCGGGACATACTCGTACCAAAGTCACGTCGGCGGCGTCACCGTCGACTGTATTTCATTTTACGATATTCGTAGTACTTACAGTATTTATTTCGTTTTAAGTTGCGTAATATTACGTTATTATTTTTAGTATATTTTTTTTTACATTTTTAGGTAGAACTTTATTCTGCGTCGGAAACTTTTGACTAATTCGACTGAACTATGTGTCTATATATTTAAGTATATTGTTTGTGTTACTTGTAACGTGATTATTCGACGATACTGTTTTTCCTAAATTTAAATTATATTAATACTTCGTCGTGATTGGTGATCTATTTATTTGTTTTAAACTAGTCCTAAATTTTGCATTTATATAATCATATCAAGTTCAAAATTTAAAGCGACACTGAGGATAGCGTCGTAATTAATGGCTATTATTTTCGTGATGATTCGAAAATTAATTATTGGAAGAAATATAATGATGTGCTTAAAACAATGACCAGGTTTTGTGGTAGTATATTCATTTAAAGACATTAATGCTTCATAAATATGTTTCGAGTAATGCCCGAAAATATTGTAAACCTTTCTTTACCTGATATTTTTGCAGTCTGATTATTTGTTAAATAATATAAATGTCCGCGGATTTTTTATGTTGAAGTATATGCTTTCGTATTTAAGAAAAAAAAACTCAATCAAAGAATTCATACTTATTTTATTTATTATGTGGACGTTACCCAACCCGCTAGTTATACAACTTATTCGGGTATTAGCCCAAACAGATATATTTGGAAATAAATAAATAGTTTCAGTATATCTTCTGCTTAAACTTATTTCAAAAGAAAGAGTAGATTTTGTATTTTCCGTTCTAATTAACTAAAGTATCGTTTTTACACACCTGTAATATGACAATGACATGTGACAATATTAGTCGAACAATATTTACGTAATAATTTTAAACACCCTTTTAGAATGTAGATTTTAATTACGCACCCTTATCACACAAAATTAACAGTATTGGAATTTTTCTAAAGGCACAAAAATGACATCTCAATATTACTGGATATAAATATGCACATTTGCACTCAATTAAAACGGTTATTTTTGCTACAACGTCCACAAATATTAATACATTTTCAACTTTTTCAAATTAATTTATTTAAAAAAAATACTATTGCTAAGTTGTATTTACTATCAACGAACATTTCAAGCCATTATTCGGTATTGTTCGTCGTTCGATATTCACATTTACGTGATTGCTCAATGAAATGACGTCATATCACATGAAAGAAAAGCTTCCATTTTACTAGATCTGGCTAAATTGCAATCAAATACTCAGTTTTAATTGACAAAGGAACGTTAAAATATATCGGCACGTAGAAAGTTATTTGTCAATTCTAATATGAATTAAGTGTTGCTGTTAATAAGTCGTAAAATGTTTTGACAAATTGCATAGCACTAGAGACTTATTAGCGAAGTAAAACGAATAGCTTTGCAAGTAAATAATTTTGCATATAATAGATAATAATAGATGTGACTTGATAGAATAATATCAATATGGACCATTATAACGATACCAGAATGTATGGCCGAAGTAATTAAACAGTTGACTGACAGAATTTAACAGCTGATCAAATGACGTAGTTAAAAAGAAATTACTGTCGGTCTCTGGATTGGTTTACTCCTCAATTTCTACTATGACTATAATTAAATAACTGCTATCGTATATTGGATACTGGGGGCCAAATTTGGGCATATTGTTTTTATATTAAAGCAATAATATCTATGGTTTCTCACAGAAAGCATTAAAAAATTGATGTAGCTTAGATAAATGGCGATAAATGGAAGATTTTCGAAGGCTTTGAATACGCGTCATGAATTTGTTAACATGAGAAACATATCATATAAAACTATTTAAAAAATCACAACATAAGATTGCTATGTCATCATCATAAATTACTTTATGGTTACAAAACACGATATGATAGTATGCAAATCCTATCAGTAATAAACTTTACAACGTTTTGTAGCACAACATTAATTAAAAATGTGCTAAATTCCTTGTTTAACTATTTTAGCAAGTAATGATTAAATTAAAATTTTTGGAATGACCTAATATAAAATATTAAAGGCTAATTACAGTAACTACATATGAACTACTGATAGTTACTAAATGTGAAAGACTTTTTAACCCTACAACTTGAATATTTAATTTGTTTGTGTTGTATTGTGTCCTATGAAATAATCTTTTCTGATTACTGAAAAATCAGCCCTAAAACTAATAACATATTTTAAATTTATATTTGAAGCCTGTTGTTAAAATTTCGCATAGTTTTTAAATGTCACGTGGGTTAAACGTTTCATGTAAGATATCTGAAATATTAAAAGAAACCATACCTTGGACTACAATTATGATTCACTAGTATGGTGTTACCTATTTGATTTCACCCAAGCTTTATACCATTATGAGGCGTTTGATAGCTGTTATTCTCGTTCCTTAAACATTTTTGTGAGGCGCCGTCCATTAATTACTTGAGAGGATTTTGCCGGCTTTTCTATCCCACCACATCTCCTGGTGGGATGTGGTGATCGTGAGATATGGCTTGACCGCTTCACTCTCCTTCGCAAATCATTCGTGAGATATTTCAAAATGCGTATTTCTAGTGTAAATACGTTCATCTGGGCATTAGATTTATTAAAATATAAGCATAATTGGTGCTCTAACCGCGACAAATATTATTGTGTAGTATCTAGCCATATTTTACTTAGAAAAAATAAATTACGTAACATTTGCCGAGGCCTTTCTCCCCCACATGAGATTCCGTCCCCCCCTCCCCCTCCTAAATACGTTAATCACTTATGTTAAACAGTATCTAATTCACAACTTCAGAATGAAAACATTTTCTGTAATATATATATATATATATATAAAAAATATATATATATATATATATATATATATATATATATATATATATATATATATATATATATATGCCTTATAAAAGGTTCGTACATTAATTTTAGCAACTAGTCACATTTTGAATTTCAACATAATGAAACATTTAGTTCATAGATATGTTAGTGAAATCTTTAATCTTGTTATGTTTATTATGGCTTACTAGTTATTAAATGGAGGGACAATCTTAGACTCTTAGACATCTATATGCCATAGTGACTAATGTTTTCTTAAGTTGTTATAATTACAGGTAACATCTTTGAACTATGTAATTAGGATTGTGTTAAATTGAACTAATTATAAACTTAAGTTTGCACTCTAAGACGATGTAACGTTAACTGTTTTGTATAGAATTTCAAATGTACTGATTTCTTACACATTAATGTAAAAAGGTGAATCTCAAGTTGAAAAAAAAACTTCGCCTAATCTTACTATTTAAAGAAACTTACTGTTCAAAAAATCGGTACCAATATTGCAAAGCCACTCCATGAAGTGTCGAGTTAGAACAGGATGCTTTTGTTTTATAATATGTAAAGACTATATGTAGATGGCGCTGTACACCAAACATGCTTATTATGTTAAAATAGTGTGCTCCACGCCACTGAAGGCAATAACTGTTTCTCCTTTTTTGTTTAAACTTATATCTTTGATTTTGAATAGACGTTCTAAGCCCTTTCATAAATTGTAATACTAGCAAGATGCGATACTTTGATCCGATACCAATAGAATAATTTTGTTCGTTACTCGAGGTTCATTTATTACGCTAATTCATATAAAAAATCATCATTTTATAAGACACAGTTGAATGAAGATCGTTTTTAATTCTGTCTTATGTCGAGTGATTCTAGTAATATATTAAATCGAAAATATTGGATTCATCCATTAATTAATCGAAACACTGTTGTTGCCGCGAACTACAATATGGTAGAATTTTTGTTGTCTAAAAAATGTCAATAAAAAAATGTCTAAAAAATCCATCTTATGGGCATCTCGTCAAAAAATAGAATAATTAAACGTGGTTAGTTTTCAACTTCTTGTATTAATTTTTTTTTCTCCACCGCTATTTTGAAGATTCGATAGAGACGCAGCGCACTGGTGACCGACGTGGCGCGTATCCTGTAAGTGTATATCGATACCTCATCCTGAATTATTAGTCACCAGGTATTTTAATGTATGAAGGGCCTCTTAAACAACTATCACCTTCAAATATTTTCTGTTAAACAAATCCACTTTTTTCCTGATTCTTGATATAAGTATTTAAGTTGTGTCCTTGTTAAAAGTAAGTTTTATGCTAACGAAACAGTTAATCCGTGTAATAAAAATATTTTCACGCCTTTATCTCTCCACAAAGCAAATATTTTAGTTGTACTGTTACTGTTGCACATAATATAATATTTTTTGTTACCCATTTGCCTTGTAAAGTGTTATAATCAAGTTTTCTTCAATTTCCTCAACGATTAACACGATATTTTTGTTTGTTTCAATATACCGACATAATTATAAACTTGAAACTTCGATTAATTTAAAATTAGATAACAGGCCACATTCAAAACCAAAGCGAAAAGCCGTCCACGTTAATGTATTCTTCTATATGTCCATCAGCCCGTTAAAGTCAACTGCCATGAGTCTGTTCTATTGTAAAATATGCCATAATCAGCACGCTTGGTAAGCACATTGGAGACGACTGTATCGCACGTGTTCGACGTGCAACGCGCAATCTGCATGGGTATTTTGTTGTATGGTTATAACGCCATTTATCGGTAGCCATAAAACCTTTCCACCATTTCCCATAATCATATAAGCTGAGATCATATAGTGCTGGTGGCGTATTAATAACCACTATATTTTTGTTAATTACTAAGCTGAGAAACTAATTTCACAAATTTGAATTTGACATTGCAAGCTTTAGAGCAAATGTTTAAAATAGATTAAAATAGAAACGATAAGTCATAAAAAGACGTTGTATGAACAACTATTCTAGAATGGACCTAATCTTACCTCGCACACAGTTGATTTAAGGCGTTATTTTCCCGTCCCCCATTTGAGCACACAGACCCGTCATTTAATTGTATTTTATTAATTAAAAAATAACATAATTAAATTATCATTTTTACAAACTGAGAATGTTCGAAAAGATACGTTGTATGTAAATATTTACACATCATCTATCATTTTGAATAAGTTGAGTTTCCCCCAATTTACCCTAAAAAGTTCGTTTAAATTTAAAACTGGGTAAATTTCCACGCGGGTAGCAAATCGCTCTCCTTAGTAGATGTTTTCAAACTGGAGTGGACGGAATATGTATTAAGCATTCACCTTTCACAGTATTATGCAATATCATAATTAAGGAAATACATAACGTAAACAATCACCTCGTATCTTGAGATTATTCTAAATTTGCTAAAAACACTACTTTTGATCGAGGTATATATTATATATTATGTTCCCACAAGATAAAGCATTTGCTTTCTGACACGACCAAGGCAGATTTTCTTAACTTTTTTGTGATACATATTCCTGAAAAAAAAAAGTAATAGCATATTTTAATGTACTTTAGAATTTAAAAAGTGTACACTTATACAAAACTGACGCAATTTTCGATCCGTGATGTCGGGTCGAAAATTGCGTCAGTTTGAGCGGCTAAACGGCTAATAAAGAAAATTCGTTAATTAATACCGCGCGAGATTTGCTTTTATTTAAACGGACCCATATACTATTAACGTTATATATACTGGGTTTTACTGCTCATAATGTTTATTATCGGAAAGCATTTTTTTCAGTTATGTAAAGTTTTTGTGTGTAAGGAGCAGTGTGACAGCTTATAAAATTAAGCAAACTTATTTTGTAAATAACTTTCTATAATTTACTTTTCATGAACATAATGTGAAATTATTTTGTATTGTGATTCAGTTCAATAGGTTAAGATAAAGTAATTTTCTCTCTTTCTCATACTATATTTAAGGATATCAAGAATATTTTGTTCTAAAATGAAAACTGTGTAACTAGCAAATATAAAGTAGACGTTGTTCCTTTTGTAATCATAACAATGAAAAATTTCACTAAATATTTTTATATGTTTCATTTCATATACAATATCAACAGCAGTTATTATCAAATCTACTGACATGTTATTCTCACAAGTGATGCATGTTTTATACACTTAAATATTGAGATCGAAAAAACCATTCAAATTTCTTGCTTCCGAAAGGAACAACATGCAACAATGTGTATAAAGTTATTTGATTGAAAAACAACATCAAGTAGAAAACACAAATGACTAAAAATTACTAATGGAACGAGGGACACGCTAATAACATCATTAAATGTAATTAACGCTTAAAAAGCAACTGGTGCAGTCGGATTTACTCATGAATAAACTAAAAAAAATTACAATTGCTATTATGCACAAGACAAATCGCGAATTCAATCTGAAATGCTAATATTTTGTGCATGGCATTGGTTTGCAGGTTATTTACATTGTCTACGGATTACTGAAACGATGATGTTTCAATATAATTTGATAAATAGTGCTTTTAAATACCGGTCAACGATTAAACTGTACTGTTATCAACTTTGTAAAAAAGTAATCGTTATTTCCTTAACTGACAGCAGTGTATGTTGTGAAAACATGCAATAGTTTGTAACTTTGTACCTAGTACTCAGTAGTTATTATATTAGCTATGTATATTTATTGTCATGTTTTTTGTTATTTGTAGAACTCTATCCGGCGTCTTGAAAGCTTTTTTGAAAAGATTAGCAAGGGGCCTTCTATTGTCACAAACTAAACACACACTGCCCGTAGTGAGCATCTGTTAATTTAGAAGAAAAAATGTAATATTGAATCACAAAATCAATTTTAATAACAGTTACAAAGTTCACTAATACAAATATTTCTTAGTATTACATACATAGTCAATCTGAAATAGAAACTAATATAATATTCTGATAACTAAAAAATACCTATTTTGGCATACAGAATATTTTTGCATTCATTTAAGTCTACGTGGAATTGTCTCTAAACTCAATTGATGACAGTTATAATAAGAAAAGTAAATAATAGTATGAAAAGCTGTGAATCTGTACTTAATTGTAATCACGGAGTATCTCAGTGTATTGTTGTCTATAACGTCACTTATGCAAAATACAATAAAGTTTTAAACAACACTGTCCTTTTTCAATTATTCCTAAATAACAGTAAATGCAAAGAAATCTCTCTATTTATGTCCATACAATCTTGCATTTACTTGTTTTTGTCCTTAATAAATTGCTGGCTGGCACAGTATAATCCAGAATCACGTCTCATTTCTTCCCAGAGGCAAAAAATTGATCCAGGAAAATGTTCTCGCCACTGCTCAAGTGCTACTGTGTTCCGCGTACCGCTTTCATCTACAACTCTGCCTACGATAAGTCCACGTCAACAGTTAATTATTTAGAGGGCTTTTTGAGACACATCACAATCGGCCACGTCACTTAAGAGCAATTACCACAGCAGTCAGTATTTATATATTTTTATTATTATTGAAATGCGTGCCCAGCGTGTACCGAAGCGGCGATCAAATTATTGTTTTCTGTATGGAAATAGCTTTTCTTCCGATTTTACTATAAAAAGCGACGCATTGCACCGGAAAGGCAGGAGTGGCGCGGTAAGACTACGCATTTACGGTTTATATGAAGCGGTCTCGACGACAGTGGGAAATGAGCGACGGGCGATTGTCAAGCGTTGTGTAAACACGAAGTAAGTAGTGTATGTAATTTTCACCTTTGACGCTACTCCCCGTCATCCATAGGAAGGCTTATACATTTTTCTGACATTTACAGCACATGTGCCATGCTTTCTGGCAAAGAGATAGAGGTGGTGGTCGTGCTAGCTAGAAGCTAGGTGTTGCGGTTGATCATGGGCGGCGGTAGTCACTTAACATCAGGTGAACCGCATGCTCGTTTGCCCCTTCTTCTATAAAAAAAAGCTATTATTTGACACGACCACACCAGCTTTTAGGATATTTAGATCAATAAGTAAAGTTACAGCCTATATACGTCCCACTGCTGAGAACAGGCCTCCCCTCTTTACTGAGAGGTTTTTAGGGCAAGGAAGTGTCCAACACGCTGCCCCAATGCTTGTTGGCGAATTTCACATATCTTCGAAATATTTTTTTCTTATTCCTCATACATGGCGGTTCCTCACGATGTTTTCATTCACCGCCGAGCATGTGGTAAATCAGCACTTTTATTTAGATCAATGAAGGAATATCTTATTACACTAGATGTCGCTAGTTGACACTGAGGTGAATTTCTTATTACACATTGCCATTTAAGTGAGAAGGTTTATCACTTTCTATAGTATTATATTAATACACAAAACGATGCCTGTGGTTTTCTCTTTAATTTTTCCACAATTTTAACTCCCATTTAATTTTTTTACTTTTAGAAATACATATACGTAGTTTGGTTTATTTATTTCTAATCTAATTAATATAAAAATATAACTAATATTAGGAAAGAAACTTAAATCCTTAGTTTTCTTAACAAATTAACTTCCCCGCTATGAAATGTGTCAAATATTTCAACTCATTAAGAAAAAGAATAAAATATGAAAAATATTTTTTTTCTATTCTATGATGACGACTTTTTACGATAATGTTAATATTTTGGGAGTTATGAATTTTTCAATGTTTCAAACATCCCAAATAGATACTTTTGACTCACTAAAAACACTGGGAGATTTTTTACCGTCTGGAAAAAAATAGGGTGAAACATGTGAACGGAATGGAAGCCTATGGCTGATACTGATTTTTTTTATTTTACATTAAGATATTATGAAATAATTGATCTATCAATAACAACTAATTGGGTACATATTATTTTAATTGCCATAGTTTTTAATTGATTATTTAGTTCAAAAATGTTGTTGCTGTTAGGAATTTCTAAAATTGAGAAAAATACCGAATTCGGATACTTTTGACGCGTTAAAAATACATTTAAAAAAATATAAAAGATAGTTTTTTTTACATTCTATAAGACAATAGTTAATTATGCGAGAATTAAAATAATATTTTGTACACATTTATTTATATATTTTTACTGATTCGTAATCATAAGCATCCGAATTCCGGGGTTTTCAAACTTATGAATTCATAACTCCGATAATATTAACTTTATCGTAAAAAGTCATGGGACTTATTTTATTCGTATTTCATCAAAGAATATAAAAAATTGTCCCGTTTGAAATAACAATTCCTTGCAATTGAAAAAATAATCGGTTCACATAATATGGCATCGAGTTTCCCCATAGCAACATGCATTTATATTATCAGTAGGACTATTTGAAGATGATCACATAAAGAAATTGAGGTGGAATAGTTTTCGGTACTCATGCGCCGATTGTCCCTGGAGCCTGGACTATGAAAGGTTTCATTTAAAATAAAACACGTTCTTAGAAACATATAAATCGATAATAGATTTATGTACAAGTATTTATTAAAATATAAATCAACATATTTTTGCTTAAAATATAATTAATCACTGGTCATGTCCTTGCAGTCTTTACAAGAAAACCTTTTTTTATCTTTCCTTTTACAAAAGGTATGTAAAACAAATTAAAATATGTATTTATGATTTTAGATACGACAGTATTAAGACAAAATAAATAGGAACCATTGAAATCGAAGGAACGAGGTTTCTATTTCCAACTTAGTTACTTTTATCATGACGATAACACTTATATTAACAATTTGATACAGGAAGAAATTTTAAAACATTCTAGATTTTGTTTTCAAAAATTATACTCAAGACCAGTTAGTTAAACATTAATAACATTTTAACACCATGAATTTGGTTACTGATTCCAAATATATGTTGCATAAACATTGGATGTTAAATTACATTTTAATTATAAAGTACAGGTTTAAATCGAAAACTATAATATTATAAAGGGGATATCTGGGCAGGAAGTAATTAGAAAAATAGTATTTAACGATATATTGTTGTCACGTTGTAGAACGATAAAGATCGACAATCGAGAGTAACTGCAACTCTCAAAAATTAACAAAATCATTACCCATATTCCCCTGCTTCCTCCTCCAAAACTGGCAGATTTAATTTACCAAAACATTACATTCATACATACATATATTAATTTTGACATCTTTGATATAATGAATGTCCACAAAGTAGCGGCTGATTGTATTTATTTTGTAAAAAAATATATTTTAAGAATTATAATTATGTCTAAATGTAGTTTTTAATGCTTATTAAATTGGCTTCCTGGATATCTGAAACAGGTGGTATAACTAAGCAACTTTAATTATTTTACATTCCTCGTTTTTAAAATAATTTAATTTAAATAGTAGATATAAAATTATAGATTGTATCGTAAAAAAATATGGCAGTAAGGTCATTAAAGAAGGAAAAACCAGAGGAGTGCTTTTGTTTGGACTAAATACCACCCGGATATTCTCTTAGGATCACTTGATAAAATGTACCGACTTGAATATAATCATGCATTTAAGATTTTCAGTTACAATTATATAACTAATAAATGTATTTCAATCATTCAAAAATAACTTGCATTAATAACATATAAACTGAATCATTGTTAAGTATTCTTAAACAGATACAATCAAGATAGCACTAGATTTTTCGACTTAGTTACTGATATAACAGTATTACCAATATTAAAAAAAAATGCAATTGACTTTTATAGTTTGAATTTATGATTAAACCGACTTTCCAAAGCTCGCCAACGTTTCTTTACAACTTTCTATAGTTTTATTAAGACGTTCCACAGTGGCCGAAGTCTGTTTGGAGCTCAGAAGTCGCGTACAGCTGGCTATAGTGGTATGATATCCGCATACGTTATGGAGTATTCTAACTGCGCGGTCTCCGCAAACGAATAAATACTTCCCACTCGGGTCGAAGACCATGTAGTTTATTAAACCTGTAACAAAGCGCATTTGAGCAACACCAACACATATCGACTACGTGCGCCGATTGAGAATGCAAACGATCGATAGTTTTCTTGGACGTACGCGTTCAATAATTCAAAGTTTCAGTCGCCTCGAGCCTGACAAAGCCCGATGAACGCTCACAATAAAACATCAGGAAGAAATAATTCGAAATTTAACGATAAAATTAGATTTTTTTTATTTTTGTACTATTGTGATCATTAAACCGAAATATCAATGGGCAACCGTAGTGCGGTCCAACACTGGATGGGATGAAGACCTGGCAAAAGATTCAAGAAGTCGATAAATGCAGGTAGCTCTGGACCGTGCTCTGTAGCATTCCTTAGGGAGGCCTATGTTCATCAGTGGACTAGTGATGGGCTGTAAAGTCTGTGCAGGTACTAAAAACAAAATGTCCGAACAGGCAAGTCCAGTACCTACTAAGTCGTCATTTGTGTGTGCCGTAAGAGGCGACAGAAGGAAACTAAAACGCTAGATGGGCAGCAGGCAGCAGCGTCCTCCTCATACCCTCACAACTGGAAAATAACACAAGAGTGCAGTTGCCAACCCGCCTGCCAAGCGTGGAACCTTCCTACGAGGCAATCTATTGCAGACATGTTTAGCAGCGGGCTTATATAGGCTGTAACCATAGAATACTATAATACACAATAGAATGGCTGTCAACTTTATTTTGTACGAGGCTTCGTTGTGTGAAAGCCGATTCGTTGTGTTGACAGACTGAATAAATTTACACATTTTAGATTTTTGATTAATGTTCAAGATCATCATTAAAGAAATCATTTAAATTTTAATACATATTTATTTGTAAATAGGGTGCAATTTGGCATTTTTTAAATAATTTACATGCGAAATTTGGAAAGTCAAAACACATCTCGTGTTGACATTTATACGTATGAATCGACGATTTTTACGTGGTAGAGCCATGCTGCAGTTATATTAATAGTATAGTTGTAGCACAAATGGGTCGGCTCAACCGGGGAAGGACCACGCTCTCACAGAATACCAGCGTGAAATAGTAGCTTAATGCTGCTGTATTTCGTATGGTGAGTATAGAGAACCGGAGACCCTTTTTACTGGAAATGAGGCATTCCATCTCAGTCCTCATGGGTGACAACGCATCTGCATTTTGATTTGTAATGGAAGATAGATGTAGATGTCTATGGGCCGCAGCAACCACTTACCATCAGGTAGACTGTGTGCTCGTTTGTCACCCTATTCTATATATATATATATATATATAAAAAAAAAAAAAAAAAAAAATATATATATATAAAAACCGTGTAAGTGGCATTTTAGTGGCCACGCGGGCTCCGCCCACTCCCCCGTTCTATTATGTATGTATTATAGTATTCTATGGCTATAACGGATGAGGCAAGCCCAACTTCGATGTCGTGGTGCCACCATATCCGACGTGGTTGGGCCGCATTATTATTTATTGATTTTTTTGCATTCCGAATGCAAAAATATCAATAAATCATCTTGTTCGATATTCCTCAAAGATACCGTTGCCAGACGTCCGGATAAAGTCGGACACGGTCAGGCTTTTTGGTTGCGTGTCCGGCTTTTGTTAGACTTTTTAAATTTGACCATTTCTTTACATTTTTCCTGTACTTACATACATACTATTGCAATTATTGAAATTAATATTGAATAATTTAAAAGACCGATTTATTCAATTGTTGTTTATTTCGTTAGAACTTAAGAAAATTTTACGGTAAATGATAAAAAACATTGTTTTACTTTAAAACAAATGTCGTTTTACTAAGATAAAAAACTAATGGTGTCCGGCCGCCCTTTTTGCCAAAATGTTCGGCTAAGCTCGCTGGTCTGTGCGGCCTTTCGGTTTTAAGACCTGGCAATCCTACTCAGAGATAATGAAAATTTTTGGAAAATCAAAACGAGAGTTCTTACCCGAGTATATATTCTCGACGGTGTCGTAGTGCTCGCCGGTGAAGGTGTCGTAGAACTCTACAGAGCTGTCAACGGATACTGCCAGTACTTCAGCGTTTGGCGACAGCGCAATATGCGGGGTGTTAGCCGTCTGTGTGTACTTGGCCGTCTTCAGAACATGCGGCGACTCGCCACGTGTGTACTCGACTGTCGAAGTTTTATATAAGGAATCAAAACACAGTTTTGCAATAAATGAGAACACCCAATTTTCATGTATCGCGTGCATGCTACAATGCAGTATGCCGCATACGAAGGTTGTCGCAAGATACATGCAACGAAGCAACAACGTGTGTTATGTGACAACCTACCGCAGAATGCCGTATCTTGTGTTCGATTCGAATGCTATGACTTCTATGCGTTTTTCTGTAAGTTTTGACGTTGGTACAAACTAAGCTTTACCGCGTGCTGCACGGGTAGCAAAATGTTAGCTATTGTAGTATCACGCAACAAAATACGCTTGCTCCCAGGTACACATCCGACTTTTGCTCCGAAGATTAGTTTATTTTTTTACACAAAATACTTTGCTTCCAGATAAGCTTGGTTTACGCTGATGCAACAACATGATACATTGCGGCATGCTACATATTGCGTTGTCTTTTGGTATGCCACAAATGGAAATATTTAAGGCCGAGGCAATATTCATTATATATTTTTGGTCTACTTGATCGAATTGAGGAATAAGGCCGATTAAGTAACTTTAGCACCAGCTTTTTTTAGTACTAGTCCATACAGATAAAAAACCATTAGTTGAAGGAAATGTTAATGGAATATAACTTCTATAATCTTCTATAAAATCTAAATATTTCTAATTTTACAAGTCCATCATCAACATGTCAATAATTATTTTATTTTAAAGAAAAAAAAAGAAAACTTCCCTGAAACTGTTTTGATACATCAAAATGTTGCATGTAATCCATCGGAATCGGACACAAAGTCGCCATTCGGGCAATTTTTTTATATAGAATAAGGGTTACATACGAGCACACAGTCCACCTGATGGCAAGTGGATGATGTGGCCCATAGACATCTATATTTGTTATTAATTAAAATCAAAACACAGATGCCTTGTCCGCCTCTGAGGACTAAGATCTTTAAGAAGCCTCTTTTCCAGTAAAAAAGGGTCTCCGGATCTCCACACTCACCATACGAAACACAGCAGTTTTAAGCTGCTATTTTACGCTGGTATTCTGTGAGAGTACAACCATAATACACCTGCAGCATGGCTCTACCACGCAAGGT